>CM035622.1:69525439-72025439 GCA_020496765.1 Gossypium stocksii
GTCTATTAGCTTTGATTTCCCAAGCTTTTAATATAATAACATTTAAGATAAATTTTATATATTGTATTTTTCTAAGTCATTTGATGAAAATATAGTTGAAAATTTCATCAAACATTTTCAAAGACTTGCAATATACTTTAAAACATGTGTTTTAATTTATCCAAATGTTTTTGAGTCAATACCAAAGTGTTCTAAGATGTTTAAAACATTCTTAAGGAACTTCGGTAGTCAAGTCTTGAGATATAGGACTATATGTCTCGAGACATGAAACTTTGAAACTAAAATTTTGCTTTATGGGTTGCATGTTTAGAGACATTGGCATGTATGTCTCGAGACATAGCCAACCAACGACTATATAATAACTATTTTTCAACCATGTCTCAAGACATCTTGCCATGTTTTAAGACCTAGGTTACAAGGATAGTTTTTAAGCACAAACTTAATGCTTTCAACAACAAGAATTCATCCCCAACGATCATAAATGTTCACAAATTCATTCCTTAAAAAAAAAAAATACTAGTCCAAGATAGATCAAGACATAAGATGGAGAAATCCAAGCATCAAACAGAAAAGAAAAGTGTTCAATTCCTCATTATTTAATTTCTCTTGTAAATTTAAATACGAGTTTATTGTTAGATCTTTTATAACTTTCATTTTATTTAATTGAAAACTTAATTTTTTGTAAACACACACTTTGTAGAGTTTTTTTTTTTTGTTTCCTTTCTTTTATATCAGCAACTATAAATTTGGACGGCTTTAATTGAGCTATAAAAACTAATAAGGGTTCTAGTTTTTAAATAAAAGCTAGGGGGAAAGGTTATATCTAAGCCTTGAGAAAAAGATAGAGTTGTAAAGTTTATACCTTCTACTTGAAAGGTATCAAGTCTTATAGTAAATTGAGAAATCCTTGGTTGAGGTACACCAAGGTAGTGGATGTAGGCAATTAACGCTGAACCACTATAAATCGAATTGTCCAAGTTATTTTCCATCTTGTAGAGAATTTTAAAATACCAAATCAACCTCTATTGGTATTTTCGAGCCTAACACTAACCATGTCTTCAACCTTATTGCATCATTATTCAATATGCGTGCTAGGAGTCCAATATCCTTAAATGGTTAGGGTTAGGCTTCTTTGTTGTTTCACAACACTTATAGAATCTTAGGTGCAAACCTAGTTTGGGAAAACTCAAAATATAACAAGCCATTTGTAGTATATATCACCAAAAGGATAATGTCCATTATGAATAATTTTGCATAGACTATATACCATGTCTAACAATGTTCCATTACTTCTCTCAGCTACACTACTCTTGATGTAAAGTTTCTAATGTAATTATCTAGGATATGATCTCATTCTTTAGGTGGTTGGTCCTAGAAACTGACCCAATAAGTATTCTCCATTATAATTATGTCAAAGCACTTTTATGGATAAAAATAATTACATTTTTACCTCATGTTGTGTTAGGTACAGATATTCAAATGCGAATAATTATCTATGACATTATAGTGTAATTGTACTCTTTTTGCTCACTAATGTTCATGGGGCCACAAATATTAGTGTGCACAAGTTCTAAGAGTTCTTTAGCCCTTAATACCTTTAGCTCCAAAAGACCTTTAAGTTATTTTGATCTCCAAAAAGGATTCACTAATACTCTTTGAATCCATTCTTACTCCCACCTAAGTGGTTCTCCTTGTGCTATTCTAATTTGTGATGATATAATGTAATGTTTGTTTTGCGTACATTTGGTAAGGTGATTTGAAGAGCCACCATATTTTGATAAAAAAGGGTTACTAAGGGATCCCTTAATTGCCTTCTATGTCGAGAAAGCCTTTGCCTTTATTTACTTGAGAAGTTGATATTGTTTGTGAGTATATTTTTCTACCATCAACCATTTATCAAGTTACTATTAGGTGTTTTGGTTCTAGTAAGGAGATTTAAAGAAAGGGTCTAGTGTAGAGTTTGCTTTCTTCATGTGCTTTAGCTCTTTATGTTGGAAAAAATCTGGTTTGAAAACGATTTTCTTACACAGCGAAAAATTAAAATTTTGAAAATCGACCCGGTTTATGATATTTATAACAATAAACCTTAACTGAATTCATACCTATGTTTTTGGATAATCGGATCCTTGATATTTTTCGACTTTCAACCAAACGGTCTTCATGCTATTCTCATACCACAAACTACTTCGAGTGTAGGCTCCTCTAATTGAATCAAACCAAGAACTAGAAAAAGTTTTCCTTTTGAGGTGAAAACAAAAAATTTCTATTCTATAATAGAAACCGGTAAAATTATTATTTTAAAAAATATATTTATAATTTGAGAATAAATTTTCTTTATTTTTCTGTAGAATAACAATCTCTCAAAAGTTGTGTCATTAGCCCTATCGTTGCATCTATTTATAAGAAGAGAAGGTAGAAACCTTGTAGAGTTATAGAAGTTTATTTTAAATAAAAAAACAACGTCATTCTAAGAGTAGGAGAAGGGTGAACAACTCACCCTTGTATTTCTACTAGGGTTGCTGCCCCCTTCATGTTATATGAGGGGTTTTGGGCCTCTCTCACGTCAGGTCCAATTATGAGTACTTCCTGGGCCTTTTTGACCTAGAACTATGTAATGTGATCGAACCTGATTCAGTTTTTCTATTTCCCAAAATAAACTTTAATATTTACATATTAAATAATTTTCTCATCCCAATTTTACTCTAGTAAAATTTTGACGATTTTACCCTATTAAATTTCGAGAAAATTTGTTAAATATGTCACAACTCAGCATGTTTACTATGACTGAATGGTTTATTTTCATTTTTAGGCTTCAAAACAGTCCAAAAACATAAACTCATTCTACCATCATTTTTTTAAGTAATCCTATATAGGATTGCGAATTTCCATTTCCATTTTTGGGAACCTACATTCATTTTCAAATGATTTCATTTCTCCATTTTGGAGAAAACCATAATCATTCTTGAATGTTTCCTATTTCTCTTTTTCTATTCATTCCGTTTATTTTTATTCAAACATGCAATTCATTTTTGGTTTCAATGAGCTAGCGAAGGGACTAGTTGGACATATGTAGTTAAGGCTCAAATAATTTTATAATTAAGTTTCGGCTTTTAGCCTATTAATTATAAAACCATTTAATTATGAAGTCATTCCACTATAGTATCGTGACTGAGCTCTCCCCAACGATATACCATTATGAAAGCAACTACTTAATGCTTGTCCAACGACGTTGTCATTAGTGTGTTACTCTCATAGGATATCATTGGTCTTTTTAGGATAATATCTGCTCTCCCAATATGATCCTATTTTATCTCATGGTAACCATTACATCTTCCTTCATAAAAAGTCAATCACATCAAATAGTGATCAAGTCATCCATAAAAAAGACGGACGACCCTGGGCCATTTTTACTTTTCATCAACCATATAATGCCAATGAGAGGATATCATTTACCTATGTTTTGGGTTATGAATTCCACTGTTGTGAATGACACTACATACTACAGAAGTCGTACACCCAATACACTAGCTTTCAGTTCCTTATTTATTTGAACTCAAGCTTTTACTTACATTAAAGTGTACAAGTTACACATGTATGTCCGTCATCCACTCAAGATTTAGGTATGCTACACTATGAACATCAAAAGTGAATAAATCCACAAACGAATTCAATAATAAATCCACAAACGAATTTAATATCTATTCTGCTTGGGTCTTGTCCGATGTACTTTCAGTCTAGTCAGTGTCATCTATGTCTCTATCTTCTAAGAATCATTTGCTCCAATGCCCAAGATAAGGCATCTCCCCAATTGGACTTGATAGATGCCATATTAGTCCTTCAATCGGTTTTCTCATTTCCGATTAGACTAAGGACATGTTTAGGTTCGTCTACTACTACAAGCTATCTTTCTATACTACGATCGAACCACGTAATACCGCTTAGTATTAGTTAAACATTAAACAACCAATGAGCAACGTTTGCTTATATTTTGCTTTCCATGCAAAAATCATGTGAGTAAAATATACAAAGTATTAATGTAATTCATGAATAATTTTATTAACCAATCTGTTCGAAAAAATTACAAGTGTACTTAGATGAAAATACTATACTCAAGATCTAATATTTTATGCACTTGCCACAAAACTACTATGCTTGCATTGGCAAAGTATTCTCCTTTGGTCTTGAGCAAAAAGTGCATCAAACTACTTCAGCTTGTTTTCTTACTACAAAGTTTGTGCACCTTTTATCTTGAAAGGCTATTTGACCCATTTTGAACTACCCATTTGGCCTATCTTGTTTATAAAAAGGGGTTCTACTATTAGACTCATCAGGTGGCCAGTCTTAGAAGGGACTTAGTTGACTTTCCCCCTCTTGCTATCTTTGTTCTTTCAAGTGGTTATTTATCATGGGTCAGCACCTTAAGGTCACCCTTTCTTTTGCACAAATACTTTGAAACTATAAAGACTTTTTTTTATTGTTAGGTTCCTCCCTTTCTTTCTTTTAGGAATGGGGTCTTTGTCTTATGAATCTTCCCAACCACTTTTCCCTTAATACAACTCTGATGGCGTCTTTCAAGTTGATTCAGTAGTCGGAGGTGTGACCTATATCATTATGATATAAGCAATCAATCATGGATTTATTCATTTAGGGATTGGACTATATAGGTGGTGGAGTTCCTAACATTCTTATGCTTTCACAAAGGATTTCTCCTTGAGAGGTGTTCAAAGAAGTGTAATGATAGAAATGTTTCAATGACACCCCTTTTAGGTGCTTTAGGTATTGATAGTTTTGATTTCCTACTACAACCTTGTTTTTACTCCATTCAGTCACACGATGGTTAGGTTTCCCCCTAAGCTAGAGCTATATTAGAGTCTCAAGGATCATCTTTAGCTTTAAGAAAAATCTTTTTTCTTTTTATTCTTTGCTACTTTCTTTCCCTTTGTGCTCCTTCTTAGGCATACTCCTAGAGATGAGCCTAAATAAACTCATTTTGAGCTTGTAACTCTTGATATTGTAAGATCGTAGGCCAAGAATCTTCTTCATCTCTTGGTCCTCAATGATACTCTTCCTCTTCATGGTTTTCTAAATAGGAGAAAATAGATAGGTGTGCTCATCACTCTATCTTTTAAATTGTGGATAAGATGGATTATAAGTGTAACACCCTTATACCGACCTGAACATTGGGTCAAAGCATCGGAATGTTACATTCATTCCCAAAGCAACTTCGACAATTACAAGTCAATTAATCATTATAAAACTCAAATTATATCAAAACACTTGTAATAATTTATGTACATGCCATATTCTATAACTAAAATATCAAATTCATACTCTCTTCAAGCCTTGGTGATTTGCTGAGATGCGTTGAAATCTCAACCTGAACCTAGAGTTTCAATTTGATCTTTCACCTACACGTTTAAAGCACACGTTAAGCTCATGAAAGCTTCGTAAGTACCTAAGAATCCAAATCTCATTTTTACCTTGATTTCTATATATTAAAAAAATTATTACTATTACAATTCCTGAATATATCATAATAATCAATAGACTATATTTTAACAATTAACAGATCATTTCATATTTATAGGATTCATTATTACCATAATTCAATACTTTTATTTTTTTCATGGATTGATAGGAACATAACTTTTACTAGTCTAATTCATTACTTTATCACTTCACGGTTTAATGGAAATTGTTATCAGGATCCTTTACTTTTCATCTCATTGTGTAACAATAACTTTTCACAAGAACTTTCTTACCATAACTTTTTATTTTATCATTATCTTTTATTATTTAACAGAGGCCCAACGTAGACTTAACAGAACTCATAGGATATACGAAAACAATATAGTAATGCACTGAAGTGCAAATACAGAACAGGACAACACCGAAGCTTGTATTTAGAATAAGTCAAGAAATAGTTTGTTAGGCTCAATGGGGTTCACTAGGGGCTAATTTATGGAGGTAGGCTTTTATGGAGTAAGTAGGTTAAATCAAAGAGCACGTTAAATTTTCCTTAATAGCATGCCATCTATATCCTATTAGTTCTTATCTCCTCTATTTGGGCAATTATATTTGAATCAATTTCATTTCCTTATTTCAGAACATAATTTAAATACTTTGGACTTATTTCAACTTAGTCCATATTGTAACAATTCAAAAACATAATATCCAACTTTATTTGATACATATATCATATCTCACTACTAGACCTGTTCATGGGTCGGGCCACCCAACCCAGCTCGAAGGTCCACCTGAAATGTGGGAGGGTTTGGGCAAAAATATAGACCCGAAAAATGGGCTTGGACAAAAAAATAAGGCCCGTTTAAAAAGTCCGGGCCTCGGGTAAGGCATTTTTGGCCTAGGCCCGACCCGAATTCATTAAAGGAAAAAAAATCTATTTTTTTTAATATTATTTTCTTATTGTTTTCTCCTTATTTTGCTACCATTTTACTATTATGTTACTATTATTTTGTTGTTATTGTTTGGATATTGTATAAAACTTATTTTATTGTTAATTTTGTTATTATTTTAAAGACATTTGTTAATTTTGTTATTATTTTAGAGGCATTTACTTGTTAAGTTGCATCTATATTAGTGTTATTTAAGTATACATATTTTTTAAAATTTATTTTTAATTTGTTGGGAAATATTTATTTTGATGTTTTTAGTATTTTTGATGTATTATATATATATTTTAAAATTATATAAAAATAATATAAAAATTAATATAGGCAGGCCGGGTCGGGCCCAGGTTTTAACATTTTTATTCGAGTCAGGCTTGGGCAAAATTTTAGGCCCATTTTTTGGGCCGGGTCAGGCTCGGGCCTAGTAAACGGGCCTAAATTTTTAGTTGAGTCCAGCCCGAACCCGGCCCAGCTCGGCCCATGCACACCTCTACTCACTACTTGATAAAAATTCCATAATTCACTATTAAAACTTACCATATTTTCTCACATGTCATTTTTTCATATTTTGCAATTTAGTCCTTTTTTCTTTTTCATAATTCTTTCATTTCACTAAAATAATTCACATAATAAATATAATTTAATAATTATTTCTATCATCCATTATTCTTTGTAATTCAATCTCACTCTCACTTTTCATACATATATTGTTTTCATCACATTCTATTTATCCATATTACATTTCACAATTTAACTACAATTTTACACTTTTTCAGTTTAATACTTATCTTTCCATAACTTAAAGAACAATTGTAATTTGAATTACATAATCATGAAACTTTTAGATAATTTGAATTACAATAATCATGAAATTTTTACATTATCTACTAACTTCTTCACTTATCAAGTATTTTCTTGTAAACTTTCATAAATTTTCAATTTAGTTCCCTTTTGTCATAAAAGTTTGATATTCACTAATTAATCATATTAAATCAATTTTATTTCTTGTTACAATTTAATCACATAATTTATATCAATATCTTGTTTCACATATCAAATTTTTTATGTATTTCACTTCTACTATTTCATCTACACATTTTCTCAAGTTTGACAATTTAATCCTTATCATCATAAAATTTTCATATTTTTCCACAAATTCACTTTTACAATTCTTTATGCATATGTCATCATCTCATAACGCATTCATTAAAATTTTATCATATATTCCTTATTAACATATTAAATTATTTCGCACTTTATTTTACTAATTTACCACAAAACTTCACCAAGTCAAGATTTTAATCCTTAAATAACAAGAGAATTTATGGGTATTTACCTTTTCCAACTTCAAATCACCTTCTCTTCCTTTTTTGTCATCATTGTCGAAACCATTTTTATGCTTTTTTAAAAAAAAAATGGGGAATTGAGTTTGGATTTTGAAAATAGACGGGAGCCGCCACCAATCTTTTTTATTGAGGTGTGATCGGGTCACCTCGAAAAGGAGTTGTTTTAAATAAACAGTTTAATTTATCAAAACAAAGATTTCGGTCTACGAAAATCAAGAAAATGGGTTCGGGAGTCGGTTACGCACGAGGAAGGATTAGCACCCTCGATACGCCCAAAATTGGTATCTAGTTGATTAAGTAGTGTCTTAATGTCGAAGATTTGAAAACTTGAAAGAATTTAAAATGCGATCCCTCTTTGTATTAAAAGCTTGAATAAAACAAATGTTAAAGACACTCTTGTCTCGAAGCAATAAAATTTCACATCCAGTAAGTTAGGATACGATATATAGAACTTTTGAGATCGAGTGTGCCTTTCTATTTAAAATTAAAAAAAAGGATATTCGGTTGTTTAGTTTAAACGAGGAAAATAGAAACCCATTAAGTTAGGGTACGATTTCACGTATTTCTAAACACCGAATATTGCCTTCATTTGCAAAAGGTCTTATCTCGAGACAACAAGATGTCATATTCAGTAAGTTAGAACACGACATCTCGAGTCTTCGAGAATAAGTTTTTTATTTCAAAACTCGTATTGTGATTTTAAAATGGCATTCCGTTATTTGGTTTAGATGAGAAAAATCGAAACCCAGTGAGTTAGGGCACAATTTTCTCGAGTTTCCAAACATGGAATTTTGTTTTTATAAAAGAATTTATTTTGGGTCGGAAAACGGTTAATATGACATGAATTTGCAGTATAAACATGCAAAATAATTTACAATGGTAATATGTACTGATAAAATAATGTAAAATGCAAGAATAAATGAATTAACAAGTACACGAACTAGTTACAAATCAGAAATAACGAAAAAATAATAAAAAATAAGTAAATGATATATACATAAATAAATAAATAACGTAAACAATGATATAATTAATGAAAAATATTAAAATATAACATTAGAAAATTAGAATGATAATAGCAATAATATTTACAATAAAAGAAAATAAAAAAGTGTATTAAAAAGTATATACATAGTATTAAAATTATGTACATAATATAGTGTTAAAAATACATACATAATACAGTTATTAAAAATGTATGCATGAGATAATATAAAAAATCTATGAATAATATAATATTAAAAATATATACATAATATATATAAAAAATATAATATTAAAAATATATATACATAATATACATAAAAAATATATACATAATATAGTATTAAAATATATACATAATATATACATATTAGAAATAATAATAATAATGTTAAAAACAACTATTTATAATACTACATAAATATATACATATATATATATTAAAGGTATATACATACTAATAATATTAAAAGTGTGTACGTAATATATATATATATATATATATATATTAGAAATAATAATAGTAACTATAGTAATAATATATTGATAATAAATAATAAATGGAATAAAAATAACAGTGATAATAAGAATATTAATAATAATAATCATAAGAATAATGTAAATAATATTTAAAATAAAATAAAAATAGAAAAGATAATATAAAAATCAACTTAAATCTGAAAAAAGGACTAAATTCAAAACAAAAACGAAGTTTTGGGGCAATTTTAAAAAGAAATAAAGAAAAAGGATCAAAATGCAACACACGCGTAACCTAGGAGGACCAAAATAGCAATTATTCCTTCCCATCAAAACGCAGCGCATCAGCGGGGACTAAATTGAAAAGCGCGACAAATTTCGGGGCCAAATTAAAAAAACAAAACTCAATTGCAAAATATAGAAAAAACGGAAGGATCGTTTTCGCAATTAGCCCATTGAATAAAAAACACGCTGATCCTAGGCGGGTTTGGGTCGGATCGGGTCGGGCTAAGCCAAACGGCGCCGTTTTGGGCGCTAAATTCCCCAAGTAAAATGACGTCGTTTTGTTTGGGCTATAAAAGGCTGAATTTTTACAAAAAAATCATTTTGGGGGTGAAAAAGAAAAAAAGAGGGAGAGAGGGAGCATGGAGGCAATTTTCGGCCAACGGGCCAGTCACTGTCCGGTCGTCGGACCTCCGTCGGCCGCCGCCGCCGGCGTCCGGTGGCCGGAAAAGGAAAAATTTTCTCTTTTTTTTTTTTACTCTTTTTGTTATTTATTATTAATTTTTTAAAAAAATATATATGTTTTTATATATGCGTATATGTAGATTAGAAAATAGATTTTAAATAAATAAACGAAAAAACAATAGAATCACCTTCAAATCTGACTACTAATGCTTCGATTCTTTGATTTGGGTTGGATTGCTTTTTGAAAAACCTCTTTTTTTGTGCTTTTTCTAATATTTGTATTGCATTAAAAAATTGTCCCCTTACATCCTTTTTTGATTCGGCTTTTATAGCCTTTTACATTGCTATTTTTCTATCTTTCTGTCCCATCTCTTTATTGTTTACAGGTGCAAGTTGCTGATGGCGACAGTGGCAGTGGAAACGATCGGCAGCCATGGTAGAGGCAAGTGGGAGGTGAAAGGGGTGGTTGCGGCACCACAAGCTAGGGTTAGGCTAGGGTTTGAAAAATGTCTTTTCTGATTTGTATATTTGGGTTTGGGCTAGGGTCTAGGTTATTGGGTTGAGTCTATTTGGGTAGGTTTAGTTTAGGCTAAAGTAGGCTTTCGGGTTGCTGTAAATGGGTTTTGATTGTGGGTTAGGTCTGTTGGGTTTGCTGGGTTATAACATGGGTTATGGGATTTAAAATTGGGTCTGTTGTAAATGGGTTAAGTTTAATGGGTTTGGATCTAGTATTGGGTTTAAAATTGTAAAGGGGTTTGAAATTGGGCCCGGGCAATTTGGGCTTCTACAATCACTTTATTCATTTTCTCATTCTTTTTCTTCAACATCATATCAAAACATAAAACTTTCCATGAGTAATCCTCACTTTAACATCTTTTCTATACTTTTCTAACAAAATGAAACTTGAAAACAATATGCAACATTAACATTCATACCTTCTTCTATTGGAATCAAGCTTTAACTTATTTTCTCTCTCTTCCAGATTTTAATGTCTTAAATCTAAATTGATATTCTGTCTTCAATCTAAATTGATATTCTTACTCTCCATAGTCTCCTTATCATTTTTCTCTCTTGGTGGTTATGGAAATTCCTTTGATTTCTAGGTGAAAATGGGGAATTTTGATGGAAAAGAACCAAAATTGCAAAGAAAGGAAAACTTTCTTTTCTTCAAGATGGTGGTCATGAGCTTGAAAGAAATATGGAGAAATTTCCATCAAATTTTATTTTTATTTTTAAACATTAATTAAATAATAAAATATCTTATATTAAAATAATATTAACCAATCAAAATTTAACACCAATATTCATAATTTTCATGATATTTCATGATAATTATCTTAAATGAAAATGACTATTTTACCTTTCAGCATTCCTTACAATTCCTTCATTGAATCATCACTTAATTTGGTAAATTTGCAATTTAGTCTTTCATATTTCTCCATTTATTCAATTTGGTCCAAGCATACCAATTTCATGTCATAAGAAATTGGGTGGTTGTTACTTTTTGTCCTTCAATTTTCTCATATGTATGCTTAAACCCCTTAAATTTTAAATAGTTATACTTGAACCTTAAAACTTTTTACATCTTTACGATTTCATCCGTACTTTAAATTAGTATACTATAACATACTTATTGAGTCAACCTCTTTTGCCATCCATTAGCCTTCTCTTTTTTCGATTGTATTCATTATTTTATTTTACCAAGAAATCCATGGCACTCAATTCTCACTTAATATTACTTTTACAGCATAACGATTTTAGGGTGTTACAATAAGCTTCTATTATATCATTTTGATACCAGAGTCTAGATCCACCATGATCTTGGTCAGTAAAGGCATCTCTATCTTCTTGCTCTTAGTGGTAACTTCTTAATGGTAAAGACATAGCTCTTCGTTTGTTTCCCATAAATATCCCCAATTGTTATAACAATTAAATTATACCAAGTTAAGAATAGTAAAGGATGGTGGTTTACACTGTAAGTGTAACGACCCAATTTTTAGTGGTATCGAAAATTACTTTTTGAAACCTCATTTTTGTAAACTGAGTTCATAAATATTAAATAAAGATATTTATGGAGTTAATGTATAGATGAATTAAAGTTTGGAAAAGCAATTTAGTTGAAAATGTGGTTAATTATGGCCCAGGGGCTAAATTGTAAAAGTTAAATCGCTATAGATTTTTAATTTCGAAATGGCTTGGGGACTTAAATTGAAATTATCCAAAGGCATAAAATGGTTAAAAAAACCATTTCAAAACATTCTCTAGTGGACAAAAATGATGATTGTAGCTTAATTAAGTAAATTAAGATTAATTAAAACTAAAAAATAATTAATTAAAGTTAATTAAGATATAATTTTAGTATAAAAAATGAAAATTGGTGGATGAAGAGATAAACTTCATCTTCTCCAACCAACCATTAGAGAAAAGAGGAAGCTTGACGCCATTTTTAGGTTTTTAAGCTTTTGGTCTTTAAATTCAAGTAAGTCCTTAGCCATTTTTTTTTCATTTTTATAAATTTTTGAAATCATGGGAGCTTGATTAAGCTAACTCATGATCAATTTGATCAAATGGTGAAGCCTTGATAAGATGCCATTGTTGAGAATTGAATGATTTATGTATTAAATTGATAGAAGTTAAGCTTATTTTAAGAAAATGACTTAATTATAAAGTCTAATTGTTAGTTTCATACATTACGGACCAAATTTAAAAGGAAATATTGTTGTGAAAATTTGGTAGGAATAGAAAGAAGAAAGTACCTGATGAATATAGGTGAAATTGGATTTTAATACGAAAGTCTTGATCGAAAGTTAAGCTTGTCCTGAGTTTAGGAACTAAATTGAATAAATTGCAAAATATGTGTGACTTTGTAATTGAATATGATTGATAGGGAATTTGATAGTGTAATTGAATATGATCAATTGGGCACAATCTATATACTTCCACGTTCTGATGAGGTATTGGGTGTCAAATTGGTGTGTTGGTTGGGATCCGTGTATCCGTTCAATTCTGAGTCATGTTAATAGGGAATATAATTTGTGAATTGGTTGGATGATTTTTGAAAATGATTAAATGCTTCAAAGTTGTAAAAAGGTACTTATATATGATATTTGATTATCGATAGCATGTAAACGACCATGCAAACTGATTAACCAGCTAAAGGAACGATATGGTAAGATAAGGAATAGATTGTTTGATTTGGTAATGTAATGAGGTACAGTAAAATGTTGTAAATTGAGTAGATATGAAAATATCATTGGCATTGTAATCTTGGTATGAGATGTTCATATAATTTACTAGTTCAAGTGTAACACCCCTAAAATCGATATATTATAAAAGTAGTATTAAATTGAAATAGTGTATAATTGATTTATCAATAAAATGAAGAGAAGATATAAAGATGATAAAAGAAAAAGAGTAAGTGATGCCAAAGAAAAAATTGAATTAAGGAGAATGTTAATATAAGGAAGGGACTAGATTGTAATAATGTCAAAATTTTTGAGAGACGAGTATAGTTATTCAGAATCCAAGGGGTTAAAGTGTAAATTTGAGAAAATTTAAAGGTTCAAAAGTAAATAGCCCAAATTCTTAAGATATGAAATTGGGATATAAGGACCAACTTAGATAAGTAAAAGAAATACGAGGGACCAAATCACAATTTTATGAAAAGTGAGTAGTGACTCAAGAATGGAATTTTGAAGAAATGTAAATGGTAAAATGGTCATTTCTTAAATGAGATAATTATACGGTATAATAATTAAGGATGAAAGGTGTTCAATCGTGATTGGTTTATTATTTTATTATTTTATAAGGTATTTTATTATTTTAATTCAATAGTTAAATGAGATATTTTTGGAGAAAAGTGTAGAAAATCCACTCATCTTCCATACATGTCACGTTGGTTATAAATAGATGCAAAGGGGTTTACATTTCTTTACAATTTGACCCTTTACCTTGGAATCCCACTTTTTCTCCTAAATTTCTTGAAAATTTTCATAACCATCCAAAAGGAGAAGTGAAGTAGAAACACTAGAGAGTTAGAATATCATCTTGAAAGAAATAAATTGGAAGTGGAAGTGGAAGTGGAAGTGGAAAAAGTGGT
Organism: Gossypium stocksii; assembly: GCA_020496765.1. NCBI lineage: Eukaryota > Viridiplantae > Streptophyta > Magnoliopsida > Malvales > Malvaceae > Gossypium > Gossypium stocksii. The sequence goes on from CM035622.1 coordinate 69,539,443, forward strand.
GGAAAATTGAGAAATTAAAGAGACAAGGTAAGTATTTTAAGAATTTTACTATATTTAATTTTAATCAAGTATAGAGTATGCTAAATTAGTTGGATTAATTGTGAGTGTGCAAATATTATGCATGAAAATTAAATTGGTATATTGAAGTAGTAGAAAAAGGGACTAAATTATAAAGTAAGCAAAATAGGTTATGTGAAATTGAATGTTGAAAAGAGAATACAAATGAAGTGTGATGAAATTGTGATGATATAAAAAGTGAATGTGTGGGAAATTTTCAAGTTACATTAAATCTTTTCTAATAAGGACTAAGTTGTAAACTATACAAAAGTTTATGTGTGAAATAAAGTATTGTGTTAGGAAGTTTAAGTGGAATGTTGAGTGTTAGTGAATTAATTACACTGTGATGTTAAGGTGAAATTGTAGTAAATAATGAATTTTCATGATGTTAGGGATTAAATTGTAAACTCGTGAAATTTATAATTGAAATAAGAGAAGCTATAATAAAATTATAAGTTGATGATAAATGGGTTTTAAGGATTAAGTTGGACAATAATAAAAAGTATAATGATTATGTATGTGTAAATGAAAGTTAATACAAAGAACCATGAAAGAGTAAAAATTAACATTAAATAAGTTTCTGGACAGTAGTAGTGGTTCAACTTTGAAAGTTTACCAAAAATTGTGAAAATCGAGTTAGAGGTTGAATCAAATATGAAATTAAATCTTATTGAGTCTAGTTTTTCATAGAAGAAACAATGTAAGCAATCAAATCATAGATTATGAGATATAATAAATTTTCTAAGACAAGGTCAGAACGATTTTAGGTTCCATTGTTCTAATTTTGAAAAATCATTATAAATTGTAAAAAATGTTTAGGAGATGATATATATATGCCTAAAATCTTAAAGATTCTATTTTAAATGGAAACAAAGGAAGCATAATACAATTCTTTACTAAAATATATTTAATTTTTAATGAGTAAGGGTCAGAGCTGCCTAGCAGCAGAACATGGGAAGGTTTGAAGAAAAAACTGTATTAATTGGATTAAGTAGAAATTTTGAAATTTTTATGGTATAAATCTCATTGAGTCTAGTTTCAAAAACAACAAGCGGATCTTAATTTCTAATTCTATATACCGATATATAAATAAATTAGTCACTGTCACTCAAATGGACAACCTTGATAGGAGTATGTGTGTAACTAGAGAAACATTAGTTAATGTTACATATAAGCACAATATGTTAAGATCCAAAGACATATATATATATATATATATATATATACACACACACACACATATAAACATTAAGGAAGTGGAATGGAGAGGAGGGAAAAATGATAGAATAGTGATATTGCTAAGAAGTTGTTGCAAATAATGGATTTGCTAATACATAAGAGTTCAGATATATTGTTAGAGTACTAAGTGAGTAATGATTATAAAATGAATTAAGGTGGTCTTAATTGATAAATTTATTTGTATATGTTGGCAATAGTTATGGTATGTAGAAAGATTAAACTGTATTAGTAAGTGTATGTCCTTTAATGGACTTATTTGTAAAACTTTGATAATTGTGTTAATTTTAATAGCTTTGCTATCTTTGATTGAAATCATGTTTATTATGTGAACTTGAGATTATAAATGGGTAAATGTGGATGATATGTAAAATGAGTTGAATTGATTAAATTTTGAGCTTTGAAAAAGGATTTGGATGTTAAAAAACACTTGAAATATGGTAAAATATGGGAAATAGGATTCTCATGGCAAAGTTGTGAATACCTAACGCAGTTTGTGACATTGTGACGAGGAATCCTCGACGTAGCGACATCACCTTGAAATTTTGAGAACCTTTCACTTTAATCATTGTTCCTCTTTATACTATTTTAAAGGTTGCAATAAACCCGTATAAGACTCAGAAATGATACTAAGGCATATCAAACACTTAAATTGATCAAACTGATTAAAAATTATTTAGAACCAAATGAATTTGACTATTGTTGCTTTGGTAACAAATATAGCATCCCAATATCTTAGCGCGACAATCTAGTTAGCTATAAGGGTGTTACATCAAATATTTATAGGTGATACATTTTAAGTATTGGTATAATTATGGAAAATGCATATATATATGTTGAATGAGATTTGATATATGATGTATTTGTATTGGTGGGCATCAGAAAACATGTAAATTGTATGCAGTTGATTATAACATATGTTATATTTATTTGAATCATGGAAATACCACTCAGCTTTATTGCTTAATGAACAATTTGTTCCCTGTGCGCAGGTATAGGTACTCGAATAGTGAATCCAACATTCAACCAGAGATTCTTGACTCAATAATGTTTGTATAACCTCCTTTTGTTTGTTATATGACATGTACCTAGGTCGAGTCGGTTCTTAACGAAATAGGTGATCATGTGAACTTTAAGGGTCAGAATTAGCATATTTGAAAAGACCATATGTTTATATATATATATATATATATATATGAAATGAAGATTGTTTTTAACATTTGGTTAGATATAATTTATGATATGTTAATAAGTTATATGTTAATATATCTAAATATATGTCAATTAGCTTCATGAAGCGCCTTAATGAAATGATTATGAAATTAAATGAATTGGTTGTAATGGATGAAAACTTATATGCATGAATAGTATGTTAACTATGTTAGAATTCATTGGGTATGGTGTTTTAGGTTTGAGATTGTCTTGCAAATGAATTTGAGATTTTATAGGTGATTATAAACAGGTACCAAAACTTGACCATTTGAAATTAGTATGTCAGGTTGCGACATAGAATGTTTGTCATTGCGACAAGACCAAGTTGCTATACCACAAAGCAATGTTGAGTATTAAATGTTGTGACAAGGCCTACTCAGTATGTTGCATCGTGATAAGGAACCCCCTGACATTGCAACGTCAACTTGGTGTTTTAAAATTTTTACAATTTAGTCCTAATTCTTCATCGAGTTAGCTTTAGAGATTTTGTAAGCTCGTATAAAACCCGAAAATGGCTATATATATATATATATATCATATTATATGATTTTATTGGTTGAAATTAATCATTTAATAGAATATTTGAATATAGTTTTATTGTAGTTGCTCTAACAACAAATGTGATACGTCGTAATTTGGACTCGATGATCAGATCGGGTAATAAGGTGTTACAGTAAGGGTACAAAGAGCCATTAAAATAAAGGTGGTTCACATCGTAGGTGGTGTGGAAAGCCACTTAAGATGGATGTTTGGAAGTGTTGAAGTAGTACTTATAAGTAGAGTGTTTGTTGTATGTATGATATCGTGTTTCTTATTTATGTTTTTTTGTAACACCCCTCACTTGACCTGATTGTCAGGTTTGAGTTACGAGATCCTACAGTCGTTGTCAAAACAAATATGAATAGTTAACATTCAAGTTTAACATAAATCATACAATCATAGTCAATTCAATTAATTATCACTAAATACGACATTTCTCGAGTCTTATACTAGTTTACGTATGCTCTAGAATCAACCCGGAATTAACTAAGGACTAATTTACAACATTTTCAAAATTTTAGATCAAACATATCATAAATAAATTCTTCAAATATTTAATCATTTCATACACACTCAGATACTATGATATATAATTAAATTCAATTCTTAATCGAGCTTACGAAAGCCTTTTTATTGACCCGAGCATGAAATAGGACCAAATTGTAAGGTTTTGAAAATTCAGGGCTGACATCGTGACGTCAGCTTCTCCATGTCATGACACCACCAAACAGAATGTGTCGTTGTGATGTCTAGCCTTCCGACATCAGGATGTTATATTCTGTCGGTAGATATTGCAACGAGGAGTGTTATTTGTCTCGATGAGAACTTCATTTTTGGCACATTTTAGGCTATTTGGTACCTATTTCAAGCTACCAATGCCATTGATCTATTTGTTGCATAATTATACCCTTACTCCTATACAAAACCAACCAAAATACTATCTAGAACAATCATTTAACCATTTTTTTAAGTTTAATCAACCAAATATCCCAAAATTTGGTAGCACTCTTACCAATTTAGCCCATTCATACTTCATTTATAATATCGTGCTTTTGTTCCTACAAGACCATAATTTGTTAAACCATTTCACATTCAAAATGGTTATTCAAAATGCCAAACATGTTATCAACCAAACACACACACATATATATATATATATATATAGGCAATAATTTTTTCAAAGATCAACCATTAACCATGATTTAAACTAAGAATTATTTCCAAATAAACTCATGTTTAAACAACCTATGTGCATGCCACCTAACCGAGATTTAAACGGATAAGAGTCTACCAAATTGCTGTTAGGATAGTGTGAGCTTCGTGGTGATCCAATTGATGTGCTTCACAAAATTGAAGGTCTACAAGTAAAAAGCAGACAATAGGTAAGCATTTTAAATGCTTAGTAAATCCATATGAAATTTGCTTAACTTACCTTGACATGACAACAATTTAGAAATTGAAATCATTGGCACAAATCTAGCAATCCTTTGGCATCTTACACTTTATGTACATTCAACTAACATATTAAATAAGTTAGTTCAATCATATGTCATAAGCTTATAACACATTCATACAATGATATAACATTCCATTACAAAACATGTACCACTAAATCAAATCCAACTTGTCACATATATATATATATATATATATATATATTTATTATGAACATTACATTTCCATTTAGAGCCTTTTTTCATTTTTGTCGTTCGCCCGGAGAACTAAAGTAAATTGATCTCAAATACACAAAATTGATTTACTTTCATAAAATGTAGAGTTAGTTGCTTATACAAGCTTCATTCGATGTTGCTCACTCAAGTTATCGAGAATCCGTAACATGTGTTGGGTCTCAATCATCGGTAAAGAATAAATTGATTTTCTCACACAAGTTGTGATATTTGGGCTACTAACTCAAGCCGCAGGTCAAGTTTACTTTTGCACTTTATTCGATGATGCTCACTCAAGTTGCCGAGAATCCACAAAACATGCTGGATCTCAACCATCGATAAAGAAATCTCTGACCAACACCCAGTTTCTTTTTTTTGAACCCTAATGGCATGTCATTCGTATCTTAATCGTTTACTAAGTTTACACGGGCACCATTACCATTTTTATATCATTTTAAACCCTAAAACTGTATACTTACTCTTCACATTTCGAATAACAATCCATATACTTTTTTAACCCTGTAATGCCGCCATATTCAAATAATTCATCCATATATACATTTCAATTCCATTTAATACATCATATCTATTTGTGGTAATCATATAATTCATTCTTTACAATTTAGTTTTTTAGATGCTAATTTCACCAAAATTACATAACAATTTAAACTAATAAGTAAACAATATAATACAAATATACCATGAATTAAATAAGTCTCATTTGTACTTACCTAGAAAAAAAAACAATTGATAAGGTGTAGGGACTAATCCGTAATTTTACCTTTTCACGATTATTATCCAGTTTATTTAATTCTCGATCTATAATAATTTATTTTAATTTATTAGCTTAAAACCTCTTACAACAGTTATTATAAGCATATATAAATTTGATTTCATTTTTTGGATGTCTCCTAAAATTTTACATTTGATTTAATTTAGTCTGTAACAGCTCGGTTTAGACCCTAGTCAGAATAGTGGTTTTGGGACCACAAATCTGAGTAAAAAATATTTTAATATTATTTTCTGAGTCTACAGTATGTGACTAAGCATGTGTGAAATTTTTGTGATTTAATTTGTCCGTTTGTGTGCCGATTTATAAAAAAGGACTAAATTGTAGAAAATGCAAAATTGTCCTTCCATTTGAGTAATGGCCAAATTGATGTGCCTTATTAAATGTGATGGCCTTAATTGGTGATTAGACCATTTTAATTGGTACCGGACAATTATGGCCTTAATGTATGCATTTTATATGTTAATTAATGATAGACAAAATGGTAATTCATGATTTTAGCATGAATTAATAAAACAAAATGCATAAAAATTGTCCATTATCACTTGTCTTAGCGGAATATACAAAGAAAAGAAAAGAAAGAAAACCACTCTAGGGTTCGGCTTTGAATTTACTTGATTAAGGTATGTATTTTGATCCGTTTTTTATAATTTCTACGTTTTTGTGATTGTTGCTTAGCATTCTATAAAGCCCATGTCTCAATTCCTGATTTTGATGAAGATTTTGAAATATGCCATTGATAAAATTGGAAGTTTTGTGATGATAGTTGATGAAAAATGAAATACATGTGTTAGATTAATATGTTTTGTATTTGAATTTTTGATGAATTTGAGTAATTTAGGCTAAATTGTGAAAATGATATTTTGAGGGACTAAAATGTGAAATAAATGAAATATATGGGTTTATATGTGCTATGTGAATATTCGGCCTAGCTATGGTAAAATGAAATTTTGCATATTTTGTGATTTTACGAAATAGGGACTAAAATGTCAAAATGTGAAATTTTAAGGGCTAATTTGTAAAATGCCCTAACTACGTGTCTATGGATTAATTTGACTGAATATGAGATTGAATGAGTTAAATTTGAATGTGTTTAGATCAAGAACCAAAGAAAACAGAATTAGATCGGGGGAAATCGAAAGTAGTTGAATAGCCGTTCGTTTTCGTTCATTTCCGTACGAGGTAAGTCTATATACAAATAAATGTGTTTAATTGAATTATTATTGCTGTATGATGTTTGAATTGTGTTGAATGACTATGAGAACCAAATATGTGAAATCCGAGATAGTTTCGATAATATGATGATGTCAGAAAGCCCATACGAACCTAGGAATAGTTAGGATACATATGTCATGACATAGGATTCGATATGTGTTATCGTGTAAGACCACGTCGGGGATGTTGGAATCTATTTGTGATTTACGTGTAAGACTATGTGTGAGACATTGGCATCGTATTTGATTTCGTGTAAGACCCTGTCTGGGACAGTGACATCGATATTTGATTACATGTAAGACCACGTTTGGGATGTTGGCATTGTACGAGCTTTTAGAGCTATCCGCGTATCCTATTTGATTCCAAACAGTTCAACGGGCACTCCGAGAAATGTATGATTACGTTAAAGTATTTCTGATTCAGGTACGTTGTGATGTGTTGATATTTGATCATGAAAGTTATGTATATGTACCATTAACTATATGTAATCTATTTATGAGTACATAGAAGTGAAATATGATATAAGTGTAAGTGAGTTTTGATTAAATGAGCTATATGAGCCATATGGAATTATGATTTTATTTTGCTATAAGCTATGTGAATGAATTGATCTATAAATGTGTTATATGATAAGTTTATTTGTATATGGCTTACTAAGCTCTTTGTAGCTTACTTTGTGTGTGTTTGCATTGTTTTGTAGTTATCGAAGCTACTGGAAGCTCGGGGATTGTCAATGATCATCACCACACTATCAAACTTGATTTTGGTACCTTTTGAATATGTAAATACCAAAGTATGGCATGTATAGTCTAGAAGTATTTGGATATGTGTTGAAATGTATATATCTTATGCCATGAGATATGGCTAGCTTATGGTTGCATATATGACTTGATTTTGGTACCAAATATGTGATAAGAAATGGTATGTTTTAATGTGTATGAATGACCAAAAGAAATGGTCAATATTGATATATGATTAGATGTGAAATTAGTATAGTTTTGATATGAATTGAGATGGTTTATAATGAGTTATGAAACATAGGTTTTGACATGAATTTTGGCTTGTGTTTTGGTATGAATTAGCATGGAAATTAAGCATGAATTTGATTGAGGAATGTATGGTATGATTGGTACATATTTTGGTGTTGAATTTGGCTGAATTTATGGTGTAATTGATGCTTGGTTTTGGACTTGAAGGGATGACCCTTATGGGTGGAAAATTGGGCTTGTAAATGGCCTATTTTGTGCCCACATAGGCAGTGACATGGGCGTGTGTCTCTGTTGTGTTGCTCGAGGGCCATTTCGAAATGAGCCTGGGCAGACCACATAGTCGGACACAGGGGCGTGTTCTAGGCCGTATGGCCAAGTCAGTATACCCCCTTAGATTGACACGGCTGAACACATGGCCCAGGCACGGGCGTGTGAGGCCATTTCGAATAGCCACACGAGTTGGACACACGGGCGTGTGACTAGCCGTGTGAGCAAGTCAGTAGCCTACCTAATTTTCACATGGCTTGGCACACGGGCGTGTCTTATGGCCGTGTGAGCAAGTCAGTATGTTTGCCCTGTTTTGCCACGGTCTAGACACACGGGCGTGTCTAATGCCGTGTGAGGCATACGGCTTGGTCACACGGGCGTATGACCTCTGAAACTTTGAAAAATGTTTAAGTTTCGAAAAATTTCGTATTTGTTCTGTTTAGTCTCGACCCTTTTCTAAAGCATGTCTAAGGTCTCGTAAACCTAAGAAAGGGACTTATTAGTGATGTTTGAATATCATATAATGATGTGTAGTCTATTATTGTGAAATGTTCTTATTTGTTCGACAATGCCTCTTAACCCTAGTCCGGCAACGGATATGGGTTAGGGGTGTTACATAGTCCTTAAAATAAAAATTGTAATATCTTTCAAATTTGAGCCTTGATTTTGAAACCGATCTCAATTTCATCCTTCTACAACCCTATATTATCTATAATTGTAGAAATTTAACATCAATTTCAAAATTTATGCACTTTAAGTCTCATGTTCAGAAACTAGCAATTAAGTTTTCAAATTAGTCATTGTTCATTTCTAAGCTTAAAATCTAACAAATTAACATCAATTTCATCAAGTATTCATCAATGGAAACTTTTGAAAACTTTAACAGTTTTACAAATGGTTATACAGGCTAGCTAAATCAAGCTCCCTAGACTTAAAAACATAAGAATTACAAAAAAGAAGAACCTAAATTGCCTTGGAATTTAAAGGACCAAAGCTTGGACGATGTCAAACCCTGTGTTCTTCTATGATTTCGGTGAGGAAGAAGGAAAAAAATAAAGATGATGACCACATGTTCCCTTTTATACTTATAATTAACATAAAAAATTATAGTTAATTTAATATAAACCTATTTAATTAATAATTAACTTAACATTAACATTATTAAACCAATTTGGTGGATGGTAGATGTCATCCACTACCGTACATTAAATTAAAAAGGACTCAATTGTTCAATTGGTCCTTTAATTAATTAAAATTTCATTGTGATCAACTTTTACTATTTTTACAATTTAGTCCCTGTACCTTAATTAATCACCAATTCAATGCAATTACCAAAAGTCAATTCACATATACAATAAATCCATAAATATTTAATAAACATATTTCCGGGCTTGATTTACAGAAACGAGGTCTCGATACCTTATTTTTTTAAAACCACTGACTTTAGGGTCAATACACTTGTACCTTAATTAACTATTCAATTAACAAATTCGTCAGACTAAAATTTAATATAATACCATACTCGTAAATATTAATTAATAATATTTATGAACTCAATTATTGAAGAACAAAGTTCTGAAATCATCGTTTTTAGCACCACTGAAAGAAAGTATTTGTAGATGAAGGTTAGCTTGACGAGGGTCCCAATTATCAAACGCTCTATCTCATAGGTATAAAGGGTAAAGTGGTATTGTTGGAGTTCACTTGAAGAGATTATATGAGCATCTGCAGGGTTACAGAGGTGATGGATTTATAGATGTTGATAGGGACTCTTCACCATATATTTTCTAAAGATCATATGGACTTGTCTTTTATGATATGGTATTTTGGCGAGACTATTCTTCTGGCGAGGCTGAGCTTCATGTAGTTGTTGAGTGGTTGGACATTTGGAGAAGGGCTTATGGAAATGGTATAAAATATAATATTTATTTTCATGTAAGTTTATAGATTAAGACATACGTATAATGCGGGTGAAAAATATTATGTAAAAATATATTTATCAAAAGTTCACATAAAAACAAAATTAAGTTTTGGTTGAAATGGTAAGATTGAATGTTTGAAAATTATAGTATTCTAAGTTTGAATCTTTCCAAGTGTAAGATTTTTTTAATTAATTTTATATTAATATATAAAAAAACCTTCATAATAATATAACTTGCTTTATAAAAAGCATGATTTTTTAGTTATTTTCCAATTGAGTAGGCGTCGAGCTAGCTTATGACACTAAATTCAATTAGGGGCTTTATTATAGTGTATATATAGATTCATCTTTTAAACACTAAAAATGTACCTATGAACAAAAGCATACAGGAAATATATCAAATATAAATCCATTACCAAGCAAAAAAAAAAAAAAAACACAACATTCAAATATGTTTTAAATTTCATTAAAATAAAAATAAAATTGTTGAGGGATTTTTGACTCATTCGGGAGAAGTCACCAAAGTATCATTCATCTGTAGTTGATAGACCCCTTAGCACGTTCAATATAATTCACAATAAGCTTTTATCTCCTGACTTTGCTGAGAACCCAGATGTCTAAATAGCCATTGGTGGCTAGATCATAAAACGGGAACACCTCACTCACAAAAGAAATCTCATATTTATATTTGGTGGGATTTGAACCATGCATTATTGGGTAAATATGCTATTAGTTACCTCAAGTGGTAGGATTCTCACCTAATAATTCTATATATGCCATAGGGGATTAGATTCGAGTCTAACTATGCACAATGTGTGTGGTCCGCCTTCTCATGCACTTGACAAAATACTCCCACTTTATAAATTTATTACTTCTTTAAGCATTCAAGCTTGTAATAAAATCGAGAGATAAAATCCTCTATAAGAGACCATAACAATCTTATTAATGTAACACCCCCTACCCATATTCGTCGTCGAAATAGGGTACGAGGCATTACCGGAGTTTACCGAATTAATTTTTCCATTATTACGAGTTAAATACTATTCATTTATCGAAACATGTTATGATGTCCCGTTGATGGGTCTCCGAAGCCCAAAACATACATCAGGACCAAATCAAGATTAATTGAAACCATAGGGAATTTTTTTAACTCAATATAACCCCTTTATAGATATCTAACCTTCCCTGCAAAATTTAAGTCGAGACCAATCCAAATCAAGCAATCCAATTCAACATATTTTCAAGATAGATTCATGCATATCCATAAGATAACCTTATCACATACCAAAACCAAGATTTGTTAGCCACACCAATAGCTAACTTTACATTCATTTCATATTAAAATTTATTTTATTAACTTATTGTCGAGACCATTTTTTTTTTGAAAACGGATGTCAACTTGGGATTGTAAAATGAATGCAAAAACGAGAGTCGCCACCAATCTTTTTTTTCAAGGTGTGATTGGTCACCTCAAAAAGGGTTGTTTTTAATAAACAATTTGATTTATCAAAACAACGATTTAGGTCTGCGAAGATCAGAAAAATGAATTCGGTAGTCGGTTACGCACGAGGAAGGATTAGCACCCTCGATACGCCCAAAATTGGTACCTAGTTGATTAATTAGTATCCTTGATGTCAGAGATTCGAAAATTTGAAAGAATTTAAAATACGATCCTCATTAATTTTTAAAACGTTTGGATAAGTTGAAAATGTGTATCAAAGGTTGGTTTGCCTTAAGGTAAAACATCACATCCAATACGTTAGGACATGACATTTCGACCTTTGAGGCTAAACTTGCCTTTTATTTGAAATTCATGTATTTAATTTTGAAAAGGATATTCGTATACTTAGAGTAAACGAGAGAAATCGAAACCCAATACATTAGGGCACGATTTCTCGAATTTCTAAGTACAGAACATGGCCTTGATTTAGAAAATCTTATCTCGAGATAACAAAATGTCACATCCAATACGTTAGGACATGACATCTCGAATTCTTGAGAATAAGCTTTTTTATTGAGAAATTATGCATTTGTTTTAAAAGGATATTCGGTTATTTAGATTTTAAACGAAAAATCGCAACCCAATACATTAGGGCACAACTTCTCGAATTTCTAAATATGGAATATTGCCTTTAAAAAGAATCGTTTTTGTATCGGGTAAAAGGAATTTTGTTATAAAACACATAATGAATGACAATAGGAGTATGCATAACAGAGTGAAATGTGGCAATGAAAGACAATATGAATAAGAGCAATAATATAGCATGCAAAATAGTAATAATATATAAGCTTTTTATTTAAACTTTATGTTTTTAAGAAGGATATTCGGTTATTTAGATTTAGACGAGAAAACTGAAACCCAATACGTTAGGGCACGATTTCTCGAATTTCTAAATACAGAATATTCCCTTTACAAAAAGATCATTTTGGCGTAGGGTATAAACGTAGCATAATTCGTAATAAAGAGTATCAAAACAATAATAGTAATAATAATAATAATAATAGTAATAATATTAACAAAATAATAATGAAATTGATGTGTTAGTACTATAATAGGAATAATAATATATTAATAATAATAAAATAATAGAATAATATTAAAAAGGTAGTAATATAATATAATAGTTAAGATAATATTAAAATAGTATTAAATAAAATATGATGATAATAATAATAATAATAATAATAATAATAATAATAATAATAATAATAATAAAGCAGAAAATACTAATATATTAATAACAAAGTAATAAAATAAAATTAGTTATAATAGAAAACTTAACAAGAATGAAGATATAAGAATGCTAATATTAGTTGTAGTAAATAAAAATAGTGCTAATAGTAATGAAATAATATAGTAGTAATAAAAGAAGAATGAAGCAGAAAATAATAATGAAAATGGTAGAAAATATGAAACATTAATAATAAAATATATATGTTAATGATTATGTAAAAAAATACGTATATATATATATATATATTAGGACTAATAACATAAAGAAAATAATATAAAGAAAATAATAAAAACATAATAATAAATAGTAATATAATAATAATAATAATAATAGTAATAATAATAATAAAATATCTAAATAATGAAAAAAAGGATTAAACTGAAAACGGAACAAAAATTTTGGGCCGAATTTAAAACAAGGAAAGGCGAAAAGGGGTCAATTTGAACGCGCATAAACAACGGAGGGATTAAAACGGGTAATAACCCCTCTTCCCAAAACGGCACAGTATTAGGAAGGACTGAATTGAAAAACATGATAAATCATAGGGCCCAATTGCAAAATAAATGAAACTTGATTGTAAAGTAATAAAAAAGTGGAAGGGCTAAAAGCGCAATTAGCCATTCCGTCAAAAACACGCGGATCTTGGCCGGTTTAGGTCGGGTCGACCCGACCCAGGACAAAACGACGTCATTTTTGGGTCTGGGCCATGGCACAAAACGGTGCCGTTTTGATAGGCTATATAAGCTAAGTTTCCTTCAAAAAAAATCATTTTTTAGGTGTTTTAGAAAAAAAAGTTTGAGAGCTCTCCCCTTTTTCTGGATGAGCCCAGAATCTGGTCATCGGATCTACGACGGCCACCACAGCTCCGTCACCGGCGACCGCCGTGCATGGTGGCCAAAAGTCTAAAAGATGGGTTTTTCACGGCGGTTTCAAAGGTAAACTCCTTCTTTTCACCTTTTTATATTATTTTGATGATAAAAAAAAATAAATTGAGTAAAAGGGCAGATCCGAAAAGAGAAAAGAAAAAGAAAGATGGAATCATCTTGTATTCTTGCTTCGGTTTTAATGTTTTCGGTTCTTTGTTTTGATATTATCCACTAGATCTAGTAGTGCTTGAATCTCTGCCTTGCTAATGTTTTAAAAATCTAACGTTTTTATTGATCGGAATATATGTTTCATGTATTGATATAAAAAATGGCCGAATCCTTTACAATGCATTTAGATCAGCTTTTTATAGCCGATTTATTACAAATTTTGCTGCTTTCTGTCTCTTCCATTTAATGTTTGCAGGAGGTGGTGCCACTTGAGGTCGGTGGCAGAGGCGGTGGACGTGACCCTCCTCTGACTTGGCAGCAACTAAGGTGGTGGCTAGGGTTTTATTTTTCTTTTTCTTTTTTTTTTTGTTTTTTTGATTTGGGCTAGTGGTGAGGGGTAGATTGGGCTGCATTTGGTCTTGTAAATGGGCCTAGTTGGGTTTGGGGTTTTAATTAGAAAATGGGTTTAATTGGTTTGGCCTGATGTAACGGGTTACTTGGTAGGTTGGGGTTTGTTTGTAAGCGAGCCCCGGGTTTAGGTGGGTCAAAATTGGGCTTTAACAGCTGCCCTCTTTTCTCATTGTCGTGCAACGAGAATAGAGAAAAGACATAAAGAAAGGCCAATTTTGCTCGGTCTTGCCGAATCTTGACCTCTTTGGTACTCCTCTTCTTTAGGTAGTCTCATTCCAATCCACCATATCTTGTTGCCTTGATCATTCCACTGCGAGTTCAGATAGATATGACTTGTAGTTTCAATCTGCTTCAATGAGATTCGTTGTCTTCGATCTGCTTCATTGCTCCACTATCACTTTAGTGAGATAAGGTTTGGTCTTTTCTTCTGCGACTTCAGAAATGTAAGATCTGATGTCCTTGATCAACTCTACTGCAACTTTAGGGAAGCAAAATCTAGTGTCTTTAATCAGCTCCAATCTTTATTCTTTATTTGCAAAACTAACATCGAAAATAGCTCGGCCTGCGAACTAAAGTTCAATTCCTCTCTCGGATTATGAGTAAAAAATTGAAAATACCTCAGTGCGTGACCTAAGGCTCAACTCACCTCTCGCGATACGAGTTGATTTTTGAAAAACATAAATTGAAAATACCTCAGCACGTGAGCTAAGGCTCAACTCACCTCTCGCAATATGAGTTGATTTTTTATAAATTAAAAATACCTCAGCATGACCTGAGGCTCAACTCACCTCTCGCAATATGAGTTGATTTTTAAAAATATAAATTGGAAATACCTCAGCATGACCTGAGGCTCAACTCACCTCTCGCAATATGAGTTGACTTTTAAACATACCTCAGCATGACCTAGGGCTCAACTCACTTCTCGTAATATGAGTTGATCTTTGGAACATAAATTGGAAATACCTCAGCGTGACCTGAGGCTCAACTCACCTATCGCAATATGAGTTGATTTTGATGAACAGAAATTGAAAATACCTCAGCGTGGCCTGAGGCTCAACTCACCTCTCTCAATATGAGTTGACTTTTTTGAAAAACATGAATTGAAAATAGGATTTGGAAATACCTCGGCGTACGACCCGAGGCTCAACTCACCTCTCGCAATATGAGTTGATTTTTGAAAAACATACATTAAGAGCAGAATTTGAAAATACCTCGGCATGTGGCCCGAGGCTCAACTCACCTCTCGCAACATGAGCTGATTTTTGAAAACATAAACTGAAAATACCTCAGCGTGTGAGCTAAGGCTCAACTCACCTCTCGCAATATGAGTTGATTTTTGAAAATATAAATTAAAAATACTTCAGCATGACCTGAGGCTTAACTCATCTCTCGCAATATGAGTTGATTTTTGAAAACATAAGTTGAAAATACCTCAGCGTGTGAGCTGAGGCTCAACTCACCTCTCGCAATATGAGTTGATTTTTAAAACATAAATAAAAAAATACCTCAGCGTGTGAGCTAAGGCTCAACTCACCTCTCGCAATATGAGTTGATTTTTGAAAACAGAAATTAATATCAAAATATCAAAACCTGTTATCTGGTGGAAGTCAGGTGTCTTTTCCTTTGATTTAGTATAGTTATCATCACAACCTCTTGCTCTGCTGGAGTACCTGTACATGTCATGCATGATGTTAACATGATATGCACATGTTTGCCTTAAATGCCTGCATGTCTACATGATTATGCTATGCGCATTAGGCATGTTTGTCGTATGTCCTTTTTGTTACGATATTTGATGATCTGCGTTCATTGCTTCAACTCTTGACTTTTTCTTCAAGCTTTGTACCCGTCCTTAAGCTTTATGAGTAATCTATGTTTCTCAGATATCACTCTTTTGCCCCTGGTTGAACTTTGTCCTCGCTTTGAGGCTCTTGTACTTATCAATTTTTCATCTAGGTAATGCTTAACATTTCTTTTATTCAGAATATGTCATTTTACTGTTTAGCATTTAAATGAACCATACAATGGGATGCATGAAAATGGTCAGGTAGGTATGAAAAGGAAACTTCATATTTATTTCAAAAGTAACAAACAAAGAAAGTTGACCAAAAACAGTTAAACGTGTCACGAAGAGAAAGGGGATTGTATTCAGTGGATACAAATGCTCTACATTTTCAATGCATGAACTCTTCCACGTTTTTTGATCAAGAATCTTTTCGAGCATGGCTTCTTGCGTAGAAGATTTCGAGCTTTCAGAAATGCTTCAAACACTGTAGTCTTGCCGTTTGACTCCCTATTCAAATTATCTTGTTCCTTGAGTTCAAATTATCTTGTTCCCTGAGTTCAAATCTGCTTCATTAGGATGCCCTTTCGGCTTTTCATCCTAATCTTTTTTTATTTACCAAGACGCCCTTTCGGGTTTTCATCTTGATCCCTTTTTTTTTAAGCATAATATTTCTTCACGGCACCTGAATTCACTGGATTAGGTAACTCTTTCCCATCCATCTCAGTGAGAATCAAAGCTCCACCTGAGAAAGCCTTCTTTACAACGTATGGTCCTTCCCAATTTGGTGCCCATTTTCCTCGGAAGTCTTTCTGTATTAGAAGAATCTTTCTCAGCACGAGTTCTCCTTCGCGGAATTCTTTTGGCCGTACTTCCTTGTCATGGGCCGCGATTATTCTCTTTTGGTACATCTGTCCATGGCAGATTGCCTTCAAGTGCTTTTCTTCAATAAGGTTTAGCTGGTCATATCGAGTTCGAACCCATTGTGCTTCCTCTAATTTTGATTCCATTAAGACCCGTAAAGAAGGGATCTCAACTTCGATGGGCAGTACAGCTTCCATTCCATAGACTAGAGAGAAATGAGTTGCTCCTGTAGATGTTCGCACAGATGTGCGATATGCATACAAAGCGAAGGGTAGCTTTTCGTGCCAGTCTTTATATGTCTCAGTCATTTTCTCGATAATCTTCTTAATATTCTTGTTGGCCGCTTCAACAGCTCCATTCATTTTCGGGCGATAGGGTGAGGAGTTATGATGCTTTATTTGAAATTGCTCACACACTTCCTCCATCATCTTATTGTTCAGATTCAAGTCATTATCTGAAATGATTCTATCAGGCAAACCATATCGACAAATGATTTCCTTTTTCAATAACCTGCAAACTGCAGTCTTTGTTACATTGGCAAACGAAGCAGCTTCTATCCACTTTGTGAAGTAGTCTATAACTACAAAAATGAACTGGTGTCTATTAGAGGCTTTTGGGGAAATTGGCCCTATAACATCCATGCCCCACGGAGAAGTAGGCCACGGAGAAGTCATGACATGAAGGGGCGAAGGGGCTACATGAATTTTATCACCGTAAATTTGACATTTATGGCACTTTCTTGCATAAATAATGCAGTTGCTTTCCATCGTTAGCCAGTAATAACCGAGCCTCATAATCTGCCTAGCCATAGTGAAACCACTAGCATGCATTCCACAAATTCCTTCATGGACATCTTCAAGTATTTTTTTAGCTTCAATATCATCCACGCATCTTAGGAGCACTTGATCTTTTTCTCTTTTGTACAGGACGTCCCCATCAAGAACAAATCCCGCTGCCATTCTTCTGATTGTTCTTTTGTTGTTCTCATTTGCTTGTTTGGGATACCTTTGATTCCTGACATATTCTAAGATATCATGGAACCAAGGCCGTCCATCTGTCTCCTTTTCAATGCTACAACAATGTGCAGGGACCTCATAAATTCTCATTTAGAGAGGCATTATTTCCGTTTCTCTGTTCACTTTAAACATTGAAGCCAAAGTAGCCAAGGCATCAGCCAATTAGTTTTCTTCTCGTGGAAGGCAATTAAAAGTTACTTCTTTGAATTCTTTGATTAGTTCCGCCACTAGATCACTGTATTTAACCAATTTTGGATCCCTCACTTCCCAATCTCCACAGATTTGGTAAATCACCAATGCTAAGTCTCCGTACACTTCTAAAGTCTTGACGTTTCGTCCAATTGTTGCACGAAATCCCATGATACAAGCTTCATATTTCGTTATGTTATTAGTGCAGAAGAAGTTTAGCCTGACAGTGAGCGGATAATGGCTCTCTTCTGGTGATACTAGGACTGTTCCGATCCCATGCCCCAATGCGTTCGATGCACTATCAAAGCTCATCTTCCATGACTTCTCTTTTGATGACTCGCACTCTTTTTCTGTAATACACATCAAGTCTTCATTCGGGAAATCAAATCTCAATGGCTCGTATTCCTCCGTTGTTCAAGCTGCTAAGAAGTCAGCTATTGCACTCCTTTTTATCGACTTTTGGCTCACATAGACAATGTCGTATTCCGATAGTAGGATCTGCCATCGTGCCATTCTTCCTGAGAGTGAAGGTGATTCCATCATGTACTTTATTGGGTCCAACTTTGAAATTAACCATGTCGTATGATACAACATATATTGCCTGAGCCTCCGAACTACCCAAGCCAAAGCACAACATAATTTTTCAATTGACGGATACTTTGTCTCACATTCTGTGAATTTTTTGCTGAGGTAGTAAATCGCCTTTTCTCTTTTACCTGACTCATCATGTTGCCCCAGTACGTAACCCATTGATCTTTCGAATACAGTCAAATACAATATTAACGGTCTCCCTGGAGTTGGCGGTACTAACACCGGGGGGCTAGACAAATACTGCTTTATCTTGTCAAAAGCCTCTTGGCACTCCTCGTTCCATTCTCCAGGATTGTGTTTTCGAAGGAGTCAAAAAATTGGGTCACATTGGTTGGTAAGTTGAGCAATGAATCGAGCGATGTAGTTCAACCTTCCTAAAAATCCTCTGACTTCTTTTTGCGTATACGGAGACGGTAGTTCTTGTATGGCTTTTATCTTATCTGGATCAACCTCAATACCTCTCTCGCTAACAATGAAGCCTAGTAATTTTCTTGAGGTAGCCCCAAACGTACACTTGGCTGGATTAAGCTTCAGCTGGAACTTTCTTAGTCTTTCGAACAACTTTCTGAGGTTCTCAATATGCTCTATTTCCCCTCGGGATTTAGCAAGCATATCATCGACGTAGATTTCTATTTCTTTATACATCATGTTATGGAACAACGTGACCATGGCCATCTGATATGTTGCCCCAGCGTTCTTTAACCCGAATGGCATCACCTTATAGCAGAAAGTTCCCCACATCGTTACGAAGGTGGTTTTTTCCATATCCTCAGGAGCCATCTTTATCTGATTATATCTCGAGAATCCATCCATAAAAGAAAACAATGAATGTTTTGCTGTATTATCCACCAACGTATCGATGTGCGGTAGGGGAAAGTTATCTTTAGGACTTGCTCGATTCAGATCGTGATAATCCACACACATTTGTACTTTGCTGTCTTTCTTCGGTACTGGGACTATGTTAGCTACCCATTCTGGGTATTTAGAGGCTTGTAGGAAGCCCGCATCAAATTGTTTCTTGACTTCTTCTTTTATCTTTAACAGCATTTCAGGCCTCATTCGTCTTAGTTTTTGTTGAATGGGTTTGCATTCTGGTTTCAGTGGGAGTCTATGAACCATTACATCCTCATCCAAACCTGGCATGTCCTGATATGACCATGCAAATACATCTTTGTACTCACGGAGCAAAGCGATCAAATCATGTCTGGTGTCATCTGAAATAGAGGTCCCGACCTTCACTTCTTGCCTTTTTTCTTCATTTCCCAAGTTTACTGTCTCAATAGCTTCTTGATGGGGTAGAATCTGTTTATCTTCTTGTTCTACCATTCTTAGTAAGTCAGGAGACGAGACGTAGTCTTCAGCATTTTCCTCAGCTTTGAATTCTCTTAAACAAATAGCTTTCTCGAAATCGATTTCAAGACTTGTAACGGGTCCGTTCATGTCGTTGATATCTGGGCACCTGAAAGTTGAATGGAAAAGAAAACTATAGAGGAGCATCAAAGTACTAGAACCAACAAACACAGTATTATGGCATGATATGGGATACGTGTAAGTATTAGGCTATGAAAAGAGGGAATAATTATAAAAAGATCATGACAAAATGCATCTTCATTTATGTTCATTTAAATGATAAAGAGCAGACATAAGCTCTTATAAAAGAATCCCATTATGACTTAGGGACACATAAAAAGAAGAGTTATCATTGAGCATTACTCTGGAGAAGACTTAGAAACTACAAGAAGATCCATAGCAGTCCAATTGTTCAAAACAAATTTAGGAAGACAATGGCGTATCATTCAAACATCTTTAATTGTATCATCTCCTTTGTCAATGACATTTATACTGACATTCTAAAGTCCCCTTTCAAGCAACAACAGAGTACTTCATGGATTATCTTGCCCTGGGTATATCATTCCTACAGATGTAAATGTTTTTGCCAAAGGAGGGTACGTTATGGGCTCCCATTCTAATTCTCAGCCTAAGGCTCTTGCAACCTTCCTTTCTTGATCTTTCTGTAACTGTTTTCTTCTCTGTCGTATATTCTACTGGAACCCTAAACCGTATCGAGCCTTGTGGGGCATTGTTTTAGAGCTCTAACTATCCCTTACTGATATATTTCCAAACCTTTCATTGTTTGGGCTCACTTTCCCACAGTCAGCTTAATCCCCATCTTGGTATTCCTTGACAGCTTAGGCATGGGAATCCTATTTCCTTCAGCAACAAACGTAGCATTGATGAATTCGAGGGAACGAAAGGAACATTATACTGCATCTTGGCTTACTTTGAGGAATGGTGCATCCGTAGAAATTGATGCGACAATGTCTTCCTCACCCATGACAGTGATCAAACAGTCATCCATGATAAACTTTACTTTTTGATGGAGAGATGAGGGAACTGCCCCTGCAGAATGGATCTAAGGACTTCCTAAAAGACAATTATGCAAAGGTGTGATATCCATGACCTGGAACTCGATGTCATATATATAGGGTCCTACTTCTAGGGGGACTTCAATCTTCCCCATAACCTCTCGTCTTGTCCCATCGAATGCCCTTACTGTAGAGTGACAAGGCCTCAGATAAGATAGATCAATTGGAATTCTAGAAAGCGTGGCCAAAGGCATGACATTAAGTGCAGACCCATTATCAATGAGTACATTCGGTATTATATAACCCTCGCAATGAGTTGTGATGTGCAATGCTTTTACGGAGCCCCTACCATTTGGCTGTATTTTATCATCACTGAAAGAAATGAAATTATCCGCGTTCAGGTTATTCACCCACCTATCAAGCTTGTCAATGGATATGTTTGCTTACCACATAAGCTTAATTTAACACCTTCAGCAAAGCATTCCGATATGGTTCTGAGTTCAACAGTAGGGATAATACTGAGATTCGTGCTGGCTATTTGTTCAATTATTCCACGACATTATATTCACTATGCTTGATGAACTTTAGGAATTTATGTGCCTCTTCCTCATTCACAGGCTTTTTGACTTCCTGCTCGGACAGATTTTCAAGCTCGACCTCGGTCTCATGTATCGGTACTTTTCCTTTCCGGTTCGAGTCACTCATCTTCTTCGTTGTTTCAACCACTTTAGGAGAATAACATCTCCCACTACGTGTAAAGTGTCCTACTTCACCAACACTTCTAGTCGTAGCTTTGGATTTTTCACCTTCAGGTGTGATAATGTTGACATCAGATTTCCATGGTACTGCCTTGTTGTCTTTGTAAGGGAAAGGAGATGGTACTTTAATTATCATCTTTGGCTTCACTGGTTCTTTTTTTGCATCGTAATAAATCACCAATGGTTGATCGGTGCTATAAGTGAAGTTTGGCGATTGATCATCAGAAGCACATACTTCTTCGTTGACCTCTTACACCTTGTCAAAGATCTCGACCTCCTTGTTGTCCATCATATCTTGAAGTAACTTTCTAAATTCTTCACAAGACTGGATGTCATGCCCTTCAACACCGTGGAAATCACAAAAACATTGACCTTTTGTATTTCCTTCTTTGAGAATTCTGTTGGGATGACAGAACACCCCATTTTCAACCATCATCTTTCAAACCTTTCGCAAAGGCGTCTTTATTTTAGAAACATGACTTTTGGCTCTCCGCCTATCTTCTTTAGCCACCGCGCTTACATTTCCTTCCGTATGGTTAGGAAGCAGATTTCCAGCTGTATTGCTAGCACCGTCAAATCGTAAAATGCCCGCAGCAATAAGACCTTGAGCTCTCCTTTTAAAGGCCAGACAATTTTCTGTGAAATGCCCCTGGTTTCCAGCGTGGTACACACAACTAGCATTGGGATCGTACCATTTTGGGTACGGAGGCTTCAGGGGTTCCATATAATGTGGGGATATTAATTTTTTTCCAACAAGTTTGGGTACAGCTCTCCATATGACACGGGAATAAGAGTAAACTGAGGTCTTTCAGGATTGGGTCTCGTGTTCTGTTCTTGCCTCGATAAACTTTGATGACCAGTAATCACCTCCCTTGGTTGGCTTACAGTAATGGGTTTTGAGTAACCCTTGTTATTTCTATTTATGTTGTTTATCTCATTCTCTCTCTTCCTCGGGACTGGTCTCTTAGTGCTATCTCCTGCTTCAATCTTTCCGCTTCTTATAGCATTTTCTATCATTTCCCTAGACATTACCACATCTGCAAAGGTCTTAGTTGTACTTCCCAACAGGTGGTTGATAAATGGGGCCTTCAAGGTATTGACAAAAAGCATAGTGGTTTCTTTCTCCAAAAGTGGGGGCTGAACTTGGATGGCAACCTCTCTCCATCTCTGCGCATATTGTCTGAACTTTCATTCGGTTTCTTCTCCATATTGTGTAGAGTAATCCTGTCTGGGATCATATCTGTCACGTGACTGTATTGCTTTATGAATGCTTGTGCTAGGTCTCTCTATGAGCCGATCTTATCACGGCTTAGTTGATTGTACCACCTAGATACTGCCCCCACTAAACTATCCTGAAAGCAGTGTATCAGTAATTGATCATTGTTAACATAGCCAGTCATCTGTCTACAAAACATGGTAATGTGTGCCTCGGGGCAACTAGTCCCATTATAATTATCGAACTCCAGCATTTTGAACTTATACGGAAGTACCAAATCCGGGACCAAACTTAGATATTTGGCATCAAATCCACGGTAGCTATCAATGCTTTCTATCGCCTTGAATTTCTCCTTTAGCTATTTACATCTGTCCTCCAACTGTTTTGGTAGTTCTATCTTTGACCTCTCTCCTTCAGCTATCTCCTCTAAATCAGGGACGTTAAGGTTAATTGGATTATCTTCTGAACCCGAGCCAGTTTGATAATTCCCCGGCATTGACGTACCCGTTTGAAGTTGTTGCGGCCTAATAGTAACAAAGAGCCTACACGGGTATGCTTCATGCTGTGCCTGTGTGTTAGTCGGGGTAAATCCTGGAGGATAAAGTGGATCATCATTTTCTTCAGTATTTACCGCAGGACTCTTTCCCTTATCTAATCCTTTGGCCAACAGCTAAGTCAGCTGATCCATCATGTTTCTCTATGATTCCAACATCCGATCCATCATGTCCTGCTGGATCTTGACCAGCTGTTCTTGCATTCGATCTTGCATTTCCTTCTAGAGTTGCTCTAACCTTTCCATCCTTTGATCCATGTTTCTCGACTTAGTACGGGTATCGTAACGGTGTTTGGTTGGTTGGTTTTTGGTGGTTTCCAGATTAACAGTCATAATTTTAATTGATCAGGGTCCTTCAACGAGAATTAATGCATGTGATGCGATGCAATGCATATGAATGAAATGAATGCAAAAAAGAGGCGTTGATTCTGATTCAATTCTATTAGATCACTTCTCTAGAAAGCGAATTTCTTTACATAAGGTGGATGATTACATATACGACTTTGCCCTATTCCCTAGAGCCTTAACTTTTCTAAGAAGCCAAGCTAAGTCCCGGCCACGATTCGATTCCGACTCAAACTTTAAACTTAGTATATCGGCCTGAACTGCCAGGGTTTGCAGGTGATCAGCGACTTCTCGAACTTGAGCCACAGCTTCACCCATGATATGATCCCGGTCTCTAACCTGACATTGAGAGTGGTGGAGCTGCTCTTTCCAATGTTCGTTGTTTGCTTCAAGAAGTTCAATTCGTATTTCACAATTTCGCAACGTCATTTCTAGCTCCTCTATCTTTACTTTTAACTCCTCAATTTTGTTTAGGCTGGCTTTTAGCTCGATTACGGAGTTACGATTACGATAATGATGTAAGGATTTTTCCAAATTAGCTACCTGAGCTCGTAACCTTTCTTTTTCACTTTGGTTCTCTAGCAAACTTCTTTTTAGAGCATCTTCCCATACCTGGGCTTCCTGAAATTGCCTCTCCCAGTGACCAGCTTTGGTTTTTTCTTCTTTGACTTCCTGCCGCCACTGTTCTGATGTCTTGCCCAAACCAGCGGTTCTTCTTGACCTGCAAATCTTCTTGTATTGCATTTTCAGATCATCTAAATCTTCTTCGACCTTGTTCTTCCCCTTTCTCAACTTCTCGGCTTCCAACTTGTGGATGTCAACGTCTAGTCCCAACTGTATCTTTTCTTCTTCAAGCTATTCTATCTTCTTTCCTAATTCCCGACTCTTTTTCTCAAAGTCTTGTTTGATGACTTCTAACTTAGACGGGATTACTCGTAGATGCTCTTCTAATAGCCGAGCATTTTCTTGACTTGGCAATAGGACATTATCGTTGACTCTCCTACTTCTCCACCAATCATACTCGGGGGTTGACATTGGATTTGCAGCGAATCTCTTCATTCTACAGGTTTGGCTCCAAGCCTTTGATATCTCACAAATTTTCTGCTTATAGTTTTCGCCCTTGTATACGAACTTACATTGGGCTAGACCTTGAGTTGCCGGTACAAACTATCTCGACCGATACTGCCTTAGCACAAGCAGTGGAGCGTATTTGACGGCTCCCCATATCCCCAGTAGAGGAACCCAGTCAAAGTTACCATAGCGATATAAGATTTCATCGGGTGTCATCTATGGAGCCTTCCATTCGACGTCTTCAACTTGTAAATTCTGAAGAATTGCCATCTATTTTTCTTTTGAAATGTCATCCCGCCTAGGTGTAGCTGTTATTTCCTTTAATGGAGAGTAGTTCTCATAGCAAGCTCGGTAGGACAGCTTTTCTACTTTCCAAAAGTGGCTATGAAACCAAGCCAACAGGAGTTATGCACACCCTATGAATCTTCCCTCGCCGGCTCTCCGGCATGCATTCAAAGATCTGAAAGTCTCTACCAGGATTGCAGGGACCGGAGTGACCCTTTTATTTAGTCGATCGAATATATCGGTGACTGCTTCATCTATATGTCTCAAGGCCTTAGGGAAGATCACCAGTCCATAAATGCCCAAAGCGAACACGTCAACTCTTATCTTCATGTCAGGATGCGCTAGAACCAGATCCTTCAAACTTTTCCAAGGGATGCACTTGCCTTCCTCTTTCTGCTGAATTCGGGCTGCAACCCATTGCTCGCTCATCCCTGTGATATTCATTAATTTCTTCACAAAATTTGGGACGTTGACCACCCTAACATAGGCTTTGTTGGCCTGCATTCTTGGACAACGAAGGAAGGTGGTGTATTCTTCCACAGTGGGTACCAGATCCACATTCCTGAAAGTAAAACAACTGTATGCTGAGTTCCAAAATTGAGTCATGGCTCGAAACAAATGCTTATCTATCTTAATGTCAAGTAAGTAAGGCAGATCACCGTATTATAGTAAAACAGCTGCTTGGCTTTGTCGTCCCAGTTGGCCCATATCTCTCTCTACTCCCAGAGATCATTTTGTGTTACACTGATGCTGGTGAAATCCCACAATTCTGATGTGTATCCCTCAGCCAGACTATCTCCTTTTTATTGCCATGTTTCCTCGGACCACTTTCAGACGGTCGCATTTTCTTCCACTCTATCAAAAAACCCCTTTTCCATGATAAACGCTTGTACATACCCAATTTTGCCCCACTGTAACCTTAACCCATCAAAGCCCAAACTGGTTACAACCCAAACCCGTACAGCCCAACTACACCTAAGCCCGATTACATCAGATCAGAAACCAACACCTAACCCTAAACCTAGCTCAGCGCCGCACCCACCACCACCAACCGTCTGACGTTTGGCCACTTCCCTCTGCCGCATCACCAACTCTAGTCATATCTATCGCTCTACCATACCCTGCAAATAGAGAGAAACAAAGCAAGACAGCAGAAAAATGACAGTAGCAAACCCAAATAGGTAGTGAAAATAGTGTTAAAATATTGATGATATTCGGCTATAAAAGCCCTTAAAACCGATTTGTAATAGGTGGTGGTTCAATACAAAAAAAAGACACAAGTTTTTAAAAGCAAATATATGCAAAAATAGAGGAATATCGAACGGAGAATATCTCTAGATCAGAATCGGAAATAAAAAATCAGTATTGAATACGGAGGTGATTTTCTTTTCTTTTTCGGTTCTTATTTTCGGACTTTCATTTCCTTTTCCTTTTTTACTTTGTTTTTATAAATATATATATATATATATATATATTACACTTAAAATATATAAAAGAAAAAAATAATAAAAACTTACCTTTTCTTTTTTACTTTTTGACGGCCGTGGACAGAGGACCGTGGCGGTGCTGGTGATTTCTCTCTGGCCTGGTTCTGGGTTCATCCAGAGAGGAAAAGAGAGAATTTTTCTCTTTTGTTTTTCTCTGAACCACAGAACAAATGAGGAAAAAAAAGAAAATTTGGCCTTTATAAGACCCGCTTACCCGACCCGTGGGAGACAAGGATCCGCGTGTTTCTTCTATGGAGGGGCTATTTGCGCATATAGCCCCTCCGCTTTTTTTAGGACTTCGTAATTAAGTTTTAATTTAATTGAATCGGCCCCAAAAATTTATCCCGTTTTTCAAATTAGTCCCCTGTGCAACAACACCGTTTCGAGGCATTGGGAAAATTACCTTTTGCTCCCCTTTGGTTTAGCCCTTGTTCTGATAAACCCTTGCTCTTGTTTATTTTTTAAAAATTATCCTGTTAGTTTTGTTTTACTTCTGATTTAGTCCCGTTCACCATATTATTATGTGTTTTGTTTTTCTTTTTTTATTTATTGATATTATTGTTATTAGTATATTATATATATTATTTGTATTATTTTGTCATTATTACTTTGTATTACTTTTCTTACTATATATTATTATTATGTATTACTTATTTTGCTATTATACTATTAATATTGGCATTATCTTTACATTATATAGTGTTATTAATGTTTATTATTATTATCCCCATCATATTAGGCATTCTTTTAATACACATATATTATGCATGTTTTAAAA
Organism: Gossypium stocksii; assembly: GCA_020496765.1. Taxonomy (NCBI): domain Eukaryota; kingdom Viridiplantae; phylum Streptophyta; class Magnoliopsida; order Malvales; family Malvaceae; genus Gossypium; species Gossypium stocksii. The sequence goes on from CM035622.1 coordinate 69,566,819, forward strand.
CTCTACATTACGTATAGGTGTATATTCATTATGTATTTTCATATATTATAATATTATGCATCAATACTTAATACTTAGATATATAAATCACATTCCTCTTATATATTTTATTATATAAATATTTGTAATTCTATTAGTTATATTTTCACGCATATATATATTATACTATGTAAATATCTTAATACTACTATGTTATTATTATTATATTTACCAGCATTACATCATTATCATCATTATCTTTTTATTAATATTATCATTATTATTATTATAGTTTTAACTCTATTTTACTTTTTTTCTTATTATTTCCTATTTTACCATTATATAATTACTATTGTTACTCTTTATATACATGTATATTATTATTATTATCATATTTTATTTAATGTCATATTATATTAAATATTACGTCACTACCTTTTTAATATTATATCATTATTATATTACCACATTACATCACCGCCATCACTATTATTTGTTTTTTTAAATATTTTTATCACAAATTATACGACTTTCTACCCCATGCCAAATTGGCCTTTATATATACATAGGCAATGTTCGGTGTTTAGAAATTCGAGAAACCGTACCCTAACGCATTGGGTTTTGGTTTTCTCGTCTAAATCTAAATGCTCGAATAACCTTCTTAAAATAAATTCAAATAAAAAGCTTCTAAAGTACTATTATCTTTTTTGTATATTATTAATCGTTTTTATATATTCCATTTCCGCATTTCACCTTATTATACTTTTATCACATATATTTCAAGCTTCCTTTACCCGTTACAAAAATTTTTATTTTTAAAAGGCAAATGTTCCGTACTTAGACACTCGGGAATCGTACCCTAACGTATTGGGTCGCGGTTTCTCGTTTAAGTCTAAATCTCCGCATAATCCTTCCAAAATGATATGTAATTTTAGTACAAAAATTCATTCTCGAGAATTCGAGATGTCACGTCCTAACGCATTGGATATAACATTTTGTTATCCCGGGAAAAGATTTTCTAAAAAACCGAGGCAATGTTTGGTCTTAGGGATTTGAAGAATTGTGCCCTAACGTATTGGGTTCGATTTCCTTCATTTTTCCTCGAGTATTCGAATATCCTTTCAAATACAAGTACCCAAATTCTAAATAAAAGGCAGGTTTAGCCTCAAGGGCCGAAATGTCGTGTCCTACCGTATTGGATGTGATGTTTCACTTCAAGGTGAACCAGCCTTTGATTTACGTTTTCAATCTACCCAAATGATTTTAAAGCCAATAAGGATCGTATTTTAAATTCTTTCAAACTTTCAAATTATCGACTTTAAAACACTAACTAATCGACAAGGTACCAATTTTGGGCGTATCGGGGGTGCCTATCCTTCCCCGTACGTAACTCACTCCCGAACTCAACTTTCTGATGTTCGCAGACCTAAAATCGTGTTTTAACAAACTAAATTGTTTTTAAAATAAACCCTTTTGAGGTGACCAATCACACCCAAACAAAGATTGGTGGCGACTCCAATTCTTGTATATTTTAAGTCGACGTCCGTTTTCCTTTTCCAAAAAATGGTATCGACAGCTTGGCGACTCCACTGGGGATCAAAATCGAATTTCAATTTCCAAATTTTCAATAAATCACATCAATTAGCGACCGAAGCAAAATTTTTACGTCGCTACAGCTGGCGACTCCACTGGGGATCAAAATCGAATTTCAATTTCCAAATTTTCAATAAATCACATCAATTAGCGACCGAAGCAAAATTTTTACGTCGTTACAGCTGGCGACTCCACTGGGGACGCTAAAACGAGAGTCGAGCCACGAGTTGATTAATTTTTTTCTTTTCGTCGAAATTTGGAAATTTATTTTTAAAATACGATCCTTTCATTACAATTTTATCAATTTCGCGATTTGATCTTCATTATTTTGTTTCGTATTTACTGCAAGCTTTATATCTCTGCACATCCCATTTGCATGACTGTCGGGGTCGCACCCATTAAGTGGGAGTAAGAAACTATGCCTTCGTGAGGTTTTCACCTTCGCACGGGCTAGTGAATTGCTTCTGGGATACATCCGTACCTATGTCTTCGTGAGGTTTTCACCTCTGCATGGTCATAGGGAAATGTGTCCCCCTGAACTGAACTCGATCTATATGAGCCTATAATGGGTGAAGATTGAGGAATCTGATGGTTCAGATACCTGTTACTCTAGAACCAAACCGCATGTACCAAACCCTAAGAGCCCACCCTAGGAAGAGTTTTGTCAAACCCTAGCAAATTACCTGAATATATGCCTTATTTACTATTTTGATTGATACTGACGTGTTCTATTTTGTTTTGTTCATGAATACATTGCATTGTATCATCAAAGAAAAGAGGCGTCAATTCAGGTTCGGTTGCTAAATAGAGCACTGATCATGGAAAAGGGGTTTCTTGATAAAGTGGAAGAAAATGCGACTGTCCAAAAGTGGTCCGAGGAAACATGGCAAGAAAAAAGAGATAGTTTGGTCGAGGGATACACATCGGAGTTGTGGGACTTCACCAGCATCAGCGTTACACAAAATGATCTCCGGGAATTAAGAGAGATATGGGCCAATTGGGACGATGAGGCTAAGCAACTATTTTATTATAATTATGGTGATCTACCTTACTTACTCGACATTAAGGTAGATAAGCATTTGTTCCGAGCCATGACTCAATTTTGGAACTCAGCATATAGTTGTTTTACTTTCGGAAATGTGGATCTAGTACCTACTGTAGAAGAATACACTACCTTACTTCATTGTCCGAGAGTACAGACTGATAAAGCCTACGTCAGGGTGGTTAACGTCCCAAGTTTTGTGAAGAAATTAATGAATATCACAGGCATGAGTGAGCAGTGGGTTGTAGCCCGAATCCAGCAGAAAGGGGAAGGCAAATGTATCCCATGGAAGAGTTTGAAGAATCTAGTTCTAACGCATCCTGACATGAAAATAAGAGTCGATGTGTTTGCCTTAGGCATCTATGGGCTAGTAATCTTCCCTAAAGCACTCAGACACATAGATGAAGCGGTCACCGATTTGTTCGATCGACTAAGCAAGAGGGTTAATCCAGTCCCTGCAATCTTGGCAGAAACTTTCAGATCATTGAACGCTTGCCGAAGAGCCGACGAAGGAAGGTTCATAGGGTGTGCACAGTTCCTGTTAGCTTGGTTTCATAGTCACTTCTGGAAATTAGAGAAGCCGTCCTATCGAGCTTGCTATGTGGACTATTCTCCGTTAAAAGATTTGGCATCGACACTAAGACGGGAGGACATTTCAGAAGAGAAATGGATGGAAATTCTTCAGAACTTGCAAGCCGAAGATGTCGAATGGAAAGCTCCGTGGATGACCCCCAATGAAATCTTATATCGCTGCGGTGACTTTGACTGGGTTCCTCTACTCGGGATATGGGGAGCCGTCGGATACGCCCCACTTCTTGTGTTAAGGCAGTATCGCTCGAGACAATTTGTGCCGACTACTTAAGGTTTAGCCCAAAGTGAGTTCATATACAAAGGCGAAAATTATAAACAGAAAATTCGTGAGATATCGAAGGCTTGGAGCCAAACCTGCAGAATAAAGAGATTTGCTGCAAATCCAATGTTAACCCCTGAATATGATCAGTGGAGGATTAGAAGAGTCAATGACAACGTTCTCTCGCCAAATCAAGAAAATGCTCGGTCATTAGAAGAACATTTACGATTAATTCCGTCAGAATTAGAAGTCATCAAACAAGACTTTGAAGAAAAAAGCCAAGAACTAGGAAAGAAGATAGAAAAGCTCGAAGAGGAAAAGATGCAATTGGGACTAGATGTTGACATCCACAAACTAGAAGCCGAAAAGTTGAGAAAGGGAAAGAACAAGGTCGAAGAAGACTTAGACGATTTGAAAACGCGGTACAAGAAGATTTGCAGGGCTAGAAGAACTGCTGGTTTGGGTAAGACATCGGAACAGTGGCGGCAAGAAATCAAAGAAGAACAAACTAAAGCTAGTCGCTGGGAGAAGCAGTTTCAGGAAGCCCAGGCACGGGAGGATGCTCTGAAAAGAAGTTTGCTAGAGAATCAAAACGAAAAAGATAGGTTACGAGCTCGTGTAGCTGAGTTGGAAAAATCTCTACATCATCATCGTAATCGCAACTTCGTAATTGAACTGAAAGCCAGTTTAAACAAAATCCAGGAGTTAAAGGCGAAAATAGAGGAGTTAGAAATGTCGCTGCAAAATGCTGAAATACGAATTGAACTTCTTGAAGCAAATAATGAACACTGGAAAAAATAGCTCCATTACTCACAGCGTCAGGTTAGAGACCGGGATCATGTCATGGGCGAAGCCTTGGTTCAAATTTGAGAAGTCGCCGAGCACTTGCAAATCCTAGCGACAGAAGCTGACATATTAAGCTTAAAGTTTGAGTCTGTATTAGATCGTGGCCGAGACTTAGCTTGGCTTCTCAAAAAAGTTAAGACCCTAGGAAATAGGGCCAAGTCTATATGTAATCATCTGCCTTATGTAAAGAAGTTCGTTTTCTAGAAAAGTGATCTAATAGAATCGAATCAAGAATTAACGCCTCTTTCTTTGCATTCATTTCAGTCATATGCATTACATTACACTAACGTGCATTAATTTCCATTAAAAAGGGGACTGATTAATTAAAAATTATGACAGAGACACTCACGCCTATAAAATAGGCCTTCAAGAAAGGGAAATGCAACCTGACTCTTTTGATCAATGAAATGCCTGAAATAGAGGCTATCTTGAAATCAACACCAAATTTTTGCATACGCATTCGTAGCTAGCATTTATATGGCATTCATGCATTCATTTCATATCTCATAATCGTTCACTAAGGTTAGAATCCTATAAATCGCAGAGTTGCAACGATATAAGGCTGGAATCTCGACATTTTTATAGAACACGACGACAAACTAGAGCAATGGAAGCAGAGTTTAATGAAAGAATCGAGAGAATGGAAAGGGCCAAAAGAGAATTGCAAGAGCAACTGGCCAAATCACAGTAAGAAACGAGGGATCTAATGGTGAGATCTCAAGAGGAATCGCTAGAACAAAGGGACCAAATGGCAAAAATGATGGAAATGATGTCAGCCCTGGTTAAAGGGAAAGGACCCATACAGAACCCTGAAGTCGTTAACCTCGATCAAGATCCACTTTACCCATCAGGATTCACTCTGCCCCATATGGCACAAAGAGTATGCACTCAAGGGGAATCCGCTGGTTTGGAACAACGACCTGCGCCAGCTGCTCATCTAGGGCAGGGGATATTTGTGTCCGCTCTTGCTAATCTGCCCGTCCCAGATCTAGATGATCCGGTGGAAATCGCCAGGTTGAAAGTGGAGGATCATGAGGCTCAAGAAAAATACAGGAGCTTAGAAGAAAGGCTAAAAGTAATAGAAGGCACTGAGGTCTTCTCCGCCCTAAGTGCCAAAGAGCTTAGTTTAGTGCCTGACCTAGTTCTACCACCCAAGTTTAAAGCACCTGATTTCGAAAAGTACGATGGGACAAGATGTTCAAAAGCGCATCTTGTAATGTTTTGCCGAAAAATGACAGGCTATGTGAATGAAGACAAACTGCTTATACATTGCTTTCAAGATAGCCTGACTGGATCGGCTCTTAGATGGTACAATCAGCTTAGCTGAGAGAGAATCCGATCGTAGAAGGACCTGGCGTCTGCGTTTTGTGAACAATATAAACATGTGTCTGATATGGTGCCCGACCGGATGACTCTACAGATGATGGAGAAGAAGCCGTCGGAAACCTTTAGACAGTATGCGCAAAGGTGGAGAGACGTCTCAGCCCAAATAGAACCTCCGTTGACCAAAACTGAGATAACTGTCCTCTTCATTAACACCTTGAAAGCACCATTTTATGACAAATTGGTGGGAAGCGCTGCGAAAGACTTTGCAGATATTGTCATATCTGGCGAGCTTATCGAGAATGCTGTAAAGAGTGGTAGAATGGAGGGGCAAGAAAGTTCTAGAAGGGCGGTACCCTTGAAGAAAAAGGAACCAGAAGCCCACATGGTAGGGACTGGCAGCCGTTATACCCCCAGCCCGTATCCAAGTCAACCTCGACCTCGAAATTTTTCACCTCCAAATTACTATTATCCTCATCAGACCCCATATTACCAAACACCACACCCTCATCCACCTTACCCAGTTTATGCCGCCAGTCATCAAAGGCCAATGGCCACATTTCCACAAAACACCGCACCCGTCCGCGGCCAACCCCAGAATGAACAAAGGCCAATAAGATCAAATCCTGAGAAACCACAGTTCACTCCTATCCTTGTGTCATACGGGGAACTGTACCCGAAACTCTTAGAGAAGCAGCTGATATCACCACACTACATGGCACCATTGAAGCCTCCGTACCCAAAGTGGTACGACCCAAACACTAGTTGTGTATACCACGCCGGGAATCAGGGGCATTCTACAGAGAACTGCCTTGCTTTTAAGAGAAGGGTTCAAGGACTCATTGACGCAGGTATTCTACGATTTGATGGTAGTAGCAATACAACCGAGAACCCATTCTTTAATCACAGTGGAGGAAGTGTGAGTATGGTGATGGAAGAGAATGTTTGGCATACCAAAAGATGCGTTGCAGAAGTAAAAACACCCCTGCAGAAAGTCTGGGGGGTTTTGGTGGAAAAAGGATTGATCAGTCATCCTGGTAAGATCTGTAAGGAGGAAGGTCAGAATTTTTATGACTTCCATGACATAGAGGGACATGATATCCAATCTTGTGACAAATTCAGAAGTTTACTGCAAGATATGATGGACAGTAAGGAAATTGGGATTATTAGCAAAAGTAGAGAGGCTGACAAAGGTGAAGTATGCACCTCTGACAATCAGTCGTCAGGTTGCCCATATAGTGCTGACCGACCGCTGGTAATCTATCATGACGCCAAAAAGGAACCAGTGAAGCCGAAAGTAATAATTGAAGTACCATCACCTTTTCCTTACAAGGATGGTAAAGCTGTGCCCTAGAAATACGGTGTCAATATTGTCACGCTTGAAGATGAAAGGTCTAGAACTGCAAACGTGGGAGAAGTAGGCCATTTTACTCGAAGTGGACGATGTTATTCTAAGAAAACCGAGCCAACAAAGAAAAGTGGTGACTTGAAATAGAAAGGAAAGGCAATAATGTACGAGACTGAAATCGAACATGAAACTGGACCGGAGCCTGAAACCAAGAAGCCGGTGGATGAAGAAGAAGCTTAAGAGTTCCTAAAGTTTATCAAACACAGCGAGTATAATGTAGTTAAACAATTGAGTAAACAACCTGCGCGGATTTCGGTGCTATCTCTGTTATTGAATTCTGAACCCCACCGAAATGCTTTATTGAAAGTACTGAACCAAGCTTATGCAACAAACAATGTATCCGTTGAAAAACTTGGTAGGTGGGTCAACAATTTGAATGCTGATAACTTTATTTCTTTTAATGACGACGAAATACCGCCTAACGGGAGAGGTTCTGTGAAAGCCTTACACATAACAACCCGTTGTAAGAGGTATATAATACCCAATGTGCTTATTGATAATGGGTCAGCACTTAATGTTATGCCATTGGCCACACTATCTCGAATCCCAATAGACTTGTCCTACCTAAGGCCCTGTCATTCCACGGTAAGGGCCTTCGATGGGACGAGGCGTGAAGTAATAGGAAAGATCGAGATCCCTTTAGAAGTAGGCCCCTACATCTACGAGGTGGAATTTCAAGTCATGGATATCACACCATCGTACAATTGCCTCCTGGAAAGGCCCTGGATTCATTCTGCGGGTACAGTTCCATCGTCTCTTCATCAAAAAGTGAAATTCATCGTGGACGGCTGCTTGGTTACGGTCGAGGGCGAGGAAGATATTGTCGCCTCCATCTCTGCTGATACACCATACCTGGAAGTAAATAAGGATGCAGTGGAATGTTCCTTTCGATCCTTTGAATTCGTCAATGCCACATTCGTTGCGGAGGGAAACAGAATTCCCGAACCTAAGCTCTCCAAGAATACTAGAATGGGAATTAAGTTGACCGTGGGAAAAGGGGTTCGAACGAGGAAAGGTCTGGGGAAATTTCAGCAAGGAATAGTCAGGGCCCTGAAGCTAGTTCCCCACAAGGCTCGGTTTGGTTTAGGATTCCAACCAAACGCGCGTCACTTAAAGAAACAGTGGAAGAAGGACCAAGAAAGAAAGATTGCAAGAACCTTAGGCAGAGAACCAGAGTGGGAGCCTATAGAGTATCCTCCTTTGTCAAAAACATTTACGTCTGCGGGAATGATATACCCTAGACAAGATAACTCACGAAGCGCGCTGTTATCAATCGAAAAGGGTTTTCGAAATGTCAGCATAAATGTTATCGACAAAAGAGTTGATATTGATGCAAGCAAAGACGTCTCAAGAATACGCCCTTGCCCTCCTGGTTTCGAACTGAACAATTAGACTGCCGAGGACCTTCTTGTAGTTTTTAAGTCTTCAGAGTAATGCTCAACGTTATCCTTCTATTGTGTCCTTAGATATAATAGAATTCTTTTGTAAGAGCTTGCATTCGCTCTTTATTATTCAAATGAATATCAATGAAGATGCATTTTGTCATGACCTTTTGCATTATCACTAAATTCCTAATTATTTTCTTATTTCACAGCTTCTTTACATTTGCCTCATACCATATCATAACATGTTGTTTGTCAGTTCCAACACTTTGATGCCCTTCTATAGTTTCTTTTTCATTCTTCAGGTGCTCGGATATCAATGACACGAACAAACCCGTTCCAAATCTTAAAATCGATTTTGAGAAAGCTATTTGTTTAGGAGAATTCGAAGCAGAAGAATATGCTGAAGACTATGTTTCGTCTCCTGACTTGCTGAGAATGATAGAACAAGAGGATAAACAGATTTTACCTCATCAAGAATCTGTTGAAACAGTAAACCTGGGGACAGAAGAAAGAAAACAAGAAGTGAAAATCGGGACTTCTATTTCAGTAGACACCAGGTGCAACTTGATTGCTTTGCTGCGTGAGTATAAAGATGTATTCACTTGGTCATATCAGGACATGCCAGGATTGGATGAGGATATAGTGGTCCATAAACTCCCATTGAAACCAGAATGTAAACCCATTCAGCAAAAACTAAGGCAGATGAGACCTGAAATGTTGTTGAAGATAAAAGAAGAGGTCAAAAAGTAATTCGATGCGGGTTTCTTACAAGCTTCCAAATATCCCGAATGGGTGGCCAACATTGTCCCGGTACCAAAAAATGACGGCAAAGTACGAATGTGGGTGGATTATCGTGACCTAAATTGAGCAAGTCCAAAAGATAATTTTCCTTTACCGCACATTGATACATTGGTGGATAACACGGTAAAACATTCGCTATTTTCCTTCATGGACGGATTCTCAGGGTACAATCAGATCAAGATGGCTCCTGAGGATATGGAGAAAACTACCTTCACAACAATGTGGGGAACGTTCTGCTACAAGGTGATGCCGTTCGGATTAAAGAATGCTGGGGTAACATATCAGAGGGCTATGGTAACATTGTTCCATGACATGATGCATAAAGAAATAGAAGTCTACGTCGATGATATGATTGCCAAATCCCGAGGAGAAGAAGAGCATGTGATGAACCTCAAAAAGTTGTTCGAAAGGCTAAGGAAATTTCAGCTAAAGCTTAATCCTGCCAAGTGCACGTTTGGAGTTACCTCAGGAAAGTTGCTAGGCTTCATTGTCAGTGAAAAAGGTATTGAGGTTGACCCAGATAAAATAAAAGCCATTCAAGAGTTACCACCCCCGCGCACGCAAAAGGAAGTCAGAGGATTTTTAAGGAGGTTAAACTATATCGCCCGATTCATCGCTCAACTTACCAACCAGTGCAACCCAATCTTTCGGCTTCTTCGAAAACATAATCCAGGAGAATGGGATGAGGAATGTCAGGTGGCCTTTGACAAGATAAAACGGTATTTGTCAAGTCCTCCGGTGCTAGTACCGCCAACTCCAGAAAAACCATTGATATTGTACTTGACTGTATTTGAAAATTCAATGGGTTGTGTACTGGGGCAACATGACGATTCAGGAAAGAAAGAGAAAGCAATTTACTACCTCAGCAAAAAGTTCACAGAATATGAGGCAAAGTATTTGTCAATTGAGAAATATTGTTGCGCTTTAGTTTGGGCAGCTCGAAGACTCAGGCAATACATGTTGTACCATGCGACGTGGTTAATCTCGAAGCTGGATCTAATTAAATACATGATGGAATCACCGGCACTCTCGGGAAGAATGGCACGGTGGCAAATCCTACTATCAGAATACGACATCACCTATGTAAGTCAAAAGTCGATAAAAGGAAGTGCGATAGCTGACTTCTTGGCAGATCGAACAACAGAGGAGTACGAGCTATTGAGATTTGACTTCCCGGATGAAGACTTGATGTGCGTTACAAAAGAAGAATATGAGTCATCAAAAGCCAAGTCATGGAAGATGTATTTTGATGGTGCATCAAATGCATTGGGGCATGGGATCGGAGCAGTCTTGGTATCACCTGAAGGGAACCATTATCCGTTCACTGCCAGATTAAACTTTTTCTGCACTAATAATATAGCGGAATACGAGGCTTGCATCATGGGACTTCATGCAGCAATTGAACGAAACATAAAAATTTTAGAAGTATACGGGGACTCAGCATTGGTTATTTACCAGATTCATGGAGATTGGGAGGTAAGAGATCCGAAATTGGCTAAATACAGTGATCTAGTGGCAGATCTGATCGAAGAGTTCGAAGAGGTAGCGTTTAATTACCATCTGCGAGAAGAAAACCAATTAGCAGATGCCTTAGCTACTTTGGCTTCAATGTTTAAAGCAAGTAAAGAGGCAGAAATAATGCCCCTGAAAATGAGCATATATGAAGCCCCTGCACACTATTGCAGCATTGAGAAAGAGACAGACGGACAACCTTGGTTCCACGATATCTTAGAGTATCTCAAGAATCAGAAATATCCCGAACAAGCAAATGAGAACGACAAAAGAACAATCAGAAGAATGTCTGCAGGATTTGTTCTTGACGGAGATATCTTGTACAAAAGAGGGAAAGATCAAGTGCTTCTGAGATGTGCGGATGCTATTGAAGCCAAGAAAATACTCGAAGAAGTCCATGAAGGAATTTGTGCAACACATACCAATGGTTTCACTATGGCCAAGAAGATCATGAGGCTCGGTTATTACTGGTCAATGATGGAAAGTGATTGTATCAGTTATGCGAGAAAATGCCACAAATGTCAAATTTACGGCGATAAGATTCATGTAGCCCCTTCGCCACTTCATGTTATGACTTCTCCGTGGCCCTTCTCCATGTGGGGCATGGATGTTATAGGGCCAATTTCTCCGAAAGCTTCTAATGGGCACCGATTCATTTTTATGGTGATATATTACTTCACAAAATGGATAGAAGCAGCTTCATTCGCTAATGTGACGAAAACGGCAATCTGCAAGTTCTTAAAAAAAGAAATCATTTGTCGATATGGTCTGCCTGAGAGAATCATTTCAGATAATGCTTTGAATTTGAACAACAAGATGATGAAAGAAGTGTGTGAGCAATTTCAAATAAAGCACCATAATTCCTCACCCTATCGCCCAAAGATGAATGGAGCTGTTGAGGCCGCCAACAAGAATATCAAGAAAATTATCGGGAAGATGACTGAGACATATAAAGATTGGCATGAAAAACTACCATTCGCCTTGTTTGCATATCGTACATCTGTGAGAACATCTACGGGGGCAACTCCTTTCTCCTTGGTCTATGGAATGGAGGCTGTGTTGCCCATTGAAGTTGAGATCCCCTCTTTACGAGTTCTAATGGAGTCAAAATTAGAGGAAGCAGAATGGGTTTGGGCTCGATATGACCAATTGAACCTTATTGAAGAAAAACGCTTGAAGGCAATCTGCCATGGACAGATGTACCAGAGGAGGATGATTGCGGCCCACGATAAGAAAGTATGGCCAAGAACATTTCACGAAGGAGAACTTGTGTTGAGAAAGATTCTCCCAATACAGAAAGACTTTCGAGGAAAATGGGCGCCAAATTGGGAAGGACCATATGTTGTAAAGAAGGCTTTCTCAGGCGGAGCCTTGATTCTCACTGAAATAGATGGGAAAGAGTTGCTAAATCCAGTGAATTCAGACACTGTGAAAAAATACTATGCCTAAAAAAAAAAGAAAAAAAGAAAAAGAATCAAGATGAAAACCCAAAAGGGCGTCTTGGCAAACAAAAAGGATTAGGATGAAAACCCGAAAGGGCATCCTAATGAAACAGATGTGAATTCAAGGGGCAAGATGATTTGAACAGGGAGTCAAACGATGAGACTACAGTATTTGAGGCATTTCTGAAAGCTCGAAATTTTCTACGCAAGAAGCCAGGCTCGAAAGGATTCTTGATTAAGAAACGTGAAAGAGTTCATACGTTGAATATTTAGAGCATTTGTATCCACTAGAAGCAATTCTTTTCTTGTTGACTCTTTTAACCTTTTGATCAAACTTTCTTTGTTTGTTACCTTTGAAATAAATAAGTATGGGGCATCACTTTTGCGCCCATTCCGACCATTTTCATGCATCTCATGGTGTGCTTCATTTAGATGTTAAATAGCAAATGACATACTCTGAACAAAAGAAAGGTTAAGCATTACCTGAATGAAAATTGATAAGCACAAGAACCTCAAAGCAATAACCAAAGTTCAACCAGGAGCGAAAGAGTGGTATCAGAGAAACACAGTTTGCTCATGTGGTTTGAAGACTGGTACAAAGCCTGAAGAGAACCAAGAGTCAAAACACTGAACACAGATCTTCAAAAAAATCGTGATGAAAGAGCACATGTGGCCACCATACCTAAAGCGCATAACATAATCATGTAGGCATAAAGGCATTTAAGACCAGCATATGCATATCATGATAACGTCATAACATGTACAGGTACTTCATCATAGCAAGAGGTTTGGATGATAACTGCTGAATCAAAGGGAAAGACACCCGAGTCTCACTAGATGATGCGTTTTGGTATTCTGGTATTTTCTAATTTCTATTTTTCAAAAATCAACTCATATTGCAGAGGTGAGTTGAGCCTCAAGACACGTTGAGGTATTTTCAATTTCTTTCAATTTGTATTTCAAAAATCAACTCATATTACAGAGGTGAGTTGAGCCTTTTCTGTTTCTGTCTTTCAAAAAAAAAAATCAACTCATATTACGGAGATGAGTTGAGCCTCAAGACACGTTGAGGTATTTTCAATTTCTTTTAAACTTCTGTCTTTCAAAAATCAACTCATTCTTACAGAGGTGAGTTGAACCTCAAGACACGTTGAGGTATTTTCAAGTTCTTGTTAATTTCTGAAAAAATTAACTCATATTATAGAGGTGAGTTGAGCCTCAAGACGTTGAGGTATTTTCAATTTCTTTTCAATTCCTTTGTCAAAAATCAACTCATATTACAGAGGTGAGTTGAGCCTCAAGGCACGTTGAGGTATTTTCAATTGTTATTTTCCAAATTATGTTTCAAAAATCAACTCATATTACAGAGGTGAGTTGAGCCTCAAGGCACGTTGAGGTATTTTCAATTTCTTTCTAATTTCTGTTTTTCAAAAATCAACTCATATTGCAGAGGTGAGTTGAGCCTCAAGACACGTTGAGGTATTTTCAATTTCTTTCAATTTATGTTTTTCAAAAATCAACTCATATTGCAGAGGTGAGTTGAGCCTCAAGACACATTGAGGTATTTTCAATTTCTTTCTAATTTCTGTTTTTCAAAAATCAACTCATATTACAGAGAGGTGAGTTGAGCCTCAGGACACGCTGAGAGATCGAAGACGATGAATCTCATATCCCTGAAGAGGCAACAGGGCGAGACTATAAGTCACAATTCTGAAGTCACGATGGATTGAACTGAAAGCTACAAGATGCAGTGGACTGGAATGAAGCTACCTAAAGGATAGGAGTGCCAAAGAAGTCAAGACTTGACAAGACCAAGCAAAATTGGCCTTTCTTTATGTCTTTGCTCTATTCCCGTTACACGACAATGAGCAAAGAGGGGCAGCTGTTGTAAGCCCAATTTTGTTCAACCCAAACCCTTTACATTTTTTAATCCTAACAGTCCTACCTAGAACCCAATTACAAACAGACTCGGTCAGCCCACTTACCCAATACACTAACAAACCCAACAAAAATACCCCTTAACCCATTAACCCAAACCCGAATGGCCCCAAACCCACCAACCCTTTTACCCGATTACATCAAACGCAAGTCAGAAAATAGAAAACCTAACCCTAGCCTAAAATCAGCGCCGCACCACCAACCCTCTGCCTTCGGTAACCACTCTCTGCCAAGGTCAACTGCTCTTTGCCACCGTCATACTCCAACCATTCCTGCAAGATGAAACCAACACGCAAGCAGAGAAGAGAAATGGCAATAAAATACTTGTAAAAATCGGCTATATAAACCGAAACCAAATCAGTGTAAAGGGGGGATGTAATTTTTTTTCTAAGGAAGAGAAAATAATAGAAATTTTTAGCAATACTAGTACACAAGAACAGCATCAAATCAGAGAACAATAAAATACACCAAAATAGTAGCCAAACCCAAGGTGATTTTCCTATTTCTACTTCTTTTTTTTTCTATTCAAATATACATATATTTTTAAAGAAAATAAAATATCACAAAAAAAAGAAAAAAAAGAAGAAACTTACCTTTTCCGGCCACCGTGGATGGTGGTCGGAGCCGACGCTAGTGACGGACGGCGTGGCGATGCTGGTGGCCTTCCCTCGGCCTGAATCTGGGCTTACCCAGAGAGAGAAGAGAGGATATCTCTCTTTTTTTTAGAAAACGGCAGAACAAATGAGAAAAAAAGAAAATTTTTGGCCTTATATGGCCTCCCAAAACGACGTCGTTTTGGGGGCTGCCCTTTTACCCCAAAACGACGTCGTTTCAAAGCCTCCGACCCGATTGCCCGACCCGCTCCAGGGAGGATCCGCGTGTTTTCTACGGAAGGGCTAATTGCGCATTTAGCCCTTCCGCTTTTTCTGACTTTTGCAATCGGGTTTCCATATGTTTTAAATTAGCCTCAGTAGTTATGTTTATTCTCAATTTAATCCCCCACGCTACGCAGCGTTTTAAGGGCGGGGAAAAATTTCGTTTCTGGTCCTCCGTGGTTTAACCCGTGTTCTAATAAGTCCTTTTTGTTCGTTTTATTCTAAAATTTGGCCCGAATTTTTATATTGCTTTCAAATCTCATCCTTTTTACTTTTTCTCATTATTTTATCCTAATTAGCATATTATTATCCATACTACTGTTTATTATTATCGATAATATTAATATATGTTTTGTTGTTTCATTAATATATATATTCATGCATTTACATAGTGTTATTAATATTAATTTTTTTGTTTTTAACATTATTATTATTTTCCCATTAGGTTATTATGTATATATTTTGATAATATATTATATATATTTAACACAATATTATTTTATATCATTATTATCTCTATTTTGCTACTATTATATCCTTGTCAATATAGGTATTATTACTGTTATTATTATTATTATCATTATATTATATTTAATTTTTTTAAATATCATATTATAATCCCTACTATTTTATATATCATATTACATTTGGTTTTGGTATTTTTCTTATATATATATTTTTATTGCAATAGTTGTCATATACGTGTTAATATCTTATACAATTATTACAAACGTATATTTCTTTTATCATACTATTAGAATATTATTTTTATATTTCTTCTTTGCTGTGAATACTATTATTAAGTTACATGTACATATACTATTGTTTTGTTGTAAATGTGTTATTCTTTTTTTGTTTCATACATTATTTTGTATTATTATTATTATCCTAATATCCTAATACCGTATAATAATGTTCTATTAATCATTATCTTCGATCTTTTTGCGATGATCTTACTAGTTTTTATTATTGTCTCAAAAGTTTTTATGTTATGTTTAAATTAAATACGATAAACAAAGGCAATGTTTCAGTGTTTAGAAATTCGAGAAATCGTGCCCTACAGTATTGGGTTTCGATTTTCTCGTCTAAATCAAAATACTCAAATATCCTTCTTAGAACACGAATTTTAAATAAAAATTTATATATATTATTTCAATTTCGCATGTTAGTGCCGATCTAATTTATATTTCACTATCACATTTCATTTTTTGTATGCTTTTCTTGTCCTTTCATCACGCGTTTCATAAATTACCGTTCACCCGTTACAAAAATAATTTTTCTTACAAAGGTAAATGTTCCGTATTTAGACACTCGGGATTCGTACCCTAACGTATTGGGTTGCGGTTTCTCGTTTATGTCTAAATCCCCGCATAAGCCTTTCAAAACCAATATATAATTTTTGTATAAAAACTCATTCTCGAGAATTTGAGGTGTCACGTTCTAACGCATTGAATATGACATTTTGTTATCTCGGTATAAGGTTTTCCAAAAAAAACCGAGGCAATGTTCGGTACTTAGGGATTCGAGGAATTGTGCCCTAACGTATTGGGTTTCGATTTCCTTCATTTGTTCCCAAGTATTCGAATATCCTTTCAAGTACAAATGCCCAAATTCTAAATAAAAGGCAAGTTTAACCTCAAAGGCCGAAATGTCGTGTCCTACCGTATTGGATGTGATGTTTTACCTTAAGGCGAACCAGCCTTCGATTTACGCTTTCAACTTACCCAAATGATTTTAAAGCAAATAAGGATCGTATTTAAAATTCTTTCAAATTTTCAAATCATCGACTTTAAAGACACTAATTAATCGACAAGGTACCAATTTTGGGCGTATCGGGGGTGCTAATCCTTCCCCGTACGTAACTCACTCCCGAATTCAATTCTTTGATTTTCGCAGACCCAAAATCCTTTTTAATAAATCAATCGTTTATCAAAAACAACCCCCTTTTCAGGTGACCGATCGCACCCTAAAAAAGATCGGTGGCGACTTCAGTTCATTTTTAAGTCGACGTCCGTTTTCCTTTTCCAAAAAATGGTATCGACAGCTTGGCGACTCCACTGGGGATCAAAATCGAATTTCAATTTCCAAATTTTCAATAAATCACATCAATTAGCGACCGAAGCAAAATTTTTACGTCGCTACAGCTGGCGACTCCACTGGGGATCAAAATCGAATTTCAATTTCCAAATTTTCAATAAATCACATCAATTAGCGACCTAAGCAAAATTTTTACGTCGCTACAGCGCTCTATTTAGCAACCGAACCTGAATTGACGCCTCTTTTCTATGACGATGCAATGCAATGCAATCATGAATAATACAAAACAAAACACGTCAGTGCCAACTAATAATAATAAATAGAGCACATATTCGGGTGACTGCTAGGGTTTGGCTCAGCTCTACCTAGGGTAGGCTCCTAAGGTTCGGTACATACGTTTTGGTTCTAGAGTAAAAGGTACCTGAACCAGCAGATTCCTCGATCCTCACCCATTATAGGCTCATATGGATCGAGTTCGGTTCTGGGGGATACATTTCCTTATGGCCATGCGAAGGTGAAAACCTCACGAAGACATAGGTACGGATGTATCCCGGAAGCAGTCCACTAGCCCATGCGGAGGTGAAAACCTCACGAAGGCATAGCTTCTCACTCCCACTTAAAGGGTGCGACCACGACGGTCATGCAAATAGAATGTGCAGAGATATAAAAAGCCTACAGTAAATACGAAATAAAATAATGAAAATCATATCGCGAAATTGATAAAATGTAATGAAAGGATCGTATATTAAAAAAAATTTCCAAATTTCGACAGAAAGACAAAAAGTAATCAGCTCGTGGCTCGACTCTCTTTTTTAGGTCCCCAGTGGAGTCACCAAGCTGTCGAGACCATTTTTTTTGAAAACGGATGTCAACTTAGGATTGTAAAATGAATACAGGAGTCGCCACTAATCTTTTTTGTCAAAGTGTGATTGGTCACCTCAAAAAGGGTTGTTTTTAATAAACAATTTGATTTATCAAAACAACGATTTAGGTCTGTGAAGATTAGAAAAATGAATTCGGGAGTCGGTTATGCACGAGGAAAGATTAGCACCCTCGATACGCCCAAAATTGTTACCTAGTTGATTAATTAGTGTCCTTGATGTCGAAGATTCGAAAATTTGAAAGAATTGAAAATACGATCCTCATTTATTTTAAAAACGTTTGGATAAGTTGAAAATGTGTATCAAAGGCTGGTTCGCCTTAAGGTAAAACATCACACCCAATACGTTAGGACATGACATTCGACCTTTGAGGCTAAACTTGCCTTTTATTTGAAATTCATGTATTTAATTTTGAAAAGGATATTCGAATATTTAGAGTAAACGAGAGAAATTGAAACCCAATACGTTAGGGCACGATTTCTCAAATTTCTAAGTACAGAACATGGCCTTGATTTAGAAAATCTCATCTCGAGATAACAAAATGTCACATCCAATACATTAGGACATGACATCTCGAATTCTTGAGAATAAGCATTTTTATTGAGAAATTATGCATTTGTTTTAAAAGGATATTTGGTTATTTATATTTAAAACGAAAAATCGCAACCCAATACGTTAGGGCACAACTTCTCGAATTTCTAAATATGGAATATTGCCTTTATAAAGAATCGTTTTTGTATCGGGTAAAAGGAATTTTGTTATAAAACACATAATGAATGACAATAGGAGTATGCATAACAGAGTGAAATGTGGCAATGAAAGTCAATATGAATAAGAGCAATAATATAGCATACAAAATAGTAATAATATATAAGCTTTTTATTTAAACTTTATGTTTTTAAGAAGGATATTCGGTTATTTAGATTTAGACGAGAAAATCGAAACCCAATACGTTAGGGCATGATTTCTCGAATTTCTAAATACAGAATATTCCCTTTATAAAAAGATCATTTTGGCGTAGGGTAAAAATGTAGCATAATTCGTAATAAAGAGTATCAAAACAATAATAGTAATAATAATAATAATAGTAATAATATTAACAAAATAATAATGAAATTGATGTGTTAGTAATATAATAGGAATAATAATATATTAATAATAATAAAATAATGGAATAATATTAAAAAGGTAGTAATATAATATAATAGTTAAGATAATATTAAAATAGTATTAAAAAAATATAATGATAATATATAAATAATAATAATAATAATAAAGCAGAAAATACTAATATATTAATAACAAAGTAATAAAATAAAATTAGTTATAATAGAAAACTTAACAAGAATGAAAATATGAGAATGATAATATTAGTTGTAGTAAATAAAAATAGTGCTAATAGTAATGAAATAATATAGTAGTAATAAAAGAAGAATGAAGCAGAAAATAATAATGAAAATGGTAGAAAATACGAAACATTAATAATAAAATACATATGTTAATGATTATGTAAAAAAAATACGTATATATATATATTAGGAATAATAACATAAAGAAAATAATATAAAGAAAATATTAAAAACATAATAATAAATAGTAATATAATAATAATAATAATAGTAATAATAATAATAAAATATCTAAATAATGAAAAAAAGGATTAAACTGAAAACGGAACAAAAATTTTGGGCCGAATTTAAAACAAGGAAAGGCGAAAAGGGGTCAATTTGAACGCGCATAAACAACGGAGGGATTAAAACAGGTAATAACCCCTCTTCCCAAAACGGCACAGTATTAGGAAGGACTCAATTGAAAAACGCGATAAATCATAGGGCCCAATTGCAAAATAAATGAAACTTGATTGTGAAGTAATAAAAAAGCGGAAGGGCTAAAAGCGCAATTAGTCCTTCCATAAAAAACACGCGGATCTTGGCTGGTTTAGGTCGGGTCGACCCGACCCAGGACAAAACGACGTCATTTTTTGGTCTGGGCCATGGCACGAAACGGTGCCATTTTGATAGGCTATATAAGCCAAGTTTCCTTAAAAAAAATTCATTTTTTAGGTGTTTTAGAAAAAAAAGTTTGAAAGCTCTCCCCTTTCTCCGGATGAGCCCAGAATCCGGTCACCGGATCTACGACGGCCACCACAGCTCTGTCATTGGCGATCGCCGTGCACGGTAGCCACAAGCTTAAAAGATGGGTTTTTCACGACGGTTTCAAAGGTAAACTCCTTCTTTTCGCCTTTTTATATTATTTTGATGATAAAAAAATAAATTGAGTAAAAGGGCAGATCCGAAAAGAAAAAAGAAAAAGAAAGATGGAATCACCTTGTATTCTTGCTTCGGTTTTAATGTTTTCGGTTCTTTGTTTTGATATTATCCACTAGATCTAGTAGTGCTTGAATCTCTGCCTTGCTAATGTTTTAAAAATCTAAAGTTTTTATTGATCGGAATATATATTTCATGTATTGATATAAAAAATGGCTGAATCCTTTACAATGCATTTAGATCGGCTTTTTATAGCCGATTTATTACAAATTTTGCTACTTTCTATCTCTTCCATTTAATGTTTGTAGGAGGTGGTGCCACTTGAGGTCGGTGGCAGAGGCGGTGGACGTGACCCTCCTCTGACTTGGCAGCAACTAGGGCGGTGGCTAGGGTTTTATTTTTCTTTTTCTTTTTTTCTTTTTCTGATTTGGGCTAGTGGTGAGGGGTAGATTGGGCTGCATTTGGTCTTGTAAATGGGCCTAGTTGGGTTTGGGGTTTTAATAAGAAAATGGGTTTAATTGGTTTGGCCTGATGTAACGGGTTATTTGGGAGATTGGGGTTTGTTTGTAAGCGGGCCCTGGGTTTAGGTGGGTCAAAATTGGGCTTCAACACTTATACATGCCATTGATTTCCAAAATAAAGTTTCTTGATATACCAAAATGTTGAGGTTGATAGTGTGATGTGTCTCTAACCGAATCCGACCTCCGAGCTCTTAATACTACAAAATAGGGAAAAAGAAAACCGGGTAAGCACATTGTGCTTAGTAAGCTCATGTAACAAGAATTATACTTACCTAATATTTTCAATACAATACAATAAACATTCATACATCCATTAAACGCATTGTTACCCTAAAATGCACAAACTCGACATTCAAGTTAGTCCAATAATTTCAATGTATTAATAATATAGACAATGATTGATGAGCTCATCAATAACATGATTTCCATTCCATTATTATTTTCCCATATTTATCTCGTTGAATTTCTCGGAATTACAAAGGATTTTCAAGGGTACACTTTAGTGTACAAATCTGGGTCCGTCAATTCATATTCATGTGTGCACATTTTCATTTTAGAGAGCACACTCCCGCGAACCTCGTCCTTACAGCGGGATTACCAGTCCAGGCTAAATCCCCTGTAATATAAACTTATAGAGTATTGTTGGGATTACCAGTCCAGGCTAAATCCCCTGCAACGGCAATTACTCTAATGAGCTAGGATCTGAATTACTAGTCCAGGCTAAATTCAGACCCTAATTCGGATTACCCGTCCGGGCTAAATCCATTTTCCACATATTCTTCGGGAGGGCTATATCAGGATAGGATCACCCGTCTGGGATAGATCCTTTTTACCGTCAATTCCTTTTCAGAGACCTATTTAATTTTCCTTTCATTCAACCGAAATTTCTTCCCCTTTTTATAAAAAATATCAATGTTTCATAAATTTTCATATAATGAACATTCAATTCATATTCACATCAATAACATACATTTCAAGCATTTAAGAATATAATTCAAGTTACACAAATTTACCTCGATACTTGTTCATATACAAAAATCTACTAATCCCGAACTTTTTCATTTCCTCGATCTAGCTTCGTATTTGAGTCTTCAAGATCTAAATAAATAAATTTAATCATTAATTTAACATTTAATGTTCATATGTACTATTCTTTACTATTCCACTATTATTTATAGTTCATTCAAAGCTATCTACTTGAGCCATAGTCACTAAATTATTTTTATCTTGAGCTACGAAACTCCAAATTAAGATCCACTAATTTTCCCTAAAACTATGTTCATATACCTTCTTACCATAAAATTTTCAGAATTTTTGGTTTAGTCAATAAATACAGTTTATTCTTTAAAGTCACCCATGTTCTGCTGTCTGACAGCTCCGACCCTTCTTCACTAAAAATTAATTATCTCCTTGTACGGGACTCGGATGATGTTATTGTTTATTTAAATTAAAAATAAACTCATTAAGGATTTTAAACATATAAATTTAACCCACTAATTATTTTTATACAATTTTTGGTGATTTTCCAAAGTCAAAACAGGGGAACCTGAAATCATTCTAACATTGTCTCACAAAATTTATTATATCTCATTATTTACAATTCCATTGCTTACACCGTTTCTTCTATGAGAAACTAGACTCAATAAGATTTAATTCCATTCTTTGTTCATCCTCTAATTCGATTTCTAAAATTTATGGTGATTTTTTAAAATTGGACTACTGCTGCAGTCCAAAACTGTTTTACTGCAAGAGGTTTATTACCATTTTTCCCTAAGCTTTTAATAAATGATAATTTCGTCCCTACTTAATTAACCTCTCAATTGAGCTTATTTTTCTCAATTAACACTTTATTCTATCATTTTAAACTACTTTATAGCCTTTTGAAATCAGAATTTCAGCACTAGACTTCAATTTCACACTCTTTTACAAATAGGTCCTAAATATCCACTTTTTATTCATTTCATTCAATAAAACCATCATATAATAAGATTAAAGGTTCAAATCCATTCTAAATCATCATATACTTACAGCACTCGACCATGGTGACTTCCAATTTCATCCATGAAATCAAAAACTAGAGAATTTAATAGTAGGACCTAGTTGTAAAAGTCTTAAAAACACAAAAATTATAAGGAAAAGGCAAGGATTAACTCACTTGGTGAAAAAATTATGAAATACCAGCTTAAAAAAACCCCTCCTATGGCGTTTTGGCTGATGAGAATGAGGAGAAATCACAATAAATCTAGATATTTCCATATTAGTCCTAGTTTTATTTAGTTAATAATGCAATATTCCAAATTTACCCTTAAACGTCCATTCTCCTGATTTTTCTCAGCTTATGCTGCCCAAAATATCTCCTTTGGGCTTATTTACACTTTAGATCCCTCCTCATTTGACAATTGAGCTATTTAATTCTTCTCGTAACTTTTACACCCTTTTTAATTTAGTCCTTTCCATTTAATTAACTGCCCAAACGTTAAAATTTTCCAACAAAATTTTAAGTATTACTAAAATTTCATAAATATTTATAAAAATATTTTTGACTCGATTTTATGAGATCGAGGTTTCGATCCTTGTTTTTACCCAGTTTCTTCAATACTTTTTGTTTTTTAACTAACCACTAAATCGGTAAAATTTTTCAATCGATATTTTCATACAATTTTCCTATCATATCAATATTTATTCACTTTAAATCGGATTTGTGGTTACAAAACCACTGTTCCGATAACGTTGAATTTAGGCCATTACAACTCTCCCCCCTTTAAGGATTTTCGTCCTCGAAAATCTTACCAGTAAAGAGGTTTGGGTGTTGTTTCCTCATTGCCTTCTCCGATTCCCATGTCACTTCCTCAATACCGTGCTTTTTCCATAATACTTTCACCAGATTTATCTTTTTATTTCTGAGCTCCTTTGTTTCCCGTGCCAAGATCTTAACTGGTTCTTCACTGTAGCTCATATCCGGCTGAATCTCCACTTCTGTCGGGGAAATAACGTGTGAAGGATCTGGTCGATACCATCATAGCATAGACAAAAAAAAAATTATGGATTCTATCAAGTTCCGGTGGTAATGCCAATCGATAAGCGACCGGTCCAATTCTTTCTATGATTTCATATGGCCCGATAAATCTTGGACTTAATTTACCCTTTCGACCGAATCGAAGAATTTTCTTCCAATGAGGCACTTTTAGGAATACCTTGTCACCAACCTGAAATTCAATCTCTTTTCGTTTAAGATCAACATATGACTTCTGGCGATTGGAAGCTGCTTTTAGACTATCCCGAATTACCTTTACTTTTTCTTCTGTTTCTCGGATCAAATCAACCCCATGTATCTTCTTTTCATTGAGCTTTGTCCAATATAACGGTGTTCTATATTTTCTACCATATATAGCTTTACACAACTGAGTACCCAAGGCTTCTTGCAATTTGTCCCAGAAACGAGATGTAAATCGGGAATCTCTATATGATATAATAGAGACAGGCATTCCATGTAGCCTGACAATCTCAGATATGTACAATTTAGCCAGTTTATCTAAAGAATAATCCATACGTACCGGAATAAAGTGTGCTGACTTCGTCAATCGGTCAACGATCACCCAAATGGCATATTTCTTCCTCAGAGACAACGGTAATCTAGATACAAAATCCATAGTAATTATTTCCCATTTCCATTCCGGTATAGTGATTGGCTAAAGTAACCCCGAAGGTACCTGATGTTCAGCTTTAACCTGCTAACATACCAAACACCTTGATACAAACTCAGAGATATCACGTTTCATACCTGGCCACCAGTACAACTTTTCCAAATCATTATACATTTTATTACTACCTGGATGTACGGACATAGCACCGCTGTGAGCCTCGTGTAGAATCTTCTGTATGAGCCCTGAATTTTGAAGTACACATACGCTGCATCTGAATAACAAAAAACCAACGATCCCAACCTGAAATTCAGAATCAGTACCCGATTCACATTGTGTCTGTTTAGCTTGTAACTTTTCATCATTTTTCTGAGCCTCACAGATCTACTGTAGAAACACTGGTCTAGCTTTCATTTCAGCTATAACTGAACCATCATCAGACAATGATAATCGGGTATTCATAGCTTGCAAAGCAAATAAAGATTTTTGACTCAAAGCATCAGCTACAACATTAGCCTTACCCGGATGGTAATCAATAATCAAATCATAATCCCTTATCAGTTCAAGCCACCTGCATTGTCTCAAATTCAAATCTTTTTGCGTCATCAAATATTTTAGGCTTTTATGATCAGTATAAATATGACATTTCTAACTGTACAAGTAATGCTACCATATCTTCAGTGCAAATACAATAGCAGCTAATTTAAGATCATGTACTAGGTAATTTCTTTCATGTGGCTTAAGTTGTCTTGAAACATAGGCTATAACTTTACCTTTTTGCATCAAAACACAACCTAAACCATTTAATGATGCATTACTATAAATAACAAATTCCTTACCTGGTTCAGGCTGTACTAGTACAAGTGCTTTCGTTAATAGATTTTTCAGTTTGTCAAAGCTCTGCTGGTATTCAACAGTCCACTCAAACTTTACATCTTTCTGTAGTAGACGAGTCATCGAAGAAGCTATCATAGAGAACTCTTGTACAAATCTCCGATAATACTCAGCTAAACCCAAGAAACTTCTGACTTCATATACATTCTTCAGTGGACTCCAATTTACAATAGCTGAGATTTTACTTGGGTCTACCCTAATGCCTTTAGCAGATACAATATGTCCAAGAAAACACACTTCTCAGAGCCAGAATTCACATTTACTGAATTGACCATAAAGCTGCTTTTCATACAGAATTTGCAACACTATTCTCAAATGTTCTGCATGCTCATTTTCATCTCGAGAATAGACTAAAATATCATCAATGAAAACTACTACAAACTTGTCTAAGTACGGCTTGAATATCTGGTTCATCAAATCCATAAATACTACAGGTGCATTAGTTAGCCCAAACGGCATAACTAGAAACTCATAATGCTCGTACCTGGTTCTGAAGGCTGTCTTTGGCACATCTGACTCCTTTACTCGTAACTGATAGTAACCCGATCGAAGATCAATCTTTGAAAACACTATAACACCTTTCAGCTGATCAAATAAATCATCAATCCAGGGTAACGGGTACTTATTATTTATGGTTACCTTATTAAGCTGTCGGTAGTCAATACACAGTCTCAAAGACCCGTCTTTCTTTTTTCACAAACAAAACCAGACACCCCAAGATGAATGAATCAGTCAAACAAAACCTTTATCAATAAGTTCCTGTAACTGTATATTTAACTCCTTTAATTCTATAGGAGCCATCCGGTACAGAGCTATAAAAATCGGAGTGGTTCTTTGAACCAAATCTATAGAGAATTCCACTTCTCTTTCTGGTGGCAACCCTAGTAATTCCTCTGGAAACACATTAGAAAATTCACATACCATTGGCATTGCCTGAATCTTCAACTCAGATACCTTAGTGTCGAGTATATAAGCTAAGTAAGCATCATACCCTTTTTTGACATACTTCAGTGTTGCCATTACTGAAATCACATCAGATAACCCCTCTGTTTGATCAGATTTAACTCGGAGCAACTTGCCATTCTGACATTTTAGCACAATATATTTCTGTCTACAATTTACTACTGCATCATGCTGAGTTAGCCAATCCATACCCAATATCACATCGAACTCATCAAAAGGAAGTAACATTAAGTTAGCCGAGAAACAATAACCTCTTACCATCAGTGGACAATTTTTACAAATTTTATCCACTAACACAGACTGGCCTAGGGGGTTTGAGACTTTAACCACAAATTCGATAGGTTCAATAGATAAATTTTTAACACATGCAAGCTTTATACATATATATGAATGCGTAGAACCAAGATCAATTAATGCAGTAATATCAGTGTCAAGTAAATAAAATGTACCAGTAATAACATCGGGTACTGAGGCATCTTCTTTGGCACGGATAGCATATGTTCTAGCAGGTGCGCATGCCTCAAACCTGCCTGCAGCATCTTTCGTAGCTCCTCGGCTACCACTGACATTACCGGATGGTCGAGGTAGTCTGCCTCTCGAAACTGGATTACTCGGCTTCGATATCTGTTCAGCTTCTTTTTCATCCCTTTCTAGACAATCTTTGAGGAAATGATCAAATGAACCACATCGATAACAAGTCCCACTTTTTAGCCGGCATTCTCCAAAATGAGCTTTATTACAGTACTGGCATCTCGGCTTAGGAGTACCGACACTGCCCACACTGGTCACTGATGGAGTAGATAGTCTTGGATTAGAACGTTGA
This sequence comes from Gossypium stocksii, assembly GCA_020496765.1. Lineage (NCBI taxonomy): Eukaryota > Viridiplantae > Streptophyta > Magnoliopsida > Malvales > Malvaceae > Gossypium > Gossypium stocksii. The sequence continues at coordinate 69,593,840 of CM035622.1, forward strand.
GAACCTCGTTCTCTATTCGAATACCCAGTGGCCGAAGTGAAATGATCTTGATACTTTTTCAATTTCTTTGAAGCAGAAAACTGTGATTTACTCATCGGTCTCTTACTAGAAATCTGAGCTTCCTTTTCAGCTTGTTTCTTCTCTTTAGTCAGCTCTTCTGCTTTATAAGCTCGTTCTGTCAGTGTAGCAAAGTCACGGATTTCAAGAATTTAAATCAACAATTTAATGTCTTCATTTAGTCCTTCTTCAAACCGTTTACACATTTCAGCTCCTGATTGTACCCATTCCCTAGCATATTTACTCAACCGAACAAATTCTCTTTCATACTCAGATACCGATCTGTTGCCCTGTTTTAACTCAAGAAATTCTTTTCTGATCAAGAAATCTTTGGCTGATATATTTCTTTTTAAATTCGTTCTGAAAGAACTCCCAAGTAATCTCTTCTTTCGGAACCATTGAAGCTTTAGTCTTCCACCAATGATAAGTTGTGTCTTTTAGCAGTGAGACAACACATTTTAGACATTCTTTTGGTGAGCAAAATAATTCCTCCAAAACCTGGGTAGTATTCTCTAACCAAAACTCAGCCCTTTCAGAATCATCATCAACAGCAGCTCGGAATTCTTCAGCCCTATACTTTCTAATTTTATCAACTAGAGCTTTCCCTTTTCTAGTAGATTCAGTACCTGTACCCTGTGTAGTCTCGGGAACTAGTGGAGAAGGAGGAAGGGGAGCTTGATTTTGCTGCACTACAGGGTTAGTTCTTTTATACTGAGTAAACCATTCATTCATCATTTGATAGAAGGTCATTTTATCCTCTTCGCTTTGGTCCCTTGTCTTGGACCTTCTACTACTAGTAGCTTCAACTTCTCTTTGTTCCCTTTCCGGGGACAGAGCATGACTCCTGGCTTCCTCAGATTGAGCTCGGTCAGCAGACATTTACTATAAGAAAAAATACATTTAAATGGTCAGGAAATATCACACTATCAATAATAATTTAAATGGCATGTATAGCTAATACCATATTTGCTACATCGGTCCGAGAACCGGCTAAACTATAGCTCTGATACCAACAAATATAACACCCCCTACTCATATTCGTCGCCAAAATAGGGTACAAGGCATTACCAGAGTTTACCGAATTAATTTTTCCGTTATTACGAGTTAAATACTATTCATTTATCGAAACATGTTATGACGTCTCGTAGATGGGTCTCCGAAGCCCAAAACATACATCGGGACCAAACCGGGATTAATCGAAACCATAAGGAATTTTTTTTACTCAATATAATCCCTTTATAGATATCTAACCTTCCCTGCAAAATTTAAACCGAGACCAATTCAAATCAACCAATCCAATTCAACATATTTTCACGATAGATTCATGCATATCCATAAGATAACCTCATCACATACCAAAACCAAGATTTGTTAGCCAACCAATAGCTAACTTTACATTCATTTCACATTAAAATTTATTTTATTAACTTATACATGCCATTGATTTCCAAAATAAAGTTTTTTGATATACCAAAATGTTGAGGTTGATAGTGTGATGTGTCTTCGACCGAATCCGACCTCCGAGCTCTTAATACTACAAAATAGGGAAAAAGAAAATAGGGTAAGCACATTGTGCTTAGTAAGCTCATGTAACAAGAATGATACTTACCTAGTATTTTCAATACAATACAATAAACATTCATACATCCATTCAATGCATTGTTACCTTAAAATGCACAAACTCAACATTCAAGTTAGTCTAATAATTTCAATGTATTAATAATATATACAATGATTGATGAGCTCATCAATACCATGATTTCCATTCCATTTTTATTTTTCCATATTTATCCTGTTGAATTTCTCAGAATTTCGATGGATTTTCAGGGGTACACTTTAGTGTACAAATCCAGGTCCATCAATTCATATTCATGTGTGCACATTTTCATTTCAGAGAGCACACTCCCGTGAACCTCATCCTTACAGGCTAAATCCCCTGTAATATAAACTCATAGAGTATTGTCGGGATTACCAGTACAGGCTAAATCCACTGCAACGACAATTACTCTAATGAGCTTGGATTTGAATTACCAATCCAGGCTAAATTCAGACCCTAATTTGGATTACTCGTCCGGGCTAAATCCATTTTCCACATATTCTTCAGGAGGGCTATATCAGGATAGGATCACCCGTCCGGGCTAGATCCTTTTTACCGTCAATTCCTTTTCAAAGACCCATCGAATTTTCCTTTTATTTAACCGGGATTTCTTCCTCTTTTTATCAAATATATCAATGTTTCATAGATTTTCATATAATGAACATTCAATTCATATTCACATCAATAACATACATTTCAAGCATTTAAGAATATAATTCGAGTTACACGAACTTACCTCGATACTTGTTCATATACAAAAATCTACTAATCCCGAACTTTTTTATTTCCTCGATCTAGCTTTGTATTTGAGTCTTCGGGATCTAAATAAATAAATTTAATCATCAATTTAACATTTTATGTTCATATGTACCATTCTCTACAATTCCACTATTATTTATAGTTCATTCAAAGCTATTTACTTGAGTCGTAGTGACTAAATTATTTTTATCTTGAGCTACAAAACTTTAAATTAAGATCTATTAATTTTCTCTAAAACTAGATTCACATATCTTCTTACCATAAAATTTTCAGAATTTTTGGTTTAGTCAATAAATACAGTTTATTCTTTAAAGTCACCCCTATTCTGCTGTCTGATAGCTCCGACCCTTCTTCACTAAAAATTAATTATCTCTTTGTACAGGACTCAGATGATGTTCCCATTTATTTCTATTGAAAATAGACTTATTAAGTATTTTAAAAATATAAATTTAAACCCCTAATTATTTTTATACAATTTTTGGTGATTTTCCAAATTCAGAACAGGGGAACCCAAAATCATTCTGACCTTGTCTCACAAAATTTATTATATCTCACGATTTACAATTCCATTGCTTACACCATTTTTTTATGAGAAACTAGACTCAATAAGATTTAATTTCATACTTTATTTATCCTCTAATTTGATTTCTACAATTTATGGTGATTTTTCAAATTTGGACTCCTACTACTGTCCAAAACTGTTTTACTGCAAGAGGTTTATTACCATTTTTCACCTAAGCTTTTAATAAATGATAATTTCGTCCCTACTTAATTAACTTCTTAATTGAGGTTATTTTTCTCAATTAACACTTTATTCTATCATTTTAAACTATTTTATAGCCTTTGGAAATCAGAATTTCAGCACTAGACTTCAATTTCACACTCTTTTACAAATAGGTCCTAAATATCCACTTTCTATTCATTTCATTCAATAAAACCATCATATAATAAGATTAAAGCTTCAATTCCATTATAAATCATCATATTCTTACAACACTCAACCATGGTGACTTCCAATTTCATCCATGAAATCAAAAACTAAAGAATTTAATAGTAGGACCTAGTTGTAAAAGTCTTAAAAACACAAAAATTACAAGAAAAAGGCAAGGATTAACTCACTTGGTGTAAAAATTATGAAATAAAAGCTTAAAAAAACCCCTCCTATGGCGTTTTGGCTGATGAGAATGAAGAGAAATCACAATAAATCTAGAAATTTTCACATTAGTCCTAGTTTTATTTAGTTAATAATGCAATATTCCAAATTTACCCTTAAATCATCCATTCTCCTGATTTTTCTCGGCTTATGCCGCCCAAAATATCTCCTTTGGGCTTATTTACACTTTAGATCCCTCCTAATTTGACAATTGAGCTATTTAATCTTCTAGTAACTTTTACACCCTTTTCAATTTAGTCCTTTTCATTTAATTAACTGCCTAAACATTAAAATTTTCTAACGAAATTTTAATAACATATTACTAATATTTCATAAATATTTATAAAAATATTTTTGACTCGATTTTACGAGATCGAGGTTTCGATACCTTATTTTTACCCAATTTCTTCAATAATTTTTGTTTTCTAACTAACTACTAAATCGGTAAAATTTTTTAATTGATATTTTCATACAATTTTCTTATCATATCAATATTTATGTAAAAATATTAAAATAAATTTCTCTTTAAATTAGATTTGTGGTTACGAAACCATTGTTCCGATAACCTTGAATTTAGGCCATTACAATTAATGGAATATCCTCTAATGCATCACAGATTTCTTTGGACAAATTTCGCATCCTTACCAAAAACAAGAAAAGAACTTTAGAAAATATAAAAAGAGAGAATTGCCAACAATTCCACCTTATTTTCTTTAGAAATTTTAGTACGGATAAAATAAAATAAAAATATAATCTAAAAAAAAGAAGCAATTAATAAGGAATCTTAAAATGCTCCGATGGACTTTTCCCGCTGTAGGAATTACATTAAATTAATTAAAGCGTCTTTAGCTTTAACTACAACAAGCATGAGAGATTATGTTTGAGAAGTAAATAAAACAAAATGTTGCTAATTAATTTTGCTAAAATCGATATATATTGTTATAAATATATGTAAGATATTGTATATGGTAAAATTAAAGTGGATGAATCAGTTGGAATTATTTCAATCAAGAATAAGGGAAGAATGATCTATTGATTTTTAATTTGATTGGCATAGATATTAATATCACTGTAGGAGGACATGAATTTGATTGCGCTAATGTATATTATCCTTCTATTTATTGGTTAAGGAGGAATTATAGATAGTTTTAAGCATGATGTAAAAAATAAACAGATATAATAAAAGTTTATAATAAAATTATTAAAAAAAAAAAGTAAGAATGACTTGTTATGCCATTTCATATTTATTAATTTTGAATATTTTTAAATATACATTATATCTACGTTATATTTAATTTATTGATTAAATTAACATTAATTTAATTAAAAAATAATTTATAATTTTTTATTTTAAAACAAATAAATGTTACTATAAGGTATCTTTTTATATAAAGTCCAAAAACAATTTAACTTAAAATAAATTCATAAATAACAAGGATTCAACTTACGACATTAATTTTTTTAAATTAATGTTTTGAAAAAATTGATTTAATTTTTACATATATATATTTATATATAATATAAATATATAATTTTTTTTTGTTAAGCTAGGTATACAATAATCTTAGGGTGAGTTTGGATGGGCGATTAGGTGTAGTGCGGTGTGGTGCGTTTAACTTATTTTTTTTGTCTCACATTACAGTATCATTATAGTATCTAATCTTACCACCACAGCTGTTTTTACACTAACTGTAGGTAAATGCACCGTCCATCCAAACCCACCCTTAGTTGTGTTTAAATTTAAGGTAAATCACATTAGTAGTCATCCAACTATTAATAGTTTTTTTGATCACTCAATTGTGAAAAGTTACAAAATGGTCATCCAACTATTTGATTTTGTCATTTTTTGGTCACCAGTCATTAAATGGCTAATGGAAAGATTATGTGGTGACTTTTAAATTTTTCATAATAACAACTTTAATCCTCAACATTTATACATTGTATCAATTCAGTCTTGATTCTAAAACATAAAATACTTTGTGTAATTTGGGTTTTTTTTGGGGGACCATTTCACCAAAAAAGTTAAAAATATTGTCAGTCAAATTTGATAGAAAATATACCGAAAATAGAAACACCCAAAAATTTATGATAATGATCTTCATCATTTCTCATTCTTTTAAAATTGACCCTCAATGTCACAAATAGAGCAAAATTACAAAAGAAAACAAATTATACAATGTGTAAATGTTTAGAGTTAATTTTTATTTTAGAATCAAGACTAAATTGACAAAATTTATAAATATTGAATGTTAAAATTGCTATCGTATCAATTTTTAAAAGCTCTCAACTTATATTGCCGTTAGTAATTTAACCGCTGATTACTAAAAAAGAAAAAAAATGAATAATTCAATAACAACTTTATAATTTTTTATAATTAAGTGATAAAAAATACTATTAAATAAATTATTATTAGTATAATGGACCCTTAAATTTATGAATTAGCGCACCACAAATTCAGGTGGTTGAGTAAGACGAATGACATAACCTTTGTGATGTCACAAAAGTGAAATTAAACTACCTTTAGCATCTTTATTTCAAACACCAAAACTTCTTGATCACCAACCACTATCTTTTTTGTCACACAAAATTCAATTCGATAAATTACATACTTAAATATATACTAGTTTTATAGTACGTGGGGTAATTTTTACATTAAAATTTATGTATCCTAAATTTAAATTTTATCATATTTATTAAAAATTTCGTATATAAAAAGATAATTTAATAATTTTTTAATTAAGTTAATGTGGGAGTAATTTATGATAAAAAAATATCATATCAAGTAAGGATGTAGGAAGAAGTTCGGCCGAAGTATCAACCTCTTCGCCTTTGGTATATTTTAAATTTGATCTTATATAACCTATATATGTCGGTGCTTTTCCAAAATTCACTGTGCAGGAAAAGAAGTTTGGGGGACCATCCATTGCCACATTTATATTTATCTTTATCTTAATAAATAGAGTGTTCAAAATTTTGAAATTTGATAACCCTCGATATAAAATTCATAACTTCGTGTCTTGTATCAAGTTGATTAAGGCAATTGAGTAGGATGAAAAAGAAGCATGGGGCCGTCCATGGCTACATTTACATTTGATCCTTATCCCAGTAAACAGGCCCTTTTGCTTTTTAATGTTGCACGCAAGGTACAAATCTAATATCCCAGCTTTATCTTATTCCATTTTCCCATCACTATATAAACCCCGCAATGCTCATTAAACAAATCACACATCAACGAAAATTTTACTTCATACATATATTCAACAATGGCACAGGCTTCTAGATCGCAGCAACTTGTCCGTAGCGAGCGTAGGATGTTCGCCGCATCCGACGACAATGCCATGATGAAGCAAATTCTGTCGACTCATGCCCCCGATGGTCGTTTAGTTGATGTCAAACCCATTCTCCTAATCATTGACAATGTTTTGCGTCATATCACTCCCGAAATTGATCAAGCGTTGACTGTAAACCTCGATTAACTTTTGATTATTTCATGTTTATTGAATTTTAAAGATAATCTTGGTTTTCCTTGTCTTGTAGGCTGGATCGGGACGTGTCGATTCCTTCGATGATCCGACTAACTTGTCTGCCATTGATGATGTGCTGGATGCATTGGCTTATATCGTGCACAAAATCTCCTGCGAGGTTATAATCTGGGCTCTTTTTTCGAAACCCTAAATGGAAAAAAAATTAATAACCATAACATTGCATTGTGGCTGTAAATGTGTTTTTGCAGATGTCATGCAAGTGTGCTGGAGGAGGGGATGCTCATGCAACAACAATGGTGATTCTCAACATGCTTTCAAGCTATTCATGGGATGCAAAAGTGGTGCTAACGTTAGCAGCTTTCGCCGTGAATTTCGGGGAGTTTTGGCTGATTGTTCAGCTCTGCACTATCAACACACTGGCTAAATCAGTGGCACTCCTCAAGCAATTACCAGACGTTTTAGAGCATTCTCAAACACTGAAACCCCACTTCGATGCACTCAACAAACTCATCAAGGCAATGATCGATGTAACCAAGTGCATCGTTGAGTTCATTGAGCTACCTTGTGAGTATATTTCGAGCGAGGTGCCACCGTTGTCGACTGCTATGGCTAGTATCCCCACGGCTGCCTACTGGACCATTCGGAGCGTTGTGGCTTGTGCTGCGCAGATTACAAGCCTCGTTGGTTTGAGACAGGAGTGAGTGACCGAGCCATGACACAAATATGATGAAACAAATTAATTACCAATAATCCAATCCTTTTTTTCGCTGATTTCAGGTTTGTCACGTCCACTTCGGAAGCATGGGAACTGTCAAGCTTGGCACATAAAGTTAGCAGCATACATGAACACCTTCGAAATCTCTTACGTCTTTGTTATCAGAGTATTGGTGAGTCGTGGTGATAACTTGTTCATTGGTCAGGATTACTTGTACATACATACATTCATACATACATATATATATATATATATATATATAAAATTTACTTAGTGAGCTGACAAAATGCAGAGGAAAAGAAGCAGGAAGAAACTTATAAAGAATTCATCCGTATTATTGAAACACCTCAAATGGAATCCTCCAAGATTTTCAGAGTAATCTTCCGCAAGGAAGATCCTCATCCTCTCTTCAGTCCTACTGAGAAGACCAGGGTCTGTTTGATATTTCCAAGTTCAAACCATGTTTCCATAAATTCATTGAATAATGTACTTGATTATTCTTATATAAAATCAACAGGTTGATATAGATGTGTTGAGAAGAAAGCATGTGTTACTGCTGATTTCGGATCTGGATATCTCCCTTGACGAGATTCAGGTTCTGGAGGTTCTTTACAAATATGAAAGGGCATCGTCGTCTGAGCTTAGCTACGAGATCGTATGGCTCCCAATTGTGGATAGGTCAGCTTGGAACGACAGCTATCAGCAAAAGTTTTTGCACCTGCAGTCGATTATGCCATGGTATACAGTGAACCACCCTTCCGTTATTGAACCAGCAGTGATTAAATACACCAAGGAAAAATGGCGTTTCGTGAAGAAGCCGATTGTGGTCACACTGGATCCACTAGGAAAGGTTACATGTACCAATGCACTCAATATGATGTGGATATGGGGAAATGCAGCCTTCCCATTCAGCACTGACAAAGAAGAAAGTCTTTGGAAATCTGAGTCTTGGACAATTGAACTACTTATTGATGGCCTTGAACCAAACTTACCTAATTGGGTACATCCCTCACCTACCTTTATATATGTATATATATACACACAAATACATTCATGACTTTGCCTTTGTTGTTCTTATCAGATGAGAGAAGAGAAAGTGATATGTTTCTATGGCGGTGAAAAGATGGAATGGATCGAATCTTTCACTTCCGCAACAAAGAAGGCTGCACAAACTCTTGAAATTGGGTTGGAGATGGTTTATGTTGGAAAGAACAACGCCAAGGAACGGGTGAAAAAGATTAGTGGTTTAATTACCGAGAAACAGCTTAGTCACTCTTGGCAAGACGCGAGTGTGTGGTTCTTTTGGAACCGGTTAGAGAGCATGTTGTACTCCAAAACCCAACATGGGAAGACCAATGATCCAGATATTATAAAGCAAGAAGTGATGACGATACTAGGGTACGATGGCAGTGAACATGGATGGGCAATCTTCTTTTTAGGAACGACTGAAATGGTAAGAGCCAATGGAGAGAGAGTACTTAGCAGCATGCAGAGTTTTGAAGCGTGGGAAGAAATGGCGAGACAAATGGGGTTTATCCCAGCACTACGCAAGCATCTGGAAGGGATTACCGACGATCATCACTGTACTCGATTGATCCTTCCAGGTATCAGTGGCGGGATTGCGGAGAGGGTGGTGTGTGCTGAGTGCGGACGCCCCATGGAGATGTATTTCATGTATCGCTGCTGTGTTGAGTGACATGCTAAAGAAATTGAAGAACAATCAGCATAGTTTGATGTTTGTTTGGGTATTATATTATGATCGTCATATCTAGAGAGTCCACTATATAGTAGTGTTTGTGAGATTTCTACAAATATTTAGGACTCTTAATCATCCCACATTGGTTGTTGAGAGGCCTGAGCTCGTTATCTTTATATATATATATATATATATATATGTGTGTGTGTGTGTGGGGGGTTTGTTTGTACCTTAAATAATGTGGTTTGTTTGTATGATTCTTGACAGGTTATTACGTTAAATAATGATATCTATATGTTTGTGGTTTTAATTTTCTGTGTTCTCTTTTGAATAATCGATGCATGAAATTCAAAATAAAAAATGTTATAAACTTTGGAACCTTTTTTTTTAAGCTAAAAAGCTTTTACTTTTGGATTCTCTTTATTGGTAATCCTTTTCTATCTCAACTTATAAGGCATAAATATTAAAATTATATATTAACTTTATACAATTTTATATACTAATTTTAATTTTATATATATATATATATATATATATATTAAATTTTAATTTTGATTTAATTTTTACATTTTACTAATTCCATTATTTATAGGACACAATTTTCGACTAAATCATGTGTAAATTATAGACATAACATTTTATTAAGTTAGACCAATAAATAAATTTAAATTCTTTCCACCTTTATTAAAAAATAAGAGAAGTGTTTTCTTATTTTCTCAAAAAATCTATTTTTTTTAGTCTTGGTCAAAATAATTTAAATTTATTGGTTTGTTTTTTAACCTAAAGCCATATTAACAATTTGTACGTGACTTACTGAAATTTGTGTTACATAGATAAAAGAGTTATTGAAATCTGAAAATTGAACCAAAATTAAATTTTGATGTATACAAATACACCAATTAAAGATGATGCATAACATTGCAAATTGTACCAAAGTTAATGTATAATGTTGATACTCAATCCCAACTTTTAAGTGATGGAAAATTGATGTTGGCTTTTTTATTAGCCTAATAATAAATTTAGCTTTACAATGTTGACACGTTTCATCAATTTTATCTTAAATTTAAAAAATTCAACAGATTCTATTAAGAAACATCTTAACCTTTTCTCACTCTCAACAATGCACCATTCCCTTGACCCTCTTGTCAACCACCATACACGACCCATCACTCCTTGGATCTCATAGGTTTACGTAAAATTGTAATTTGAGAGCTCCATCTATTTTTTTTAATTGGGTAAAGTTAAGTTTTCGTTTTGATTACTTAAATAAAATTGTGTTTTTGGTTACCAACCATAAGATGATTAATTGACATAATAATAAAATTAGCTATTAACATTTACACATTATGTCAATCTAATCCAAATTCTAAATGATTTAGCCTTCAATGTTTACCAATTGTGTCAATTTGATATTGGTTCTAAAGAATTATATATATATATATATATACACACACAAAAACTAGATTATGGAATCTCAAATGAATTTATAAAATAATTTTTTTATGTAATAGGTGTATAATTTGGATTACACTATTGTTATTTTGTTCGAAAATGCAAATCCAATACAAAACATTTAGGGTAGCAAAACTCAAGCTTAAAAAACAGTAGTAATATATTTTCATCCATTCCGATATTTAGAACACTAGTATACAATCCATTATCTAAATTGAGCTCTTTCTTTCTTTTTGGAAGTAGAGAAGCAAAAGTTACAGCAAAAAATCTCAAACAGATTAACCCATAAATCCAAAGGCATCATTGGAAAGCAACGACCAACTCCCAAGAATCGAGTACTTATAAAAGCCTAAATGCTGCTTTTCCTTACTTTGAAAATCACCAATCTGATTGTACTTCATTGGCATAGGCCTTACATCTACCTCCCAATGCTCCACCAAAATTCTCTCCACAATTGATCAGGTGCACCATCACTCACTAAAATGATCGTCCTTTGCCAACCAACTTCTAATCCATCACACTGACACACTTCCAATGTTTCGCCCAAAGCCAACTTCTTGGTTTCCTTGACTATTCAAATTATTATCACAAGCTCAGTCGGCATTATCCTCAAGCTCTACGTTGCTCTTTGGCACCTTTTACTCGTCTCAATGAAGCAGCTTTTAAAATTTAAGATTAAATTAATAATATGTATAATTATTAAAGGGTTCAATTTGTTATTAAGCAAATAAAAAATTGGCCTATTTCAACTTTCCCTCATTTATTTAAATCAACCAACTAGAGAGTGACTAAAATATTTAATTTTGAAAAATTTAAGTGACTAAATTAAAAAAAAATTAATTGTTGGGTAAGCAAGATAGAACCAAATGTATCGTTGGGACCCTAACTTTAATGATAACAATATAAATATAAATATTAATTTGAATTAATTTTTTTGATATTAATAAGTATAAAAATGTATAAAATATTAATTACTTTTTAAACATTTAATAAATACTAGAAATTGTATCGTGTGTTCCACATGTATTTAGAACACAAACATGTATTTAAAAATAGCATAAAATATTATTCAATTCCTAGATATGTTAAAAGTTAATTTTTTTAATAAAAAATTACTTTAAAATTATTATTGGTGTAGTAATTAAAAGTTTGTTTATAAAATCCATTAAACTCAAGTTCAATTCTAGACATATTAATTTTATTGCTTTTATTTAAAAATTATTTAAAAGTATGAAAAATAAAAATATAATAATAATAGGGTCTATTAATTATTTCCTAATTAAGTCAATACTCAATTAATATGTGGTATCAATTTAATAAATTTTTTTAATAATAATAATATTTTATTTTAAATAAGTTGATATTCAATTAACTTGATATATGACTTAATTAAAAATTTTATTAATAGTATAAAAATAATAATAATTATCCAGAAATTCAAATTGATGCGGAGCCAAATGGATGATATCTCTTGCTTTTCTTTAAAAACATATAAAAAAATTATTTTAAGAAAAGAAATGTCTTTTTTATATTTTAATTATTTCTTTTCAAGTCTCTTTTTCTAACCCCCACTGTGGAAGGGACGGGTGTGTCAATTACAGATGTAAGCTTCAGCATCAGAGATCATAAAATGATCTAACGGCTTAAAACAAAAGAAAGACTTATAAAAACACTCTTCGGTTGACTTGACTGACCTCAACTGCTGGAATTGACTTGTAAGTTTCCCTCTTACTAGCCCAGGTTTTTTCCATGGTGTCGTGGGCATGGGGTAATCGTTGGAGAAAATTTTACACTATACTTCTTGGGATGAAAGCGATTTGATTGTTCCACGGAAATAACTAAATCCCTTCTTTTTCCTGTCTCCATTGACTTTGATGTTATTTCCATTTTTTACTGATATTAAAGAAATCAGGCCACAAATTAATCGATATATATTTCCATATGATTTTATTTAATTAAATAATCATGTTTTATTAATCTATACTATAAATTAAGCTTTTTTTAGGGAATTAATTTATGTATACAATGAACAATAAAAATAACTAAGAGATTAAAAAAATTAACACGTAAATTTAATGTGAAAAAACTCCTCAAAGAGGATAAAAAATCACGAGTAAAAGGAGATTTCACTATAATAATAAAAGAGTACAAGAGAAGGGGAGAATCAAAACAAAAAATCAAAAACCATGAAAGAAAACCCTTTAAAACAAAGAACAAAATTCTCTCAATCTAAATATTTTTGTTGTGTAAACCTAAGTAACTAAGACCTATTTATAGGATGAAATTCGTAGCATATATGACTAGAATATCCTTAGGTTAATTGCAGTTTAAGTGGGAAACTAAACTAAAGTTTAATTAAGATAAGAAAATCGAGAAACTTGAGGAGCACGTCATCACGTTGTGACGTGGTGTTTGGTTGTTGGGATGAAGAAGGATCGTGTCATAGGGATGAAGGTTTTCTTCTCGTTAGGACGAGGGCTTTCTTCTCTTTGTGACGTTGGTTGCTCATTGGGACGAAGAGCTTCTTCTCATTGCAACTTCACACACTGTTTTAGTCAATATGCGAGACATACTTTCACAAATCTCTACCTTTACTCATATTTGACTTAACTCCTTTGCCAAGTCCTATTATGGGTCTAATCTAATCTTTATTAGATACTTATCAAGTCCAAGCAATACTCAAACTTTGAAACTAGAAGACTTTTTGTCAACATGTCGGCTGGATTGTGTTCTGTGCCAATTTTATGGATCTAAATTGTCACACCCCAAATTGGGCCTAGGAGTTTCGAATGTAAAATAAGATTTTTAGCTCTAGTGTCTCGGGAATATCGTAACATGGTAAACCGGAAATATTTTCATCTATGGCTTTTTGAAAATCAAATTAATTTTTGAAAATATTGCTAAAAAGACTTTCAATTTTAAAGTAAGAATTGATTTGTAAAAAGGGCTAAGTTTTAAGTGGTTATAAGGCAGTTAAACCAAATTTTAAAGTTCAACCTAATATTTCCTCCACCTACAGTAAGCTCACGTTATTTTCTTCCCCTTTGTTTTGTGTTGTCGTCCCTTGTTTTCAAAAGCTCTTCCCACTCAATTCTGATTTCCAAAACTCTATTCATTTGAATTCTATCATCACCCAATCTATAAATATCCAAAACTCTAGTATTTTAAATTGAGTTTTTACCTATTAAATCGTAAGTTTTAAATAAAAGTCGAAGATTGGGTCGTTAATGGTGGATTTTGAGATTTTGAGTAAAAACATGGTTTCAAAGTGTTCTTTAATAAGTTTTGATGTGAATAGAAGGCTTTTAAACTGAGTTTAAAGTTTTGTAAAAGATTTTGTAAGTTTTAATGAATTTTCGTGAAAATTGCCATAACATGTCAAAAAATTTCGATACCATGAATTGGGTAATTTTGCATAGTTTAAAGATTGAGAATTAGTCATAGGTGAATAATTAGATGAATATAATCAATTTTAGGCAAAAAGATTAAGTATAAATTGAGATAATTGAGTTTCAAGTTTGCTATGTCGAAGGTTTCAATTTCAAGAGAATCTAGCTTAGACTTGTGTTTTTACTTGATTTAAGAGAGCCTTTGACAGTGTGTTGTTTGTGCTTGTTGTGTTATTTCCTTGTTGAAGCTTTGGATCTGTTAGGACCTTCTATGAGTTAAGGAAAATCTAGTTTGAGCTTTCTATGACTAGGCGAAAGCGTGAAAGGTGAGTGTTTAGAATTGTTGCTTGTGGACACGATTCATTGTGTTAATTTGGAATTTAGAAGTAGCCTAAACCTCTACTCTAAATTCCAAGTGTAAGCTTTCTCATACTCTTGATTTAATATGTGATTATGTGTTGTGAGATTGTGGATTAAAATGTGGTACTCTAACATGTGAAATAAGCTTATGATGGCTATTGTGAAAGAGATGTGTAACACCCCTAACCCGTATCCGTTGCCAGATTAGGGTTACAAGGCATTACAGATCAGAAGACAGATCAGACTAGTCATTCATTAACGAACACGCATAAATAACAAAGTAACATTTACTAAACTTCGTAACTATGCCATTCCTAATTATTTAATAAATATCTAATCCAAAAAGGGGCCAACTGAAAATTCTTCAAGGATCATATGCATGTGATTCACAAATGTAAAACTTGTTCATATGACTTAGTTATACCTTAGTTGAATTATAAAACAAAGTCACTTTACAATTGACACCATTTCATGATCATACCGGAAAGCATGTATATAAGTATCAACTGAGCATTTCATCTAACCAAGTTCAAATTTCTATACTAAACAAAGTAAAGCCTAATCGATAAACTATACACATACACCCGATTGAACAATTTAGCTATAGGCCAATTATGCATCATGCAAAATTTATACTATTCATTTGGTAATTACCTAAAGCTATAACCGAATATAAGACCATCCCAAACTTATAACACATTTGCTAATTCATATAATTAGGCCCAGATTAACATTAACAAATATTTACAAAATTTATCAACCACATAAATTCATCTAACCATACATTCATAATTAGTTAATGAGCAAGCCATTTTCACATGGCTTAAATATATACATATTTAAAATATAACTTGTCTTCAAAAGAGAGTTAAGCCTATCCATGCCATCTTTTAAAAATATAGACTATTGAAAATACCAAAATAGTGACGATAGTATGGATGACATCAGAGTAGATCCCCGAGCTCGTAGCCTTCAATCGAGATCTATAAAATAGAATAAACACACACTCACAGTAAGCAATTAAGCTTAGTAAGTCTTAAGTAGTTTAGACAATTAAATTCACTTATAAAGCCAAAAATTCAAAATCATATTTAACATTATTTAAAGGCATCACCATTTGGCCGAATATGTCTAGTTCCATGTATGCACACATAAGTATAAAGTTTCATTTAAATTTAGGATCATATAGTCATAAGCATCCAATGCTTCAATGTCATCTTTAATTTAATCAAATCTGACTAAAATACAATACCATATCCACATTTAATTTCCATATTGTAATCACATGCATGTCGTATACTTCCACGAATAATTTCATAAGAACTAAATGTTCATATAACATAATCATATAACCACTTCACAAAAACTTCCCAATGCACATTCATAAACCAATCCAAATCGTTCTCACATAAATAGTAAGTATCACATACCTGGACAACTTAATACATTAAACGAATTCAATTGTCCTTTTTAGCACAGGACCTCGTTGTCTTAAACTTTTATTAATTCACCGGCAATCTGCCTGCTAGGTATAAACCTAAGTTCATCACTGGTACAAAGCCTACTAGACTTTTTAAGTCCGAAATTACTTCACCGACATTACGCCTGCTAGGCTCAAAGCCTGATATTATTCACTAGCTTAAAGCTTGCTAGGCCAATGCCCGAATATCACATTACGATAACCAATTCACATGTTCTTTCATACTTTCGTAACTTATGCTTCAACTTTACATATAGCCAGAACATATACATTTGTACAAAGGTTTTCATCATTCGAATAAAACACACATTTGACATATTGCATTACTTTCAAATCCCATACCTCAATCACATTCGGCTTCCACACATAACTAATAATAATATCATATCCAAACACAGTTACTCTTGGGTTTCTAATAATCACAAATAGTGATACCTCTTTCATCACAATATGACATAGTACATTCATCATAATGTTCATTTAACACATCATATTTTCATATCCAATTCAACTTAGATATACTAGCTATCTTCGGTTTATAGCATTAATTCCATTCTCAATCGGCATATTAGCTAAATAAAAACAACATCCTCTTAGCTATTTTCATTTAACCATTAAGCGTATAAAATTAGACTAAACACTTAAGGACTTACAGCGGTTGTTATTGTACGGTAATTTCGCCTACTTAACCACTTTCGCCTTTCCTCGATCCGAGTTTGTCCCCTTGAGTTCTTGAGCTTAATTGAATAAATTAACTTACTTAGTTACTTAATCACTTTACTTCATTCAAAAATCACAAAAACATACTCTATCACAAATAATACACTTGAGTCGAATTTTTCATACTCACAATTAATTCTTACTATTTCATATATTAACCTTATACACTTAACAAATAATGAAACATATAACTTAACCGAGCATACAACATAAAATTTCAATGTTCATAGACACATATATCTTCAGCAAGCCTTATTTCTATCCATCTCAAATGCATTTAACTAAACCATTCTTTAAAATTAAGCTCATTCAGCAAGGGTATAGACAAATTTATCATCTAAGCATTGCTCCAAATCTCATATCAAAATTTAACAAGCTTAGGACTCATTTAATAACTAATTCCATTTCAAAACATCAAAACGATATCAAATGTGTACTCATCCTAAATGACCGAATGTAATTTAGTTCTTGAATTCATCTTTACCAAATTGCCAGGCTTCAAACTCAACTTATAATTATACACATATCATTCGAAGCATCCAACACCAATTCATTATACAATTAAATCATAGCCAAATGCCCTCTTAAATAATTAGGCTACACAAAGCATAATCTCACAATTTAAACTTACAAACTTAAGTTCACATGTATTTTAACATTATAATGTCCATCAAACATTCATTTATCAATTTCTATCATCAATTACCAAATTTACAACTTTCTATCCATGACCGAACATGTAACCATTACACATTCAAGAAATAAACTCATGGGTCTAGGATAGAAACCAACAAGGAATTCAAAAACATCAAAATATACTCAAACTAGCATGATTTTACCTTGAATTTTTTATCTCCAAATGACCGATTATCAAAATGCTTTTCTTTTCTTGGTTTCTTTGGTTTCAGCAAGGAGAAGAAGAACATGCAAGAGCTTTGTTTTTATCACCCTTTCTTTTTTTCTTTATTTTATTCAAGTTTCTTATTATAACATAAGTTAAATTTCATATCATTATTATTATTATTATAAAATTCATATAATAACACATACTTACTCCCACTACCGTGCTTCAATTTAACAAATGGCTTATTTGCCATTTAGCACCCCAATATTTAAGAAACATGGCACTTAAGAATTTTCATAATAACATGCATATAATTTATTTAGTGCAATTTAATCCTTTCTTAGTAATTAAGCACTCAAATCTCAATATTTAAACATGAAACTTTAGCACATCATAGTTATCACATTCAAACACGGAAAAATATTATTTAAATATTTTTTGACTCAGTTTCGTGGTTTCGAAACCACTTTTTCGATTAGGGCCAAAATAGGGCTGTCACAAGATGATTGTGGGCATGTTATACGTGCCAAATGGCAATGATTATGTTATGCTTATAATGTGAATATGCAGTGAAAAAGTGCTGAAAACAGTAAGTAATATGTGTGTTTAATAATGGATATTTTGGCCTTGTGATCTTTGAGGCTGTTGATATAGTTAGCATGCCATAAGATTGTGATTACTCACCTATATGTGTTGTATTTTGGGAGCATTAAGGCCCGGGACAAATTTGGAGAGATAAGGGAATGCGAGCTTAAGCTCAATTCAACGAGATATGTTTGGTGTATTGGAGAGTGCTAGCTATAAGCTACACTTTTAGGATATGTTTGACTCTATGAGTCATTTGGTGTGTTGGAGATCTGTGTATCCGATGAATGGTGATAGAGCCCACTTTTATGTTTCATAGCTTAATTACCAAATTATCATTAAATGTGTTTTTACATACTGTGGTATATGCCTAAATGAGTATGTGATTACTATGTAAATGAATCAATGAATAATGCATGAATTAGTAATCTAACACTAAATTTTGAAATATTGTAATTGTGTTATATGGTTGTTTCGATAATGCAAGATGACATGTTTGCGTGGTAGTTATTCTGATTATTCATTGAGCTTGAAATGCTCACCCACTCTTTTTAAAAACTTTACAGATGTTAAGCGTTGCAGTGTGAGTGATGCGGAATATTTTCCAAAGGACTAATACAAGCAGTTAGCATTTGAGTATATGTTATTAGTTATTATTTTGAGATTGTGGGAATAAGGCAATGTGGTAGAACTGTTGCATAAATATTGCCATGACGTTTTGGATGTTTTCTTAGGTTTACTTATTCTTAAGATTTAAGAATTTGGACTTTGATATGTTGATTCTTGCTCGGACATATTTTTGATATTTAAAACTGTTATTATAGTAGTTTTGACAATTGTTTGATGTGACAAAATATGCATGTTGAATAAACTTAAGTTTGATTAGACTAATTGCTTTAATATGTTGTATTTTTGCTGTCTGGAACAAAGGTATCGATATTTAGATTTTAAAAATGGTACCTCCATGATTTTTGAAAGTGCAGGAAGTCAGAATGGTAATTTGGTATTGGTAACATATCATGAGTAATACTCAGCGTAATAAAATTGATACTTTTTGAAATGTACCGATATTTTCTTGTGTTTTAATTTTAGGTGAGAAAAAAAATACTATTTTGGTACTGATTTTTCAAGCAGTATCTATACCAAATAAGGAAATTATCGATACCATGGTTCCAGTATTGATACCTACGCGAATAATTCAAAATTTTTGTTTAGTGGTTTAAAAGCATGATTAATTGTTGTTTTAAATTCGCTTGATGGATGTTTAGCATGTTTTAATAATGATTAGAGTATGTATGACTTAAAATTCTTACCAATGCTAAAATGGAAGGTGTTAGCTTAATAATGAGACCAACTATAATGTGTATGATGTGTGATGGTAGAGCGGCAACCTAATATTCAGGCTCGGTGACCAAGCCGAGTATAGGGTGCTACATGAACATCCCCTTGAATGATTATCTTTCGAACAAAGTAATAACGAATGTCCATGTGCTTTGTCCTTTTGTTGTGCATTTGGTATTTAGTGAGATGTATAACACTTTAACTATCACAATATACAACTGTTGCCCCTTTTTCACTTACCAGTTTACTAAGCAGGCCTATTAATCAAATCGCTTCTTTTATAGCTTTAGTGATTGACATGTATTTTGCTTTAGTAGTAGACAAGGCTATTGTAGCTTGACGTGTAACTTTCCAACTGATAGTACAATCTCTAAAAGAGAATAGATAACATGTGAGAGACCTCATTTGATCTAAGTCTCCTGTATCATCTAAATCCACATATCCAACTAAACATTTTTTGCTTCTTCTAAACTCTAAGCACATGTTAGAAGTAACTCATAAATATATAAATATCCACTCAACTGCATACCAGTATAACTTACCTTGTTTGGCCATGTATCTACTAACAACACTAACAACATGTGAAATAACAAGATGAGTACATACCATTGCATACATCAAATTTCCAACTGTGCTTGAATAAGTGTAACGCCCTAAATTTTATATTTTTATTTTCGGTCATATCTAACATAAATATCTGTCTGCTTCAGTGGTTAAGTGTTCTGGGTATGTGTGAGAAGTCCTTAATTCAAGCATTATCTTTAATAAATTTTACTATTTTTCTGACCTAAGACTTATCTTGGTTCAGTGGGCTTATGTTTAATTACCTGTAAAACTATATTAGAATGAGCTTGCTGGTTCAAATAGTAAGGCTGTTGGTGTGTTGGAGGTCTTGTGTTTGAATCTTTACATGAGCAAGGGAGTTTATTTTTACTTCAGTTGTTTGAAGGTGTTTGGATTGAGTTGAAATTCTGTTAGTGGATGAGGATGGTGGACGGTTTTTGGAAGATTGGGGGGTTAGTGGGAGTGATTTTAGGGATTTGGGAAGTTAATTCAAGATTATCTTTTTTTTCCCTCTTTTCCTTCATTTTCTTTTCTCTTTCAAAACTTTTTGACGTTCTCTTCTCTCATGATCTATGCTGAAATTTTCTTTTGAACTCTCTCACTCCCTTTTTCTTCCATTTTTCTAATCCATCTCTTTCGTTCTATAACATTGCCTGCGCTCGTGTGGTAAGTTCTATTTTCCCTTTATCTCATCATTTTGTGGTTAGTGATTTGATAGAGATTTTTGTATTTACTCTCGATTAGGGGAAGGGCAAGAAGCAGTTGATGATCCTGCAGTGATTTGAGCATAGGGTCTTTGTTCGTTAGCGGTAAGTCATCAAATTTATTGTCTGTTGTTGTGAAGTTCTGTTTGAAGAGTGGTTTCGGAATCAGTTCCGTAAGTGTATACTAATCGAGAGTGTTGATATATCAATTTTTAGGTTCTAGTGGGCTCGTGTGTGCAGTAATATCAAAACCCAACCATGTGTGTACCCAAAACGTAGAAAACGAAGTTTCAGTAAAAGCTAAAAACCATTTTGTCAACGCTACACGGGAGTGTGACCGCCTGTATGGATGGTCGTGTGCGATAATACAACGGTGTGATCGATAAAGACATGACCGTACACCAGAAATGACCGTGTGGTCACTGGAGTATAGCCATGTAAGCCATACGGGCTAGGCCATGTTGGGCATGTGGGCCCACACGGGTATGTGGGCCCAAATTTCTAAAATTTTCCCTAGGGTCACACGGGTCGTCCCGAATGACTGTGGGTCGTCCATAGGGTCAGTAAGGGTTATTCAAACCCTATAAATTGTAGATCTGATATTTTGTTCTATATATATAAGCATGTAGGATTTGTTAATTCTGTATCTGTTATCTATATCTGTATCTGCATTTTATATCCATATATAAGCCTGAAAGCATGTTTAATCTATATGTCTGTATCTGAATATTCTATATCTGTTATTGAGGGTGGGATGACATTTATATGGAGGAAGTATTCTGAAAGGCGAACTTCACCTATATTCTGGTAGTAAGGCTGCATTTTATCTATTATGTGTCGTAACGGCCCAATATGGTGTGTAGGGTTGGGTGGGTATTTTTAACCCCACATGGTGTGATGAGATAGTCGGAGTTAGTATGTAGAGGATGGAGGTAGGATTTTGACTATCTGTTCTGTAATTTGATTTCTTTATACTGTATCTGAAATGGGCTTGGGCCCAAATCTGTATATGTCTGTGATGTGATATTCTATTTGTGTACATGCTTAAATTTGCTAGGTTACATACTGAGTTTACGTAAACTCACCCATTTCTGTCTGTTTTGTACAGGTAATCCATAGACTTAGGCGGATCGGTGTGACGGAGCATCTTGGTGACCACGAGTTCGTAGACTGTTTTTGTTTTTGGTTTTTATTTTAAGTTAAGGGTTATTTCTGAATTTTGTAAAATTGGACTCTGTGGACTTTTTAGCTAATTTTCTTTGGATTTGGGTTTTCGTTTTAGTTTCAATCTGCGACTGATATTTTTAACTGTGGTTTTTACTAAAACCAAGGTTTTCTAAAAATACAGACTGCTTTCATTAAACACAACATTTTTTGTGTGCTTTGGCTATTAAACACGTTTTAAGGCAAAGTAATTAACTAAATAAATAACGTTTTGACAAGGACACAAGTTAATATGAGTTGAAAACTGAATTAGTTTATCACCATGATTTCGTTTTGAAAAACCCGTTTCTTGTGACACCTCTAAATTCAGCCATAACGTCTAGTTCGGGTTTGGGGGTGTTACATTTAGTGGTATCAGAGCAGGTTCGAAACTTGATGTGAATTTTGGGTTCCAAAATATTGTTTTAAGAAATTATTTGAAAATTTTTTTGAATAATTTGAGAAAGTAGGTGGTACACCGAGTCTCCGACATCGATCCTATAAGTATTTCTAAAACTTAGTTAGAACTATTCTGAAACACTATAGTTAGTACTCTCTGAAACTGTAGTGAAATTGATAGAGACTAAAACTTCTGATACTTTATGCATAAAATATTTGTTAATAAAAATTGAAATTGATGCATAAAACTTTATAATGTAGATAAAATTTGAATTACACAATGAGCGCACGTAGTACTAGTGGACGTGGTATTCGAGGCCGTGGTAGAGGCCGTATGGGGCTCAAGCTGAGTCTTCCTCTCTAGGCGTTATGCTAATCTAGATACGAGTGTGACGTCGATTTTGCATGTTATCGAGACTGCGTCACAAGATCGTGTGGTTAGGGATGACATATTGTCCCAGGCCATGCTGAGGATTTTAGAGAGGATCACTAGACCCCATACTAGATCTAAGGGTCGTGGGTCGGTAACTAAACGACTCCGGTCAAATAGTACTGAATTATTTAGGAGTGTTACTGGAGTCGTCCATAATGTGGCTGAGTATTGGCTAGAGGCCATGAAAAGGATTACGAACAACATTGACTATACACCCGAGTAGAAACTTAAAGGTGCGATCTCACTACTTCGTGACGAGGCATACTAGTGGTAGTTAACGATTGAGGATGGTACTCAGCCAGATCGTCTGAATTGGGATTATTTCAAGACTGCTTTACAAGGGAAATATGTAGGTGCGAGTTACATAGATGCTCGTAGACATGAGTTCATGAATCTCACGCAGGGTGATAGATTAGTGGCCGATTATGAAGCTAAATTTCTGAGGTTGAGTCTCTACGCTTGAGGCATGTTGGCATCTGAGTATGAGAGGTGTGTCAGATTTGAGGATGGTTTAAAGGATAATTTAAGAGTACTGATTGTTCCGTAGAGGGAGCACGAGTTTTCTGTTTTGGTTAAGAATGCGAAGATTGCTGAAGATGTTAGGCGTATGGAGCGCTAGAATAGGGACAGAGAGCGAGGTAAGAACAAGTATGATTCAAAGCCCTCGAGTTCTGCTCAGAGGCCTAAGAAGAAGGCCAAATCTGATGGGCCAGTTAGAGTGGGGGCCCCTGTTACTTCTACTGGGTTACAGCCATGTAGTGATTGTGGTAAACGCTATCTAGGCCAGTTTTAGAGGAGGATTGGGGCCTGCCTGAGGTGTGGGTTATTAGAACACTGTGTTAGAGAGTGTCTGCAGTAAGCTGATCAGATGTAAGCTTTGAGACCGGATTCTGTACAGCCTCAGAGGGTAGTTCAGCAGCCACCTAGGGGCCGTAGACAGGCTAAGGGTGGTAATTATTTAGGTCATAGACAAATAGCACCGGGAAGAGGTGCTGGTTAGACTGAGGCGAGGCAGTCTGCTCTGGTTTATGCTGTACGACGCCGAGAGGATAGAGATGCTCTTGATGTTATCACTAGTACGTTCCTTATATTTGGTGTGCCTTATACTACTTTGATAGACATAGGTTCTACTTACTCCTATATAGCTAGTTTAGTATCTGAAAAACTAGGGATATCAGTGGAGAGCACTTCTAGTGAGGTTATTATATTAAGTCCGTTGGGACAATCTGTTCAGGTTAGTAAACTGTATAGAGATATACCGTTAGTGGTGCAAGGGGTTAAATTTGTGGCGAACCTGATGGAGCTTCCGTTTGAAGAATTTGACTTGGTACTGGGTATGGACTGGTTAGTCGTACACCGAATCAATCTGGATTGTGCGACTAAGAGGGTTGTTTTGAGGACTAAGGATGATAAGGAGCTGGTTGTAATCGGTGAGTATCGAGATTGTCTGTCTAATGTGATCTCCACGCTTGTGGCTAAAAAGGTGTGAGGCATTTCTGTCCTATCCTAATGTTTTTGAATCTGGGGACTCTTCTATTGGGGACATTAGAACTGTGAGGGACTTTTCAGATATCTTTCCTGAGGAGTTACCAAGATTACCTCTGAATCGGGAAGTTGAGTTTGGGATTGAGCTTCTTTCAGACACAGCTCCAGTGTCCATCTCTCCCTATCGAATGGCACTGAAAGAACTTACAGAACTTAAGGCTGAACTTCAAGAGTTACTGGATCGTGGTTTCGTTCATGCTAGCATGTCTCCGTGGGGGCACCAGTTTTGTTTGTTAAAAAGAAGGATGGGACCATGAGGATGTGCATTGATTATCGGCAGTTAAACATGTTGACTGTGAAAATAAAGTATCCACTTTCGAGAATCGATGATCTATTTGATTAGTTCCGAGGAGCTCTAGTGTTTTCTAAACTTGATCTTTTATCTGGGTATCATCAGTTGAGGGTTCCATATATAAGCATGAGAGCATGTTTAATCTATATGTGTATCTGAATATTCTATATCTGTTATTGGGGGTGGGATGACATTTATATGGAGGAAGTGTTCTGAAAGGCGAACTTCACCTATATTCTAGCAACAAGGCTGCATTTTATCTGTTATGTGTCGTAACGACACAATATGGTGTGTAGGGTTGGGTGGTTGTTTTTAACCCCACATGGCATGATGGGATGGTCAGAGTTGATGTGTAGAGGATGGTGGTAGGATTTTGACTATCTAGTCTATAATTTGATTTCTTTATACTATATCTGGAATGGGCTTGGGCCCAAATTTGTATATGTCTGTGATGTGATATTCTGTTTGTGTACATGCTTAAATCTGCTAGGTTACACACTGAGTTTACGTATTCCTGTCTGTTCTGTACAGGTAATCCACAGACTTAGGCGGATCGGTGTGACGGAGCCTCTCGGTGACTATGAGTTCGTAGATTGTTTTTGTTTTTGGTTTTTATTTTAAGTTAAGAGTTATTTCTAGATTTTGTAAAACTGGACTCTACGGACTTTTTGGCTAATTTTCTTTAGATTTTTGTTTTCGTTTTAGTTTCAATCTGCAACTGATATTTTTAACTGTAGTTTTTACTAAAACCAAGGTTTTCTAAAAATACGGATTGTTTTCATTAAACACAATGTTTTTCGTATGCTTTTGCTATTAAACACTTTTTAAGGCAAAGTAATTAACTAAATAAATAACGTTTTGACAAGGACACAAGCTAATATGAGTTGAAAATTGAATTAGTCTTCTCACTATGATTTCGTTTTAAAAAACTTGTTTCTTATGACACCTCCAGATTCGACCATAAAGTTTAATTCGAGTTTGATATGTTACATTTAGTGGTATCAGAGCCAGGTTCAAAACTTGGATGTGAATTTTGGGTTCTAAAATATTGTTTTAAGAAATTATTTGCAAACATTTTTGAATAATTTGAGAAAGGAGGTGGTACACTGAGTCTCCGGCGCCGATCTTGTAAGTATTTCTGAAACTTAGTTAGAACTGTTCTGAAACACTATAGTTAGTATTCTCTGAAACTATACTGAAATTGATAGAGACTGAAACTTCTGAAAGCATTTTTGAACTTCTGATACTTTATGCATAAAATATTTATTAATAAATATTGAAACTGAAGCATAAAACTTTATAATGTAGATAAACTTTGAATTACACAATAAGCACATGTGGTACTCGTAGACGTGGTATTCAAGGCCGTGGTAGGGTCGTAGAGGGCTCGAGCTGAGTTTTCCTCTCTAGGTGTTATGCCAAATCTGGATATGAGTGTGACGTCAGTTTTGCCTGTTAAGGGGACTTGTCTCAAGACTGACCGTGTGGCTGAGGGCGACGTATTGTCCCAGGCCATGCTGAGGATTTTGGAGAGGGTCACTGGACCCCATACTAGATCTAAGGGTTGTGGTTCGATAACTGATTGACTTCGGTCAAATGATGCTAAATTATTTAGGGGTGTTATTGGAGTCGCTCATAATGTGGCCGAGTTTGGCTAAAGGCCTTGGAAAGGATCATGGACGACATTGACTGTACTCCCGAGCAGAAACTTAAAGATGCGGTCTCACTACTTCGTAACGATGCATACTAGTGGTGGTTAACAGTTGAGGAGAGTACTCAGCCAGTTCGTCTGAATTGAAATTACTTCAAGACTGCTTTACAAGGGAAATATGTAGGTGCGAGTTACGTAGATGCTCATAGACATGAGTTCATGAATCTCACGCAGGGTGATAGATTAGTGTTCAATTATGAGGCTGAACTTCTGAGGTTGAGTCTCTATGCTTGAGGTATGTTAGCGTCTGAGTATGAGAGGTAAATCAAATTTGAGGATGGTTTAAAGGACAATCTAAGAGTACTAATTGCTCCGCAGAGGGAGCACGAGTTTTCTATTTTGGTTGAGAAGGCAAAGATCGCCAAAGATGTTATGCGCGTGCAGTGCCAGAATAGGGACAGGGAGCGAGGTAAGAACAAGAAGGATTCAAAGCCCTCGAGTTTTGCTCAGAGGCCTAAGAAGAAGGCCAAATCTGATGGGCCAGTTAGAGTGGGGAGACCTGTTACTTCTACTAGGTTACAGCCAAGCAGTGATTATGGTAGACGCCATTCGGGCTAGTTTTAGAGGAGGATTGGGGCCTACCTGAGGTGTGGGTTATTAGAGCACCGCGTTAGAAAGTGTCCGCAGCGAGCTGATCAGATGCAAGCTTCGGGACCAGATTCTGTACAACCTCAGAAGGCAGTTCAGTAGCCACCTAGGGGTCGTAGGCAGGCTAAGGGTAGTAATGGTTTGGGTCGTGGATAGAGAGCACCGGGCAGGGGTGCTGGTTAGATTGAGGCGAGGCAGTCTGCTTTGGTTTATGCTGTACTACGACGAGATTTTCAAAATGCTCCTGATGTTATCACTGGTACGTTCTTTATATTTGATGTGCCTTATATTGCTTTGATAGACATAGGTTCTACTTACTCCTATGTAGCTAGTTCAGTATATGAAATCTGGGGATATTAGTGGAGAGAACTTCTAGTGAGGTTATTTATTAAGTCCGTTGGGATAATCTGTTCGGGTTAGTAAACTGTATAAAGATGAACCGTTAGTGGTGCAAGAGGTTGAATTTTTGGCAAACCTGATGGAGCTTCTGCTTGAAGAATTTGACTTGGTATTGGGTATGGACTGATTGGTCGAGCATCGAGTCAATCTAGATTGTGTGACTAAGAAGGTCATTTTGAGGACTAAGTATGATGAGGAGGTGGTATTAATTGGTGAGCGTCGAGATTATCTATTTAATGTGATTTCTGCACTTGTGGCTAAAAGGGTAGGAGGCATTTCTGGCCTATCTCAGTGTTTCTAATTCTGGGGACTCTTTTATTGGGGACATCAGAACTGTAAAGGACTTTTCGGATGTGTTTCTAGAAGAGTTATCAGGATTACCTTTGAATCGGGAAGTTAAGTTTGGGATTGAGCTTCTTTCGAACACAGCTCCAGCGTCCATCTCTCCTTACTGAATGGTGCCGAAAGAACTGACAGAACTTAAGGCTCAACCTCAAGAGTTGTTGGATTGTGGTTTTATCCATCCTAGCGTATCTCTGTAGGGGCACCAGTTCTGTTTGTTAAAAAGAAGGATGTGACTATGAGGATGTGCATTGATTATCGATAGTTGAACAAGTTAACTGTGAAGAATAAGTATCCATATCCGAGAATCTATGATCTATTTTATCAGTTCCGAGGAGCTTCAATGTTTTCTAAAATTAATCTTCA
Source organism: Gossypium stocksii (assembly GCA_020496765.1). Taxonomy (NCBI): domain Eukaryota; kingdom Viridiplantae; phylum Streptophyta; class Magnoliopsida; order Malvales; family Malvaceae; genus Gossypium; species Gossypium stocksii. The sequence goes on from CM035622.1 coordinate 69,622,019, forward strand.
ATCTGGGTATCATCAGTTAAGGGTAAAGGAAGCTGATGTTCATAAGACTGCATTTAGGACTCGTTATGGACATTACGAGTTCCTATTATACCTTTTGGTCTGAAGAATGCTCCAGCTGCGTTTATGGATCTGATAAACTAAGTGTTCCAACCGTATCTTAATCAATTCATCGTGATCTTCATCAACAATATTCTAGTTTATTCTAAAGCTGAGGTTGAACATGATAAACATCTTAGGGTGGTACTACAGACTTTACGTGAAAAATAGCTCTATGCTAAATCCAGCAAGTGTGAATTCTGGTTACGTGAGTAACTTTTCTGGGGCATGTAGTTTCTGCTGAGGGAATCTGAGTTGATCCTAGAAAGATTGAGACTGTATTAGATTGGAAACAACCTAAGCATGTGTCTGAAATCCACAGTTTCTTAGGTTTGGTGGGATATTATTAGCAGTTTATTGAGGGATTCTTTTTTATTGCAGTGCCACTGACGAAGCTTTTGTGCAAGGAAGTTCCTTTTGTCTGGTCTAATGCGCAACAATCGAGCTTTGAGAAGCTCAAATCTGTTCTGACTCTGGCTCCTGTTTTGATACAGCTTGAATCTGACATAAGGTTTGTGATTTACAGTGATGCATCGCACGCCTATTTGGGATGTGCTTTTATGCAAGAAGGAAAGGTTGCGGCTTATGTGTCCCGTCAGCTTAAGACACACGAGAGATACTATCCGATGCATGATCTCGAACTGATTGCAACAGTCTTTACCTTGAAAATCTAGAGGCATTATCTATATGATGAGAGGTGTATTATCTACACTGATCACAAGAGCCTCAAGTATCTCCTTACTTAGAAAGAATTGAATATTAGGCAGCATCGTTGGATTGAGCTGCTTAAAGAGTATGACTGGACAATTGAGTATCATCCTGGTAAGGCCGATGTGGTGGCCGATGCTCTGAGTCGAAGAGTGATGACTGATCTGAGGGTAATGTTCGCTCGTCTTTGTTTGTTTGATGATGGGAGTCTGTTGGCCGAGTTACAAGTTAAGCTGACTTGGGTTAATTACATTCGTGATAAAAAGTTAGGGTATGAATTTCTAAGTTTGTGGTTTTGTAAGATTGAGAGTGGTATTACTTCAGATTTTGGGCTGAATAATGATAGTGTGTTGTATTTTCGTGGTCAGATTTGTGTGTCAAATGATTCGGATTTGAAACAATCAATTCTAAGGGAGGCGCATAGTAGCTCTTATGTTACGCATCCTAGTGGTAATAAGATGTATCATATTCTTCGTAAGTTGTAATGATGGCCGAGTTTGAAGCTTGAGGTTATAAACTTCGTTGCTCATTGTCTAACGTGCCAGCAAGTTAAGGCTGAGCACTAGTTGCCTTCAGGTTTATTATAGCCAGTTAAGATACCCTTATGGAAATGAGAACGAGTAACAATAGATTTCATTAGTGGGTTGCCCTTGACACCTACAAAAAAGGATTCTGTTTGGTCAACGTGGATCGATGGACCAAGTTTGCTCACGTTATTCTAGTTCGGGCAGACTGGTCCCTACAGAAGTTGAAAAAGTTATATATCTTCGAGATAGTAAGACTGCATAGGGTTCCTGTGTTGATTATTTCTTATAGAGATCCTCACTTCACTTTTTGGTTTTGGAAGAAATTACACGAGGCTCTAGGTTCAAGGTTGGACTTTAATACTACGTTCCATCCTCAGACCGATGGTCAATCTAAGAGGGTGATTTAAATACTGGAGGATATGCTTCGGTGTTCTGTTATTGATTTTCGAGGTAGTTGGTAGGATTATCTATCATTAGCTGAGTTTGCCTATAATAACAGTTTCCAAGCTAGCATCTAGATGGCACCTTACGAGGCTTTGTATGGCCGTAAGTGTCGTACTCTACTATGTTAGACTGAGTTACGTGAACGTCAGGTTTTGGGTCCTGAGTTGGTTTCTAAGACTAAGTATAAGGTTAGACTAATTTAGAATCGTTTGAAAGGGACTTCTAATAGGTAGAAATCTTATACAGATTTAAAGAAGAAGGATATCGAGTATTCTTTGAGGGACTTCATATTTCTTAAGGTTTCTCTATGTAAGAATATTCTGAGGTTCAACCATAAGGGCAAGTTAAGCCCTAGATTTATTGGGCCGTATCAGATTCTAAAATGTGTAGGACCGGTCGCTTATCAGTTAGAGCTACCTCCAGAGTTCAATGATATCCACGATGTGTTCCACGTCTTGATGTTGAGGCAATATCAATTTAACCCATCTCACATTGTCTTTGATGGGGATATTAAAGTCAGATCGAATTTGACTTTTGAGAAAGAGCTGGTTCAGATTTTAGAGCGAGACGTTAAGGTTTTAAGGAGGAAGTCCGTACTGTTAGTAAAGGTTCTGTAGCGAAATCATGGCTAAAAGAGGCCACGTGGGAACCTGAGAATTGGATGCATCAGCAGTATCCTCTTTTGTTCTGATCAGGTAAATTTTAAGGTCGAAATTTATTTTAGAAGGGTAGAGTTGTAACACCCTAAATTTTATATTTTTGTTTTTGGTCATATCTGACATAAATATCTGTCTGCTTCAGTGGTTAAGTATTCTGGGTGTGTGTGTGAGGTCCTTAGTTCAAGCCTTATCTTTAGTAAATTTTGGTATTTTTCTAAACTAAGCCTTATCTTGGTTCAGTGGGCGTATGTTTAATTGTCTGTAAAACTATATCAGAATGAGCCTGCTGGTTCAAGTGGTAAGGGTGTTGGTGCGTTAGAGGTCTTGTGTTCGAATCTTTACGTAAGCAAGAGAGTTTATTTTTACTTCAGTTGTTTGAAGGTGTTTGCATGGAGTTGAAATTCTATTAGTGGATGAGGATGGTGGACAGTTTTTGGGAGATTGAAGGGTTAGTGGGAGTGATTTGAGGGATTTGAGGAGTTAATAGATTATCTTTGTTTTTTTCCCCTCTTTTCCTTCATTTTCTTTTCTTTTCTAGAACTTTTTGATGCTCTCTTCTCTTTTTTTCTTTGCTGAAATTTTCTTTTGGACTCTCCCACTCCCTTTTTCTTCCGTTTTTCTAATCCATCTCTTTTGTTCTGCAACGTTGCTTGCACTCGTATGGTAAGTTCTATTTTACCTTTATCTCTTCATTTTGTGGTTAGAGATTTGATAGATATTTTTGTATTTACTTTCGGTTAGGGGAAGCGCAAGAAGCAGTTGGTGATCCTGCAGCGATTTGAGCACAGGGGTAGCGATAAGTTGTCAAATTTATTATCCGTTGTTGTGAAGTTCTATTTGAGGAGTGTTTTTGGAATTAGTCCCGTAAGTGTGTACTAATTGAGAGTGTTGATATGTCGATTTTTAGGTTTTGGTGGGCTCGTGTGTGCAGTGACATCAAAACCCAACCAGGTGAGTACCCAAAATGCAGAAAACGAAGTTTCAGCAAAAGCTAAAAAACTATTCTGTCGATACCACACGAGCAGCCACACGCCCTTGTGGATGGACGTGTGCGGTCGTGTGATCAATGAAGACATGGTCGTGCGCCAGACACAGCCATATGGTTGTCGGAGTGTGGTCGTGTGAGCCACACGAGCTAGGCAAAGTTAGGCGTATAGGCCACATAGGTGTGTGGATTTTTGGGCCAAGCCGTATGAACCACACGGGCAAGGCCAATCTGGGCGTGTTGCCATACGGGCGTGTGGGCCCACACGAGCATGTGGGCCCAAAATTTTGGAATTTTCCCTAGGGTCGTATGGGTCGTCCCAATTGACCGCGGGCCGTCTGTAGGGTCAGTAAGGGTTATCCAAACCCTATAAATTGTAGATTTGATAGTCTGTTCTGTATATAATAAGCATGTAGGATTTGTTAATTTTGTATATGTTATCTGTATTTGTATCTGTATCTGTATCTACATTCTATATCCGTATATAAGCATGTGAACATGTTTAATCTGTATGTTTGTATCTGAACATTCTGTATCTGTTATTGGGGGTGGGATGACATATATATATGGAGGAAGTGTTCTAAAAGGCGAACTTCGCCTATATTTTGGCATCAAGGCTGCATTTTATCTGTTATGTGTCGTAACGGCACAATATGATGTGTAGGGTTAGGTGGGTGTTTTTAACCCCACATGGTGTGATGGTATGGTCAGAGTTGGTGTGTAGAGGATAGGAGGTAGGATTTTGACTATCTATTCTGTAATCTGATTTCTGTATACTGTATCTGAAATGGGCTTGGGCCAAAATCTGTATCTGTCTGTGATGTGATATTTTGTTGGTGTACATGCTTAAATCCGCTGGGTTACACACTAAGTTTATGTAAACTCACCCCTTGCTGTTTGTTCTGTACAGCTAATCCACAAACTTAGGCGGATTTGTGCGATGGAGCCTCTTGGTGATCACAAGTTCGTAGACTTTTTTGTTTTTGGTTTTTATTTTAAGTTAAGGGTTATTTCTGAATTTTTTTAAATTGGACTCTCCGGACTCTTTGGCTGATTTTCTTTGGATTCGGGTTTTCATTGTAGTTTCAATCTGTGACTGATATTTTTAACTTTGGTTTTTACTAAAACCAAGGTTTTCTAAAAATACAGACTGTTTTCATTGAACACAACATTTTTCGTGTGCTTTCTCTATTAAATACATTTTAAGGCAAAGTAATTAACTAAATAAATAACTTTTTGACAAGTACACAAGCTAATATGAGTTGAAAACTGAATTAGTTTTATCACCACGATTTCATTTTAAAAAACTTGTTTCTTGTGACACCTTTAGATTCAGCCATAACGTCTAGGCCGGGTTTAGGATGTTACAATAAGGTACTCTTGACATGTACCTTTCTTCTTCTTTGTTTTGGGGAGAATCTGAAATTGTCAATTTAAAATGTGCAGCTCAGGGAGTATTTACCGGTTTTGAGTGTTGCATCTCAAATCACTCAAAGATCTTGTTCAATAAGGTACAGTTCCAAATTTACTAATGTTTACAAAGGAGATTTCTAAAGACATTTGATTTGATTTATGAAAGTTTTGAAGAATAACCAAGTTCTCTAGTTTTGAAGAAAAAGATATATGATTTTAAAATGTGATTTGATTTATGAAAGTTTTGAATAGCAATTAAGCTTTTACAAATAATATATAGAAATCATCGATTTCTATAATTTTCATGTTTATACGAGATTAAGTTAAATGTTTCCGCGAGATTAAGTTAAATATTCTATTTCAGTAGTTTTGAACGATTCATCAAATGGTTTAAAAAGTATGTTTGGAAACTATGAAAGTTTTTTTTCTAGGCCATTCCGTTGGCCAATATAGCTTTCCAAATTTAGCTGTAATGATTAGGTTGGGTTTAGGACGTTATAATAAATCCATAAACAGATTCAGGATCTATTCTACTTGGGTCTTGTCTGATGTACTATTAGTCCAAATAGTCACATCTATGTCTCTAGGTTTTGGGAGTCATCTGCTCTGATGCCCAAGACAAGGCATCTCCCTAATTGAACTTGGTAGACGGCATATTAGTCTTTTGACCAATTGCTCATTTTGATTAGACTAAAGACATGTTTAGGTTTGTCTACTATTACAAGTTTTCTTTTCGTATTACGATCTGACACATAATACCACTTAGTATTAGTTAAACATTAGACAACCAGTGAGCAACATTTACTTTTATTTTGCTTTGTATACAAAAACCATGTGAGGACAATATATAAAGTACTAATGTAATTCATGAATTATTTTATTAACAAATTGTTCGAAAAATCACAAGTGTACTTAGATGAAAATACTACACTAAAGCACTAGATCCAACAATAGCTTTCCAAATTTATGACTTTAGACCAAAACTCCTTCCCTTGACTTACATTTGAAAGAATGGATCAAGTCTTTTCCAACAAGGTCCTTTTCATTCTTTCTACAGCTCCATTCTGTCACGAAGTACCTACAATGGTGCGAAATCTCTTTATCCTTTCCCATTTGCAGTATTCATTAAACTTGATGAATATAAGTTAAGTCCATTTTTCGTTCTTAACCCTTCACGGACTTCTCGATCTATTTTTCTAACAGCATTTTCCATTGTTTGAAGATTTTGAAAACTTCATTTTTCTATTTCATAAAATAAACCTAAACTTTTCTAGAATGGTTATTAATAAAAGCTAGGAAATATTTATCACCTCCTTTCGAGATGTTAGGAGTCGGACATCATAAAGTGGAAAGAGTGTCTTTTGTTTTGTGCACTACTGAATCAAAATTCACTCGCTTCTACTTCCTGTAAGTGCAATGTTGATAAATGATAAATTATACATATTTTTACCTCATGTTTAGCCTTTATTTTGGATGAATTATTATCAAATTAGTGAGAATTGGTGCTCTTAATCTTTCTTTTTCATATCTTATACTCAGGAGAGCATAGGGAAGAGAAAAGAACGGAAAATGGACCAAAAACGGAGAAAATGGGCCAAAATGTGTAATCGACACGGCCCAAGGAGTCACCACACGGCTGTGGCACACGGCCATGCCACACGAAGATCACACGGTCCATCCCTCGACAAGCACGGCTGGACCACACGGTCGTGCCTCCATCGACAGACTCTCACACGGCCTCTTGTCGTGACACATGGGCGTGGCACATGGGCGTGTTCTAGTCGTGAGGAAGAGGAATTTCACTCGAATTTGGATACTTAGGGGCTAAGAAAGCCATTCTAAACTCTATATAAAGACCCCAAGAGGCAACTCTAAGGATATACTCTCTTCTCCCAAGAAAGAGTACCATAATTCTGCCAACACAAGGAGTGAAAGCAAGGGATTACTCCAAGGGAAGCCGATTGATTCATCCCAGAAGCCAGAATTCTACATCAAGACAGAGGATCTCCCTAAATTCCTTCAGGGGTTTTTTGGGTTCTTTATGTTTTGTTATCTTAATACTTCTGAGATGTTTTCTTTCTTTATTATGAACTAAACCCCTCAAATACTTGAGGGGGATGAAACCTAAGACAAATTTTGTTATTATTTATTCTTGAATTATATGATAAATACTTGAATTGTTCTTGATTATGTGTTCTTCATTCTTGATTTAATAATCCTAGGTATTACTTCAAGAACTTGATGTGCTTAGGTAGAAGAGCAAAAGTCCCTATTTTAAGAGCAGATCTACCACAATTAAGCGGAGTTGCATGCAACCCTAGACATAGGGCGACATAAATCTGTCGGATTAGGGTCAAACCTAATAGGGGGAATCATAGATCGAATTAATGCAACCTAGGGTGTTAATTAATAAAGAAACTTTAGTTAACAACCTAAGCCTAGTTGCTCTTCGCCTCGAAGAAGGGTTTAGCATAAATTAGGGATCTCTATGGATCAAGTCAAGTGAATAAATCGTCTAGTGCAAGAAGTCAATAACAAGTGAAGTCTAGGTGGATTCTCCCTTAAGTATTGCTCATATCAATCAGCTTTTCCCCAAAGTTTTCCCCAATTTACTTTTTGTGCACTTTAGTTAGTTTAGAATTAGTTCCAATCAATCATCTTTTATTTTTAGGCTAGATAATAGAAAGGAAGTAAGTATTAGTACTTTTGGTTCCCTTGGTACGATAACTTGGTCTTTCCACTAAACTATACTACTGTTCAATAGGTGCGCTTGCCTTTAATATCGTGATATTAGTTAGTTTTGGTGTGATCAGTTTTATAAATTTTATTACTTAATATCGTGACTCGTTATCAAGTTTTTGGCACCGTTGCCAGAGAACTAAAATATTAAGAAAACTCGATTTCTATTACTTTAGCTATTATTTATTTATTTCTTTTCAGTTTTTATTATTTTTATTTTCTTTTAGATTTTTTTGAATTTGCTTTGCTTTTTCTTTTTGGGTATTTTTAGTTTATGACTTGAAACAACCCAACAGGACCACTGCTTTTTGACGAAGATCTAGAAGCGACAATTCGCAAAAATCGCAGAGAAATTAGACGCAGTTTAAATTATCCAGAACAAGAACCTGAGCAGGAGCCAGAACCTACAGAAGAGATGGACGCGAATCAAAATGTTCCACTACCTTCAGCACTACCAACAGAACTAGTAAACCAGGATGAAGCTCCTCGTACTATGTATGATTATGCTAAACCTAGTTTGATTGGTACCCAAACTAGCATTATTCGACCTGCAATTGCTGCTAATAACTTTGAATTAAAGCCTAACACTATTCAGATGATACAACAATTTGTGCAGTTTGATGGTTTGCAGGATGAAGATCCTAATTCGCATCTAGCAAATTTCTTGGAATTTTGTGAGACCTTTAAAATAAATGGCGTTTCTGACGATGCCATTCGCTTAAGGCTATTTCCATTCTCTCTGAGAAATAAAGCCAAACAGTGGTTAAATTCTTTACCACGAGGCTCAATCACCACATGGGAGCAGATGACCGAAAAATTTTTACTTAAATATTTTCCTCCAGCTAAAACAGCTAAATTACGAAACGATATTTCTTCCTTTGTGCAGATGGATTTAGAAACACTTTATGATGCCTGGGAGAGATACAAAGATCTTTTAAAAAGGTGCCCTCATCATGGTCTACCTTTGTGGCTACAAGTTCAAACCTTGCATAACGGTTTGAACCCATCAACCAGACAAATGATCGATGTGGCCGCAGGAGGAACAATCAACAACAAAACACCTGAAGCAGTTTATGAATTTATCGAAGAGATGTCACTGAATAACTATCAGTGGCAAGTCATGAGGACAAAGCCGGCGAAAGCTGCAGGAGTTTTTAACATTGATGCTGTTACTATGCTTACTAACCAAGTAGAACTTCAAAATAAAAAGTTTGATAATTTTGTTAGTTCTACACAGGCACAACCAGTGATGCAATGTGACGCGACTCAAGGAAACACGTTCAATCCAAATTTCGCATCTTATGGACACAGCATGGAAAGTGAACAAGCCAACTATATGGGTAACAATTCTAGATCTCAAAATAACCCTTACAGTAATACTTACAATACAGGTTGGAGAAATCACCCAAATTTTTCATGGGGAGGACAAGGAAATCAAAGACAACAACCTCCTCCAGGATTTCAGCAGCCACCACCGCAACAAGAGAAGAAGCCAAATCTTGAAGAGATGTTTACCAAAATTATGGCCGCTTCAGAAACTCGTTTTCAAAACACTGACACAGCACTAAAGAATCAACAAGCATCAATTCAAGGTCTTGAAAACCAAATCGGTCAACTTGCGAAATTGATTTCAGAAAGACCACAAGGTGGATTACCAAGTAACACTGAGCCAAATCCCAGAGAACATGTCAAAGCGATTACTTTAAGAGATGGAAAGGTCCTAGCTGAGCCAGAAAAGAAGACTATTCCAGAACCTTCAGAAGAAAAGGCAAAGGAACCCAAGGAAAACACTCTGCTTGCACTCAAAGAATACAAACCGCCTGTCCCATATCCGGTAAGATTAAAGAAAGACCGTACAGACGCTCAATTCGGTAAGTTTCTCAAACTTTTTAAACAATTACACATTAACTTACCTTTTGTTGAAGCAATTTCATAGATGCCGAAGTATGCGAAGTTCCTTAAAGAACTCTTGACAAATAAAAGGACGTTGGAAGAATTAGCCACAGTGGAACTTAACGAGGAATGCTCAGCTATTCTCCAAAATAAACTGCCAGCAAAATTGAAAGATCCAGGGAGTTATACTATTCCTTGTTTGATTGGTACTTTACTTATTAATAAAGCATTAGCTGATTTAGGTGCTAGCATTAATCTCATGCCTTACAAAATGTTCAAGCAACTAGGTCTAGGGGAACCCAAGCCCACTAGAATGAGTATTCAATTAGCGGATAGATCTATTAAATATCCTAGGGGAATCATTGAAGATGTGCTAGTAAAGGTAGATAAATTTATATTCCCTATTGAATTTGTCGTGCTTGACATGGATGAGGATATTGAGGTACCTTTAATTTTGGGACATCCATTCTTAGCCACTGCTAGAGCTGTTATTGATGTAGGGGATGGTAATTAGTGCTTAGAGTTGGTGATGAAGAAGTTGTTTTCAAAATCTATGATGCCATAAGATTTTCTAAAGAACAAGATGATTCATGTTATTTCGTTGATATTATTGATCATCTTGTTCAAGATAAATTTCAGGAACTTTCTCTCGCAGACACATTGGAACTGTGTCTTGTTCAAAGTGGAGGGGAAGATAAAGCCACCACTGAGATAGAAGAAGTAATGAATGAGTTAGAATCTAATGAAATCATTACTAGGCACATAAGTTATGAAAATATAAAGATGAGTGATGAATTAAGACAGGAACCTTCCATTACTGAACCCCCTAAATTAGAGTTAAAACAACTACCAGATCATTTAGAATATACATTTTTAGGGGAAGAATCAACTTTACCAGTTATTATCGCATCAGATCTGAGCATCGTAGAAAAAAAGGAATTACTCCATATGTTACGAGAACACAGACGTGCTATAGCTTGGAAAATTTCAGATATCAAGGGAATAAATCCTTCTTTCTGTACCCACAAAATTTTAATGGAGGATGAATTCAAACCATCAGTGCAAGCCCAAAGACGATTGAATCCCAACATGAAGGAAGTTGTAAAGGCCGAGGTAATTAAACTTCTAGATGCAGGTATTATTTATCCTATTTCTGACAGTTCTTGGGTAAGCCCTGTGTAGGTTGTTCCTAAGAAAGGTGGATTGACCGTGATGTCTAATGACAAGGAAGAGTTAATACCTACAAGAACAGTCACAGGATGGAGAGTTTGCATTGAACTACAAGAACAGTCACAGGATGGAGAGTTTGCATTGATTACAGGAAGCTAAATGACGCCACTCGGAAAGATCATTTTCCTTTACCGTTTATTGATCAGATGTTGGAAAGATTGTCAGGTTACATGTATTATTGTTTCCTAGACGGCCTCTCTGGTTACTTCCAGATCCCGATAGCTCCAGAAGATCAGGAGAAAACGACATTCACATGTCCTTATGGTACGTTTGCTTATCGCAGAATGCCTTTTGGTTTATGTAATGCTCCTGCTACTTTTCAGCGATGCATGCTAGCTATCTTCAATGAATTCGTGGAACACATCATGGAGGTATTTATGGATGATTTCTCAGTTTTCGATAATTCTTTCCAACTTTGTCTTAATAATCTAAAACGTGTTTTGATAAGATGTGAAGAGACAAATTTAATGCTAAACTGGGAAAAATGCCACTTTATGGTTCAAGAGGGTATTGTTTTAGGACATAAAATTTCTAGTAAAGGGATAGAGGTAGATAAAGCAAAAATTGAAACCATTGAAAAATTACCTCACTCTAACTCAGTTAAGGCTATACGAAACTTTTTAGGACATGCCGGTTTTTATCGTAGATTCATTAAAGATTTTTCTAAAATAGCTAAGCCTTTAACAAAGTTGCTAGAAAAATACGTGATTTTCAACTTTGACCAAGAATGTTTAGACTCTTTTAACACTCTTAAAGAAAAGTTAGTCAATGCCCCGATTATGATTTCACCTGATTGGAATCTACCTTTTGAACTAATGTGCAATGTAATGATTTTGCAGTAGGTGCAGTTTTGGGACAATGAAGAGACAAGCACTTTCAACTGGTCTATTATGCTAGCAGAACTTTGACAGCCGCTCAAGCAAATTATACTACCATAGGAAAAGAATTACTAGCTGTTATTTTTGCATTTGATAAATTCAGATCTTATTTAATTTTGTCAAAAGTCATTGTTTATACTGACCATTCTGCTTTTTGTTACCTCTTAACTAAAACCGATGTAAAACCTCGATTAATAAGATGGATTCTATTGTTACAGGAATTTGATTTGGAAATAAAGGACAAGAAAGGAGTTGAAAACTTAGCAGCAGATCACCTTTCAAGGTTAGCAAACACGCAGCCTAGGAACCTTGATACGATAAACGATTTGTTTCTTGAAGAACAACTCCTAACTTTAGCAGATGGAACAGTTCCTTGGTTTGCTGATTTTGCAAATTATTTAGCAGCTAACATAACCTCAAAAGGGCTGACCCATCAGCAGAAGAAGCGATTCTTCGCTGATGTGAAAAACTACTTTTGGGAGGATCCTTTCCTCTTTCGAATTTGTGCAGATCAGGTTATTTGAAGATGTGTAGATGAAACAGAAGCGTACCAAATTTTAAATCACTGCCATTCAGGACCCACAGGAGGACATCACAGTGGAGCTAGAACTGCTCATAAGGTACGCGAATCAGGTTTCTATTGGCCTACACTTTTCTGGGATGCCAACAGGTATGTGACCTATTGTGATAAATGTCAGCGAATAGGTAATATCTCTCAACGTAATGAAATGCCTCAGAACTATATACTTTCATGCAAAATATTTGATGTATGGGGTATTGATTTCATGGGTCCATTTCCTACTTCATTTGGGAATAAGTACATACTAGTAGCAGTAGATTACATGTCAAAATGGGTAGAAGCCTAAGCCTTACCTACTAATGATGCTAGAATGGTAGTACGATTTTTGAAGAAACTTTTCTCTCGATTTGGAACATCTTGGATAATTATCAGTGACAGAGGCGCACATTTTTGCAATGCCCAGCTTGAAAGAGTCTTGAAAAGGTATGGAGTACACCATAGAACAACTACCCCTTATCACCCACAAACCAGTGGCCAAGTCGAATTAACAAATAGGGAATTAAAACGCATCCTAGAGAAAACAATAGAAACAAATAGAAAGGATTGGTCAAGGAAAATAGACGATGCTTTATGGGCTTATAGAACTACCTTTAAAACACCCATAGGTACATCTCCTTATAAGCTTGTCTATGGAAAAAGTTGTCATTTGCCATTTGAACTTGAACATAAAGCATTCTGGGCTATCAAATTTTTAAACCTTGATTTTAAGCTTGCAGGTGAGAAGCGATTAATGCAGTTAAATGAAGTTGATGAATGGCGTTACAATGCCTACGAGAGCTCACGACTATATAAGGAAGCCATGAAGCGACGTCATGACAAAAGACTGAAACAACCTAAACAGTTTAAAACAGGTGATCTTGTCTTACTCTACAACTCGAGGCTGAAATTATTTCCTGGAAAACTCAAGTCAAGGTGGTCAGGTCCATTCACTGTTCAAACTGTCTTTCCATACGGTACAATTGAGGTAACTCACCCCAACTTCGGTACGTTCAAGGTAAACGGTCATAGGCTTAAACATTATAGAGGTGAGAATGTTAAAGATAAAAGAGAGGAGCTTCAGCTCCACGAAATCCCTCCATGATACATCCAAGCAGAGTTGAGCTTAGACTTTAAATAAGCGCTTCTCGGAGGCAACCCGAGCACTAACTTAGTAATTTTTCATCTATTTTGTTTTTAGTATTTTTCATGCATCACACTAACCCTTTTTAATGCAGAGATTTAGGACCACACGGCCATGCCCACGGGGGTGTCCCAGGCCATGTGAACCCTTTAAACAGAGACACGGTCGTGTACTGAGGCCGTGTACAAACAGGGCACAAATTTTTCCAAAACACGGGCTACCAATATCACCCCATGGCCGTGCGACATGACCGTGGCAACCTTTCAACTTCAACACGGGCTACAAACAACACCCCACGGCCGTGCGACATGGCCGTGGCAACCCTGCAGTATCAACACGGGCTCATACAACTCCACACGCCCGTATCTCCAGACCGTGGAAGACACTGTCAAATTCCACATAGCCGTGGACCATGTCATACAACCGTGTAAAGCACGAACATGATCGTACATGGCCGTGTATCTCATCATACGACTGTGTGAGTGATGAGGAACCGATCTCCCATGGCCGTGTACAACATGCCCACGGGCGTGCATTGCGAACCAGGCGCGCCAAAACCTCCGGATTTCGAAAGACACGGGCGAAACATGACTCACACGGGCGTGTGACATGCCCGTGTGACCCAAAAACTATAAATAAAGGCCACTATTCATTTCCTTCTTCACTCAAAACCCTAAATTTCTCTCATCCAAACTCTCCCTAACCACCATAAGCACCGCTACAACCCTCAAAACACCACCATACCCAAAATCAGCCGCCCCACGCCCGTGCAAACCCACCCCACGACCAACCCACGACCGTGCAACATCAAATTTGGTTCTATTCTCTCATTTTTCTCCTTTATTTATTTATAGTTCATTTTCATTATTCAATTATGTAATTTTACTTTATTCTAGATGTTTAATCAAGCATGGAATTAGGAAAATTAGGATGAATAATCTAGAATTAGATAGAAAACATTAGGATTGCATGCCACTTAATTTTAATTTTTGCTTGCCATTTAGAACTCATTTCATTTGCCATTTAAATTCATATTTTTTTGACATTTTCTCATAAAATTAGTATATATACCCATAGTTCTTAGTTTTGTTACAAGTTTCAACATGATTAGATTCTACTATTTAGGTTAATCCTCATTTTTTTCTTTTTTTTCTTATTTTTATTTTTGGGAACATTGTCATTTTAATCTACATTTTAATTATTATCTATCTAAGTTTAATTTCAATTTTTAGGACTAATGCTTGTTATTTTTCAGACACTATGTCATCATCACGTGGTAAGAAAGCTGTCGTTCCCGCTTCAAAGAAACGTAAGGGGTCGGGGAGTTCATTATCGAGGCCCACCTCGGAGGTTCGACACCCATTCATTATATTTTCCCAAGCCTCGTAGGAGGAGCATTATCAATTACTCCGAGCCCCACTATATCCACGGGCCGCTGCATAGATTGGGGCGACCCTGAGCAGATAAATTTAGTAGATGACGTCCGGGCCCTACTCATGACCGAGCTATGGGAACAGTTCTTCCAGATTATAGAGCCCATCTACTTGGAACTCACACTCGAGTTCTGCTCCACCTTCCACCTCCAGACGATGATGACCAGATTTGATGATCCAGGGACGGTCCAGTTCCGTCTGGGAGGACTCGTGTGACACCTCAGTGTGCCATAGTTCGGCACAACACTTGGGCTCTACATAGAGCAATTTATGGCAGACGAAGACTTCCCCACCCTTTCTCGTCGCATCCATAAACGGCCCGTCGACTGCTGGAATGAGATCGCCCCAAGACGTCAAACTTATAACCCAAGTGTCAGCAAGGCAACCGCCCTCGTGCCATCTCTGAGGTACATTCATGCTCTTCTTGCTCACACTTTGACAGGTAGACGAGAGAGCACAGGCGTCATCAACACTCACGACGTCTACTTCTTGTGGTGCATGGCGAACGGACATGTCATTCACCTCGCATACTTCATCGTACACGCCATACAGCACCAGACGGAGAGGCACCACAGAGGCGTTCTATCTATGGGGCCCTACATCACATGCTTGGCCCGGTATTTTGGGCTCCTCAACATTTCAGCCTAGACATCCTCCTACACCCTGATTGGTCAGATGTCTCCCCAAAGCATCGCGATGATGTTACACATGAGGATGATAGAGCGGAAGCCAGGAGGTACCCCTATTCAATTCTGACTCGTCCAGGAGGGAGAGGACCCAGAGGACATTGCTGATGATGTCCCACCACCACCACAAGAGGAGGATGAGCCAGCTGAGCCACCACGCCCCAGACGACCTACTTAGACGGCAGCCACACATGCTGACATATCCGAGCACCTAGATCCTTTTGAGCAGTAGTGCTTTCAGCGCCTCGATTATATCGACGCCACCTTAGCGCAGATATGCCAGCACCTGAGCATCAACCCGCCACTGCGTGATCCATCCGAGGACTAGATCCTCTTTTTTTTTTTTATCTTTTATCTTATTCTTATTTTTATCTTTATTTTTACTTTTTCTTCTAACTTTATTTTCTTTTTTAGGTTTATTTTTATTTTCTTTCATTTTCTCCTTTTCATTATTTGAATATTAATATTTTTCGTATTTTGTTTTATTTTATTTTCTTTCTTTTCATAACGGTCAACCCCTGATGAGTAAATTCTCTTGATTCAAATTCCCCACGACTAATAAATACTTTCGCAGTTTCAAATGAGCTTTACAGCTCAAATCTCTACGAAAAAAGGAACACATTGCCACAACTGCCAACTCTTCCCACCTCCGCCTTACTAATCTACCAAAGCAGGGAGTTTCATACCTTCCCCTATCTTATGATCTTATGCTTTTATTGCTACTAATGTTATCTTTGTACATTGAGGGCAATGTACATCTTCAGTGTGGGGGGAACTTATTTTAAATCTTTATATTATCTTTGAAATCCCTGAACTTTTCTAACATTTTGCATTATTCTCAACTACATCATCTTCAGTCTCCTATTAAGGATATATTCTGATTGATTTATGATTTTTATTGATATGTTAAGAACGAAGACATAGGTGCTTGTATTTTGATTATTCAAACTTTAAAATATTAGGGAATCAAGCATGATAAGTTGAAATTTTTGAGAACCCCGATTTTTTTTCATAAGTTCTTTTCCTTAATTCTAAGTGTTATCTTGAGATTTGAAATTCGCAAGATTGACATCAAAAGCCATAATTCTGGTGAGATTTTTGAGCCTTTTGAGCATACATTCTTTCGTGCTCACTTTTATTATTGCTTTGAGCGAGTCAACACTGATTTGTTATTCTAGAACTTGCTTTGATTATACATTTCGAGACCACATCACTGATTTGATATACCGAGATGATAAAGGCACTTAGGATTTAACCCACTTACTCCATAAAGACCTACCTCCATAAATTAACCCCTAGTGAACCCCGTTGAGCCTAACAACCCATTCTTTGACTTACCTCCTAATATTAACCTATAACCCATTTTTGTTGAATTCCATCCAATTACTTTGATCCCTATTTTTGTCGAGATTTGAGTTGAACTTATTATCTAGCTTTATTCTCTTTTCCATATTGTAAAGTCATAAAATTTCAATGTAAAATACTTGAATTGTTCTTTAAAAAAAAATGTATGCTCAGTTGTAATCTGTAATAGTTTAAATGGTTTTTGCATATTTCTATTTTAAGGCTACCAAGGCAGAAATGATGTTATCATAAGAATTAGCCTAAAGAATATGTTCCAGTGATAGAGATTTTTCTAGCTAGATAATTTTTTAGTTCAATCTCGATTCTAACCCTCTTTTGCAGCCTATGACAAAACCCCTAACCAAGCCCCATTACAACCATTGAAAGACCTTTTGATCGATGTATCATATCAACCTATAGTGGTGGAGATGTGATTTTCTTGCAAGCCTATGGTAATAACTTTTCAGGTTGACTAGAGAGTACTTAATTTTTGAACCCTAAACACTTTGAGTGGATAGAGTGAATCTTTAATGAGGATGTCAACTTCTGTTAATTAAGATTAAGAGATAATTACTTAGGAGAAGGGAGAAAACTTATGTTTCAATGATAAAATTCTCAGCTTAGAGTAATTGAATCTTTAATGTTCTTCTGATTGAATTATCATTGTATGAATACCTGTGAATTAGTTTGAAACATTATTGATAAAGATTGTAAGTTGAGAAGAATGATTCTTTATTAGGGATTGAGATTTTGCTTGAGGATAAGCAAAGGCTTAAGTGTGGGGGTATTTGATAAATGATAAATTATACATATTTTTACCTCATGGTTAGCCTTTATTTTGGATGAATTATTATCAAATTAGTGAGAATTGATGCTCTTAATCTTTCTTTTTCATATCTTATACTCAGGAGAGCATAGGGAAGAGAAACAAACGGAAAATAGACCAAAAACGGAGAAAATAGGCCAAAATGTGTAATCGACACGGCCCAAGGAGTCACCACACGGCCGTGCCACATGAAGATCACACGGTCTAGCCCCCGACAAGCATAGCCAGGCCACACAGTCGTGCCTCCATCGACAGACTCTCATACGGCCTCTTGTCGTGACACACGGGCGTGGCACACGGGCATGTTCTAGTTGTAAAGAAGAGGAGTTTCACTCAGATTTGGATACTTAGGGGCTAAGAAAGCCATTCTAAACTCTATATAAAGACCCCAAGAGGCAACTCTAAGGATATACTCTCTTCTCTCAAGAAAGAGTGCCATAATTCTACCAACATGAGTGAAAGCAAGGGATTACTCCAAGGGAAGCCGATTGATTCATCCCAGAAGCCAGAATTCTACATCAAGACAGAGGATCTCCCTAAATTCCTTCAGGGGTTTTTTAGGTTCTTTATGTTTTGTTATCTTAATACTCCTGAGATGTTTTCTTTCTTTATTATGAACTAAACCCCTCAAATACTTGAGGGGGATGAAACCTAAGAAAGATCTTGTTATTATTTATTCTTGAATTATATGATAAATACTTGAATTGTTCTTAATTATATGTTCTTCATTCTTGATTTAATAATCCTTGGTATTACTTTAAGAAATTGATGTGATTAGGCAGAGGAGCAAAAGTCCCTGTTTTAAGAGCAGATCTACCATAATTAAGCGGAGTTGCATGCAACCCTAGACATAGGGCGACATAAATCTGCCGGATTAGGGTCAAACCTAATAGGGGGAACCATAGATCGAATTAATGCAACCTAGGGTGTTAATTAATAAAGAAACTTTAGTTAACAACCTAGGCCTAGTTGCTCTTCGCCTCGAAGGAGGGTTTAGCATAAATTAGGGATCTCTACGGATCAAGTCAAGTGAACAAATCGTCTAGTTCAAGAAGTCAATAACAAGTGAAGTCTAGGTGGATTCTCCCTTAAGTATTGCTCATATCAATCAGCTTTTTCCTAAAGTTTTCCCCAATTTACTTTTTGTGCACTTTAGTTAGTTTTAGAATTAGTTCCAATCAATCCTCTTTTAATTTTAGGCTAGATAATAGAAAGGAAGTAAGTATTAGTACTTTTGGTTCCGTTGGGTATGATAACTCGGTCTTGCCACTAAACTATACTACTGTTTGATAGGTGCGCTTGCCTTTAATATTGTGATATTAGTTAGTTTTGGTGTGATCAGTTTTATAAATTTTATTACTTAATATCGCGAGTCGTTATCAAATGTTCATAGAAATCTAACTTACTAATTCCAGTGCCTTCAAGAAGACCTTGTTTACACAATGTTGTCATACCTTTCTCACTTATATGATCAAGTCGCATGTGCCAGAGTTTGGTTGAATCGGAATCTGTAGAGAAAGAATCACATCGTGTCTTCACAATGTGGTGACAATATTGGCTCTTATTCAGTAATTGTAGCCGCACCAGTAACCATTGATCCTTACAGAACGTATAGACTACCTTTTTTTTGTTCTCTCATTACAATGAGAGCTCCATGAGAAACATTTAAGCCATTTGACTCAATTATTATACGGCAACCATTAAAATCCAAAATTCCCAATGAGATGAGATTTTTCTTTAAGTCGAGTACATACTTAACATCTAACAGTGTCTGAATTATTTTGTTGTGTATCTTAATTTGTAGTGTTCCTATGCAGGTTATCTTACACGAAGAATTATTCCCTATTAGCAGTACTCCATCGTCAACTGAACTATATGTGGAGAACCAGTCCCTATTGGGACAATGTGTTAGGAGTACACTGAATCTAGGATCCATTCAGAAGTAAGCTTAGTGTTTTCGCTCGTTGTCACTAACAAGAAATCGTCACATTTATCTTTAGCTACACTAACATCAGCAACTTCGACTTTCTGCTTATCTTTCTTTTCATTATCAACATCCCTCTTAATCTTATTCTGAAGTTTGTAGCATTCCAACTTGATGTGGCCTTTCTTCTTGTAGTAACCATATTCTTTGTCTCGGTTTCTGGATTTAGATCTTGCCATAGACCTACTTTGATCTGGCTTTCTAAATTGTTGTCTGCCACTTACAACTAGAACTGAGGCTTGCTTGTCTGACCTTTTTTTGTGGCCTAACTTATTGTCGAGTTTATCCTTATTCAGTAGATTCCCCGTCACTTCCTCATATGAGAGATGATCTTTCCCATATATCAGATTTTCCTTGAAAGTTTTAGAAGAAGAGGGAAAAGAACATAATAATAACATAGTCTAATCCTTGTCACTAATATCTACTTCGAGATTCTTTAGGTCATTAAGAAGGGTAACAAACTCACTAATATGAGCTCTAATAGACTCACCTTTGGCCATTCTGAATGTTTAGAGGGATTATTGTAACACTAACTTATTGGCCAATGATTTAGTCATATCCAAAGCTTTCAGTTTCTTCCATAATGCATATGCTATTTTCTCTTTCAAAACTTCTTGTAACACATTATTGTTAGATATAATTGACTTGTGGATAGAGCTTTTTTATCTAACCTATCCCATTCCGACTGATGCATTTCTGCAGGCTTTTCTTTGTAACGATCCTTTCAAAATCGCTCTAAATTAGTATTGCTAAAATTGCCACAAACTGAAATATACGATACCTTCAAATTATCAAGATCAAACCTTGATATTGCTATCTCTAAATGGGTTAAATGCGAGAATCGAACTAGCTTTGAGACCAGTTTGTAGGGAATTAACCTGTGTATGCAATGAATAAGAAAAATAACTAAGAGATTGAAAAGATCAACACAAAAATTTAACGGGGAAAAGCTCCTCAAAAGAGGATAAAAAAAAAAGAAAAATGAGATTTCACTATAATAATATAAAAGTACAAGAGAATGAAAGCATAAAAAAACTCAAAACCCCGAAAGAAAAACCCTTCAAAAAAAAGAATAAATTTCTCTCAATTTAAATATTTTTGTTTTTTAAAACATAGAGTAACTAAAGTCAATTTATAGGCTGAAATTTGTGGCATATATGACTAGAATATCCCTAGGTTAATCAGAGTTTAAATGGGAAATAAAATAGAGTTTAACTGAGAGAAGAAAATCAAGAAACTTGAGGAGGACATCGCCACATCGTGACGTGGTGTTTGGTTGTCAGGACGAAGAAGGATCATGTCATCAA
Source organism: Gossypium stocksii (assembly GCA_020496765.1). Classification (NCBI taxonomy): domain Eukaryota; kingdom Viridiplantae; phylum Streptophyta; class Magnoliopsida; order Malvales; family Malvaceae; genus Gossypium; species Gossypium stocksii. The sequence continues at coordinate 69,642,871 of CM035622.1, forward strand.
GACGAAGGCTTTCTTCTCATCGTGACGTCAGCTGCTCGTCAGGTCAAAGAGCTTTTTCTCATTGCAATGTCACACATTGTTTTGATTGAAATGTGAGGCATACTTCCATATTTTTATTGAGTAGGTGTTATGAATCAATCAAGTATCAATTCAGTTGAGCAATATTTAAAATATCACTTCTTTATAATGTAAACTATATTATTTTAAGGTGCTTTTATCTTTTTACATTTTTTATATGAAAATAGAAAATGAAGGATCCACTTACACTAGTGTAGTGTAAATATACTTTACTTTTACATCTTTTCGTATAGTTTTGTACTACTAATATTTATATGATCTAACTGTTGAATCTATCAATATAATTGTACTTGTCATTCATATAAATTTTCAAATCGATCTAATATATATCTATCATACCTATTTAAAGTAGTATATATATTAATATTTATAGAATGACAGAAAAGTTTTATATAAAACAAATTTTGAAAAAATTTTAATTTACGTCAAATTTAACATGCATGATCTATATAAATGAAATATGACATTTAGATCTTTAAGATATTAATCTACAAAAATATACGAGCATGGAAGTTTGTCAATTAGGATTAAAAGCCATGATAATTTGATTTTGAGCAAGGAAAGTGAAGTGTTAAAGATATGTGACCCAAATTCTTGTTAAACAAAAATAGAAGTGGTCAGATAGGGGGATTGACTACATGGCACTTGTTCTATATTCTAGTGCAGTGGGGTCTCTCATGTATGCTATGATTTGCTTATGTCCAAATTTATCATATGCAGTCAGTGCAATGGAATCCCGGTAAAGAACACTGAAAAACAGTTTAATGGATTTTGACATACTTACGAGTTACTACCGATGTTTGCTTACAGTTTGGAAGAAATAGAGATGGAGTCATTAGGTATGTTAATACTGATTTTACTAGAGATCTTGATAAAAAAAGATCTCTTACAAGTTATGTCTTTACATTTGGGGGTTGTGCAATCAGTTTGAAAGCCACTTTGCAAACTATTGTTGCTTTATCTACCACTAAAGTTGAGTCCATGGCGATTATTAAGGCTTGTAAAGAAGTTATTTAGTTAAATGGGCTCTTTAGTGAACTCAATGAAGACCTTTAAATCAGTACAGTATTTTATGACAATCAAAGTGACATCTTCCTTACGAAGGATCAAATGTTTCATGAGAGAACAAAGCACATTGACATTCGGTATCATTTTGTTCATGATATTATTGCTTGTGGTGATATAGTTGTGAGCAAAATCAGTACTCATAATAATCCTAATGATATGATAACTAAGTCACTTCTGATTACCAAGTTTGAGCATTGCTTAAACTTGGTTAGTGTTCTTTGTTGAAGATAAACCCTTAAGGGGTTTCATGGAAGAGATGGAGAACTTGTTCATTGAGAGTTCATGATGAAGAACTTGTTCGTTGAAAATTCGTGTTAAGGTGGAGAGTTTTTAAATATATGTGACCTAAATTCTATTTAAATAAAAATACAGGTTGCACAAGTGAAATCCGTTTAGAAGTATGCTTTCTCTATTTGATATTGATTAGAATAATGTGTTTTAACCTTACTGCATTACTCCTATTTGACTTTGATTAGAATATGGTTTTACAAATCTATAAATAGACGTAGTCGTCTCTCTTTTTGTATCATTCGAATTCGACATAGTAAATTTTCTCCTCTGCCCATGGGTTTTCCCAACGTAAAATATGTGTGTTCTATTTTTCTCTCTTTTCTTGCCAGTATGGACATTCTATTTCTACAGAAAATTTTGAAGGAAACTTAAAATGGAGAATTTTGATATCTAGTTCTATAAATTTATGAATAAGGGTGAGTTTCAAAAAAAAGTTTAATTCAATATATATAATAAATTAAATAAATGTGTGATAAATAAATATCATAATATAATTTTATTTTATTATTGATTGAAATATGTTCTTTCATCTTTCTCATTGTAGAACCATAGATTTAATGTTTTATTCTTTTTAGTTACTTTTAACTTATAAAATAATAACAATCTTCTTCCCTTCCTTTTTCAATGATTTTCTTTAAGTGTTGTTTTATTAAAAATGCTTAAATGTTGGAAGCCATTTATATTACTAAGTTTTAATTTTTAAAGCTTGAATATAAAATTGGTACTTGAATTTGTCCACTTATCCCAGATTTGTACTTTATGTTTTTTTTTGTCCTAGGTTGGTACCTGAACTTTTTTTTCCTTCGACTAAATTGGTACCCGAGCCTAACGCCGTTAATTTTTTATGATATGGTAGTGTTGGCCAATCACACAGAGCCACTTGGTGCCCTGTTTGGAAATAATCGAGCCCCTTCTTTTTCTGGTGTAGAAAATTGCAATGGATTTTTTTTCCATTAATTATTTACCATCAATTACCTTTTCACCCCAAAACTTACCCTCCATAGACCCAAAATTTCTACTGCCATCTGGAAAAAATTGTTTATCATCTTAGATTAAAAAAACTTCATCACTAGTTCATATCAATTACCCTAGTTTCATCTCATTGAAGTGTGATTCGAATCAAGATTACCCTATACATCGACCCCAAAATTTCTCCAACCATTTTAAAAAACTACTCATCGTCTTAGAGTGAAAAATTTTCATCACTAGTTTCATTATTGATTACCCTAGTTTCATCTCATAAAATTCGAATTCAAATCAAGAAACCCTAGTTTCATCATAGACACTTGTGCATCCTATGTAGGAGGGGAAGTGCTTGAATAGGATTTTGACCTAGATTTCATGTGTTATTACACTTCGTGTTAGATGCTAGTGGAAGTTGTTATTGGAAAAAATTTGGTTTGAAAATGGTTTTCTTGCATAGCGAAAAATAAAAACTTTGAAAATTGATCCGATTTGGGATATTTATAGCAGTAAACCCTTCATCAAAATCGTACATGTGATTTCGGATAAACAGATCCTTGTCATTCCCTACTTTCAACCAAACGATCTTCTCTGTTATTCTCATACCACGAATTGCTTCGAGTGTAGGCTCAAACAAAACAAATCAAACACGGAAACTAGAAATTGTTTTCTTGTCTTTTATAGTAAAAGCGGAAATTCTCTTCTCAAATGGAAACTGACAGAATTGTTATTCCAAAAAAATATATTTAATTCTTAGAGAATACAAGTTTCTCTATTTTGGGGCAAAATAATAATATCTTAAAGTTCTATCAATAGCCCTACCAATGACATCTATTTATTGGGAGAGAAGGTAGAAACATTGTTGAATTACAGAAGTTTATTTCAAATAGAAAAACAATTCCTACTTAGAGTAGGATTAAGATGGTCAGCACACCCCTAGTATTCCTACTAGGATTTTCGCCCCATTATATTCCATGAGGGGATTTTGGGCCTTTCTCACATTGGGTCTAATTACGAGTACTTCTCGGACTTTTCGACCCAGTACTTTGTAATCTAATCCAACCCAATTCTATTTTACTATTTCCCAAAATATACTTCAATATTTATAATTAATTAAATAATTTTTTTTCATCCCAATTTTACCTTCAGTAACAATATGATGATTTTGCTCTTGGTAAAAGTTTTAAGTAAATATATTTAATATTTTTAACATGTTCACTATGGTTGCATATTTTATTTTCATTTTCGAGCTTTAAAATAGCTCAAAAACATAAACTCTCACTTACGATCATTTTTGAAAAACTCTTGTTCATTTATGAATGAATTCATTTCTCTTTTCCATTTTTACTTCCATTTTGAAGAAAACCACATTCATTTCCAAATGATTTCATTTCTTCATCTTCATTTTCATTTTGGAGAAAACCTTAGTCATTTCACTATTTTTATTAATTTTTGTTCATTTGATTCAACAAGCAATTCATTTCTGGTTTCAATGAGCTAGCGAAGGGACCGATTTGACATATGCAATTTAGGCTCAAATGATTTATAATCAGGTTCTAGTTTTTCACCTATTAATTTTTTTGGGATAATATCCTTTCTCTCAATATGATCGTATTTTAGGTCATGGTAATCATTACAGTTTCCTTCATGAAAAGTCAATCACTATCAAGTAGTAATCAAGTCATCCATCACACATACGAACGACCCATAACAACGTTTACTTTTCATCAACCATATAATGCCAATGAGAGGATATCATTCACCCATATCTCAGGCTATGAATTCCACTGTTGTGAATGATGCTACATACAAAATAAGTCGTACACCCAATTTATTAACTTTTGATTCCTTATCTATTTAAACTTAAGCTTTTACTTTTATTAAAATGCACGAGTCACGCATACATAGTCCATCATCCACTTAGGATTTAGGTATGACACACTATGAACGTCACAAGTGAATAAATCCATAAACAGATTCAGGATCTAATGTATTATCAGTCTAGTTAGTCACATCTATGTCTCTATTTTCTAGGAATCATCCACTCCTATGCCCAAAACAAAACATCTCCCTAATTGGACTTGGTAGATGACATATTAGTCTTTCAATCGGTTTGCTCATTTCTGATTAGACTAAGGACATGTTTAAGTTCATCTACTAATACAAGTTACCTTTTCGTATTATGATTCGACCACGTAATACAGCTTTGTATTAGTTTAAACATTAGACAATCAATGAGCAACATTTGCTTCTAGTTTTCTTTGCGTACAAAAACCATATAAGGACAATTATACAAATTATATTAATGTAATCAACGAATTTGTTTTATTAACTAATCTATTCAAGAAAATTACAAGTTTACAAATGACTATACTACACTTAGGGCACCAGATCCAACAACCGGGTATAGAGCTATCAAGAACTTTATATACTGTGAACTTGGGTTAGATTTTAGTGAAGGATTGAGGGTTTTCTATGAGAATTCATTATTCACAACAATGATTAATCATATTAGAAATACAAGGTCCTTACATGTATATGTTGAACTTGAGGTATACACACCTGATGTTGTTGATGATATAATATTACTACGTTAGGTGGGGCTGAATTACCAACTTGTAATATGGAAGTAAATTGTAAGGCAAGGGAAACATTTATCGAGTTAGATGGGGAATCTAATGTGAGACTATAAGTGAGTGGGAATAGTAATAACTATGCTAAGAATGGGGAACAAAGTTCTGAAATTGATGGGTCCACTAATGCAAAAAATTCATTTGATAGTAGAGAGATGTTAGGGGTAGTTTTTGAGGAGGAAGAGGTGAGAAATATAAAGAATTAGTGTTAAAGTTATAAAACCTACAAAAAGAAGCAAAGAGTGGGAACAAAAAGGGTTAACCATGTGGGTGTAAAGTTAGGTGAAGGTAGTCAAAGGAAGAATAAATGTGCTAGGAGAGAAAAAAATGATAAGGTATCACATGAATCTAGTGGAGAAACAAATTATGTTGATTCATTAGCTTTGGGGCTTTATGGAAGTGATTCAGAGGGTGAGGTAGTATGTAGCAGAAGCCAACATGTCTTTTTTTATCCTACTAACCCAATGCCACATTTAAAGGTTGGTATGGTGTTTGATGGGCTAGATAAATTCAAGATTGCTTTAGCAAAGTATCCAGTAAACAAGATGTTTGATATTATTTATCTTAGGAACTAAAAGGAGGAGACTAGAGCTAGGTGTAGGGAAGATAGGTGTTCTTTTATGATATATGTTGGTTTATATAATAGTGATTGATTTTATAAGATTAGAGATTTTATAGATACCCAAAAGTGTTAAATCACTTTTAAAAATAAAAAGGCAACTTCCAAGTTTGTTGGGAAACATTTTTTAAGTAAACTCAGGGTGATTTCAAAGTTGAAGTTAATTGAGATGCACAAACTATCCAAGGAAGAGTTAAAAGTTTATCTGAGTAACAGTACATGCAGCAGGGCTATGAGGTGGGCATTGAAGGAGATCAATAGAAGGGTAAGCTATGAGTTTAATAAACTATGAGGCTATGCATATACTCTTAGAAAGGTAGATTTAGATGCCAATATAAAGCTGATGGTTGAAAGACCGACTCGTGCTAAAGTTCCCAAGTTTAAGAGATTTTATGTAGGTTTTACTGCTTGAGGAAGGGGCTTAAGAAGTGTTGTAGACCATTTCTTTATCTGGATCGATGCTTTTTGAAGGGAAAATTTAAGGGGGAAATTTTGTTTGCTGCTAGTAGAGATGACAATGGCCAAATCTACCCTATTTCATGGGTTGTTATGGAGAATGAAAATAGAGAAACATGGTGTTAGTTTCTTAAACATCTTATTTCAGATTTACAAATTGGCGATGGTGTTGGATTCACCATGATGATCAATAAACAAAAGGCATGTTTAGGACCTTACTAAACTAATTTATTCCTAGTATGGTTAATTTATTAAATAATCCATGTAATACCATATTTTTTTGCTTTGTATTTAAGGATTGAAGGAGGATATAACTGAGCTGTTGCCAATGGTGGAGCACAGAGTCTATGAAAGGCATTTATATGCCAATTGGAGGAAAGAAAATCTAGGAGGAGATCTGCAAAAAACATTTTAGGCAGCATGAAAATCATGCATAACTGCTGACTTTGAAGAAAATATTATTAAGACTGACCATATTAAAAATAGTGCCAAGGTAAGTATACTTAGGACTAATCCTAAGCAATGGTCAAACACATTTTTTTGGGGGAAGTATATATGTGATGCAACTAACAACAATTTTGTTAAGTCTTTTAATTCAGAAATTGTAGAAGTTAGGTCAATGGCTATAATGTCCATGTAGAAGATATTAGGCAGTATGTAATGGGGAGGATTATAAACAACTTTTCCAAATGTAAAACTTGGAATGATGCATTTTGTCCTAAGATATATGCAAAGTTACAATAGAGTAAGGAAATAAGTACATACTATCATATTAAATGGAATGAAGCAAAAAGGGTTTAAAGTGGCAAACTTTGATGATGTCGTAGTTGTCAACTTAAGTGAGTGGTTATGTAGTTGTAGGAGATGGGACCTCACAAGCATCTCATGTCCACATGATGTTGCATCAATTTTGTAGAAGAAAAGTGATATATCTGATTATGTGTATACCAAGTTTAAAAAAGAAATGTATGAAAAGTTGTATGGCTTTGTATTGTTTGCTCTTCTAAGTGAAAATATTGGTATAAAACCGATATGGGACCAATTGGTCCCCCTTATCCCAAGGAAAATGCCTAGTAGACCCAAAAAGCAGAGTAAGAGAATATAGTGAGAGGAGTGGAAAGAAACTATCTAAAGAGAATATGGTGAGAAGAGTGGAAAGAATCTATCTAAAAGAGGGAAAAAGATAAAGTGTCAGAAATGTTTCAAAGTTGGACACAACTCTAAAAGGTGTCAATTGGACACAACTCTAGAAGGTGTCAATCTTCACTTATTGTAAGTGTTTGGTTTCCTAAAAATTATAATGAATTATAATTTATGAACTCCTAATCCAACTCCAACATGTTCATTTTGTAGACTACAGCTCCAACAAATGCTAGTCCACTAGCTTATACTCCAACAACTCCTACTACAACTACAACTACTCCTACTCCAACAGCTACTTCATAAGCATCCACATTATCACCAAATCCAACATCACCCTCATTTGTAACAAGAGTAATAACACCTCAACAAAATACAACAGTAAAACCTATGGCTTCAACTCATAAATTTGCAAGTCCTCTACCTCGTATTGATGTTGACATCTCACTTCAAGTATCAATAGTTAGGGAATTTTATTTTTTTCAAGCAAGCCCATATATAACCTATATTAACATATTTCTTCTTTAAGAGCAATAAGTGTTCACTGTATACAATGCTTCTACAGAACTTCTAGTACGATCTCGTTCAGTCACTAATCCTTTAATAACTAGATCTTGTGTGGTAAACCTTTTCAAGTCTTTTATTAACTATTGTTTCATTGTTTTAGACTAGTGTTACAACATATACTGTAGTAACCACCAACTCCTTCCACTATGCAAACCTTTTCAACAATGAAAATACTTATAAGACTTAGTAGCAAGGGAAAACAAGTTCTGCAAGGAATTAGGTTATACACAGATGGAAGGTCCGAAATGCAAATTTTGAATGTAAATAACCAAAAATGCAATTGTTGAACTGTTAACCAAATGTTGTTTAAGTTTATTTAAGCCTTTGGTGTCATGTTTTTATTATTATTATGTGCTACTGTAACCTGGTATGGGAGGGGAAACCTTGGTAACTGCCCCAACCAACTGCACTAATAAAAGGAAGGAAAGTAGCAACATTCAAACTGCAGGTGGCACTCAAGAAAGTAGGAACATAAAAAAAATTTAAGTCCAAAGCTCTAGCCAAGAAGAATCTTAAGTATTGGAGATATTGAGTCAAAAAAATCTATTGTTGTGGCTCAATATGAATTTTCTTTTTTGGTACCATATGGTTTACGACCTGAGTAAACATGTTTTTGTTGATGTGTGAAACTGATTTGCTTAGATTTATAAGTTATGGACTGTAATTTGTTGTTAATACAACCTATTTAGCTTAAGTTAGTTAACATACTATGTATATATTGACTATATATACTGTTACCAGCATCATCATTCAATTATATCAATTATAAGAATGAAAGAATATCTTTGCATTCAAATTGCCTATACTCTTAACAACTGTTAGCAGAGAATATCGCATCATAGTTCAATTGTACTTTGGATGTTAATTTTATCCAAGTTTTGGTCCAATAATTTCAATCTACTTATGAAGACTTATCTTTTACAACAACATAAAAAGATTTTTCATTCATTCATTCTTAACAACTAATGCAACAAATATATAGACCACAAATCACCATACATAAGCAACATAATCCAAAAGCACCATCCATGATACAATTATAACCAAATATTACTTTGTTATTTCTTGACATATTAGCCTTCTATAATGTGATCTTCTCTTCCAAATAAGTTACCTTTAATCGCATTCTATGTATTTCTTCAATATTAAGCTCATTCTTCTCAACTCTTAATCTCTTATTCTATGTTAATAACATCTTATTTTGCATCATTATTTCATCAATTGTGCATCCTTCTTCTTCTCTAGTTGAATTTGTGCCATCATCGTTAAATTCAACCCACTAAAAAAAATCACAACCTCAATCTCTATTTCTCACATACAATAAAAAACAATCAAAATATATGTGTAATTAATGTAAAATTTATGTTTTTCCAACTTGAAGCAAAATAATTCAATTTCATTTGCAAAACATGTCATTAAAACCTTAAATTACACAAAATCTTCAACTAAAATCACAAAGCCCTCTGTTTTTCTCACAACAAACAAACGCAATACACAACTAAAACACAAACCCTAATTTCCTTCAACCCAACAATGAAAATTCAAACTTTTACCTTTTTGAAGTTTGCACACCTAAAGAATTTTCTCCCTTTTTTCTGTGGACTATTATCGTTACAAATGGGAGCCCTTAACCCGCAATGACATTATACAATCCTCATTTGACTACTTGATTTTGTGTTGGTTGATTAAGTAATTTTCCTTGTTTGCTTCTTTGAATCTAACTATGGAAATCAAATATGTTATGAAGTTTAACTATAGGAGAATGTTAACGAAAATATTAAAAATGGATGAACAGGTAGAAAAGGATGAAAACCATAGAATGTTAAGAAATCTAGTGAAAAAATTTAAGGTAATTGACGCTAAATAAATAATGGAAAAAAATTAATCCATTTTGATTTTCCACGCTAGAAAAACAAGAGGCTTAATTACTACCAAAAAGGATGCCACATGGCGCCGTGCGATTAGCCACCATTGTCACGTCATAAAATACTAATGGTGTTAGGCTCAGATACTAATTTAGTTGATGAAAAAAATTTTCGAATACCAACCTGGGACAAAAAAAAACATAAAGTACCAATCTGGGAGAAATGAACAAGTTCATGTACCAATCTTATAATTAAGACAATTTTTAATTAGTTTATAAGCATGACACTAATTAATTCATAATTAATCTAAAATAATAAGCATAAAATGCTTAATTTAAACAACTAATTTCATTTTGATATAATAATTAATTAAATGATAATTAATTTAATAACTTTTTTCAAAGAAAAAAAATCAATATTGATATATTATTAATTATTGTTAATATATTGAATCCATCTTCAAGTGAATTGTATAATTTAAATGAATAAAAATTCTATTAGATAAAAAGATAAAAAAATATTATTTATATGATTTCATCGGTTATGGATAATGAAAAGCTTTGGTGGATCAAATTTTACTTAGAGAGGGAAAAATTAATACTTCAAAATATTTTGTTAGGAGGTGAAAAAATTTTAAAAAAAAAAGATTGACACAATCAATTTATAATAGTTTGGCCTCAATTGTTTACCTTCATTAGCTTAGCCCCACTTGTCGAGAATTTTCTCAATTTACTATCTTAAATTGACTCCTTGTACGGACAACGTAATCTTTAGAATCTTTATCATTTATTTAGGCTATAACACCCTATATCTGGCCCAATTGCCGAGCCCGAATACTAGGACACTACCCCACCGTCTCGCATCATGTTCATCTTAAATTGTCACGTTATTACGCATGCATCTTCTTCTTCTTCTTTATTTATTAACATAGCATTCACATGAATTATAAGTCATACATTTACTTTTTATTGATAAAACACATCTAGCATTCATTAAGTAAACCTAAAATTACTACTAAACTTGCATTAGGACCACTTAGGAAAATTTTTCAAAATTGCGTAGGTATTGGCACTAAAAAGAAGGTATCGATAATTCTTTCAAGTGGTATCAATACGCTTGGAAAATTGATACCAAACTAGCTTATTGTTTCTTGTTTTAAAGACCCAACAACCAAAAAATATTGATACTTCATAACGAGTATCAACAATTTCACCCCGAGTATCTATACTTGTGATAAAATATCGATACCAACTAGCAAAACTAATTTCCTGCACTTTGAAAATTCCAGAGGCACCATTTTTAAAACCCAAATATCGATACCTCTGTTCCAGACCCTTAAAACACAACATATATCAGCATATAATTCATACAAAAATAGTTCTAAATGTCATGCATCAATTACCTCATCAAAATAAACACCAAAATTTCCCAAATAGTAGTCCCAAATATCATATTTAAAGTTCTCAAATCATCAAGCTTAATAGGCAGGCAATCAACTAAAGATCATAGCAAAACCGACATAAAATCTACCACATTGCCTTTTATTTGAAAAAAAAAAACACAAATAGTCAAAAGAACACCTACTAATAACAACTAAAGCTCTGGCTTGGATCACCCATTGCAATGGTTAAAAAGAAGTGGATGAGCATAATAAGCTCAGTGAATGCTAAGAACAACCACTATGCAAACAAGTCATCATGCATCGAATAAGCAGACATATAACATATTCGTAACGTATTTAACTCTAGTACCATATTTCACACATTTATTCATCTTCAATTTATACCATTATGCATTTAACACGTTAACCACATGGTTATTTAAGCATGTATTATAGCACATATAAACCATATTTAATCACATCCAATCACATTATAAGATAGTTTGGCTCTTGAGGATATAAAACATAAAGTGGACTCTATCACTACTCATCGGATACACATATCTCCAACACACAAAAATGACTTATAGAGTCGATCATGTCCCATAAGTGAAGTATATAGCTAGCACTCTCCAACACACCAAACACACATATCTTGGTGAATGAAGCTTAGCTCACATTCCATTATCTCTCTGAAAACTATCCCTAGGCCTAAACGCCCCATATATCACAACACAAAGGTGAGTACTTACAATCATATGACATGCCAACAATATCCAACGGTCTAATAATATCACAAGGCCAAAATATCTACATTATTATCACATATTTACTTATTGATTTTCTATACATATTCACATTAATAGCACAATATAATCATTGTCACATGGCATGGATAACATACCCGAATACTTACTGTCACATGGCATGAATAACATACTCGAATATTTAATGTCACATGGCATGAACAACACACCCTCATATTCCATTTCACATCAGTTATCATAAGCTTATAGCATATGTCATAGCATCTCATATATTTTCATAATTTCACAATTTCATAAGCATATGTATATCACATTTTATCATACGTGTGAGAACACTTTCTCTTTGAATTTGGAGCAGGGGTTTAGGCTACCCTTAAATTCCCAATTACACAACGAATCATCTACGAGCAGCTATTCCAAAACACTCACCAAAAATTGACCTTCACCAACAAAACGAAAGCTTAGACAAGCTTTTATTTGCCTTTGTTTTTACTCGTTGAAGGTCCTACTGACACCGACCATTCAACAAGACAAACCACACAAACACACAATCAACAATCAGTTATCTACTCACCTTAAACAATAAAAAAAAAATAGCCTAAGCTACATTCACTATCAATTGAAACCTTCGACATATAAAAATTTAAATTCAAATATCTTAGCCTTCACTTAATCTTTTCGCATAAAAAAAGTCCCTTCATCTACATATTCATCTATGACTAATTCCCAACCTTTAAACTACAAAAAACTACACGTTTCAATGCATCGTAATTTTTCGACAAGTTTTGGCCATTATGACGAAAATTCATTAAAACTCGAGAAATTCTTAACAAAAATTTGAAGAAACTTCAGAAACCTTCTAATCATATTCAAAACAAGTTGAAAAACACTTTGAAACCATATTTTAATCCACAATCCCGAAATTCATCATTAACAAACAACTTTTCAGCTTTTCTTTAAAATATGTGTTTTAATGGAAAAAAATTTAGTTTAAGAGACTAGATATCATTTATAACCAATGGAAGGATGAATGGTTACCTTTAATGGAGGAAAAATGAGCTTTGGCAAAATTTTGAGAAAACTCACTCTTGAAGAGGTTTTTGGATATTTTCTTGGTTTCAATGGAGATTTATAGTTCTAAGGATGTTGGAAATCAAGAGAGATTAGGATTTGGAGATCAAAATTGACTGGAATAGAAAGGAAGAACAAGGGATGACAAACACAAATTTTTGGGGTTGTTCCAACGTTAATTGATGTGGGTAGGGGAAGAAAATAGGTTTAATTGTGACTTTTGGTTAAATTGCTTCATAAAATTCTAAGTTTTGACTCTTTTACAAATCAGTTCTACTTTTCAAAATTAAAGGTATTTAAAGCTTATTTTCATAAATTAACTTAATTTCCTAATAGCCATTGCCAAAAACTTTATCGATTACCAACTTGACGAAATTCCAAGCACAAATAAGCTAAATTTCCTAAATTACCCTCATTTCATATTAGGAACATTGTCATTGAAATTACTATATATCTATTTTCAATATTTAGGTCTAATACTTGTTATTTTATTTCAGATACTATGTCGTTATCACGCGATCAGAAAACTACCGTTCCCGTTTCCAAGAAACACAAAGGGCCAAGGAGTTCTTCTTCGAGGCCCACCTCCGAGGTTCGACACCTATTCATCACATTTCCTCAAGCCTCGTAGGAGGAACACTATCAACTCCTTCAAGCCCGACTATATCCACAGGCCGCTGCATAGATTGGGCCGGCCTCGAGCAGATACATTTAGTGGACGACATCTGGGCCCTCTTGATGACCGAGCCGTGGGAACAATTCTTCCAGATTATCGAGCCCACCTACTTAGAACTCACCCTCGAGTTCTGCTCCACCTTCCACCTACAGACTGTGATGACTAGATTCGACGACCCATAGACGGTCCAATTCCGTCTGGGAGGACTCGTGCGACACCTCAGTGTGCCAAAGTTTGACACAGCACTTGGGCTCTACACAGAGCAATTTATGATGGACGATGACTTCCCCACCCTTTCTCGTCGCATCCACATTCGGCCCGTCAACTGCTGGAATTAGATCACCCCAGGACGTTAAACCTATAACCCCAGCATCAGCAAGGTGACCGCCCTCGTGCCATCTCTGAGGTACATTCATGCTCTTGTTGCTCACACTTTGACAGGTAGACGAGAGAGCACCGGCGTCATCAATACTCACGATGTCTACTTCTTGTGGTGTATGGCGAACGGACATGTCATTGACCTCGCATACTTCATCAGACACGCCATGCAGCACCAGATGGAGAGGCACCACAGAGGCGTTCTATCCATAGGGCCCTATATCACGCGTCTGGCCTGGTATTTTAGGCTCCTCAACACTTCAGCCCAGACATCCTCCTACACCCTGATTGGTCAGATGTCTCCCTAAGGCATCGTGACGATGTTACATATGAGGATGATAGAGCAGAGGCCAAGAGGTACCCCCCTTCAGTTCTGACTCATCCAGGAGGGAGAGGACCCAGAGGACATTGATGATGATGTCCGACCACCACCACAGGAGGAGGATGAGCCAGCTGAGCCACCACACCCCAGACGACCCACCCAGACGGCAGCCACACATGCTGACATATCCGAGCGCCTAGATCGTTTTGAGCAGCAGTGCTTCCAGCGCCTCAATTATATCGATGCCACCTTAGCACAGATATGCCAGCACCTGAGCATCACACCACCGCTGCGTGATCCATTAGAGGATTAGATTTCTCTAGTCCTCTTAACTTTATTTTTTATTGTTTATCTTATTTTTATTTTATTTTACTTTAGTCTAACTTTTAAACACTGACCTTTATTTTCACCTTTTCTTTTAACTTTCTTTTCCTTTTCCTTTTTAAATTTTCTCATTTTACCTTTTGCATTACTTATTTTTAGTATTTTGTTTTCTTTATTTTATTTTATTTCTTTTCCTAACGACCAACCCCTAACAAGTAAATTCCCTTGATCCAAATTCCCCACGACTAATAAATAGTTTCGCAGTTTCAAAGGAGCTTTATAGCTCAAATCTCTACGAAAAAGGGAACACCTTACCACAACTGCCAACTCTTCTCACCTCCGCCTCACTAATCCATCCAAAGCAGGGAGTTTCATACCTCCCCCTATCTTATGATCTTATAATTTTATTCCTACTAATGTTATCTTTGTACTTGAGGGCAATGTACAGCAAAAGTGTGGGGGGAACTTACTTTAAATCTTTATAAAATCTTTGAAATCCTTGAACTTTTCTAACATTTTGCATTGTTCTCAACTGCATCATCTTTAGTCTCCTATTTTAGGAATTGATTCTGATTGATTTATGATTTTTCTTGACATGTTAAGAACGAAGACATAGGTGCTTGTACTTTGATTATTCAAACCTTAAAACATTAGGAAATCAAGCATGATAAGTTGAAATTTTTGAGAACCCCAATTTTTTTCATAAGCTCTCTTCCCTAATTCTAAGTATTATCTTGAGATTTGAAATTCGCAGGAGTGACATCAAATGCCATAATTCTGGTGAGATTTTTGAGCCTTTTGAGCATACATTCTTTCGTGCTCACTTTTATTATTACTTTGAGTGAGTCAATACTGAATCGTTATTCTAGAACTTGCTTTGATTATACATGTCAAGACCACATCATTGATTTGATATACTAAAATGATAAAGGCACCTAGGATTTAACCCACTTACTCCACAAAAGCCTACCTCCATAAATTAACCCCTAGTGAACCCCATTGAACCTAACAACCTTTTCTTTGACTCACCTCTAATATTAACCTATAACCCATTTTTGTTGAATTCCATTCAATTACTTTGATCCCTATTTTTGTCGAGATTTGAGTTGAACTTATTATCTAGCTTTATTCTCTTTTCCATATTGTAAAGTTATAAAATTTCAATGTAAAATACTTGAATTGTTATCTTAAAAAAAATGTATGCTCAGTTGTAATCTGTAATAGTTCAAATGGTTTTTGCATATTGCTATTTTAAGGCTACCAAGGTGAAATGATGTTATCATAAGAATTAACCTAAAGAATATGTTCCAGTGATAGAGATTTTTCTAGCTAGATAATTTTTCAGTTCAATCTCGATTCTAACACTCTTTTGCAGCCTGTGACAACACCCTTAACAAAGCCCCATTACAACCATTGAAAGACCTTTTGATCGATGTATCATGTTAATCTATAGTGGTGGAGACGTGATTTTCTTGCAAGCCTATGGTAATAACTTTTCAAGTTGACTAGAGAGTATTTAATTTTTGAACCCTAAACACTTCGAATGGATAGAGTGAATCTTTAGTGAGGATGTCAACTTCTGTTAATTAAGATTAAGAGATAATTACTTAGGAGAAGGGAGAAAACTTATGTTTCAATGATAAAATTCTCAGCTTAGAGTGATTGAACCTTTAATGTTCTTCTTATTGAATTATCATTGTATGAATACCTGTGAATTAGTTTGAAACATTATTGATAAAGATTGTAAGTTGAGAAGAATGATTATTTATTAGGGATTGAGATTTTGCTTGAGGACAAGCAAATGCTTAAGTGTAGGGGTATTTGATAAACGATAAATTATACATATTTTTACCTCATGTTTAGCCTTTATTTTGGATGAATTATTATCAATTTAGAGAGAATTGTTGCTCTTAATCTTTCTTTTTCATATCTTACACTCAGGAAAGCATAGGGAAGAGAAAAGAACAGAAAAAGGACCAAAAACGGAGAAAATGGGCCAAAATGTGTAATTGACACAGCCCAAGGGCCATGCCACACGAAGACCACATGGTCCAGCCCCCGACAAGCACGGCCAGGCCACACGGCCATGCCTCCATCGATAGACTCTCACACGGACTCTTGTCGTGGCACACGGGCGTGGCACACGGGCGTGGCACACGGGCGTGTTCTAGTCGTGAGGAAGAGGAATTTTACTTGGATTTGGATACTTAGGGGCTAAGAAAGCCATTCTAAACTCTATATAAAGACCCCAAGAGGCAACTCTAAAGATATACTCTCTTCTCTCAAGAAAGAGTGCCATAATTCTGCCAACACAAGGAGTGAAAGCAAGGGATTACTCCAAGGGAAGCCGATTGATTCATCACAGAAGCCAGAATTCTACATCAAGACAGAGGATCTCCCTAAATTCCTTTAGGGGTTTTTGGGTTCTTTATGTTTTGTTATTTTAATACTTCTAAGATGTTTTCTTTCTTTATTATGAACTAAACCCCTCAAATACTTGAGGGGGATGAAACCTAAGACAGATCTTGTTATTATTTATTCTTGAATTATATGATAAATACTTGAATTGTTCTTAATTATATGTTCTTCATTCTTGATTTAATAATCCTTGGTATTACTTTAAGAAATTGATGTGATTAGGCAGAGGAGCAAAAGTCCCTGTTTTAAGAGCAGATCTACCATAATTAAGCGGAGTTGCATGCAACCCTAGACATAGGGCGACATAAATCTGCCGGAATAGGGTCAAACCTAATAGGGGGAACCATAGATCGAATTAATGCAACATAGGGTGTTAATTAATAAAGAAACTTTAGTTAACAACCTAGGCCTAGTTGCTCTTCACCTCGAAGGAGGGTTTAGCATAAATTAGGGATCTCTACGGATCAAGTCAAGTGAATAAATCGTCTAGTTCAAGAAGTCAATAACAAGTGAAGTTTAGGTGGATTCTCCCTTAAGTATTGCTCATATCAATCAGCTTTTCCCTAAAGCTTTCCCCAATTTACTTTTTGTGCACTTTAGTTAGTTTTAGAATTAGTTCCAATCAATCCTCTTTTATTTTTAGGCTAGATAATAGAAAGGAAGTAAGTATTAGTACTTTTGGTTCCCTTGGGTACGATAACTCGGTCTTGCCACTAAACTATACTACTATTTGATAGGTGCACTTGCCTTTAACATCGTGATATTAGTTAGTTTTGGTGTGATCAGTTTTATAAATTTTATTAATTAATATCGCGAGTCATTATCACCCATATATCTTGGGCTTAATTCACCCTTTCTTCCAAATCTTAAAGCATTTTTCAATGGAGAAACCTTCAAGAACACCTTATCACCAACTTGAAACTCGATGTCTCGACGTTTCAAATTTGTATAAGATTTCTTCCTATCAATTACGGCTTTTAACCTCTCACAAATCAACTTCACTTTTTCTTCAGTCTCTTGAACTCATTTTGGTCCAACGACCTTCTTTTAATCTAATTCTGTCTAACACAAAAGAGTCATACACTTCTTACCATACAACGCCTCAAGTGGTGCCATGCGAATACTTGCTTGGAAGTTATTGTTGTAAGCAAACTCTACTAAAGGCAGATATCACTCCCAACTACCACTAAACTCAATCACACAACGTCGCAACATATCTTTTAGCACTTGAATTGCCCTTTTAGACTGGCCATTAGTTTGAGGGTGATAAACCATACTAAAAGCAAGTTTTGACCCTAAAGCCTCTTGCAAACTCTTCCAAAACCTTGAAGTAAAACGAGGATCTCTATAAGAGATGATAGAAATCAAAACTCTATGAAGACGTATAATCTCCGCAATGTACAACCCTGCCAACTTCTGCAAAGATTAGTTGGTACGCACTACCAAGAAATACACACTCTTTGAAAATAGATCTACTATAACCCAAACCGAATACTTCTTCGATGGCGTTAAAGGCAAACCCGAAAAAAAATCCATAGTAATCATTTCCCACTTCCATTTAGGAATCGCAATCAGTTGCAACAACCCTGAAGGAAATTGATGTTCAGCTTTCATCTTTTGACAAATTAAACATCAAGCCACAAAATCCGTAACATCACGTTTCAACCCAAGCCACCAATAAATCTTATGAAGATCATCATACATTTTACCACTACCAGGATGCATAGCGTAAGGTCTACTATGCGCCTCGGAAGGGATCATTTGTCTTAAATCCACATCTTATGGCACACACAATCTACCTCGAAAATTCAAGATACCTTATGCATCAACATCAAAGTCCCTCTTAACACCTTGCTCAACTTAACAAATCCTCTTCAACAAATCTCCATCTAACAGTTGTTTCTCCCTAATCTATTGAGACAAAGTCGAAGTCACTTGAAGTTTAGCTAACAATACCGATGAGTCAACAAATGAAACTGAAACTGAAGCTAATTCAGTTACAGACACTGAAGAAGAAGAATCTGATAAGGAACCGAACAGTTCTAAACCAATTGAAGGATCTACAAACTCGAAACCAAAGGTTGAGCCAGAAGAAGAAACAATCAAGCTAAGTGTTGAACCTGAATTTACAACTCCAATGCCGACTTTTGCTAGTACTTCAAAGAAATCGGAGTTGTCAATTATGATTGATATGTGCAAGTTCATGCACAATCAACAACAAACTTACTAGATATATGCAAAAATTAGATATGACTCAATTCAAAATACTTTTAAGAATATCTCTAACACTTTTTTTTCTAAGTTCCCAGATGCTATCTTTGAGACATGAACGAAAGATACTAACTATGCAAGCAGAGATGAAGTTGAAGAAGACAAGGGGGATGAGTCAGAAAAATAAAATGGGGATTTTTGTCTTGTTATTTATTTAATTATTTTTAGGTTTTTAGGAATTTATTTCTTTTATAATTAGGATTTAATTTCTACAAAATAAAACATAACAAGCATGAATAAACTTAACACTTCTTTAGAAAGAAAAGACTAAGTGATGTGGTAATGAGAATGAACATGTCTAAGATTGGGTTATTAGGAAAGACTTGGTATTTAAGCAATCTTCATGTCTCACTTCTATTTCTTTACAACCCTACCTGGTGTTCAGTTATCATTTATTACTTTGTTCTTGTAATGAGGACATTGCTTCTTTTTAAAGGGGGTAAGGCAAATAAATTGCTCAAAATTTTTAAAATTTTCAAGTATGTTTCAATCATTTCTTTCGTAAGTATGTTTTAATAAATGAATGTTTAGAGAATTTTTTTTTTGTTAATGAGATAGTTTGTATGCAAGTATGAATGATGATTCTATCTAAGTGAATTTATGTTATCATGAAGAACGGAATGCTTGTATGATCTTAGTCTTAGGTAATGTTTGCCATGAAAACTTAGTTTCTCTTAAGATTAGACATGCATGAAGGTTTATATCTTTAGAATTGACTTAGAAACTTTTTTTAAGGCGAAATCCTAGGAGACATAAAAATCTAAAATGATATAGGCACTATTTCTTTGGATCGTTTGAACCTTTTCGAGCCAACCTTATGATATTAGACCTTTGAAACTATAATTTTGAGCTTAAAGGCCTGTTTATTGCAATGAACCTATATTCTAAGCCACATTACCATCTTTTTAAGTTATCCTAATTTTGTGCACCTATCTTAACTAAAGTTTTCTTGGTAATCAACATTTGAGGAAATTTTTAAAAAGATGTATGTGCCCCTGCTTAAAAAAAAGGACGAAGAAAGAACGAAGAAAAGTTTTCTCAGTCTCCAAAAAGAAAAATGTATGAGCATGAGTTCAAAATAAGTTTGGGGGTGTTCCAAAGGTTTACTTAAAAAAAAGGCTGTATTTCGAGAAATCTAAGACAAAGTTAAAGGTTAAGATTTTGAAACCAAAATGTCTCATTTCTTAAAATCCCTACCTTTAACTGAGCCCTATTACAACCTTATAAAAGACCTATTGATTTGATGATTATGTCACCTACATTAATGGAGAGGAAGTACTAAGTTCAACATATGAAGATCATAAATAAGCCTTATGATTGTTTGCTCGATTAATAAGAAATTATGTTGAATGAAGAATGTTATCTATGGCTGTAACATACATACAAACTATGATTCATGTTGGCATATTTTCAAACTTAGTATAAAATTCTAAAAATGTTTGCATATGAATTGTAAATAAAGATCTATGAACATGAAGTTATTTATGCATGATTATGGGACAAAGATTGATGTTGCTTACACAGTTAGCAATTTTGCCTTAGCAAGACCTTTTGCTGTGCATGAACATTACTTGGGATGAGCAATGATTTAAGTTTGGGGGTGTGCAAACTGAAAAATATATAAGACTTTTCCTATGTAATTTATCACCTTTTTACTTAAATTTGTTGTTAAAACTAAGTAATTGTTTAATTAATGAATGAAATATGTCAAAATATGAAATTAGGACATAGAAATTATTAAAATGTGATTTTATGTTTTATTATATATAATTTTCATGCATAAAATGGCTTATTTTATATTTATTTGAACATATTATATTTTCAAGACATAAAATGAGCCATGCATGATGAAATTAAATAATAAAATATAAAATTATATTTAATAATTTATTTTAAAATATTTCATTAATAATTTGGGTTTTAATTAAGTATTTAAATTTTATTCTTTGGTCCTTTAATTTATTGATTTATTTTGGATAGGTTTGATAGCTTTGTTGGATTACAAAAACCGTCCAAATTGAAGACCAAGTCAACCCAATTTTGGCTACACATGACTGTCCACATAAACCATTTTTTGGTTTAATTACACAATGTCCTTGCCATGTTAAGGAAATTAGAGATTTACCCGAAGGTTTACATTTGACCGAGTCTCAGTCCTGAGTTCTTATGGCATTTAAATTGCTTAAAAATAAGCAAAATTCAACTCAAAATCCACTAATCATGGCCGACCACTCATTGAAGAACTTGAAGAAACTAAACCTTTCTATTTTTAGCTAACTACTCTACTCTCTTCACCTATAAATAAAATCCCTCATCCCTCATCATTCTCTCTTTTCTCTCAATTCTCTTAGCATTTTCCATTCCCCACGCCTAGCATTATCTCTTCATAGAGATTTTAGCAAAGGAGTAAAGTAAAGGAACGAAGGAGCCCTTGTCGGTTAGAGTCTTGGGTGACAGCCACTTTGATTTGGGTTTAATCTTTCTTTCCTTTGATTTAATCTGAAAATGTTTGCTCTGTGTACTTTGTTCTTGTTTACAACAATGTTAGCTTAATTTTATTTAAGCTAGGATGATTTCTTTTATTAAATAATATTTATTTGATTTATGCTTATGATGTTTGTGCCTTAATCAATCATGTTTTCAATTAAAGTTAAGTCTGTATTTCGTTCATACGTGATTGGAATGCACCTAAATTAGCTGAGCGATCCTAACCAGACGATGGCTAGTGGACACATAATTGAAATGTGCATGCTCAATTTAGATCCTAACCCGATTAAATTACAGGTTGCATAACAACTCTAACCAAGCTCTGTTATCTGCAAAGTTTTTAGATTTGTGTGATTAAACTGTTTCATACCTAACACGTCCTTGTTACTTCGCACGAATGCTGAAAAAACCCTTAGTAAATAAGGATCAGTAAAATGCATATTTACTAAGTAAAGGATTCCGAAAGGACCTAATGTGGTTTCCAAACTCATGAAAGATCGAGTTGCCATGAAATGTTTTTCTGAATGTTATTAAGCATGTTGATAATGAATTGAGTTTAATAAAAGTAATTGTCGTAGTTTATTTATGTTATAATTGTTGCAAATTGTGTTTAATTTTGCTAAAATCTATTTCATTCATATAGTTTGCATATTTAAGATAATTTGCATTGGGGACCATTGCATTTAGTTTAATATATTTAATTTTAATCATCACTTTTCAATCATATTGTGTTTTTAAATTTACCAAGTTGTTAATATAATTTTACAATTAAGTGATTTAACACAAATACAATCCCTGTGGAAACGATAACTCGATACTTACTTATTACTTGATAAAGACTATGTACACTTGCACAAACCTACATGTTACACGAATCTACAATAATAACTAGCCAAACCTAAGAAACTCCGAACTTTTGTAACACTCATAGGCGACTTCAATTCCAAAATCGCCTCAATCTTCTTAGGATCCACTCATATCCCTTCTACCGAAACAACATGACCTAAGAATATCATTTTCATAAGCCAGAATTCACACTTACTTAACTTAGCAAACAACTGCTTATCCTTCAAAATCTACAAAACAACCATTTAATGCTCGTCGTGATCCTTCTCAGAATGAGAATACACCAACATATGATATATGAAGACCACCTTAAATTTATCCAAGTACTAATGAAACAGTCGGTTCATCAAATCCTTGAACGCAGTAGGGCCATTAGACAAACCAAACGGCATCAATAAAAACTCATAATACCCATACCGAGTCCTAAAAGTAGTTTTCAACATATCAAACTCTTTCACCTTCAACTGTAATACCCAAATATTCAATCAACCTTCTAGAACACCATTGCACCTCGAAACTAGTCAAACAAGTCATCAGTCTGAGGCAAAGGATACTTATCTTAATGGTCAACTTATTTAACTGCTTATAATCAATATACATCTGTATCGTACCATCCTTCTTCTTTACAAATAAAATTGGTGCACCTCACGAAGATACACTCGGTCTAATGTATCCTCTATCTAGCAACTTTTACAACTGAGTCTTTAACTCTTTGAGCTCCTTTGGTGCCATACGATAAAGCACAATAGACACCAGTGCAGTATTAAGATAAAGCTCAATTCCAAACTCCACTTCTCGATCAGGCGGTAAGCCAGACAACTCTATAAGAAACACATCAGAAAATCCCTAACGATGAAAATATCTTAAACTCTCAACTCTTTACTAATTGAATTCATTACATAGGCTAAGTGAGCTTCACAACCTTTCCACATCATCTTTTCAAGCTTCATTACTGAAACTACATTAGACAAAAATCTCGGTCTTTTACCAACCACAACAATTTCCACCCTATCACTATTCCTCAAAGAAATTCGTTTCGTCTCAAACTCTACCTCAGCTTTATGTTCAATTAACCAATCCATACCAAGAATAACATCAAAACCATAAAATGATAGTTCCATGAGATCCACAAAAAAAAAAAAAACTTTCCCTTGTATCATAAGGGGGCATCTATGGTAAACTTTATTTACCACAACACTATCCCCAAAGGAACTAAATGAAGTCATACCCAAATCAATCATTTCTACAGGAATGCCTAACTTACAAGCTAATTCACTCAAAATATTTGAATGTGTAGAACCATAATTAACCAAATAAAACAATGGAATAGATTGCAAAGTGAAAGTACAAACTAATTCATTTACGACTAATTTTCAACTTTTAAACTATACAAACTACACATTTCAAGGTATTGAAATTTGACAAGTTTTGGCCATTCGAACGAAAATTCATTAAAACTCAAGAAATTCTTAACGAAACTTCGAAGTAACTTTAAAAACCTTCGAATCATGTTAAAACAAGTTGAAAAACACTTTGAAACCATGTTTTAATTCACAATCCCAAAATTCACCATTAACAACTAACTTTTCAGCTTTTATTTAAAACATGTGTTTTAATGACTAAAAGTTCAATTTAAGAGACTAGATATCATTTAAAACCAATGGGAGGATGAATTATTACCTTCAATAGAGGAAAAATGAGCTTTGACGCAAATCTGGGAAAACCCACTCTTGAAGAAGATGATAATGAAATTAGTAAGGTTTTGGGGTGTTTTACTGGTTCCAATAGAGATTTATGGTTCTCAGGATGTTAGAAATCAAGAGAGATTACGAGTTGGAGATCAAAATTGACTAGAATAGCAAGGAAGAACAAGGGACGGCAAACAAAAATTTTTAGGGTTGTTCTAACATGAATTGTCGTGGGTGGGGGGAAAATAGGTCTAATTGTAACTTTTTGTAACACCCCAAACCTGGCCTAGAAGTTTAGACCGAATTCAGGATGCTACATTGATCACCGAAGTGATCGTGAGAAGATTTACAAAACAAGTTATCATATCTACCCAAATATTCAATTGCTTAAAAATCATTTAATAAAAATTATAGATAAGTTTAATAAACAGTGTAACCAAAATAACTGATTATAACCAAGACTGTCCGAGGCCTCTATGTACTAGATCCAGCATCAGAATCCAGGAAAGTACCTGAAAGGGGAAACAGAAGAGGGGGTGAGCTATACGAGCTTGGTGTAAAATTAAATCAACTATTTACAAAATCAGAAATAGAAACAAAAAGTAGAAAATAGTAAGTCGTTCGGAGACGGAACATACTTAAAGCGCTATACAGATATAGTTGGTACGTTCACAATGGAAGTACCGGCAAATAACAGTATTTAAAACATGTTAAAAACATACTCAGACACTCAGTTGTACATACCATCCGGTCACAGTAATGATGATTAACATTCAGTCACAATAACGATTCAGTTAGGCAGTTACAATCAGACAGTCTAACACACAGAATTGTCTAAATGATAGGCAGATCGTACTTATAGAATCAGACGGTAAACCCGAGGCTGAAGTCTCGACAGACAGTAACAGTCCATACGTATCAAATCACAATCAGTCTCAAGTTCTATTCAGTCAGATCGATACAATCAAAGTCTATCAATCAGAATAGTCAATAGATGCATATGAATGCAGTTGCAATTCATAACCCACCCATCCACCCAACACACCTCTCCGTCTATCCCTACACTTACTGTGAGGTTTAAAACACCCACCTATCCTTACACTTACAAGTTGTACCGATTGTGGCACATATCAGTATAATGCAGCTGAGCTACCAGTCAATAGGCTTGAGAGCCTCTCAGTAAGTCCATAACCCTCAGGGTATTGGGACTGCCCACGACCCTCTAAGTGTTGGTGCTAACAGTAAGTACATAAACTGCTAGATCAGTCGATAATAATACACAGCAATGCTGACGTATAAGTTGTACAGTGCCATGTGGTAACCCGCAGTACAGTCGCGTAATATGAACTGCAGATCAGATATGGGTATGTAGCGTAACTAATGTACATACGGTACAGTACAATGCTGTAAACCGCTATGTCAGTAAATTGCAGCTAAGCTACCAGATCAGTCAATGGTACGTAGCATAGCTAACGTACATGTTGTACGATGTAATGTGATAATCTACTGTTTAGTCCAGTTACAGTAAAACTGCCAGTTCAGTTTAGTACCAGTCTTCCTTCTTTTTAAAACCCCACCCAAAAATGATTTATGTATATGTATGTATGAGTGCAGACAAACAAACAGAAACAGATTACTAATTTCAGACAGTCATTCACATCTAGCCAGTCAAAATCAGAGAGGTGTATAATCACTTACCCGGATACAGGTTCGCTAGTAAAGTAATCTCACATAACAGTGACACTCACATAACAGTGAGACTCACTTTCAGTTTATCAATTTCCGAATCAATCATCAATTTAAAACATCTCTTAGGCAGAGTACATGATCACAGATATCGATGGGAAGATACCCTCTTTAAGCTTAGCCCATGTTTGGGATACACAGAGCCACGATTACACTTAAATTGACCTAAAATCCAAAATCGGTGAGATAGGGGCACACGCCCGTGTGACCCAGTCGTATGGGATAATCTAGGTCGTGCGGGGGTCTAAACACCCATGTGAAGGGTAGCACACAGCCATGTGAATAAGCCGTGTAACTCACTGTCTAATTTCGCTAAAATCAGGTGCAAGGCAGACATAGTCATGTCACATGCCTATGTGCCTACCAAACACGGCCGTGTGTCCAGTACACACGCCCTGTAGGATCCTTAAATCCCCAAATCAGTCACACAGCCGTGTGACTCCAAATCACTGAATCCCTAATTCCGAATTACACATGCCCGTGTGACCAGAGGACATGGCCATGTGAACATCGACAAGAATTCCCAAATCAGCCACACGGCCGTATGGCACCCAATTTGGCCCAGAACCCTAGTTGTCAAATCCATATAGCCGTGTGCCTCGGCACATGCTCGTGTGGCTGTCGAGGTGGTCATGAAACCACCCTCAAAACATCTTCGAAACCGTTGTTTTGGCCACCAGAACCGTCCCTAACCTGTGCCCTACCAAAGTATATCAGAAAATAGCATATTTTCCTCACTTTCAGTGATCAAAAACCCAAAATCAAGGGAGAGTTAACACTCACTCAAAATATGCCGAAGCAATAATTCACAGAATTAATATAATATAGATAAGGTTCGAGTCCCACACCTATTTTGTGATCGGAGATGATGACAGAGGAGCGGAATTTTTGAAGCTAGAAAGCCAAAACCGATTTTGATAATTATTATCAAAGGCAAAAAGAAAAACAAAGACCAAGGAAAACGTGAAAAAAAGGTGGAGACAAAATAAAAATAAAATCCCAATACCAATACAAATTAAAAATAAATAAAAAATAAAATACTATAATATAATAAGTAAATAGTTAAAAACATACTGACTTAAGGCCAGACACAAATAAAAATGTTTTCAAAATACTCACACAAGACTCAAACCCAGAACCTTGAGGTTCACTAACACTCACACAACTACCAGACCAGCAAGCCCATTCTGTCACTAAGTTGCATAGCCAAACATATATGTGCAACCTCTTCACTGTCCCTATGCTCAAAAACTCAAAACTTCTAGGCCCAAAATTCGAGGCGTTACACTTTTGGTTAATTGTTTCATAAAAACCCTCATTTTTTTACTCTTTCATAAATCAATCCTACTTTTCAAAATTAAAGGTATTTAAAACTCATTTTCAGAAATTGACTTAATTTTCTAATAGTCATTGTCAAAAACATTATCTATTACCAACCTTACGAAATTTCAAGCACATATAAGCTAAATTTTCTACCCTCGAAACTTCTAGACCCAATTTTGGGGTGCTACATAGGCTCAAATAGAACCTTACTCCCTATCTTTTATAATAACCAAGATAGAACCATTCTAGTTTTTATGACTCAACCAGGAACTTTCCCAATTACAATTTGGTAAAATGGTGTAATAAAAAAAACCTTTCTAAAGTGGGTGTTTTACAAAGTATAAGTTCTTAAAGAATGAATAAAACCTATATAAAGACTTAGTAATGAAGAACTCAAAATCTATGTACAAGTGAAAGAATGTAAGAAAATAAAACTCTCTTGTATTTTTATATCATTTTATAACCATTAGAGATAAAAATATAGTTTTTGAATTATGAGAATTGTATTAAATTACAACCATATAGGAGGTCAATCTTTTTTCAAAACTAGTTGTTAGAAGGAAGAAAGGATCCAACCTTTTAAGGGAGTGATTTGCAGAAATTTGATATGGCAAATTTTTGGATCTGATACCCTAAGTGTAGTATATTTGTCAATATACACTTGTAATTTTTTGAACAGATCGGTTAATAAAACAATTTCATTGATTTTGATTAATATACTTTGTATTATTATCCTCAAATGGTTTTTGTATGCAAAGTAAAATGGAAGCAAATATTGCTCATTAGTTGTCTAATATTTAACAAATACTAAGCGATATTATGTGGTCGGATCGTAATACAAAAAGATAACTTGTATTTGTAGAAGAACCTAAACATGTCTTTATTCTAATTGGAAATAAGCAAACCGATTGAAAGACTAATATGTCGTCTATCAAGTCCAATTAGAGAGATGTCTTGTCTTGGGCATTAGAGCAGATGACTCCCAAAAGATTGAGACAAATATGTTGGGAAATGTGCCCATATTGTTGCAACCATGTAATTGTTTTCTATGTATTTGAACGATGAATAAATAAATTTCACATTTCACTGTTATGTCTTTTTTATTTCTGTCTTTCATATTTTGCATGCATAGTGAAATTGTGACAAACAAATATTTGCTCATTGGTTATTTAAGTTCAAACTAAAGATAAATGGAACTGTAAAAACATTTATATTGTAAGAAAGACAACTTACTTCAGTAGATAATCTAAACGAGTCTGTAATCCCGTAAAAGAATCAAAGTGAGCATTTGATTCAAATACTGAAAGGGATTATTATGTTGTCTACAATTCCAATTGAGGAAATGACTAGTCTTGGCTATCAGAGCAATTGACTCCACGGGTAAAGACATAGATCTATTCATTAGCAGAATGATACATTGAACTAGACCCAAGATAAATTAATTATGAATCCATTTGTAAATTAATTCACTTTTAATATTCATGGTATGATTTACCTAAATCCTAAGTTAGTCACTAACCATGCGTATGTAACTCATGTGCTTTGAAATAAATGGAGGCTTATGCTCTAAAAATGATCGAGCCGATAACTGGTATGCTAGGTACATGACTTATGTATGGCGTGGCTTTACTAGCAACAGTAGAATTCATAGCTCAATTAAAGAGTTAACAATATCCTCTCATTGGCATTTGTGGACTGATAAATATGGAATGTGGCCAGGGGTTACAAGTTCTTGAATGAGCAATTTATCACAGTCATTTGTTGACAGTGATCATATTAATCATTAAGAAGACACAATGGTGACATTGAGATAAAATAAGATTGTATTGAGTGAACGGATTTAACTCAAAGGAATCAATGATATCATATGAGGGTAACACACACATGACGAAGTAATTGGACAAAACAGTTGGATGAATTGATTTCGTAAAGAGTATACAATAAGGAGTTTTCAATCAAGGTACTTCTTGTGGACTAACTCCATAATTAAATAAATTGTGAATTATTGAAACAATGCTTCTAGGTATAATTGCAATTACTCGAGCCTAATTGTACATGTCCAATTGGTCCCTCTTCTAGCTCAACAAAAGCTCGACCAGGTACATTTAAATAAGAAGAATATTTTATGACTTTGGAAATAATTTAATTGAGTCGATTTATTCGATGTGGAATTAGATTAGATAGTTGTGAGAATTGTTGAACTAGAAATTTTGATTAAAGAATTTTCTTTAAAAATTAATTTGGAAAATCTAAGTATTTTTGAAAAATTAATTTTGATCAAGTAAAATTAAATAATCAAACTAATTAAAATTAATATGATATTTTTAGAAATTACTTTTCCAGTCAGACAATTGGGCCAATGGGAATTGAACTTAAAAATTGGACCAGAGATCATAAATTGGGCCCGAAAGCCCAAAATAGAAACCAAGACCCAAACACTGGTCGAACCGAGCCGACGGTCCAACCGGTGGCTAGACCAAATTCGTCAAGTCGTCACTAGCCTGGACCAAATCGGCAAAAATCAGACTAGCTCAGGGTGCCGGTGACTAGGACGGCTGCATTTCAGTGGCCAAAAAATGGCCGACGACGGTGGTTCTTCAGTGGTTGAGCAGTGGAAGAATTACACTCCTACTGGGGTTCTACTAGAAAATTTGATTTCACATTACCTATTTTAATAAATATAATATTAAATTTAATTTAATACTTATCTTAATAGTATTTTATTAATTTAATATTAAAGTGATTAAGTTTAACCTTAGTTTAACTCTCTAAACTCTCTCTATATAAAGAGAGCCTTAGGTCATTATTTTTCACACTTGAATTCAAGAGAAAGTTTTAGAGAAAATTTTCTGAAGAAATTATTTTAGAAAAATTCTAAAGATATTTTTTTTACAAATTGGCTCAAAATTTTAGAGAAATTGTAAAATTACCCCACTGGTAATTTTTGTGGAGAATTTTCTAATTCAAAGCGAGTCCACACTTAGCAAACGTGAGCTTAAAGATAGCGGAGAAAACTACTCAGTCAAAGTGTTCATCTTAGACGAATCGAAAAGGTGCAAGTTTTATTAAGTGTTTATTACTTTAGATATCAGAACTAAATTCTTGTTTTGGAAAAAAAATTTGAAACTCTCGGTTTTCCCTAAATTTATTTTCCTCTGCATTTTCCAAACTTGATTTTCCGAAAATAGATGTGACTAATTGGACTGACACTACATCGGACAAGACCCAAGAAGAATAGATCTTAAATCTGTTTATGGATTTATTCACTTGTGATGTTCATAGTGTGGCATACCTAAATCCTAAATGGATGATGGACTACGTATGCGTGACTCGTACACTTTGATGTAAGTAAAAACCTGAGTTCAAATAGATAAGGAACTGAAAGCTGGTGTGTTGGGTATACGAATTCTGTAGTATGTAGCGTCATTCAAAACATTGGAATTCATATCCGAAAACATGGGTAAATGATATGCTCTTATTGGCATTACATGGTTGATAAAAAGTAAACGTGGCTACAGGTCGTCCATCTTTGTGATAGATGACTTGATCACTATTTGATAATGATTGATTTTTCATGAAGGAAGTTGTAATGATTACCATGAGATAAAATACAATCATATTGGTAGAACGGATATTATCCCAAAGAAATCAAGGACATCCTATTAGGGTAACACACTTAAGACAAAGTCACTGGATGAGCACTGAGTAGTTACTTTCATAAAAGTATGTCATTGAGGAGAGCTCAGTCACGATACTATATTGGAATGACTTCATGACTAAATGATTTTATAATTAATAGGTGAAAATTCAAAACTTAATTATCAATCATTTGAGCCTCAACTACATATGTTTAATCGGTCCCTCCGCTAGTTCGTAATAGGAAACATTTAGGAATGATTATAGTTTTCTTCAAAATAGAGAAATGGAATCATTTGGAAATGAATGTAGGTCTCTAAAAAAGGAAATGGAAATGAAAATGGAAATTTACAATCCTATATAGGATTACTTAAAATATGATGGAAGAATGAGTTTATATTTTTAGACTGTTTTGAAGCCTGAAAATGAAAATTTTATCAAGGGTAAAATCGTCAAAATTCTACCAAAGGTAAAATCATCAAAATTTACTAGAGTAACATTGAGATGAGAAAATTATTTAATATGTAAATATGAAAGTTTATTTTGGGAAATAGAAATATTAAATCCTGTTGGATCACATTATAGAGTACTGGGTCCAAAAGGCCCAAGAAGTACTCATAATTGGACTCGATGTGAAAGAGACCCAAAACCCCTCAAATAACATGAAGGGGACGGCAACCCTAGTAGAAATACAAGGGTGATTCATTCACCCATCTCCTACTCTAAGTAGGAAGTTTCTTTTCTATTTAAAATAAACTTCTACAACTCTACAAGAGTTCTACCTTCTCTTCATATAAATAGATGGCACTGGTAGAGCTATTTAGAGAACTTTTGAGATATTGTTATTTTGTTGAAATATAGAGAGAATTTATTCTCAACTTATAAACATATTTTTTAGAATAATAATTTATCGATTTCTATTAAAGAAAAGAGAGTTTTCGTTTTCACCCTAAAAGGAAAACTTTTTCTAGTCTTGTGTTTTGATTTAATTGATTGGAGCACACACTCGAAGCAGTTCGTGGTATGAGAATAGCGGAGAAAATCATTTGGTTGAAAGCTGGAGAACATCAAGGATCCGCTTATTCAAAAACACAGGTGCAATTTTTGTTTAAGGTTTATTGCTATAAATATACAAATAGGGTTAGTTTTCAAAATTTTTACTTTTCGCTATGCAACAAAATTGTTTTCAAACCGGGATTTTTTTCCAACACAAATTTGGCTCTCTATTACACCTAAATAGCTTATTCTTGAGAAATTTAAGTGTCTTTACTAGAGTTTTATCGAGTTTCAGCTTTTCACATTAATAAGTGATTTTGTTCGTTTTATGCCTTTTGAGACTTGAATGGTTGAATAGTAATTAGGGGACCTAATGAGGTTGTTGAGTGGATGTAAGGAGCCGAAGGAAATAGAAATTTAGGGTGGGTGTCGTGAGACTGACACCTTGGAAGTCGTGATAGTAAGCCTAGACCCCTAAAAGATGACAAACTTCAAAGAAAAATCAACATAGAGCAAACTGATGAGGATGTTGCGACACCAAGGAGTGGATGTTGCAACACCCAGCCAAAATTACAATACCAAAGCACCAAGGTCGTGATATCTCTAAAAGTGTTAGAGCGAAGAAATTGAGCCAAAAGTTGGGTGTTGCGACACAGAAGACCCCCCACAAGCCCAAGTTGCTTACTTTCCTTGGTATCACGACATCGAGTCATGGGTGTTGCGACACCACTGTTTGAAGAGAAAAAAAAATGAATGCAATGGTAGTTCTTGTCCAACCCTAGCCCCAACAAAAAAATAGACATCTAGGGGCATTTTGGTTAAAAAATGGGCTATAATTTAATGTTTAAAGCCACTTTTGGCTGGACGAAAAAGGAGGCTCTTTTATTATTTTTGTTTATCATCTTTTAACTTAGTTCTCTTGTCTTCTTTTCAAAATTTCCCTAGGGTTTTGTGTTTTTTCTAGCTTTCTTTAGTGTTTCTTAGTTAGTTGACATTGTAGCTTGGTTTTAATTGCTATTTGGTACTTTAAACTCCTTTGTAATTTCAGTTTCATCCTTAGCCATTAATATAGTTTAGTTTCATTTTCAGATTTTTAGATAAAAATCTTATTTTTAGTGTTCTTGTGCATCATCTTTGCTGCCATTGTCATCTTTTTCAAGCATCTGTCAAGAAAACCCTAAGCTTTTTTAACTCTATCCCTTGTATTTAACTTAATGCATGCTTTGGTTGTTTGTTTAGAAATAAGGATGAGTGGCTAAATCAGAGGTGGTTGGTTGATGGAAGTATTATCTAGTTATTTTTATAGTACTGAGGCTAAATCATAAAAACTGGACTGGATTGAATAAACTTCAAAACTTAGGATTAATGTCCCTAAAAGAATATAACTGAGACCAATAGGAGATCTCATTAGCACCTATTCGATAGTCCCTGATTAGTTTGGTGAGATCGTGAGATAAACTAGACTAATTTGTCTAACTTGGTAAAGTGAAGACCGATAGGTAAAATTATGCAAAATTAGGAGTTTAGTTATTTAGATCCATAATCCAAAGGTTAATTAGCAATATGGAAGTCAGCCAATCGATGTTTGTCACTTACTTGTTATTTGTTTGATTTTGTCTATTTTACTATTTAGTCCTTTTCAGTGCTAAGTAGTTGATTAGATTAATTTAACCTCCAAATTATGTGTTGTCGTACTATAGAAATTAGTGAGTACTAGCTAGACTCATTCATTGGATGCTTGTCAAGTAAGAATCATGAAATCGTTGACTGTATTGGGTTTGATCCTTGGAATACTCGGGTGTTCCATTGACACTATAAATATTACAACTGACTTGTCACACTTGTAGCATACCGCTTAAATTAGATTGTTTAGTGTTAATTCTCAGTCTCAATGCACGCATATCAAGGCACGATCAAAGAATCCCTCTTAAAAGGAGATAAATCTTTAGCTTTCTTAAATAGTCCATAGCTACTGACTTGAGGTAGGGTTTGATCCTTCTAATAGGGTTTGATTCTATGCTTAAAAACACTATTGAATAATTTTGAATTGATTTAAAGAGATTTGAAACATATCAAATCATTTTATTTACGTGTTTGATCAATCAAAAGTTTGATATTATTACATTAAACATTATTACATTAAAAGTTTGATCAATCAAAACTAACAAAAATAATTAATATTACTTATTGTTAATAAATTTAATCGAAGTTGAACCCAATTGTATAGCTCAACCGAATAAATATTCTATTATATATAAATATTTTTATATTTACCACATTGTTTTATATGATTTTAGTTATTATTAATAATTAATAATTAATAATTATTTTTAATATACTGAATCCAACTTTAAAACAATTTAGTTCATTGTTGAAATCAAACCGGAAATCAAATCCATCAAGCTTTCAATTCTAGTTTCAAAATTTTTATCTTTTACAGTTTAGACTTCAAACAAATGTCTTCATATTTTTATCTTTGAAAATTTGAAATTGCTTTGATCTATTTGAATTTGTTTTGCTCTTCAAACCAGTAAAGTATGAGCCCTCCTTCACAAAGCTCCTAATTTTCAGTTTTCAACCTCCTATATTAATTATTTCTTTAGTGATTAAGATAATTTACAAATATTAAGGGTTAAAATTATTATTATGCTAATTTTAAAAACTGTTACTATTAACTGTTGGTGACAAAAAAAAAAGATAAAATTAAATAATTGAGTAATTATTTGAAACTTTTTATAGTTGGGTGATAAAAAATTTATTAATTTAAGTAAAAAAAAAAAAAAAAAACTAAGAATTAGGTGATTACTCAACTTACAATATAATTTAATGCAATGCAAAATGTGGGTCACCATGGTAATCTAAATTAAGAGTAAACTATACCAGTTATCCATTAACTTTGGTCAAAATTACATTTCGATCACTCAAGTTTTTTTTACTTATGTATTAATCATTAACGTTATTGAATTGTTATATTTTTTTCACTCATCTGTTACATCTCGTTAAAATGATAACATGACACGTTAATTTAAATGGCTAATAACTAATTTGGTCTCTAAAATACAAATAAAACTTTATTTTAATATTTTTAATTATTTTCCCAATAATTGTTCTATTTTTAAAATAAATTAAAATTACTAAAAATATAAAAAGTATTATAAAAATTAAATATAAATATATATATATATATATATATATATATTAATATTGAATAAAATAAAATATCTCTCCCCCACTCCCGTCCCTCTCCTCTCCCCCACCGTCTCTCCCTCTCCCACCACTGCTCCCCTCCTCTCCCCCTCCCCCTCCCCTCGTCTCCTACAACTTCAAAAAGGAAAAAGTCGACACAAATATGTCATTCATGATGCCAGCAAATCAAGAAACTGCATCGCAGATGGTTTTTGACATATCAAACTAGTGTAGTTCCTTAAACCCTGAATCTGTACTCGACTTGTTAAACATGGTTTCTTCAAATACATCGGTGGGATTAGAATTTTGGAATCAATCCAAGCCAAGTTTAGACCATTTCAGGTAACACAAATTACATGAACTTGGTTCAGGTATAGATGTTCAAACAGTACTCTTGAAATACGTGTTAAAACATCCTCGGTGAAACCCAACATTAGACTCACCCTTTTGTTCTTTTTCCCTTTTTATTGAGTGTTTCAATTTGAACTCTTTTGATAAATTTGCATCAATTCATTTTGTAATTAAATAATGTTATTCTATTTATTTTATTCTAAATTTTTTATTTAATTTTTATAATTATTATTTATAATACAATTTATACTTTTAGAAATTTTAATTTATTTTTTATATTTTTTAAAAAATTAAAATAATTATTAAGAAAATAATTAAAAATATCAAAATAATATTTTATTTATATTTCAAGGACCAAATTAGTGATTAACCCTTTAAATTAACGTGTCATATCATTATTTTAAAGGAGGTAATGGATGAATTCGATAACATTAATGACTATTACGTATATCAAAAAATTTAGGTGGCTAAAATGTTAGTCTTGACCAAAGTTAAAAGACAACTAATGTAGTTTACCCCTAAATTAATTTCTACTCCTACATATTATTGTTTAAAGATAATACTAGCTAGGCCACTCGAAGTTGACTTTAGAAAGGGACTAAATTTCCAATAAATGTAAAATTTTTTTGGAATTTACCAGATTAAGTCGATTTTTGAAATAATTACAAGAATAAGTCGATTTTACGAAAACGATTCCACTTAAGCGCGTTTTCTGCATACTGCTAGTAATACGCTTCCAATTGGATGTGTGCTTGCCTAGTCACATGAAAACGCTTCTAGCTAGAAGCATTTCCCCCTCCAATGACTAATTAAATAGTCGTCGTCCCCCCCCCAAAACAGTTACCTTCCCCCTATAAACCCCCTATTATATTTTTCTCATAAATCACTCTCAAAATTCTTTCCAAATTCTTTCAATTTTCTATTAAATTTTTATTTGAAATTTATTTCTCTATAATTTTTTATTAGAATTATCTTAATATTTTCGCAAAAAGAAATTATTAAAAATTAATCTGTGTTTTTTGAAATTAGCAAATGGCCATATCTCTATTCCGTTTTGATGGCAACCCATTTCTGTCAATCAACTGCAAATTGTAAGAATATTTTTTAATATATTTCAACGTTGTTTAATTTTTTATTTCATTGTTATATTTGAAATTAATATTTTGTTTTTTTTACCTAAATAGGCGGAATATCGAATTTTGGAGTGTTATCTTCGTAATATATCTGCTCCTCTATCACCTTGATCGAACCGTACTTGAGGGAAGTCGATTTTTTGCACATGGCCCTTGTAGGTCGGGGTTATAAGTTAGACTCGACACTCATAAGCACGTTGGTGGAAAGGTGGAGACCCGAGACACATACATTCTATCTTCCAAGTGGCAATGTACTATCACTTTGGAGCACGTGCAGTTACAGTTAGGGTTACTGGTGGATAGTCGATAGTCACTGGGTTAGTTCACGCGGTCAATTGGTGAGGCGCATGAGGTTAACTTTTGGGTTTGGTTCCGGAGACGATTTATGGAGGCCAGATCGAAATGAGTTGGTTAAGAAGAAACTTCAGGGGCTTGGATGAGGATTCGACTGAAGTCGAAAGAAAATGACACGCTCAGATATACATCCTTCAAATCATTAAGGGTATCCTAATGCCGGATAAGTTACAAAATCTCGTCCATATAAGGTGGTTGCTGAAACTCGTCAACTTTAGAGAAGCAGGTAAACTCAGCTAGGGGTGTGCTGTGTTAGCGACCTTGTACTGGGAGATGCGTCGAGCGAAGGGACCACAATAAATTAAAATTGGTAGTTGCATTCTACTACTACAATCATGGGCACCGGTTGTCACTGTTACGTTCTCGAACGAACTACCTGTATACATTCCCACTCATAACAAGGTAAAATTCATTAGATGATATATTAACCATAATAAAATTAATTAAAATTTAAACTATTATGCTAACTAGTTATTTCAATAGGTGGAACCATGGGCTGAGTTACACGGGATTACCAAATGAGCTTCGAGATATACGGCTTCTGTTAGACCAACGATCAAAAGCGGAGGTATGTATTTATTTAAATTTGAATCATATAATATTAACGTAGTCGATTTGAGATTTAGTAGTACGCAAATATCACTAAATTTTTTATTATTTTAATATAGTTTGAATGGACACCATATGAGGATTCGACAATTAAAGAATGCATCATTCAAGAATATTTTGTGAATCCAAACATTTGGCACGTGAAGGTGGTGCCATTTGTAATGTATACTATCGTTGAGATGCACGAGTCAAATAGAGTGTTGTAACAATTTGGGTTCTGACAATCGATTCTCGTGGCACTTGAAGACTTCGACAATGTGCATCCTATCAACTAGCAAGGTCAGACGGATGAGAATTGGCCAATATTCCACGTGCAATATATCAACATATGAGACAATAAGTGTGAATTCTTACATACTCGTGAGGCCGTTGTCGCTCCAAAGTTAGCCTACGATCCAAATTACGTGTCATGGTTTAGAATCCATGGGAAGCCATACTTGTACAGCGAGGAGTCAGTAACCGCATACGATGAGGCCACGACGGGCTCTTATACATCCAAGGACTAGTAATGCGGGTCCATTATCGACACCTACATAAGAAACGGCATCAATAGCTAGACCATCGATGGCCGCACTACCCACTGGTCAATATGTACCATCTTATTCTAGTGCGTATATAAACCTTTTCATCTTTATACAAACACCATATATTCCACCACATTTTCTTGCTTCTACTTCTATACCAGGTTTTGTTTTCGAACCTCTTTTCCCGACTATTACACACCCATGCCATCTATATTTTTGAAAACAAAGATGCCGACGATGACGTATAGGCCATCTATGTAATAGACACTGGCCAAGAGTTCAATCGTTATACCATTGGTGTATGGGACACAACATAGTTATACCCATACGTTGTTTATGTTGCAAACACCTCTGGGATCATTATTCAACCAAGGTGGATCATCTTCCCAACCACCTATTCTTAAGTCGAATGATGCATGATGGCAACCAAAGAACATCAGATCGTAATCAATCGGAAGCGAAGAAGATGAGAGGTCGATGCCACAACCCCAACCAGAGGTTGAACCAACAAGGAATCTGGCACGCAATCGTTAACCACCCCGATGTGGCACAGATTCTGACCAGCATTTAGACTAATTTACTTTATCATTGTGTTCGTTATGTTAACATTTAAATAAATATAAAACATTTATATTGTATCGATGTGGCATATTATTATGTTTTTAAATCAATATTGTTTTTTTCATTTCAATTGGCATTTGTTATCATTTCACAAATTTAAACCAATGTTTTATGTGGAAAATGGATTATAATAAAATTTTATGCTAACGAAATGTTGTACTTGTATTGTCCTTTCGATGTGGACATGATGACATTGTATGGACTGGATTCCTATACCACTCACATAACCTCGGTTGGTTTGATCTCTCCCGAATATTCATATTGCCAAGTATTCGAGTTGACATCAGTCAACCTTTTAGTTTGTGATGCAATGATCTATCAGATAGCAACTTAAAATGAGCGTTCGATATAGGCGGCCACCTATATTGATCTAGGGCCGGTAGGAATACGTGTCTCTATACGTTATACATGTTTTCTAGTTTGTACACTTCATCCACAAGACTCATAGGATCCAAGTGTTGATTGCTACATGTTACAATTGAATGAGCGCATGGAAAACCCCATCTTCTTCTTAATAGAAATCATAATTTTCCATGCACATCTCTATCTTGCGTTGCGCACCTCGTCTCAAACTTCTTAGATTAGGATTTAACCACGTTGAATTTTACCCTATTCTTGATGATGTATCATTTCACTGCAACGACAAAATAATCTTTAGTGGAAAACTCCTTCCCGACTTTCAAATCTCTTGAATCCAATGAAAAACTCGTGTGGCTCAGCCTCCTGTATGGTAGTTTTGCAAAATTCAATCCATCTTCTACTGATAGGTCCACATTATGCATGTGGGTTGGAGGTGAGTATGTCTTGAACTGTGGATCGTTTTCGACATTTTCATTAGGATCTTCACTTTCTTCATCATCTTTTAGTTTAATTAGAGCATACAATGGTTCAGAAAATAATACAATTTCTGAGCCATCGGTACTGGGCTCCCGATTGGATCAGCATCAGATTCATTGTCATCTTCATTCTCAGACCCACCAACATCTTCTTTGTTAGATGACCTCTCGCTAGTGGACATCGTAGGGAGTACATCATCCATTCTTGTGTAGTTATCGAAACATCCAAAATCATTTGTCAATAGCTAACCACTGAAATTTGATGTCACTCTTGTAACACCACTAACCCGTATCCGTCACCGAAATAAGGTTACGGAGTATTACCGGACATATCATATAATACATTAAACATTTCTTTATTCAATTCACATTTCAATCATTGAACTTTCAAACATATTCATAAAGTTCCTAGTTCAAGCTTACGAGGTTCAAATCATGCATTAAACGTGGTTCAGGACTACACCGATATCTTAGAAAACTTTTGGGAAACTTGGAAAATTTTTCAAATTTCAGGGGACACACGCCCGTGTAGCTTGGTCGTGTGTCTCACAGGGCCACAAGATACGCCTGTGTGGAAATTTGAAATGGGATCACATGGCCATGTCCCAGACTGTATTCTACCCATGTAACTCTCTGACTTGGGTCACACGGCCAACCACACGCCCGTGTGACTAGCCTGTGTAACTCACTGACTTGTTTCTATTAGAAACTACAGGGGACACACGGTTATGTCACCTGACCATATGTCACACACGACTGAGACACACTCCCGTGTCTCTGCTTGTGTGGACGAGAATAGGCTATTTACCAAGCCATTTTGTCACCCAAATTTGTATACACCCACACCAAACCAAATGGCACCAAAACATAGCATAAATAGACATCCAATTAACCTCAACCAAGCATGAGTCATACTATATCAATACCAACAAATACAAATCACACCAACACCATTTTATACCATTCAATTTCTTACAAACTTTACTTTCTCATATCATCAATATAAACACTTTCTAATATGCATTATTTGCCTAAATTCACTAGCATACCAACATTCAAAATTCAGCCATCTGATATCCATAATACCTATTATCAACAAGCATCACAAGTCCATCATCAAATACATAACACTAGCTATATGCACATGTATATATATATCACAAAATATATACCAAAATAAGCCAAGTTACATGGCTATACACATATCATACATATAACATTTACAAACCAACTCAAGTGGCTAAATTTATTATCAACCGATAACCACAATTACCAAAGTTCCTATACATGCTATATAACCAAACATATAGATTCAAAAGTACCAAAATGATAGCTTGATAGTGTGATGAAGTCTCCAACAATCCCGAATCCGAGCTAGCTTTGGAATTACTATAAAACACGAAAAAATAAACAGAGTAAGCTTTAGAGCTTAGTAAGCTCATATGACTAATAAGTATAATTTGCCAATTCATTCACAATTTAAATAAAATAAGTAAATATAAGTAATACATTCAATTCAACAATTTGCACATTGTCATAATTCTATGTATCATGTATAAATTCATCAACTTTTACTTACTTTTCATATGAACTTATCAATTATCACTTACTTGCCAAACTTATCATGAGTACTTAAACCGATCCATATCATTGCTTACATCCTCGTACCATCATCTTTTCTAGTTGAACCATTCGAAATAATATCGGATACTCAGGTATCTCACACACTAAGTGCCATATATGTGGTTAAACCACCTCTATCACATATATTGTATAATGCTCATTCTTGAGCCATCACTTAGTCTGCTCACACAAGCTGTCGGTCAAGACGTAGCTACACGGTGTTGCTCACACAAGCTGTCAAGTAATCGCAACACATGCTGGTATACTCAGGCACTGGTAAGACATACAGGACCAACGCCCAAATCACATAACCATAGTAATCCCCTAATGACATGTCACTAGTATCTTATCAATTTCTATGGTTCAATCGAGATTCACACTTTGTTAATGATTTGTCGATAGATTCCGCAGTGCCGAAGTATTGTAATTATGATATTTAAGATATAAACACATATAACATTAAGCTTATTAATCATACGAACTTACCTCATCGTAAAATCAGCGAAATGGATCTACTAGTCAATTACTTTGTTTTTCCCCCAAATCTAGATCCGAACTTCGTTTTTCTTGATTTATATAATATCAAATTCAGCTTATTCCATATCACTCTATTCAATTTAATCCAAAAATCGTATTATGGAAAAAATTACATTTTTGTCTTTACTATTTCAACGTTTTTACAATTTAGTCCTTATCTCATAAAAACACTAATTCATGCAATTCCATC
The DNA here is from genome assembly GCA_020496765.1 of Gossypium stocksii. Classification (NCBI taxonomy): domain Eukaryota; kingdom Viridiplantae; phylum Streptophyta; class Magnoliopsida; order Malvales; family Malvaceae; genus Gossypium; species Gossypium stocksii. The sequence goes on from CM035622.1 coordinate 69,684,845, forward strand.
TAAACCTATGCTAGCCGAATTTCAATTAGGCTCCTAGCGACCCATATTTTTCATTTATTTCACATTTTAACCACAAAGTTTCCACATTTCACAATTTAATCCTTAATTTGCATTTTTACTAAAAATCACTTTACAAATTTTGTTTATCTAACAACAACCATTCCAAAATCTATCAAACAACAAAATACACATACATTCATCAATGGAAAAACCCTAAACCTTTAATATTTTTGTAAAATAGTCCCTAGACTAGCTAAACCTAGTTGCAACGATCTTAAAAACATAGAAATCATTAAAAACGAGACAAAAATTACTCACCAATTGCTCAAATAAGCTTCGCCAAATAGAAAGGATGGAAATGGATTCTTTTTGCCCTAGGTTCTATTGAAGATGAAGAAAGAAAAAGATGATCCATGTTTTATTTCATTTAATTTATCTATATTTACTAAATACCAAAATTAACCTTAATGAACTTTAATTATTACACTAATACCATGCCACTATCATCCACTAACCATTTAATGGGTTAATTATCATATAAGGACTTCTACTTTAAGATTCTATAGCTATTAGACACCTTTAGCTAATAGAACACAACTTTTACACTTTACGCGATTTAGTCCTTTTTACCGAATTAAACATTCAAACAGTAAAATTTCTTAATGAAATTTTTATACTATCATACTAAAATGTTGTAAACATTAAAATAATAATAAAATAAATATTTTGATTTCAGATTTGTGGTTTCGAAACCACTATTCTGATTGAACCAAAAACGGGTTGTTACAATTCCCTTATAAGAGTTCCTAACATTGAACATCAGTTGACCCAAGTTCAAATCAATACCACTAAATGAGTGTCGTGCATGGGTTGTGTATTCCATCTTACCACACCAACCCAACTGTTCGGTGTTCTGCCTGCCACTATTGAAATCTAAGGTCGAGACAAATGAGTGTCTTCCCATTGATGATTTCGAGATATCATGATGAGAAGTTCCTAACAATGTGGTGAACCCACCAAACAACTATGTCGTTGGACTATCGGCATGTTCTTCCATTTTATCATCTTAAACAAGAACATATGTCGACATCTGAGGGCCTTGGTCTCCCCTTGAGAACTCGATATATAACTCTAGAAACGTTGATTCACTATTCAGATACGTCTGCACAATCGCTTCCAACCCTCTCGCACCTCTGATATCGAAAGCTTCATATCTAACGGGGTCGTTTAACGCACAAAATCGATATTAAAGAGACGATACTCTCAGTTAATTGGATCCAATGATTTTCCACCTAATTATTATTCGTAGTTCTGACAATTGTATGTTCTGGTTAAAAGTCAGCCACACTGTGTTCTCTAATAAAAAATGACCTCGTTCTCGGTGTCATACACTTTACTGTCGTAATAAACAATAGCATTAATCTGTTCACTCATTTTCAACCAAATAGTCTATCAAGACGTTCAAAACAAAAATATTATGCAAAAAAATTACTGCTACAACTAAATATGAACAACAAAAATCAATGCTTACTTTTATGCAAATTGCGTCGTTTCTCCAACTTATACCTTCTCTATGAACTTTTCTTCTTCTGATCTCCCTGGCAACTGGTTATTTACTTGTAAATGGTTTATGTCACTTGAGGCTAAAATATATTTCATTTATAGATCAGGGGACGAGCTTCAAGTTGATTTTAAAAATTCCCACAGGCTAGTGTGGGTTGAAATTTGTAGAAAGATAACGCTCCAAGCAGGACGCCTTGTCAACAAAAGTATTGAAAGCATGTCCAATTGGAAGTGTTTTCAGTGCCATGTAAGTTGAAAGCGCTTCTAACTGGACGCGCTTTCAGTACTTTTGCTGATAGTGCATCCTACTTGGAGCGTTATCTCTACAAATTTCAACCCCCATTTGGGACAAAAAACCCATCATATATATCCCGAGATATATTTTGAAAACTCATCTCGTCAATATTAATGCACTGCGATTAATAATTTCCTAAAATATTGGATTAAACTAGTATTAAAAATGTGCAAAATTTTAAAAACTAATATTGTGCGTCCTGCTTGGAGCGTTATCTCTCTATAAATTTCAACCCTCACTTGGGACAAAAAACCCACCATATATTCCGATATATATTTTCAGAACCCATCTCATCAATATTAATGTACTGTGATAAATAATTTACTAAAATATTGGATCAAACTAGTATTAAAAATGTGAAAGAATTTAAAAAACTAATATTTCTTCCCAAACAAGTACTTCGAGTTTCGATGAAAATATGAGGTTTCTAAATTTCTAATACAATAATAATTATTTAACATTTCAAAAACCCTGAACCCTAACACTAAAATACAAAACCCTAGCACAAAATTCCAGGAGGAAAATGCTTCCAGCTAAAAATTTTTTCAGCTGAACTGTTAGAAAACACGTACACCAGAGAGTGTTTTCCTGCCAACACACTAAAAGCTCGTCCAGCAAGAAGCGTATTACTGGTAGTATCAAGAAACCGTGTCCACCTAGAAGTGATTTTCTGAACGTGAAAGCATTTTAGTAAAATTTGCCTATTCTTGTAATTTTTCCAAAAATCGACCTAATCTAGTAAATTTCAAAAAATTTCGACATTTTTGGTAATTTAGTCCTAGAAAGGCATACTTGGCGAACATTAATTTGGATATTTCAATCTGTTAACTCGATCTATCATAAAAAATAATAAAAACATTACAAATTATTTTATATTAGTATTATAATTGTTTTTGTAATTATTTTTAAGAAAAAATTATAATAAACATAATTATAATATAAATAATACATCTAAATAATTATAATTTAAATTATAAAATTAAATTAAATTAATAATTAAAATATATAAAAATATATATACATCAAATAAAACTTAACAAAATAAATTTATATAAAAAATCAACTAATGATTTACATGATGGGATACTCAAACTTTAAATAATAACTACAATCAAATTAACATCACAAAGCATATTCATAACTAAATCTGAATTTAATATTATAATTGCACGTAACTTTTATTATGACATAATTCTCAAGAAGAGCTTTGTTTTTTATAACATAACAACATAAATAAAATAAATGGTTTGGATGATGGTAAAAATATCACAAACAATCTGTTGTACTAAAAACTAAATAAATAATTTTTATATGTTAAATTAAAGAGTAATTTAATTTTTATTATTAAAAATTTCATTTATTTTTATCATTAAAAATTAGTGTAACTGATGAAATAACTAAACTAATGTGCCATACATATAGTACATTAGATCAATTTTGAATAATAAAAATGGACAATATTTTTAATCAAAAAATTGATTAATTAAACGGAAAATATACAAGTACCTCCACCTAGTGACTAGGGGTGTGTAACTTTAGGGTAAAACCAAATTAATTCGGTTAACCGATCGAATTTGGTTAATCAATTGGTTAACCGAATTAATTCGGTTAGGGTCGGTTAATAATTTTTTGGAATTTCTATTAATGGTTAATTCGGTTCGAAATCAGTCGGTTAATCGAATTTAATAAATAATATTATAATATATAAGTATTCGGCCGGTTCAGTTAATTTTTTGGAAATATTAATTAACCGATCGGTTAAGTTGGTTAATTTTTTATATGTTTTATACGTATTTTAATCATATATATATATATATAAAGATTAATTCGGTTAACTTTAACTGAAAAAGTTCTCAATTAATTTTTTTATTTTTTTTTTTAAATTTTAACTTAATTAGTGATTAAAAATTTTAAAAAAATTAATTAATTTAATTAATAATAATTCGAGTTGATTAACGGATTAACACTCCGGCCGGTTACTACGTTTATAAGTCGTTTGCTTATGGGAAAAATCAACTCAAATGGGCTCCACATACACATTTTTTCCACACGGTATCAGCTTATAAAAAAAACCAGGAATTAATTATTTAATTACTTAATAGCGGCAATATGAACATCCAATAATCTTCCACTACCTTTCTTTTCTCCTCCTCCACCAACCCCGCCCTAATCCGCCATAAATGGCGTTCTCTCCCGGAATACCCCACCGTCGTCGTCACTTCCTTCGCTTCCTCACTCTCCTCTCTCTCTTCTTCATCTCCCATTCAAGGCTAACTCTCGACCGTTCAGACTCCAATGCTCTTTCCACACTTCTCAAAGACTTGGGCATCGCCAGTCAACGGTTCCCCGCCACCGATCCTTGCAGCGCCACCGGCGTTTTCTGCGAGAGAAGACTGGCCGACGACAACACTTATGTCCTTAAAGTCACCAGGCTTTTATTTAAATCCCAAATGCTTGATGGGTCTCTGTCTCCTGCAATTGGGAAGCTGTCGGAGCTGAAAGAGCTCTCCGTTTCCCACAACAGGATTGGTAACCCAGTTCCAGATGAAGTTGTTCACTGTAAAAAACTCGAAATCCTCGACCTTCGAAACAACATTTTTTCTGGCGAGATACCGTCGAATTTGTCTTCTTTGGTTCGTCTCCGAGTTCTCGATTTATCTTCCAATAAGTTCACCGGTGACTTGACCTTCTTGAAGTATTTTCCCAACTTGGAAAATCTTTCCCTTGCCAACAATCTGTTTTCCGGGAAAATCCCATCATCTATACGTTCGTTTCGAAACCTTCGGTTCTTTGATTTGTCAGGGAACAATTTCCTTGAAGGTTCAGCTCCATTGATGAGCCAAGTTGATGAATCAACAGTATCTCAGTACCCCAAACGGTACACTTTTGCTGAGAGGAAATCAACAAACAATAGCAGAAGCAGAGCTCAAGCTCCATCACCAATTGGAAGCAAATCAGTAACCGGTGAAGGTCCTAGCTCATCACCAGTAACTCAACACCGACACAAAAATAAGAGTAAAAAGGCAATGGAATGGCTGTTGGGATTCTTTGCTGGAGCTGTAGGTGGGGGCATATCTGGGTTCGTCTTCTCTGTCATGTTTAAACTGGTGTTGGCAACCATTTTAGGAGCTGCTAAAGATCCTGGTCCATCCATATTCAGTCCACTGATTAAGAAAGCCGAGGATTTATCGTTTTTAGAGAAAGAAGATGGGTTGGCTTCATTGGAGATCATCGGGAAAGGGGGGTGTGGAGAAGTATATAAAGCTGAATTACCAGGAAGTGATGGCAAAATGATTGCTATTAAGAAAATTATTCAACCCCCAAAAGATGCAGCTGAGTTAACTGATGAAGATAGCAAGCTTCTCAACAAGAAAATGCGTCAAATCAAATCAGAGATCACCACAGTAGGGCAAATTCGACATAGGAATCTTCTTCCGTTGTTGGCTCATATTTCTCGACCTGACTGTCACTACCTTGTGTATGAATTCATGAAGAATGGAAGCTTGCAAGACATCTTACAACAAGTATCGGAAGGCACAAGGGAGCTAGATTGGCTTGCGCGGCAGAGGATAGCAAAAGGAGTGGCTGCTGGGCTTGAATATCTTCACATGCACCATAGCCCTCGAATCATTCATAGAGATTTGAAACCAGGGAACATCCTTCTTGATGATGAAATGGAAGCCAGGATTGCAGATTTCGGGCTTGCAAAAGCAATGCCTGATGCACAAACTCATATTACCACTTCCAATTTGGCTGGAACTGTAGGTTATATAGCACCTGAATATCATCAAACACTTAAGTTTACTGATAAGTGTGATATTTATAGCTTTGGGGTTATACTTTGTGTTTTGGTGATGGGGAAGCTACCATCTGATACGTTCTTTCAACACACTGATGAGATGAGTTTAGTGAAATGGATGAGAAACATCATGATTTCAGACAACCCCACAACAGCCATAGATCCAAAACTGATTGGAAAAGGGTTTGAAGATCAAATGATTCTGGTTTTGAAGATTGCGTATTTCTGTACTTTGGATGATCCAAAGGAGAGACCAAACAGCAAAGATGTCAGATGCATGTTGTCTCAAATCAAGAGTTAAGTTTAAGTCGGGGAATGTTTAGAATAATGTTGCACTGACAAAGAATGTTGTCAGATTGTTAGTTCTTTTCTTTCTTTTTTTTTTTTTTTGTTTGCTGCATATCATCTTTATATGTAACCAGTTGTTGTAAAATTGTAAGAAATATATATAATCTGGGTTTGGACGTACCCTGCTAAATTTAGAAACAAATCCTGCACTCTTTTCCTTGGTCAAAGTGCATGCCTCTAAAGTAGTATGAAGGGCATTCACCCTTAACATACAACAATCAACTAATTTAATATATCTCCAACATGCTCAAATATCAATATTTACTATTACAATCGAAATACAATCAGTCTAACTCGTTTGTATACTCAAAATTTATAATGGTCTTCGTTTGCAAACCCTTTATCCTGTATGGAACATTTAGATGATGTAGCACTAGGGCTATCACTTTATTTCCTTTGGAATTTGATTGGTAGCTTGGGAATGGGAATTGGGGACAGGGCCACTAACATCGTGAAACATGTTATTTCCAGGGAACATGATGACAGCAAGATAATACTAAATTTAAGAACCACAGAATTTTTGGTGGGATCAAAAGGTTTGACTCAATCAAACTTTAGGAAGCTTCATAAAAGAGACAAAAAGGTTCAACTAGGAGAGGTTTGACTCAATCTTTTGAAGTTTTTATTTTTTATTTTTACACTCAAGTGGCTTGAGGAATTTAATTCATTCGATTATTTTTAGGTTATATTATGATTGTTTGGGAACTTGGATTTTAAGCTTTGGATTCTGAATTAATTTCTTTCAACGAAACATTAGTTTAATGGTTAGTTTATATTTATTCCGATTTATATCATATTATATGTGGACTCTATATAAAACTATTCTAATATAAGTTTAAATTCTTTTTATACATGTAAATGTAATTCTTGTTATAATTATTTAGATATATTTTTTGTAATTGCAATTGTGATTGCAAATGTAACTTTAAAAACAAAGCCTTATATATATACATATACATATACATATACATATACATATACATATATATATATATATATATACACTATTTATAAAAGGTTGGACTGAGTTCGGTGTCACTCATAATTGGATCGCAGCTCAATAATAAACTTACTAAAAACTCCTTTATTTTTATAACAACAATATCGTTTTGATGGGATTTTTTTTTTGTCTTTTCATATGAAATCTATAAAAAACACTTAAACATAATGGGATTGGAACTCAAAATAGTATAGTCTTCACTCTATTAACTTCACCATTTCCTTTTTGATACAATTTTTGTTCAAACCTTGACTATTCCTATGGAAGGTGAACACTCGACCAACATGCCACAACTTAGCATTCAACTTCACAATTTCAATCAAAGCCATTGCTATATCAATTTTTTATAAATTTGTTACCTAAAGTTTTCACACACATCATAGGTCTGATAAAATTAATCTAGTATTAATTGAAAAATACATCATGTTTAATATATGATTATATTAGAATATAATACAATTTATAATATAATTTAATAATAATTAAAAATATTTTTATGTTTAACTAATTTTTATTATTTTTAATAAAAATTATTGAAAATAAATATTGAAAATAAAAAATAGAATAATAATTAATTAATAAAGGATCAAGTTATTTTTTTTTTTTTAAATTCCAAATTTGAAATGATTCAACCTTAAAATAAACTCAATCCAAAATAACTCAAAATCAAAGTAACCCAATTTAAATAGATGGATGAAATGCAACCCGACTCGGTTGTTTGTGTTATATATATATATATATATATAGCAATTCGACATCGCACATGCAAGTTAATTTGGTTTGAGCCCAAATTTGAAGCATTTGTGGATTTGTAATTTGCGAAAAGGCTCATTGATGAGTCGGCAGTGGATATCCCATTGTGCTCCGTTTGAGCATCGCAGGCCTACGATAAATGGCTGCCTTTGGACCCACTTTCTCTTTCATGCCTCTAAACCAACAATGTTATTTAGGACACAGGGTGAAAAATAAAATTATATAATAAATATTTAAAAAATTGATATAAATAATAAATGAAAATACTATATAGATTTGGATTTAAATGTTATTATATGTGTTATTTTTTAATATAAAAATATAAAAGGATAAAAATAACTTTTGAAATAATACAATTTATCTTGGATATTTTATCATTATTTAATTAAATTTGTACCTAATTATCCTGTAATATCAACTCACCCAATACTTGATATATAATATAGATCTAGTACATGTTTTATGTCTTTATGTTATTGATGATTCAATCAAATTAATCCCGCCTACAAACGGATCAGGAGTGGTATCGAGGGCATCACAAAGGCCCTCACCTCCTTAAATAAAAAAAATTTCCCTTTTGACTCTTTAAAATTTATAAAATTTTAATTTAGTATATTATAAAATTGTACTTAAACCTTTAAAAAATAATAAAATTTTGATTTAATTTTAAATAATTATAAAAATTAAAAATATATAATTTAGTTTCGTCCAATTTTTTTTTTTCTAATTTTCCCCTATCATCCTCACCCTTACACACAAACTCAATTATTTTCATTGCCATCAGCGTGAAATTTCATCCTCTCCTGGAAAAAGTTTCAGCTTCAATAACTGGAGAGCCTTGATTCTCTTTGAACATTACAGGTTCTAAGTACCTGTTTCTTATCAACAATGCCTACATTAATTTCACCCAATTATCAATTTTTTTTTTTTAAATTGGTCACCCATTAAGACAACGTGGCAGTTAAAAAATTGCTATAATAATAAATTTAGTCCCCAACTTTATAATATTGTATCGATTTAGTCATTTTATAAAAAAATTAACCCTCAATTTTATCTTAATTCTAAAAATTCAAAGAAAAATATAAAAATACATAAGTATTTTGGTCAAAAAATAAAAAAATATTTTAAAATGATTATAAAATTTGATCTGGGTGTTGCACAAAGTTCCTGTGTTGTATAAATAAAACAGAGAATGAAATAAGAAAGTTAAGTTTTGTAAAATAAAAAATCCAAATGCATGCAATGAGGATGTTGTATGATAAGGATGAGGTCGGGTCGACTGCAGAGAGGAATATTTAGGGAGAACACAAAAGTCAACAATCCAGACAAATAAATAAATAAATAAATTTATGTTAAAACAAGTACTTAATCATTGAGAATAGCGTAAAATAAAATATTTCATAAATAGAGAGATACCTTAAAATTGGGACTAATTATTGGTTGCCTTAGTCCTTACACTCACCCAATGGATCTGTCTTCACATTGCCACATGATCCTGTTTCTTGCTTTACAATTCCTAATATCTATGTTATCCAACCCAAATTTATTTATTTATGGAAATCTTCAAATATATAAATAATGAATTAAGAAAATTCAGTATCTTGCACACATTCCTATCCTATCGCTCAATTCATTTGTATCAACTCATTTTTATATAATATCTAAAATTATTCGTAACTCTTCCTCAATCTTTAAATAAGAAGATAATTCACTTCAGCGCACTCGAATCTACATTCTCCTACACTAATAACAATGCCGATGCCAATCGAATTAAGATTCAATCGACAGAAAAATATAAAACTTTTGCTTTGAATTAATATTAAAGATTTGATTGATGATTAAATGGGGATTGGCCAGTTTTGAGTTTTACAAACAAAAACTGTCCCTTTCTTTTACAATTATAAGCATGAAATTTTCTGGAAACTGGCCAGCTTTGTGGCGACATAAAACTGTGTTAAATGTCACAAATTCTCTTTAAATATATGTTTTATATCAAATTTTGCTATTAGACCTTGTACTTTATGTAAGTTGTAGATTTAGTACCTCTACTTTAATTTGATCAATTTCGGTCCCTTCACTTTTAGAATTTGAAAAGTTTAATCCTAACTCAATGGTAATTGTTAAATATATTTAGTTAAATTATGTCATTAGTCCTATTTTATGCGTAAAGTTATAGGTTTAGTCCATGTCCACCAATTGGATCATTTTTGGTAGCTATATTTTTTGGATTTCAAAATTTTTGTCTTAATGCAAACAATAATCATTAAATCTATTAACTGATTTTTGTGAGTAATATGTGAAAATTACAAACAGACATAGCATTACACATTTGATAACATGTTTGACACATTAAACTTTGAAAATAATAAAATATAATTTAATAAATTTAATAGTTATCATTTACTTAGAACTAAAATTTTTAAATTCTAAAAGTACAGGTACTGAAAATGACCAAATTAAGATACATGTACTAAATTCACAATTTATACAAACTATAGGGTCTAATAGCAGAGTTTCACCTTTATAATATTTGGGTAGAAATACCATAAGTCATGTATTATAGCGCGCAAAATTAGACCTATCAATTGGATGGATGGAGTTACTTTTAGGCTGTGTTTGTAATGTTTTTTAGAAGTATTTTTGCCATGAAAGCACTTCTGAAGTAAAAGAAATGTAAACAAGCAACTTTTGAATTAAATTTTTAGATTTTCAAAAAGGATTTTTCTAAACAAGCAACTTTTGAATTAAATTTTTAGATTTTCAAAAAGGATTTTTCTTTTCAAATGGAGAAGTTAATTTTTTGAATTAAAAAGGATTATTTGAGGTTTAATCAAATATTCACATTTAATTAAATATATCGATTATTTTGAATTGGGTAATTTTATATTCAAGTTATGGATAATTATTTGGAGCATTAGAAATGATTTTTTTTAAAGATAAATTTATTAATTCATTCAATGAATAGAATCATATAATTCAGAGAAAAAAATAACAAACACTCGTTGTAGATGGTGAGGACAAGCTCCATCAACACAACAAATGCTTTAGCCTCAACATCAATAGAACATTATGACACGTTGACAATTGGCTTTGTTACAACTCAAACACGATATGTCTGGAGTGATTGCAAATACTTAATATGATAAGAAAATCAGTCCCAGATGGTAAAGAATTGAGCATTCACCAAACTAGAAATGATGGCAACAAAATCATCCCTAAAATCACTTGAAAAAAACTAAGATTAGATGCATAAGTAAAACTAAAAAACGTGCTACAAGAACAGAAAAAAAAACTTCTAAAACTAAAGACTTATTTAACAACAGAAAAACAAACAAAAAAAATATACAACTTAGGACAACACCGGTCCAAATTGACACGTGAAATTATTTATTATTCTGAAATACTCTCAAAACAAAAACAAATTAAGAAGTTGACGAAGAGTCACCCACTTTCCAAGAAAAACTACTGGTGGTTGGTGGAGTTTTAGTGAACGACAAGTACCGTCATTTGTCCATCACAACTTGTAAAGACAACAAAGATACTCACAAAATAGATATGTAAAATAAAAAGAGAGAAGACATGTGTGGTAAATGAGAAGAAAAAAAAAAGAAAGAAAGAAAGGATTGATGGTAGAGGAAAAAGGCAGGCGATAGCCAACCTGGAGGCTAGTACTGTCACTAAGCAAAACAAAAGATAAGAAGTAAACAGCTTGAAGAAAAAAAGAGAAATTCTTTTAAAGTTTTTCTTAACATGTGACAATTCCTTTTGGAAATGAAAAGTTTTAACTCCACAAACAAGATTAAGATTTTTTCTATGTGTACTTAAATTGTATTTAAAAATTAATAAATAAATTTTACTTATAAAATAAAAACTTCCTAGTGTGTATCAAATAAGCACCCTCAAATTATTTGTATATTTGCTCATATTTTTCAATTAAACCATTAAAATCAATAAGGTCCAATTTCTTAATTTTAAAATAAAATAAAATCAAAATTAAATAAATTATTTAATCCATTTAATAATAACTCGAAATTATTTTTGAGATAAAAAATATATATTTTTGGTAACATGAAGAGGACAAACAAGGAAACATCAACAAAGGCTACAAAAGGAAGCCAAAAATTTCATCTCGGACAACTTGAGCCACCTTCCTCGGCGGTTCATCAAACCGATGGACATTGTTGTAAGCCCAATTTTGCCCAACCCAAATCCCTTACATTTACAAATAAATCCAAAACCCAAATTAACTACCCTAACCTATTACATCAAAAAAAACCAAGCAACCAAAACCCCAAGACCCGTTTACCCAATACCCGTTTGTACAGCACAGCAAACCCAAATTCCCAAACCCATTTAGCCTACCCACGACCCAGATTCAAGACCCTAACCTAATTACCCAACAGACCCTAACCCGTTACAAGCCCAACCTCGAAACCCTAGCCACACCGACCTAACCCCACTTGCTCTGACTCGGCAGCTTCCACCGCCTCTATTCTGCCTCAGCCACCGCCACTGTCCCATCGAGTGCTATCCATTTGCGCAATAGGTCCTGCAAACAGTAAATGAGAAGAGACAGTTAGTGGTATAATATGTTTTGTAAAAAGGGTATATAAACCCGAATTGAAGAAGGTATAGGGGGATTTTTTTTGGTTTTTCAAAAACGAAAGAAAAGGGAATACATTGTAAAATTTTTTAAAGGGATCATTCAGAGTTTAAAGCAGAAGATAGCAATAGCGAAGGGACACCCCATTCGGAAACCAAATCGGAAAATTAAACAGAAGCCTAAGGTGATTTAGTTTTCTAATTTTCTCTTTTGTTTTTTCATTTGCATGTATACTTTAGAATAATAAAAATAACAGTATAAAATAAAATAAGTAGAGAACTAAAAAAAAAACAGCAAAAATTACCTTTCCGGCCACCGTGTGCGGTGGCCGGCACCGGCGACAGCACGGCGTTCCGATGACCTTCCGGTGGTCGGACCGACCACCGGAAATCGCCCCGATTTCCCCTCTCCCTCTCTCCCTTCCTTTTTTTTTCTCTGCCCCGTGAAAAATGATTTTTTTGCCTGATTTGGGCCTTTTATAGCCGTCCTAAACGACACCGTTTTGGGGGCTGTACTTTGGCCTCAAAACGGTGTCGTTTTGAGGGACCCAACCCGAGCTCCGATCCGAACCCGCCAAGGATCCGCGTGTTTCTGATTCAAAGGGGAAATTACGCGATTGGTCCTTCCGCCTTTTCTAATTTTTGCAATCAAGTTTTCAAGTGTTTTAAATTAAGCCCAGAATTTGTTACGTACATCAATTTAGTCCCTACTGGCGCGCTGCGTTTTAAGAGACTCGGGAAATTTACTATTTTGGTCCCCCTATCTTTTACCCGCGTTTAGTCAGGTCTTATTTGCATGTTTATGTTTTAAAATCTGGCCTGGATATCTGCTTTCGTTTTCAATTTAGTCCCTTTTACTTTATTTCATTATTTCATTTTAATTATAATATCACCCCATTTATTATTATTTATTATATTATCATTATATATTATAATTATTATTGTTACTATTATAGTTGTTATTTATTATCTTTATGTTAATATTATTATTACTTTATTTTATTGATATTATTTGTTATTATTATATATTATTATGTATACATATATTATTACTATATTTTGTGCTACCATTATATCATATTTGTTCTTAGTATCGATGTATGTTCCTTTATAAATGCATATCTCAAGTGTATATATATTTATTATTAGTAGCATACTTTAACCTAATTATTGATAATAATACGTATATATTATGTATATCTTTAACATACTATAATTATTTTCTTATACATTATATTATTTATACCATCTTATATATTTTAATGCTTTACCGTATATTTACGTATGTATTCCATATTTATTTTTATGTATTAATATAAGTGTCACCTTTATGTACATACTCTTATATTATTATTTTATGTTATTTCGATTAATTAGTTTTTAAATATGACATTATTATGATATTTTTACTATTACGTTTTATTACTTTCATTATTAACATTAAATTGTTTACTAATGTCTTGTTATTTTCAATATTATTATTTATTTTTAACATTATTATCAGCATCCATTTTTACATATTTTGTATATATTTTATTAGGCATGCATTTTTCGTTGTATACTCGTAATATTATATCGTTCATAGTTCCATATTTTATTCTATTATACTATTACATATATTTCCTAAACCTAGTATTATATGTTTACCATCATTTTCATCTGTATTATTATTATTATCATAAACACCATACTATGCATGCGTGTTTAAAGTATTATAAACATTCTATAGGTCTAGTATTGTGTGTTGTGTATATATATTTATTTATTACCGCGTATTCGTATTATTATACCATGTGCATTATTATAATTATTATTATTACACATGCATTGTTATATGTTTTATTCATCTCGTATACTTTTCACCTTTATCATTATTTGTTTTTAATGTAGCATATTATTTCATATTGTTTCTACGACAACTCTATTTATCATAATCTTTTCATGTTCTAATAAACAAGGCAATATGCCGATTTTAACATTATGCCAGTGATTTCATTGCTATTGTTGGGTGAATCACGAATGGCTCGTGTTAAAAGCGGGATATCCTTCTTAAAAATAAAAATTCTAAAAACGCTCATACCTCGATCGGATCATGACTAAATTTTAAATTGAACTTGTACTTTTGAAAATTAAGACAACGTACATTTGAAAGATACCAATTTTGGGCGTCGCGGGGGTGCTAATACCTTCCCCGCGCGTAACCGACTCCCGGACCCTACTTTTCTCTGAACTTTAACGCGGACCTAAACTTGGCCTTTTTACCCGAAGTTTGATGTTTTATCAGGTGTCCGATCACACCTAGAAGAAAAGATCGGTGGCGACTCCCTTGTTTTTAATAGAATCAAAATCCATTTTCAAGATTTTAAATCGCCACAATTAGCGACCTAAGCTAAAAATTTTACGTCGCTACAGCTGGCGACTCCGCTGGGGACCAGCTTTCGAGAGTCGAATCGAATCAAATACGTTGTCAAAATTTTCGAAGTGCTTTTTTCAAATTAATGTTTAGTCGTGACCCTCAAATTTTTGAAAACTCATGCACTCGCATCTCATTGTAAATATTTTCTAACTTCTTGTCTACTTGTTTTGAAGCTCTAATTTTCTAAGCTTCGGTTCTCTAAGTCTAGTTTCTAAAATAAAACGAAAGGTTTACGAGTCTCTCCCCACACACCGCGCACTTGCATTTAGCATGACATGAGCGCCATACCCGGGCTCCGTCCCTCTTAAGTGAAAGTAAACGCTACGCCTTCGTGAGTTAACTCGCCCCTCCGCACAGGCTAGTGAATACTTTCGGGTTACATATGACTTATGCTTTCGTGAGATAACTCGTCCCTCCGCATAGGCATAAGTAAATGTAATCCCTCGAATTGATCTCGTAAGCCTGTGATGGGCTATGACCGAGGTTCTGTACTAATCTTAGTAGATGACAGTACAGACAATTCGGGTACCTCTCTAGAACCTAAAACCACATATAATGAACTGTACGAGCCACCCAATTAGAGCCATGCCGAACCTCTGTCCGTTTAGTAGATACCAAAATAGGCACACGGGAGAAACGCCTCTCACCTTTTGTACTTTCGCTTTGTATATAAAGGGATGGGATCTATTTGGTAAATTGGATCGGGTAGCTTAAAATTACTTTAATTTATTTTCGTTTATATCTGATCACTAACCGAGTTTGATTGTCTTTGTTTTATTTCTCATCGTGCATCATAGACATCATAATAGGACGGTGTTGACTAAAGATTAGTTACCAAAAACGGGTTTCAAATGGAAGAGTCAATTGTACAAACGACCGAGACAAACACCGTGGTTCGGGATTGGTCTTTGAGGACTCAAAGAGAAAAGGGAGACAGCCTGGTAGAAGGATGCATTGTCAATCTACCCGAGCGGGTGACTGTGAATGTCCGTCAAAATAACCTTGAGGACTTGGTTTGGATCTGGAATCAGTGGGATTCAGATACTCGGGGTATTTTCACAGAAAGGTACGGGGACATAGCCCATCTGATTACTGTCAAAGTAGACGAAAGATTGATTCAAGCTATGATCAGATTTTGGGATCCGGGTTATCAGTGTTTCACATTCAACCAAGAAGATATGACCCCTACGATAGAGGAGTATGCTGCTCTGCTGCGTGTCGAAAACATGCAAATCTACAAAATATATGTCAAAGAGCCCAAGCCGATGACATTCAGGAAAAAGTTAGTAAGGCTGACGGATATGACCGATGCATGGGCCGAAAAGCAAATAAAGAAAAAGAATGAAATCAGCTGCATCCCATGGTTTTCCCTACGAGACCTGGTTTTAAACCATCCTGACATGTTGAAACGGATAAATTTGTTTGCTTTGGCTATTTATGGTTTAGTTGTCTTTCCGAAGATTCTCGGACATATAGAAGTAGCGGTAGTGGATTTCTTTGAAAAGTTGAAGCAAGGTGTCAACCCTGCCCCAACCATCCTAGCGGAGACCTTCAGATCTTTGAGCAGTTGCAGGAAAAGAGGGGAAGGACGATTCATCGGATGCGCGCAGCTACTTAACGTTTGGATTTTGAGTCACTTTTGGAAGGTAGAACGCACACCGTTCCACATGTTTTCGAAGACATTTTCACCACTGGAAGCTCACCTTAAGAAGGAGTGGCCGAAAGAGGTTACGGAACAGCATTGGGTCTCAGTGTTTCAGAACTTGCGTGCCGAGGACATAGTATGGAGAGCGCCGTGGATACGCCCTTCGCTTTTGTTATACAAAGTCGGAAACCAAGACTGGGTACCACTACTTGGATTGTGGGGAGGGATTGGTTACGCTCCTCTTTTGGTCCAAAGACAGTTCTCTTCACGACAGTTTATACCCGCCACCAGTGGTCTGGCTCAGTCAGAATTTGTTTTTGCGGGCGAAGGTTATATGAAGAAAGTCCGAGACACTGCAAAGGCTTGGAAAAGAATTCATCTGATGAAGTTGGCTTTATATGCTGACACTATCACCCAGGACTACGATGCATGGAGAAAGCAACGGATAAGTAGTTTGCAAGTCTCATCGGCAGATTACGCCTTTAAGAATCCTTTTTCGAATGAAATTCCATCCGAGCTAGAGACAGCGAGACAAGAATTCGAACGCGAAAAGACAAAAATGTTACGAGACCTTAGTGCCCTTCAAGAAGAAAATTATCAGCTGAAGATCGATGTTCAAATTGAAAGATCCAGGGCCGAGAAGGTGCAAAAAGAAACCGAGGTCGTAAGAAACGACTTAAGAGATCTTCATCTAGAAAATAAAAAGTTAAGAGGCACCATAAAGAACAGCGGGCTGGGCAAGTCGTCAGCGGAATGGAAAGAGGAATTGAGTAATGTCAAAGGTGGGATGGAATTTTAGAAAGGAAAAGCAAAGAAAGAAGAAGGAAAGGCTGCACGGGCTGCAATAGAGTTAAGAAAGAAGTCTGCTGAGTATGAAGCTACATCTGTTGAACTGATGACTAGTCGAGCTAAGCGTCAAGAATTGAAAGAAACGATACGGGATTTAGAAGACACACTACAAGCCCGACAACAACAATTGGATACTCTTTTGGAAACCTTGGAAGAGAAGAAGGGTCAGTATGATAGAGATATCCATGCCTACGAAAATGCCCTCTGCGAAAAGGATGAGAATATTAAATATTTGATCAACGAGATTCGTGCAGCAGCCGTGCACATAATGCAAATAGCGGATGAAGCGGAGACTCTTAGCTGCCAGTTCCCGCCTAGACAGAGATCGAGCATATCAGAATTTTTGGAACGGGTGAAGAATTACGGCAATGTAGCAAGGAAGTTTGTATGAAAGCTGAATCAAATGATGAAAAAAAAAACGTTTTGTAAATAGACTCTTTTGATTAATGAAATGCCTAGATAGGGGCTGTCTGGAATCAACACCGATTTTTGCATATGCATTCATAACTAACATTTGACGTGCATTCATAATTAACATTCATTCATTCATTCATTCATTCATTCATTGCATATCCCACGGTCGTTTGCTAAGAGTAGAATCATATGATGCGCAGTTGTGACATTGTAAACCTGGAATCACACCATACGTATAGAACACGTCGACAAGCTAGAGCAATGGAGGCTGAGTTTAACGAAAGAATTGAAAGGATGGAGAGAATTCAGAAAGAATTACAGGAACAGTTAGCCAGGTCGCAACAGGAGACGAGAGAGTTGATGATAAGGTCTCGGGAAGAATCCACTGAACAGAAGGACCAATTGGCTAAAATGATGGAAATGATGTCGGCCCTAGTCAAAGGAAAGGGACCTATACAAAACCCTGAGGTTGTGAATCTCGATCAGGATCTGCCCTATCCTCCAGGGTTCACTCCACCCCACGTGACATATAGAGGATACACACAGGGAGGACCCGCGGGCGTAGAACAACGGCCTGTAACACCCCCTCCTGTAGGACAGGGAGTATTTGTGGCAAACCCAGGAACTGCTCCGGTTGATCCACCTGTCCCAGACCTAGACGATCCTGTAGAAATCGCTAGGCTAAGGATAGAGGATCAGAAAGTCCAAGAAAAATATAGAAGTCTGGAGGAAAGACTTAGAGCGATAGAAGGCATTGAAGTCTTCTCGGCGTTAAACGCTAAAGAACTTAGTCTGGTACCTGATTTGGTTCTCCCTCCAAAATTCAAGGCACCGGATTTTGAAAAGTATGATGGCTCGAGATGCCCGAAGGCACATCTCATTATGTTCTGCCGGAAAATGACCGGCTATGTCAATGAAGACAAGCTGCTTATACATTGTTTTCAGGACAGTTTGACCGGATCGGCTCTCCGTTGGTACAACCAACTCAGTAGAGAAAGGATCCGAACCTGGAAAGATCTAGCCGTGGCATTTTGCGAGCAGTACAAACACGTCTCCGATATGGTACCCGACCGCATGACACTACAAATGATGGAGAAAAAGCCATCGGAAACTTTTAGACAATATGCGCAGAGGTGGAGAGACATCTCGGCTCAGGTGGAACCTCCATTGACCAAGACCGAGATAGCAGTCCTGTTCATCAATACCCTGAAGGCGCCATTCTACGATAAATTAGTGGGAAGCGCCACAAAGGACTTCTCGGATATTGTCATATCCGGTGAACTTATAGAAAATGCAGTTAAAAGTGGAAGAATGGAAGGAGAAGGTTCGAAGAAGGCAGTGCCTATGAGAAAAAAGGAGCCGGAAGCCCACATGGTGGGAACTGGAAACCGTTATGCTCCTAGTCCATATCCTAATCAATTTCGACCTCGAAATTACCCGCCACCAAACTTCTATCAACCACAAGCCCCCTATTACCAATCACCACCTCCCTATCCTTCTTACCCTGTCTATGCAACCAACAACCCGAGGCCAGCCACCACGTTTCCTCAAAATGCCGGCTCTACCCAAGGCCAACCTAGAGGAGAACCAAGGCCAGTGAGGCCTAACCCCGAGAGACCCCAGTTCACTCCTATTCCTGTATCTTACGGGGAACTGTACCCTAAGCTTTTGGAAAAACAGTTGATATCTCCTCATTACATGGCACCGTTGAAACCCCCGTACCCAAAGTGGTACGACCCTAATGCTAGCTGTGCATACCACGCGGGGAACCAAGGGCACTCTACGAAAAACTGCATTGCCTTTAAACGAAGAGTCCAAGGTTTAATCGATGCCGGTGTCTTACGCTTTGACGGTACTAGTGGTGCAACCGGAGACCCGTTCCCAAATCATGCTGAAAGAAATGTAAGTGCAGTGGAAGAAATAAGTGAATTGCAAACCAGAAGAGTCGTTTCAGAAATAAGCACACCTTTGCAGAGAATCTGGGAGGTGTTGCTCGAAAAAGGGTTACTCTGTCGTCTTAGAGGAGTAACCGAGAAAAGAAATATGAAAAGTCAAAATTTTTGTGACTTTCATGAAGTCATAGGACATAATATCCAATCTTGTGAGCAATTTAAAGAACTACTCCAAGGCATGATGGATCGCAAAGAGATTGAAATCTTCAACGGAAGAAGAGAGGCCGAGGAGGGAGAAATATGTGCCTCTGATGGTCAATCATCGGATCTCCCTTACACTGCTGAGCGACCATTGATAATATATTATGATGCAAGGAGAGAACCAGTGAAACCAAAAATGGTGATTGAGGCGCCATCGCCTTTTCCGTACCAGGATAGTAAGGCAATACCTTGGAAGTACGATGTTAATATCGTCACTCCTGAAAGTGAAAAATCCCAAGGCACGGCTAAAAATATCGGAGAAGTTGGTCACTTTACCCGGAGTGGAAGATGCTATTCCAAAGAAGTTGAACCAGCAAAGAGGAATAATGATTCCAAACAAAAGGGAAATGCACCCATGTTTGGGGCTGAAGTTGAAGCCCGAACGACAAGAGACTAAAAGACCTGTAAATGAAGAAGAGGCACAGGAATTCTTGAAATTCATTAAACACAGTGAGTACAGCGTGGTCGAACAATTAAGTAAGCAACCTGCACGTATTTCGGTATTATCCCTATTATTGAACTCAGAAACACATCGAAATGCCTTGTTAAAGGTATTGAATCAAGCCTATGTAGCAAACAATATATCGGTCGAAAAGCTTGATAGGTGGATCAATAACTTGAACGCTGATAATTTCATCTCCTTCAGTGATGATGAAATACCACCGAACGGTAGAGGCTCTGTGAAGGCACTGCACATAACAACCCGCTGTAAGGGATATATAATACCAAACGTGCTTATTGATAATGGATCAGCACTTAATGTTATGCCCCTGACCACACTTTCCAGAATTCCGATAGATTTGTCCTATTTGAGGCCGTGTCATTCCGCGGTGAGAGCATTTGATGGAACGAGACGAGAAGTTGTAGGAAAAATTGAGATCCCTCTAGAAGTGGGTCCTTATGTCTATGACGTCGAGTTCCAAGTTATGGACATCACCCCTTCATATAATTGCCTCCTGGGGAGGCCATGGATCCATTCGGCTGGGGCAGTTCCATCATCCCTTCATCAGAAAATAAAGTTTATCATGGATGGCTGTTTGGTTACCGTTGAGGGTGAAGAGGATATTGTTGCGTCTATCTCTGCAGACACACCTTACCTCGAAGCGAACAAAGACGCCGTGGAATGCTCCTTTAGATCCTTTGAGTTCGTCAACGCCACATTTGTGGCTGAAGGAAACAGAATTCCCGTGCCTAGGCTGTCGAAGAATACTAAAATGGGAATCAAGCTGACGGTAGGGAGAGGGGCCCGAGCCAGGAAAGGTTTGGGAAGACATCATCAAGGGATAGTCAGGGCCTTAAAGCCAGTACCTCATAAGGCACGATTTGGTCTAGGATTCCGACCGAATGCACATCACTTGAAGAAACAGTGGAAGAAGGAGCAAGAAAGAAGGGTTGCGAGGACCCTAGGACGAGAACCGGAATGGGAACCCATTGAGTACCCCCATCTGTCAACAACATTTACATCTGCTGGAATGATATATCCTGGGCAAGATAGTGTGCACAGCCCATTGTTACTCATTGAGAAGGCTTTCCAGAACGTTTGCATAAATGTCATTGATGAAAAAGCTGGCACAAGTAAGAACGTTTCAAAGATACGCCCTTGTCCCCTGGGTTACATGTTGAACAATTGGACCACTGAAGATCTCCTTGTGGTTTACAAGTCTTCCTCAGAGTAATATCCAATATTCACTTTTTGTGTCCCTAAATATAATGGGATTCTTTTGTAAGAGCTGTCGTCTGCTCTTTATCTATTAAATGAATATTAATGAAGAAGCATTTTGTCATAACCTTTTGCATTTGCATCTACTCCATAATTATTCTTTCATTTCATGGCCTGTTCTTGCACTTACCTCATACCATGCCATAATGTTTTGTTTGTTGTTGCCAAAACTTGGATGTCCCTCTATAGTGTTCTCTTTCCCATTCAATTTTCAGGTGTTCAGATGCCAATGACATGAACGAACCCGTTACCAATCTTGAAATCGACTTTGAAAGGACAGTTTGTTTAGGAGAACTCGAGGATGAGGGAAATGCCGAAGACTATGTCTCGTCTCCTGACTTGCTAAGGTTGGTGGAACAAGAGGATAAACAGATTCTACCTCATCAAGAATCTGTTGAAACAATAAACCTGGGCACTAATGAAAATAAGCAAGAAGTGAAGATTGGGACCTCACTCTCAGAGGACACCAGGCATCATTTGATTGATTTGCTGCATGAGTACAAAGACGTGTTTACATGGTCCTATCAGGATATGCCGGGATTGGACGGGGACATAATGGTTCATAAGCTCCCGCTGAGACCCAAATGTAAACCCATTCAACAAAAATTAAGGCGGATGAGGCCCGAAATGCTGCTGAAGATAAAAGAGAAAGTCCAGAGGCAATTTAATGCAGGCTTCCTACAAGCTTCCAGATATCCAGAATGGGTGGCTAATATTGTCCCAGTGCCAAAGAAGGATGGTAAAGTGCGAATGTGCGTGGATTATCGTGACCTAAACCGCGCAAGCCCTAAGGATAATTTTCCCTTACCACATATCGACACATTGGTGGACAATACGGCGAAGCATTCATTATTTTCTTTCATGGATGGATTTTCGGGGTATAATCAGATCAAAATGGCTCCCGAGGATATGGAGAAAACCACCTTTATAACGATGTGGGGAACGTTCTGTTACAAGGTAATGCCATTCAGGCTCAAGAATGCCGGGGCCACGTATCAGAGGGCCATGGTGACATTATTCCATGATATGATGCACAAGGAGATAGAAGTCTATGTTGACGACATGATTGCTAAATCCCGAGGAGAAGAGGAACATATTGTGAACCTCAAAAAGTTATTTGAAAGACTGAGAAAGTTTCAGCTAAGACTTAATCCAGTCAAATGTACATTTGGGGTTACCTCGGGAAAATTACTGGGCTTCATCGTCAGTAAAAAAGGCATAGAGGTAGATCCAGAAAAGATAAAAGCCATTCAAGAATTACCACCTCCGCGTACACAGAAAGAGGTTAGAGGATTCTTGGGAAGGCTAAACTACATTTCTCGATTCATTGCTCAACTCACCAATCAGTGTGACCCCATCTTTCGACTCCTTCGAAAGCACAACCCTGGGGCATGGGACGAAGAATGCCAGGAGGCCTTTGACAAAATAAAACAATATTTGTCTAGCCCCCCAGTGCTAGTGCCACCAACTCCAAAAAGGCCTTTGATTTTGTATCTAACTGTGTTTGAAAACTCAATGGGTTGTATACTCGGGCAACATGATGAGTCGGGAAAGAAAGAAAAGGCGATATACTACCTCAGCAAAAAGTTCACAGAATGCGAGGCAAGGTATTCGTCGATCGAAAGATCCTGTTGTGCTTTGGTTTGGGCAGCTAGGAGGCTCAGGCAATACATGTTGTATCATACGACATGGTTAATCTCAAAGCTAGACCCGATAAAATATATGATGGAATCACCTGCACTCTCGGGGAGAATGGCCCGATGGCAGATCCTGTTATCAGAATATGATATCAGCTATGTGAACCAAAAATCGGTGAAAGGGAGTGCAATAGCAGATTTCTTAGCGGCTCGAACAACCGAAGAGTATGAGCCCCTGAGATTTGATTTCCCGGATGAAGACCTAATATGCATCACAGAAAGAGAGTGTGAGTCATCAAAGGGGACGCCCTGGAAGATGAGCTTTGATGGCGCGTCAAATGCCCTGGGGCACGGGATCGGGGCAGTCTTAGTATCACCGGAAGGAGATCATTATCCTTTCACTGCTAGACTCAATTTCTTCTGCACCAACAACATAGCAGAATACGAGGCTTGTATCATGGGATTACGGGCAGCCATTGAACGAAACATCGAGACCCTAGAGGTATACGGGGATTCAGCTTTAGTGATCTACCAAATCCGTGGAGATTGGCAAGTGAGAGACCCAAAGTTGATTAAGTACAGCTATCTGGTGGCTGAATTGATCAAAGATTTCAAAGAAATAACTTTCAATTACTTCCCGCGAGAAGATAACCAATTGGCTGACGCCTTGGCCACCTTAGCCTCAATGTTCAAAGCAAATAAAGAAGCAGAAATAATGCCCCTCAAGATGAGCATATACGAGGTCCCTGCACATTGTTATAGCATCGAGAAGGAGGCTGATGGACGACCATGGTACCATGATATCTTAGAGTACATCAAGAATCAAACGTATCCTGAACAGGCAAACGAGAATGACAAAAGAACAATCAGAAGAATGTCAGTGGGATTCGTTCTTGATGGAGACACCTTATACAAGAGAGGCAAAGATCAGGTGCTTATGAGATGCGTTGACACCGCTGAAGCCAAGAAAATACTTGAAGAAGTTCACGAAGGAATATGTGGGACCCACTCTAACGGCTTCACTATGTCCAGAAAAATTATGAGACTCGGGTACTACTGGTCGACGATGGAAAGGGATTGCATTAGCTACGCAAGAAAGTGCCACAAATGTCAAGTTTATGGTGACAAAATTCATGTAGCTCCTTCTCCCCTTCATGTTATGACGTCTCCATGGCCCTTTTCAATGTGGGGCATGGACGTTATAGGGCCGATTTCTCCCAAAGCTTCTAATGGGCACCGGTTCATTTTCGTGGTCATCGACTATTTCACAAAATGGGTAGAAGCTGCCTCATTTGCTAATGTGACAAGGGCCGCTGTCTGTAGGTTCTTGAAAAAGGAAATCATTTGTCGATATGGTTTGCCTGAAAGAATCATCTCAGATAACACTTTGAATTTGAACAATAAAATGATGACAGAGGTGTGCAAGCAATTTCAAATAAAGCATCATAATTCCTCGCCTTATCGCCCGAAGATGAACGGAGCTGTTGAAGCAGCTAACAAGAACATAAAGAAGATCATCGGCAAAATGACAGAGACCTACAAGGACTGGCACGAAAAGCTGCCATTCGCTCTGTTCGCATATCGCACATCCGTACGGACATCTACAGGGGCAACTCCTTTCTCTCTAGTCTATGGGATGGAAGCCGTGCTACCTATTGAAGTTGAGATACCGTCCCTAAGAGTCTTAATGGAATCGAAACTCCAGGAGGCAGAATGGGTCCAAGCTCGTTATGATCAGTTGAATCTCATCGAAGAGAAACGCTTGAAGGCAATCTGCCATGGACAGATGTACCAGAAACGGATGATCGCTGCCCATGACAAGAAAGTAAGGCCAAGAGAGTTCCATGAAGGAGAACTCGTGTTGAGAAAAATCCTCCCAATACAAAAAGATTTGCGAGGAAAATGGGCACCTAATTGGGAAGGACCATACGTCGTGAAGAAAGCATTCTCTGGTGGGGCTTTGATCCTTACAGAAATGGATGAGAAGGAGTTACCAAATCCAGTAAACTCCGATGTTGTGAAGAAATACTACACTTAAAAAAAAAAAAAGGGGGAGATCAGGGTGAAAACCCGAAAATGGCGCCTTGGTCAAGCACAGAACATTAGGATGAAAACCCGAAAGGGCGTTCTAATAAAGCAAATCTGGGCCCAAGGGGCAGAAGTAATTTTGAACAGTGGGCCAAGTGACCAGGCTATAGTATGAAGCATTTCTGAAATACTCGAGATCTTCTACACAAGAAGTCTTGCTCAGAAAGATTCTTGATTCAGAAACGTGGCAGAGTTCATGCATTGAATATCTAGAACATTTGTATCCACTAATATGGTCCCTTTTCTTCTATGACACTTTCAATTATCCTTGGTTAACTTTGTTTGTTACCTTTGAAATTATTATGAAGTCTCTTTCTTGTACCTACCTGACCATTTGCATGCATCTTATTATGTTTATTTAATTGATAAATAGTAATATGACATGTTCTGTACAAAAGAAATGTTGAGTATTACTCGAGTAGAAAACTAGACAAACGCAAGGATTTCAAAGCAGGAACAAAAGTTCAACATATACCAAACAAGTGATATCTGAGAAACGCAGTTTACTTGTAAAGCTTGAAAGATGGATATAAAGCCTGAAGAGAAACTTAAGAATCCTAGCGTTGAAAGCAGATCATCACGATAAACAAAACAGGAGCTCGAAAATAAGAACAAAAGCTCAGATGGGACAAGATCACTGCGAGAGTCGTGATGAAAAGAGATCACGACAAACGAATGCAAGGCACATAACATGTTCATGTAGGCATGAATGCATTTAAGGCAAATAGGTGCATATCACGATAACATCATGCATGACATATACAGGTATTCCAAACAGAGCGAAAGGTTTTGGAGAAAGCTATCCAAATCAAAGAAGAAGACACTTGAATTCCACCATGTGAGAAATTTTGGGAGATTTTAATTCATGTTTTCGAAAGTCAACTCATATTGCGAGAGGTGGGTTGAGCCTCAAGATACGTTGAGGTATTTTCAATTTCTGTCCTTCAAAATCAACTCATATTGCGAGAGGTGAGTTGAGCCTCAAGACACGTTGAGGTATTTTTAATTTCTGTTATTGACTCATATTGCGAGAGGTGAGTCAAATCGCAAGTCATGACCAGATGTTTTCAACATCTGCCTTTATGTTTTAAAAATCAGCTCATATTGCGAGAGGTGAGCTGAGCCTCAAGACACGTTGAGGTATTTTAATTTCTGTTATCTGACTCATATTGCGAGAAGTGAGTCAAACCTTAAGTCACGACGAGATGTTTTCAACATCCGTCTTTAATTTATGTTTTCAGAAATCAGCTCATATTGCGAGAAGTGAGTTGAGCCTCAAAACATGTTGAGGTATTTTTAATTTCTATTATTGGCTCATATTGCGAGAAGTGAGTCAAACTTCAGGTCATGCCGAGGTACTTTCGAATCTTGCAATTTATGTTTCAAAATCAGCTCATATTGCGAGAGGTGAGCTGAGCCTCGAGACACGTCGAGGTACTTTTAATTTCAGTTTTAGATCAACTCATATTGCGAGAGGTGAGTTGAGCTCTTTTAGTTTCAGTTTCCAGTCTATGTTTCAAGCTCAACTCATATTGCGAGAAGTGAGTCGAGCTCTTTTAATTTCAATTGTAATTAACTGTTCCAAAATCAACTCATATTGCGAGAAGTGAGTTGAGTTCTTCTAATTCTAGTTCCTTAATTTCATATTTCATGATCAGCTCATATTGCGAGAGGTGAGTTGAGACTTTTCAATTTCTGTCATTAATTTCTGTTTCTCAGAGGTTAACTCATATTGCGAGAGGTGAGTTGATCTTTTTCAATTCTGCTTATTCAACTCATATTGCGAGAGGTGAGTTGATCTCTTTCAATTCCAGCTTTTAATTCCTGTTTGTAATTTCTGCTGTTCAAAAATTAACTCATATTGCGAGAGATGAGTTGAACTTTTTCAATGTCTGTTTGTAATTTCTGCTTCTCCCGGGTTAACTCATATTGTGAGAAGTGAGTTAAGCCTCGGACCTCATGTCCAGATATTTCCAAACTCTGTTCTTTAAAAAGTCAACTCATATTACGAAAGTGAGTTGAGCCTTAGTTTGCACACTGAGGTACTTACAATTTATGTTTCAAAAAAATTAACCCATATTACGAGAATGCGCAGGTCGAGCAATTTTTGATTCTGTCTCAATAAAGGATAAAGTTGCAAGAGAGCCAATTGAAGATGCAAATTGTGCCTTTTTGAAATTACAAGGGAGCTGATCAAAGGTGTAGACCTTGCATCCCCAGTGAAGTCGCAGAGGCACAGATTGAAGTCACAAATTTCATCTTCCTAAAAGTTTTAGTAGAGTAGATTGAAGATACAAGATCTCATCTCTGAAGTTGCAGAAGACAGATCACGACGAATTCCATACCCCGGAAGAAGAGATAGATCGAGGCTACAAGTCACACATCTGAAGTTGCAGCGAATCGAACCAAAGCTACATGATGCGATGGACTAGAAAGTGACTACCTGAACCAGAGTACCAGAGAAGTCAAGATTTGGCAAGATGGGGGCAAAATTAGCCTTTCTCTATGTCTTTGCTCTATTACCGTTACACGACAATGAGCAAAGAGGGGCAGCTGTTGTAAGCCCAATTTTGCCCAACCCAAATCCCTTACATTTACAAATAAATCCAAAACCCAAATTAACTACCCTAACCTATTACATCAAAAAAAACCAAGCAACCAAAACCCCAAGACCCGTTTACCCAATACCCGTTTGTACAGCACAGCAAACCCAAATTCCCAAACCCATTTAGCCTACCCACAACCCAAATTCAAGACCCTAACCTAATTACCAAACAGACCCTAACCCGTTACAAGCCCAACCTCGAAACCCTAGCCACACCGACCTAACCCCACTTGCTCTGACTCGGCAGCTTCCACCGCCTCTATTCTGCCTCAGCCACCGCCACTGTCCCATCAAGTGCTATCCATTTGCGCAATAGGTCCTGCAAACAGTAAATGAGAAGAGACAGTTAGTGGTATAATATGTTTTGTAAAAAGGGTATATAAACCCGAATTGAAGAAGGTATAGGGGGATTTTTTTTGGTTTTTCAAAAACGAAAGAAAAGGGAATACATTGTAAAATTTTTTAAAGGGAACATTCAGAGTTTAAAGCAGAAGATAGCAATAGCGAAGGGACACCCCATTCGGAAACCAAATCGGAAAATTAAACAGAAGCCTAAGGTGATTTAGTTTTCTAATTTTCTCTTTTGTTTTTTCATTTGCATGTATACTTTAGAATAATAAAAATAACAGTATAAAATAAAATAAGTAGAAAACTAAAAAAAAAAATAGCAAAAATTACCTTTCCGGCCACCGTGTGCGGTGGCCGGCACCGGCGACGGCACGGCGTTCCGATGACCTTCCGGTGGTCGGACCGACCACCGAAAATCGCCCCGATTTCCCCTCCCCCTCTCTCCCTTCCTTTTTTTTTCTCTGCCCCGTGAAAAATGATTTTTTTTGCCTGATTTGGGCCTTTTATAGCCCTCCTAAACGACACCGTTTTGGGGGCTGTACTTTGGCCTCAAAACGGTGTCGTTTTGAGGGACCCGACCCGAGCTCCGATCCGAACCCGCCAAGGATCCGCGTGTTTCTGATTCAAAGGGGAAATTACGCGATTGGTCCTTCCGCCTTTTCTAATTTTTGCAATCAAGTTTTCAAGTGTTTTAAATTAAGCCCAGAATTTGTTACGTACATCAATTTAGTCCCTACTGGCGCGCTGCGTTTTAAGAGACTCGGGAAATTTACTATTTTGGTCCCCCTATCTTTTACCCGCGTTTAGTCAGGTCCTATTTGCATGTTTATGTTTTAAAATCTGGCCTGGATATCTGCTTTCGTTTTCAATTTAGTCCCTTTTACTTTATTTCATTATTTCATTTTAATTATAATATCACCCCATTTATTATTATTTATTATATTATCATTATATATTATAATTATTATTGTTACTATTATAGTTGTTATTTATTATCTTTATGTTAATATTATTATTACTTTATTTTATTGATATTATTTGTTATTATTATATATTATTATGTATACATATATTATTACTATATTTTGTGCTACCATTATATCATATTTGTTCTTAGTATCGATGTATGTTCCTTTATAAATGCATATCTCAAGTGTATATATATTTATTATTAGTAGCATACTTTAACCTAATTATTGATAATAATACGTATATATTATGTATATCTTTAACATACTATAATTATTTTCTTATACATTATATTATTTATACCATCTTATATATTTTAATGCTTTACCGTATATTTACGTATGTATTCCATATTTATTTTTATGTATTAATATAAGTGTCACCTTTATGTACATACTCTTATATTATTATTTTATGTTATTTCGATTAATTAGTTTTTAAATATGACATTATTATGATATTTTTACTATTACGTTTTATTACTTTCATTATTAACATTAAATTGTTTACTAATGTCTTGTTATTTTCAATATTATTATTTATTTTTAACATTATTATCAGCATCCATTTTTACATATTTTGTATATATTTTATTAGGCATGCATTTTTCGTTGTATACTCGTAATATTATATCGTTCATAGTTCCATATTTTATTCTATTATACTATTACATATATTTCCTAAACCTAGTATTATATGTTTACCATCATTTTCATCTGTATTATTATTATTATCATAAACACCATACTATGCATGCGTGTTTAAAGTATTATAAACATTCTATAGGTCTAGTATTGTGTGTTGTGTATATATATTTATTTATTACCGCGTATTCGTATTATTATACCATGTGCATTATTATAATTATTATTATTACACATGCATTGTTATATGTTTTATTCATCTCGTATACTTTTCACCTTTATCATTATTTGTTTTTAATGTAGCATATTATTTCATATTGTTTCTACGACAACTCTATTTATCATAATCTTTTCATGTTCTAATAAACAAGGCAATATGCCGATTTTAACATTATGCCAGTGATTTCATTGCTATTGTTGGGTGAATCACGAATGGCTCGTGTTAAAAGCGGGATATCCTTCTTAAAAATAAAAATTCTAAAAACGCTCATACCTCGATCGGATCATGACTAAATTTTAAATTGAACTTGTACTTTTGAAAATTAAGACAACGTACATTTGAAAGATACCAATTTTGGGCGTCGCGGGGGTGCTAATACCTTCCCCGCGCGTAACCGACTCCCGGACCCTACTTTTCTCTGAACTTTAACGCGGACCTAAACTTGGCCTTTTTACCCGAAGTTTGATGTTTTATCAGGTGTCCGATCACACCTAGAAGAAAAGATCGGTGGCGACTCCCTTGTTTTTAATAGAATCAAAATCCATTTTCAAGATTTTAAATCGCCACAATTAGCGACCTAAGCTAAAAATTTTACGTCGCTACAGACATCATGCCAACCACCGCGAACTTAGCCATGGAATCAGCAGCCCGATTTGCCTGGCGGCACACATTCTGAACCAACACCGTCCAATGCTGATTACACAATTCCTTGATGATATTAACCAATCCCATTGAGCTTAAGGATTCATAAGGTGGGCTGATCAAAGTTTCCGAACCTTCCAATACCCCCTAGCGGTGGTGCATCATTGGTGCCAGTCGGAGAAACCAAAACCAAAAGCTTTTAAGAAATAGAAATTTATCTTTCCATTTTTTTTTTTTATTTTGCAGTGTATTTTGATCAATTCTCTCATTAATTTTACTTGCAACTAGAGAGAGAGAATATATACAAGTGTTTACTATATGTACAGTTTTCTGAACTGAAATTGCATATTTTATGACAGAAACAATAATTGCAAATTAATAATTTAAGTTATAAGTATTATTATTTTTATAAAAAATTTTAAAGAATAATTATTAAAAAGTACCTATATATGGCTATGCAATTGCCTAATGGTCTCCCACATGTTCCCACTTAACTGGAATGCAATATTATGCTACGAAAAGGTGACGGAAAGCTGTCATTGTTGGTCAGCTTTTGTTGTTCATAATTGGCTTTATTCATGTTTAAGCCCCCAAATTATACCCATTTTCTGATATTAGTACCTAAACATTTTTGTCCCAGATTCGTCAATTTTGATTTCAATCCAAAATGTCAAAGGTTGTTAAAAAAATAGAAACCCAATCAGATTGCGCCACCTGTTTTTCTTTCATAAATATATATATATATAAATTTTTATTAAATATATACGTAAACTTAAATATATATATATATAAGTAAATAATAAATATAAAAAAATTTCTAAAATCCAAAAGATTATAATTAAATATTTGTAATTCCAAAAATAAAGATTGATCTGGTAATTCTTCTTCTTCTTCACACCAAAAAATACATGTTAAATTCTAATTTAGTGAGTGAGTAATTTATATATATATTTAGAAGGTTATATTTTTGAATTATCTAAAACGTAAGAAACACATACTAAACACCACTAATACGTTAAAAAGAAAAAGAAAAACTAGGAAGCATTGTATATTGCACACACACATTGCTTTGATTGTAAGAATATTAAGGTGTGTGTATGACCAATTTTGTCTTGATTTCCTCGTACCAAGACAGGTTGAAAGCACTCTAGCGACAAAGATTTGTTGGAAAAACACATGTCAGCCATTAAAAATTCCAGAGAAGCTACACCACGTGAAGTTTCTCAGTAGTGGGTTTAATTAAAAAATCTGTTAAGCAATCAAACATCAATATTATGTATGTTTAGTGGATCAAAGGAAGTGTCCAAAATATGTTTAATTTAAATATATTTAATTTGGGTTTGAGTATTTAGTTTTAGGTTAAAATGTGCTATTACTCCCTCTACTTGTATATAATTTGAGCTTTGGTCTATATTACACCCCTACAAGATACGTGGACATGTGGCATCACAAAAAGCTATCGAGAAACACTCACAAATGGATGTCCTACTCATATCGCCTGGCTAGTCACTGAGTGACCAGCCACTTTCATGCTTCACATAAGCACTTGTCCTTAGCCACTTTTTATCAGCAAGATCGCATTCACCAAGAGAGGACTACTAAGACTTAACAATTTCGTATTACCTCAACAAAGGGAATGTCAGAGTTGTACATGACAACTAGTATGCAACAACCTTATCACCTGGTCAGCAAAGAGATTATCGGTGACATAAATTGGACAGAAACCTTCCGTTTATAAATACCCCAAGGCACTATGAATGAGGCCCTTTCCCCTTTCAACCAAAATAGAATGCCTAGCAAACAAGCACACAATTCCCCTCTCTTTTCCTTCCTCCCCCATCCTCCTTGGTTACTTCGACTCTCCACTTGTTATAGGTGAACCGGCCTCCTTGCCGCCATCACCATCTTCTCCTTTTTTTTTTTTTTCTTTTATCCTTGTTGATACTTAGTATCAACAGTCTTTGTACTTTAAAAGTTAAAAATTCAATCCTTCTATTTCTTCAATATAAAAATCCTAACCCAACTATTATCATCGTCGGTAGTTTCTATCAAAATTTGTCAATTTAACAGGTTTATTTTCTATGAATAATATGTCACGTCATATAAGGATATAACCTAATAAAAATTCCAAGTAAGTAAAATTTAACAAAAAATACGTACGATTTTAATAACTGAACTGGGGATTTTTAAATAAAAAGATAAAATTTAATTTTTAAGTAAAAAGATTAAGTCATGAAAGTCAACATATTTTAACCTTAATTAAAAAAAAAAATATGGTTTAGAAAACGAAAAACTAGAGTAATATAATGGCAAAGGTGAAGAATGTTTGGGTATATATTGGGGGGATTCAAAGCTACACTTTAGTTCTTTCCATTAAATAAGTTAGAATAATGAACTCAGCTAACCACTTTTGGACGGTGCAAATTAACTGGACATAATCATTTCAGCACCATATTATATTATTTGCAACAACACATATTTCATGAGGATCAACTTTTGAATACACCATTCTTAAGGAACCAAAAACAATATTTTTATTTATTTATTTTGGTATTATTTATTGTTAAAAAGAAATGTTGCACTATTATTTACTTAAATCACATGATTTCTATTTTACCAACATTATATGTATTCAAATCTTGAATGTATTATATATGCATTTATTTTTGTTATAAATTTATATATATAATTAATATTAATATTTAAAATAAATAATATTTTATAAATAAAAAGGAGTTGAAAATAATATCAAATTTTAGAATAATATTAAATTAAAATAAAAAATGTAAAAAATTATAATAATGATTCATGATAAGTAGGAAATTAAATTAATTAAATATGAAAGATATTTACATTAAATTAATTAATACATTTAATAATGATGATTCAAAATAATTATTAAAATCTTATATGATAGAAAAGAATACTTGTTTAGCACGGAATACACAACTTATAATATTTAAAAAAAAAACTTAACATTATGTAACGTCGTTATCAATTAAAATAATCTTATATATCTCTCCGATGCTCTCTGGTGCTATTTTCATTTGAATATTTTTAAGTTTTTAATGCTAACAATTTCAGTTCTTTTTATCTATGATTTTCTTAAATGTTACTAATGGATGCTATTTATAGATTTAAACTTTAATTTTAATTGATACATAAGTCTAATACTAATTAAGTCATAATTAAAAGATAAAATTAATATCTATTTATATACTTAGAATTCTATTCATGTGATAACTTTATTTTATTATGTTAATAAACAAATAAAAAGTTTACTTATAAAAATAAAAGTAATTCAAAAAATTTTAAAATAATACTTTAACCTTAAAATTTTCAGAGAGAAAATAATAGCAAATACTCGTCGTAAATGGTGAATGATGAGTTCCATCAACATAACAAGGGCTTTAGCCTCAACATCAATAGAATATTATGACACGTTGACAATTGAATTTGTCACAACTCAAGCATGACATATCTGGAGTGATTGCAAGCACTTAATACGATAAGGAAATCAACCCAAATGGTTCAAAGCAGCGAGCAAAAAATTGACAAAAGAATTGAGCATTCACCAAACTAGAGAGGAGAAGAACAAAATCATCCTTAAAATCACTTGTAAAACTAAGATTACATGCATAAGTAAGACTAAAAAAAGTGCTACAAAAGCATACAAAAACTTCTAAAACTGAACACTTATTAAACAATGGAAAAACAAACAAAAAAAAATAAAACTTAAGACAACACGGGTCCAAATCGACCCGTGAAATGATTTATTATTCTGAAATACTCTCAAAACAGAAACAAATTAAGAAGTTGACGAAGAGTCACCCACTTTTTAAGAAAAACTACTGGTAGCTGGTGGAGTTTTAGCGAAGGACAAGTACCGTCATCTGTCCATCACAACTTGTGAAGGCAACAAAAATACTCACAAAACAGATCTGCAAATTGAAAAGAGAGAATACGTGTATAGTGAATGAGAAGAAGAAAGAAAGAAAGGATTGATGGGAGAGGAAAAATGTAGGCGATAGCCAACTTAGAGGCTAACACAGCCACTAAGCAAAATAAAATATAAAAAGCAAACAGGTTAGAGAAAAAAAAGAGACTTTAACCTTAATTATTAGTTACTGATAGTGAGTATGTTTAAAGTTTTATTCAAGTTATAACCCTATTTTAGAGTCATTAAAATAACTTAAAAAATTTTAAATAATATTTTATTCAAGTTTTTATTAATTGTGTTAAAACCCACAATTTTATTAATTATTGCAACAACAATGGTGGCTACACTCCACACGTTTTTGGTATTTTTAACCTTAAAATTAATTGATCTAAGATTTATTACTTCATCCTGACCAAATTAATTGATCTAAGAGGTTGGGATATTTATTAACTCAACTATGAAATCATGAGTTAAAAGTAGAAGATTTGATGTACATATAATAAACAAGTATACAAACAAAAGTATAAAGAAAAATCAAGCAAGTTTTATTGAATTCATGGGAATTTTAAAGTTAGAACATACTGAGATCTCCCAAACCCTAATTTCTCCATCTAAACTTCCACTGCATATGGAAAACACACCCTCCAACACACTTGTTTCAACTGCTACCAACGACTTCACAGGTTTTTCATGTCCCTCCAGAACTATGCTACAATGGAACCCACCACCTTCTTTCCCACCACGTTGCCAAACCCTCACCGTCCGATCTGATGATCCACTCACAAACCATTCCCCTACGTTGATCAAGCATAATATCGCCCCTTTATGATCCCACAATGATTCCACATATCCCACCTCATTCTCATCATCTCCTTTCTTCCACACCAGGATTCTACCATCACTCCCTCCTGAAAACAACACCGATCCCTCGTCGTTTAAAGCAAGCGCATTGACCGTCGATTTATGCTTGTCCAAGGTTCCCACTAAACTATGCCGTCTCTCCGCCATTTCCCAGATTCTAATCAACCCATCGGCGGAGCCGGTGTAAACAGTTCCATTACCGGAAACAGCCAATGTGTTAACGGCGTCTTCATGAGCTTTAACAGACTCTAAACAACGTTGGTTCTTTACGTTCCATATCTTGAAACTTTTGTCCCACGAAACCGAGTACATTAACCCCTTGGCGTCATTTACCATCAACCCCGAAACTGTATCCCAGTGTTGGATCCAAAGCTTCTTCTTATGACGCCGTACGTTAACGTAGTTCTTCGGCAACATGAAATTGAGGAACTTGTCCTTAACGGTGGGGAGAGTAGAGATAAGCTGGTGGTTTTTGTAAAGGGTATCGATTTTCCAGATCCTGATCTTGCCGTCTTGATGAGCGGTGAAGATTTTGGTTTGGTTGAATGCAATGGACTTGACGAACCCGGTGGTGGGATCGTGGTTAAAAGAATCGACAAAGGAGTGATCGGATAAACTATAGACGTTGATTTCGTTGGCAGAGGAGGCGTAGAGGAGGTTAGCGTGGATGGCCAGGCAGTTGATATGGGGGCTCGGGGTTTTGAGAGTGGCGATGCGACGATGTTTCGGTGTTTGAAATGAGAAAATATTGGGCAATTGTGAAGACATGTTTCTGTGCTAATGGAGCAGCAAAAATGGTGTAAAGATTGGGTATATATAATTATAAAATGGCAGAGTGGGATGGCTAGACACGTGGGAAGTGGTGATTTGAAATGGTGGGCCCCAATAAACTTTGATTTGCGGAGGTCTACAAATCTTTCAGTGGACCCTGAAGTTGGTAATCATAGAGGTCACCTTCTAAGTTCTAACACCATGACAACCATTTTAATGGGAGTTTTGTATTTTAATTTCTTTTAGGATTTGTTTCACCGTACATGCAATGAACCAGGAATTTTTTTGTAAAAGCCATTTCTTTGATATCATCTTCCATTATATAAAATAATTATAAAAGGTGCAATGTTTTATGTAATTAAATATAAATCATGTTATAAAATTGGTCCCACTTACATCACATGAGCTCAAATCTTATTTTTTCCTCTCGTTAATTATTTTAATCATAAAAAAATATTACTGAGATTTATAATAATTTGTTTAATTGTGTAATATGTTGAGTATATTGTGGTATATGAAATATTGCGAGATAATTCGATAATGTTATTTTAGTTAAAAAATATTGTGTAATTAGAGATGAAAAACTTATTTTGAAAAGTTCACCTAAAATCTTTAATTTAGTTGTTCTTAAATTTTGAAATATTAATCTTATTCAAATAGCAATCGTTTTTAATTATTTAGTTCAAAATTTGTTATTAGTCATTCAATTTGATCACTTTTATTTGGAGATTAGATTTAACGCTTTTAATTCCTATACTTTTTTAATCTTGATTCAAATAATAGTCATTAAACTATTAATTAAAATAAAATGACATAGCCTTTTTTGTGAATATTATGTGGAAATAAAAATATGATATGATATTACATTACACATATGATAATATATTCGCCACATAACATATTAAAAATATCATAATTTAACTTAATAACATTAAAGCTACACTATAATTCCAAAAGTAACCTTGTAAATATTGTTTAAATGTAAATTGGTGACAAAGTTTGAATATAAATATAGTTAAAGTAGGGAAGTGTAAATTGCTGACAAAGTTTCAATTTGGTTCGGCATTTCCAACTTGTCTCTTTTATCACACTTTCCATTATATGTTTCAACGGTTGTGTTTTCATCCCCTAAAAGGAACATGGTGAGTAGATGTGTTCCATTTATGGTTTAATTTTGAATTTAAAAAAAAAATATTGAGGTGGACTGAATTTCAATATTTAAAAAATATCTAATGTTGATATATCTTTATAAAAATATATAAATTATCTAAATTTATCTCCAACCAGTCAAATTAAACCAATATAGAGAATGAAATTTTTTAAGCAATAAAAAATGGGAAAAAATACTGTTTGGTTTGTTAATTTTTTTAATCTCAAAAAGGGGTTAAAGAAGCTTAATCAAATGGGTTGCCTTAATTAATTAACTAGTCAGTGCAATCAAATGTGATAGAGACACCATAGGATAGGTTTTGATTAGCTCTCCCTTAGAATTGAGACGTGTTGCTATTTGGTTCCATTATTCCTATTTGTAAAGAAAATGGGGCATTGGGGTTTCTTAAAAAGTGTGCCATTTTTTTGTTTATGGAGCTACAAAGCTCATGTTCATGAATTCTGCACATGACTTCCAAATACAAAATATGTTAATGAATGTCAATAATTCTATAATATCTAATAAATAATTGAAATTAATAATAACACGATACAATGAAATGAAAAATAATTTAAATTACGAATAAAAAAATTAAATAAGTAAATGCACGATATTAAATACATTTTAATCATTTTTCTACATCACTGCAAAATGTTATAAGGATGTTAGTGCACCTAGGCATTTGAGAAATTTCATGCTTCTCTTCTCGGTCTCTACTTTTTCATCTCTTCTTTTGATTTCTGTGCCTTTTCTCTTTATTATGGCTCCATCTAGCAATCTGTTTGGAGGAAGTTATTTGATTTTAGTTTAGATAAAACCTTGGAGTATTTTCTGCAGATTCATGATACCTCCATTATTGTTAAGCCTTCCAGTGATGAGGGGATTTGCAAATGCCAATATTATTTGGTGGCAGAGTTTTTAGGTCAATGTAGCGGCTTGTGGATATGCTCTAGAGTAAGCAATGTGGTGTTGATGTTAAATTGGCTAGATATCATCTGTTTGTTTTTCAGTTTTCTAATTCTGATGCTAGGGATTGGGTTTTAGTATGATCCTTGGCATATTCAAAATTTGCAAAAGCTGGAGTTCAACCTTGATAAGATGCCTATTTGGATTCAATTAAGTTGGGTTTCTTTGAAGCTTTTTTCTTGAAAAGGATTGAGCTACATTGCAAGTGCCATCCGCTCACCATTTTATATGAATAGTATTGGAACTAAAATAGAAATATTTTAAAATTGGTAAAAAAATTCTGTAATTATTGAATTTAGAGGCTTGTACAAGAATGGAATTGAAATCAGATTGTAAAACAAAGCTTGAATTTGTAAAATATAGCTATTTTGATTTTAAGAATTAAATTGAATAAAATGTAAAACTTTAAGAAAATTGTGTAAAATAGAATTAAGTTGTCATATACATTGAATAGGATGTTATAAGGTAATTGGCACTAATAATTGGTAATGAATTATTATATATTGGGATTTAAATCAATTAGAAACTTCTCGTTGGTTGTTGTTGTAGACAAGTAAGTTCGTATGGACTTACTTTATTAATTATTGTAATGTTTGTCTTATTTTGTTTTACCATTACTTAGAAATGCTATAAATGTAAATTTTTTTTTTTTTTTTGCATCAAATGGATTAAATCGTAAAATATGAAATATATGATAAACATGAATAGATGTATAGTACTATTGAATGAATGTAAAATTGTTATATAATTGAATGATGAGTATATGATAATATTACAGGGTTTAAAATGTATTTGGATTGCATTTTGAAATATGAAAAATGTAACACCCCTTACCCGAGACCGTTGCCGGAGTCGAGCGCGAGGCATTACCGGACTTAACTTACTCAACCTGGGTATAAAATTTGCTTCTAAAATTAATTTATTTTCTTTCATTCAATATGTCCCTAAAAAGGGTCATCGAGACCCTAAATCATACAATTGAAATAATTCAGGACCAACCAGGATTAATGAAAATTTCCCAACTACTTAAATGGAACAAAACATATCATTTCCATGTTCCATAATAAAGCTGTCTAACTGCGTCACTATTGCTAAAAAAATCATAACTCGAGTTTCACAACTCGAAATTCAATTCCGTAAATTTTCTCTGAAACTAGACTCATATATGTTCTTAGAAATTTTTTCCAAGAATTTTTGACTCGGCCAACTTGTACAGTTTATTATTTAAAGTTTCCCCTGTTTCACTGCTCAATTGCCCTGACCTCTGTTTACTACGAAATGGATTTCTCTTAGTACCAAATTCAAATAACAATGCCGCTTGTTTTATTACAAACTAGACTCAATAAGGAATCTAGGAATATAAACTATAACTTCTAATTATTTATGTAAAATTTATGGTGAATTTTTAAAGTCAGAACAGGGGATCGCGAAATCAATCTAGAGCAGTCTCACTCAAATTCTTATAACTCATAATTTACAACTCTTTTGCTTCCTGTTTCTTTCACATGAAAATAGACTCATTAAGCTTTAATTCTATATCTCACTCACCATCTAATTCCATGTCTACTATTTTTAGTAATTTTTTAAATTCACATCACTGCTGCTATCTAATACTATTTTAATGCTAACTTCACTTTTTCATGATTTCCATGTTTTCACTTTCATTTAGGCATACATAACATCAAAACATATTCTTAATTAGCTATTTCAATATCTAATCCTTATCAAATATTTACCTGCCATACATTGGCCATATCATAATTGACACTTACTAAATATTAAGTCCCTATACATGCCATAAACTAGGACATTTGTAAATGAAGATACCCATTTGGTAACTTGATAGTTGATAGTGTGAAGCGATCTCCGACTACCTCCAACCCGAGCTTGCTTTTAAGTACTTATTGAGCTTGGAAAACTTGGAAACTCTAACCATGGCTTCCCCCGTGCTATATTCGGCCTCCATGAAGAAGATGGACCAATTTTGGCTTTATTTTCCCTTTTTAATTTTTTTAATTACCAAATGACAAAAATGCCCTTAAAGGCTTTTCTTTCAAATTTGTCCTATTCATGCCCATTTTTGTCCACCAAATTATCCAATGGTCTAATTCTAAATAAGGACCTCCACTTTAAGAACTCATTTCAATTAAATCCCCTTTAGCATCTAGAACTCACATTTTACAATTTTTATAATTTAGTCCTAATTATCAAATTAGGCACCTATACATAAAATTTCTTCGCAAATTTTCACACAATTATTCAATCAATAAATAACCTTAAAACTAAATCAGAATAATAATATTTTTTTTAACTCGGATTCATGGTTCCGAAACTATCATTCCGTTTAGGCCCTAAATCAGGCTGTTACAGCAAATTTAACAAATAAGCTCTAATAGAAAAATTAAATATGCAATCCATACAATTTCTTATCGGTAGTTAACATATGCATCTAGTCAATCGGTAAATCATGATAATTCATCGTAATAAACTTTTCTATCTTAGATTTGTGGTTTCGCAACCACTGTTCCATTTAGGCCTTGTTTCGGGATGTTACAAAAAAGGTATAAGCTATAGAGATTGAGTTAGTATGAATATGATAATAGTACGGTATGAAATGAAATGTTTATGTGAAACGATGATATGTATAGAATGATGATATAAAGATTAAAAAGTTATTAAGACAGTGTTAAGGCCCATGTGAACTTAGTAAATGGTTAGTATACAAATGAAATGTCATTAATGTTTATATTCAGTAAGTACTATGTACCGGTTTTGGCTATGTGCCATTAGTATTAAGCAAGTACTATATATCAGTGTTGACTATTATGTCGTTTTTATGCAACAGGTACTTTGTACCTGTAACATCCCAAAAATCAAGAGTTAGTAGAATCAGGTTTGGGAATTGAGAGAGAGTGGTCATGCCCTAATTCTTGAGATTATCCATGCATTTTTAGGAATAAATGCGGTATTAGCTCGTTGGTTATGTAACACCCCGAATTTTGGGCCTAGAAGTATTGGGCCTTGGTTAAGTTTTGGATCCTAGCTTAGTATTTTTAGGAGTTTAATTTTGGCCTTCTAGAAGGTTGGAAGTGGCATGAAGATGAACTCTAAGGAGAGTGATCAGAAGAGAAAATATAGGAAGAGGTTAGGAGAGCTTATCGTGGAGAAAAATTAGGAGATGGGATGTAGATGAAATGGAGCCAATTGGGACTTTAGGGGTTCGGCTTTGGGTTTTTATAGGGGGTGCCAAATTCTTTTTGAAGAGTTTCCCTTGATTTGCCAAACCGAATGCTTCATTCTTCTCCTTCTTTCTAGTTCTTTTTCCTCTTTTGCAAAAGCCGAATACCTATATCCCCTTTATCGATTTCTTTCCTTAATCTCTTAAAAGCTGAATGCCAATATCCCCTTTGCCGATTTCTTTTACTTTCCTCTATCACAAATTTGTTTTTTTTTTATTTACAACCTTTAATCAAGATTTTAAAAGCCGATCACACTCAGTAGATATCTAGGCCGCAAGATCAGAGACTAGTTTCGGTAAGTACTTAGTTAACCATCTTTTAGTGGGTTTTGATAAAAGCCGAAGGGCTATCTAATCTTTTTCTTGTCGTTAACCCTGTATTAACAAGGGGTAGGGTTCAAAGATTTCAAGCGTGGTAAGGATCTCTAGCAAGTGGTAAGTGTACTCACTCTCAATTTCAGTTTCATAGGTGGCCAAATGTAAATATGGTTGATAAGGGTGGCTTGTGTGGAATACGAGTCACTTGATGTTGATAATATGTGTGTATTGGTGCAGATCTAAGGATATTCAGAAATAATAGCAAATGAGAGGCTATTAAAACTGGTGCTACACGATAAGGTTACGGTAAGGTTTCGGGATTTGATAAAGTTGTAGTTAAGGTATAGAATTGATTCGAAAATAGTTTTGGTTGTAGGTCAAGGCTGAGAATAGAGTAGTGTGAGTCGTCAATCAGGTGTATACATATACTACACACACGACAAATCGGTAAAAGCTGAAATCCTGAAATCCTAAAATCCCAAATGGGCTTGATGAACTTTTGGGCCCAAAGTGGCAAATTTGTGATATGAAAATGTATGATGGATTGACATGCATGATTGTATGATCACATGATTGGATTGTAATCGGGCCTAATGGGCTACATAAGCATGTTTGGGACTTAATGGATTTAATGAATATGATTGGGCTTAGTGGTCTTATGGGATTGTAAAAATGCATGCTAGGGTTTTTAATGGACTATAGGCCTAGTTTTGATCTTTCAAATTTTACATAAGACTTAATTAAATAATTAAACATGTCCATGGACAAGTCGTTAGACTAAGGTGTGGCAATAGATGTGTGCATGTCTAGGATTGGATTTAGGAAGAGCTTGGTACTTAAGCAGTCCAGGTGACCCACCTCCTCTTCTCTTGAATCCTACTTGGTGCATAGTGTCCGTTCACTTTAGTCGCGAGGACTTGTTGATGGGCCAAAAATTCATAATTAAAATCTGTACCTTTAGGAAATTACAAAAATACCCCTCTAGGGTAGAATTACGAAAATATCCCTTTAGGGTAGAATTACTAAAATGCCCCTGTAGAGTAGAATTATTAATTCTACTTATAACGCCTCGAAGGGTAGAGTTACCGAGACACCCTTGTAGGGTAGAAATTACTAAGATACCCCTAGGTAGTGAAATAATTAAAATACTCCTATGTGTTATGAGTATGACTGGTGTATGTTGTATGTGACGATGATACATTCATGAGATATTATGTTGCATGTGGTCTGGGTTTTGATTGGAGGAAGTGTATATGAGGGTCGCACGGTCGCTTGATGACTGTGGACCCAACGAAGGCTTCTAAGCCACAAGTAGCTCTACTGCAACGATAAGTAGTGCCGCAATCGGTGCTACAACAAATACTTTTGAGCCACGAGCAGCTCTGCTGCAACAATGAGTGGTGCCGCAACTGGTGTCACAATGGGTATATAAGGATGGGTGGGTCGAGTATCTCCTCACAGGAGTGTAGGGTTGGAAGGGGGTGTACAGGGTTGGTTATGGGTAACTGCATATAGCATGAACATCTTGATATTTGAATGTAGGCTCGGGCCCAACCGAGGCTATCATAGGCTAAGGCCCAGAGGTCACCGATATTGAGTAGGGCTTAGGCCCCATGTGTTAATGTGCATATTGATTTGATTGCCAAGGGTCGTACACACTGAGTTTTGAAACTCACACCCTTTAATTTAATGTTTCAGGTGACCCTCAATAAACGGCTCGACGTGGGAGAGGACTCGGAGATGGCCACACTGCAAGCTTCTTAGAAGTTTTAAATAGTTTTCGAATTATTTTATTTTGATTACTTGTTCCTTTTTCAATGGGTTGTAATAAGGCCTTGTGTCTCTGATTTGACTTTTCTTTTGGGTTTATTATTGCTACAACTGTTGGATCATCAAACTTAATTTTTTTAAGTTAATCACGGTTTTTAAGTAATCTTAATATGTGAACATTTTCTTAGAACATGGGCTTTCATCTTAACTTAACAAGTTACAAGGATTTTGATTTTCTAAGTCACAAGTTTAAGTTTTACCCAAGCAACTATGCCACTGAACATAATTTTAACTAAACACACTCGTTTTGAAACAACCTCTTTTATGTAACATCGCTAGATTCGGCCATAATGTTTGGGTCGGGTCTGGGGTGTTACAGGTTAAGTGTAAGTGAAACATTTCTTGAAACCCAAGTTCAAATCCTTTCTCTCTCACCATTTTTATTATTTTGCTAATTTTTCCTCAAACCCTAATATGTGACACGCCTTATTTTTAAAATAAAAAAAGTATTGCAAATGTAACACCCTATACCCGAGACCATCACCAGAATCAAGTACGGAGCATTACCGGACTTATCGGATCTTTACAGAATTTAATTGAATGTGAACACAGAATATTGCATAAACGTCCGTATTAATTATTCTCAGGCTAATTAAGGTCATTTCGGATGATTAGGATTCAAATCCTATCGCATCGGAAGCTCGAAAATTTTTTTTCTGAAAATGACGTCACACACGCCCGTGTGACTTTTAGCACGGCCGTGTGATGAGGCCGTGTGGCCTTCACACGCCCATGTCTAGAGGCCGTGGAAGCTACAGACTTACACCACACGGTTAATGGTTAAATTCACACGCCTGTGGGATAGGGCCGTGTGTTTCCCACGGCCAAGGCACGCCCGTGTTCTCAGCCCGTGGTCGAAACTGTCAAAATTTATTTAAGGTGCAGGGGACACACGGTCGAAGCACACGCCC
Source organism: Gossypium stocksii (assembly GCA_020496765.1). Classification (NCBI taxonomy): domain Eukaryota; kingdom Viridiplantae; phylum Streptophyta; class Magnoliopsida; order Malvales; family Malvaceae; genus Gossypium; species Gossypium stocksii. The sequence continues at coordinate 69,729,540 of CM035622.1, forward strand.
GTGTCCCCTAGCCGTGTGGCACAATGTAGGCTTGGTTTAAGCCAAATTGCCACCCAACAAGGGTCATTTCTTTTCAGCCAATAATAAACAACATTTCCAAGCCAATTTTACCAAATACAACATATCCAAGAACAAATCAAATACTTTATTATAAACATATATGACCCAAGCCACATCCCATGGCTTGATCACTTACAAAAATACATCATGTACACAAAATAACTAGCCTATACATGCCATGACCATTTCATTTACAAAAGATTCAAAAGTACCCAAAAGCTTGATGGATAGTGTGATGGCGAATCTCCGACGCGTCCGAGGATCAAGATAGCTTCCGAATCTATAAAACATTAACAGAAATAAACGGAGTAAGCTTCTAAAGCTTAGTAAGTCCGTGGTACAGAATTTAAACCTTACCGAATCAATGCAGTAATTACAATACATTGCCAATTCAATTCATATAAGCAAGTTGCCTAATCCACAAGTATACACTTGTTAGTCCATGTAACATATAATGTCATTCATATAACATATGCTGTATAATCCATATCAATCTCATATAACATGTATCCATATAATTCATGTAATTCTCATGATACATATATCATGTAATCCATGTGTAGCTCATGTAACATGTAATTCACACATCTTCCAGTATTCGTATAACTTGTAATACAGATTTTATTCAATTTTCATGTAACATGTATCGGTAATTGCCCGTTGAACCTTTAAGAACGTCGAGGGATACTCGGGTGATACACACACAGTGTATATACATGTAACCGGAAATCTGTCAATGCATCATATATGCTCTTTCGAGCCAGTATCGGTAAGCCCGAAGGCTGATCAGTAATCCGGAAGGATGAACAGTAAGCCCGAAGGCTGAATAGAGAGTTCGAAGACTAAACAGAGAGCACACTCCCGCGAACCTCATTCTTACAGCGGGATTACCAGTCCAGGCTAAATCCCCTGTAATATAAACTCATAGAGTATTGTCGGGATTACCAGTCCAGGCTTAATCCCCTGCAACGACAATTACTCTAATGAGCTAGGATCTGAATTTCCAGTCCAGGCTAAATTCAGACCCTAATTTGGATTACCCGTCCGGGCTAAATCCATTATCCACATATTCTTCGGGAGGGCTATATCAGAGAGCTCAATGAGCACGTGGTGAGTCCTTAACAAATGCAGGAGCTCTAACCACCCTGTAACCCTAGAGACACGTCACTTGTATCCCATCGACTTCCACGATTCTAACGGGGCTCGGTATTCATTTTTCTCTTGTAACAATTTCATTTCAATTTCACATGTATACATACAGATAGGCCATTTAATCGATTAGTATTTCATGTATTCAATTAACAACAAATATGAGCATAAACACAATAAATTTCATTATACGGACTTAACTCGAAATTCCGTATCTACTCGTCAACTTTTCCTTTTCCCCGATCGAGTTTCGGGATTCGGTCGTCTTTATCTCCAATCGAAGCTTGAAATAGCCAAATGTTAAAAGCTTGTAAACCCTTAATTTTTGGCTGAAGAATCGGTGGAAGAAGATGAAGAATGAAAACATTTAATGATATTTATTTAATAAAACATATAATAATGCCATTTGACCATTTTGCCCTTTAACTAAAACCACTTAAAAACATATCATTAAGGACATAAATGTCCACTAGCATAAGGAATGGTAAAATAACCATTTAAGGCCTTCCACTTTAAAAGCCAACATCAAATAAGCCATATATAAACTAGGACTCTAATTTTTCGCGTTATGCGATTTAGTCCTTTTTATCAATTTAACCGATCAATTACTAAAATTTCTAAACGAAACTTTCATACAGTAATTCTATCATGCTGTAAAACATATTTAAGCAATAAAATTAATACTTTGACCCGGTTGAGTGGTCCCGAAACCACTTGTTCCGACTAGGGTCAAAAACGGGCTGTTACAACTCTCCCCCCTTTAGGGATTTTCGCCCCCGAAAATCTTACCGGTAAATAGGTTAGGGTATTGGTTTCGCATAGTTTCCTCGAGTTCCCATGTAGCTTCCTCTATTCCGTGTTTACACCAAAGAACCTTTACGAGTGCTATACGCTTATTTCTCAACTCTTTGATTTCTCGAGCCAGAATCTTAATCGGCTCTTCACTGTACGATAAATCAGGCTGTATCTCCACATCAATGGGAGAAATAACATGAGACGGATCAGATCGGTATCGCCGAAGCATTGAAACATGAAATACATTGTGAATCTTTTCAAATTCAGACGGTAACAATAATCGGTAAGCTACAGGTCCAATTCATTCCACAATTTCATACGGCCCGATAAAACGAGGACTTAGTTTTCCCTTTTTACCGAAACGAAGAATTTTCTTCCACGGTGATACTTTCAGAAATAATCTATCTCCGACCTGAAACTCTATTTCTTTTCGTTTCAAATCGGCATATGATTTCTGTCTGTCAGAAGCCATTTTCAAATTGTCACGTATCACCTTTACTTTTTCTTCGGTATCTCGGATTAAATCGACCCCGTGTAACTTCCTTTCACTCAATTCTATCCAATATAACGGTGTTCGACATTTACGACAGTATAATGCTTCATAAGAAGCCATTTTCAAACTTGTCTGAAAGCTATTGTTGTATGCAAACTCTATCAGAGGTAAATATTTCTCCCAATTACATTCAAATTCAAGAGTACAACACCGTAACATGTCTTCCAGGATCTGAATAACTCTTTCAGACTAACCATCAGTCTGGGGATGAAATGCCGTACTGAAGTTCAATTTCGTTCCCAAAGCCTCTTGGAACTTTTTCCAGAATCTCGAGGTAAACCTCGGATCTCTATCAGACACAATGGATAACGGTATACCATGTAATCGCACAATCTCAGATACATATAATTCCGCTAATTTATCCAGAGAATAATCAGTACGTACCGATATAAAATGTGCAGACTTCGTCAATCTGTCAACAATAACCCAGATTGCATTTTTCTTCCTCGGAGATAACGGTAGCCCTGATACAAAATCCATAGTGACTCTGTCCCATTTCCATTCCGAAATCATAATAGGCTGTAATAAACCAGACGGTACTTGATGTTCAGCTTTAACTTGCTGACAGATCAAACATTTCGATACGAATTCAGAAATGTCACGTTTCATTCCTGGCCACCAGTATTGCTGTTTCAAATCATTATACATCTTAGTGCTACCCGGATGAACTGAAAATCGACTATCGTGTGCCTCGTGTAGAACTTTCTGAATGAGCTCACTATCTTTCGGTATACAAATTCTATTTCGGAACATTAAACAATCATCATTCCCAATAGAAAAGTCAGGATCAGAATTAGACTCATAATGAAGTCGTTTAGCTTGCAGTTCGGAATCAGTCCTTTGAGCTTCGAAAATTTGTTGCAGAAACATCGGTTTAGCCTTTAGCTCAGCTAAAACAGATCCATCATCAGATAACATCATTTGAGCATTCAAAGCTCGCAAAGCAAAAAGAGACTTTCGACTTAAAGCATCAGCTACAACATTAGCTTTCCCCGGATGATAGTCAATCACAAATTCATAATCTTTTAACAGTTCGAGCCATCTCCGTTGTCGCATATTCAGATCTTTCTGAGACATCAGATACTTCATACTTTTATGATAGGTAAAAATTCTACATTTCTCACCATATAAGTAGTGCCGCCAAATCTTTAATGCAAAGATTATAGCAGCTAACTCAAGATCATGTGTCGGGTAATTCTTTTCGTGCGGTTTTAACTGTCGAGAGGCATAAGCTATAACTTTCCCATCTTGCATCAATACACAGCCAAGTCCGATAATAGATGCATCACTGTAAATAACAAATTTTTTCCTCGATTCGGGTTGAACTAAAACCGGAGCTTCTGTTAACAAGGCTTTTATCCGTTCGAAGCTTTTCTGACATTTATCATGCCACTCGAATTTCACTTCTTTTTGTAGCATTCGAGTCAACGGTACCGCAATCATCGAGAATCCTTTAACGAACCTTCGGTAATACCCCGCTAATCCCAGAAAACTTCTGATCTCAGATACATTTCTCGGGGGTTTCCAGTCTATGATAGCAGATATTTTACTCGGATCTACTCGAATGCCTTTCGCAAAAACAATATGACCCAGAAATCTGACTTCTCGAAGCCAAAATTCACATTTGCTAAATTTGGCAAATAACTGCTTATCCCTCAGAACTTGTAACACAATTCTTAAATGTTCAGCATGTTCTGTCTCATCACGTGAATAGATCAGAATGTCGTCAATGAACACGACAATGAATCTGTCTAAATACGGTCTGAATACACGGTTCATCAAGTCTATGAATACTGCTGGTGCATTTGTCAGCCCAAAAGGCATGACCAGAAACTCATAATGTCCGTATCGTGTTCTGAAAGCAGTTTTCGGTATGTCTGAATCTTTAACTCGCAGCTGATAATAACCCGATCTCAGATCAATCTTCAAAAATACTGTAGCTCCTTTCAATTGATCGAATAAATCATCAATCCGCGGAAGAGGGTATTTATTCTTCACTGTTACCTTGTTCAACTGTCGGTAATCAATACACATTCTCATAGTTCTGTCTTTCTTCTTCACAAATAATACTGGAGCACCCCAAGGTGAGAAGCTCGGTCTCGCAAAACCTTTATCCGTCAATTCTTGTAACTGTGCTTTCAACTCCTTTAATTCAGTCGGTGCCATTCTATACGGAGCTATCGATATCGGAGTAGTGCCCGGTAATAATTCAATATCGAATTCAACTTCTCTAATCGGCGGTAAACCCGATAATTCTTCCAGAAAAACATCTGAAAACTCACAGACAACTAGTACAGACTCAATTTTCAATTCTGTCTTGTCAAAATTCATCACATACGCTAGGTACGCATCATAGCCTTTTCTGACATACTTCTGAGCCCTCATAGCAGAAATCACTATCGGTAATTCATTAGAATCATTTGATCCAATCCGAAGAGTTTCACCAGTCTGACATTTCAATTCTATACTCTTACTTCTACAATCCACAATAGCTTCATGCACATTTAGCCAGTCCATGCCCAATATTACATCAAATTCATCAAAAGGGAGAAGCATAAGATCAGCCATAAAACAATATCCTCGAGTCATTAGTGGACATTTCTTACATATTTTATCAATTAACACAGACTTCCCTAACGGATTTGATACTTTAACAACATATTCAGTAGACTCAACATGTAAATTCTTTTCAAACACTAATTTCATACAAATATATGAATGAGTTGATCTAGGATCTATCAACGCAACCATATCAGTGTTATAGAGAGAAAAAGTACCGGTAATAACATCAGGAGACGAGGCTTCCTCGCGTGCACGTATGGCATAAGCTCTTGCAGGAGTACGCATCTCAGATCTCACATTAACATCTCTCGCCACACTGCGATTTCCACTTTGATTTCCAGTATTCCGAGGCGGTCTACTCCTCGATGCAACGCTATGCGTTTTAGTCGATTGTTCCTTGTCAGCTACAGATCTTTCAGGACAATCGCGTAGATAGTGGTCCAACGATCCACATCGGAAACAAGCTCCGCTTTTCAAACGGCATTCACCAAAATGTTTCTTACTGCAGTACTTGCATTCAGGTCCGGGAGTTCTCACACTATCGGCACTAGCTACAGAGGTTGCTTGAGGTCTCGAATGGGAAGATTTAGCAGTTTTGTCTCGGATAGATATGCCCGCAGAAGTAGCTGAACGAGAATGAAAATCTTTTGATCTCTTGGATCCAGACTGATATGATTTACCCGAAAATCTCTTTCGAGCCTCTCTGAATTCAAAATCTGCTTTTCTCTTTTCTTTAGCAAGCTCTTCGGCTTTACAAGCCCGATCAACGAGAACTACAAATTCTTTCAGTTCAAGTATTCCGACTAACAGTCGAATTTCTTCATTTAGTCCATCTTCGAACTTTCTACACATTATGGCTTCGGTAGAAACACATTCACGAGCGTATTTGCTGAGTCGTACAAACTCTCGCTCATATTCAGTTACAGACATTCGACCCTGTTTTAACTCTAGAAATTCTTTTCTTTTCTGGTCGATGAATCGTTGACTAATGTATTTCTTTCTGAATTCTGTCTGGAAAAATTCCCAATCAACTCGTTCTCGGGGTACAACCGAGGTCAATGTATTCCACCACTGATACGCGAAATCCCGAAGCAAAGAAATAGCACATCTCAGGCATTCATCAGAAGTACAGGCCAATTCATTAAAAACTCAGATTGTATTCTCAAGCCAAAATTCGGCTCTCTCAGCATCATCACTAGCTGAAGCTCGGAATTCTTCAGCACCATATTTTCGTATTTTATCAACAGGAGGTCTGTTCAATCTCAGAGGATCCACAACTCGTACATTATCAGGATTAGGTTGTGGAACAGGAGGGGGTGGAGGTTGCGGAGCAGCCGGGTTTGCTCGCACAAACTCACTAAACCAACCGGACATCATTTGGAAGAAAGCTTGTTTAACTTCTTCCTGATTGGCCACAGCAGGACCCGATTCAGAAGGTACAGCCCCTTGAGCGGGAGCTGGTGCAATACTCTTACCATCATCAGCTAAATCTCGATTCGAATCCATTATTATATAAAACAGATTTTCAGAGGATGTCAGGAGATATCACACTATCACATTTCATATACATGGCATGTATAGCTAGACTCGTACCCACTACGGTAGTCCTAGAATCGACTAAACCATAGCTCTGATACCAATTAAAATCTAACACCCTATACCCGAGACCGTCACCGGAATCAAGTACGGAGCATTACCGGACTTATCGGATCTTTACAGAATTTAATTGAAAGTGAACACAGAATATTGCATAAATGTCCGTATTAATTATTCTCAGGCTAATTAAGGTCATTTCGGATGATTAGGATTCAAATCCTATCGCATCGGAAGCTCGAAAATTTTTTTTCTGAAAATGACGTCACACACGCCCGTGTGACTTCTAGCACGGCCGAGTGATGAGGCCGTGTGGCCTTCATACGCCCATGTCTAGAGGCCGTGGAAGCTACTGACTTACACTACACGGTTAATGGTTAATTTCACACGCCCGTGGGATAGGGCCGTGTGTTTCCCACGGCCAAGGCACGCCCGTGTTCTCAGCCCGTGGTCGAAACTGTCAAAATTTATTTAAGGTGCAGGGGACACACGGTCGAAGCACACGCCCATGTCCCCTGGCCGTGTGGCACAATGTAGGCTTGGTTTAAGCCAAATTGCCACCCAACAAGGGTCATTTCTTTTCAGCCAATAATAAACAACATTTCCAAGCCAATTTTACCAAATACAACATATCCAAGAACAAATCAAATACTTCATTATAAACATATATGACCCAAGCCACATCCCATGGCTTGATCACTTACAAAAATACATCATGTACACAAAATAACTAGCCTATACATGCCATGACCATTTCATTTACAAAAGATTCAAAAGTACCCAAAAGCTTGATGGATAGTGTGATGGCGAATCTCCGACGCGTCCGAGGATCGAGATAGCTTCCGAATCTATAAAACATTGACAGAAATAAACGGAGTAAGCTTCTAAAGCTTAGTAAGTCCGTGGTACAGAATTTAAACCTTACCGAATCAATGCAGTAATTACAATACATTGCCAATTCAATTCATATAAGCAAGTTGCCTAATCCACAAGTATACACTTGTTAGTCCATGTAACATATAATGTCATTCATATAACATATGCTGTATAATCCATATCAATCTCATATAACATGTATCCATATAATTCATGTAATTCTCATGATACATATATCATGTAATCCATGTGTAGCTCATGTAACATGTAATTCACACATCTTCCAGTATTCGTATAACTTGTAATACAGATTTTATTCACTTTTCATGTAACATGTATCAGTAATTGCCCGTTGAACCTTTAAAAACGTCGAGGGATACTCGGGTGATACACACACAGTGTATATACATGTAACCGGAAATCCGTCAATGCATCAAATATGCTCTTTCGAGCCAGTATCGGTAAGCCCGAAGGCTAATCAGTAATCCGGAAGGATGAACAGTAAGCCCGAAGGCTGAACAGAGAGTCCGAAGACTAAACAGAGAGCACACTCCCATGAACCTCATTCTTACAGCGGGATTACCAGTCCAGGCTAAATCCCCTGTAATATAAACTCATAGAGTATTGTCAGGATTACCAGTCCAGGCTTAATCCCCTGCAACGACAATTACTCTAATGAGCTAGGATCTGAATTTCCAGTTCAGGCTAAATTCATACCCTAATTTGGATTACCCGTCCGGGCTAAATCCATTATCCACATATTCTTCGGGAGGGCTATATCAGAGAGCTCAATGAGCACGTGGTGAGTCCTTAACAAATGCAAGAGCTCTAACCACCCTGTAACCCTAGAGACACGTCACTTGTATCCCATCGACTTCCACGATTCTAACGGGGCTCGGTATTCATTTTTCTCTTGTAACAATTTCATTTCAATTTCACATGTATAGATACAGATAGGCCATTTAATCGACTAGTATTTCATGTATTCAATTAACAACAAATATGAGCATATACACAATAAATTTCATTATACGGACTTACCTCGAAATTTCGTATCTACTCGTCAACTTTTCTTTTTCCCCGATCGAGTTCCGGGATTCGGTCGTCTTTATCTCCAATCGAAGCTTGAAATAGCCAAATGTTAAAAGCTTGTAAACCCTTAATTTTTGGCTGAAGAATCGGTGGAAGAAGATGAAGAATGAAAACATTTAATGATATTTATTTAATAAAACATATAATAATGCCATTTGACCATTTTGCCCTTTAACTAAAACCACTTAAAAACATATCATTAAGGACATAAATGTCCACTAGTATAAGGAATGGTAAAATAACCATTTAAGGCCTTCCACTTTAAAAGCCAACATCAAATAAGCCATTTATAAACTAGGACTCTAATTTTTCACGTTATGCGATTTAGTCCTTTTTATCAATTTAACCGATCAATTACTAAAATTTCTAAACGAAACTTTCATACAGTAATTCTATCATGCTGTAAAACATATTTAAGCAATAAAATTAATACTTTGACCTGGTTGAGTGGTCCCAAAACCACTCGTTCTGACTAGGGTCAAAAACGGGCTGTTACAGCAAAATTATTCAAAAATAAGGAAATAACCTAGTGTTTAATTGATAAATGCAAAAGCGTGAAAATTAAATAAGGTCCCAAGTTTGAATCCTTTCCTTTGTGAAATAATTAAAATTTGTAAAATCCCTTGTTGTTTTTAATGTGTGTGCCATTCATACCCTTGAACTCTAAGTATAAATACAATTTTTATTGTATTTTTAAGCTTTTAATTCAAAATTTCCCTACCTTATCCATTCACCCTCTTCCTCTCCTATTTTCTCTTCAATTTTCTTTCTTTCTCCAATAGTTGTTGTCGCTTTTAGCTCCCATTTTACTATCTCTTTTTTCTTCTTTTTGTATCAAGATTGTGCACCATCTCCTTTACTTTATTTCTGCTATTTATCCTCATCTAAATCAGCCCCAAATATGAAATCTTGAACCCTAAGATCGATCCTGAACATTGCCAAGCAAGTATCATTGTTGTTTCTCTCAACTAGTTTGGATAAGATCTCTTCTCTCTTCAATTTCTTGATTAATCTTGTTAATTAAGAAAAATTCATACCTAGAATTTGGGGGATTTTAAATGATTTCAAAGGTATTTTTTCAAATTTTAATGAAATTTGAAACTGTTTTAAAATTCAACCCCAACTTTGGCCACCATGGGGGGTGGTGCGTGCGCCTATGTGTAAGAAAGGGGGTTGTTTTGTTTCTTGGGTCTTGCCCATGTTTTTCAGCATTAAATTGTGCTCTTGAATCCTCCTAATCAGTCTTTAATCACATGTTAATTAGGGAGAGACGTTCTTGATAAATTAGCCACTTGGATCCCAGAAATCGTGAAGCGTAAGTACAATTAAGGGTAATTAGTTTATTATTTCGACATTGTTGTTGGGTAAATGTTATGAATTGATTAAATGAAGGAATTTAATCATTAATTAGCTACTGATTTTCCCATATATTAGTGAATTAGGTTGTAACAACCCGTTTTTCAGTAGTGTTGGAAGTAGTGATTCAAGACCACCAAATCCGGCGAGCAAGCTCGTAAATTTTATTATTTAATATTTATGAGTCAAATATTATTTTAAAATTATTTTTGAATTAATAATTTATATATTATAATGAATTATTAGATTCAAGTGATAAAACCCTAGTTCAAGTGGTTTTGGGAAATGAGGTATTGGGACATCATTTTTATAAACCGAGCCATAAATATTTTTATAGATATTTACGGAGTGTCAATAAGGAGGTATTAAAGTTTTGTTGAAAAACTTTAACATTTCGATAGTTAATTAATTAAAAATGACTAAATTAAAAATGGTGCAAAACTTGCTAATTATAATATTTAAGAGATTAAATGGCTTGATTCATAAAAGAGGAAGGAATTAAGAAGCAAATATACCTAAACTAAAATGATGAGACGGCATAAGCATGAAAAATAATAAAATAAAAGGATTTAATGGCAAAATGGTAAATTGCTTGAAATTAAAACAAACAAAATGAATTTTAATGTTTCTATGCAATTCATCTTCTACATTCTGCTTAAACTCACATGGAGGGAGAGCTTTAAGATGGTTTTCATATTTTTTCAAATTCAATTTAGCCCCGTTTTCAATAATTTTTATGTTTTTAAGATCGTTACAACTAGGTCTTGCTAACCTGTACCTTCGATTTTGAAACTGTTAAATATTTTGAATGTTTCCATTGATGAATCTATATGATTTTAGATGTTAAATGATGAATTTGAGATATTGGTTTATATTTAAAAGTATTTTGTTAAGTAATTTTGATAAATTTCCCGATTAGGGACTAAATTGTTAAAATAGTAAAAACACAAGGGTTTGTTGTGAAATTATTGTAAAAATGGACTGTATTAAATGCCATGAACATTTGGCTAGCTTGTATTTGTATTAAAAATAGTTAATTTGCATGTTTTGAGTTCATGGACTAAATTAAAAAAATAAAGTTAAACTTTAGGGGTAATTTTGAAAAAATATAAAAAATGACTAAATTGCATGAAATGAATGGTTTTATCGTCTAAATTAAAATAGTGAATGAAATTATTAATTTAGATCGAGATCGGGTGGAAAATCGAGAAAAATAGAAAATTACCAAAATGCCTCTAAACTTAGTATTACTGCAATTTAGCCAGGTAAGTTCGTGTAATTAAATTGTATATTTATATGTTTGAATTGAATGTTATGTATGTGAATTGTGTAATGGTCATGTATGAAAGTCAATCACATATCTATCAATGTCCGACAAATATTAAGTTTAGTATGAATAAATGAAATTCGATGGATACAGAGTTCTCGAATTGGTTGTAGTTCTGCATGTGTTGCAGACACACCACAACTCAAAAGAGCGTCCCATTATTAGCTCTCATGCGCATCTTGATATTTGGCTCTCATGAGCTTCCCGTTAAATGGTTCTTGCGAGCTTCCAAATTAATGGCTTTCTTTTGAGATCCCATTTATTGCTCTTCGGAGCTTCCTGATAAATGGCTCTTATGAGCTTCCCGTTACATGGCTCATATGAGCTTCCCGTTATATGGCTCGAAACAGCTTCCTGATTACATGCTCGTATGGCATGCCTGTATATGAATTGACGGTTTACAAAATTACACACTTCGTGTGTACTACCCATGTATCCATCAAATAATGAACGATTCAACGGGCAAAGTTCTAGTATGAGATAATCTAAATTTGAGACAAATTATTAGGGAAATAAATTTGAAATATATGGATATGATTTGTAAATGTTATATGGACACGTAATGTGGAAAGTATATGTATTTGATTATTATTGAGCTCATACATGTTCCTTGATATTTATTCGCAATACATGAAAATGATGGTATATAATATATTGATATAATGAAATAAATGATATATGTTTATCAAGAAACGGTAATAGAATGATATATATCATGAAATTTTCATATATGAATATTTTTGATATGACAATACAAGGAGTTTATGTAAGTTGAGACGAGTAATAAACTCAAGTGTGACATGTTGAGAAAATAAATTTATCAATTTTGAATTTATATGAATATGTGCAAGTATGCTAACCAGTATTGTTGCTGATGCTTAAGCAAGTGCCAAGCTATTGGTTGAATGGTAATATGTCATTTATATGATGCACTGAAATGGTAAGAACTCAAGAGAAAATATGCTAGTGCTCATGAAAGAGTGATGAGGTTTAAGTTCTGTAATTTCTTATGAAATAACTTATCATGTGATTAATTAGAAAAAGGCTACGTTTAAATGCACTAGCTTGTGGCTATGGTTGAATGACATGTTTATGACTGGTGTGTTATGCATATGAAATGAGTGTGAAAAGTAAAGAAATGCAAATGAAAGTAAAGAAATTTCGAGGAGTCAAAGTTGTTTAAAATCCTACTATGCTAGGAATAATATGTATAAATGATGTTGTGGATTTATTCACCTTGTGAGTTATTGAATATAACTTCACGAGTATTGTGGTGTTAATATCGGATTATTCTTGATATGTATAAATTTCATATTTGAAATGAATTGATATGATTAAAATTTATATGAGCTTACTAAGCATTCATTACTTACGTAGTTGTTTTCCTTTACTTTCCATATTATTGGAAGCTCGATCGGGTTAGAAGCTTGTCAGAGATATATCACACTATCCATTGGTTTTATCGGTACTTTCAGATGTTTTCATTTTGGTTAAAATGGCATGTATAGGTATTCTGGTTAATGTTGGCTTATATGTGTTTTGTTAAAATTAGTCACTTATTTGGCTTATGTTTAGACACATTTTGGTTTGGTGTTTATTTGCCTTATATGATTGATGTGTGGTTTAGTTTATGATTGTATGGTAAAAGATAAAATGTTAGCTAAAAGTGCATTTATATACATGTATTTTGGGATATGATGAATTGGTCAAGAATCGATACCTTAATATATGATGTATAAATATATTTAAATATATTAGTATTTAAAATACATTTTGGCACCAGATGGTATGTTTTGGTAGGTAAGTGACTTGGTTTGAAATCACGCAAATTATCTTGGTAAACCTTGAGTAAAATTATGCATATACGTTAGTTGTACATAGGAATATATTGAATACATGAACACACATGTTATATTCTGTCATCTGAGGTGCCTAAAGAAATATTGGTTTTATGTTAAGATATTATATATCTAAGGCTTGATTTTACTTGTTTTGGATGCCATAATATGACTTGTTTGTATGTATGATGATAACTATAGGGACATGCCTTGTTGGTGAGAAAAATGACTTATAAAATAGCCTATTTCCGTCCACATGGATAGAGGCACGAGCGTATGTCACCTGGCCGTGTGTCCTCAGCCGTGTGTGACACATGGTCAGGTGACACAGCCGTGTGTCCCCTGTGTCTTTTAAAGAGTACAAGTCAATACATTCACAAAGCCTGGCACACGGGCGTGTGGTTTGACCGTGTGACCTAAGTTATAGAGCTCATAATTTTGGACACGGGCTAACACACGACCTTGTGTCCCTATTTTAAATGCCTTCACGGCCTAAGACACGGGCGTGTCTCTTGACCGTGTGAGACACACGGCCTAGCCACATGGGCGTGTGTCCCCTACACCTTTGAAAAAATTTTTGATATTTTCTGAAAAATTCTCTGAGTTTTCGATATAGTCTCGATTTGTTTCTAATTCCTAATTTGGGCCTTGAAGGCTTATGTAAGGGACAATATGTATGATTTTAATTGGTTTTTAGCATGAATGCTATATGATATGAAATGTTTGAAATTTCTGTCTATTTGTTCTGCAAACTCTAGTAATGCTCTGTAACCCTAGTCTAGCAACGGATTCGGGTTAGGGGTGTTACATAGGTGCTAACTCAAATGCCCCAAATCATCCATTAAGGAGAACAATGATTGTACATATAGTTCGCATCGATATAGTGTAAGGAATCTAACTAGTTTGGATTCATAAAATAGCTATAATTTCAATAGTTGGTTTGAACTCATAAGTGGGTGTTTGGGGGCTGGTTTAATGGTAAATTGATTGAATTTATACTGAATTTTGGTTTAGTTTCGTTTAAGGAATTATTAAAGAAAATTGGAAGATTTGCTAGTGTGCTACGAGGAAGTTAAAAATAAGACGTGGGTCTTAAACTCATAAAATTGTTTAAAAATGTTAAATATCATATTATATTTGCTAAATTAGCTTGCTGATTGAATTGACTTAATTTCTAAATTATTGATTTTGTAAGTGGTCGAACCAGGTATGTTTCAAGCCTTAAAAGATTGACATGTTGCAAAATTGCTAGTTTGATAGTATGAATGTTGGGTTGAGTTTGTAATTACATTTTTAAGTTATGAGATATGAGAATGTTTGACTGAATGATATAATGTGTTGATATATTAAGCTTATGTATGATTTAAACACATGAGACATTTGTTATATTGTGTACTGAAAAGTGTGCTATTTATACACAATGAAAATTCATAAAGTATGTGAAATTGAACGATATTAATTGATACCAACACAATAGTAATTGAAATATTGGAACATTGTTTCCATTTATTGAAAGTATGTAATTGTTGAAGACATGATCAACATGTCAAATGAATGTGAAAAGTATTGAGAAATAATTATGTATGAGATTGTGTGACATATTGCATATTCATTGGGTTGGGATTTTGTGGTTGACAGAGAAGTTTCGTGGAGTACCGGTGGCATATTAAGTCTGTATTATTTGTCGTTAGTGCACTGCACCTGGAGTACTGAGGGAAATGACGATTTATCACATTTTTATTGGCAGCTTGTTTGCATTTTTACTGGCAGAATTTTCTACATATTGTTCGTGATTTTAACCGCAACAAGCTTAAGCCCATAATGTTTTGGAGTTCAAATGATGATTTATGGGGAACTCGTGGTGCGTAGCGGATGGTATGGGTAGGAACTTTTTTGCATTGTATCATGTGCAGGACACATTCGAATGTTATTGATTTATGCTATGTATTGTATTTTGTTGTATTGAATGGTATTGAAATTAATGATTGTTACTCGAATGAATGATGGCCCATGCTCATACACCGTTTGACATCGATATAGATAATGAATAGTAATGATATGAAATTCCTATGATGGTTCTGTATTATTCTCTTAATGCTAATATGTTTCACTGCATTTGATATTTATGTCTATTTAAATAACTGTTCCACCCACACTGAGCTTTCATAAGCTCACCCTCTAATAGTGTTTAACTTTTCAGGTAAACCTTGAAATTAGGACTAGACCCAGCATTCGGAGAATCACCTTGGACCTCGAACTATTCTTAATAAGTATTATTAAGTTTTTATTCGTTTTAGTTTGTAATTTTTAATTATTTCTGGTTTGTGGCTTGATAACTTTTCTTTTGGGAATTTTTGCATGCATAGATTACTCAAGCATAATAACCGGTTAATACATGATATCGGGCTTAAGTAAAATTTGATATTGTTCCCTAGTTTTCGATGCATTGCAAATGAACCGTTTTTGAAAAACAAATCGATAAGGCAACTAAGTTTCCAAAATGACTTGAAAAATAATATTTCCACTGCATTAGTTTAACATCGAGTTTTTTTAAAGAATAGCGACAAGCAAACGACTTTTCTAAAACAACACTATCAACAATAAAATGAATCCTAAGTATACACGACCTAATGAATGAATGCTTTTAAGCTAACTCAAAGCTCAACTACGGTTTTCTTTAAAATGATTTTATTTAAGGTCTTCAAAAGTAATGTAAGTTAGCTTAGCCATTTCGGTGGCCAATGTAGCCTTTCTCAATTTAGTCATAAGGTCTAGGCCAGGTTAGGAAGGTTACAGTACCGTTGATAGATACCTTACCGATGATTGAGATCTTGCATGCATTACAAATTCTCCACAGCTCACGTAAGTAGCATCGAGTATAGTTTAATGTCCTAATTATAGCTTGTGTGAGCAATCTTATCCCATGTACTTTGTTATAGTTCTCTGGGTGTAAACAATAATTAAATGAATACGATATGAGTAGAAAGATTAAATGGGAAGCGATTATTATATGGATGAGTTTAGTATGGTTGAAAATATAGAACATGTATTAAATTATTATATTGCCAAACCAGCATGGTTGGTATGTGATATGAATAAGAACTTAAGTTTATACATTTATTAATTGAGTATGAATTGGATTTCATATGTTATGCTATATTGAATTGTTGTATGTATGTATGTATGTGTGTTACTTTATGAAGGTTTGATGTTTGAGTAAACTAACAATTTGGTCCTTTTATGGAAATGAATATGAAAGTACAAAGACGCCAAGGATGCCATATTGATTACCGAACTGATTTAATTGCTTAAATTATTTTAAGGTCAAGGTATGTTGTGTAAATTTCATATGACTTACTAAGCATATATAATGCTTACTCAGTTTCATTTTCTGTTTTTATTTCTATAGTTGGCATTTTGTGGAACACATCAATCAGATTAACTTGGAGCTTACACAATCTAGCCTCTAATTTGGTAGTCTTTTATTTATTCTAGACTCAGATATGTGGCATGTATATAGGGTTGTATTTGTGTTTAAGTTATCTTGGAATTTCATGATCTTGATATAATGATGGTGTTGATGTTGGATGTTTTGGTATTATTATGATATACGTATATGGCAAGTGAGTGAATAGCCAACTTGAAATGTAACTTACTTGAGCTAATGAATGTATAATAGCCAAGTTTGATTATGGTTTGTATGTGCTAAAATGTTACGAAGGGCATAACGAAATTGGTATTGTTTTAAACCATGTTAAAGTTAAGTAAATGGCTAAGTTTTAATGTTTCGTAGGTTGACATAACATGTTTAAATTGATAGGCTTGTTTGGCTTTGAATGCGAAATGGTAGTATAAGTTTTGGTATATGAAAATGGTATTGAATGGTTATATATATGTCTGAGATTGAAACTTATGTTTTGGCTCAATTTGATGTTGAAATATGCGTAATGTTTGAAGGCGATGATGTTGTTTTGGTTGGTTTGCTTCATGAAGTTGCATATATGTTTGGGATAATATTGTATATCTTATTTGATGAGTTTTGACACTTTGGAATGATAATGAAGTTATAAGTATTGATGTTAGGATATGTTTGGAAGTGAATGTTTGATTGCTTTGTTGAAAAGTGGTGCCAATGGTGGCATATTGGTTAGGGTATTAGGAATATGTTATAAGCTGTAATTTGGTATGAAATGTGCATGTTTTGAACAGGTATAGGTTGGTGGAAAATGGACATTTTAGGTCCCTTTTGTAAAGGTTGAGATGTGGAATGCATTTAGTGGCTTGTTGTAATACATGGTTTAACACTCGTCCATGTGTCACACATAATTACACAATTCGCCAGATGACAAGTACCATTCACAGATAGTCGATATGTTAGTTTACTATCCCTTCTGCGTATATAATACACCCATATGGCCATTCAGACAAAACTTCTTAATGTTAGCCACATACCCAGATCCATAGTCAAATTCATATCATTCATTCTATTCATATTCATTTAGTTTGTATCCTTTGTCGTGATTTGTCAATATGGTTTGAAACATACATTTGCCCTACTAGAGGCTACACAACCATTGAGCTACTGGCTGTCGCCAATCACATTGAGCTGCCCTTAGGTCCCATCACTCGATCACGAGCCAAGAAGTTCCAAGAAGCCATCTCGAACTATATTGATCGAGCGTGGGGAGAAGAGGTTGTGGGACTTATCGACCATTCATGGATCAACTCAATAAGCGTCCCATGCAGCTTACTTAGAGCTAAATTTTAGCTTCCATTATTAAGCTAATCAGTTTTTGGAATAAACTTTAATAATGATTAGTTATTTTAGTTTAAGTATTTAATTTGTCTTAAATTTATTTAATATGTTAGTATAGCTATTTAAATTATCTTAGCTCATTACAATTTAATTAGTTGGTTGAGTTAATTTTCTAGCTGAATTTAAGTTGTCTTAGTTGAATTGAATGTGTTTTCAGGTATATGCATGGACGGCAATCAATGAGATGTGCTGATGGTTGAACTGCTCCAAGCATCCCTTCGTGAACATCAATAGCCAAAAGAGAGCTGCTGATTTCTCTTCTCCAAGCTGCCCTTAAGTGCTTTCACATTTGTTGGAGGTGTCGTTCACATATAAGGCCATTCAGTTTTGAGCTTTCACACTACAATGGCTGCTCACATTTAGCTTTTCAACTAAAGTGCCCAAGCTGATTTTAATAGCTTAAGACTGTTTAGCTAATCAAAGCAGCACATTAAAGCTTTTTCGTTCCTCTTGGCCGAATCTAAGGTGTCCATTCAGCTCATCATTTATTCCAAATTAAGCAAAGTGACCTAAGAAACTACAAGGGACGTTCAAAGAAGCTTCCAAGTAATTTCAGCTCAATTAAGTTGAACACAAGCTATCCATTTGGCTAACTTAGTGTCCATTCAGCTAGCTTATGTATTGATCAATAAATATGAAGCTCTTGAGTTGTATTTGAGACTTTTTGCTCATTTTATGAATTTTATACTTCTTGTGAGTGTCCAACACTCATAATTCTCTCTAGACTAAATTAGCTTATCAAGACAAGTCTTGTGGCGTCAATCCTGTCTTTTTTCTGAACTTATCACTTGTTAAAGTGTGGCGTTCACCTATACCTTTGATTCCTATCTTCACCAAGATAGTGGGTCAAGGTTCCATTAAAACTATCCCTTATCATTTTCCATTGTTTTCAAACTAAGTGCTACTATAATTTTCGAGTCAACATAGCCTATTGTGTTGGTTCATACTTTAGCCTTAGCCAAAAATCCTTTCATTGTTACCTAAACCATCTCAAAACCACTTTGTTAAGCTTACTTGCTTCAATTTTGAGCCTACCTTTCAAACAACTCAACCTTACTTAATTTTACAATCGGGCATCTAAACGACTCGAATCACATCACTGAGATGAGTTCGTATCATTTGGTATTAGAGCTAGTAAAATTAAGTAAGTTTTGACGTTTTTCTCAATCTCGAAATAGTAAAAAAATTTGAAAAAAATTAAAATATATATATAGCAAGCATTCTAAAGTACACTTATATTATATTGAAAAAAAAAAAGAGTTTAGGAATTATAAAAAAAAAAAAAGATAAAGGGAGAAGCTAGCTTGGAAGTGTCTTTCTGCCTGAATTATTCCATTCTCTACTCTTCTCATTCAGCCACACTTCAAACCCACTCAAAATTTGTTTCTAGCCTACCTTTTTGTCCCAAATATCAACTATTACCCTTACCTCAAATTTTGAAGTCGACTCCACATAGGTTGCTAATTTGTCTAAGTAGTCCATTGAAAACTTAAAGAGGCAAACTTGAGTGGAAAAAGGCAAGAAAGCGGTGAGACTATTAGAGCGGATAAAAGCCAAAAGTGTGCAACGTTCTTTTTAAGAGAACCTGTGAGGTTTTGTTGTAAGTAATCAAAATGTGGAGAAGTCCGAAAATGAACCCTATGGAAGGAGGTAGTGTACGTCCTATGAGGAACATTGCTCTTGGACGTGGAGTGCCTGATTTGGCTCAACAAGCAATGATGCGTGAATTCCAACGGTTGTTTCACAATGAATTAGAGCCTATACATAAGCATTTGGAGCAATTGGATGAACAAGTCCAACGTGTAAGGATGCATCAAAATCCAAGGCGAGAATAAGAACGTCCTAGGCCAAACCAAGATGAATTTTACGAGCTTAGTGACCATAAAAGTGACCAAGCCTCGGTTCGAAGTGAAAGGTGACAAGGCCAAAGGAATCGACCCCCAAGGGAAAGAAATTGTGTTGATGAAGACCTTAAGAACATCAAAATAACGATTCCTCCGTTCCAATGGAAAAACAATCCTGAAGCATACTTGGAGTGGGAGAAGAAAATTGAACTTGTTTTCGAGTGCCACAACTACTCGGAGAGTAAGAAAGTGAAACTTGTGACCATAGAGTTTTTGGATTATGCTATCGTATGGTGGGATCAACTTGTAACGAGCCGAAGGAGGAATGGGGATAGACCTATCTCTACTTGTGTCGAGATGAAGGCAGCCATGAGGAAACGTCATTCCATCATATTATCACCAAGAATTGTATCAGCGATTGCAAAACCTCACTCAAGGCAACCAAAGCATCGAAGATTTCTATAAAGAAATGAGGTGGCCATGATCCAAGCCGACATCAAGGAAGATCGTGAGGCAACGATGTCTAGATTTCTTGCTAGTTTAAGCCATTACATCACCAACATAGTGGAATTGCAACACTATGTTGAAGTGATAAACATGGTCCATATGGCTATCAAGGTCGAGAAGTAATTGAAGCGAAACGGAGCTAGCCGACCTTATCCCAATGCCTCAACCATGAAATGGGGATAAGGAGCCAACAAAGCCCTTATTTGATCCAAAGAGCCCGTTGTAGCCACCAAGTCCAATCAACCAAGTGGTGACACAAGTAAAGGCAAGAACGAGCCTGTCCCTAATCGAACAAGGGACATAAAATGTTTTAAGTGCCAAGGAAGGGGACACATAGCCAGTCAATGTCCCAATCATCGAGTTACGGTTGTTAGGCCAAACGACAAAATTGAGTCTAAAGAAGAAAAGAAGGGAAAGCTGGAAAACCCCACCAATGAAGAAGAAGATTTAGAATATCCCGTTGAAGGTAAGATCCTCATTATTAAACGAAGTTTGAGTATTAAAAGTGTTGAAGAAGAATAACAAAGGAAGAACATATTCCACACCCGTTGCCACGTCCAAGGCAAAGTGTGTAGTATGATAATTGACGGTGGAAGCTGCACCAATGTTGCAAGCAACATGCTGGTGGAGAAGCTTGGATTAGCCACGACCAAGCATCCAAATCCATACAAGTTACAATGGCTTAATGACGGCGGAGAACTTAAGGTGACCATGCAAGCCGTTGTGGCATTTTCAATTAGAAAGTACCAAGATAAAGTGGTGTGTGATGTGGTGCCAATGCACACGGGTCATCTACTCTTAGGCCGCCCATGGAAATTTGATCGACACTTGATCCACGACGGATATATGAACAGATATATGTTTAAACACTTAGGAAAGAATGTAACCTTAGCACCCCTTACCCCGAAACAAGTGTATGAAGATCAACTCAAATTGAAACAATCAATAGAAAAATTGAAAGAAAAAGAACAAGATAAAAATAATGAAAATAAAAAGAAAATAAAATAGAAAAAAAAGAGAGGAAAATGTGAGAAAACTGATTCAAAAATTTGAGCGGAAAAAGAAAAACAAAAAGAGAATGAAAATGAAAAATTGAGTGTTTTTGCGAGGAAAAGAAAAGTGAGAAAATTGTTATTGATGAGGCAGCCTATACTTGTACTCATGTATAAGGAAAGCCTATTTGGGACTAGCGAAATTGATGATACCTTACCCTCTTCAATTGTTTCTTTGTTACAGGAATTCAAAGACGTATTTTCGGATGAAATTCCAAGCAGACTGCCTCCCATTGGAAGTATAGAACATCAGATTCATTTCGTGCCCGGAGCCACGATCTCGAATCGTCCAGCTTATCGGAGCAACCTCGATGACACTAAGGAGTTATAAAGGCACGTGGCTGACTTTTTCGAAAAAGGCTATATCTGAGAGAGCTTGAGCCCATGTGCTGTACCCGTCTTGTTAGTGCCAAAAAAAGATGGTTCGTGGCGCATGTGTGTTGATTGTCGCGCGATCAACAAGATCACCATCAAGTATAGGCACCCCATCCCTCGATTCGATGACATGCTCAACAAGCTAAGTGGAGCCTAAATTTTCTCTAAAATCTATTTAAAGAGTGGCTACCATCAGATTCGCATAAGAGAATGCGATGAGTGGAAGACCACTTTCAAGACAAAATATGGTTTGTATGAATGGCTAGTTATGCCATTCAGCCTTACTAACGCCTTTAGCACGTTTATGCACTTAATGAATCCTGTATTTCGAGCCTTCATTGGTAAGTTTTATGTGGTTTACTTTGATGATATTCTTATATATAGCATAACTTTGGAAGACCACATCCAATATTTGCGTGCTGTACTGAAAGTATTGTGTAAGGAAGTTCTTTATGCTAATCTTAAGAAATGTTCTTTTTGCACTAATAAAGTTGTTTTCTTAGGATTTATAGTGAGTGCGGACATCTTTGAAGTAGATCAAGAGAAAATCAAAGCGATCCAAGATTAACCGCGTCCTACAAACATTAGCCAAGTAAAGAGCTTTCATGGACTTGCAAGTTTTTATAGAAGGTTTGTACCAAATTTTAGTACCTTGGCTGCCCCCTTAACAGGAATTATAAACAAAAATTCTCCATTCCATTGGATTGATGAATAAGAGATTTCTTTTAAGACTAAAGAATATTTAACTAACGCACATTTGTTGTCTCTGCCTGATTTTAACAAAACCTTCAAAGTTGAGTGTAATGCTTCAGGGATAGGAATCAGAGCGGTTTTGACTTAAGATGGACGTCCTATTACCTATTTTAGCGAGAAGATAAACGAGCATACTCTCAATTATCCTACATATGATAAAAAGATGTATGCCTTGATTCGGGCGTTGGAGACATGACAACATTATTTTTAGCCAAAGGAGTTTGTTATACATATGGATCACGAAGAATTGAAACATCTTAAGGGACACACCAAGTTGAATAAACGGCATACTAAATGGGTGGAATTCCTCGAATCATTCCCCTATGTGATCAAATATAAAAAAAGGTAAAGAAAACGTGGTTGTCGATGCGTTGTCACGAATGTATGCTCTCATTAATCAACTATATTCTAAATTGCTTGGTTTTGAATATTTGAAAAATATTTATGAAATTGATGTTGATTTTGGATAGATATACAAGTCTTGTGTTCAAGGTGCATTTGAAAGGTATTATCAACAAGATGGGTATTTATTTCGTAAGGATAAGTTATGCATACCCCATGGTCCGGTTTGAGAAGTTCTCGTCAGTGAAGCACACAGCGGAGGACTTATGTGCCACTTTGGTGTAGCCAAGACATTGGCTATACTTCAAGAACACTTCTATTGGCCTAAGATGAAGCGCGACGTGATGAGGAAGTATGAACATTGTATTGATTGCAAGAAAGCTAAATCGCAAATCAATCCGTATTGTTTGTATACACCATTACCAATATCGGAAGAACTGTAGGTGGACATCTCCATAGATTTTGTTCTGGGGCTTCCTAGAACCAAAAGTGGAAAAGACCATTTTTGTTGTTGTAGATAGATTTTATAAAATGGCTCATTTCATTGCATGCCATAAGACTGATGATGCTATTAATATTGCTAAGTTGTTCTTTAGGGAAATCGTTTAGTTGCATAGAGTGCCAATGACCATCGTCTCCGATTGAGATGCTAAGTTTCTTAGCCATTTTTGGAGAACCTTGTGGGGCAAGCTCGGCACCAAAATTTTATTTTCTACAACGTGCAACCCTAAAATAGATGGCCAAGCGGAGGTTGTCAATCAGGTCTTATCAACTTTGCTATGAGCCATTATTAGGAAAAACTTGAAGATATGGGAAGAATGTTTGCCACGCATTGAATTCTTACAACCGATCGATTCACTCAGCTGCAATGCATTCTCCTTTCGAAGTGGTTTATGGTTTCAATCCTTTAACTCTTCTGGACTTAGTTCCTTTGCCTTCTAACTAGCTTGTTCATGTAGATGGCAAACGCAAAGCAGAGTTCGTAAAGCAACTTCATTAGAAAGTTAAGGAGAATATAGAGAGGAGAATTGAGCAATATATGCATGAGGCGAACAAGGGACGCAAGTGACTCATATTCAAACCCGGTGATTGGGTTGGATTCACATGCGCAAAGAAAGGTTTACCACACAAAGAATATCTAAGTTGCTACCAAGGGGTGACGGTCCTTGTCAAGTTTTAGAAAGGATCAACAACAATTCTTATAAATTAGATCTTCCAGGTGAGTACGGAGTTAGTGCCAGTTTCAATGTGGCTGACTGATAAACAATAAATTATACATATTTTTACCTCATGTTTAGCCTATATTTTTGATGAATTATTATCAATTTTGTGAGAATTGGTGCTCTTAATCTTTTTTTTTCATATCTTATACTCAGGAGAGCATAGGGAAGAGAAAATAACAAAAAATGGACCAAAAATGAGGAAAATGGGCCAAAATGTGAAAACGACACGGCCCAAGGAGTCACTACACGGCCGTGGCACACGGCCATACCACACAAGGTCCAACACGGCCCAGCCCCGACAAGCACGGCCAGGCTACACAGCCTTGCTACCCTCAACAAGCTCACACGGCCCCTTATCGAAACCATACCGGCGTGGCACACGGGCGTGTCACTGTCATGAGGAAGTTCAATTTCACTCGGATTTGGATACTTAGAGGCTAAGAAAGGCATCCTAAAGCTCTATATAAAGACCCTAGGAGGCAACTCTAGGGAACACACTTCTTTTCTCCCAAAAGAAGCGCCTTCTTTCTACCAACCCAAGTAGTGAAAGCAAGGGATTACTCCAAGGGAAGCCGGTTGATTCATCCCAAAAGCCAGGAATTCTACATCAAGATAGAGAATCTCCCTAAATTCCTTCAGGAGTTTTTGGGTTCTTTATGTTTTGTTATTTTATATCTTCTGAGATGTTTTCTTTCTTAATTATGAACTAAACCTCTCAAATGATTGAGTTGGATGAAACCTAAGACATATCTTGTTATTATTTATTCTTGAATTATATGATAAATACTTGAATTGTTCTTAATTATGTGTTCTTCATTCTTGATTTAATAGTCCTAGGTATTACTTCAAGAAACTGATGTGCTTAGGCAGAGGAGCAAAAGTCCCTATTTTAAGAGTAAATCTACCATAATTAAGCAGAGTTGCATGCAACCCTAGACATAGAGCGACATAAATCTGCCGGATTAGGGTAAAACCTAATAGGGGGATCCATAGATCGAATTAATGCTACCTAGGAGTGTTAACTAGAAATAAACCTTAGTTAAACAACCCTAGGATTAGTTGTTCTTATCCTCAAAGGAGGTATTAACATAAGTTAGGGATCTCTACGGATCAAGTCAAGTGAAGAAATCGTCTAGTTCAAGAAGTCAATAACAAGTGAAGTCTAGGTGGATTCTCCCTTAAGTATTGCTTATATCAATCAGTTTTCCCAAAGAGTTTTTCCCCACTTTACTTTTTGTGCATTTTTTGTTTAGTTTAGAATTAGTTTTAAACAACCCTCATTTCTTTTTAGGCTAGATAATAGAAAGGAAGTAAGTACTAGTACTTTTGGTTCCCTTGGGTACGATAACTCGGTCTTACCATTAAACTATACTACAGTTCGATAGGTGCACTTGCCTTTAAATCGTGATATTAGTTAGTTTTTGGTGTGATAAGTTTTTATAAATTTTATTATTTAATATCACGAGTATCAAGTTTTTGGCGCCGTTGCTGGGGAACTAAAATATTACGAAAACTCGATTTCTATTACTTTAGCCATTACTATATATTTATTTATTTATTTATTTTTATTTACTATTATTTATTTTCTTTTCTTTTTATTTTACTAGGTATCTCTAGTTTATGACTAGAATAAACCCTGCAGGACCACTACTTTTTGACGAAGACTTAGAAGCTACAGTCCGCAGAACTCGTAGAGAAATCAAAAGAAGCTTACATTATCCAGAGCAAGATCAAAACCAAGAATCAGAACAGGAAGAAGAACCTACTGAAGAGATGGACGCAAATCAAAACATTCAACCACCTCCAGCATTACTCGCAGAACCAGATGAAGCGCCTTGTACTATGTATGATTATGCAAAACCTAGTTTGGCTGGTACTCAAACTAGTATTATTAGACTTGCTATTACTGCTAATAGTTTTGAACTAAAATCTAACACTATTCAGATGATTCAGCAATTTGTGCAGTTTGATGGTATACAGGATGAAGATCCAAATTCACACATAGCCAACTTTTTGGAACTTTGTGATATTTTTAAAATCAATGGCGTTTCTGATGATGCCATTTGTCTAAGGCTATTTCCATTCTCTTTGAGAAATAAAGCCAAACAGTGGTTAAATTATTTACCACGAGGCTCAATCACTACATGGGAACAGATGACAGAAAATTTTTTACTTAAATATTTCCCTCCAGCTAAAACAGCTAAATTACGAAACGATATCTCTTCTTTTGTGAAGATGGATTTAGAAACACTTTACGATGCCTGTGAGAGATACAAAGATCATTTGAGAAGATGCCCTCATCATGGCCTCCCTTTATGGCTACAAGTTCAAACCTGTCACAACGGTTTGAACCCATCGACTAGACAGATGATTGATGCAGTCGCAGGAGGAACAATCAACAACAAAACACCAGAAGCAGCTTATGAATTTATTGAAGAGATGTCACTGAATAATTATCAGTGGCAGGTCATGAGGACAAAATCGACGAAAGCTGTCGGAGTTTATAATATTGATGTTGTCAGCATGCTTACTAACCAAGTAGAGCTTTTAAATAAAAAATTTGATAATTTTGTTAGTTCTATACAGGCATAGCCAGTGATGTAGTGTGATGCAATTCACGGGAACATGTTCACTCCAGACTACTCATCTTATGATAATGGCACAGAAATCGAACAAGCCAATTATATGGGTAACAATTTTAGATCTCAAAATAATCCCTATAGTAACACATATAATGCAAGTTGGCGAAACCACCCCAATTTTTCTTGGGGAGGACAAGGGAATCAAAGACAACAACCCCCTCAGGGATTGCAGCAGCCACCGCCGCAACAGGAGAAAAGGCCCAATCTAGAAGAGATGTTTACCAAATTCATGGCCATGTCAGAAACCCGTTTTCAGAACACTGAAACGGCATTAAAGGACCAGCAAGCATCAATCAAAGGCCTTGAGAATCAAATTGGTCAACTCGCCAAGTTAATATTAGAAAGACCACAAGGTGGACTTCCAAGTAACACTGAGACCAATCCTAAAGAGCAACTACATGCCATGAATACAAAAGATGAGGAGGCATTAACCAAAGACGACCCAAAGTTATGCGAGGAACCTAAGGTGAGTAAAGGTAAGGCAGAGGTAAGCAACAACAAGCCAGACATCAACGAACACAAGCCTCGTATACCATACCCAAGAGCGCTACAGAAAGACCGCACAGATGAGCAATTTGGTAAGTTTCTTAAACTGTTAAAGAAATTACACATTAACTTACAATTTGTTGAAGCAATTTTGCAGATGCCAAACACTGTTAAATTCTTAAAAGAGCTCTTGACAAACAAGCGGAAACTAGATGAGAAACCTCATGTGGAATTAAATGCAGTCTGCTCAGCTTTTCTACAGAATAAACTACCGACTAAACTAAAGGATCCAGAGAGTTTCACTATCCCTTGTTTACTTGGTAGCTTAGATGAAAAAAATGCTTTAGCTGATTTAGGGGGTAGCATAAATGTCATGCCTTATAAATTGTTTAAACAACTAGGTCTCGGGAACCCTAAGAAAACTAAGATGAGCGTTCAACTAGCTGGCAAAACTATTAAGGCACCTAAGGAAATAATTGAAGATGTACTTGTCAAAATCGATAAATTTATATTCCCAGTTGACTTTGTTATTTTAGACATTAATGAGGATAGCAATGTACCATTGATCTTAGGGCGACTCTTTTTAGCAACTGCTAGAACTAAAATTGATTTAAAAACATGTGAACTCACATTACAAGTAGGTGATGATAAAATCACCTTACGAGCTCACAACTCAATTAAAACTACGGACGAGAATAAAGATTTGAGTCCCTGCAAAAACACTGAATTCACCATTCAACCTTCTGTGCAGGATACCCTTTACATGGAGACAACCGACCAATAGGTAAGTCCATCCAAAGGAGATGCACCTGAAAAGCGAATGCTTCAGATCGAGGAACTTGATGAATGGCTGATCTATCATGAGAAACCCAAAATATGCCACAACAGCCCAAAGCTTCACCAAGGCAACCTTCAGGAACAAATAAATCAGTTCAAGATAGGGGATAAGGTAACTTTAAAGGACAACGATCCTCGAACCTTAAATTCAAAAAAACACACAAGTGACACACCTTACTTCACGGTAATGAAAAAATTTCCTTACGGAACAGTCGAGATAAATCATGAGTCACTCGGCACTTTCAAGGTAAATAAAACCCGACTCAAACGTTATTTTGATATTGCAATTAAAAACAGGACGGAAGAGTATCAGCTCTTCAAGCCACCGTGAACACACAAAGTCGAACATAGTTGAGCTTAGACTATAAATAAGCGCTTATCGGGAGGCAACTCGAGCACTAACCTAGTAACTTTTCTTTTTTTTTTCATTTTCGTCTTTTTATACAGCAATTAACCCTTTTTAATACAGGAATTTAGGACCACACTGCCTGGCACACAGGCGTGCCTAAGACCGTGTGACACTTTAAAACGGAGACACAATCGTGCACTTAGGCTGTGTAAAAATTTTCCCAAAGCACGGGCTGTCGACAAAATGCCACGGCCGTGCGACATGGCCGTGGCAACCTTTCAACTTAGACATGGGCTTACACAACTCCACACGCCCGTGTCCCCAAGCCATGGCCAACACTGTTAGATTAGACATGGCCGTGTGACTTCCTACACGACCGTGTGAAAAGCGAAGCCTCATCGCAAACGGCCATGTGACCTATCACACGACCGTGTGAAAAACGAACACGATCGCAAATGGCCGTGCGAGACGGCCAGCACGGGCGTGTGCCCCGATTCAGGTGCACCAAAACCACCAGAATTTGAAAAAACACAGGCAAAATTCGAGTCACACGGACGTGTGTCCTACCTGTGTGACCCAAAAACTATAAATAAAGGGCCACTGTTCACTTTCTTCTTCACTCAAACCCTAAATCCTCCCACCCAAACTCTTCTTCAACCTGCCTAAAGCTCTACCACCGGTGTCTACAATGTTCCACGACCGTATGCCACCTCCCCATAATCGTGCAACGACTCACACCTCTCCTATATTGGTTCTATTTCCTTATTTTCATTTAAAATTTTAACTATTTCATTTCTAGTTGTATTTTATCTTAAATAGTATGAATATATTTAGATTCAAGCTTGGAATTAGATACACTAGGATAAATGATTTAAAATGTTATATGCCATTTTATGATTTCATCACATTTGGTTGCCATTTTTCTCATACATTTAGTATAATACATATCCATATTGCTTATTTTTGATTCCATATTAGAATGAACAATTAGGTTAGTCCCCATTTTATTTTTAGGCACATTGTCATATTTATTATTCTTATAATTTTTTATTCGATTCCATTTTAGGATTAATGTTTATTATCATGTTATTTAGGCATTATGTCGATATCACGCGGAAGAGAGCTGCTGCTCCACCGTCGAAGAAACGAAAGGGGCTAGGTGGTTCATCCTCGAGGCTTACCTCCGAGACACGCCACCCATGCATATCATTTACCCAGGACTCCCAAGAGGAGTTATTTCAGATACTGAGGGAACGTACATTAAGTGCAGGCCAATGCATCGATTGGGACGCGCTAGAGCAAGTCGACCTTGCAGACTTGGTCCGGGCCCTACTGATGACGGATCCGTGGGAGCAGTTCTTCCGAATCATTGAACCCACTTACCTTGAACTCACCCTAGAGTTCTGCTCCACCTTCCATCTTCAGACCGTCATGAGCCAGTTCGACGATCCCGGCACGATACAGTTTTGCTTAGGAGGTCGTGTGCGCCACCTTAGCATACCAGAGTTCGGCTAAGCTCTCGAGCTCTACACGGAGCAATTCATGGCAGAGGAAGACTTTCCTACGCTTTCCCGACGCATCCACCTCAAACCCGTAGATTGTTGGCGCAACATCGCCCTTGGCTATCCCTCCTACGACCCTAGTCGCACGAAGGCGACCGCTCTCTCCCCGTCATTAAGGTACCTTCATACTCTTCACGCACATACTTTGACAGGTAGACGAGAGAGCACCAGCGTCATCAACACTCATGACGCTTATTTTTTATGGAGCATGGCGAACGCGCATGCCATCGACCTCGTCTACTTTATCGTGCACGCCATACAGCACCAGACAAAGAGGCACCGCAGAGGCATCATATCCATAGGCCGTACATCACATGCTTGGCCTGTAACTTTAGGCTCCTCAACACATCGGCCCAGACATCCTCCTATACACTTATCGGCCAGATGTCCCCTCAGGGTATCCAGATCATGCACCACATAAGGATGATTGAGTAGAGACTAAGAGGCAACCCCTTTCAGTATCGACTCATCCAAGAGGGCAAGGATCCAGCGGGCATTCCTGATGATGTCCCACCACCACCAGAGGAGGATGCACCTACCGAGCTGCCACCACCCCCTGACCGACCAGTTCATGCGGCTGCTTCCTATGCTGACTTATCTGAGCGCTTTTCACAATTTGAGCAGTAATGCTTCCAATGCTTCGATCACATCGATTCGACTTTATAGCAGATATGCCAGCATCTCCACATCACGCCACCATCACCACCGCGTGATCCATCCAAGGATTAGATATTTCTATTCCGCTTATGTTTATTTCTATCTTAGTTTTTATTTTTCACTTTGATTTTTATTTTTCCTTTATTTCTAACTTTAGTTTCCTTTTTATTTTGAATTTTATTTTTATTTTTATTATGTTTAATCCTTTTTGTCATTTGAGTATTAGTACTTTTAGAACTTAGTTTATTTATTTTCTATCTTTCAAATCGGCCAATCCCTAACGGATAATCTCTATTAATCCAAAATTACCACGACTAATTAATATTTTCGCAGTTTCAAAAAAGAGCTCTACAAGCTCACATTCATATGGAAATGGGAACATCCTGCCACAACTGTCGACTCTTCCAAATATCTTTCTCATAATTTCATCCTAAATACAAGGAGTTTCAATTCTCTCCCTATCTTATGATATTATGCTTCTCTTGCTATTTGTGTATCTTTGTACATTGAGGGCAATGTACATCTTAAGTGTGTGGGGGGGAACTTACTTTAAATTTACATTATCTATGAAATCCCTGAAATTTTTTTTACATTGTTCTCAATTCAGCATTACCTTTAGTCTCCTATTAGGAATTAATTCTGATTGATTTATGATTTTTATTTATATGTTGAGAATTAAGATATAGGTGCTTGTACTTTGATTATTCAAACTTTAAAACATTAGGGAATCAAGCATGATAAGTTGAAATTTTAGAGAACCCCATTTTTTGCATAAGTAATTTTCCTTAATTTTAAGTATTATCTCGAGATTTGAAATTCATAGGATTGACATCAAAAGCCATAATTCTGGTGAGATTTTGAGCCTTTTGAGCATACATTCTTTCGTGCTCACTTTTATTATTACTTTGAGTGAGTCAATGCTGATTTGTTATTCTAGAACTTGCTTTGATTATACACGTCAAGACCACATCATTGATTTGATATATCGAGATGATAAAGGCACTTAGGATTTAACCCACTCACTCCACAAAGGCCTACCTCCATAAATTAACCCCTAGTGAACCCCGTTGAGCCTAACAACCCATTTTTTTACTTACCTTCTAATTATTAGCCAATAACCCATTTTTTGTTGAATCTCATTCAATTACTTTGACTTCTATTTTTGTCGAGATTTGAGTCGAATTATTATCTAGCTTTATTCTTTTTTCCAGTTTGTAAAAGTTGTAAATATTCAAGTTATTTCACTTGAATTGTTCTTAAATAATAATAATAATAATAATTCGTGTGTATATACAGTTAAATTCAGTTGTAATATGTACTAGTTCAAAAGTTTTTGCATATTTCTATTTTAAAGACTACCAGGGCATAAACGATGTTATCATAAAGATTAGCCCTAGAAATATGTTCCAAGTAATAGAGATTTTTGTAGTTAGATAATTTTTCAGTTCAATCTCAATTCTAACCCTCTTTTGTAGCCTGTGACAACACCGCTAACCAAGCCCCGTTACAACCATTACAAGACCTTTTGATCGATGTATCATGTCAATCTATAGTGGTGGAGATGTGATTTTCGTGCAAGCCTATAGTAATAGCTTTTCAAGTTGACTAGAGAGTGCTTAATTTTTGAACCCTAAACACTTCAAGGGGATAGAGTGAATCTTTAGTGAGGATGTCAACTTCTGTTAATTAAGATGGAGAGATAATTACTTAGGAGAAGGAAGAAAACTTATGTTTCGATGATAAAATTCTCAACTTAGAGCGATTGAGTCTTTAATGTTCTTTTGATTAAAATTTCATTGTATGATTACCTGTGGATTAGTTTGAAACATTATTGATAAAGATTGTAAGTTGAGAAGAACGATTCTTTATTAGGGATTGAGATTTTGCTTGAGGACAAGCAAAGGCTTAAGTGTGGGGGTATTTGATAAACGATAAATTATACATATTTTTACCTCATGTTTAGCCTATATTTTGGATAAATTATTATCAATTTTGTGAGAATTGGTGCCCTTAATCTTTCTTTTTCATATCTTATACTCAGGAGAGCATAGAGAAGAGAAACAAAAAATGGACCAAAAACGAGGAAAATGAGCCAAAATGTGTAAATGACCCGGCCCAAGGCCGTGGCACACGGCCGTGCCACACAAGGTCCAACACAGCCCAACCCCGACAAGCACGGCTAGGCTACACGGTCGTGCCACCCTCAATAGGCCCACACGGTCGTGCCACCCTCAATAGGCCCACACGGCCCCTTGTCGAAACCACACGGGCGTGGCACACGGGCGTGTCCCTGTCATGAGGAAGTTTAATTTCACTCGGATTTGAATATTTAGAGGCTAAGAAAGGCATCCCAAAACTCTATATAAAGACCCTAGGAGGCAACTCTAAGGGACACACTTCTTTTCTCCCAAAAGAAGCGCCTTTTTTCTGCCAACACAAGGAGTGAAAGCAAGGGATTACTCCAAGGGAAGCCGATTGATTCATCCCAGAAGCCAAGAATTCTACATCAAGACAGAGGATCTCCCCAAATTCCTTCAGGGGTTTTTGGGTTCTTTATGTTTTGTTATTTTATATCTTCTAAGATGTTTTCTTTCTTAATTATGAACAAAACCTCTCAAATGCTTGAGGGGGATGAAACCTAAGATAGATCTTGTTATTATTTATTCTTGAATTATATGATAAATACTTGAATTGTTCTTAATTATGTGTTCTTCATTCTTGATTTAATAATCCTAGGTATTACTTCAAGAAACCGATGTGCTTAGGTAGAGGAGCAAAAGCCCTTGTTTTAAGAGTAGATCTACCATAATCAAGTAGAGTTGCATGCAATCCTAGACATAGGGTGACATAAATCTGCCGGATTAGGGTCAAACCTAATAGGGGGATCCATAGACCGAATTAATGCAACCTAGGGGTGTTAACTAGAAAGAAACCTTAGTTAATCAACCCTAGGATTAGTTGTTCTTATCCTCGACGGAGGTATTAACATAAGTTAGGGATCTCTACGGATCAAGTCAAGTGAAGAAATCGTCTAGTTCAAGAAGTCAATAACAAGTGAAGTCAATGTGGATTCTCCCTTAAGTATTGCTTATATCAATCAGCTTTCCCAAAGAGTCTTTCCCCACTTTACTTTTTGTGCATTTTTAGTTTAGTTTAGAATTAGTTTCAAACAACCCTCTTTTATTTTTAGGCTAGATAATAGAAAGGAAGTAAGTACTAGTACTTTTGGTTCCCTTGGGTACGATAACTCGGTCTTGCCGCTAAACTATACTAATGTTCGATAGGTGCGCTTGCCTTTAAATCGTGATATTAGTTAGTTTTTGGTGTGATCAGTTTTTATAAATTTTATTACTTAATATCGCGAGTATCACTGACTTATCCCCTTTTGATGTAGGTGACGATTTGGAAACAAATCGCCTTGAAGAGGGGGATGATGCGATCATGGCCAAAGAAGCTACTGCCGATCCCATTGAGCTGCCTTTAGGTCCCATCACTTGATCACGAGCCAAGAAGTTCTAGGAAGCCATCTCGAGCTATATTAATCGAACTTGAGGAGAAGAGGTTGCGGGAATTATTTACCATTCATGGATCAACTCAACAAGCGTCCTATGCAGCTTACTTAGAGCTGAATTTTAGCTTCCATTATTAAGCTAATTAGTTGCTGGAATAAACTTTAATAATGATTAGTTATTTTAGTTTAAGTATTTAATTTGTCTTAAGTTTATTTAAATGTGTTCTAATTAGCTCAGCAATTTAATTTGTCCTAGGTTTATTTAATGTGTTATAATTAGTTCAGCTATTTAATTTGTCTTAAGTTTATTTAATATATTAGTACAGCTATTTAAATTGTCTTAGCTTATTACAACTTAATTAGCTAAATTTAAATATGTCTTAGCTCATTCCAATTTAATTAGTTGGTTGAGTTAATTTTCTAGCCAAATTTAAGTTGTCTTAGCTAAATTGACTATGTTTTCAGGTATGTGCATGGATGGCAATTAATGAGATGTGATGATGGCTGAAGTGCTCCAAGCATCCCTTTGTGAACATCAAGAGCCAAAAGAGAGCTGCTGATTTCTCTTCTCCTAGCTGCCCTTAAGTGCTTTCACATTTGTTGGAGCTGCCTTTCACATATAAGGCCATTTGGTTTTGAGCTGTCTCATTACAATGGTTGCTCATATTCGGCTTTTCACACCCAAAACCTATTGAAGTGCCCAAGCTGATTTTATTAGCTCAAGACTGTTCAACTAATCAAAGTAGCACATTAAAGCTTGTTCCTTTATCTTGGCCGGATCTAAGGTGCCCATTCAGCTCATCATTTATTCCAAATTAAGCTAAGTGAGTTAGGAAACTACAAGGGGCGTTCAAAGAAGCTTCCAAGTAATTTCAGCTCAATTAAGCTTAACACAAGCTATCCATTAGGCTAACTTAACGTCCATTCAGCTAGCTTATGTATTGAGCCATAAATATGAAGCTCTTTAGTTGTATTTGAGACTTTTTGCTCATTTTATGAATTTTATACTTCTTGTGAGTGTTCAACTCTCATAGTTCTCTCTAGACTAAATTGGCTTATCAAGACAAGTCTTGTAGCGTCAATCCTATCTTTTCTCTAAACTTATCACTTGTTAAAGTATAGCGTTCACCTATACCTTTGGTTCCTATCTTCACCTAGATAGTGGGTCAAGGTTCCCTTAAAACTATCCTTTATTATTTTCTATTGTTTTCAACCTAAGTGCTACTATAAGTTTCGGGTCAACATAGCCTACTGTGTTGGTTCATACTTTAGCCCTAGCCGAAAACCCTTTCATTGTTACCCAAACCATCTTAAAACCACTTAGTTATGCTTACCTTTGTAACACCCCTAACCCGTATCCGTCGTTGGAATAGGGTTATAAGGTATTACCGAACAGTTCACAACATTTAACATACATTTCGCACTCCTTAAGCATTCACCACCATTCATCAGTCAAACATATCACAATGTTCGTTAAAATGGCCTACGAGGCCTTAAACCTGCATTAATGATAGTTTGGGACTAAACCGATAACTAAAAATAAATTTCTAGAACTTAAAAAATTTTCATGAATTCAAGGGCCACACGCCCGTGTGAACAGGCCGTGTGCCTTACACAGCTATGGACACGCCCGTGTCACAGGCTGTGTGGAAATAGGGCATACATACTGACTTGGGTCACACAGCTAGTCACACGCTAGTGTGTCTAGCCTGTGTGCCTATTCAAAATGGCTTCACACGTCCGTGTCCAAGCTGTATGCTAGGTCGTGCCAAACCTGTAGGGTATTCTGACTTATGCCGCACGGCTAGTCACACGCCCGTGTGTGAGGCCCTATGAAGCATATTGACTTCATTCGAATTGCAACACCAGGGGACACACGACCTTGTACCAAGGCCATGTGTCGCACGTGACCGTGTACCAAGGCCATGTATCGCACACGGTCGAGCCACACGCCCGTGTGCTCAGCCATGCAGACGAAAATAGGCTAGTTATAAGCCACATTTCTCACCTAAATTTGCATATACCTACTCAAGATCAAATGGTATCAAACCAAGACAGAATAGACAGCCAAACAATGTCATTTCATGTACAAAACATATCATACCATTTCAGCCGTTTCACCTACTCATACATAGCCTTTTGTCTAACCACAAACATATCAAATCAATATGATTTATTAACCAACCATCAATCATCATTTATACCAATTTAACAAGGCATGTAAACCAATGTTCTTTAGGCCTAAAATATTTCATTCCTTTTTCATCATCTCAAATGCAACCTAACTTTTCAATACCAATATAAGCAAGCACATAAATACCACTATACACCATTTATGAATATCAATTTAGACATTTCAACTAATGCATCAAATTACCAAATCATATCAAGTATGTATATATCTATTTCCAACCACATCTCTATATACCATTGGCACAAATAATAACCATCATCAAATTTACCAAAGCATACCATATCACATAGACATATACACAACTAAAACTTATCCCAAGTTAAGCCAAATCACATGGTTTAAACACAACATAACATATAAGCTTCCATAGCTAAAATAATTCATACACCTCATATTACCAACTAGCCTATACATGCCATATAACCAAATCATAAAGTGTATAAATACCAAAATCAACTGTCGGATAGTGTGATGTGATCTCCGTCGACTTCCAACCTAAGCGAACGTTCAAAACACTATAAAACAGAGAAAAATAACACAAAGTAAGTTATAAAGCTTGGTAAGCTCGTATGATATTAAACTTATCTTATTGAATAAACACATATTAAGAATTTATATATACTATAATGTAACTCATTTATTTTCACCTTTATAACATAAATCCAATCACATAATTAACTAAAGGTTTCACAAGTTTGCTCATTTTTATGCTCATATTGATTGGATACGTTGTTATAAATTCATTCACACTTACATATGCATAATGAATATCATTATAACTTTATTCGATTTAATATTCATCACATTTCTTTAGCCAAGTGAATCATATGCAATATCACCAAATAACGATAATTCACACTCTATGTACCTTACATGTTAACAGTTAAAACATCTATAACTTACATCTCATATATCATTCAATTCATACCTTATTATAGCTAATTAAACATAATTTGGCATAAAAACATACTTATACACATATCTTTCTCATCTCATAAACATGTTACGATATAAACTTACTAAGTTACCTTTATTAGATTCTCACATAGGTTCTGTACATACTTGTATTACTTAATTCGATCGTGCTTTCATTCACGTCTTAACTATGCCTGTTGAACCATTCGGAATCACTAAGGATACTCGAGAATTCCATATAGGTCGTACAACGCCATATCTCAGATATGGTCATCTCATATCGATGCTAATAGCCCAGCTATGGTCTTACACGAAATCTCGTATCGATGCCATGTCCCAGACATGCTCTTACACGTAATATTATACCGATGCCATATCCCAGATATGGTCTTACACGTAATATCAGTACCACTAATGTCATGACATTTCTATCCTATATTATTCCTAAGGTTCGTACGAGACTTTCACTTGTCGATTCTCTGTCATTCATGTCTCAAACGCTTATATATAATGATTTCAATTAAATTCAATAATAATAATGCATAAATAACACAATTCAATAACATTTATTAATATACAAACTTACCTCGTTCGCTGTAATGACGAATTAAGTCGATTAATCCGATACTTTATTTTCCCCTGTTCTAGATCCAAGTCTCGATTATCACAATCTATATCAAAATTTACTTATTTAATCAACAATTCATTTAATTTAACACAATTTACACATTTAGGCACATTTACAAATTAGCCCCCAAACTTTCACATTTTTGCAATTTAGTCCTTATCACAAATTCATTCAATTTAGTACAAATACAAGCTGGCCAAATTTTACCCATTCACAAAACATCCCATATTTTTCATTTAATCATACTTTAGTCACATAATTTCAATATTTCACAATTTAGTCCAAAATTGACATTTATATCAAAAATTCTTTAAGAAAACTTGTATATCTAACAACAATGATTTATTTTCCATCGTCAACTATCAAAATACACAATTAATCAACAAAAGAAAACTCACAAACTTAAACAGTTTTGAAATCAAAGATATGGGCTAGCTAGATTACAAAGCAACGATCTCAAAAACGTAGAAATTATTAAAAACAGAGCTAAAACTATGCCTAATTGAGAAAGAATGAAGTTTCCGAAATCAAAAACCCTTCATGGCTTTTCTTTTGTTTCATATTCGGTTGATGATGATATTAGAAAGATGATGATAATATTTGTTTTATTTATTTTAACTATAATTGTTTTTTTACTTATTTAACCTTTAATGAAATTAATAATTACACCAAATGCCACTCCATTATCAGCCACTATCTCAATAATGGGCTATTTTCCACATAAAGACCTTTACTTTTAAGTTCTATAGCTGTTTGGCACCTTTACCTTATAGAACGCAGCTTTTACGGTTTACGCGATTTAGTCCTTTTTATCAAATTAAGCACTCAAATGATAAGATTTCTTCACGAAATTTTTATACAATCATAATATCATACTGTATACATTAAAATAATAATAAAATAAAATTTTCAACATTAGATTTGTGGTCCCAAAACCACTATTCTGATTTGACTAAAAACGGACTGTTACAACCTTCCTCAATTTTGAGCCTACCTTTCAAACAACTCAACCTTACTTAATTTTATGATCGAGCATCTAAAAAACTCAAATCACATCACCGGGACAAGTTCGTATCAACATACATTTGCCCTACTAGAGGCTACACAACTATTTTCATGCATCGCAATCTGTCAGTTCAACGTATATTCCATCGAAGGTAATGCCATAAATATACTTCCTTAATATCATTCACATAAATCATTCCATATCATTTTTGTCAAAAGTAGAATGTTGTGGTGTAACGGCCCATTTTTTAGTGGAATCAGAACAGTGGTTTTAGGACCATAAATCCGAAGTCAAAAAATTTATTTTATTATTATTTTATGATATACATCATGATACTATTATCGTACAAAAATTTCGTTAAGAAATTTTACCGTTTACATGTTCAATTTAATAAAAAGGACTAAATCGCGTAAAGTGTAAAAGTTGAGTTATATTAGCTAAAGGTATTAAATAGCTATATAAATTTAAAGTAGAGGTCCTTATATGGTAATTAGCCCATTAATGAGTTAGTGGATGATAATGGCTTAGTATTTTCTGTAATTATTAAATGTTTTAAAGGTTAATTTTGGAAATTAGTAAATAAAGGTTAATGACAATAAAACCAAAAATGCCATCATCTTTCTTCATCTCTTTCAACCGATTTTCACAAGGGAAGAAAGCCATTTTTGAGAGCTAGGTTTAGCCAAAGCTATTTTGTCCAATTAGCTATGTATTTTGACCCGTTTTTTATGATTTCTATGTTTCTGATATCGTTGTAGTTTAATCTAACTAACTCGTGGACTAATTTGTGAAATTATTAAAGTATTTTCATTTTTCCATTGATGAACATGTTAGGATTTTGAAGTTTAATGTTATAAAATGAATGATTGTTGTTAGATAAACAACTTTTGTAAAGGAATTTTCAATGAATTGTGTGGTAAAATTTTGAATTTGTGAAAAATGTGGGCTGTTATAAGCACGTGTATAATTCAGTTATGATAGGTTGTAATGTGATTGTGCAAATTTCTATTTTTATAAGATAAGGACTAAATTGTAAAGAATTAAAAGTATAGGGGCAAAATAGTAATTTTTCCAAAAATGTGTGTTGGATTAAATTGAATTTAAATTATGTTGAATTGAGTTAAATTCATTCGTATAGATCCCATTAGACCTTTACGAAGTTAGATTGGGGCAAAGGAAAAATATCAAATTAGTCGCTTTCGTATCTATGTACACTCATCGGGGTAAGTTCGTGTAATTAAATTGTGTAATTATATGCTTTGTTTGAATTAAAATGTATGTTATTTGCATTATCATCATATATGAATAACGATCACATATCTAACGACGTATGATGATTTTTGAGTCCCATTTGAACCTTAAGAATTCGTAGGATACAAATGACATATCATTACGGTTACCTTTACTCATCTCGTATGAGCTTACCGTTATTTAGCTCAGAAGAGCTTACTGTTTACAGCTCATATGAGCATACATGTACATCAATTGACGGATTACAGTTCATTACACCTCGTTTGTACTACTCGCGTATCTAATGATATTCTAAATGGTTTAACGGCCACAGTTCTATTACAAGTTTATATCAGTTCAATACGAACTAGTATAGGTATTTACATGAATTACATGAATATGGTTTATATATGATATATGGATACATGGTGTAGATGTTACATGTATATGGAGTTTGAATAGTTGTTAAACTCATACATGATTCTCGGTTTTTATATGAAATACATGGCTAACATGGTTGATGAATATGTGTTAGGCTTTTGGCCAAATTGAGTTGAGATATGCTTTGCTTTACTTACCTTAAATGTGATTAAAATGGAGAGTTAAATTCTCTATTATACGAACTTACTAAGCTTAAAAGCTACTTTGTTATTTTTCGTGTTTTATAGTGATTCGGAAGCTCGTTTGGGTTGGAAGCTTGTCGGAGCTATGTCACACTATCCATCGGCTCTTTTGGTACTTTTGGTTATTTAATTTCAATTATAATGGCATGTATAGGTTAATTTAGCCAATGTTGGCATATAAGTGATTTGTTGAGATTAGCCATTTATTTGGCTTGTGTTTGGTATATTTTGATGTACATATATATATATATATATATATATATGTGTGTGGCATTATCATATTTAATGTGTGTTTGATATGGTTGAATGATGGAAAGTAAAATGTGGTTGAATATGCATATAAGATATGTTATATATCTTCGTGTGATTTAGTGCTTTGTTATGAAAAAATTATAAGTATAATGATGATTGGTTTAGAACGGTATATTTGGTACCAAATGGGTGAGTTTGATAAGTGATCTACATGATAGGTTTTGGTACAATAATGCATATATGTA
This sequence comes from Gossypium stocksii, assembly GCA_020496765.1. Taxonomy (NCBI): domain Eukaryota; kingdom Viridiplantae; phylum Streptophyta; class Magnoliopsida; order Malvales; family Malvaceae; genus Gossypium; species Gossypium stocksii. Next base: position 69,770,790 of record CM035622.1, read on the forward strand.
TTTGGTCATTGGAAACATGAAAATATACATACTTTTTCATGCCTTTTTTAACTCAAATTCATGCAAAATCGGTAAAATTCTTATCGAAAAAATACAATTATTATAAAATAATTATTTTGTACTTACATTATTAACATAATGAATTTTTGACAGATTTGCACAAACAGCAAAAAAAAAGCTCTGCAGACACTGCTAGAAGCACAAAACTGAGAAATAATTTTGATCATCAAGGCGAATTAATTTTTCAGCCTAAGACGGTCCAAAATTATATGTATTAATTCATAATATAATTAATTTTAATTTATATCCAATTTAATTTGGGTTAAATAAATTATTATTAATTAATTATGAAAAGTGGCCCAGTTGAGCTGAACAGAGTAAACCAAACCGAGTACTAGGCAGCCCAAAGTCATCCTATGTGCTGACCCAAATCAGCTTCTTGGCTGATTAATTAGCTTGAAAAATGGCCCTTGAATACTTGTTCAAATTGCAAACAAACCCCTCCACAAATTGTCTCTTTCTAGATTTGCCCCTAGCCTAATTGAGCAAGTTTGAAAACATCAAACTTGCCACATGTGTGGCCGGCTAATGGAGGGCTCTTTGGCTGCTGATTTTGGCTATTTTTAGCAGCCCTCTCTACCTATAAAAACCCCCTTAAGCTGATCATTTGAGAAACACCTCAAACATTCTCATCTCTTTTCTTTTTTCTCAATTTTCTCTCTTCTTTTCCCTTCCAATTTCCTTTATTCTCTTCCCGATTTCTCCTATAGGAAAAGAGGCATTCATTAGCCATTTGGAGCAGCATTGAAGTGTTCATAGTAGCCTTGGTTCGACAAGAACAAACGGAGAAGAAAGAGTGGAGCGAACTAGTCAAGCCACGGAGAGACACCAGATTTGATTCTTGTTCCCTATCCTTTTAATTTTTGCTGTTGTTATGATGAACATGTCTATGAGTATTTATGATGATGAAATGTTTAGTTTAATTAATTTTCCTTGAATTTAATTCGTGTTAGGTTGATTGCATTTTGCCTACTTAAATTATTAAAATTGTGTTTGTGTTGTTATAGGCCTCGATAAGATGCTTGATTAAGTAAAATCATGACTAAGTTATTCTTGCATTACAATTATAAGGTAACTAATGAATTAATTATTTAAACAGATTGAAATTTTAATTAATTAACATGATACTTAATCAGTGCATGTTTAATCATCTAAGGTAGCTGAGGGTTAAATTAGCAACGGTATCTGGCGATACATTTTCCTTGCATAACTTGCAAGATTATTGTGATTAAACTGTTTCAAGGTAGGAATACTTTGTTACCTCACGTAGTCTTTTATATGCTTATTAGATTGGATTAATTGTTTGAATTGGCATAGAGATATGTACAAGAGATTATTTTAATTAATAAGTATGTATGTGCATTAACATATTTGCCTATTAAGATTTATTTAATTGGTTGAATTGACATAGGGATATAGTCAAGCGATGAATAGATTTTGATAGGTGAGTTTGTTCATAAGTTAGCAAATTACCGAGTTGCCGTGAATTTATTCATAACAACATAGACATGAGTTTAATAATTCTAATTTAAAAAATGTAATTAATCTAACACAATTATGTCATCTTGATTAAAATCGTATTTGGAAATCGTGCATTAGAACTATTATTTTATGTTTATTTATTTTACTTAGTTTAAAAATCTTAGTTTTTAATCACCTCTTTAAATCATAATATTTTTCTTCACTTAGTTTTTAATCACCTCTTTAAATCATAATATTTTTCTTCACTTAGTTTTTAATCACTTCTTTAAATCATAATATTTTTCTTCACCAAAGTGTTTTAGATTGTGTTCATAAATAATTCTTTTCACAGTTCCTATGGGTACGGTAACTCGACATTTACTTGTCACTTTATTACTTGTTGCGATTGTATACACTTGCACATTTCCGTTGTTCTAGTCATTTAGGTAAGTTTGGATACATGGTTGACATGTTTTTAAATTGTTATTTGAGGTGCCTGAGGGCATATTGGTTGTATGTGATTATAGTAGATGTTTAGAGCTTGCTTATGTTTGTTTTGGGATGCTTGATTATAGTTAGCATATATGTGCATTTTTGGGAGTAGGTTGATGTCATTTTTGGGTGAGAAATGTGCCTTAAAAAATGACCTATTTTCGTCCACACGGGCAAAGACACTATTGTGTGTCCTCTATATCTTTTAAAGAGTGCAAGTCAGCATGCTCACATGGTTTAGCACACGGGCATGTGGCTTGCTCATGTGGCACAAGTCAGTGAGTTACACGAGCACAGACACGGGCTGGGACCTGATCGTGTGTCCCTATTTCAATGCCCATACGGCCTAAGACACAGGCATGTCTCTTGGCCGTGTGAGTCACATGGCCGTGTGACCCCTGCAACTTTGAAAATTTTAAATGTTTCCGAAATATTTTTTGAGTTTCCAATTTAGTCCCGATTTGTTTCTAAGGTGTATTTTGGGCCTCGAGGGCTCGTATTAGGAACAATATGCATGATTATGACTGGTTTCTTACATGAATGCTATATGTTATGAAATGTTTGAAACTTCTGTCTGTCTGATCTGTATATTCGGTAATACTTAATAACCCTATTCCGGCAATTGATACGGGTTAGGGGTGTTACATGTGGCTTAAACATGAATAATGGTTCTTACACTTTAACATAGATCTTACAGACCCAAACTGACAACTCTAAATAACCACTTTTCATGTACACACATTTCACATTTGTAGAGTATAAGTACTTACCTTACATGAAATATAAAACAACAGTATTACACACATGGAAGTTATAACACCCCTATTCCATAACCGTTGCCGAAATAGGTAAAGAGGCATTACCGGACCTATAACTCAGTTCAGAACAATATTTAATCAAATATTTTAAATAGATATCATTTCATTTCAGTGATTATCATTCATTCACACCCATACCATGCTTAATTCAAGCATACAAAGCACAATACATAAATTCAGGACTGATTTCATAACATATGAAAAAGATAGGAAAACTTAGAAATTTTTTTCGAGTAAGCGTCACACGCCCATGTGAATAGGCCGTGTGCCCCACATGACCATCAAACATGCCCATGTGTCTAGACCGTGTGAAAGCAAGGCATACATACTGACTTGGCCACACGACCACCAGACACGCCCGTCTGCCTGGCCGTGTGCCATACACGGCCATTAGACACACTTGTGTGTCTAAGCCGTGTAACTCACTAACTTAAATAACTAAGGTGTAGGGGTCACACAGTCGAGACACACGCCCATGTGCTCAAACCATGTGGCACAAAAATAGGCTTGGTTTAAGCCACATTTCACACCCAATTCTCTTGTCCCTACAAGCATCAATTTGACACAAAATCATATTCAATATAGGCAACCAATTTAGCCAAAGAATAAACAATTTAACCATCTACAATCAACCATTTCATGAATCATTTTATACCATAAAACATATACCAATTAAATACATTTCATAAGCTTTAATACCTTAATATAACACATGACCAACATTCATATAACAACATTCATTTCAACTTTATCAAAGGCCAACATTATTCATCAAATTACCACATTATAGACATACCATATAGAACTTTCATATCAACCCAACCATTGCTAACTCAAGCCATATCCCATAACTTGGACAAGTACCAAACTTGTACCAAAATCAACCACATAAGTGGCCATATAATTCAATCTATAAACTAGCCTATGCATTTCATATTACCACATTTCAAAGAGTTCAAAATATCAATCGTCTCCTAGATAGTGTGATGAAATCTTCGATGACTTCCAACCTGAGCGAGCATTTAAATTACTGTAAAATATAGAGAATAAATAGAGTAAGCTAATAAGCTTAGTAAGCTCATAAGACTAGTAAGTATTATAAATCATTTAATAATAATTTCAAAATTAGAAACCATCCGATTCAATATTGGTTACATTAACAACCCAATAATTCATGTATGAATTCATTAGGTTTCACTTACGTCTCATATGAACCATCAAATATCACTTACATGTCAGAGTCCTCACTGATACTTGAATTAATTCGTATCATTTCTTACATCCTCATCTTTATCGTCATTTTCCTTATGAAACATTTCGGGAAATTATCGTAGACTAGGTATCTCGCACCTTACGTGCCATATATGTGGTTTAACCACCTGTTTCTCATATCACAAGTATCATTCATTCCATATTGCAATAAATTAATACCATAATGTCCATAATACATATATATCAATAGTAACAGTAATTTACCCATTACAACGGTAATTCATTCGTATATATTGTAATTCATTCGTTCACAAGAAAGAAACCAAACATGTAATGTCTATGTAATACCTAATTCATCTATATAATTCATGTAACATCTTATCACTTTAAATTCAAGTAACTCATGTAACATATCATCTTTATAACTCATGTCACTTATGTAACATATAATCCATGTAAATTATTCAATTCATGTAGCACATATCCATGTAAATCATGTAATTTGTATAGTATATATTCATGTAAATCATATAACTCTTGTAGCATATATTCATGTAAATCATATAACTATTGTATCATATAATATCCATGTAATTCATGTCGGTATAATGCCCATTGAACCTAATGAAATATCGAGGGATACTCAGGTGATACACACTAAGTGTATAAATAGGTAATCCATCAATTCATCATCATATATACTCTTTCGACCCATAATCGGTATGCTCCTCCTGAGCCGGTAAACTGTAAGCTCAAACGAGCTAAACAGTAAGCTCCGTAGAGCTGAAATGGTAAGCCCCAAAGGACTGAAACGGTAAGCTCATACGAGCTGTGGTGAGTCTACAACAAATGCTGGAGCTCGACCAAATGGTAACCCTAGTGACATGCACTTGTATCCTACGACTTTCTACGGTTCAAATGGGACTTGGTATTTAGCCAAAGCATTTAACCAATAAGCAATTCGAAACAACATCTCATTTATATAATTCATATGAATCGTGTCACCATTTACTCATGTAATTCATATAAGCCATATACCATTTCGTATATACACATCATACATCTCATGTAATATTTCCTTTGATAACACATATATTCATATACCAATTCATCTCATATCACATTTACTCATTTAACTTTTGTAACATGTAATCTTTATAATACATATCCATCTCATTTACATATACATTTCATATGACTCATATCACATAAATAATAATTCATTCAATAACAGTATTTCGTTCATATATTAGTATTTCATATATATATATATATATATATATATATCAATAATTCATTTGTATAGCAGTAATTCATTTTACAAAGTTATAAGCATTTAATAATTCAATTCTAGCTTTACGAACTTACCTCAAGTCGCTCAGATAGTAAATATCGGTTATTCGTCTAAATATCGGTTATTCGTCCATTTTTCCTTTTTCCGCGATTTAAGTTCGATCTCGACTTATCTAGGTCTTAATCAAGCTTTAAAGCTTAGCCAAACTTAAAGCCCTCCCATGGCTGTTTCTTTTCTCATTTTTGATAATAAAGATGATACAAAACAATTAATTTTGTTTTGTTTTATTTTATTCTAATTTTATTTACTAAATTACAAAACTAACCTTAATATTAAAACATGAAAATCATTAAATAAAAGCCCATAATTGTCCACTCATAAAGCCAATGGTATAATTTCCATGCAAGGCCCATTCAATTAATTCTATAAATATTTAGCTCATTTAACAAATAGAACTCATATTTTACGCGTTAAGCGATTTAATCTTTTTTATCGAATTGACCATTTAATCGGTAAAATTTCTTTACGAAACTTTCACACAGTAATTCTATCATGTTGTAAACATTAATCAAATAAATAAATAAATATTTTAACTCGGTTAAGTGGTCTCGAAACCACTTGTTTCAATCTGACTAGAAAATGGGCTGTTACAGAAGCAAGAAGGAACTCACCAGAAATACAATAAAGTCTAAATAACAAGACCTTTGCCTTTGTCACTCAGACATTCTATAATGTCTTAAGCTAAAATATGGATAATTAAACTTATCAAATCATTACAATATTGAATCCAAGCATGCATGCAAGAAACATTAACCCATAACCTAGAATCAGGAAGTTTCCTTCCTTACATATAAATCTAACTCTTATGCATGCAGAACTAACAATACATATATACATATAAAAATAACCTAGGGTTCATCAATATTTACTAGAGAGTTAAAACAAACGTTGGAGTTGGATGAATACAGCAAACCAACCTTAGTGAGGTTTCTAGACTTAAGCTTTGAGAGAGAATGTAGATAAAATCAAGAAGAAGATGAATACAAAGAAAACGTAAAAGTTTATCAGTGAAGACACTGATATCCTTATATACTTAAGCACAGAGACAAGGTTTAGTGGAAAGATCAAACTATTATATTAACATTCTTAATATTCGTAATTAAGTGAACTTATCATAATTTAAGTCTTATTAATTACAGTATCTTAGTTCCATTATAACAAATTCTCACTGGACTAACTAAATAGTCTTATAAAAAAATAATAAACAAATCTATGAAACTAAAAATTTAACGACTTCGCCAAAACATCTGGGGTGGCGTATACCCAACAAAAGAATCTGTCAAACTACAGATCTCGCCAAAACACAAATCTCACCAAAATGATTTCTCCAATTGGTGCCTACGCAGAATCCCCTACTTAGCCATAACTAGTACTTTACTTACACAGAACTACACTTAGTATATAATAAACAATAACTGATATAGGGACTTCGTCAAGTGGGCTGTTACAAGTTTTTCCATGCAAAATATTTATGTTCGATCTTTTTAATTTTTTTAGTTATTTTACTTGCTCGTTGCTTAACCGAGTTTATCCCCAACAAACTAATATCAGAGCTAGTTCAATTTTTGCAATCAACTCGTTCAGAGATGACAACAATAAGATTTGATATTGATAAGTTTGATGGAAAAAAAATTCAATCTATGGCAAGTTCGAATGACGCAAATTTCAATATGTGGTAAGTTCGATTGACGGTAATTCTGATTCAGGGCGATCTTGAGAAGGTCCTTACAAAGCAAAAGTCTATAGACATGAATAAATCAGAATGGGATATGTTAGATAAAAAAGGCTCTATTTACGATTCAATTATGTCTAACAAATAATATGTTGCAAGAGGTTCTGATGGAGAAAACGACATGCACCTTAAGGAAAAGATTAGAAACCCTCTACGCGACTAAGCCTCTAGCTAACCGATTAGTGCTAAAACAATAGCTATACACGTTTTGCATGAACAAAGGTGAGTATCTTAGAGGTCACATCAGTCAATTTATTACTCTTTTTAATTATTTAAAAAATGTTGAGGTTCTGATTGACGATGATGATCAAGTTATGCTATTATTGTGCTATTTACCCCCTTCATATAAATCTGTTAGGGAAACCCTGATTTATGGTAGAGATAACCTCTCATTCGAGGATGTGAAGCGTCATCTGTTGAGCAAAAACAAACTCGATAATGAGTTTGGTTCAGATAGCAAGTCAGATAGGCAAGCATTGGTTTTGGTAGCATCAAGTAAGCGTGACAAGAGATGTTCTTATTGTAAGAAGTAAGGTAACGTTAAAGCAGATTGTTAAATACTACGAAATAAAAGGGCTATTGAGAGCAACGAAGAAGATTTAGCTGGTGCTAATTTGGCCAATGACAATGGTGATAAGTTCTTGTTGGTGTCAACAAGTGAAAGCTCCGAGCTTATGTCCAAATGGATCCTAGATTTGGGTGTTCTTGCCACATGTGTCCCAATAGGGACTAGTTCTCCACATACAATTCAGTTGACAATGGAGTTGTACGCATGGAGAATGGTTCACCTAGTAAGTTAACTGATATTGGTACTATTCAGATCAAGATGCACGACGACACAATTAGGATACTATTAGATGTCAGGCATGTGCCTGACTTAAAGAAAAGTCCTATCTCGTTAGGAATTTTGGACTCAAAGGGTTGTAGAATTAGCATCAAGTCAAGTAGAATTAAGGTATCCCGTGGAGCTCTCATTTTGATGAAAGGTAAAATGGTTGGTAGTCTTTATGTTCTGGAAGGATCAACGGTGACCGGTGAAACATGACGTCCCTCATTTGTTAAGGAGTCGAAGTCGACTTGTTTGAAGTTGAGACAACTTGGTCATATGAGGGAAAAAGGTATGACCGTTTCGTATAAGAGAGGTTCTATTTTGGGTGCAGATTTTGAAATGATAAGACATTATGTTCATGGAAATCAGATCCGGTTTAGTTTTGATTTGGCAGTGCACAAGTTGAAGACTAGAAGTTTTCCAGCTTCTAAGCACAACTTCGACTCAGTTAATATCCTACATAATTCGAGATAAGGCTATGGTGAGCTTTAGCAAAGAAGGCTTTGTGGAAATATGAGTCAAGGTGGAGATTTGTGGAGTTATGCCACTTATTTTTCAGGTTTTTTTCTCCCACTTAAACTCTAATTAGTGTAGGTTATTTTAATATTAGTTTCCCACTTAAAACCTGATTAGTGTAGGTCATTTTAATATTATTTGGCCTACAAATCTAGCCTATAAATAGGTCATGTTTCCACCAATAGAAAAATAATCCATTACACATTCAAATATTAACTTTTACAAGCTTTCAAAGTATTGTGTTTACATTTTGAGGGTTCTTATTTCGAGTTTCGGAATTTAATTTTATCTCCATCTTTTGTACTCTTTGATTTTTTTCCATTTTAGTAAAATTATCCTTTTCTGTGATTTTTTATCCTCTTTGGAGCGATTTTTCTACGTAAAATATTTGTATTTGATCTTTTTAATTTCTTCGTTATTTTACTTGTTCGTTACTTAACCGATTTTATCCTTAACATCTCGATTGATTGATGAGTGTAAGTTGCTCCTCCGTTCTATGAATTCTAGCTCTTTGAAGCATGTTTTTCATGAAGAGAACATATGGATAGATACTTAGCTCGTTTGGGGAGTAATTTTCAACCTTCCTCTCCTCAAATATTTTTTTTCTTGTAATGACTAATATTTTTAGTGATTTTCTTTATATATTACTTGAATGAAATGCATAATTGTACAATGTTAATACATCTATTTATAGTGTTAAATTAAAATTTTAATTGGTATCTTATTATAAAATTAATTAAGTGATAATTAATCTAAATTAATATAAATACAAAGGGAAGCAATTCTCGCTCCTCTGCAGGAGGAGGCTACCAAGACTGCTTTCGATTTTGACTAGGGTGTTAGTACTCGATGAGAAGTTATGGGAGACGGTCCAAACTGCCACAGAGCTAAAGGATGCTCTCAAATTCGAATTCGATTTGTGACACCAGCCTTGTAGTCCTCGGCTCTTTCTACATTTGACAGCTAGTACCCCATTACAATTAGTGTTATTTCAGGTTGAGAAGCAGGTATTGATACTTTGCAAATTTTCCATCAGGTTCTAAACTCTCCATAGGGGCTGGGCCAGTCCAACCACGTTCGGTGGTTTCTTCTTCCCACTCTGTTTTCATGTTCTCATCATTAGGCTAATCTCTATTGGCTTTGAAGGGGCATTTCACTCTTTCATCCATAACTTGTTAGTTTATTACTTCGGTATCATACATTTCCGTCTTTCTGTTGAGGTCAAACTCGAATTCCAAACCAACCAAAACATAAAACTGAAACCAAATTGAAGTATATTATTGATTATTCAATCATGATCATATGTTGCGTGATACAACTTTTGGAAACATAGAAAAAACAACACGTTTGAAAGGAAAGCTATAATTTATGTTTAGAGTTCATCCTTGGGAGAATATGAAGGTCCCGTAGGATTAGAGGATGAGTTCTTGATGGGATATGAAGCCTCCATTGCTATACCACACAGTCCTTGCTTGTCTCTGATCCCACGTTCCATCCTTATGTAACCTTTCTCACCCCATTCCGCTCCCCATGAGTTCTTCACTATCCAGTACTTGGTTCCATCCAAGGTCGTTCCATACCCCACTGCTGCTACCCCATGGTTCAGCTCTGTCCCACATTCTCCCGTGAATACCCCCTCGGAGTAGAACTGGAAATCCATACTCCCAGCATCAATAGCCACTGAAACCGGCTGGTTTGCAACAGCTTTAAGTAGAGCATCCTCGTCGTTAGCCGGCACATTCTCGTGCCCATCGATAGCCACTGCCGGAGAATTCACCTTGGCAGAATCGCAACTTCCATCATTAGCTTGGTAAGGGTAATTGGACTCGGTAGTGATCCCACCTTTCTTCTTAATGAAATCGAATGCAATGTCCATTAAACCACCATTGCAACCTTGGTTTTCTTCAGTGTCGCAATCTATCAATTCTTGCTCCGATAACGATACTAATTTATTGGTTTTAATTTGATTGATTCCCTCAACCGCTACAACTGTTGAAAATGCCCAGCAACTACCTGTTGAATTTGAACTTAAACCGTGTGAGTGTCGGATGAAAATATTTACAAATATATACATGATAGCAAATGTTTACTTACCACACTGGCCTTGATCCTTAACAGCAGTGACGGCACCTTTCTGTCGCCAATCAACGGACGGCGGGACACGGTCGACGTTCTCGTACATGAAACTCCCGGCGCCACGGGACTTTCCTTGGAACATCTTATGATGTTTAATCTTGGAACTAGCGTAAGCATTCCTAAACTCGTGGTTAGTCATATCAGCAAACTTGTTGATCTTCAACTTATAAGGTTTGTCCTTGTTGTTGGTGTTGTGAACATGCAAAACATTCTGCTTGAACACATTGAACCTCCGATGTTTCTCGTCGAGACTCCTGGAAACCGTGTGGTGGCTCCGCCAGCGCTCGTATAGATCCCACAAACTATCCTCCGACGCCAAATCCTTGTCGTGGAAATCGAAACCCTGGGCAATGCCGAGAAGGAAAGGCAAAGAGATAACAAGCACAACACAAATGGTCCTCATGATTTTGTTGATGCGATAAGAAGAGAGAAGAAGTTATGGGAATGGAGAGAGGTTGAGAATGGGTTTATATAGAGGGAAAGGATGAGAAGAAAATTACAAAGAGAATAATAAATGAAGATGTTACTTAGGGACATTAACAATCTGTGATCATGGAAGATAATGGGGGACAAGGAATATCAAGTTTTTTAATTTGATATCAACAACCAATAATAAGTGTATTTGATTAAGCAATTAAAGTGTTTGAATTAAAAATAATAATGGGGGTATGTATATCTGATTCCAACATTAATTTTAGTTGAATGAGGGGGATACTATTACGTACATATAACTGCTTGGAGACACGATATGTTTGCAAGTGGACACACGATATAACTGCATAATTTGGCTTTTCTGACAAAACTTTAACTGAAACAACCTTGGCTTTAAGGTTCCATTTCCAGACATTCATGGCGGTGCAATCTTTATTATTTAATAAAACCTTTTTTTTGGGGGGTGAAATATAAAATAATATATTAAGAAAAATATAAATAGTAGTAGCCTGTATAACATAGCATTAGTTAAAAGAGAAAAGTTGATTGCAACCTTTAACCGTTGCCGTTTAGAAGGAAGTTATTTATGTAAACCACTCTTTTTTAATTACATAAGTGGAAACAAATTACCTAATAATAAAATTATTAAAGCAAAGTTTCTATTTGATTGGACACATGATGCCCAAATCTCTCCATTCTCTAAATTAATCATTCACTTCATTTTCAAATCAGGAATGATTAGATGGAAATGATTTAATTCTACATCCAAACTTCTTCCCTACCCAATTATTATCTTTTGCTTTTTTCTTTGAAATTTCAACCTCGTACAAACAATCCCTTGTTAAATCCATTAACTAAAATCACACTCTCTTCTTTTAATTTTATATCAAATAACTCGAAAGTTATGTGGGAAAAGACTAATAATTGAGGTAAAATTAGTGATATATGTGACTTTTTAAAAAATAAATTAGGGGCTTATTTGGGTGCTTTTGAAAATCACTTTATACAAAATGTGTTTTCTTCGCACAATATTTTATCTAACTAAATAGTTAAATGTTTTTCCAACCTTCTTTGTTGTTCTTTTCAATTCATGTTGCTTTCAAGTTTCTTTTTAATTAATAATTTCTTTATTTATAAAGATAAAATAATAAATATGTATTTATATAATAAAAGTATTATATATCTCATTATGTTAAATATATTTTATTTTTTTAAACATAATTAATTCTTTATATATTAAATATTTATTTTTTTCATTATAATAAATTATAATATTATAAAATATTTTAATAGTATCAAATAATTATTTAATTTATAATACTTACAATATTGATTGAAAAAACAAAGAAAAGTAAAATGTCATGAAAAAACTGTGTTTTATATAAACTGCTTTAAAAAGAAAAAAGAGAGATTGTCCTATCGTGTGCACTTTTACTCTGTGAGTTGCCCTATCAATAAAAATGACCTATTTGATTAAATAATCTAGAAATGCGCTAATCCCATGACTTTTTTAAGTGATAATGTGATATATACCATTAATTTTGCCCGATAGAATTGAGGTCGAGTTCATCTAAATTATTTAGATTAATTTTCTAAATCTGAGTTTAATTTTAAAAAATGGATTTTTTTTTTTACTAAATTCTGCTCAATTTAAGAAATGTAAACTTAAATTTGACCTAACTTGATCATATTTAATTTTTTTAGATTAGTTTTTATTTAAAAATAAATTTTAAAAAATATAACACACTAAATACACTAAAAATATAAAAATAAAAGTTTTCTACCATATTTAAAAAGTATTTACATTAAAAAACAAAATTAATAAATATTTTATTGTATTAAATATAATTTTTAAAATTTTATATTTTTGGTTTGGTTATGGGTAAGTTTTTTTTTTTTTTTTTTAGATTTTGAGTAATGGGTTAATAATATCATATTTAACATGTATAATTAATATAATTGAATTCGGATTAAAAAATTTTACTCAAAATTCAACGAAACAAGACTTAAAATTTACACAAACTCGTAAAACCTCATATAGTTTAAACAGTGATTGAGACCTGGATGAGGAATAAAAAGGAAAGAGACAGATGGGGTGTGTAAAAGGCAATTTTGCTTGGATTGGGGAAATTGGTAGTAGCGTGAGATGAAGGTCACCCATGACTTGTACGTTAGAACGTGAGCCAAACCCCCTCTTCTCTTCTGTTTCTATTACCAACTCATTTTCCGACCATCCATTGGTTCAACATACCTCTTTTTTATTCTAATTTGGAGCACTATCATTATTATTATTTATAACTCTGGTTTGGACTTCAAACTATTCTTTTTTCAATTTAAAAATATATTAAACTGTTTTTATTATTAATATTCAAAATATATTTTTTTTTTATAAAATTAAAAGCATACCAAATCCAAATTTAGTTAGCAACATGTTTGCCACTATTTTCACAACTAATTAAAATTAAAAATCGATTAAATAAAATTTTTATTTTTACTTTTATTCATGAAATTAGCCCATAAGCTGTTAGGCAGTTTTATTTTGGTTGTATCGAGAGGCGGTGGCGTGCCTTAACTATCTTCAAATTCAATCATGTGCGTCAGCTAGTAGTTTATTATCATTATTATTATCCTTTGGAGATGATTGTTTTCAGATTTTCAATGCAATTTCCTCACGATTTTGTTTTACTGTCTTTATTGCTGTGGGAATTATGTATATGTAGACATTTTGTAGTAAATAATAAAAGCACAACAATAATGCAGAAATGTGTTTTTGTTTTATTTGTATTCAAGCTTTCATTGTATTTATATAAGTTTTGACCACAAACATTCATCTAAATTCAACTCAATTCATCATTTTCATTTTCATTTGTTCAAATGATTTCAAACTGTTTTTTTCTTTTATTTGTAAATATAATGTAATTGTTGATGAAGACATCAAAAAAATGTAGAGATACTGATAGTATTGAAGAAGGTCAATTCACCCTAATACGGTGGATAGCTGAAAAAAATAAGTAAATAACAAGAAAAAAAGTTGAGAGTTTAAAAAGAAGGTGAAGGGCTTCAAAGTTGCTAGAAATGCTTAAGAGTTGATCTACTCTTTTTCGTCATGTTCAAAGGTATATGTAATGGAGGTTTTTTGTCTGGTAGTGTTGACATGGTAGGATGGTTATCATCATGAACTACATAAAGATAAGCATGGTGGGAGGATGTTCAAGGTTGTTATGCTCAAGCGAGGACTCAATGGCTTTCAAGAGCGTATTCACTTTTAGAGGAGTGTTTATACCTAAAAAGCAAGTATCTATCAAATAGATAATTTACTCAAAAAGGCATACAAATAAGACTCTCTTGAAGGGAGCAGGTGGTTAATACTCTTCTGTTGAGATCAGAAGGTTGGATGCAGATAAGATGTCTGGGAGGCTAGGTGAGTTGATCACCTGGGTGTTCGAATAATAGAGAGAGGAGAAGTGCATGTGGACGTTTTTTAGGTTGTTTATCATACTAACATGTGTCCACACCTAGAGGAGGTTTAACATTAATAATCATGAACCCTAAAGTAATAATATATTTAATTTGGCATAATTTTACATAAACAATTTATTTAAATAAATAGAAAAACCATAGAATATGATTTTTTTTTTTCATATGTAGATAAATTCACCATATTTAAAGAAATACAAAACTAATTAATACAACATATTTAAATGCATAAATGCTGCCTAATATAAGAAATTCTAATTTTATAATATAAAACCAAATTTATTAAGAAAGCATTTTTACTAATTTGTTAATATTTTCTTTAATTAAAATATCATATCCCAATCTTATAGAATAAACGTGTTAGTATTTAAATATTTTATATTTAAGTTTTTAAAAATGTTGTCAATTAAATAATACAGTTTTTAATACAAAAGCAAGATATAATTATATGAATTCACATTAGGCATGCTATTAATTAATTCTAAAATTAGGTGGCGAATTAAGTATGGATTAGTTAAACATACATATATCTATTTACGCATAATTACTTATTTGACTCTCTAACTTTATAAAAAATAATTTTAGAGTTTTATTATTTTTTACTTTTTAACTCTTAAATTTGTTTTTTTTATCAAATTACCCCAAAATTAATGGAAATATTAACATTTTTTAACTTTGTTGATGTTGCATACACGTAGATTGTCACATGGAAGACATGTTAGCATTTAATTTAATATTTAAAAGTTAAAAGTTCTAAAAAATTATAAAAACTATTTTTAAAAATAAAAATTCATTGAAAAATATAAAAATGTTTTTTAAAATTTAAAAAATTAATTAAATATTGGTGTATCTTCTACGTAGCAAACCACATGTATGCCAAAAATTCAATAAAGTTAACAAACATTAACTTTTCCATTCATTTTCGGGTGATTTGAAAAAAAAACACAAGTTCAAAGGTTAAAAAAGGTAAAAAAAATTAAATGGAGGGCTAAAATGATTTTTTTTTATAAAGTTGGAAAGCCAAAAAAGTCATTATGTCATCAATTTATATGAATAAGATATATTCTAATTAAATTTTAGATGAAGTACAAAAATTGTCACTAAACTATTGCTTGTGTTCTCTTATGGTCACTTAACTTTTAATTTTTTCTATTTTGGTCATTAAACTATTCAAAATTAAATTTTTTTTGCCACTAAAAGTTAATAGCCATTTGAAATTTGAAAAAAGTGCTGATGTAGGCTTTTTTTTATTTGTTCAATAACAAATTGAGCCCTCTAATATTTACAAACTTGATCATTTTAATTGAAATTCTAAAAATTTCAATAAATTAAATTCCATGATTCTTTTTTCATTTTCTATAATTCTAAAATTATATACTCATTAGAAACAAAGAAGGCAGAAAGAGATTAAAACATAGAACTATCAACATTTGCAGCATATATTCTAAATTACTTTCTTTATAATTTCTCAGTTATAAATATTTTATATTTCATATTTAATTTATTATAATATGTAAGCAATTGAAAAGGTTCTAATTAACTATTTTAATATCTCTGCTATACTTTTTCTAATAAATTTCTGAAAATAGGATTAGTTGTCTAATTTTCATATTATATAAAAAAATGAACTTTAATTACAATAGATTTAATTGCACTAGATATCTCTAAATTATGATCCTCGTTCTAAATTAGTTTTCAGACTTTAAAACATTTTAATTATATCCTTAAATTATCGATATCATATCAATCAAGTCTTTTCATTATTGAAACTGTTAATTTGACCATTAAATAACATGTAAAATATTATGTAACATAATTTAAAATGAAAACTAAAAAAATAAAATGTTGCTGCATAAATTTTAAAATTAAAAAATAAAAATAAAGTAAAAACTGAAAAACAAAGAGAGGGGACAATAATTTCTGAAAAAGTTTTGGAAACCTCAAAATCAAGATTTTTATAATAACCATTTTTTACAATATTCATTTTTTTTTAATTTTTTATTTTAAATTATGTCACGTAAGATCTAATGTCTCATTTAAAGTCGATCTTATTGATATAACATCTATAGTTTAAAGATTGAATTAGAATGCTTTAAAGTTTAAGGATCAATTTAGAATAAGAGTCATAGTTTGGGGATATGTGATACAATTAACTCATTACAATATGAAAATAGGATTATTATAGTGTATTTAATTTAAAAATATTTTTTACTCAATGTATTAGGTTAGTAAAAAAATAACGGTGACAGAAAAATTAGGCACCATAAAAATATTAAAACATGAGACAAAAAAATCTAAATGCACTGCACTGAAAATAAACATTCAATTAAAATGGGACAATAATCTGATTTAACCCAGTCCATAGCAGAATGGGCTGAGTCCAACTTCTTGCAACTAAAACAAAGATGAAATGCAACCATTGACTTCACTAGCAAGCTTGCTTCCCGTCAGATAAACAAATAATTATTTATATCAATTAATTTTTTTAAATTTTGTTTTTCAACAAAATTTTTATTAAATCAAATAACAAATATGTGTTAGAGATAAATTGTTTCAGGTTAAATTATGATTATGATCCTTTGTTACGTTTAAATTTAGAATTTATTATTTATACTTAAATTTGACATAAATTAATTTTTTTATATAATATCATTAGTTAGTTAAAATAGCTGACATCTTTAATTTTTTCGGTTAAAATGATAACAAATATTTTCTTAAAATATACATTCTAAGTTATCATGCTAAAATAGTTTTTTTTTTTTTTTTTTTTGCGCGCATGTGTTAGGAAGATTTTTTTTTAAAGATAAATTCATGTCACCATTTTTATCAAACTAGTTAAGGATGCTAACTATTTGAACTAACTAATGTCATTATTAAAATAAAGCACCCGAAGTGGGATTTATTGGATAGGAAAATGAATTTATGTATATTTTTATAAGAGATTACTCCTGGAATGACTCATGTAGAACATAAATTGTTAATTGTTGATGTTAATGACTATACACACAAGACAAAGTTAATTAGTAACTACCACAAAGTTCTACTAAGTTAAAATGGTGGCGAAAAATAAGATGATTATAATGTGTAGTATTTTGTAAGATTATGGATTCACACATTAATAGGATGGACTAGTATGGGAATTATCATTGTATTTTTTTCAAGATTTTAAAGTAAAAATCAATGAGGGTTTGGATGGCTAGGTTGACTTTGTTGATCAGATTATGTTTATAAAATGGAAAATTTGAGTTTTGGGTACTTGGGTTTTGGGCCTTCACTTACTTTCCATCAACTTTTCTGATTAGCCCACCTCACTTCTTTACAAAGTCACATCTACTTTGATGCTTTCAAACTTTAGTAGACAAAATTAGGAGGGTGTTATGTGGCAAAGATGTGCGATTCATCTTGTTTTGAATAAGGTGAAGAGCCACTGAATAGAGTGGCCGGAGATGAGGAGGAGTGAGGAGTGAGATAAAAATAAATAAATTCCCAATGGCTCAAGTGAAATAACACGAAACATAGTTAATGGGATAAGTGAAATTTATGGAGGATTGTAGGTACTAGGTAGTAACATTTGGTTACATGATAATATATCCATAAATATTTTTCGAAAGAAGCTGGAAGTAGAGATTTTCATCAACCCTAAACCGAATTCAAGTATATGCATTTTATATAGTTATTTAAATTGGGTCCGATCTAAAATATGAGCCTCAAAATTTATTCAAGCTTACCTTTATTTATAAATAGTTAAATTAAATACATTTAGGACAATTCATATTATTTTAAAAAATATAATTATTTTTATTTAGTATTTAATAATTATATATGTTTTTATTAACATTTTACTATTAAATTCTAAACATATAACTTAAACATATTTTTCAATATTTACGTTATAATGTAGTATATTTAATTTAATATAATATAACTTATATCATATATAAATTAAAAGAAAAATATCCTATTATAAACTTGAAAATGGGTCTACCAAGCTAGGGTCAAGCTTTGATTATTGAAGTCCAAGTTTGGCTCATATTTTAAGTTAGTCTAACTTTTTTGTACAACACCATTTTTCAAACTTAATATTTTGGGCATACCTTTAGGCTTGGTCATATAACTCAGCTAGGGGTGAAGCTAGAAATTTATTTAAGGGCCAGAACTAAATTTTAAAATTTTTGAGAGATGAAAAAAACATAACTTTACCATGTATTAATTTATAATTCCATTATTTTAAGGGATTAAATATATATTTTTAATATTTGGGGGGCCAAAGTGAAATTTTTTTCATGATTAATTTGTAATTTTATTATTTCTAGAGGAACTTAATTGGAATTTTTCATTTTTAGAGGAGTGAAGAAGTGATGGGAAAACTCGAAGCACCTGATGGGTTATGAATCAATCCATTCCATTTGGAGCATTTTTTTTTTATTTTGACAAGTAGACGTGCGGTGGGGCAGGGCGAGGTGAATTTTTCCTTCTGGACAATGGGTATAGAGCGGTTATGTTAATTGCTTGCCCTGCCCCTACTTGCTCCATTATATCAAATTCTCATTTTATCCTTGTATATATAAACTATTAAATGAGTTAAAATGTAACAATGTAATAAAAAATCATATATTTTATGTTTATTTTTTTTTGAAGAATTATATTTAAATGTTTACTTGACTTTAAAAATATTGAAAAGTTTAAAGATTAATAGCAAAAATTAAAATGAAGTGGAACGAAGTGGGGTGGGGTGAGGCGGAATGAATGCATCCAACATCCATGAAAGTGATAGTGATTTTCAAGATTATACATTCATTATGGAGCGGGACGAGTGGTAGAGCAAAGCATGCCAACTGTAGAGTGGGGGTGCATTTAGCAATATCTGCCTCACCCTTGCCCCGCTCTATTGTCATCCCTAGAGCTAATTCCACCACTAGCTCTTCTACCATCTCCTCTTAATTCAATCATTGAACAAAAAAGTAAGTTAATATGCAATTTTCTTAAAATTTCAAGAAATTTACCATATTGTTCGTTGATGTGGTTTTTCTTCACTTTTCTCGAATATGAAATTAACGGTTTGTATTCTCTAATTACCTATTTATGCTCTTTCTTACATCCCTCAACCCCCATCATTTTTCTCAACATCTAATCCCCTAATTATTCTAGGAAAGGGGGGAAGTATTGTGCCTCTCATGTATTGGGTTCAATTATATGTACTTCCTAAACTTTTAATCCATCACTTAATGATTTAATCCAACCAAGTAAATATTTTTCTATTTCCCAAAATAAATATTATTTATTAAATTAATTTTAATTAATTAATTTTCTTAATTCAATTCTAATTTCGTTAAAATCATGGCAATTTTACTGTAAAAAAATCTATGAGAAAATATATTTAATTTCCATATTCAACAGATTCAAAATGACCAATTAATTTAATATCATTTTCAAACTTCAATTATTTAATTAAATAATAATTTGAAAAACTTAAATTAACTCTTAGATCATTTCCATACTTAGTGAGAAACCACATTCATTTTCGAATGTAACTCATTTCTTTAACTTTATCATTTCTATCCATTTCTGTTCATTTGATTCTACATGCAATTCATTTATGGTTTCAACAAACTAGTGGAGTGATTGATTTGACATATGTAATTAGGACTCAAATGATTTATAAGTAAGTTCCAACTTTTCACCTATTAATTATAAACTCATTTAGTCATGAAGTCATTCTACTATAGTATCGTGACTGAGCTCTCCGCAATTACATATCATTACGAAAGCTACTCGATTTGTGCTTGTTCAATGACATTGTCAAAGTGTGTTACCCTCATAGGATATCATTAATCTCTTTGAAATAAATTTGTTCTCCTAATATGATCCTATTTTATCTCATGTTAACCATTACATCTTTCTTCATGAAAAGTTGATTACTATTGAATAGTAATTAAGTCATTCATCACAGAGACAAAGCATATGTAAATAAATCAATAAACATATTCAGGATCTATCTACTTGGGTCTTGTTCAATATATTATTAGTCCAATCAGTCACATCTATGTCTTTATCTTCTAGGAGTCATCCGCTCTTATACCCAAGAAAAAGCATCTCCCTAATTAGACTTAATAGATGACATATTAGCATTTTAATCGGTTTACTCATTCCCAATTAGATGAATGACTTGTTTAGGTTAATCTATTAATATAAGTTGCCTTTCTATATTACTATCCAATGACGTAATATCGCTTAGTATTAGTTAAATATTAGATAACCAATGAATTAATATTTACTTCCATTTTACTTTGTGTGCAAAAACCATTGACAAAAATATACAAAGGGTATTAATGTAATTCATGAGGACACGATGAGTTGTTTCCTCGTACTACACTTCTTGTTTGGGGGACTTGGGGTTGGGGATTTTGTTTTGCTCAAAATCCCTTGTAACAGTCTGTTTTTCATTGGTGTCAAAAACGGTGGTTTCAGGGGCCACAAATCTGATGAGTGAGTTCGAAATTGTATTATTTAATATTTATGAGTTAAGTATAAAACTTTTTTGAAATTTGATTTAATGATTTTGGTTATTTGAGCGAATAATTACGTTCAAGTGGTATGTCCCAAAAGTTGAGTGGTTTTAAAGAAATGAGGTATCAGGACATCATTTCTATAAACCGATCCTATAAATATTTAATAAAATATTTACAGAGTGTTATTAGGGTCATATTAAATTTGGTTAAGGAATTTTAACGTTTAGATAGTTAATTAAGAAAAAAAAGGATTAAATCGTAAAAGTTACAAAAGTCAATCGCTATTAGTTCAATTGTAGTAAATGGCTAATGAATCATGTTTTAATGGATTAAAGTGGTAAATATACCAAATTAGTTTGTAATGGACGGTAGTAGCATTGTTTTTAATGAATTTTTAAGTATAATTAAAGGGCAAACTTGTAATTATATAAATAAATTAAATTAAAACATAAAACAAAAGATGGAAAAACAAAATTTCATCATCTTTTTAGTTGGAGAATCGAAACTCCATGGGAGCTTGAAATAAGCTTTCGGTCAAGCTTGTCTCATCTTGCAAGGTATTTGTTTTAAGCCCGTTTTTGATAATTTTTATGTTTTTGACATCGTTGTAGCTTAATCTAGTTAATCCGAGGATCAATTTGTGAAACTTTTAAAAATTTAGGGACTTACCATGAATGATTTAGGTGTGTTTGTGAATTTAATTGATGGATTTTTCAGTTCTATAGTTAGATATAAGTATTTTTGTTAAGTAATTTTTAGTAATTTTAATGTTAAATGATTAATTTATAAAATAGTAAAATTCATTGGATTTTCTGTGAAATTTTGATGAATATAGGATTTTTAGGAATCCTATAAAATTGGATAACATGAATTTTAGTTAAAAATAGTAAATTTGCAAGTTTCGGGTTTAGGGACTAAATTGCATAAAAGGTAAAACATTTGGGGTAATTTTTTAAATTTTCCATTGATAAGGTTTATAAGTTGAGTTAATAATATTAAGTTATTTGAATAGTTTAATTGAATAAAAAATTATTATTTAGATCATGAAACGAATCAAACGAATTTAAACCGAGGAAAAGCTAACATGTCAGATTAGTCATCAACTTCATTTTTACAACTGTATTTATCGAGGTAAGTTCATAGAGTAAGTATGTGTACATTAACATTGTTTTAAATTTGTATTAATATTGTTGGATAATTGTATTTAATGTGAAATTTCATTATTTACCCATAAATTAGTAAATATTGCAATTAAGTACAAATAGAATATTTGTTAATGGGAAATCTTGTTAATGTATCAAATTTATAATATGTGTTTGAAATTGCGAAGTGCTTCTGTATGTAAATGCTTGGATTAAGTTATAATGTCCGATTGAACGTAGTAAATGGTTAAGGATACGATTGGCATGACAATAGGGTTAGTATGCGCCCTTGTACAAGATTGTACTTTGATGCCTCTGTTTGCACTTCGCTGCCTCTGATTGCACATTTGTGCCTCTATTTACAGTTCGGTGCCTCTTTTATGCATCTTTGATGCCTTTGGTGTGGTGTAGTTACCTGAGTATCTGAGTCCTGTTGCTATAGTTCATAGGGCTGTAAAAGTATGTGTTTAATTTAATATCATTTTCAAACTTTAATTATTTAATTAAATAATAATTTGAAAAACTTAAATTAATTCTGAGATCATTTCTATACTTAGTAGGAAATCACATTCATTTCTGAATGTAACACATTTCTCTAACTTTTTTATTTCTACCTATTTCTGTTCATTTGATTCTATATGCAATTCATTTATCGTTTCAGCAAACTAGTGGAGTGACCAATTTGACATATATAATTAGGGCTCAAATGATTTATAATTAAGTTTTAGCTTTTTGCCTATTAATTATAAACTCATTTATTCACGAAGCCATTCCATTATAGTATCATGACTGAGCTCTCCCCAATTACATATCATTACAAAAGCTATTCGATCAGTGCTCGTTCAATGACCTTGCCATAAATGTGTTACCCTCATAGGATATCATTAATCTCTTTAGAATAAATTTGTTCTCCCAATATGATCTTATTTTATCTCATGTTAACTAATAAATCTTCCTTCGTGAAAAATCAATTACTATCAAATAGTAATTAAGTCATTCATCACAGAGACTAACGACTTGTGACCATATTTACTTTTCATCTATCATGTAATGCCAATGAGAGGATATCATTTACCCATGTCTTAGACTATGAATTCCACTATTGTGAATGATGTTACATAATGCAGAAACCATATACCCAACATATCAACTTTCGATTCCTTATCTATTTGAACTTAGGCTTTTACTTACATCAAAGTATACGAGTCACACATACATAATCGTCATCCACTTAAGATTAAGATATGTCACATTATGAATGTCACAAGTGAATAAATCAATAAACAGATTCAGGATCTATTTTACTTGGGTCTTGTTCAAAATATTGTCAGCCCAGTCAGTCATATTTATATCTCTATCTTCTAGGATTCATGCGCTCTGATACCCAAGACAAAGTATCTCTACAATTGGACTTAATAGACGATATATTAGCATTTCATTCGGTTTGTTCTCAATTAGACTAAGGACTTGTTCAGGTTAATCTACTAATATAAGTTGTCTTTCTATATTACTATCTAACGATGTAATACCGCTTAATATTAGTTAAGTATTAGATAACCAATGAATTAATATTTACTTCCATTTTGCTTTGCATGTAAAAACTATTGAGGAAAATATACAAAAGGTATTAATGTAATTCATGAATAATTTTATTAAACCAATTTGTTTGAAACAATACAAGTATATATATGAATATACTACACTTAGGGCATCAAATCCAATGCAGGCACCTACTTTAATAATGCATGCATTGTTCGTTGATCAATCCACTGGATTAAATTGGCTGATGGAGGTGACAAGTACAGGGATCGATGATTAGTTCGTCTTTGCGAGCTCACCTGGTGCTGTTTTTACTGTCAACAAAGGGGCAAGACAAGGGTGAAGCCAGAACAATTTTTTAGGGGGCGGATGAAATTTTAATTTTTTATAGTCTATATCTTTACAATTTTTAAAGAATTAAATCGAATTTTTATAATTTTAGGGGGCCAAAGTGTAATTTTACGTTTACTAATTTAAAATTTTTAAAAAATCTCAAGGGCCTAAATAACAGTTTTATAATTTAGGAGGGCCAGGGCCCCTGCCAACCCCCCTAGATTCGCCATTGGGCAAGAGTAGCATTGGGAAAGGTTTTTTCCTTGCCGGTCAAACTCCTTTACTGGAAACCCTTTTATAAGTATTGTTTTTTGTTTTTAAGAGAAAGAAATTTGCCAGTTTCATTGTCTCTCGAAAGGAGGGCTCATTTCAGCTGTGAATTTGTTTACTTTTATGGGTCACACCTATATACTTTTACCATCTTTATTATCCATATTTCAATGGGATTCAATTTATTCAAAAAGAAGTTTTAAATTTCTTATAATTCACCTTAAATATATTTCAATTAAAACTATATCCAAGGAAATAAAATGCTAATGGCTATTACTTTTTTAATTATAAACATTCAAATTTTGAATTACATTAAATTCAAAAATAAATTTAACATTTTTTTAAAAAAAGTATGAAATTTAACAATTTTGAGTTTTCATGTCTATTGTATGATTTATATTTAGGGTTCATGATTATCCCTTCCCTCCCAACAATATCGATTTCAAAGTTCGAATGAGTCTCCTCTTAGAAAATGAAATATACTTTACCATCACACTCAACACTTATTAGTAATTTAACAACATTTAAAATAATATTATAATTAATTTTTTTAATTAGGAAAAATTAAAATATTAGATGCTGCAAAAAAAAAAATTTGAAAAAACAAATACGTAGTATATTTTTTAAAAAAATTAATATCGTGTAAAAATTATTTATTTTTGAAGATTGATTACTTATGTTACTTATAAATCCATTAAATTCTTTAAAAATAAATATAATAAACTTGGACATTTTAATTATCTTATTATTTACTTCCAAAGTCAAGAGAATCACAGGTGTCAATTCTTTGCAAAACTTATAAAGCCATGGAGAAAAATAAAACAAAATGATTACTCCTTGCAATAATCATGGTGGAAGTTTGACCTTTTTTCACCTCTATGTGTATATATATATATATAGACCCAACATCGTTGATTAAAGGTAAAAAAGAAAATTACCATAATTTTTCCTTTCAAAGAAAGGATAACGTGACTGATACTACAAAACCATGGCACATGGCTACTAATTATTGTATCATTTCCTCTTTTCACTTTTGTCTCCTTAATTAGTATGCTTTATAAAACAAAACACTATCCCTCTGTGTTCCTTTGTCTAGTTACCAAAAATAAAATCAATCTTGGAACCTTGTTTAAACTTGAAATTTTATTGTGTGGGGATTTGATGGGGTTGTTATGTTTTGATTAAAGTTTACATTAAATTTGTTTATGCATGCTTTGATAGTGATTATATATATATATATATATATATTTCATATGTTATGCCCAATAAATTGAAAATAAGGTATAGTTATCAAACATCTCAATGAGATGGGTCTTAGAAAGGTCTTAGAAAAGAAAATTCTAAATGATTATCAGTTGCATACGATGCAAGTAACCTAAAGATCACAATTATTAAATTCATCTAGGTATCTCTGCCTTTCTTTTATTTGCAAACCCCTAAAAGATATCAACAAAATATGTATAGTGTATATATGTTTCTATGTGCATATACAGTAAATAATTTATATAATTTATACTAATTTAAATTATATATAAGTCGATTGAATTTTAGTTTGATTAATATTATTGTTATTACAACAATATGAAAGATGTAGATATGAATGTACTTAAACGCGTAATGTCTTTCACTTTAGGTGTTGAAAGATTATGGATAATTTAGATATTGTAAAAAAAATTAAACTATATATAAGAAAATTATTAGGTCACCAACTTGCATATATAAATATTAATTAAACCACTGGTCCATTGGCAAAACTTGTATGGGTTCAAGTTATTAATGTTAAATTCAGGATTCGAACCCCATGTTTGTAACTCATTTAATAATTTTAAAAGAAACTACTTTGTTGATTGGTGGATGTAGGAGCCAAGATGGTGGTTCACTTGAAGGATAAAGAACAACAAGTAATGTTTGAGATGGAGGAAAAGCGGAGATTGTAGTAAGTTGGAGTCGAGGAAGAGAGAGTGTAGGAGACAAAATGTAAGTTAGTGGTGTTGTATTTATCCCCTATTGTAACACCCAAATCCCGTCCCGATTACCGGATAAAGGATCGAAATGTTACAGAAACAAACAAAACAATTTATCTTAATTCAGAATAAATACTCAATTAATATATAAAGTTATAGTAATTCATAGAATAATTATTCACATAGGCCTTATTTTTGGTTTACGGGCCCTAATATTTATTTGGAAGTAATTAGAGATCAAATTGAATCAAAACATAAAATTTAGGAAAAGCTTGGAAAATTTGGAAAACAGGGGTTACACAGCCGTGTGACACAGCTCAGACCATGTGAGCATTCAAATTAGGGGCACACAGCCGTGTACCAGCCCGTGTTATAGAACGTATAACCCACTGACTTGGCCCACACGACCTTGTCGTAGGCTGTGTGCTAGCCCCTGTAACTCACTGACTTGAGACACACGATCGTGTCTCAGCCTGTGTTCTAAACCGTGTGAAACCTGCACCTGATTTGTAAATTACACATGACTATAAGGTCAGGCCATGTGACAGCTTGTGTGAACCAAAATTTACCCCTACAACAAATCATATCATCACTCATCCTTCCTCAATAAGACACTTCTTTTGTTCATTCATTCAATAACTTAAAACACACCTTAAACACTCACCTATATACCAAATAAACAACCTATAATTTCTAACCAATGTGTCATTTAAAGGCACCTCAATTTATAAGCAATTCAATACCATACTTTATCCAAGATTTTTCAAAAAAAAACCATACCTAACGCAACTATATTAACCATACATATAACTATTTCTAATCCAAATACTCACTATGATAATCATCAACATATATAATTATAAATACCTTATTTCAACATTACATGACACATTCAAAAGTGTTATTTAGCCTACTATATCATCTATAATTTTTGATACCAACATTCTTTCAACAAGACCTATATACATGCCACTACCCAAAGTAAGATGCAAAAGCTACCAAGATAGATGTGATAATGTGGGCTTTGTGGTTGATCCTTCCAAACAGTCAGCAACGATTATCCACAAAATAACATAGAAGAATACCGTAAGCTTACATAGCGTAGTAAGGACATAATATAACTTCCCTTTAAACTAGTTTCACTCAAATTATTCAATAGATCAATACTCCATTTTTAGGGGCATCAATGTTGCCATACAAAAGCATTAAAATGCATTCAGAGTATGAATGTGTGTTAGGGTATCAAGGTACGAACAAGAGCACGTATGTGCAATCCGGGGTACCGAAGTACAAACAGGGGCACTTATGTGCATTTAGGGGTACCGAAGTACATATAGGGGCACGTATGTGCATTCAGGGTACCAAAGTACAAATAGGGGCACGTATGTGCATTCAGGGGTACGGAAGTACAAATAGGGGCACATATGTGCATTTAGGGATATTTCATTCATTCCATATAACTTTAACATGATTCCAATAAAAACATTACTATTATTCCCTTGTCTATTGCATAAATTCAAGAACACTTATAACCTTTATTATTATGCAAATATTCAAAATACTTCTATTATAAATATAAATCCATATACAAATATAAATTAACTAGTGAACCGAAAATATAAATCATTATCCAAATATTATATTTACATATTGAAATATTATGAACTTACTTGGACTAAATTGTAATAGTTGTAAAAGTTTAGGGACTATTCTGTAATTTTTTTTTTCTACGTAAGTCAACAGAGTCTTGATCTAAAATATAAAATTTTCCCTTTATTAGCTTATATTTATATCCAAATTAATTATGCATTTTATACCGTTTTATTTTTTGAAATTACACAATTATCCCTAACTTTTACAACTTTTTCATTTAGTCCCTTAACTCGAAAATCATCAAATTAACCATTTTCTCAAGTTCAAAATTTACAGCCAAATAATATAGGCTCTTATAAAGTCCGAATTATACCTCTAATTCACCATCAAACCTTGAAATTTTGACATTTTAACAATTTAATCCTTAAATAAAAAACTAATAAAAATTACTTCACAAAACAACCAAATACCACAATCAAAGCTTCAAACACATAATTATCATAAAAAAAACCAAGATTCTTCAATGAAAACTTCTAAAATTTTTAACAGATTTAAAAACAAAGGTACATGTTAGCTGGACTTAGTTGTAACGATATCAAAAACATAAAAACTACGAGAAATGAATAGTTTAAGGGGTTACATGCAAGGGAACATTGTTAGTCGAAACTCCAAAGCTTAACCATGGTGGTTCAGTGATGAACAAAACAAAATAGAGAAGAAAACCATTATGTTTTTTTTTAATACTTTTTAACCTTATTATTATAATAACTTTTAATATAATATAACATATAGTATTATTGAACCATTATAAATATAAACCGTGCACTAACTTCAATTTTTGCTAATTGTCATATTAAGCCATCCCATTTTAATTAAATATTCAATTGGCACTTAAATACTAATAATAATTGTCTTTTGCACTTTTTACGATTTAGTCCTTTTCTTTAATCAATTAGCCAAACAATAAAATTTCTGAACCATAACTTCACATACCAATATAATACGAGCTTGGTTTACAAAAACGAGATCTTGTTACCCCATTTTTTGAAACCACTTGACTTTCAGGACACACCACTTATACTAATGTTTTGTTCAATTAGCAACATTTAATCATATCAATATTAATTATAACTATATTTGACCCATATAAATAAAATAATAAAAATTAAGAACTCGTTAGTTGGATTTATGGTTTCAAAACCACTGTTTTCGACACCACTAAAAAATGGGTTGTTACATCTGTCATGGAATTTAAAGAGGAATTTAAGGGAGACACTCATAGGCCATACTCTCTCTCCTGATTGGTGGGCTATCGTATAAGTCTCTCCATAGATCGATTATGTGATGCGTGCTCGGGGCAAGTTTAAGAAAATACAAATTTAAAAGCACAACATTACTACGAGTTCACAGGTTAATTATAATGTAGTTTTTATTACAATGAAATACTAGTGGTTGGAATAGTCCCATTCAACTTTTTCAATTTTGACTTATAAAAAAGACTGTATTTTTTTCATTAGGGCTTACATTTGATCCTCAAAGAAGTTAGCTTGGTGCTAGGGTTTTGCATTTGTGGCTGATATGATGGGTCTGCTACTAGGTTTCTTTGTCTATGAGAACACGATTGAGTTGTTTCCTCGTACTACATTTCTTGTTAGGGGGATTAGGTTGGGGATTTTGATTTGCTCAAAATTCTTCAATAATTTCCTCGTTGTGCATGTTGATTTCTTATTGTTAATTTGGTTAAGAACTATCACTCTATTATTATTATAACTTTTGTTATGCTCGTTCCATATTCTATTCAAATGAAAGCAGTTTCTTCTTAAGTTGGTTGAGCAGGTATAGTCACGACATTCTTGAGCTAAAAAGATAAAGTGGCATCTTTGAAAAAACAAGATTGTGGGCCTCTCATTCAGTTATCCTGGCATGAGAAACTTTATGTCTTTCATCATCCTTTTAATTGAATGAATAAGTGATCAATAATAGCCTATTAGATAAGGATCGATACTTTATCATTATCGACAGCCTTTTGAATGAGAAGAATGGATTCAACAGACTTATCAACTATTTAACAAAGCTTATCAAGATCATTTTAACTTTCTGGTTTACTCTATATAAAAAAAAGGCCCATTCCTTTGTTGAAGGTGCGAAATTGTATGATGGGAAATCAAATAATCTTGCTTAAGTACTTGTTACCAACTTTTGTTTATTTCTTTGTGTTCAGATTTTCATATTCTTGTCTAAGTGTTGAAGAACTCTCTTGTGGGGTATTGAGAGTAATATTGGGTGTTTGTCAGTTTCATTGCTCTCTATTGGGGCCACATGAATTTTACTTGTAGAGGAGTTTTTGGGCTTTAGTTAATAAAAACGTGTTGTTCAATTGGTTGATTGGAAAAGATTATACATTGAGCGAGGATTTTTTAGAAATATGAATATTGTGTCTAAACTACATTAACAAAACTTGGTTTTATTGTCTCTTTTCGTACTTTTTTAGTTTTTTATGAGTTATTTCTGTTCTAGTTCACGTTGCAACGAACCTTAGTAAAGTTAAGTGCTCCATTACTACATACTAATTTTGTTTCAATTATTTTTTTTCTTGCATCTATTATTGTGAGCTAGTATTAGCATCCTAAAAAGTTTACTCACTAGGAGTGGAGTAAGGGTAGTTTTATGGATGTGGTGGATAAGGTTGTTGACTTCAGTAGGCTATGAAATATTTGGGTTGTGGGTGGTGGGCATAATTTGCATAATATGGATAATGTTGATTGTAAGGGTTGTATGGATCATAATGATAACTTGGTTGAGACCAGGGCTGTAGTTGTTAGTGGTATGATTGAGACTAGTCTTAAGTTGTTTATGGTTGTGGTTAGGTTTGTGGATTTTATCCTTGCTCGTATTTGTTTGCATGAATACTTGAGCTGGAGTGACCTATGTTGTCCACGCTCACCATACCGATTGTTTAAGAGTAAATGTAAAGAGGAGGATGAGATGATAGTTCACTCGTAGGGCTAAAAGTCATAAGTGATGTTTAAGATGGAAAAAGAGGGGAGACTATAGTAAATTGGAGTGAAAAGTGTGTAGGAGAGGGAATGTGTGTTACTGGTGATGTATTTATCCCTTTCCATAAAGTTTAGAAAGGTATTTAGGGGAGATATTTGTAGACCATGTTTCCTCTCTTGATTGGTGAGTTGCTTAGTCTAGGCTTTAACTTGGCTATATGGCTTGATATAAAGAAGTTACAAAATAAGCAAATGACAAGTAACAAGAGGTGGTTAAGCTTCGCATGACCTTAGCCTATGATGCTCGACAACGTACTCTCCCAAGTGAAACCTAGTGAAGTATGTGTAAGTGGAAAAGTTACATGTAAACCTAGTGAAGTATTAATTTTAGGTATTGTATAGTTAGTAATTTTTGTGTATGGCATGTATAGGTAATTTTGTCACTTTGAGATATGTCATTTTAATAGCCTAATGTGTTGGCTACTAATGTTGCTCAAGTCTTGTTGTAATAGCCTTGCAAATGGGCTAGTATTGATTAAGTCATGATATGCAATGTTGATGAAGTTCATGAGTGTGCCAATTTCCATGTTTAATATTGTTTGGATGTTAAATTGTGCCATGAATTGTGATATTAAATTGGCATTGTGTTTGATTCAGTTTCAGGGTGGCAAAAGGCTTGGAAAATAACTTATAGTTGTCCACACGGTTGGGCCTAGGCCGTGTGTGACACATGGTCAGCCTCAATGGCGTGTTAATAGGTCGTGTATCCCCTACATCCAATTTAGTTAAGTTAGTATTGAGCACAGGCAGAGCATACGGGCGTGTGCTTTGGCCGTGTTAAACCCAAGTTGTTTTTGGGGCTAAGCCAGTATTGTACACGGGCTAAGCACATAGGCGTGTGCCTTGGCCGTGTGAACCCAAGATGTTATAATGTTCTAAGTCAGAGTCCTTCAGGGGATAATGACACGGGTGTGTCTAAGCTGTGTGAGGGACACGGGCCATAGACATGGGCGTATGCCTAAGCCATGTCAAAACCCCTGTAGGTTCAAATAAAAAAATAAACTCAGCACAGGCTAGGAATATGGGTGTGTATGACCACACGGCCTGCCCAGACAGGCGTGTTCCATCTCACACGGGCATTTCGCCCTGTTTTAGTCAAAAATTTTCTAAGTGCCTGAAAGTTCTAGGACTGGTTCCAAAATACACTTGGTGTATGTTTTGGGCCTCGTAAACCCATGATAAGGTTATTAAGTACGGTAACACCTCATACCTCATCCCGACGTCAGACTCGGGTAAGGGTTTTACATTTAGTGGTATCAGAGCTAGTGTTTAGTCGGTTCTAGGACTAACCTAGCACATGTACAAGTCTAACTATACATGCCATACTTATGTATATATATGTGATATGATAGTGTGACGACTCTTGACAATTTGAATATGTTTTATTATAGCAAATGGATCTCGAATGAGCTAGGGCTGATAATATAGAAAGTAACACACCAGCTCCCGCTAAAGGGACGGTGCCAGCCGAAACTGAGAATAGGCCGGCTACTATAAGTTAAGGGGGAGAGGACTGGGAGCCCTTCTTCCAAATGATGAGCGAGTGGTTCACTGAGCTCGTTTGAATGAACTCGGCCACTTAACACCAAGTTCCACCCCTCAAGTTCCTTAATCTACCCCGGTAGCTCCCCAAATTATAGAGGTTGTAAGATAAGAAAAGCCCTTGGTTAATAGATTCCGAAAACAATGGGCAAAAGTGTTTCGGGCTACTAAAGATGATGATCTGAAAAGAGTATAATTTTGGCTAGAAAATACCATCAAGGTATTTGATGAGTTATCATGCACCCTTGAATAGTGCATAAAGTGTGTAGTATCTCTCCTACGAGATTCTGGCTATTAGTGGTGGAATACCCTTGTGTCAGTGGTACCAAAAGAGAAAGTTAATTAGGAATTTTTCCAATAGGAGTTTCGCAAGAAGTACATCAGCCTAAGGTTTATCGATTAGAAACGCAAGAAATTCTTAGAGTTGAAACAGGGTAGGATGACAGTGACGGAATACAAGCGTGAGTTCGTGAGACTCAGCAAATACACTCGAGAATGTGTAGCTACCAAAGCCCTTATGTGTAAAAGGTTTGTAGATGGTTTAAATGAGGATATTAAATTTTTTGTCGGCATCCTTGAGATAAAAAATTTCGTGGTGCTCGTAGATAGAGCTTGTAAGGCCGAGGAATTTGCCAAAGAAAAAAGGAAAGTTGAGATGGAGTCTCGTGACTCGAGAAAGAGACCATTTAGTAAGTCGTTCTAATCCTCCTCCAAAAGGTCAAAAGAATTCTTTACTCGATCAGCTACCTCAGTCGAGTTTTCAAGTAAGAATAAGGGTAAACAATATTCAGTTTCCAAAGCCCAGACCAGCTCAGTTGTGAGTGTGGGTAATACTCAACCTAGTAGGCCTGAGTGCCCCTAATGCAGTAAACGCCACCTCAGTGAATGTCGGGCTCATGAGAGGGCTTGCTTCAAGTATGGCTCTCAAGACCACTTTATTAGAGAGTGCCCTGAGATGGTCGAAAAAGATAAAGATCAGAGTGCGAGATCGGGTAATGCTCCTTCCAGAGGTAGACCTCAGAGAAACCTGAGTATGGGAACGAGTAGTAAAAGTGTACCAAAGGAACAAACTGTGAGACCCGAGGGTAGAGCCCCAACGAGGACAAATGTCATTCGCTTTTACGAATAGGCATCATCAGCCGATGTTATAACGGGTACATTTTCTCTTCATAAAACTTTTGTTATTCCTTTAATATACCTCGGATCTACCTACTCGTATATTTGCATGAAATTAGTCTCTAGTATGAACATACCTGTAGAGTCTACGGAGTTTGTAATAAAGTTTCCAGTCCCCTAGGTAAATGTGTGTTGGTAAACAAAGTATGTAGAGATTGCCCTTTGATGATTAGGAGTCATTGTTTCCCAACTAACCCCATGCTTCTGCCATTCGATGAATTTAATGTAATTCCTGGCATGGACTGGTTAACTACCAATGATGTGGTAGTAAACTGTAGTAGAAAATTTATTGAACTGAAATGTGAGAATGGTGAAACTCTTCGAGTTGAATCAGATGAATCTGAGAGGTTGTCTATAGTAATTTCTTCATTAGTCGCTCAGAGATGTATAAGAAAAGGATATAAAGTTTACCTTACTTTTGTGATGAATACAAAAGAGTCAAAGCTGAAAATGGAATCAGTGCCATTAGTGTGTGAGTATCAAGATGTATTCCCGAAAGAGTTGTCCGGATTGCCTCCAATTAGAGAGGTAGAATTTGGTATAGAGTTGGCTCCAAGGACCACACCATTTCTATTGCTCCTTACAGAATGGCTCCGACCGAACTAGAGGAGTTGAAAGCTCCGCTACAAGATTTGACAGACAAAGGTTTTGCAAGACCAAGTCATTCTCTGTAGGGTGCTCCCGTATTATTCGTGAAAAAGAAAAATGGTTCAATGAGGTTATGTATTGATTATCGGCAACTTAACAAGGTGACCATAAAGAACAAGTATCCTTTGCCAAGGATCGACGATCTATTTGATCATTTATGAGGAGCCACAGTGTTCTCCAAACTTGAGGTCGGGATATTATCAGTTAAGTGTTAAGGAGTCCAACGTACTGAAGACATCATTTCGGACGAGGTATGGCCATTATAAGTTTCTTGTCATGCCATTCGGCTTGACCAATGTCTCGGCAGTATTCATGGATCTAATGAACTGTATCTTTTGGCCATACTTAGATAGATTCGTTGTAGTCTTTATTGACGATATCCTAATCTATTCTCGTGATGAGGATAAACATGCCAAGCACTTGAGGATAGTTCTGCTAACTTTCCGACATAAGCAACTTTACGCCAAATTTAGTAAAAGTAAATTTTGGCTAAAAGAAGTTAGATTTTTGGGTCACATCGTTCTGAGTGATGGCATAAGAGTTGATCCAAGTAAGATCTCAGCAATTGTTGAGTGGAAACTGTCGAGAAATGTATCTGATATCAGAAGCTTCTTGGGTTTGGCCGGCTACTACCGAAGATTTGTTAAGGGATTTTTCATGATCGCTACTCCAATAATGAGATTGTTGTAAAAGGATGTTAAGTTCGAATGGAACGAAAAATGCCAACAAAGTTTTGAAAGGCTGAAGATGTTGTTGACTGAAGCTCCTATTTTAGTACAGCCTGAATCGTGAAAAGAGTTTGTGATCTACAGTGATGCATCCTTAAATGGATTGGGCTGCGTGCTTATGCAAGAAAGTAAAGTGATTGCATATGTCTCGAGACAATTGAAACCTCATGAAAAGAATTATCCAACTCATGACTTGGAGTTGGCTGCAATAGTGTTTGCGTTAAAGATTTGGGGGCATCATTTATACGGCGAGTAGTGCCGAGTATTCACTGATCACAAGAGTCTTAAGTACTTGATGACGCAAAAGTATTTGAACTTACGATAGTGAAGATGGCTCAAGTTACTAAAGGACTATGATTTGGACATTGATTACCACCTGGGTAAAGCAAATGTTGTGGCTGATGCTTTAAGCTGGAAATCGCTATTTGCTTTGAGAGCCATGAACACGCAGTTGTCCCTAACCAATGATTGTTCGGTTTTAGTAGAGATGAGAGCTAGACCGATGTTCATTCAAGAGATTTGTAAAGCACAGCGCAATGACAAAGAATTACAAGATAGGAAAGCTCGATGTGAATCGAGTACCGATACAGATTTTCAGATTAATTCGGATGGTTATTTAAGGTTTCAAGATCGACTTTGTGTACCAAGAGATGATAAACTCATTCAGAGAATTTTAAATAAGGTACATAGTAGTTGTATGTCTATCCACCCCGGCAGTACCAAGATGTACAAAAATTTAAAGAAATGGTATTGGTGGCCAATGACATCGAAGAAGAAAGATGCTATTTGGGTCGTGATCGACATGCTTACTAAGTCAGCCCATTTTATACCAATATGCATGAATTATTCATTAGATAAATTGGCGGACTTGTACATTTCTAAGATTGTGCAACTTCACGGAATACCATAATTAATCATTTCAGATAGAAATCCGAGATTCACATCGCGATTTTAAAAGAAGTTACAGGAAGCTTTGGGTACAAAGCTAAACTTTAGTACTGTTTTCCACCCACAGACCGACGATCAGTCGGAGAGAGTAATCCAGGTGCTTGAGGATACGCTCAGATGTTGCGTATTGAAATTCCAAAGTAGTTGGGAAAAGTTTGCATATAACAACAGTTTTCAGTCGAGTCTGAAAATGGCGCTTTATGAGGCCTTATATGGGCGTAAGTGTCTAATGCCTTTATACTAGATTGAGCTCAAGGAAAATCAGATTAACGGGGTTGACCTAGCCAAGGAAACAGAAGAAAAAGTAAAAGTGATTCGTGACTGCTTGAAAGCTACAATCGATAGACAAAAGTCATATGCTGATTTGAAGCAAAAAGAGATCGAGTTCCAAGTCGGGGATAGAGTATTCTTGAAAGTTTCTCCATGGAGAAAAGTCCTTACATTTGGCCGAAAATGTAAGTTACGTCCGCGATTTGGCCGGGAGCCTATTGCTAGCTTTACCGCACGAATTAGAAAAGATTCATAATGTATTCCATGTTTCCATGCTACGACACTACCGATCAGACCCTTCGCATGTGATTAGTCTGATAGAGATTGAGATTCAACCGGATATAACTTATAGTGAAGAACCGGTTAAGATTTTGGCTCGTGAAGTCAAACAGTTGAGGAATAAGAGTATAGCCCTTATAAAAGTACAATGGCAAAGACATGGGTAGAAGAGGCAACATGGGAGCTTGAGGAAAACATGAGGACTGAGTACCCAAACTTATTCACCGGTAAGATTTTTGGGGACGAAAATCCCTAAGGGGGGAGAATTGTAACAGCCCGAATTAGGGCCTAGTCAGAATAGTAGTTTGAGACCACAAATCTGACATAGAAAAATATAGTTCATGATTATTATTGAGTTATTGATATGATTGCATGATAGTGAGAAAATTTCATGAAAGAAATTTTATGAAATAGTGATTAAATTGTCCTTTAGGACTAAATTGCAAAAAGTGTAAAATTAAGTTTCTAGAAGCTTTAAGGATAAATTAGCATCAGAAAAATTATTAAGAGTCATTATCTAGCAATTAGACCAATTTTTAGCACTATGGACAAAAATGCCCATGGAAGGGGTAAAATTTTAAAGAAAGGCTACAAGGGCATTTTGGTCATTTAGTAAATTAAAGAAATAAAAAGGGAAAAAGAAAGCAAAAACTGTCCATCTTCTTCTTCTTATGTGCCGAAAATTACAAGCCCTCTATAGCTAGGGTTTTCTTCATTTTCAAGCTCCAAGTAAGTGACTCTAAGCCCCGTTTTTCATGTTCTTAGTATTTTTGAAATTCTCGTAGCTTAATCTAGCTAATTCTACCACTAATTTGAGCTAGGGTTTATATTCAAAAATATACCCATGCATGACATGAAAGTAAATTAATGCCTAATGGTAGAAAATGAAAGTTTAAAGTGTATTAAGCACCTTTCTCTAGGTGATTTTTCATGAAAGTCCCTAATAGGGACCAAATTGCAAAGTTAGAAAAATGTGTAGTAAAAGTACAAATTGATGAGAAATATGGGCTGATGTGAGTTTATGAAAGGTTTGGCTAGGCTTGGGTAATTAAGAAATTAAGTGTATTTTATTTTACGAGCCTAGGGACCATTTTGCAAATATGTAAAAGTTTAGGGACAAAATTATAAATTTTGCCAAAGTGTTAATTATGTGCTATTTAGCCAATGTGTGAATTAAATTAGCTTAAATTTTCATTTTAAATCAAGAAATGCGAAGCTCGGATCAGAACCGAGGAAAAAGCAAAGTGGTGGACTAAATCAAGATCTACCATCGTGTTGGACTCGAGGTAAGTTGTATGTAATAATTTAGCCCTATGCATTATTTAAATTTATGATGATGATATTCTATGTGATTATATGAATTCCATGAAATTATTTAGCATGATTTTTATTAAGAAAAGATGAATTATAGATGAGAAATCTCGATTAAAATATAAAGTAATACGAGGGATACCGAAGTCATGACATAAGTTATGTAGGTCCTGTAAAAGACCATGTTTAGGACATGGCATCGGCACCGAACTGAGATCCCATGTTAGACCATATCTGGGACATGGCATTGGCATCTAGATACGGTCCCATGTAAGACCATGTCTGGGACATGGCGTTGGCATCGATATGAGGTCCCGTATAAGACCATGTCTGGGACATGGCATGGCCATCTAAGAGAGATCCCATGTAAGACCATGTCTGGGACATGGCATCGGCATTAGTTTACGATCTCGTGTAAGACCATGTCTGAGACATGGCATCGACATCGATATGAAATCTTGTGTAAAACCATATCTGGGATACAGCTTCGGCATCAACCTAAGATCCCATGTAAGACCATATCTGGGATATGGCTTTGGCATCCTATCATGGATTGACTGATAAACTGTAAATTAAACACATTTCCATCCCATATTTAGCACATTTATGGATGAATTATCATTAAATTTATGGAATTTGATGCTCCTAATCCTTTAATTTCATGTTTTATGCTTAGGTGAGCATAAGGAAGAGAAAAGAGCAAGGAACGGGCCAAAAAGGGGAAAAATAGGCCCAAACAATAATCAACACGGCCTGGAGTTCAGCATACGGGTAACCGACACGGCCGTGCCACATTAACAAGCTTAAACACGGCCTAAACTTGACTCACACGGGCGTGCTACACGGGCGTGTCCCTGTCGTAATGAAGTTCAATTTCACGTGGAAAAGGTTACTTAGGGACTAAGAAAGACATTCCAAACTCTATATAAAGACCCTAGGAGGCAACTACAAGGATGTACAGTGCCCCCGCCAAGACTCAAAGTAGAAGACAGGGAATTACTCGAAGGAAAGCCGATTGATCCATCTCAGAAGCAAGGATCAACATCAAGACTGAAGATCTCCCTTCAATTTTTTCAAGGGTTTTGGGTTTTCTTTATGTTTTGTTGTTCTCTTTCTTCTAAGATGTTCTTTTTTATAATTATTAACTAAACCCCTAAATACCTGAGGGGGATGAAACCTAAGATGAATCTTGTTATTGTCATCTAAACTATATGAGAAATATTCGATTTGTTCTTAATTGTGTTTTTAATTCATGAATTGATATTTCTAAGATATTAATTTAAGTCGAATGTGCTTAGGCAGAGGAGCAAAAGTCCCTGTTTAAGAGTAGATCCAATACAATTAAGCAGAGTTAATCGCAATCCTAAACATAGGACGACGAAAATCTACCGGATTAGAGTCAAATCTAATATGGGGATCCATAGATCGAGTTAATGCAAGACTAGGGGTTTTAATTAGAAAGAGATTTCAATTAATCAACCTAGGATTAGTTGTTCTTATTCTCAACGTAGATATTAACATAATTTAGGGATCTCTACGGATCAAGTCGAATGAAGAAATCGTCTAGTTCAGAGTTAGATAATAAGTGAAGATTCTTCCTTAGGTATTGTCTTTATCATTCAGCTTTCCCAAAGCCATTCCCCAATTTACTTTTTATCGCATCCTTAGTTTAGATTAGAGTTAATTAGTTTACACAAACCCACTCTTTATTTTTAGGCTAGATAATATAGGAAGAAAGTCATTACTAGTACTTTTAGTTCCTTGGATTCGATATTCCGGTCTTGCCACTAACTATACTACTATTCGATAGGTGTGCTTGCCTTTTATCGTGATAATAGTTAGTTTCTAGGTACGATCAATTTTATTACTTCATCAAATCACGATCAAGTTTTTGGCGCCGTTGTCGGGGAACTAAGATATTAGGAACACTCGATTCCTATTACTTTAGCCATCTTTACTTTTATTGCAATTTATTTTCTATTTTTATTTTAGATTTTTACTTACTAAAATTTTCTTTTTGTTTTTCCTGACAGGTATCTCTAGTTTATGACTAGAAGAAACCCGACAGGACCTCTATTATTTGATAGTGATTTAGAAGCCACAGTTTGCAGAAATCGAAGAGAGATAAGAAGAAGCCTACAGTACCCAGAACAGGGACAAGAAGAACCCGAATCTACTGAAGAGATGGAGGCCAATCAAGATAATCAGCTACCTCCTGTAGTAGCCGCAAATCCTGTCGAGCAAAATCCTGTTCCTCGTACTATGTATGATTATGCTAAACCTAATTTGGCTAGTACTGAATCTAGTATTGTTAGGCCTACTATTGCTGCGAATAATTTTAAACTGAAGCCTAACACTATTCAAATGATACAACAGTTTGTTCAGTTTGATGGCTTGCAGGATGAAGATCTTAACGCTCATTTAGCCAACTTTTTGGAATTCTGCAACACATTTAAGATAAATGGTGTTTTTGATGATGCCATTCGTCTTTGGTTATTCCCATTTTCTTCGAGGAATAAAGCTAAATAGTGGTTAAACTCTCTACCACGAGGGTCTATCACTACATGGGAACAAATGATCGAAAAATTCTTACTCAAATATTTTCCGCCGGCTAAAATAGCAAAATTAAGAATTGATATCGCTTCTTTTATGCAGATGGGTTTAGAAACACTTTACGATGCTTGGGAGAGATACAAAGACTTATTGAGAAGGTGCTCTCACCATGGGTTACCTCTATGGTTACAAGTTCAAACTTTTCACAACGGCTTAAACCCCTCAACGAGGCAGATGATCAATGCAGTCGCCGGTGGAACAGTCAATAACAAAACACCAGAAGCAGCTTACGAGTTTATAGAGGAAATGTCACTAAATAACTATCAGTGGCAAGTCATGAGAACAAAGCCGCAAAAAGCCACTAGAGTTTTTAATGTTGATGCGGTCACCATGCTTTCTAATTAGGTAGACCTTCTTAATAAAAGCATTGATAATTTTGTTGGTTCTAAGCAAGTACATCCAGTGATGTAGTGTGACTCAATTCAAGGTAACATGAGCAATTTTGAGTACCCCACCTATGGATGTGGTATGGAAAATGAGCAAGCCAACTATATGGGTAATAATTCTAGATCTCAAAATAACCCTTATAGTAACACTTACAATGCAGGTTGGAGGAACCACCCTAATTTTTCATGGGGAGGACAAGGTAACCAAGGAAATCAGAGAGCACTACCGCCTCCGGAATTTCAACAACCACCTTTCCAGTAAGAGAAAAAGTCGAACCTTGAGGAGATGCTCACGAGATTTTTCTCCGTGTCAAAAACCTATTTCTAGAACACTGAGACGGCACTTAAAAACCAGCAAGCATCCATTCAAGAACTCGAAACTCAAATAGGTCAGCTCGCTAAACTAATCTCTGAAAGATCACAAGGTGGTTTACCGAGCAACACCAAGACTAACCTTAAGAAGCAACTCCACGCCATCGACACAATTGATGGAGGGTTAGCTAAAACTAAATCAGAGCCAAGTAAGGAAAATGTGGTAAGGAGAGGTAAGGGTAAGGTAAGTCGCACAGAACCAATTTTCAAAGAGTATAAGCCTCGTGTCCTATATCCTAATGCGATGAGGAAAGACCGCACAGATGAACAATTCAATAAATTCCTTAAACTTTTAAAGAAATTGCATATTAACTTACCATTTATTGAAGCCCTCTCACAGATGCCAAACGCCATGAAGTTTTTAAGAGAGCTTCTGAGAAACAAACGGAGGTTGGATAAGTCATCGCATGTAGAGCTGAATGCAGTGTGCTCAGCCATTTTGCAGAATAAGCTACCCAACAAACTAAAAGATCTAGGGAGTTTTACAATTCCTTGTTTACTTGGTAGCTTAGATGTTAAAAATGCTTTAGGTGATTTAGGGGTCAGTATTAATGTAATGCCCTACAAATTGTTTAAACAACTAGGTCTTGGAAAACCCAAACAAACTAGG
The DNA here is from genome assembly GCA_020496765.1 of Gossypium stocksii. Taxonomy (NCBI): domain Eukaryota; kingdom Viridiplantae; phylum Streptophyta; class Magnoliopsida; order Malvales; family Malvaceae; genus Gossypium; species Gossypium stocksii. The sequence goes on from CM035622.1 coordinate 69,812,598, forward strand.
ATGAGCATTCAATTGGCTGATAAAACCATTAGATTTCCTAGGGGTATAATCGAATATGTGCTAGTTAAAATTGATAAATTCATATTCCCAGTGGACTTTGTTGTTTTAGACATAGATGAGGATAGCAATGTATAATTAATTCTAGGGTGACCCTTCTTAGCAACTGCAAGGACTATAATTGACATAGGCACAGGCGAACTCACACTTCGTGTAGGTAATGACACAATCATTTTGAAGGCTCGTAATTCTAATAGAACTGCTAATGCTAAAGATATTATTACGAGTTCTTGTAATAAGAATGATCTCACCGTCCAACCTTCTTTACAGGATACTCTTCACGTAAGTGCAACCGAACTACATACGAGTCCATACAAGGGAACAATACATGAAGAACAAATGCTACAAATCGAAGAACTAGACGAGTGGCTGAACTACCGCCAGGAGAAACCTAAGATATGCCACACCGAAATAGAGCACCATCATGATGAGCCTACAGATAAACAAAATCAATTTAAGGTAGGGGATAAGGTATTATTAGAGGAGGAGGATTCTCAAATCTCGAATGTAAAGCTTCTTACAAGTGACACGCCTCCCTTCACGGTAATGACAATCTTTCCCTATGGTACAGTCAAGATAACACATAAGATATTTGGCACTTTCAAGGTAAACTATACTCGACTTAAACCTTGTTTTGATATTAAAACTGATAGTAGGAGAGGGGAATTTGAACTCCTCAAACCACCGTGACTGAACAAGCTTGAGAAAAGTCGAGCTTAGACTCTAAATAAGCTCTTCTCGGGAGGCAACCCGAGCACTAACATTGTTGATTTCTTTAAATTTAGTTTATAACGTCTAAATAAATAACTAAGTCCTTAAAACGTAGGTTTTTCAGAGCCACACGGCCAGGCACACAGGCATGCCTAAAGTCGTGGTCACACTATAGGTAGAGATACGGCCGTGTGAAAACAGAGCAAAAATTTTCCCCAAAACACGGGTTTTGACAAATCACCACAGTCGTGTGACATGGCCGTGGGCGAACCTGCCGAATCAACACGGGCGTGGAATACACTAGTGCCCATAAGCCGTGGTTGAAACTGAAAGATCACACGCCCGTGCCTAGCACCCGTGGTTACACCATAAGCCCACGAAATACACGGGCTAGACCCGGGGCACACGTGCGTGTGCCACGGCCGTGTTCCCAATCCCATATTACTTTATTTTTAGTTTTAATTTTCTTTGCTTTATATTTTTCTTTCTCATTTTATTTTGCACTTCATTTCTTATCGAGTAATACTTGAATTCTCTACACAATTATGCTTATTCTCTTCAATCACCCAGAATCATGAACTTCAAGTAATCATTTCTCCAATTCAACTTTCACTACTCAAGAAATTCATCCAATATTTAGGGAGTTTCATTTCTCTCCCTATCTTAAGATTTATGCTTATATGGTTAGAAAATTTGATTTTGTACATTGAGGGCAATGTACATCTTAAGTGTGGGGGGGATTCACTTTCATTTTTTGCATTATCCTTGAACCCCTGAAAATTTTTGTCACTAACTTTTTTTGCATTATTCTCAAATCCCTGAATCTTGGCCTTAACAATTAGAATGAATTCTAATTGATTTATGATTTTTATTGATATGTTGAGGATTAAGACATGGGTGTTTATGCTTTGATTATCCAAACTTTAAAGACATTAGAAAATCAAGCATGATAAGTTGAAATTTTTGAGAATTTAAATTTTTCTAGGTTGTTTTCCCCAATTTTAAGTGTTATCTTGAGATTTGAAATTCGCAGGATTGACATCAAAAGCCATAATTCTGGTGAGATTTTTTAGCCTTTTGAGCATACATCCTTTCGTGCTCACTTTTATTGTTGTTTTGAGTGAGTCAACATTGATCTGTTATTCTAGAACTTACTTCGATTATACATGTCGAGACCACATCATTGATTTGATATACCGAGATGATAAAAGCACCTAGGTTTTAACCTACTTATTCCATAAAGCCTACCTTTATAATTAATCCCTAGTGAACCTCATTGAGCCTAACAAACCATTCATTGACTTACCCTCAATATTAACCTATAACCCATTTTTTGTTGAAATCCCTTCAATTATTTTGATCCCTATTTTTTATCAAGATTTAAGTTGAATAATTATCTAGCTATGTCCTCCTTTTCAGTTGGTAAGTTTATAAATATTCGAAGTGTTCTTAAAAAAGTGTATATTTCAGTTGTAATTCAATGTTTCGCATATTTCCACGTAATTTTTGACCTTTTGTTCTTAAACAATGTTATCCAAAAGAAAAAGGTTTTATTCTAGGAATATGTTTCAATGATAGAACTTTTTCTAGTTAGATGATTTTTCAATTCAATCTCGATTCTAACCCTCTTTTTCAGCTGGTAACCATACCCCTAACCAAGGCCACATTACAACCCTTGAAAGACCTTTTGATCGATGTATTATGTCAATACATAGTGGTGGAGATTTGATTTTCCTGCAAGCTTATGGTAATAACTTTTCATGTTAATTAATGAGTGCTTAATTTCTGAACCCTAAACATTAAGATAGAGTGAATCTTTAGTGAGGATGTCAACTCTTGTTGATTTTGAGTTCAAGGTAATTACCTAGAAGAGGGGAGAAAACTTATGCTTCTATGATAAAATTCTCAACTTAGATTGTTTGAGACTTTAATTTTCTTTCAGTTGAATTCTCAATGTATAATTACTTGTAGATTAGTTTGAAACATTATTGACAAGGATAATAAGTTGAGCAAAATGATTTTTAATTGTGAGTTGAGATTTTGCTTGAGGACAAGCAAAAGCTTAAGTGTGGGGGTATTTGATAAACTGTAAATTATACACATTTCCATCCCACATTTAGCACATTTATGGATGAATTATCATTGAATTTGTGAAATTTGATGCTCCTAATACTTTAATTTCATGTTTTATACTTAGGTGAGCATAAGAAAGAGAAAAGAGCAAGGAACGGGCCAAAAATGGGCAAAATAGGCCTAAATCAATAATCAACACGGCCTGGAGTTCAGCACACGGGTAACCCACACGGTCGTGCCACATTAACAGGCTTGAACACGACTTAAACTCAACTCACACGAATGTGCTACACGGGCGTCTCCCTGTCATAATAAAGTTTAATTTCACGCGGAAAAGGCTACTTAGGGGCTAAGAAAGACATTCCAAACTCTATATAAAGACCCTAGGAGGCAACTACAAGGAAATATAGTGTCCCCGCTAAGACTCAAAGTAGAAGACAGGGAATTACTCAAAGGAAAGCCGATTGATCCATCTCAAAAGCAAGGATCAACATCAAGACTGAAATCTCCCTTCAATTCTTTCAGGGGTTTTAGGTTTTCTTTATGTTTTGTTGTTCTCTTTCTTCTAAGATGTTCTTTTTTATAATTATAAACTAAACCCCTAAATATCTGAAGGGGATGAAACCTAAGATGAGTCTTATTATTGTTATCTGAACTATATGATAAATATTCGATTTGTTCTTAATTGTGTTTTTAATTCTTGAATTGATATGTCCAGGATATTAATTTAAGTTGAATTTGCTTAGGCAGAGGAGTAAAAGTCACTATTTAAGAGTAGATCCAATACAATTAAGCGGAGTTGATCGCAATCCTAGACATAAGATGACGAAAATCTGCCAGATTAGAGTCAAATCTAATATGGGGATCCATAGATCGAGTTAATGCAAGACTAAGGGTTTTAATTAGAAAAAAATTTCAATTAATCAACCTAGGATTAGTTGTTCTTATTCTCGATGAAGATATTAACATAATTTAGGGATCTCTACGGATCAAGTCGAATGAAGAAATCGTCTAATTCAGAGTTAGATAACAAGTGAAGTCTAGGTGGATTCTTCCTTAGGTATTGTCTTTATCATTCAGTTTTCCCAAAGCCATTCCCCAATTTACTTTTTATCACATCCTTAGTTTAGATTAGAGTTAATTAGTTTACACAAACCCACTCTTTATTTTTAGGCTAGATAATATAGGAAGAAAGTCATTACTAGTACTTTTAGTTCCTTGGATTCGATATTCCAGTCTTGCCACTAACTATACTACTATTCGATAGGTGCGTTTGCCTTTTATCATGATAATAGTTAGTTTCTAGGTACGATCAATTTTATTACTTCATCAGATCACGATCAGTGACATTCGGTTATCCTTCGGTATTATAAGTAAGTTTGATGAGAAAAGTATGCAAATTAATGAGTTATTGAAAAAGATTAAAGATTTGTGATGAGTGATACAGGTGTTCATGAGTAAGTTACGAGAAATTTGAAAGTACAGTGCTATAAGTAATATAGCAAGAAAGGCATGAGTAAGTTACGAGTCTATAAGCTATGAGAACGAGTAAGCCATGAGAACGAGTAAGTTATGAGAATGAGAAATTCATGAGATTTAGTAAGTTTTGGAAATGAGTAAAAAAGTTTATTCAATTTGAATGATATTTCATGATCTATGTTGCTATATTATTTCATGCAACTTAGTAAGCATGTAAATGCTTACTCCTTTTCCTTTCCCTCTTTCCTTGTAGATTTGCCGAACTAGCTTGGGGATCGTTAAAATTGGAGGTCGAAGTCACATTATCAAGCCATCCATTTTGGGTATTGTATAGTTAGTTATTTTTGTGTCTGGCATGTATAGGTAATTTTGTCACTTTGAGATGCGTCATTTTAATAGCCTAATGTGTTGGCTACTAGTGTTGCTCAAGTCTTGTTGTAATTGCCTTGCAAATGGGCTAGTATTAATTAAGTCAAGATATGCAATGTTGATAAAGTTCATGAGTGTGCCAATTTCCATGTTTAAATAGAATAATGATGGATGAATGTTTGATATCATTTGGATGCTAAATTTTTCCATAAATTGTGATATTAAATTGGCATTGTGTTTGATTCAGTTTCAGGGTGGCAAAAGGCTTGGAAAATAGCTTATAGTTGTCCACATGGTTGGGCACACGGGCATGTGCCTAGGCCGTGTGTGACACATGGTCAGCCTCAAGGGCGTGTTAATAGGTCGTGTATCTCCTGCATCCAATTTAGTTAAGTCAGTATTGAGCACGAGTAGATCACACGGGCGTGTGCTTGGGCCGTGTTAAACCCAAGTTGTTTTTGGAGCTAAGCCAGTATTGCACACGGGCGTGTGCCTTGGACGTGTGAACCCAAGATGTTATAGTGTTCTAAGTCAGAGTCCTCCACGAGATAATGACATGGGCGTGTCTAGGCCGTGTGAGAGACACGGGCCATAGACACAGGCGTGTGCCTAAGCCATGTCAAAACTCCTATAGGTTCAAATAAATAAAAAATCAGAACGGGCTAGGACGTGGGCGTGTGTGACCACACGGCCTGCCCACACGGACACGTTCCATCTCCCATGGGCATGTGGCCCTGTTTTAGGCAAAATTTTTCTAAGTGCCCGAAAGTTCTCGGACTTGTTCCAGAGCACACTCTGTGTATGTTTTAGGCCTTGTAAACCCATGATAAGGTTATTAAGAGAATGAATGAAAAATTTTAATAAGGAAAGAAATTTTATAGCCTAAAATTACATGTTCAAGCATGATTAAGTACGGTAACGCCTCATACCTCGTCCCGGCATCGGACTCGGGTAACGGGTGTTATAGTATTTGTATTTGTATTATTTATTGTGGTCATGTATTAATAATTTTATTTAACTTTACCTAAAATCTAAAATTTTTAGGTAAAACATAACTAATTATTGGCTCAATGGTACTTGTTAAGATGAATACAAAGTTTTTGTTGACGGTCCGACTCTGAAATCTTTTAATAGATTAAAGTAGTGATCAAAATATATGTAATGTATGCAGCATGCATAGGCCATTTAACCAATCCATTTGATAATATATGGTCCTATACGTAAAATTTTGAATATATCAATTAAGGTTTTCTTTTTCGGGTAAAATAGATGAATTTACAACTCAGGTCCTGTTAAGAAGCATTGTCGTAAAATAACATTTATCCCATTTGGTATAGTAGCATATTTATAAAGCCTTACTTCTCTAGTGATGCCCATTCTGGCTATGTAATCTGTACTAAAGTTAGCTTACATATTTAATAGTTGAAAATTGGAAGATTGTTATATTGAATAAATTATATGTTTTTATACACCTCGTCAGGCCAGCCCGAAGGGTAAGCACACGAATGGTATGAACAGTTTGGAGGGTCAATTTCATAAGTGGTATTGGCAAACCCCTCGTAGAAACTTTCCAACTCAACAACCAAGTGGTCCCATACATTAACTGCCACGTTAAACTTTAACCATCACATATAATCCAAATTGACCTATAGGACATCATAATGTCATTCTACTTAGATCTACACTATCAGACCACTTGGCTACTTGCCTGTAATCCACCAATAATGGCTTGACATGTGGCACCTCAAGACAATAGAATAAAGGTATATAAGGCTCGAAGCATGAGGAGGAAGAACCCCCTCACCCTCTCTTATCCACAACTTTGGCCACCCAATTAGATGGCTCTCTGCCTTGTGTTAAATAGGAGGTGAATCTCCCATTTCTGTCACCTTCTCCTCCATGTATAAGTTAATCCTCAACATGTTTTAATTAAAATTTTAATTTGCACTATTTCATTCTAAAAAATCATTTTCTAGAAATCGAATAAAATAAGGGCACTTTATTATTTTTTTAGAGTCTCATAGATAATATTTTACATTCATAAACACCCATTTTTACCCTAATTAACAAAATCAATATGTGAAGAACATACACAAATGAAAACAAATGCAAGAACAACTTTATTCCATGGATTATAACTCTAAACCCTAATTAATAAAGTTAATGAAAAAATAAAAATGAAAAAATTAATATAAATATATTTAAAGTATTGTTAATATGAATTGATTTAGTCATTAAAAGAACATAATATTAATTAAGATTTTTTAATAATATATGAATGAAGTCATTTGTATCAATGTAAAATTAAAATAAATTTATAATCTTTCATAATTTTTTGTACAATTAATATAAATTTTGAAGTTATAAAATTGTTGCTGAGATATAAGTTATATGCTAGGAAAGAGTGACAAGGGAGTAGGCATTCCTTCAAGTACCGAAGTGAAATAGTGAACAAACAAAAGACATTAGAGTTGTTTACGTAATTCAATTTCTCTACATCTGCAGAGCCTAACTCAGTGAAAAATATTTACTATCTTCAACAATTACAACAAGAGATCCTATTCTATTTCACACCAGCTATGACAATTTTCTTATCTTTGTACTTTGAAGAACAATACTCTTAGCATTACATTCACCATTGTGAATTTAGTAAGTAAAACCATAACACAAAATGTTTTACTATCAATATACACTCATAAAATAAAGTTCCTCACAAGGACAAATTAAGTGCTCAATCTCATAATACAATAACCTATATAAGTCTCTCAATTATACAGAATGTTTCAAGACTTGCTTACATAAGAAGATCTATATCAATCCCTATAAAACAACCACATTATAAGCTAAATACAATATAATAATAATGAACAAGGTAAACATGGACCCTTGGCAGCTAAGTATACAACATTCCAATTTAATCTAATATCCACGATACAAGGGATTCGATAGGTTTAATCTGACTCAATCTAATCTTCCAAATATGTTTCCTCAAGTGATATAATCTTTATTGATGGACTAGATACCATCCACATAATCAACATATTCCAGAAACACTGTTTAATAAATTGCCAACATCAAAAATGATGCGGTCGTTGAAAATACCAAATTAACCTATTCCCTGTAAAATAATAAAAATAACAGTAAAGGGGAAGTAGGGTCGAAATCCTTAGGGACCGGATTATACAAACGCTTATTTTTCGATATCCTGGCCGAAACCGTCCCCAATAAACCTACGTTCCTGGGAAAAAAATAAAAATAACAGAATTAAAAGTTTTGATCTGGAAACGAAAATAAAATAAAAATAGAATTAAGAAGTCGAATTGAAATTGCGAAAATTAAAAATAGGAAATAGAGTTGAGATAAAGAAATTCTTACGGGAAAGTTCTAGCCTCCAGTTGTCTCATTCCGCCTTGGGTTCAATCCTTGGCTTTTGGATGACCCTTCTCGAACCAAGTAAGCCAGTTATAGTGGAAAAGGATGCCTACAACCACCAGCTCCAAGAATTTAGACTTACGATTTTAGGGAACCTGACTCTAGCCAGCATCCTATGCTAGATCAACGCCTCTCAATGGCGAATCCCACACCATTTTTTCTCTTTGACTCGCCAACCTCTGACGCAGTAAGTTGATGAACCGATGGTGCAACCCTTCCAAAACACACAAAGCGGCCGCCTTTGCATACATTGAAAAGCTTACTTGTTAAGGGCCATGGACTGAAGCGTCAGCCCATAGTGCAGAGAAACGATGAATACTTGGTTGAAAAAGAGGCTAAGTATGGGTCCTAAGCTTCAAGAACCCTTTTTGGGAAATATTGACAACTTTCAGCTAGATGGATTTTAGTGGCTCATGATAATGGTGGGGAAGAAAATAAATATAAAAATAGAAAAAAAATTATTGAAAGAAAATATGGAAGGAACAAAAGACTTTTGGGGGAGAGTGTTTACAGAAAAGATGAACCCAATTAGAGTCAGTTCACCCCCTATTTATAGTGCTAGGAAAAAAGTCTAACTTAACTTAAATTCTCTAAAGATAAATACATTTAAATAAAAATAATTAAAATAAAATCCTAAAATTAAATAATTCCTAATAATTATCTTAATATTAATTATCCTAATATAAATAAAATGGAGTCTTATAAAATAAAATCTCTTCTTTTTGCTTTTTAGTCCTTGTGTCTTCCATGCTCGCACTTTTGGCACCATATATTTCCCACGTTGCATGTTGGCCCATTAAATCTCTAAATTGACGCTTTTTTCCTTGAATTTATTTTTTGCCTCCAATTTAGTCCCTAAGAGATAAAAAGACATAAATAGCTCAAATTAGTATGATCAAGCTCAAAATAAACTCATGATTAATACATAAAAACACGTCATTCTAGAGTATTATCAAATTCCCCCTACTTAGCCCATGCTTGCCCTCAAGTATGGTTCCTACCTACTGTGAAAGTTAGATTCTACCATAAAAGAAATACCACTCCAAAGTTTCATAAAAATTAGTTAAAAATGCATATGAAAAATAAAGAGAACCTTAAGCTTGCTTAGAGTAAAACAGAAAAAGTATTCCAATTATTTCAGAAAAAAATTAAAATTGTCTTGAATTATTTCATGCTATTTAGGTAAATTACCAAACCTACCAAGACACCCTATTTATTTCCTCATTCAGTCCCCAAATTTATTTATTTACATATATATTTTTCTTTTTCTTTTTTTTTCCTTTTTTTCTCTTTTTTTTTCTCTTCTTTTTTATAATAGGATACATTGTTATTTCCGGTTAGCGGAGTTTTGCTTGTCACGTCACACAACCTTTTGACGCGAAGTAGAATGACAACCCAAGCACCCTACCCCGGTTACTCAGTCAGTCACGTTCTGAGCTATACTCATAACCTCGGCTAGCGAAGTTTTACTTGTCACGTCACACAACCTTTTGACGCGAAGTAGAATGACAACCCAAGCACCCTACCCCGGTTACTCAGTCAGTCACGTTCTAAGCTATACTCATAACCATGGAAAACATTTATTAAAAATTAAATAAAATTTAAAATTTTTGAGAACTCAAGAAAAAAACAATTTAAGTGTCAAAAATAAGTTTCAATAATCATCTAATAGCCATGAACATAAATTAAGTATGCAATCATTTTAAGTGTTCACTTTATATTAAACTTGATTAATTTTACGAAAAACAAGATAGAGCTAACTTTATTAATCATAATTACTTTTAGCCTAATAAAAATAAAACAGTGGAGATGACATCAATTATGAAAAAAATTGTAATTTCCCCAGAAGGTAAGAATCATGCTTGTAGGTCAAACAGTAGGCGATTCCTGGTAAAAATCTTGGACATAAAATGCGGCAGAATATTCTTAAAATAAATGGGCAGAAATGAGCACAAAACAGTAGCAACAATAATATGACAGCAAAAATAGCAGATAATTACAGTAACAATGAAGAATGCCTCCCCCCCACTTAAAACACATAGTCCTCGATGTGAAAGTAAAAGGAAAACAAATAGGCGGAGAAAAAAAAGTTTAGAAAAACTCCCCAGGTAGTTACCGTCGGTTGGCGCACGCGGTGGAGAAGAAGAAGATGGCGAAGCGGCAAGGGGTGGAGACTCCGTCAATGAGATCAACAGCTTGGAGGGCGAAGAAGCCACGCCGACGGTGGTTTATGGTGAAGGAGGGCTCGGCGGCGGTGGGTACATACCATGGTCAGCAGCAAAACAGCGATAGGTGGTGGAAGAAAAGAGAAGACAGCGGCTATGGAGAAGGGAAAGGAAATTTGGAAAAAAAATAGTAAGGTTTGGGGGTTTTATTTACTGAAAAGGGGTGTTTGGCTGTAGGTTTTGGGGATTCTAGGGCTGTAATAGGACTATTTGGCTCCAAGGATATGGCATTCTGGGTTGGAATGGAACTGTTTGGCTACAGGGATATGGCATTCTGGGCTGGAATTGAATCTGGAATAGAGGCTGTTTTGTACCATGGATAGGGCTATTTTGGTGCACACTTTCTGTCTCTTTTTCTTCGTATTTTCGCTCAGTTTTACCTAGATGGAAGAAGAGAAATTTATTAATAATCAAATAAAGTAATATAAAAATAAATAAAATAAAGTAATAAATAATAAAAGAAAATAAAAGAAGCTAATAAAATAATAAATAAAAAATAAAGATTGGGTTGCCTCCTAACAAGCGTTTGTTTAACGTCGCTAGCTTGACGCGTCAACTAGAATTGGAGCTGTTCCAACTGAATTCTTTCATTAATATGGGCTTGGAAATTTTTCTTTTCTATCACATCCACCATATTTGGACTCAATCGTCCTTGTGCCTCTTTCTTTGGTTTTGTTTTTTCCTGCAAGAAAATCTTATGTGTGTTTTCCAGATTTGGTGCCTGCACAACAGAAGGTAGAAGTTTAGTATCCATAGGAGCCAATAATTTATTAACAAAAAAATCATCAAACATCATTTTAGATTTCTCTCCATAAGTTGACTCAAAAGTTTTTTCTACTAATGAGTCCATTATGTCGACATGGTTTACGCTCAAGATTTCACTTGGATGACTGATAGCATCGTAAACATTAAACTTCGCGATCTCCCCATCAAACTCCATCGTGAGAGTTCTGCTTCGCACGTCAATATCAGTATTCGCAGTACTAAGGAAAGGTCGCCCTAACAAGATGTCTGAAGACCCAGGAGCTTTATCCTCCTCTATTTTTATCACATAAAAATTTGCAGGGAAAATAAGCTTGTTAACTTTCACTAATACGTCTTCAAGGACACCTTCAGGATGCACAACAGACCTGTCCGCCAACTGTATAGTAACACCTGTTTTCTTCAAAAAACCTGCGTTAAGTGATTCATAAATAGAAAAAGGCATTACATTTATGGAGGCCCCTAAATCACACATAGTCTTTTTTATTCTCAAGTGGTCTATTTTGCATGGTATCGCAAACATACCCCTATCTTTGCATTTTGCCGGCATTTTTCGCTATAACACTGCGGATACATTTTCATCAACATTTACCCTTTTCATTACCTGTTAATTTTCGCTTGTTGGTGCAGAGCTCTTTAAGGAACTTAGCATATCGCGGAATCTGTCTGATAGCATCCAACAGTGGTATGTTGATCTCGACATTTCTAAATGTTTTGAAGATCTCCTTATCCTCTTTACCTCTTCGATACTGGTAAAACCTTTCTGGAAATGGAGGTTGAATTATGGGCAATGGGGTTTCGTTCGGACTTGTTCATCGTTCTTGGGTTTTTCCTGGGTGGAATCTTGGCCAAGATTTTTGTCAGGAATTGGTTCCAGCACCTTTCCACTTCACAGCGCCAGTGTATTTGCGTGTTGTCTTGGATTGGGTTCTGTTTGTGACGGCAACTTCCCTTGAGAGTTTAATTTCTCCACTGATATAGTCAATTCTCTTATAGTCTCCTCAATTTTCTGTTGAAAATTATTCATTTCTCTTTGGAAGTTGAGAGTTTGCTATTGAAAATCAAGGACATTAGCTGCTAATTTATTGACCAAAGTTTCTAGGGAATTACCTGAATCTTGCGGCTATTGTGGAGGTCGATTTTAGTATGGCTGGTCATATCGTGGGTTGGCCCCAAAACTTAAGTTAGGATAATCTCTCCATCCTGGATTGTAAGTATTAGTGTAGGGGTCATATCGCCTCTGTGGTGGGCCAGGGAAATTTCCCACTGCATCTAAATGGGCCACGGAGTCATCATATAGAATGGGACATGCATCCGTCGTGTATTCAGGTGTAGCACATATTCCACATAACCGGGCTGGTTTGGCTTTTTCTACAACAAGAGAGCTCACAATATTAGTAAGTCTATCAAGTTTATCTTCTATGGTAGAATTACTTAGCTGGTGAACCCTTCTGGGAGGTTAATGATTGACTCGAAATTGCTGAGAGTTTGCAGCCATTGTGGAGATCAAGTCTCTAGCTTGTTGGGGAGTCATGTTGACCAACGCTCCTCCACTAGCAGCATCCACCATATTCATTTTCATAGGCTTCAAGCCTTCATAAAAGTATTGGAGGAGAGATTGCTCTGTTATACCGTGTTATGGGCAGCTCGCACACAACTTCTTAAACCGCTCCCAATAGTCGTAAAGAGACTCAGCTTCTTTTTGCCTTATTCCAACGATCTCTCTTCTTAGCTCAGCTGCTCTAGATGCTGGAAAAACCTGTTGAGAAATAAACGAGATAAATCAGCCCAAGTAGTAATAGATCCAGGGGGTAAATAGAATAACCATTCTTTAGCAGAATCTGCTAGGGAAAAAGGAAAAGCACGCAATTTAATTTGATCCTCAGTTACCCCCTGAGGTTTCATACTAAGACAAACCATATGAAATTCCTTCAAGTGCTTATGAGGATTTTCATTTTGTAACCCTCTAAAAGTTGGAAGTAATTGAATTAAACCAGACTTTAATTTGAAATCAGTATCCATATTATGATACGCTATGCATAATAGTGGTTATTCTGTCGGGGCTTCGGCCAGTTGCCGAATTGTTTGAGCCATTGGTCGATGTGATGGATTAGGGTTTTCCTTAACCCTGGCGTCAAGCTCCTCTTCAGGTGAATCGACTTCTTCTTCTTTGCTTTCAAATGTTCGAGTAGGGTTTTTGTTAACCCTAGATTCTACTTCGTCGTCGATTCTAATTTCTAGCGGTGGATTAATTTGAGTTCCAACCACCGCTGACTGCTTTTTCCTTAGTTTTGTTTCCTTTCGATTAGTTTTCGCAGTCTTTTCGATTTTTGAGTCGAACGCAAAAGTGCCCGAAGCAAATCTGGTCATAGAAAACAAAAAAAAACAAGATTAGTATGTCGCCGGTCCCCGGCAACAGCGCCAAACTTTGATGCGGTCGTTGAAAACACCAAATTAACCTATTCCTTGTAAAATAATAAAAATAACAGTAAAGGGGAAGTAGGATTGAAATCCTCAAGGACCAGATTATACAAACGCTTGTTTTTCGATATCCTGGCCGAAATCATGCCCAGGAAACCTGCTTTCCTGGGAAAAAAATAAAAATAACAGAATTAAAAGTTTTGATCTGGAAACGAAAATAAAATAAAAATAGAATTAAGAAGTCGAATTGAAATAGCGAAAATTAAAAATAGGAAATAAAGTTGAGATAAAGAAATTCTTATGGGAAAGTTTCAGGCTCCAGTTGTCTCATTCTGCCTTGGGTTGAATCATTGGCTTTTGGATGACCCTTCTCGAACCAAGTAAGCCAGTTATAGTGGAAGAGGACGCCTACAACCACCAGCTCCAAGAATTTAGACTTATGATTTTAGGGAACCTGACTCTAGCCAGCATCCTATGCTAGATCAACGCCTCTCAATGGCAAATCCCACGCCATTTTGTCTCTTTGGCTCGCTAACCTCTGACGCAGTAAGTTGCTGAATGACAGTACAACCCTTCCAAAACACACAAAGCGGTCGCCTTTGCATACGTTGAAAAGCTTACTTGTTAAGGGCCATGGACGGAAGCGTCAGCCCATAGTGCAGAGAAACGATGAATACTTGGTTGAAAAAGAGGCTAAGTATGGGTCCTCAGCCTCAAGAACCCTTTTTGGGAAATATTGACAACTTTCGGCTAGATGGGTTTTAGTGGCTCATGATAATGGTGCGGAAGAAAATAAATATAAAAATAGAAAAAAAATTTATTGAAAGAAAATATGGAAGGAACAAAAGACTTTTGGGGGAGAGTGTTTACAGAAAAGATGAACCCAATTAAAGTCACTTCACCCCCTATTTATAATGCTAGGAAGAAAGTCTAACTTAACTTAAATTCTCTAAAGATAAATACATTTAAATAAAAATAATTGAAATAAAATCCTAAAATTAAATAATTCCTAATAATTATCTTAATATTAATTATCCTAATATAAATAAAATGGAGTCTTATAAAATAAAATCTCTTCCTTTTGCTTTTTAGTCCTTATGTCTTCCATGCTCGCACTTTTGGCACCATATTTTTCCCACGTTGCATGTTGGCCAATTTAATCTCTAAATTGACGCTTTTTTCCTTGAATTTACTTTTTGCCCCCAATTTAGTCCCTAAAAGATAAAAAGACATAAATAGCTCAAATTAGTAGGATCAAACTCAAAATAAACTCATGATTAATACATAAAAACACGTCATTCTAGAGTATTATCAATAAATATAAAAGCTATCTCACAAACAACTTAAGTGATCAAGGAATGGACACTCCTTCAAGCACTCAATTACTAATTTCATATTTTTCAACAAATCTAATAACTAAAAATATAATTATACTTGTAAAATTTGGGTTATATATATAAATATAGGTACGACGGTGGGTTGGTACTCAAATGGGGATGTTTATGTGGTGAAGAATAGATTTGGTGCATGGGAAGTTGGAAGCCCCGAGCCTAGTGTATATAGATAAAGTTGAGTTTGGTGATTAGTGGATATAGATGTAAGTGTAGGGCCATCAACTTCTCACTCTCATGCATATGCTTTGTCTCAACTCTTATTTCATCTATCTCTGTCATGCATGTTGGATGTTAAAAACCCAAATGTGATTAGCGACAAAAATTAACACTATCATTTGTAAACATCTTTAATTTTCGTCTCTTGGCCCGTTTATATCTTTATCTTTAACATAAATAGTTCAAGTCTTTTTTAAAATCTTTTCATACATTTAAATCATCATATTATATATAATATATTTTGGTTATAATTTTTTTAGGGTAAATAATTTTAAAAAATTACAAAATGGTCATTGAAAAATTGTTGTTGTATGACCAGCTTCTTTGTTCGCATCGCCTACACTTATTGAAAGCTTCTATTCCCCTAATCTTCTACAGTTCAGTTTTTTTTCATAAATAGCTTTGAACGTCACGAATCTACGAATCAAAATCCAAACAACTTTCTTCTCCGATCTCAAACATTAATCATCAGATCGACTTGGATATAAGTTATGTTCTTCTACTTATCAATGGGTACTAATCCACTGTACCGATCATTGTATCGTCGTTTGGAGCACACTACCTGGACTTTTTTAAAAACAAGCTTAATACCCTAGTGACTTATCTATAAACTTTTGAATAGATTAGTGGTTTAAATGAAAACTTTCAAATAGTTCAATGACCATTTTATAGCTTTTTGAAGTTGAATGACCTAAATGTAAACTTACTAATAGGTTAATGACCTTAGTATAATTTACCCAATTTTTAACACAAAAACTTTAAAAAGGAAGAATTACAATAGTATAAATAGTATTATTAGATGGCTAAATATAATTAGAATTGATTTTCCAAGTTCTGATCCTTAAAGTAAGCAGCAAATTAAGAAATAAAATCATGAAGAAGAAGAAGAAGAAGAAAGAAGAAGAAGAAGAAGAAGAAAATGGATTTGATATTGATTGTGAAATAACAAAATAGATAGATGCCTGCCTGCCTGCCTGCATGTGCAAAGTTGGGTTAAAAAAAAAAAACTGTTGGCTAACAAAGCAGGCGCAATGGCCACAGCATTGTGCACCACGTGTTATGTGAATGACAGAAGTTGCCTTGTTGTTTTCACTCACCCCACCATTCAAAACAACAAATTAATAGCCTTAAAATAAACAGAACCCATTCGAGGTTCCCAACAATGTCGTCTATTTTTTATAAATATAAAATTTATACATTAATTTTAATTTTCTACAATTCTACCTAATTTGATTTAATTTTTACAAACTATTAATATAATTATCGAAATAATATCATTTTAAATTTTTGTATTACATACACAAATAAATACATTTATCTCATATAAAAAATAAATTAATGTAGTTATTTATTTAAATATACATAATTAAATTGAAATTAAAGTTTTGTATATACATTTGAACCACAATTAAAGTCCCATTTGTATAATTATACCAAATCAAATTTCATACATCAAATTGCATATTTGATCAAATTGAAGAAATTTCAACATTCGTCTTAGCTTACCTTTATTTTATAGCAAGTCGTCAACATTCGAATCTATCTTCAAACTAAAGGTGCTCATAGGTCGGGTCAGGCCTAAGCATGATATTAACATACTTTATACTTGTCCAAGCTCGGTCTGACCCAAAATATGAGTTTAAAATTTTTCCAAACCCGCCCATAATTTACAAAAGACTAACCCAAACTTATTTGAGGCCTCCATATTATTATTTATTTTTAAAAAAAATTTTATTATATTATTTTAATATTTAATAATTTTATACATTTATTATTTATTGAAGTTTTTTATATAGTCATCTTAATATTATTTTAATTTTTACATTAGAGTAATATTGTATATTTAGTATAGGGTTATTTTTTTAATGTGTTCTAAATTATATAATATACAAAATTAACATAATATAAAGTATTATAAACTTAAAAATGGGTCGGAGCTAATATTTGTCTAAACTCATTTTCTAGACCCAATATTTATACCCAAACTCTTCCAAAGATGAATACAAATGTACTTCAAACCTATTTCCAACCAAATAATCGGAATTTCTTTAATGTCAATAAAAGCTCATTTTGTTCAAAAAGGGACATATATTTATATTTTCCTTTCCTAATAGTCGAAATCAACGGGTATAGTAGGACTTAAAATCTACAATCAACGGCTATGATTCGTGGGGAATGGACAGTTGTTAACAAATAAACATAAAATTTTAATTTTCCCCAGCCTTTAGTAAGAGTAATTTATACTCCTTCCAATATTGTCAAAATCAACGGCCGTGATCCGCCTTCAAATACAGAGAAAAGGGTTAGGATTGGTGGGAGATCTGACATGAGAATCCATGTCGCTTTCAGTAGAGATGGTCCAAGTTAAGTAGATGGACGGATACTGCGGCTGGCAAAGCGGGAGATGTGTAGGGTAGCTGTTGTGACACGTGGCAGTTAGAGATCTCCATTATGCCATGTCAGCATCTACCCGTTTTAGTAGTGTGAAATTTTCGGCGATCTTTGCGGGCTAAATTTATTTTAATGTTTTATGAAAAATAAAAAGGGCCTACTAAGTACAAAGTTGAGTGATGTTTGAATTATAGCACAAATGCATGTGCCAATGTCATGAAGATTTTCAAGTAAATTAATCACCCAATTTATTTTAAAAATAAACTAAAACTTACTACGTAAATCCCATTATCACCATCAATAAAACTCTTTTAAAATATATGGAAATAATATTATATATAATTATATAATGCGAGTGAAATTTGAGAATAATATATTAATATTGGTAAGCTAACATCTCTCCTAATTTATGGTATAAAATATATAACATTATTCAACTTCATCATTTAAGAGATATATTTAAAATAAATAAACAAATTATATTATTTAAGGATTCTTTTAATCCCTTAACATTTTCAATTATTGCTTTTAAATGTTGTTTAAAAACTAAAGTTTTAAGGGTTAGTATTTAGTATATTAATATATAAGTGGCTTTAGAAAATGGTTGTAGTCTTTTTTTTTTAACATTTTACTATACTCTGCTTGTAGAATCTAAAAACTCTATTTGTAGTTAGAGTTGTCTATGAATCAGGGCACCCGACTAGATTTAGAGGCTTGCCTAAAATATGAAAGAATTTGAACAAAAATATAAACCTGAAATATGGGCTTGGATAAAAAATAAGGCCCGTTTTTTAAATAGATCAAGCCTCAAGTAAACTTTTTTGACCCGAGTCAAATTAAGTCAAGTCAAGCTCGACCCGAATACACTTGTAAATTTAAAAGATTTCATGGTGAATATATTAAATAATTACTCAATCCTAATATAGTTTAAAAATTTTCCAACAGCAATATTTGTTCTTCTAAAGTTGACCATTTGGTGGGTTTTCCAAACTGACAATATTACAACATTTATGAAGCCATTAACTGAATTTTAATTCATAACTTCCATCTTCTAATGTGGGTTTTCAATATGTAAGTTTTATAATGTTGATATTTAATAAAGACATAACCATTATTTTCACCCTTTACCGACTAAATGAAGCAACCCTGTGAAAACATTAACCAATCAACCAACTATCTCTTTTTCCCAATTGAATTTAAGTTTAGTAATATTCAACCAAATCCCATCCTTTGAACACTTTTTTATGAAATAGCTACCATAACCAAATATGCTAACTAACCCTCTTCAAACTTACAATCTAGGTGGAAAACACCTAAAATAACCGTCCTGAAAATGATTTCGGTAAATTACAGTGTTATGTCGTTATAATTTGATCACTGAACTATTCAAAAGTTTTCATTTAAGTCAGTGAATTATTTAAAAGTTTTTATTTAAGCCATTGATTTTTCTAAAGTTCTACAAGTGAGCTCCAAGCAATGAGCCAATATCAATACGGTAGATCAGTATGGATCGACAAGTAGAAGAATATACGTTGGATCCAAATTGATATGATGGTCAATGTCGGAGATCAAAGAAAAAAGTTGTTTAAATTTTTAGTTTGCAGATTCATGATATCCAAAATTGTTTCATAAAAAAATTTGAATTGTAGAAGAGAATGAGAAAAAAAAGCATTTGATTGATGTATGCGCTACGAATGGTGAAAGTCATATAATATCGTTTTTAACAACCCAATGACTTAAATAGTTCAGTGATCAAATTATAATTTTTTTTAATTAAGTGACCAAAACAATAAGTAAGCATTGTAGTATTTCATGTAAAGGGTAGTATTTCAACTTTTGACTATTTGGAGCAGCTTTGTTGAGGGCATTGCTTAACAGTCAAAAACTACCAACAGGGAATTCCGTAAAAACCTGAAATCACCGAAGCATAGACGACCCTACATGTTTAGTTTAATCACGCCATTGAACAAGGCTTTTAAACCCCTTTATAAACACCCCCTTCTTCTCAACCTCCCTCCACCACCTTGCCTCACAAAACAAGCAAACAAAGGTAAAATGGCAAGGACAATGGCAATGGCGATCCCTTCACTTCTTCTTCTCTTCCTCTTTACATTTCTGCTTCTACTCCCACTTCTCATTTCCTCTTCCCCTGTTCAAGACCCTGAGCTTGTAGTCCAAGATGTTCACAGGTAAAGAAACTACACCTCCACTTTTCCATTTCCATGTCATCTCCATTAATACTCCAAAGGTATTAACTTTTGTGGTTCTTGGGTGGCAGGGCTATCAATGCGTCCAGGAGGAACCTAGGGTATCTCTCCTGTGGAACCGGAAACCCCATTGATGACTGCTGGAGATGTGACCCCAACTGGGAGACTAATCGCCAGAAGCTAGCTGATTGTGCCATTGGGTTCGGCAAGAACGCCATTGGTGGAAGAGATGGTAAGATTTATGTGGTCACTGACTCGGGCGATGATGACCCCGTTAACCCCAAACCAGGGACATTACGGCATGCGGTGATTCAAGACGAACCGTTGTGGATCATTTTCGCTCGTGACATGACCATTCAGCTGAAAGAAGAGCTGATAATGAACTCATTCAAGACCATCGACGGTAGGGGCGCCAGCGTTCATATTGCAGGGGGTCCATGCATTACCGTTCAGTATGTGACCAACATTATCATTCATGGACTCAACATACACGATTGTAAACAAGGAGGGAATGCTATGGTGAGGGACTCCCCACGTCACTATGGTTGGAGGACGATATCAGACGGTGATGGTGTTTCCATCTTCGGTGGTAGCCATGTTTGGGTTGACCATAACTCCTTATCAAACTGCAAAGACGGCTTGATTGACGCTATCCATGGCTCCACCGCTATCACCATTTCCAACAATTACATGACTCACCATGATAAAGTCATGTTATTGGGACACAGTGATTCCTATACTCAAGACAAGAACATGCAAGTCACTATTGCCTTCAATCACTTTGGTGAAGGCCTTGTCCAAAGAATGCCACGGTAATAATAATATTGCTACTAGGGTCAATTACGATAAATATCAATAACGGATTTCTTATTTTTTATTTTTTCGGAATTACAGATGTAGACATGGGTATTTCCACGTGGTGAACAATGACTATACTCATTGGGAAATGTATGCCATTGGAGGAAGTGCTAACCCAACAATAAACAGCCAAGGGAATAGATTTACTGCACCTGACAACAGATTCAGCAAAGAGGTGACCAAGCATGAGGATGCACCGGAGAGTGAATGGAAGAGCTGGAATTGGAGATCGGAAGGTGACCTAATGGTGAACGGTGCATTCTTTATCGCGTCGGGTGCTGGCGCCTCGTCGAGCTATGCCAAGGCTTCCAGCTTGGGTGCTAGGCCATCTTCACTAGTGGCAACGATAACGACCAATGCTGGTGCACTTAATTGCAAGAAAGGTTCACGTTGTTGATGATAATGATGGCGACACATGTGATTGAAACAAGACATTTTATTACAAGTGATTGAAGTAATTTAATGTTGGGTTCTTGTGCAATTACATTTAGTTAGAGAAATCAGAAATGATTTTTAAAAAGAAGGAAGGAAAAAGAAAAAGTCTTAAGAGTTAAAAAGGATTTCTCTGTTCCCTTCCATTAATTTTTTTTTTTTCTTGGTTTGTTTATTCATGTATGACGATTACAACCTCGGCCTGTTGCTCTTAAAACAAGTGCAGATGTGTTGATATAATACTAAAATTTTAAGTTAATTTTTATCAATTTTTCTTTGATGCATCCATGTCCAATCTTGAAAAAAGGAGGAGGGAAATGACAGCGACAAAAGAAGCTTCAAATCCAACTAATTTATATCCAACTGTTGTAGGAAAGTTCACCCACCATACATTGTAAATAATAACATCATTTACTTCCAAATACCCACTCATCTTTAATAACTTAGGAGTAGGAAAGTTCAGCACCCATTATAAAAGTAGTTAAATTGGAAAACAGCACCATGGGTTCCTTTTGTTTCAACCCCATTGCCTTCTATCCAAACAAAAGCACATAGTTTCAACCCCAAGATTGTCCTTTCGTTTTCTACCACCAAGAAATCAAACCAAATTACATTAATGTTGTCCTGAGATTAGATGTAATCACAAAAAGGGGCATGGAACAGCTTTTGACAGAAACTAGGATTGAGAAATTTGTTAAAATCTTGGACAACAACACCTATCTTTTTCTTTATTAATAATGTGCACCAATGGATTTCCCAAGTCTCGGGTAACTTCATATCCTAATCTCCCACATGCACCTTGGATCACCCTTTTTAGTGGGATCCAATTTTTTTTTTTTTAGATTTTTCTCTTAACAATATTTAAATTTTAATTCTCTCTAAAAATATAATTAACTTTACCACTGCCTTAACGTTAATTGGTTGATAGATCAGTCTTTCTATCGAATAAGATTTGTAATTTACTACTTTTTATATCAAGCATAAATTGGTCATGATAATACACATTTGTGGTAGATGAGAATCTCACATGTAAACCCTAAAGAAATGGACCCATTCTTAATTGGAATTTAAGGCTTCCTTTATATGCCCGTTTGATCTTATTTCAATACGTTTGGAGTACTTTTTGACTAAATTGTACTGTAGTACCGTACCAATCTGTTTGAATTGTAAAGAATTGAAGCATCACTCAACACACTGGACATCGGTTTCTCCACTGGAGCTTTATGCTCCAGTCAAATGTTCCAACATCCCATTGGTGGTCATTTTTCCTTTTACACCTTTACTCTTATTTTTTCTCCATTTTACTTTTTTTTTTTGGTCTCTTCATTTTACCTTCTATTTCAATAATTTTGTATTTTCAATTGTGAGATAATTTTATTAATTTAAAATAATAAACATTTTCCCCATTATTTTATAACAAACTAATATACGTTATTATCAAAAGAAATTTTAATTTACCATTCTTTGAATTAACTACTTTTAGATTATTTATTTTAATTTTTAAATTTTAATTATTTTGATTTAAAAATGTTAAAAATTCCCATTTTATATAATAAAATACCAAAAAATGTATTTTAATATTTTATTAAATGAATTTATAAATTCACATATTTTTAGTAATTTCATAAAAGTAAAATAATTTAAAAAACTTCTATTATATATTATTTCTAATTTAATATCCTTAATAGTTATTTTCTATTCTCAAACCACCGCTACAGCTGCGTTTAAATCTAAACACACACCCCACCGTTGTTTTTAATCTCACCACTACATTAATTAATTTCACCATCACCATTATTTTTAACATCACCGAAAGTAAACACACCGTACATCCAAACTAAACCTAAAACACTTTTTTGGATCTCTTTTAATTTTATTATCGAATAAATTGATGTTCCTAAAAAAATTAATGTAATTTAATTTCTATTAAATTCGAAAATCAACGACTAAAAATTTAATTAGAATTGGAATTTGGAAAGATATATAAAGCGATCCCATCATTCAAGAGATGGTGTGGACCTGAGCATGTGGCAGACATAATAGTGTGTTGGGAAGGCGACTATTGCCTTTCAAGACCATACATCTTTAGCTTTACCTTTAGACTGCGGCAACTAAATCAAGATGGTTGAATTTTGTTTTAGGGAAGGACATTCAACATTCCTCCTAAGACTGTTCAGCCAATATGATTCATTAACTTTACCACCGGTAGCCGCCCGCCAGCATCAACTTTAACACCGCCCAATTATATATATATATATATATATATATCTATCCACTGTGTCAATTCTTTTGAATCAAGAATATATAATTCGATTTCAGATTTCAAGTTGGATTGATTTTTATAACTCGAATAATTTTAATGATAAATTTGTGTATATATCTCTTTGATCCTTGTCGATTTAAAAATGAGTAAATTAATCCTTTTAAAATTTTCAAAATATTTATAAAGAATTTCCATTTTTTTTTAAAAAGATGTATAAAAGATTAAAAATCGAGAAATTTATAAGAGTAATATAAAAGGTGTTAAATTATAATACAAAGTAATAAAAAAAAAAGAATTAAAATAATACATTTGAGGCAAACAATTAAATTATCAAATCAAGTTCATCATATTAAAGTATGTTATTTTTTTCTCGCATTTTGTTTTGAAAGATTTTTTAAATATATATAGTTTCAAATTTATGTGCGTTAGCTTGAAATTAGTCGTATTGTCAATAAAATTTTAATTTGACATTTTTAAATTTTTTAAATTTTACTCGACTCAACTTTACTCAATTTTCATTTCATTTGACTCAATTCAAATTAAATTAAGATAATAAAATTAAACTCACTAACTTGACCAATTAAAAAATTTTTACTTAATTCGATAAAACGCTCTCGTCCCTATACATATATAGCAAGCATTTGCTATTGAAGAAAGCCCTAAATCCCATAGAAATTGTGTGCTGGAGTTAGGTTTGTGACACAAGTGTTTATATCACTTTCAATCCCCAAGGTTTTATGTTTTTATAAAATGATGAGCCCAGTACTTTGATATTAGTATTGACACTGGGAAACTAACAATGTGCCATTAGAACAATAACACATTGCATTTGATGGTGTTGGCCTTATTCCTATTAGACACCTTCTGTGGATTAATCCTAAGATCCAATGGGCCATAACAAATAATACTTTGCAAGACTATATTAATGGTGGAGGGTAGTCTTAGTAGATAGCTACAACTCATTCAATACTCAAATTTGAAATTTAATTTTTTTAATATTAGTAAAAATTCATAATAAAAAATTAACTCACATATTCAAATTAGATCTTATACGATAGCTTGAGTTGTTCAAATTTGAGCTTCACATGTAAGTGATCCAACATTTTATTCCTATATGTTTTGTTATAACAATTAAGTTGATTATGTCATTAGGTAAGGTGTGGAGGGCTATTGAGAATAAATAAAAGCCGAAGTGAAAGAAACTCTTAAACATTGGAATGAATTTTGGAATTATGCCTAAAAATACTTAATTGCAAATCAACCCCAAATCTCTTTCTATTTTTTTTTCTCTTTTGATTTACAAATTTATGCTTTTTTGTATTAACCAGCTAAATTAGACATTTTCCAAATCCTCTCCTCGATACTCCTCTTCTCTTTTTAGTTTAGAACCATTTTCTAAAAAGCGCTTTTAAAAAGTTTGATTTAAGATTTAAATGTTTAAAATTATTGTCAAATTTTTTTTTAAGAAATAAATTATCTATTTTAGACTTGATATAGTAAAGTAAAAAAACACAAACATTTAAATACAGTCCAAACTTGTCATAATACGAAATTTCAACAAAATATAAAAAAAATAATTTATTGTAACTCATTATTAATACTTTAATACATGAAATAAAAAATTAAAATCTTTTAAGTAATTAATATTAATTATTTGTAAAACTCAATTTAAATATATAAATTATATTTTAAATATTGAAATAAAACCATTATAAATTTAAATATATAATTTATATATTTGAAATAAATTTCAATAGAATAATTTTATATCCCATATAAATATTACATAAAATAATAAATAAAGGTTAAAAATGTCATTTGACATAAAAAAAAAAACATTTTTTTTCCAAACATAAAGCTAGAAAAAAGTGCTTGTGTTTCAATTCACAAAAACACGTTGAACTCCAAAAATTATCTATGATTCCAAAATAGTTTTAACTTGAAAAAGAATGCTAAACAAAATTTTAATTTTTTTTTAAATTTTCGTAACTTTTTGAATTCATAATTTCTGATTTTTAATTGGTTCAAAACAATTCTTAATGAATCAATCAACTAATCTACTTCGATTCTAACTCAACTCATATTCTTTATTTCGCTAAAAAATGCTTTCATCCTTTAATTTATATTTAATTAAATCTACCTTTTTCTTATATAAATCTATTTTTAAAAATAAGGGATAAAAGTTTTAGGATTCCACAAATCCAACCTAGAACAGATGAAGACAAATATTAAAAAAAAAAACACTCATACAAATCTTTTATCATCCCATTTATGATTTATTCGACAAATAGATTTGACTTAAATTTCTTTTATTTGAGAGACATCTACCTTCAAATTCTATTTGTACTTAAATAAGTAAATTAAATCATTAATCTTTTAGTCAATTAAATCATTGATGTGGTATGTATTCAAGTTTTTATTTACACCAATATTGTAACAATCACACATGACACCAATTACAGGGGGAGGAGTAGGGAGTAGCGGAAGACTTGTATGTTTTACAGAGTAGTACTAAACGAAAAGATTTTATTGCTACAATAATAAAAGATATTATTGCTTCCAAGTGTCGTTACTCTGGCAAGAAAAAAACCAAGAATTTGTGCAGTTACTAAAAAAGATAGCTAACATGGAGATTGATGATTATCCATTAACGATGGAAATAAAAGACACGTGGGAGAGATGGAATTCACCAGCACTTTCACCAGATTCATTACATCTGGATGAGATAGAAGAAATAAATCTGACAAATATCCAAGAAGGATAAAGACAAGACAAGA
Source organism: Gossypium stocksii (assembly GCA_020496765.1). Taxonomy (NCBI): domain Eukaryota; kingdom Viridiplantae; phylum Streptophyta; class Magnoliopsida; order Malvales; family Malvaceae; genus Gossypium; species Gossypium stocksii. Next base: position 69,838,665 of record CM035622.1, read on the forward strand.
CACATGAAAGAATGACATCCAAGAAAGGAGCATTCAATATTGGCGGTACCTTGCCAAGAAGGAAAAACCATCATAAATGTCACATTAGACAAATAAGACAAAGATGATGAAAGCAAGATGATGGAAGTAACCATTAATGCAAAGGATATGTGGAAACAATCACCGGAAAACGACAAAATAAAAAAGACTACGTGAAAGCCACCATCAAGTCAGCATTTATTTCGTCTTTATCACGACACCGTTCGGATTTGAATTATAAATAAATTAGAGTTAAAATTGTGTATTATAAATAGGCATTGTTGTAGTCTAAGAAATGCATCGAGTCTTAGAATACTTTTCTTTCTTTTTCCTTTTGTAAAGTTCTCTTAAAATTTCCTTTACTAATTTAAAAACTCTCTTTGTAAATTATATTATCTTCCGCTGTATTGAGCCATATTATAATTGGTATCAGAGGGCCAGGAAGCAATAATATTGTAGTATTATTGTAAGTTTCTATCTTTTATTTACAGCTCTATTTATGTCATAGTTATTTATATTAAAACCCATATATTTGTTGTTGTGTCTTTATTGCCTGTTGAAGTCTAGAGAGGACGTGTTTAGGCCTTTGAAAAAGACATACTAAGATAACAGACGGTTTTAGGTACCAAAGATAAATAATATGGAAGAAATAGATTACATATTGACCCCAAAAATGAAAATAATATTTCGGCTCTTAGTAAAGGTATTAATAGTATCGTAGATATAATCTCTGTATATTTTAATAAGCTATATAATAAGGTCATAAATATAGAACAAAAGATTAATAATATAGGTATAGTAACTGAGTTAGACTTAAGCAACGAGTCTAAGGAACAAAATATAGTATCTTCACAAGATTTGAGCATTACCACACTTCTTAGTTTATTTTATATACATATATACACACCAATTCCTTGTGGAATTTTTAAATTTCAACGATTGCATATCAAATATTTTCCTTAAAAAATAATATTTTAAAAAAATAATTATTCTATTCATCTACAAGCAAAGTGTTTTTTTTTAATTATTTAATTATATTTAAAAACAATTGACATCAACTCAAATTTGTTTGTAGAGTCTTTTTACTTTAGTGATAATATATAAGATAATTATCCGTTTAAAAAATAAAAATATATGATAAGAATAGGGTTGATAGACCTCAAGGGTGTATATATATATATATATTTATATATTTATATGTAATAATTAAATAGAATCAAATTGTTAAAAGAATAAAATCTCATAATAATATTTTATAATATCTTATTAGGAATCAAATTGCTAAGAGATAGTGTCTTATAATATCTCATTAGGAATCAAATTACTAAAAGATAATATCTTATCAATATAAGATAATTTTTAATTTTTGATTGTAGAATAAAAGAATTGTGTATCAAATAATAATACATGCGGGTCAATATAAGTTAGAAATTACTTATTTATTTATAGTTAATTAACTTTGCATAGATAACTTTATATATGTTATTTTTAAATTTCAACTAATAGTTTTCATTAATTTCTAAAAAAAAAATTAATACTTTTTAAGTTTTTATTGTACCCTAAATATTTCTTGTTGGAATAAGAGGTAGCGGGTAGTAATTTGTTCATGTATTGAATTCACGATGTTGTATCATAGTTATTTACAGCACTGTTTATTTCATAGTTATTTATCTTAAAATTCATATATCTGTTGTTGTGTCTTTATTGCCTGTTGAAGTCCAGGGAGGACGTGTTTAGGCCTTTGGAAAAGATATACTAAGACAACAGATGGTTTTAGGTACCAAAGATAAATAATATGGAAAAAATAGATTGTTTATATAAAGATAAAACTTGTAATTATGCTATACATATTGACCCCAAAAATGAAAATAATATTTCGACTCTTAGTAAAGGTATTAATAGTATTGTAGATATAACCTCTGTATATTTTAATAAGCTATATAATAAGGTCATAAATATAGAACAAAAGATTAATAACATAGGTATAGTAACTGAGTTAGACTTGAGCAACGAGTCTAAGGAACTTTTATCATATATTAATAATAAATTAGATAATATTCTTACTAACAAAAGTGAATAACAAGAAATGGATTTAAGTCATTTATATTATGGTAATAGTAATATGATATTAGCTTTATCTGAGGAAGAAGAAACTTCTTCGGACGAGTCAACAACTACTAATAATAAAAAAGAAAAACAAAAAAGAGAATATTCAAAACAACAAAAATATGACTTTCAGTGTTACAAAGAACTTATGGAACATTAGAAAAATAAATTTTCCAATACAGAAGATAAATATGAAAGAATAGAGTATTTAAAATTAATAGAAGAACTTTATGAAAAACAAAAAAACTCGTTTAAAATATTTAATTATCACTATATGTTAAATTAGATAATACAGACAGTAATAGCAGTTCTAATAATTCTACAGTAATAGAATATATAAATGTTACTAGTCATATTTCTGATGAAGAAAATAATTCAACAGAAGAAGAAATAAAAATTCTAGATCCAATGGATATTGATAAAACAGATCCTTATGGTTATGAAATTCCAAAACTTAGGGAAATTGATAAATAAGATCCTTATGGTAAAAGGAAAATAGAATCAGATCTTCATGTCTTTTTTTTTTTGTGAAAATATGGTCGACTTTGGATTTTGAAAATGAAAATAAAAAATAGGAGTCGCCACCAATCCTTTTTGATGAGGTGTGATCGAGTCACCTCGTAAAACAGTAGTTTTTAATAAACGGTTTAATTTATCAAAACAACGACTTTGGTCTACGAAATTCAAAAAATCGGTTCGGGAGTCGGTTACGGACGAGAAAGGATTAGCACTCTCGATACGCCCAAAGATTGGTACCTAGCTGATTAATCACTGTCTTAGTGTCGAAGATTTGAAAACTTGAAAGAATTTAGAATACGACCCCTCTTTTTGTTAAAAAACAACTAGAATAAATTGAAACAAACGTTAAAGACTCTCTCGTCTCGAAGTAATAAAATGTCACATCCAGTAAGTTAGGACGCGCCATCTTGAACCTTTGAGAACGAGCTTGCCTTTATTTAAAATTCAAGTATTTTAACTTTTTAAAAAGATATTCGATTATTTAGGATAAGCGAGAAGAATCGGAATCCAACAAGTTAGGACACGATTTCTCGAACTTCCAAATGCCGAATATTGCTTTTATTTGCAAAAAAAAAAAATTTTATCTCGAAGTAACAAGATGTCATGGCCAGTAAGTTAGGGCACAACACCTCGGATCTCCGAGGATAAGCATTTTATTCAAAACTCATATTGCGATTTTAAAAGAATATTCCGTTATTTTAGGTTAAATAAGAAAGATCGAAACCCAGTAAGTTAGGGCACGATTTTCTAGAATTTCCAAATACGGAATATTGCTTTTATGAAAGAATTATTTTTGTCGGGTAAAAGTTTATATGACATGAATTTATAATGAAATGTGAAAATAAATTACAATACTAATATGCGTAGCAAAATAGTAATAAATGTGTTAATGCGAGTGACAATAAGAAATACCAAAATAAAATAAATACACAAGCCAAAAATAAAAAAAAACCAAATAAGAATAGCAAACTACAAATTTAAAACTAAAGACATAATATTAAATAAATAAATATTGTGTAAAACAATTTTAAAATAATACTAGTAATAATGATGATGACATTAATATAATAAAAATAGTATATATAAAAAAAATAAAAAGTTTTATGATTATCTAAATAGATATGAATATATAAACGATAAAATAAAATAAATGTATATATAAATAATTTATAATAAAAAATAAAAAAATAAAAAGAAATGTAATAATATTAAATAAAGTGATAATAATCATAATAATAATAATAGTACTAATTAAAAATAATACTAATGCTAAAAATAATAATAATAATAATAATAATAATAATAATAATAATAAAATATATAATCTAAATATTGGAAATACGTAGAAGGCATTAGAATAATAAATAAAAATAATAAAATAACAATAATAAAAGTAAAGGAAGGCAGGGTCTAAAATATGAAGTTTTAATACTAAATTAATTGATTTAATACTATATTAATAATAACAAAAAGAGTAATAATAAAATGCTGTAATAAAAAAATAATAAAATATAATAATATTGAAATAATAATAATAATAATAATAATAATAATAATAATAAAAGTAATTAATTGAAAATATAAAATAAAAAAACAAAAATAACAAAAAAAGGACTAAATTGATCCTTAAACAGAAGTTTAGGGGCGAATCGAAAACAAAATAGGAGGAAAGGATCGAATTGCAAAGGGGCGAATAACATGGAGGAACTAAAATAGGCAATAAACCCTCCCTCCAAAATGCGCAGCATCAGGCGAGATCAAATTGGAAAGCACAACAAATTCATGGGACAAATTAAAATATGTAAAAACTTAATTACAGAACCACAAAAAAGCGGAAGGGCTAAAAGTGCAATTAGCCCTTTCGAAATAAAACACGCGGATCCTGAAAGCGGGTCGGGTTAGTGAGCGGGTCATAAGCATAACGACGTCGTTTTGGGCGTTTAAGGCCACTCCCAAAACGACGTCGTCTTGGGGCCTTGTATAAATCAATTTTTCTGAAAAAAATTCATTCTTCTCTCCTTTAAAAAAAAAAAACACTCAAACACCTTCAAAAATACTCTCCCCCTCTCTTGATCTCCGGCCGAACTTTGACCGTCAACGCCGCTGTGAGCCGCCGCCGCCGGCCACCGTGCGCGGTGGTCGGAGCTCCAAAACTGGCATTTTTTGGGCGAAATTAAAAGGTTAGTTTTTCTTAACTTTTTTTTCAAAAAAAAAAATAAAAGATATGTATATATATGTATGCGGCTTGAGAAAGAAAGAAAAGAATGTATAGGGTTTAAAATCTAGGCGTTCAGACCTTTTTCTCTTCTGTCGATTATTGGTTGATGTTTTTTTTTTATTTTTTTTGAATGCCTCGAATCTGCTCTCTTTTTGCTTTGAATCCGTTCCTTCTTTATTTCCAAAAAAAAAAAAATCCCTTTTTACATGATTTTTGAAGGCTTATATAGCCATTTACATATTTATTTTCTTCTATTGTTTCAACTGCTAGTTTGGTTTCTGTCTTTTCTTTCTTTTCCTTGCAGACGGTAACGATGGCAAACAACTCAGATGTTAGAGGAGCGGTGGTGGCAAGGCTATGGCCTTAGGTTTCGGTGGCTAGGGTTAGATTAGCTACTAGGGTTTTTTTTTTAATTTTTGGGCTTAGCTATTTGGGATTGTAATTGGGCTATTTGTATTGTGGGGTCTGGTTTAGGTTTGTTTAGTGGGTTGTATTGGGTTTTAGAAATATGCCCGGGCAAATTTGGGCTTATACACTTCAAAAAGAAGATTATTTTAGATCTGTTAATAAAGATGATGAACAAATTGACACTACAACTAGAATTTTTGGTAATCAAACCAAAACAATAGCCACTAATGATGTAAAACCTGAAAATCCAGGAGAGTCATCTAGTCAGCCTATACCATATAGGATTGATGATTTAAATAAAAGAAATGTTGCTAAAGGAGGAATATATTTAGATTTAACAAAAATCCATTTATCTGACTATGAAAAAACCATAGATGATTGGGCATAATCAATGACAATAGTTGTTAATAATAACAATAATGTTTGGTCAAAAGAAAATTTCTAAATTATTTTGTAGGAACTTTTCAAAGGGATGTTCTTCAATTTCTCAGAAGATGGGAAGAATCTGAGAAAGGAAAAGAACAAAAAAGACAACTTATTAATCAAATAGGTACCCTTAAAGATCTTCTATAACCTTAATTCTAAAAACAGATTTTTGTGGTTATACTGATAAAAAAGATCAAGATAGTCAATCTAATTATATATTATCAAAAATTAAATTATGTGATATTAGATATTTAAAAGAATTTTCTAAAAAATTTCATCATTAATATCATAAATTAAAAAAAAATGAAAATATAAAATTTGGGAAAAACTAATATTTTCATAAATTACCACCACCTTGGGATGAGATTTGTATAAACAAATATAATTCTTATTCAAAAAAGCACAGTAGAATAACTAGATTAGATACAGAAAATATAGAAAATAGAATTAATTTTGCTAAAGAAAGAATAAATTTACATTGTTTACAAAGTAAAGCTGCTAAACTAAGTTAAAAATAAATTAAGTCATAAATATTGTACAAAATTACTAGAAGGAGAATGGGAGTTTGGTTGTAAAACAATACGACCTAAAACTTTTAAAAAATATAAAAATAAAAAATATAAGATAGTTAGATGAAAACCAGGAAATAAAAAATAAACTGGTAATAATAATAATAAAAAGAAAAAATTTGTAAGAAGAAAAACTTCTGAAAAACCTAAAAAATAAATTTGTAAATGCTTTATATGTAATGAAGAAGGTCACATAGCTACAAATTGTCCTAATAAATGAAAGAATGGAAGAAAAATGATTAAAAGTCTTGAAGAACAATATTTAAAAATATGTTTTAGTGAAGAAATAAATCCTAACGAAATATTATATGAATTAATATCAGAAACATATTTTGATACAGATAATGAAAAATATATCTTCATGTTAGGAAGTAATAACTAATTAGAAGAAATTCCTAAAACTGAACAATAGGATATAAAATTAGAAAATTTAATTGGAGAAGAAAAAGATTTTTCAAAAGAAATTATAGAAAAAATTAATAAAAATTATATTTCTAAAGAAAAAATATATAAAATATCTAAGTTTAAAATATGGTCACAAAGACATATAGAAAATATTAACGGTAACACTGTCGCTAAAGATACTAAATGAGGATTAACTGAAATTTCTTTATTTACTAAAGATAAAATCAAAAGGATTAGAAAGAAATATCCTCAGGTTAGATATATACATTTAGGTATAATCATGATTACAATTAGAGCTTTGTTTAGAAAAGAACATGATGTACCTATTATAGCTGTTTTATTAGATAAAAGATTTAAAACTCCAATAAAAACACTTATTGGAAGAATTCAATCAAATTTACATACTAGAGTAATAAGATTTAAGGTAAAACTAAATAACTTTATATCAATTGCAGGCCCTCTAATAGAAGAGTGTCTATAGCTCAGAATTCAGACAAAAAATTTTGATATCAATGACTTTGCGGAAGATCTAGCAATAAGCTGGACTGCTATTAATGAATATACTAATAAAGCAAAAGTAGAAATAAAAAAAGTCAAATAATAAAATTATAGAACTTTTTGAACCTAATAAAATACTACAGAAATACAACCAAAATTACTACATCTGAAAGACCTATCTATTCCAAAAGACTGGATAATAGGAAATATAAATAATGCAAGTACTTCAAAACCAATAAGTACTATAGAATATATGTCATCAGGAGATAAGTTATAATTTAAAAATAATATGTTAACAAATACAGAAGATAATTTAGTTTTACCCTCAAATTCTCAAATAGAAGAAGAAGAGGATAATATAAGTACAATATCTTCTACACCAATAGAAATGAAAACAATTCATATTCTTATTTTTCCTACTGAACCAAGTAAAAATTATAGAAACACTAGAATAGAAGATATACAAACTTCTGTAGAAAATATTAAAAATTTTCAAAAAGATTGCATATATATTGAAATCACAATTAAAGATAGAAATTCTTTACATGCTTTATTAGATACAGGTGCTACAACAAGTAGTTGTAAAATGGATGCTATTCCTATAAAAAATTGAAAACCTGTAAAAAGACTAATAAAGGTTAATGGAATAAATGGTAACAAAACTAATATATTATAAAGCCCGAAATATACCAATTTACATAAATAATGTAAAATTTTTAATTTCTAAAATATTATGCTTTCCTGATATGAATGGTGATATATTATTAGGAAATAATTTTATAAAGCAATATTTACCATTTTCTATGAATAAAAAGTCAATTATGTTGTCTGTAGAAAAAACTTCTATAGAAATACCAATAGTTAAAAAACCTAAATTTATTTGTGCTAATTCTTGCTGATTTTCTTAGCAAGCCTTATGGATAAAGGTAAAAAACCTCTAGAAATAATTGGAGAATGGACTACGGTTCATAAAAAATCCAACAAGGGAAAAGCAAGAAATTCTTATCAAAGATTTATGACAATACCAGCACAAGTCCCATTTTATTTATTTACCGTATCTAATGGTAAGACAACCAGTTGAAAAATAATTTTCTTTGACTTCAAAAACGGTAAGTCAATCACAATGGTCTTAAGATCCAAATTCGGCATTTCAAGCCAGTTATGCTAAAGTTATTCAAGGAGCAGAAAATTTGTTAAAACAACAAATGTTTCCTAAAATAAAAAATTTTTATACTCCAAGATTACCACTGGAATATTATAATTTTATTAACAAAATATGAAAAACTCATATTTTAGAACAAAGAGTAAATTTTAGACGAGCTCTTACAAAGTTTTCTCAATTTTTAGTTGAAAAAACAACTAAAGAAAATAAAGTTAATGATTTATTACTAAAATCCACTTTATATAGAGAATGGGAGGAAATTTATATAGAAGATATTAACATTAAGGAGATAAATAATCTTCTTAATATATTTCAATATTTTATTGATAATGGGATAAACAATCCTATTATAAATAAAATGTTTAGAATATGTTTATTTAATAAATAAATAAAAATTTTACCTATTGAAATTTTTACAAAAATAAAAAGAGCAATTTGCTACTATAAAATTTAGACTTAATCACAAACCATTTGATATAACAAATATTGAATTAATCACAAACTATTTGATATAACAAATATTGAATGCGGATTTGTTAAAGAAATAATTGTCCAAAATTTTTCTTTTGATCTATTAAAAGATTTTCTTGCTATAGTAAAATCCAGATTATCAAGTTTTCCTAATATAGATTTCTTTTATTACTTTCATATTGAAATAAATAATCTTATTGGTATAGCTGAAAAAGAAAAATTTTATCAGCCATATCAAATCTGGATTATACAAACAATGTTTGGAAGAAGAAACCTCTCATCTGTAAGTGAAGATAAAAAACACTTGTCAAAAATCATTGACATGTGTTATAATAATTTTTCTTATTATTAAGTCCAAGCCGAAATTGATTTAATGATTAAGGCCCAGTATTTACTTCAATAAAATACTTATATTCTCTGGACTGATGGAAGAAGAATACTGGCATACAACACTGAAAAACACCAGCAAGAAAGAAATGAAGAATCTGTGCAGTTACTAAAAAAGATAGCTGACATGGAGATTGATGATTATCCATTAACGATGGAAATAAAGGACACGTGGGAGAGATGGAATTCACTAGCACTTTCACCAGATTCATTACATCTGGACGAGATACAAGAAATGAATCTGACAAATATCCAAGAAGGATAAAGACAAGACAAGACACGACACGTAAAAGAATGACATCCAAAAAAGGAACATTCAATATTGACAATACCTTGCCAAGAAGGAAAAACCATCATAAATGTCTCATTAAACAAATAAGACAAAGATGATGAAAGCAAAATGATGGAAGCAACCATTAATGAAAGGATATGTGAAAATAATCACCGGAAAACGACAAAATAAAAAAGACTACGTGAAAGCCACCATCAAGTCACCATTTATTTCCTCTTTAACAAGACACTGTTCGGAGTTGAATTGTAAATAAATTAGAGTTAAAATTTTGTATTATAAAAGGAAAAAGAAAGAAAAGTATTCTAAGACTCGATGCCTTTCTTAGACTACAACAATGCCTATTTATAATGCAAAATTTTAGCTCTAATTTATTTACAATTCAAATCCAAATAGTGTCTTTATCCTTCTTGGATATTTGTCAAATTCATTTCTTGTATCTCGTCCAGATGTAATTAATCTAGGGAAAGTGCTAGTGAATTCCATCTCTCCCACGTGTCCTTTATTTCCATCGTTAATGGATAATCATCAATCTCCATGTCAGCTATCTTTTTTAGTAACTGCACAGATTCTTCACTTCTTTCTTGCTGGTGTTTTCCAGTGTTGTATGCCAGTATTCTTCTTCAATCAGTCTAGAGAATATAAGTATTTTGTTGAAGTAGATACTGGGCCTTGATCATTAAATCAATTCCAACTTGGACTTGATAATAAGAAAAATTATTATAACACATGTCAATGATTTTTGACAAGTGTTCTTTATCTTCACTTGCAGATGAGAGGTTTCTTCTTCCAAACATTGTTTGTATAATCCAGATTTGATATGATTGATAAGATTTTTCTTTTTCAGCTATACCAATAAGACTATTTATTTCAATATGAAAGTAATAAAAGAAATCCTTATTAAGAAAACTTGATAATCTGAATTTTACTATAGCAGGAAAATCTTTTAATAGATCAAAAGAAATATTTTGGACAATTATTTTTTTAACAAATCCTCATTCAATATTTGTTATATCAAATGATTTGTGATTTAGTCTAAATTTTATAGTAGCAAATTGATCCTTTTATTTTTGTAAAAATTTAAATAGGTAAAATTCTTCTTGATTTATTAAATAAACATATTCTAAACATTTTATTTATAATAAGATTGTTTATCCCATTATCAATAAAATATTGAAATATATTAAGAAGATTATTTATCTCATTAATGTCAATATCTTCTATATAAATTTCCTCCCATTCTCTATATAAAATAGATTTTAGTAATAAATCATTAATTTTATTTTCTTTAGTTGTTTTTTAAACTAAAAATTGAGAAAACTTTGAAAGAGCTTGTCTAAAGTTTACTCTTTGTTCCAAAATATGAGTTTTTCATATTTCGTTAATAAAATTATAATATTCCAATGATAATCCTAGATTGTAAAAATATTTTATTTCAGGAAACATTTGTTGTTTTAACAAATTTTTCGCTCCTTGAATAACTTCAACATAACTGGCTTGAAATGCCGAATTTGAATCTTGAGACCATTGTGATTGATTTACCGTTTTTGAAATCAATAAAAATTATTTTCCAACTGGTTGTCTTACCATTGGATACGGTAAATAATATCCCTGATTAGGATAAAATGGTACTTATGCTGGTATTGTCATAAATCCTTGATTAGGATTTCTTATTTTTCCCTTGTTGGATTTCTTATAAACCGTAGTCCATTCTCCAATTATTTTTAGAGGTTTTTTACCTCCATCTATAAGGCCTGCTAAGAAAATCAGCCAGAATTAGTACAAATAAATTTATGATTTTTAACTATTGGTATTTCGATAAAAGTTTTTTCTATAAACAACATCATTGACTTTTTATTCATAGAAAATGATAAATATTATTTTATAAAATTATTTCCTAATAATATATCACCATTCATATTAGGAAAGCATAATATTTTAGGAATTAAGAATTTTACATTATTTATGTAAATTGGTATATTTTTGGCCTTATAATATATTAGAGTTTTGTTACCATTTATTCCATTAACATTTATTGGTCTTTTTACAGGTTTCCAATTTTCTATAGGAATAGCATCCATTTTACAACTACTTGTTGTAGCACCTGTATCTAATAAAGCATGTAAAGAATTTCTATCTTTAATTATGATTTCAATATATATGCAATCTTTTTGAAAATTTTTAATATTTTCTACAGAAGTTTGTATAGCTTCTATTCTAGTGTTTCTAGAATTTTTACTTAGTTCAGTAGGAAAAATAGGAATGTGAACTGTTTTCATTCCTATTAGTGAAGATGTTGTACTTATATTATACTCTTCTTCTATTTAAGAATTTGAGGGTAAAACTAAATTATCTTCTGTATTTGTTAATATATTATTTTTAAAGTATAACTTATCTCCTGATGACATATACTTTATAGTACTTACTGATTTTGAAGTACTTGCATTATTTATATTTCCTATTATCCAGTCTTTTGGAATAGATAGGTCTTTCGGATATAGTAATTTTGGTTGTATTTCTGTAGTGGTTTTATTAGGTTCAAAAAGTTCAATAATTTTATTATTAACTTCTTTTATTTCTATTTTTGCTGTATTAGTATATTCATTAATAGAAGTCCAGCTTATTGCTAGACCTTCTGCAAAGTCTTTGATATCAGAATTTTTTGTCTAAATTTTGAGACATAGATACTCTTCTATTAGAAGGCCTATAATTGATATAAAGTAATTTGGTTTTACCTTAAATCCTATTACTCCAGTATGTAAATTTGATTGAATCCCTCCAATAAGTGTTTTTATTGGATTTTTGAATCTTTTATCTAATAAAACAGCTATAATAAGTACATCATGTCATTTTCTAAATAAAGCTCTAATTGTAATCATGATTATACCTAAATGTATATATCTAACCTGAGAATATATCTTTCTAATCCTTTTGATTTTATCTTTTAGTAAATAAAGGAATTTCAGTTAATCCTCCTTTAGTATCTTTAGCGACAGTGTTATCGTTAATATTTTCTATGTCTTTGTAACCATATTTTAAACTTAGATATTTTATATATTTCTTCTTTAGAAATATGATTTTTATTAATTTTTTCTATCATTTCTTTTGAAAAGTCTTTTTCTTCTCCAATTAAATTTTCTAATTTTATATCCTGTTGTTCAGTTTTAAGAATTTCTTCTAATTGATTATTACTTCCTAACATGAAGATATATTCTTCATTATCTGTATCAGAATCTGTTTCTGATATTAATTCATATAATATTTCTTTAGGATTTATTTCTTCACTAAAACATATTTCTAAATCTTGTTCTTCAAGACTTTTAATCATTTTTCTTGTATTCTTTCTTTTATTAGGACAACTTGTAGCTATGTGACCTTCATCACATATAAAGCATTTACAAATTTGTTTTTTAGGTTTTTCAGAAGTTTTTCTTCTTACAAATTTGTTCTTTTTATTATTATTATATTTTTTTATTTCCTGGTTTCCATCTAACTATCTTATATTTTTTATTTTATATTTTTTATAAGTTTTAGGTCGTATTGTTTTACAACCAAACTCCCACTCTCCTTCAAGTAATTTTGTACAATATTTATGACTTAATTTATTTTTAACTTGTTTAGCAGCTTTACTTTGTGAACAATGAAAAGTTATTATTTCTTTAGCAAAATTAATTCTATTTCCTATAGTTCTATATTTTCTGTATCTAATCCAGTTATTCTACTGTGTTTTTTTGAATAAGAATTGTATTTGTTTATACAAATCTCATCCCAATGTGATGGTAATTTATGAAAATATTGGTTTTTCTAAAATTCTATATTTTTATTTTTTAATTTCTGATATTCATGAAGAAAATTTTTAGAAAATTCTTCTAAATATCTAATATTACATAATTTAATTTTTGATAATATATAACTAGATTGACTATCTTGATCTTTTTTATCAGTATAACCACAAAATTCTGTTTTTAGAATTAAGTTTAATCCTTTTAGAAGATCTTTAGGGGTACCTATTTGATTAATAAGTTGTCCCTTTTGTTCTTTTCCTTTCTCAGATTCTTCCCATCTTTTGAGAAATTGAAGAACATCCCCTTGAAAAGTTCCTACAAAATAATTTAGAAAATTTTCTTTTAACCAAACATTATTGTTATTATTAACAACTATTGTCATTGATTGTGCCCAATCATCTATGATTTTTTCATAGTCAGATAAATGGATTTTTGTTAAATCTAAATATATTCCTCCTTGAGCAACATTTCTTTTATTTAAATCATCAATCCTATATAGTATAGGCTGACTAGATGACTCTCCTGAATTTTCAGGTTTTACATCATTAGTGGCTATTGTTTCGGTTTGATTACCAAAAATTCTAGTTGTAGTGTCAACTTGTTCATAATCTTTATTAACAGATCTAAAATAATCTTCTTTTTGAAGATATGATTTTATTTTATTTTTACCATAAGGATCTTATTTATCAATTTCCCTAAGTTTTGGAATTTCATAACGATAAGAATCTGTTTTATCAGTATCCATTAGATCTGGAATTTCTATTTCTTCTTCTGTTGAATTGTTTTCTTCATCAGAAATATGACTAGTAACATTTATATCTTCTATTACTGTAGAATTATTAGAACTGCTACTACTGTCTGTATTATAATAACTTAACATATAGTGATAATTAAATATTTTAAACAAGTCTTTATGTTTTTCATAAAATTCTATTAATTTTAAATACTCTATTCTTTCATATTTATCTTCTGTATTGGAAAATTTATTTTTCCAATGTTCCATAAGGTCTTTGTAACACTAGAAGTCATATTTTTGTTGTTTTGAATATTCTCTTTTTTATTTTTTTTATTATTATTAGTATTTGTTGGCTTGTCTGAAGAAGTTTCTTCTTCCTCAGATAAAGCTAATATCATATTGCTATTACCATAATATAAAGAACCTAAATCCATTTCTTGTTCTTCGCTTTTGTTAGTAAGAACAACATTATCTAATTTATTATTAATATCTGATAAAAAGTTCCTTAGACTCATTGCTCAGGTCTAACTCAGTTGCTATACCTATATTATTAATCTTTTGTTCTATATTTATGACCTTATTATATAGCTTATTAAAATATACAGAGGTTATATCTACAATACTATTAATACCTTTACTAAGAGCCGAAATATTATTTTTATTTTTAGGGTCAATATGCATAGCATGATTACAAGTTTTATATTTATATAAACAATCTATTTCTTCCATATTATTTATCTTTGGTACCTAAAACCATCTGTTATCTTAGTATGTCTTTTTCAAAAGCCTAAACACGTACTCCCTGGACTTCAATAGGCAATAAAGACACAACAACAGGTATATGGGTTTTAAGATAAATAACTATAAAATAAACAATGCTGTAAATAACTATGATACAACACCGTGAATTCAATACATGAACAAATTACTACCCGCTACCCCTAATTCCAACAAGAAATATTTAGGTACAATAAAAACCTAAAAAGTATTAATCTTTTGTTTTAGAAATTAATGAAAACTATTAGTTGAAATTTAAAAATAACATATATAAATTTATCTATACAAAGTTAATTAACTATAAATAAATAAGTAATTTCTAACTTATATTGACCCGCATGTATTATTATTTGATACACAATTCTTTTATTCTACAATCAAAATTAAAATTTATCTTATATTGATAAGATATTATCTTTTAGTAATTTAATTCCTAATGAGATATTATAAGACACTATCTCTTAGCAATTTGAATCCTAATAGGATATTATAAGATATTATTATGAAATTTTATTCTTTTAACAATTTGATTCTACTTAATTATTACATATATATATATATATATATTTACCCTTGAGGTCTATCAACCCTATTCTTATCATATATTTTTATTTTTTAAATGAATAATTATCTTATATATTATCACTAAAGTAAAAAGACTCCACAAACAAATTTGAGTTGATGCCAATTGCTTTTAAATATAATTAAATAATTAAAAAAAAACACTTTGCTTGTGGATGGATAGAATAATTATTTTTTTAAAATATTATTTTTTAAGGAAAATATTTAATATAAAACCATTGAAATTTAAAAATTCCACAAGGAATTGGTGTGTATATACATGTGTATATATGTATATAAAATAAACTAACAAGTGTGGTAATGCTCAAATATTGCGAAGATACTATATTTTGTATTAATAAAAGTACGCTAAATGACATAAGAGAAAAAGTAAAAGGAATTTCGATGAAATATGCCCCTAGTCAAATGAGCTTAACTTGAAAGGGTCTAAAACTAGTACAAAACCTTGCTTAGGTTAGTGGAGAATCAATCATGTTCAAGTACATATTTTACTACTACACCAGGTGCAATTGCAAATCCCTAATTTTAAGTAACTTCACAAACAGTTTCCTTCAATGAAAGAATGATCATCTCTATCATGCAATTACCAAGTTATGGCAACTTTCATATATTTATGTATACCTCTTTTATTCAAATCGCTTACCAATAATACAGTGACACTTCTAGCAGTTTTATATATACCACTAATTAGTTCCTCTAGTCGGAAATCAATGAATTCCTAATGAAGAATGATACTTCAAAGAATTCATTATCTCTCTCTTTACCAGGACACTGAATGTTAGTGTAAAACAAAGCCTAGTACCTTCTCATTTTCTATTCAGTTAGTGACAAGAAACGATAGCAAAGAGGTAAATAATTGAAACTCAAGTTCGATTTCATTTCTTAACATAAGAGTTATTAGTTGCAAGTACACTTACTTCCAAGAATTTCAGACCACCAGTTCATCAATCTTCATCATCAGAGCTTCCATCATCACTACTATAATCACTGCTATCATCATCTGGATCAAGAATGTCAAGCTCAACATGTCGCACCTGAATTGGCTCAGGTGGCTTATGCAACCCTGGAGGTGGAACAGGCCGCATGTTCGGCCCTTCCATCCTAGGTATAGACAAGGAGTCCAATGGAGGTAGTGGCACTGGGTCCCCAGGCTTCCATCCTGGTGGTGGCACTGGCAAGTTGGCTGGCAACTCCACTGGCATACTGGGTTTCCAGCCTGCTGGAACTGTAAAATTTGGTGGAAGCAAGCCCTGAAGGGCAGCCAAATTAGCCAGTGGATTGGTATCTGCAGGCTGTGCAGGTGGTGGCTCAATAATAGCCTCGACAGTTTTCTCCTTAGTCTCGGCTGTCTTAGGTAAACCAACATCGAGATCAGCAAAGTTATAAAGCTGAGAAGCACGCATCTGCTCCTCCTGTGGTGCAGGGGGAAGCGCCCCACGAAGCGGTGCTTGTCCGGCGCCAAACTCAGGAGGTGCAAAAGTAGTGTAACTAATCCGATGTGCATACGACAAAATATCTGACAAATTCAAACGAGATGCAACTGTAGTGGTACAAGAATCACCATCAGCAGCAGCAGCATCCTTCACACCATTATCCTCCAATTTCAACCTCTTTGGCTTCCGGTAACTGGAATAATCATCAACTAGAACATCGAGAACCTGCTCTGCCTCCTTAAGTTTATTAGCAAAAGCAAGGACTGCACCATCTTTAAACCTAATTTCCCTGGCAATCTTCTGCTTAGCATCTTGAAGGTCCAGGATTTCTTGGAGCTGGCCTACCGCTTCAAAGAGCTGGGTTTGGAGAGAAGCAAACAACGAGATGACTTCTTTAGTGGAAGTAGGGGTGGATTCAAGTGGAGGAGGAGGCATTGATTGCATCTGTGAAGAAAGGAAAGAAGGCAAAGACCCACGAAAAGCCGAAACCCAAATGGCTCGATTCGGGGAAACTTCAAAGAGCTTAGAAGCTAAGGACGCCATTTGGAGGAGTAGGGATTGAGCTCGAGGGCTGAGATCACCAACAAAAGTGTTGTGATGACCTGAATGCCAAAGTAGAATAGCATTAGTTGTTGATGAAATACATAGATATAATACAACTGGGTAGAACCCATGGTTGCACATCTACGAACCTGATGTATCCTCCCTCTGGCTGCTAGCATATGCCCAATTAACTTTAATAGGTTGCCCAAATCTGCAAAGAATGCCATAAGTTAAAAGTATAGGACAAGGGAAAAGGCAAATATAAGTCCATTCTACTAAGAGTTCATATTATTACTTACAGCTGCCTTCCATTAAGAGTGACAATAGCAAGGGCAGCTGATCTGCGATCAAAGTAGTCCACAAAACCATAGGTTGCCTGCGTTAAAAGCAAATAACAATAAGCCCATTCTATTAACAATGATACAAGCAAGAACCAAGAACCCCCCAAAAATGCAAATAACAAGTTGATGAAACCCAGAATATCAAAATAAAACTGGGAAAACAAAGCATCAAAAAGATGACCTTATCTTTCTTAACAAGTTTGCATCCTTCAATAGGACCAGTACTCAAGAAAACTTCTTGCAGAAAGGGTTCCGTGACCTGGGGGTGAATATTTGCTACGTATCTGCAAATTTAAGATTAAGAAAATGATAAAAAACTAAACATGAAACAGGACATAAACAGAAAAATAAGACTAAGATTTTTTACTACATATACATGCAAAAGCTTCACCAAAAGATACATTATCAATTAATGGCCAAAGGTGATAATTTTTTTTTAAAGAATGAACTAAGCAAAACTCACACACTACGGCAAGTAGATGCATCAAAGCCAGGAGGAAGATTTCCACTCGAGATAGGCTCTATCTGCACATTTTAAATTTAAAAAAATTAAAGGTAAAAAAAGGACAGTTTTTTCAATCCAATTTAGTTTTTTAGTATGAAGCAAATTTTAGAAACCAGAAAATCATCTGAGGAAAAGAAGCTCCAAATATTTCACTAATTAATACTAGCAAGCAAACAAATTGGAAGACGAAATATATGAATTTAACAACCCCAACTGGAATGAGAAAGGAATGAACTTCAATAATAGAAACTGACAACCTCAATTGAAGGAGAAACACAGAGAAGTAAAAGAACCTGAGGACTACCCATGGGACTGGGATTTGGGTACACCTGTTGCATCAGAGCATGTTGCTGCTTTAGCCTTTGCTGTTGCATCTTCTTTCAGTTTAATTAATAATGTGAAGATACTGCCAAAAGGTCTAGGGTTAGGATTGCTGGAGAAATCGAAAAAGAAGATGACCACGAGGAGAAAAAAGGAAAATAAACAAAATTAAACCCAAAAAAAAAAAAAAAGAGAAAAAAGAGAAAAAAATTGCAAATATAAAAAGGAAACCAATGAATCCCTCGAAAGGGATCACTAAAATATTATGAGTTGAAACTTGAAAGGAGAAGATAAAAGAAGACTGAGCAAAGACATGAAGCTCTCTTGATTTTATAGTACCTTTTTTTAATTGGGTTTAGCCCGACCCGACCCGTATTAAAATTTAGCTTTAGTTGCTTACTAAATTACATTAGTTGATAGTTGGAAATGGATGGTAACAAGCAATAATCGAAAAAAGAAGAAGAAAGAAACAGTTCAAAAATAAAGAGGAAAGAAAGAAACAAAAGATGGTGGGTCATAACTGAGGGTACTAAAAAGAAAAAGGAACCAGCAATCTCAATTTTTTTCCACATAAAAGAAACAAAATCAAACATTTATAATCTTAAATGCCCAAATTTAAAGTGCAAAAAAAGAAATAAAACTTTAAGTTGCCCCAAATGTAATAAAAGATCAAAAAAACAATTATCAGTTCTTATTTGAGAATACAACTTATCATGTGCTTATTATGCTTTATCCTATAGCTCGACTATCTTCCTTCGACATGGCGTCCTTCGGGTTCTTTTTAATGCTAACAATTAATCTAGCTGACATAGTTTGGTATAAGGGTAAATAATTTGAGACTTGAGAACTAGGATCAATCCCATTCTGACCGTCGACAATTACCCATTTTTCTAAAAACTTAAATCACGTGTAAATTAGAATGAACCTCCAACGCCCTACATCAATGGAAAAAAAAAAGTTCATAGCTTTCTAATCCATGGATTACTCCTATTCTAGGGCTAAATAGTTAACTCCAGTAAAGTTGAAGAACCTTTAAATAACTGGGAATTCAAGCTTTTGAGACACTTCAACACTGAATTCAAAACTTAAAATCCATGTATCTCTCATTCAAAGAATAGACCAAAGAAACAATCTTTAACAATGAATCCAATATAACATTAAACATTAAAAAAACAACACGATGCATTAAGTGATTGAAGAACGAAAAGAACTCACCGATTAATCAATAAAGTAAAGGAGCAAAAACCCAAAAAGGAAATTTGATTTACTGACAGCTTCAAGGACAAGTAGGATTGAATATAGAAGAGATTGAAAAAAAACATAGTTTCTCTTGAATTGTAGGGACTAGGTTTCTCTTGTATTGTCTCATGAACCGTGTTCGAGCGGTTTTTTCCGGGTTATGGGCCTTTTTTAGTTTTTCTATTAAAGGGTGATCTGCAAAAATAGAGTGCCTAACTGCCTATGGAACGATGATGGTGGTGACCGGAGGAAAAATTAGTGGTATTTTCTTTGTTACTGTTAGGGATTTAGGAAAAAAAAACCCAACAGTCTATAGGAGATACCTGGAATTGGATGAGATTGACCAGCCACACAGCGGGACGGCGACGGCTGAAGGCTAGAAAGGAGAAGGCGATGGCACTGGTGAACTCCGGCGATAGAGGAAGCAGCAGCTTGGCCGGAACGAAGACAGTGTCTTGATGGAAGAACGAGCGGGACAACGCAACGTTGATAGGCGCCGGCTACACAGGAAGCGGGAGACGGAGTGGAGACTGCTATCGACGGGCAGCGGCACTTAGGGATTTTATTTCAGGAACTGATTTGGGAAAAAGGGGAGGGGAGGTCACTGGTCAGTATAATTAAAAAAAATTAGGGCCGGGCCCGAAAAAATCTTTCCCGAGACGGTGGAGAGGGGCGGTTCTGGAAACGGTGAGAGCCATGGTTAGCGTTTAGGGTTGGGGCGGTGGAGAGAATCTAGGGACACTGCTACGAAGAAGATGGAAATGTAGGAGCCTCGTCTCAACTTTAACGTTGCTGTTAACAATTTTTAACAAATTCAAATCCAATCAAGACTCTAGAAGAAACGGGGAAAATTCTATAAAATATGCCATTACTTTTTTGTTAACAAACTTCATTCTTACTTTAAAAATTTTAAAGTAATAACTCTGTTTGGACGAGCGATGAGATTCACTTGACTTAAATTAAAAATAGTGATATAATTATGGATAGGATATGTGTTTAAATTTAAATACATATGACGATATAAAATGATTATTATAGACATTAAATTAAAATGTATATATAATAAATAATTAAAAAATTATTATAAATTATATTTAAATTAAAAATAAAATATAAAATATAATTATATTTATGCTAAACTATAATTTTAATTTATAATTTATATTAAAAATATTTATATTATATTAAATAATATATATTAAAATTATAACATAATATCTTAAGTATTGTTTGATAAAATGAAAAAAAATAAATGTTGAAATTTTAACTATTGAATTTAAGTTATAAAATTATTTTATATATTATTTAAAATTAATTATTGAATATAATTCTATTGTTTAATAAATATATATTCACATTTTATCTTTAATTTTTAAACATTTCACATTCTTCTAAATAAAATCGAATTTTAACCGTAAAATTTGTATAAAATAATATAGTATTAAAACAAATAAAATTAATTAATTGAAAATGTTGATAAACAGATTTTTTATTCTTATTATTTTCTAAACTTTTTTTATAAAAAAATTCTATCAGTTAATTTAATTTTTTTCATAGTCAATCAAATAAGGTTTACATTAAAATTAAAATTATATTAAACATAAAGAAAAGTGGAACAAGGTAAAAAAAAAGTAATTAACACTTAGGGTTTTTTTAGGCACCTTCACTAAACCTTCAAATTCCGATAGAAATTTAAATTGTAGAACATTTTAGACTTGAAATGATACCGATTGATTCAAAGGAGCACTAAATTCATTATTATAAATTTAAAAATCCTTTGTAGTTTTACAAACATTAACTTATGATACAAAAAATCATATGTTAATACTATCGGTTGCAATTTACGCATTATGCAACTTGTCATATTTGCTGACATACTTTGGTTGAAAATTATGTTTAATGTCTTACAACTCTTCAAATATGTTAAACAACAATAAATGAGATTATGATTGATAAATGATTAGTGAGGATAACAAATCAAACAAAGATACTTCCCAAAGATTCTAATGTGGTTCGATTATCATATTTAAAGAAAAGTGAGGGACCTCATAATGGTCCTCATGCAAGGGAATTCATTACAGCTTTCAGAAATAGTGAAGGTAACATTCTGAGCACAGAGGCGACCCCGTTAGGTGGACCATTACAAGATGATACATCTTTGATAGCTGCATATGTAGTTTATCCTTCAAAAGTGGAAGGAAGAGACTATGAATGCCAGATTCTTTCATTCAAGAGCCTGATTATCAACCAAACTGTTTCCCTAGAGCATTCAGGGCTAAGAAGAAGGCGCATTTGTCTCACAGTGCTAAAATGATTTCATCAAGTAACCAAGAAGAAAACAAACTTGTTTTATCTATTCCCAGGCTGTCATCTTTAGAGAACTCCCTCTGCTCCAACGACTCCTATGCATTTTACTGCTCTGACAAGGATAGGTAAGAATGTATGTAGAAATGTTACTTGTTTCATTTTCGAAATATGCATGATGGTGTTTAGGTGAATACTGAATACCACTACATATATCATCACCTACACTGTCCTTCCATATATGAGTGCTGAAAACACAACACAAATGGATGTCTTGTGTTTTAGTTTCTAAAAGCTCCTATTTGTTACTTGTCTCAAACATATAAAAGCTAAAACTCTAAGCTTGCTTGGAAGTTTCTTGCTGACACTCTAATCTAAATCCTCAACCGTTTATAGTCTAATCCATGAATACTGCAGGCTTGGCAGCTGACTCAAGAACCATTGGTGGATTGGGTTCTTCCTTGTTCCACAGCCAAGTAGCTTCTTGCCCTATGTGGCACTTGCAGCAAGTTTGTAGAGGACTCTTGGAAGCTTCAAAATATTAAATGTCTATTGTCTTGCACATTTTTGCAAGTATATAGATATATTAGAACAAAATCTTGATCATACATGTAAGTAGAGAGCATGGAAAGTACAGAGTCTTTATATAAAGCAAAAGCAATTAATGTCGGGTGTGTCATGCCATATTGATGAAGTTCAAAACCCACTTTTATTTATCATTTAACATTCATAAAGTGGGATGAATTGATCTTGTTGAACAGTTTGATAGGGATAAATGCCAGATGCAAACTGATTATAATCCCGAAATTGATATAAAAGAGACTGCATTTTGGATACCTTTCAAGGAAACATGAAAAGATACAACAGAGTACGCAATAGGAAAACATCCTCCAACATCACCCATAACTATGGTTCGTGCCAGTACATCTATGGTTCTAGTACCTGTAATGAGGAGGTTTATAAGGACCTTCAACAGGGACACTAATGTATGCAGCTTGGTCAGGAGTGAGCTTAGTAAGTTTAGCTCCAAGCTTCCCAAGATGAAGTGACGCAACCTTCTCATCCAAGTGCTTGGGCAAAACATAGACTTTCTTCTCATACTTGCCGCTTCCCCTCTCCTTCCACAGCTCGAGCTGAGCAATCACTTGGTTTGTGAACGAGCAAGACATCACAAAACTCGGATGCCCGGTTGCGCACCCCAAATTCATAAGTCGTCCTTCCGCAAGCACAATGATACCCGTATTAGTCTCTGGGAAGATCCATCGATCAGTTTGAGGCTTGATAGTGATCCGCTTGATACCTGGGTAAGTCTCAAGACCAAGCATATCAATCTCATTATCGAAATGACCGATGTTGCACACGATCGCATTGTTCTTCATCTGCTTCATATGACTAACCATAATAATATCCTTATTTCCAGTGGTAGTCACAAAAATGTCCGCTTCGGCAACCATGTCTTCTAATGTCAAAACCGGAATACCTTCCATTAAAGCCTGAAGAGCACAAATGGGATCGATTTCGGTCACAATCACACGAGCTCCGGCTGCCTTAAGAGCAGCGGCACAACCCTTGCCAACATCTCCATAACCACAAACAACAGCAATTTTTCCAGCAATCATTACATCAGTAGCTCTCATAAGACCATCAGGCAGTGAATGTCGACAACCATACAAGTTATCAAACTGCATTTAACACAAAACCCAAACTTTCTTAAGCCTAAAAACACATAATTCAATCAAAACAAATACAAATTACAACCAATAAATCCTTACCTTGCTCTTTGTAACAGAATCGTTGACATTAATGGCGGGGAATAAAAGGGTCCCATTAGCTTGCATTTGGTATAATCTTTTAACACCAGTAGTAGTTTCCTCTGTAACGCCAACCAATCTGTCCTTCATCCTTGTATATCTTTTGGGGTCAATTAATAATCCTTCTTTGATAATACTCAAAACGATTTGAAACTCGGCGTTTTCAGTCTCATTCGGATTCGGCAACTTGCCGCTCCTCTCATACTCTTCCTCCGCCTTAACCCCTTCGTGGATCAAAAGCGTGGCGTCTCCACCATCGTCGACTATCAAATCAGGTCCGCCACCGGGGCCCCAGTCGAGAGCTTTCTCTGTGCACCACCAATATTCTTCGAGGGTCTCTCCTTTCCATGCAAAGACGGCGGCGGAGTCACGAGCAATGGCGGCGGCGGCGTGGTCTTGCGTGGAGAAGATGTTGCAGGAGCACCAGCGGACTTCAGCGCCAAGGGCGGTTAAGGTCTCAATGAGGACGGCGGTTTGGATAGTCATGTGGAGGGAACCGGTGATGCGAGCGTCTTTGAGGGGTTGGGTTGGACCGAACTCAGCGCGACAAGCCATAAGTCCCGGCATTTCGACCTCGGCCAGCTCGATTTCCAGGCGGCCAAAGTCGGCTTGGGCAATGTCCTTAACTTTAAACTCGCGGCCAGTGGCGGTTCTGGAAACGGTGAGAGCCATGGTTAGCGTTTAGGGAGGGGGCGGTGGAGAGAATCTAGGGACACTGCTGTTAAGAAGGAGGAAATGTCAACTTTAACGTTGCTTTTAACAATTGGTAACAAATTCAAATCTTGTAATAAATATCCAGCCGCCCATTTAACCTATACATTAAGGAAATGAAAATATTCCATTTTGATGAATTTTAAAATTTTTGGATTGTTTGATAATATATTTTGAAGGAATGATTAAATGAAATCTCATCTTGATTTTTAGTATTTTTAGATGGATTTAAATTTTTTCAGGAGTAAAAAGTTGGAAATCATGAATAAAAATTTAATTTGTCATTCTTCTGTTAGAAAATGATAAAGATAATATGAAATCACAATATTACAATCTCTTCTCTGTATTTTGATGAAATGCCAAAGGAGCACTAGATTCATTATTATAAATTTAAATTTTTTGTAATTAATTGAAACTCGATATTATGCAATTTGTCATATTTGTTGACATATATTGATTGAAAATTATATTTAATGTCTTATAATTCTTTAAGGATGTTAAACAACACTAAATGAGATTATGATTTATAAGGATAACATATCAAGCAAAGATACTTTCCAAGGGTCCTAATGTAATTCAATTATCGTATTTAAAGAGATATTGTTTCCATAAAGATCAAGTTTAAAAGATCTCTTCTTATTCTTAATTATTTAAAGAGCAATTTGAGCACATTTTAAGTGGTATATTTTGATCACATTACCAAGTGAATTATAGGTCTACAATACCTATTTAAAACATATTTGTTTTATTGCATTAGACACGAATTACATAAAGCTCTTATGTTGTTAATTAGAGGAACTTGTTTTAGTGCAATTACATTATAAACAACTTGTTTATGTTAAATTTGTACTTAAGCTTTCAAGGAGAAAGTTTTAGTGGAGAGAGTGATCTTAGATAATGCATAGGAGCGAAGTTATAACTTGGTGGATGAGTTAAACTTAAATCATATATTTTATTATTGATTGGTAGTGGATTACTTTTGAAAAAGGCCCCGTAGACATAGGAAAGGAATCCAAACTACATAAAAATTCATCCATCTCGTATTTTTTTCTTTTTTAGTTGTTCATTTGGTTGCAACTTAATGCACAATTGACAAATAATTAGCATCGAAGTTAGAAAGCTAACGTATTAAGTGAAAGATCATGTTGTTGAATTGCTTAGAGATGGAAGGTAGCTTAATTTATGGTTTCAATTATGCCAATTAAAAAGCTCGGATGAGGGCCTTTGTCAAGTTTTAAGATTGAGAAAGTTTGGAAGGTTGTGTTAACTAGTTGGGAGCCTTCTACAACTAATGTTAGTGGTGTGAAAACTTACAAACCAAAAACAACATGGACTCCAGAAGAAGATAAATTAGCTAATGTAAACCCAAAAGCCCTTAATGTCATATTGAATGGTGTGGATCTTTAGGAATTTAGAAGGATCTCTAAATGCATTAGTGCATAAGAAGCTTGGACAATTTTAAAGATTACACATAAAGAAATTTTCACTATCAAATAGTCCAAACTCCAAATATTAACAATCGATTTCAAAACTTTTAACGTGCTGACTTTGAATTCTATGCTAAATTATATGATATTTCTAATTAATAATTTTTTTTGGCAAGGAGTATTTGAATGCAAAGATGGTGCGCAAAGTGTTGAGGTCTCTCTCTAAATGTTTTGCAATTAAACTGACTATTATAGAGGAGGCCAAAGACATTGATACAATGAGGAAGGATAAACTTATTTGGGTACTTTTAATATTTCATGTTCATAATATTAATGAATTTAAATATCATTTAAATTAACTTATTTTTTAAGTCGTAACATCAGGTTTAAAATAAACCTTTTAACTTTTTACAATTATTTATTATAAAAATATTAAATACGTACAGTATTAAATTAAACTTTTCAAAAGTAATGCAAAATTATTTATTGATAAATTTTGAATATTATAAAAATATAAAATTATTTTTTATTTTATAATTTGTGAAAATAATTAAGGCGTACATCAACTAATTTGATTTTAATCCTATAGTAATGAGACAACTAACCATGAAATGTATTATGGTACCCCGACGGGATGATTAATAAGAGATGAGAGGAGTCTCTTTTGGTCAAGAGAATCGAAGCGGAATCCACAAATATATCGTGTTTAAAGCCCCGCCCAAACAAGGTGACATCAATTTCTGGAGGGTTTGAAAATTGATTCCATTCTAGTCCATGGAGAAGAACAATAGAAGCATACGAATCGAGTGCCCTAAGCTGTTGCTCACCGGAAATGAATCGGATCTCCAATGGTTAATCGGATCCCCATTTTTCCCTCCACTCACTATCATCTCCACCTTCAGATGCATCCATTCCAATTCCTCCGGCCCGGATTTCCCCAAGGAATCAGGTAAGCATCAAAACTCCCTTTTGGAAAAAACCTCAACTTCAATTTTAATTTGATTTCTTTTAACCAAAAGTTCCATCATTTGATTCCCACTGGAACAGAGGAAATCAGGACGCTGCTGTTGAAAGGATTCGATGTAATTGGAGCGTTAATTGTTGGAAAATCCGATCCCGAAAAGACAGCGGCGAGGGCTGTTGAAGCTGCTCGGAAATTGAAGAAACTTTTAACTGGAACAACAAAACTGGAAAATGAAGAGACGATCGGAGCTGTTGCTGATCCGGATACCGGGGATATTCGTTTCTTTTTATCGGAGACAGAGAGTTCGACGAGCTTCGAGTTGGTTTATCCTGTTTCGTACGGTGATAATCCTGAGAAATTCGTTTGGGAGAGTGGTTGTTTACTACTCTGCCAGCTTCCAATTAAATTGCCTGTCTGTTATCCTGTAAACAAGCCCTCTGGTAGCCTCCTTTCTTTATCACTTTAACTGTGTTTAGCTTAAATGTGTGCATTTAGTCAATTTTTATTGTGGTTGAAATTATTAAGTACTACTTCTCTATAATAGTTCAATGCTTGCCGAATCAGCTAAGCCGTTTATGGCAGTTTGAAGTCAATTGATACGGGTGTTTTGTTTAATGCTGAAAACCTGAAATTGTCAAGTATTCCTTAGGATTGTTGGTAATGGAGTATTGATGATTTTATAGTTGTTGCTTATGGAAAGAGGGATTTTATTAGAGCAAATAATATTAGCAATGTATTTGGGGCTAGTTAAGTCCAATTAGAGATGGTGAACTTAGAGGCGACAGTGATTTTTATGTGGAGATTCTGTGTGCTATATACAAAAGCTATGTTGCCTTTGACTTTTCTTTTTTTCTTGAAGTACTGGTGTTTGACATCTATGTCTGACAAATTCTAACATGGTAGGAATATGACCCTCCCAATATACGTAAAAACTCAAAATGAAATACACATTTGTGTGGGACATGTGCCTGTATCTGAAAGGCTGAAACACTCGAGTCTAAGTAACATAGCATAAGTATTTATTCATTAAGCTTAGAGGTAACAGATGTGGTTAGTGAATCAACCCTTAATTTGGAAGGATTTCTCAAGTCTGTTATTCTACCATGTTGGCTGCGGATCTGGACATGAAATTTTCATGCATAATGCATATGTACTTGTTGGAAATATCTTTGTAATTAATTTCCTTTGAAATTTTATGCTTGAACTTGTTCTATTATTTCCTCTTAGCATTCTAATGGGACAAGATTCTTAATGACTTCAGATGCGGAGATTATTTTCTCGCGTGCAATAGAAGCAGTTATTGCTAAGTTCAAAGATCCAAATGTTGTGTATCTGGTTGAAGCATCAAATAGAGCTTCTTTTGATGTAGTTCAACCTGTCATTCTTCGTGGTTCAGAGTTGGATTTTGATGCAGCTGTAGCAAACATTGAGCTTTTGGATGAAGCTGCTCATATTTCTAATAAAAAGCTTTTACGATGTGCACACTTTTGTTTAAAAAGTAAATCTACTTCACAGTTGTTTTCTGCTGAGGTAAAGAAATTAACATAGGAATTATCCCATGTCATACTTTTACTGATAGGGTTGTTATTATTTTTCTGTTTTTTTCTCCTTTTGGTAGCTTGTTTATAATGTGTTCCACTGCATCTATTGCAACGGCTGTTGGTATTAGTTTTTGTGAAATATGTTTCTGCATAGAATGCAGATATAATCCAAATAAGTGTTCTACTTAATAGATCTGAAAAGTCTCCAAAATGCGGTGCACCTGCTGTAGAATACTTTCCAGGTATTGCTTTCTATTTCACTGAAGTTGCTACTTATGTTTGTTTATCTCATCTAAGCCTGTTTTATACTAACAAGTTCCTAGTCAAGTTCTTTGTCTCCCTCACTAAGTGCATTTTCTCCTATCAGCTATGGATGAAACTAGACTTTTGATTGTGGATTTCGAGCTAGAAGTACTCTGTTATGCAGTCCAGGGCATCCCATTGATGCATGCTATTTCAAAATTAATCATCCCTGGGTTAATTGACCAGTTAATTTCTATGAAGAAAATGAACTTACCTTATTTGTTAACACAGCATCCAGAGGTAACATTCTACATATCATTAGTAGGGTCTTTATGACTCCATATATCTTCTTCAGGAAGTGATATACATGATATTTTCTTTTACCTTGATTCCCACCTTTGTTTTCCTATTTCTTCCCATTGAGGTGTTTTCTGCTAGATTGTGAAATTTCGTGTCATGCATTCTGCCTTCTGGTTGTTTAACTTAGGTAAAGCTTTCTAGTTTCACCATCTTCTTAAAGAATTTACTAACTCACTCAAAAATATGTTTCAAATCTATATAGTCTATATACTGAACTAACTTTTTGAAGGTTGAGTGTTAAAAGCCACAGAATTTTAAGCTGAACAGGCTGTGTAACACTCCAGTACAACCGAATGAAATTCCAAGCCACAATTTGCTTTGACACCATATGCATCTGATATAGACTTGTCCATGGGCCGGGCCACCCAAAAAGTGGGAGGGTTTATCAGCCCGAAGAATGGGCTTGGATTTGCAAAAGAAAAAACTGCTGCTGATTTTTACTGTTTTGCCTCTGTTTTTTCATTGTTTTGCTATTATTTTGCTATTATATTACTACTATTTTGTTGTTATTGTTTGGATATTGTATAACTCTTGTTTTATTATTAATTTTACTACTATTTTAGAGGTATTTGCTTGCTAAGTTGCACTTACCTTAGTGTTATTTAAGTTTATTTTTTTAATTTTTTTTCATTTGTTAGGAAACATTTATTTTAATGTTTTTGGTGTATTTGATGTATTATATTTTTTATATAAAAAATTTAATACGGGCCGGGCTCAGGTTTTAGCATTTTTATTCAGGCTGGACTTGGGTAAAATTTTAGACCCATTTTTAGGCCGGGCTGGGGCCTAGAAAATAGGCCTAAAATTTTTACTTGGCCTGGACTGAACCCGGCCTGGCCCATGGAAAACTCTTGAATCTGATACTAGGGAATCTTGATTTATAACATTAACTTGTTATTTACGTTTAAAATCACTTATTAAGTCCTTATCCTCTATCTAAGAGATACATATTCTCTGTATAGTTCACTTTCAGGAAAGCCAGGACATGGTTTCATGCTGACAAGGTTCTTGATTGAGCATTCAATTTATATAATAATTATTAATTAGGCTTACTGAATTTTATTTTTTATTTTTGTTCCTGCACCTTTTTTTTTTTTTTAATTCTAAAAGATCTTTATTCTTGAATTTGATGTGTTCTGCAAATGAGTTGAAACTAATTGCATTTTGCAGCTACATCCATATCACTTTTGTCCACCTGGGATAGCACATCCAGTAACTGTTATCTATGAACTTAATTATGGGGAGACTGAAATGAAGCAAGGTACTTGATAAACGTGAACTTTTGTTTCTTTTGACGTATTCTGTTCTGAGTGGGATAGCAGAAATTTTTTTCCCTCCAGAAACTAATTATTCAAAGGATACAAAGCTCAGTACTATTAAGTATTAGCTAGCTCAATTTCTTTCAAAAAAAAAAAAAAAAAAAAAAAAAACCAGCTCAACTAGCTCATCTATTATCTTTTTTCCTTGTGTCATATCTACAAATAAAGCTACTTCATTGCTTATGCTCAATAAACCAATTCTCTCTTGGGAGGTAAAAATAGTTTTTTCCTATGGGGCATTCTCATAATCTCTGGCAAATATGGGATGTTTGCCTTGAGCTGCTTCCCAACCTTGCTCACGGAGTACTATCTTTGTACCATTAATATAATTTGTTTGCATATACTTATAGAAGGATTTCGATGAAAAACTAAGCTACTAGTTCATATCATGGCCTGAAGTGATCTTAATAATGTATTGGTAAAGTAAAGTCCACTCTGATTCTGGACCACATCTTGATTTTGTGTAATTGTAATTTTTGTTTGGCAGTTGATGCTAGAAGATCCCTACATCTAAGGCTAGGGTTGCCATTTGATCGTCCTCTCTTAAGAATTGCCAATTCCCTGGATTTGTCTATAAAATCCCGTTCAAGCAACTGCTCAACAAGAAAAGGTAATTGTTGAAATAAAATATGTAACAGAAATTCAGGCATGCTTCTTTATCCCACCCTTCCTCTTTCTTTATGTATCTACTGCCATTAATTATGTCAGCTTGTATTTGGGGTAATAGCAGGCTCCTCTTTGCTTAAAGATGTGCATATTGGGATTCCTAGCAGTGGGGGTTAGTAGCTATAATCTCTTTTCTTCTGTTTACCTTTTTCCCTCTCCTCATTGTTAACTTTCTTTTAGAAAAAAAAAATAAGAGACGATTTCCCCCCCTTTTTTCTGCAGTCTCTGGAGGCAATGTTTCTCTAGTTCAAGGTTCTTATGAGTACTATCATTATCTGCAAGATGGCTTTGATGATTCGGTAGGGGACATTTTTCTTTTTAGTATCTTCTATGATTCTTGTATGGTTAAAATAGTTGCTGTTCTGACAGAGTCATTATGCATCCAAGTCAGTTATCTATTGGAGACCCATGCTTTTAGAATATAATTCAATATTGTATGATATGCATACCTAGAAGTATAATTCTTACGGAGCAAGGTCATGCATGGTTGTGTGAGCTGACGCATTATTTCTTTAATGGTTTCTAGATTTTCCAGTGTTGTTAAGAAGTCGTGAAGCAAGTTTTCTGGTCAGAAGGCCTGTTTCACAGTCAATTATGAACATTATTATCTGCCTAATCTTCCATTTTTCTTAGCACATTTTAGTATTTCTCACTTCTTCTAGTCTCTTACTATTCTAATGATGCCAATATTTGATTTTGGTTGTGGTCGTCATTTGTTCCATGGTTCTTGACTAACTTATAAAGATGTCTTTCTAGGGATGGGGTTGTGCTTACCGCTCTCTTCAGACTATCGTTTCATGGTTCAGGCTCCAACATTATTCATCTGTAGATGTTCCTTCACACAGGTATGAAGTGGGCAGCAAGCTGAGGTTTCTAAAGCTTTTATGATTATTTTGTTTTGATTTTCTCTGGTTGTTCCACTGAACATATTTTAACCTTTTGCCCATTTACATCCAACCAGAAACCGAGATTATATTTTGCAAGGACTGATTATGTACATGTTTGGTCTATTACTCTCTGCTTAAAGAATCCATTGCATGCCTTGCTTATACTTTGAATGCTGATGATATAATATGATTTTGTTTACTTTTTTCCTTAGGGAAATACAACAGTCGCTTGTAGATATTGGTGACAAGGATCCTGCTTTCATTGGTTCACGGGAATGGATTGGTGCAATTGAATTGAGCTTTGTTTTGGATAAACTTTTGGGTGTAAGTATACTGTTATTGTTTCAGAAAATTGATTGATAGAATGTCACGGTACTTGATTAACATTAGCTATGAGTATACGAGATGGAATATTACAGTCAAATCATGTTTGGACTTTGTTAATTACGCTTTAGGGACACGGATACAAAGTGAAATATTATAATGAAATCATGTTTAGGTCTTTGTTAATTATGCTTTGGGCACTATTTTTATTCATATATATACTGTTTGACAAGATGCTTTGTTTAACAGGTTAGTTGCAAAGTCATAAACATTAGGTCAGGATCTGAGCTTCCTGAAAAATGTCGAGAACTGGCGTTGCATTTTGAAACTCAGGGAACACCTATTATGATTGGTAATTAATGAGAATGCCAGTTTCTTTTAATTCATTGCGATCATGTTGCTTGTATTTGTATTTGTATTATGGTTAGGAATCTGTTAACTTGTGTTCTATTAGGGAAATAACATGATTTACGATCACACGGTTTTTAACTTTATCGGATGCAGGTGGTGGTGTTCTTGCATACACCTTTCTAGGAGTGGATTACAATGAAGCAACTGGAGAATGCGCATTTCTAATACTAGATCCCCACTATACTGGAAGTGATGATGTGAAGAAAATTGTAAATGGGGGATGGTGTGGATGGAAAAAATCAGTTGATAGCAAGGGAAAGAGTTTCTTTTTGCAAGATAAGTTCTACAATCTTCTACTTCCGCAAAGGCCTAACATGGTTTAGTTTTTTTATTTATTTAGGTAAACCAAAAAGAAGTGATTGTGAATTAGTAGCTTCAGAGATGGGAAAATTATGGCTTTATTACTAAATGCAAAAGGACCATAAATCCAGTAAGAATTTTGCATTGCTCAGACCATGAACTATGTCGGATTCTTGTTCTTTGCCATTTGTCTATGTTTTGTAGTTTTCTTTTTTATAGTTTCTGATAGATAGATAGCTTGTTATTAAAAATTCGGATTAACTACATTAGTAGTCACTTAATTATTTTTTTGGTCAATTTTCATTTATCGGCTCGTTAACAGGCAATTCAAGTCTGACCGTTTTTTCTTTTTTTTTGGGTTCAACCGTCAAAATTTTTACTTTTACAGACTTCGCTTTCGTATTTGCTGAATCGTAGCACTTCCCGCTACGTGTGTAGAAACCCATATCCTGGTCCTCCCTTGGAGCGCCCATCGGGTTCTCTTCTACCGGGATCATCACATTGCAGTCAATTTTAGGGGACTATTGCTGTCCTTATAGGGAAGGACTGCAGGTTTCTAGATTATAACCCTTAGTGTCCTTTGTACTCCAACTTTATTGCTTTTTAGTTGTGAAATTATAACCATCGGGTAGTTGACCTTTGTTGTTGATTCTCCCTTCGATACACATATATTTCCTTCTTCTGGGCCTTGAACATATTCATAAAATTCAATTTCTTTATTATCCATCAAGTCTTGCATTAAGGCCTTGAACTTGATGCATCCTTAGATCTCATGCCCTTCTCCATTATGAAACTCACAATAGTTTTTCATCTTCTGAAATCTTTCCTCTGAATCCAATGCGACTAATCCCTTTTCTATTATCTTTTTCCAAACCCATCTTAGAAGGGTTTTAACTTCCGCAACATCATATTTGATTTTCTTACTCCCACATTTATTTATCCCATTTACTCCTTGGTCAGCATGATTGAGTAACGGGTTTCCTGCCACATTTGGTCTTGATGGGTTGTTGAATTTTACAATTCTTAATTTTATTAACCTTTCAATAAATTTTTTAAATGCGGTGCAATTTTCAATTAAATGTGCAGTGATTCTTGCATGATATTTGCACTAAGCATTTGCGTCGTACCATTTCGGAAATTAAGGTTGCATAAGTTTTAGAGAGAGAGGATACCACGTGTGCATCAAACAGGCTCTGATACAGCTCCCTATACGTCATTGGTATGAATGTGAACTATAGCCTTTTTGTATTTGTCTTTTTATTGGATTCCTGTCTTATGGGGCTATGATGGCTAGTGCTTACTGTCTTTGGCTGACTCACAGTGATTGGTTTTAAATAACCCGTGCTTGCGTAATTCACCTCATTCTTCCTTCTCTTTGGGGCTGATTTTTTTGTGCATTTCCTGGCCTCTATTTTTTCGCACTTAATTGCTTTTTTTTTTATCATTTTACCAGACATCATTATTTTCAAAAAATATTTAGTTGCGCTCTTTGGCATATGATTAATAAATGGAGCCTTCAGTATATTAATTAAAAGTATGGTCGTTTCCTTCTCTAGGAGAGGCGGTTAGACTTGCGTGTCGACTTCCTTCCACCTTTAAACGTATTACTTGAAACTCTTATTTGGCTTTTTCTCCATATTTTACAGGGTGATTTTGTCATGGTCATATTTGTTACATTGCCATATTGTTTTATGAAGGCCTGTGTCAGGTTCTTCCATAAATTAATTTAGACACGGCTTAAATGATTATACCATTTGATTGCAGCCCCAGTTAAACTGTCTTGAAAATAGTGAATCAAAAGCTGATCATTATTAATATATCCTGTCATCCTCCGAAAAAACATTATAGTATGAGCCTTAATGCAGTTGGTCCTGTTATCTTTTTTAAATTGACATTTTGAACTTTAGAGGAAGCAGTAGATTCGGAACCAGGCTCAATTCCTTAGCATCCATTCCACAATAATAATTAGTGCTTTTCATTGCATTGAATTTTTCATCTAGCCATTTGCATCGGTCTTCCAATTGCTTTGGGAGCTCCACTATCACTTTTCCCATTTTCGCTATATTATTAAGGTTGTGGACAATGAGATTTATTGCATTGTCTCCAGGGTTAGAACTTAAACCCATCGGGAAGCTTATCGGTGCTGCAGCATCGGTTTAATATTAAGGTCTGATGTTGACAGACACCTTTTGTGGTTGTGTTTGGGTGTTTGTTGGGGTGAAACATGGAAGATAAGCAGGGTCCTCGTTATCATCTCCCGTGTTGATCACAAGGCTCTTTCCTTTTTCTTGTCCCTTAACCAGCAATTGCGTTAACTGGTTCACTATGCTTCTCTAGGATTTTAGAATTTGTTCTTTCATATACTACTAAATTTTGGCCAACTATTCTTGCATCTGTATCTACAGTTAATCCCGCATCTCTTTTTGGATTTGTTTCAATTTTTTCAACCTTTGGTCCATAGCTTTTGTTTTGGCGCGAGTACCATAACGATACTTAGTTGATGGACTTTTGTCGGTTTTCAGATTAACTAAAATTATCATTAATTAATTAGGGTCTTTTTGAAAAATTTAACGCATATGATGCGACGTAACGTTAATGCATGGGATGAATAAAAAAAAGGTGTCGACTCTGATATAATTTCATTTAGAATAACTTTACTAGAAAACAAAATTCTTTAAATAAAACAGATTACATAAATGGCTTTATCCTAATGCTCAAAACTTTAATTTTCTTGAGAAGCCAAGCTAGCTCTCGGCCCCGGTCCGATTCTAGTTTGTACTTCACACTTAGCACGTCAGCCTGAACTGCTAGGGTCTCTAAATGATCGGTCACCTCTCGTAACTGAGCCATAGCTTCACCCATAATATAATATTTGTCGCTAACTTGATCCTAAGAATGGCGGAGTTGTTCTTTTCAATGCTTATCATTTGTTTTAAGTAGTTCAACTTAGAGTTCGCTGTTTTGTAACGCAGTTTCGAGTTCTACCTTCTTATTTAGCTTTTCAATCTTGCTTAAGCTCTCTTTTAGCTTGATTGCAAAAACGATTACGATACTGATGAAACGACTTTTCTAACTTTTCCACTCGAGCTTTTAACCTCTCCTTTTCATTTTAACTCTCCAAAAAGCTCTTTTTTAAAGTATCCTGCCGTACTTGAGTATCATGGAACTTTTTCTCCTACTGTTTAGCTCTAGTATTTTCTTCTTGAATCTGTTATCATTATTGCTCTAACGTTTTTCTCAATCCGGCGATTTTCATTGATAAACGTAACTTTTTATAATTCGTTTTTAAGCTATCCAAATCTTCTTTGACTTTATGCTTTCCCTTCAATTTTTCAGCCTTTAGCTTCTAAACATCATCTAACCTCAAATGAATCTTTTTCTCATCCATTTGTTTTATCTTCTTTTCAAGCTATACATTGTTCTTTTCAAAATCTTGCTTTATGATTTTTAATTTGGAGGGGACTATTTGCAGGTATTCTTCCATCGATCGAGCACCTTCTTGATTTGGCTCGGGGATATTGTTATTGATCCTTCTATTTCACCATCCCTTATATTCGGGGGTCGTCATTGGACTTATAGCAAATCTTTTCATCCGGCAGATCTGGTTCCAAGCATTAGACATTTTTCAAACCTTTTCTTGTAGTTATCACCTTTATGTGAAAACTCACACTGAGCTAGCCCTTGTGTTGGTATGAACTGTCTTAATTTGTATTGTCTCAATACAAGTAAAGGAGCATCTCTAACAGCTCCCCAAATCTCAAGCAGAGGGACCCAATCAAAGTTGCCACACCGGTAAAGAATTTCATCAGGAACCATTCAAGAGGCTCTTCACTCAATGTCCTCTTGAAAATTTTGAAGGATCGCTATCCATTTTTCCATCAAAATGTTATCCCGTCTGGGTGTAGCCACTATTTCTTTTGATAGAGAATAATTCTCAAAGAATACCCGATAATAAATTTTGTCTACTTTTCAGAAATCGCTGTGAAACCAAGCTAGCAATAGTTGTGCACATTCGATGAATCTTCCTTCACCCGCCCTCTGGCATACATTCCAAGATCTGAATATTTCAGCCAAAATTGTGGGAACAAGCATGACCCTCTTATCAAGTTGATTAAATAAATCAAAAACTGCCTTATTTATGTGCCCTAGTGTTTTAGGGAAAACCATCAACCCGTAAATACTTAAAGTAAAAATATTAACCCTTTTCTTCATATCTGGATGTACCAAAATCAAATCTCGCAGACTTTTTCAAGGAATACAATTGCTTTCTCCTTTTTGCTTGATCTGAACCGTGACCCATTGTTCACTCATTCCCGTGATATTTATTAGCTTTTTTACGAAAGTCGGGACGTTAATGGCTCTAGAATAGGCCTTATCAGCTTGAATCTTTGGACAATGAAGCAATGTTGTATACTCCTCCACAGTAGGCACCAAATCCACATTTCCAAAGGTAAAACAATTGTAGGCGAGATTCTAAAATTGTGTCAAAGCTCGAAACAAGTGTTTGTCCACCATGATATCGAGTAAATAGGGCAGATAATCATAATTACGGTAAAATAGCCGCTTGACCTTATCATCTCAATGGACCCATATCTCTTTCAATTCTTGGAAATCGTTTTGTGTCACGCTGATATGAGTAAAGTCTCATAATTTTGATATGTATCCCTCTGCCAAACTATCACTTTTTTCTAATTGTGTTTTCTCTGACCATATTCAGATAGTCGCATTATCTTCCACTTTATCAAGAAATTCGTTCTCCATGGCAAGTTCTCTATTTAATAATTGAACGTGAATTGTCACCTTTTTTTATGATGAAAATGTCATGCAATCACAATCAAAGCAAAGCAAAACAATTCAGTATTATGTGCAAAAACAGAACTCAAAACAAACAGGAAATAATTAGGCACTTATTTGGGCAACCATTAGGGTTTTGGCATAGTTCTACCTAGGGTGGGCTCTTAAGGTTCACTACATGCGATTTAGTTCTAAAGTAAAGGTACTCGAACCAGCAGATTCCTCGATCCTCACCCATTATAGGCTCATATGGACTGAATTTAGTTTAGGAGAATACATTTCCCTATGGCTACACGGAGATGAAAATCTCACGAAGACATAGGTACGGATGTATCTCGAAAGCGATCCACTATCCTATGCGGAGGTGAAAACCTAACGAAGGAGTAGTTTCTCACTCCTATTTAAAAGGGTAAGATCGAACGGACATGCAATGCAATATGCGAAAGCATCAAGACTCGAACCAATAAAGCAAAGATCACAAAAATGATGGATGAAATGTAATGAAAGGATCATAATTTTAAACTGAATTATCAATTTTCGACCAATAAGACAAGAATTAATCAAATCGCGGCTTGACTCTCTTATTTGTCCTTAGTGGAGTCATCAAGCTGTCGAAATCATTTTTTTGAAAAAAGGGTTGGCTTCAATTTTTAAAAAATGAAAAAAAAAAAAGGAGTCGCCACCAATCCTTTTTTATGAGGTGTGATCGGGTCACTCGAAAAGTGATTGTTTTTAATAAACGGTTTGATTTATTAAAACAACACTTTTGGTGGACGAAGTTTAGAAAAACGAGTTTGGAAGTTGATTACATGCGAGGAAGGGTTAGCACCCTTGTAACGCCCAAAATTGGTACCTAATTGATTAATTAGCGTCTTAGTGTCGAAAATTAAAAATTTGAAGAGATTTTAAAAAATAAACGATCATTTATTAAAATATTGCTTAATTGAAAATTTTTCTAGAAAATAGTATATTTTGCATTAATTGAGAAAAAGAATTATATCTTGTAAGTTAGGTCACAATGTCTTGAACTCTTGATACAGGAATAAACATCGAAAAGTTTATTTATTGTAAAAGACATTCGATTATCTCGGATTTTAGAAAGAAATCATGCTCCATAAGTTAGAATACGATTTCTTCTTAATTCTCGAGATTATCTAGAATTCACATTTTAAAAATGTTCGTTTATTCAGATTTAACGAGAAAATTGAAACCCCGTAAGTTAGGGTACTACTTTGCGAATCTTGAAATACGAAATAATGCTTATTTTAGAAAATACAATTTTGTGTGTCGAGTAAAAAGTTAATAATATAATAATTATAATAATAATAAATAGAAAATAACAATAATACATTAATAATATGTTAATAATAATAGTGATAAAAAATAATAATATATTGATAAGAATAATAATATGCTAATAATAATATAAAAAAGAAAATAGTAATAATAACATATTGAATAATAGTAATAGTAAATAAAATAATAATAAATATAATAATATTAAAATTAATTAATTTAATAAAATAGCTAGGATAATAAAAAAAAGACTGAATTGAATTTAAAGTAGAAGTTTGGGGCAAAATCAAAAATAAAAATAAGGCAAAGGACCGGATTGAAATGCACATATAATAAAAATGGATCAAAAGGGGAATTTTCTCTTTCCTTCCAAAACGCACAGCATCAATAGGGACCAAATTGAAAGTCCAAATAGATTATAGGGCAAAATAAAAAAGTTTAATTGCAAAACAATAAAAAAAATAAGGACTAAAAGTGCAATTAGGCTTTCCATAAAAATATACGCAGATTCTAAGGGCTAACAGGTCGGGTCACAGGTCAGAGGCCAAAACGACGTCTTTTTGGCCTCTGAACTTAAAAATCAAAACAGCGTCGTTTCATGGGGTTTATAAAAGTTATTTTTTTGCTTAAAAAATCATTTACCCACCTATTTAGAAAAAAAAAACTAAAACCTTTACAAAAAAACTCTCCCAAGCCCATGTCCGACCAGGTTCTGATGGGCCACCATCGCACTAGCCGCCTGCCACCAACGACGGCGCCGCCATGCGCAGTGGTCGGAGAAGGTAAAAGAGTATTTTTTTTGCTTTTTGAATCTCTGAGACCCTTCCCACGACGGTACGACCCAAAAAAAAAGGTTTTAACCCTATTTTCTATTTCACTTTATAAAAAATAATAAAATAAAAATAAAAAATATGTGAAATAGAAAATAAAGGAAAAACCTTCGCTATTCTCAATTGATTCTATGTATTCGATTTTTGTGTTTGAATCTGTATGTATTTGAATGTTTTTGTTTGAGTCAATGTGTTTCTGGTGCTTAAATCTCTGCTTCTTTATATTGATTTTGTGTTAGGGTCCCTGTACATTGATGATTTGTGGCCTTTCATAGCCTAAAAATACAACATTTTGCTGTTGATTGTTCCACCTCTTTTGTAGGTACATGGGCAGACATGGGTATGTTGTCGTGGTGTGGTGGAAGAGGACGTGGGGTGGTACGGCGGCAGCAACTGAAGAAGAAACCCTAGGGTTCCAAAAACCCTAAGTGTTTTGGGCCTAAGTTTTTTATTTTTGCGTTTTAATTTTGGGTTTGATTGTAAATTGGGTTTGTAGCATTGTTAATTTATTGACCAAATTGAAGTTACAAATTTTATCTTCCTGAAGTTGCAGTGAAGCAGATTAAAGCTACAAATCCAATCTCCTTAAAGTTGCAGTGGAGTGGATTGAAATTACAGTTCTTATACCCCTGAAGATGTAGTAGGTTGGAACGAGGCTATTTGAAGAAGATGAGCATCAAGAAGTCAAGATTCGGCGAGACCGGGCAAAATTGGTCTTTCTTAAAAGTCTTTCCTCTGTTCTTGTTACACGACAACGAGCAAAGAAGGGCAGCTGTGAAACCCAAATTTTGCCTGGACCCAATAAATTAACAATGCTACAAGCCTAATTTACAATCAAACCCAAACTTAAAACCCAAAAATAAAAAAAACATAACCCAGGCCCAAAACACTTAGGGTTTTTGGAACCTTAGGGTTTCTTCTTCAGTTGTTGTCGCACCACCCTACATCCTCTTCCACCACGCTACGACAACATACCCACGTCTGCCCACGTACTTGCAAAAGAGGTGGAACAATCAATAGCAAAATATTGTATTTTTAGGCTATAAAAGGCCACAAATCATCGATGTACGGGGACCCGAACAAAAAATCAATATAAAGAAACAAAGATTTAAGCACAAGAAACACATTGACTCGAACACAAACATTCGAATACATACAAATTCAAACACGAAAATCGAATACATAAAATCAATTGAGAATAGCGAAGGTTTTTTCTTTATTTTCTATTTCATATTTTTTTATTTCTATTTTATTATTTTTTATAATATGAAATAGAAAAGGAGGGCTAAAACCTTATTTTTTGGGTTGTGCCGTCGTGGGAGGGGTCTCGGAGATTCAAAAAGCAAAAAAAATCACTCTTTTACCTTCTACGACCAGCACGCACGGTGGCGCCATCGCTGGTGGCCGGCGACTGGCGCGGCGGTGGCCCATTAGAACCTGGCCGGACATGGGGCTTGGGAGAGAGGTTTTTTTGTAAAGGTTTTAGTTTTTTTTTTAAAAAAAAATAGGTGGCTAAATGAATTTTTTTGGCAAAAAAAAATGACTTTTATAAACCCCATGAAACAGTGCCGTTTTGATTTTTAAATTCAGAGGCCAAAATAACGTCGTTTTGGCCACTAACCTGTGACTCGACTCGTTGGCTCCCAGGATTTACGTTTTTTTATGGAAGGGGTAATTGCACTTTTAGCCCTTCTGGTTTTTTATTGTTTTGCAATTAAACTTTTTTATTTTTTTTATTTTGCCCTATAATCTATTTGGACTTTCAATTTGGTCCCTATTGATGTTGTGCGTTTTAGAGGGGAAGGAAAAATTTCCTTTTTGATCCCTCTTTGTTATTTGCGCGTTTCAATCTGGTCCTTCGCCTTATTTTTATTTCTGATTTTGCCCCAAACTTCTACTTTAAATTCAATCCAGTCCTTTTCTGGTTATTCTGGTTATTTTATTAAATTAATTAATTTTAATATCATTATTATTATATTTATTATTATTTTATTTACTGTTAATATTATTCAATATGCTATTATTACTGTTTTCTTTTTTATATTATTAATAATATATTATTATTCTTATTAATATATTATTATTTTTTATCACTATTATTATTATTAACATATTATTATTATTAATGTATTATTGTTATTTTCTATTTATTATTATAATTATTATTATATTATTAACTTTTTACTCGACACAAAATTGTATTTTTTAAAATAAGTATTATTTCATATTTCGAGATTCAAAAAGTTGTACCTTAACTTACTGGGT
This sequence comes from Gossypium stocksii, assembly GCA_020496765.1. Lineage (NCBI taxonomy): Eukaryota > Viridiplantae > Streptophyta > Magnoliopsida > Malvales > Malvaceae > Gossypium > Gossypium stocksii. The sequence continues at coordinate 69,880,856 of CM035622.1, forward strand.
TTCGATTTTCTCGTTAAATTCGAATAAATGAACATTTTTAAAATGTAAATTCTAGATAATCTCGAGAATTAAGAAGAAATTGTATTTTAACTTACGGAATATGATTTCTTTCTAAAAATCAAGATAATCGAATGTCTTTTTCAATAAATAAACTTTTCGATGTTTATTCCCATACCGGGAGTTCAAGATATTGTGACCTAACTTACGGGACATAATTCTTTTTTTCGATTAACGAGAAATATATCATTTTCTCCAAAAATTTTTAATTAAGCAATATTTTAATAAAGGATTGTTTTTTTAAATCTCTTCAAATTTTTAATTTTTGACACTAAGACGCTAATTAATCAATTAGGTACCAATTTTGGGCGTTACGAGGGTGCTAACCCTTCCTCGTGCTAATCGACTTTCGAACCCGTTTTCTGAATTTAGTAGACCCAAAAGCGTTGTTTTAATAAATCAAATCGTTTATTAAAAACAACTACTTTTTGAGGTGACTCGATCACACCTCATCAAAAAAATTGGTGGTGACTTTTTTTTTGTTTTCACCTTCAAAAATTGAAGTCGACCCTTTTTTTCAAAAAAAAAGGTTTCGACATCTTGACGACTCCACTAGGGACAAATAAGACAGTCAAGCCGCGATTTGATTAATTCTTGTCTTTTTGGTTGAAAATTGATAATTCGATTTAAAATTATGATCCATTCATTGCATTTCATCCGTCATTTTTGTGATCTTTGCTTTATCGGTTCGAGTGTTGGAATGCTTTTGCCTATTGCATTGCATGTCCGTTCGATCTTACCCTTCTAAATGAGAGCGAGAAACTATTCATTCGTGAGGTTTTCACGTCCACATAGGATAGTGGATCGCTTTAGGGATACATCCGTACCTATGTCTTCGTGAGATTTTCATCTTCGTGTAGCCATAGGAAATGTATTCTCCTAAACTAAACTTGGTCCGTATGAGCCTATAATGGGTTAGGATCAAGGAATCTACTGGTTCGAGTACCTTTACTCTATAACTAAACTACATGTAGTGAACCTTAAGAGCTGGCCCTAGGTAGAACTATGCCAAACCCTAGTGGTTACCCAAATAGGTGTTTAATTATTTCCTGTTTGTTTTGAGTTCTGTTTTTGCACATAATACTGACTTGTTTTGTTTTGCTTTGATTGTGATTGCATGACATTTTCATCATAAAAAAGGTGTCGATTCACGTTCAATTATTAAATAGGGAACTTGCCATGGAGAACGAATTTCTTGATAAAGTGGAAGATAATGCGGCTGTCTGAATATGGTCAAAGAAAACACAATTAGAAAAAGGTGATAGTTTAGCAGAGGGATACATATCGAAATTATGAGATTTCACTCATATCAGCGTGACACAAAAAGATTTTTAGGAATTTAAAGAGATATGAGTCTATTGGGACGATAAGGTCAAGCAGCTATTTTACCGTAATTATGGTGTCTGCCCTATTTACTCGATATCAAGGTGGACAAACACTTGTTTCGAGTTTTAACATAATTTTGGAATCCTGCCTACAGGTGTTTTACCTTTGGGAATGTGGATTTGGTTCCTACTATGGAGGAGTATACAATTACTTTGTTGTCCAAAGATTCAAGCTGATAAGGCCTATTCTAGAGCCATTAACGTCCTGATTTTTGAAAAAAAGTTCATAAATATCATGAGAATGAGTGAACAATGGGTCGCGGTTCGGATCAAGCAAAAAGGAGAAAACAATTGTATTCATTGGAAAAGTCTGCGAGATTTGATTTTGGTACATTCAGATATGAAGAAAAGGGTTGATATTTTTGCTTTGAGTATTTACGGGTTGATGGTTTTCCCTAAAATTCTGGGGCACATAGATGAGGCGATTTTCGATTTGTTTGGTTGACTTGATAAGAGGGTCACGCCTATTCCCGCAATTTTCGCTGAAACATTCAAATCTTTGAATGCATGCCAGGGGTAGGTGAGGGAAGATTCGTCGGATGCGTGCAACTATTGCTAGCTTGGTTCCACAGCGATTTCTAAAAAGTAGGCGAAATTTCTTATCGGGTATTCTCTGAGAATTATTTTTCATTAAAAGAAATAGTGGCTACACCGAGACGGGATGACATTTTGGAGAAAAAATGGATAGCGATCCTTCAAAATCTTCAAGAGGAGGACATTGAGTGGAGAGCACCTTGGATGGTTCCCGATGAGATTCTCTACTGGGGAGCTATCGTATATGCTCATTTACTTGTATTGAGACAGTACAGATCAAGACAATTTGCACCAGCAACACAGGGGTTAGCTCAGTGCGAGTTTTCATATAAAGGTGATAACTAGAAGAAAAATGGTTTGAAAAATGTCTAATGCTTGGAACCAGACCTACCGGATGAAAAGATTTGCTGTAGGTCCGATGACGACCCCCGAATATAAGGTGTGGTGGAATAGAAGGATCAATGACAACATCCCCAAGCCAAATCAGGAAGGTGCTCGATCGATGGAAGAATACCTGCAAGTAGTCCCTTTCGAGTTAAAAATCATAAAACAGGATTTTGAAAAGAGGAATGTGGAGCTTGGAAAGAAGATAGAACAACTGGAGGTGGAAAATATGCATTTGAGGTTAGATGTTGATGTTTAGAAGCTAGAGGCTGAGAAATTGAAGAAGGGAAAGCATAAAGTCGAAGAATATTTGGATAGCTTGAAAACGGATTATAAAAAGTTGCATTTATCAATGAGAACCACCGAATTGGGAAAAAGCCAGAGCAATGATGGCAAGAGATTCAAGAAGAAAAGACTAGAGCTGATCAGTGGGAGAAGAAGTTTCATGATACTCAAGTACGGCAGGACACTTTAAAAAAGAGCTTGTTGGAGAGTCAAATGAAAAGGAGAGGTTAAGAGCTCGGGTGGAAGAGTTAGAAAAGTCGCTTTATTAGTATTGTAATCGCAGATCTGCAATCGAGTTGAAAGAGATTAAGCAAGATTGAAGAGCCGAAAAGGAAGGTAGAAGAACTTGAGACTACGTTACAAAACAGCGAACTCTAGGTTAAACTACTTAAAGAAAATGACGAGTGTTGGAAAGAACAACTCCGCCATTCTCAGGATGAAGTTAGGGATAGAGATTATATTATGGATGAAGCTATGGCTCAGATACAAGAGGTGGCCGGTCATTTACAGACCCTAGCAGTCCAGGCTGACTTGCTAAGTGTGAAGTATGAATTAGAATTGGATCAGGGTTGAGAGCTAGCTTGGCTTCTCAGGAAAGTTAAAACTTTAAGCATTAGGGTAAAGTCATATATGTAATCTGTTTTATGTAAAGAATTTTATTTTCTAGTAAAATTATTCTAAATGGAATTGAATCGGAGTTGACACCTTTTTTTTTGCATTCATCCCATGAATTTACATTACATCGCATCATATGCATTAAATTTTTCAAAAGGACCCTAATTATTTAAAGATCATTTTAGTTAATTTGGAAACCGAAAAAAGTCCATCAACTAAGCATCATTACGGTACTCGTGCCAAAACAAAAGCTATGGACCAAAGGTTGGAAAAATTGGAGCAAATGCAAAAGGAGATGCAGAATCAATTGCAGATACAAATGCAAGAATAATTGGTCAAAATTCAGCAGGATATGAGGGATCAAATGCTAGAATCCCAGAGAAGTATGATGAACCAATTAACGCAATTGCTGGTTGGGGGGCAAGGAAAAGGAAAAAGCCCTATGATCAATACCAAAGATGACAACGAGGACTCTGCTTATCCTCCAGGCTTCACCCCAGCAAACACCTAAATACAACCACAAAGGGTGTCCGTCAACATCAGACCTCAATATAAGACCAATACTTCGGCACCGATAAACTTCTCGATGGGTTCAAGCTCCAACCTCAGAGACAATCCAACAAATCTTGTTGTCCCCGACCTTGATGATATAGTGAAAATGAGAAAGGCGATAGTGGAGCTCCTAAAGCAATTGGAAGACCGATGCAAGTGGCTAGAAGAGAAATTTAAAACGTTAGAAAGCGCCGATTACCATTGCGGAATTGATGCTAAGGAATTGAGCCTGGTCCCAATATAGTACTATTTCCAAAGTTTAAAATGCTGGAGTTTGAAAAATATAACGAGACCAGCTGCCCTGAGGCTCACATTATAATGTTCTGTCGAAAGATGACAGGATATATCAATAATTATCAGTTATTGATTCACTTTTTCCAATACAACTTAACCGAGCTGCGGTCAAATGGTATAATCAGCTAAACTGTACCCAAATTAATTCATAGAAGGAATATCTAGTGGGTTGCATCATGGAGATGCTTTCTTTAAGATAGCTATTCAAAAGCATTGTTTTGGTATCAATTTTCCAGATCTCATAATTGAGAGCCACCACAATAGATAGAAATTTGCGGATTGACTTGAGCATAGAAATTAGAGAAAAGGGTTCTTCATAATCGATCCCTTCTTTCTGAGTATAACCTTTTACTACAAGTTTGACCTTATAAGTTTCCACTTTTTCATCCATATTTCTTTTCCTCTTGTAGATCCACTTACACCTTATGGATTTTATCCCTTCCGGTAAGTCTAGAAGTTCCCACATCGAGTTGGAATACATAGAGTCCATCTCAGCTTTCATAACTATTTCCCAAATCTTGGAATTAACACTTTACATTGCTTTGTCATATGTGAGTGGGTCATCATCTTCTTGTTCGATAGGCTCAGTGTTAAAAACACTTCTACTAGATTGGAAGAACTCAAGCCTACGAAGGCTCCCAATGCTACTGGTCGATTTTAGGTCTACTATTAGGAGTTAGTTTTGGAATTGTTTCTATAGGGTTTTATGCATTTGTTGAAAGCTCCTCGAGTACCTCTTTACTCTGAGGTTTGAAGTCATTCATGTAACTTTCTCCAAGGAAAGTAGCATGAGTTGACATTATAACAGTTAGTTCTTTCGGGTTATAAAATAAACCACCCTTTGTTACCTTTGGATAAAGATGCAAGGAACAAACCTCTTTTAAAACTTAGTATATAGAAGACATCTTTTAAAATAATATTCCTAAAATTATCAAAATAAAGATGTACATCTCTCACTGTTTTAGTTGACACACTTGTCCTATTATTGGTCTGTAATAATAAGCTCTTATCTCTAAGATCTTTTGTCTCCTCGAAACCCTGTAGAGAAACACAAACATGATAAGTGACTTCCAAATCAATGACCTAGTGGTCTATTCAGTCTTCCACTAAACAAGAATCTATCATCAAGAGTTCCATACCATTGCCTTTGGTAGCTAGGCATTCATTTCACTTTTTATAGTGTGCCTTGATGTGCTTTTTCTTGTTGTAGAAGAAGCATTTAGACTTAGATAAGTCTTTAGGCTTTCTAGTTCTTTTCCTTTCTACTTGTGGTGACCTAGAGACCTTAACCTTGCCTTTCTTAGCAATTTTCCCTTCCTTTTTATGAAAGAAACGATGATTATATTCGCTTCTACTCTTCAGACTGGTTGACTGCCATTCAATATCAATTCATAGGATTGTAACTCCTTCATGACTTTTGTAAGCATTAGGTTTTTTTACCAATGTTATTTGCGACCTGAAAACTAGCAAAATCCTTTGTCAAGCTTTTGAACACCATTTCAATTTGAGTGTTTTGGTCTAGATTGGCCCCATTGTTCATAGCGTCAACAAATTTTCCCAAAAGATTGATCATATGGTCTTTAACCAGAGTGCTGGCTTTTGTTTGGCATTTATCTAGCTAATTTTGGCAAACTATCGAGCCAAGGCAGCTTGGCCTCCGAACATGTTTTCTAACTTATCTAGAACCACTTAGCAATCTTACAGCTCTCCAATTACTTATACAGAGTATTGTTCATGCTTGCCAACAGTTAGTAACGAGCTATCTTGTCAGACTCTTCCTAATGTTGTCTAGTCTCAACTTGTGTGGCTGATGGGCACTCGTTATCAAGAACTGTTTTAAGTTTCTCACAGCTTATGACAATTATTAGATTCCTTTTCCATTGATTATAGTTATTTCCATTCAGTTTATTTTCAGTGAGTATGTTCAATGTGGGAGTTGGTGTCATTCTCGAACTAAAAATAAAACATTCATATACTAATATCTTTGTATTAAGCAAATGTTTGAAAATGTTTGCTACATCACGATATGCGTTAAGATGATGCATGTGTCTTACGTTAAAGCTTGAAAATATTTGTAAGCCGTTGCAACGATAATTTCTACACTCATTGAATCAAGCTACCTTGGGGTGATCATGATCAACTAGTAAGAACATGGATTTCCATCCAATTAGTACAGGAATCTAATTCCTTAGGCATTCACACGTACTAATAATGGTGTAACTTTTGGCCATCATTCTAACTTAAGCATAGCTCATTGGGTAGTTACTTAACTAGATAATCTTGAGTGTATAACCATCAACTCAACACTTATTGCATCATGCACCATAGGGGCCAGTCCAACTACCATATGATCATCAAAAAATTATGCTTACATTTAGGTAGTCTCATTAGTGAAATCTACATGACAACTTCTACATTGGGGTAGGTCCATTTCATACCATCTCAAGAAACCATTGATGGAAGCCTTAGGTCTTCTTTAGAGACCTTTTCCCACTCAATATTTTAAAAACATGCAAGACTTTTAATTTCTGGTTTCAATCATGTATGGTCAATATATGTATGGCAAGTATTGTTCAATCATTTATTCTTAAGAATCAATATAACAATTTTGATTCTCCATAATTTTTCTTTTAAGGGAAAAATTGAAGAACTTAATGTGAGTCGTGCACCAGGTAGGGTATTAGGAAAGGGAGGTGAGTCATTTTTTACCTCTTAAAAACCAAGTCTTTCCTTGCCAGATCTAATCCTAGACATACACATTCTCATTACCACACTTCTCACAATAATCAAATAACCTAAAGAAATGAATAGAGCAATACAACACATGTATTTTCTCATTACCCCACTTTTTATATTTAATCGATCAACTATTAGATCATCTTATATACACACATATAGATATAATTATTAAGTAGATATATAATGAGATGAATAAAAAATAAAATTATCAGTCAAGGTTTCCATAGTTCTATTTCAAGAAAATAAATGAAAAACAAAAAATATATAGTTTTTCATCACAAGGCATTCCTTGTGTCTTCGACTGCCATCACTCCATCTTCTCCTTGTCATGGACTCCCTTTTGAAAAAATTTTATTTATGTTCTATATCCGTTTCCAACTTACAGGAATTCTATAAATAAAAAATAATTCTACGTGGAGATGATAACCCACGATCTATTTCCTAATAACCACAACCTTGGCAATAAATAATAATTTTTAAAACATTCCCCTAGACATGTACATAATTACAAGAATGCCACATCTTATCAAATATTAATCAAACAAGATGAAGAGAGAAATTCGCTATCAATTTACACCATAAACATAACACAACCTAGCTCTTGATACTAATTGCTAGAAAAATTCTGGTTTGAAAATGGTTTTCTTGCACAGCAAAAAATTAAAAATTTGAAAACTAATTCTATTTGTGATATTTATAGCATTATACCTTAGAACAAAATTGTACCTGTGTTTTTGGATAAGTGGATTCTTAATGTTTTCCGACTTTCAACCAAATGATCTTCTCCTCTATTCTCGTACCATGAGCTACTTCAAATGTGGGCTCGAACCAATTAAATTGAAACATAGAACTAGAAAAAGTTCTCTCATTTTGGGGTAAAATGAAAATTCTCGCTTCTCATCAGAAATCGATAAAATTGTTATTCCGAAAAAATATATGTAATAGTTGAGAATAAATTCTCTCTATTTTTTGGTAGAATAACAATCTCTTAAGAAGTATGTTAATAGCTCTACCGGTACCATCTATTTATAGAAAGAGAAAGTAGAACTCTTGTTGAGTTGTAGTGGTTTATTTCAAATAGAAAAATAACTTCCTAGTTAGAGTAGGAAATGGGTGGACGATACACTATAGTATTCTTACTAGGGTTAATGTTACTTGAGGGGTTTTGAGACTCTCACATCAGGTCCAAGTACGAGTATTTCTTGTGCCTTTTTGACCCAATACTCTGTAATGTATTCCAACTTGATTCAATTTTATAATTGCCAAAATAGACTCTAATATATATAAAATATTTTTCTCATCCTTATTTTATCCCTGGCAAAATTTTGACAATTTTACCCATACTAAAATTTTGATGATTTTACCCCTAGTAAAAATTTGAGAAAATATGTTCAATATTTCACAACTCAACATGTTCACTATGACTGAATGATTTATTTTCATTTTCAGGCTTCAAAATAGTCCAAAAACATAAACTCATTCTTCTGATATTTTTCAAGTAATCCATATAGGGTTGCAAATTTCCATTTCCATAGTTGGAAATTGTAACACCCCACACCCGACTTAGACGTTATGGTCGAATATTGATGGATCAGATCAATTTAAAGTCAAATATTTAATTCGAAATCAAGTAGTGGAGCGATATTTGCTAATTCGTTTTTCCAATTTTTTAGGGAATAAAATGTTAAAACTATTTATTTTATTACAGAAAAACATTTAAATAATCAAATTGTTTCACAACAGGAATTTTCTAAGTTATTAAATATTGAAAATCATGACTTGTCTTGTAAATCTAATAGTTTTGCAGTTAAAATCCAATAATACTAAATCTCACGTAAACAAACAAAATACGAAAAATAATGTCCAAAGTAATTTATAATTTGAAAAGTTCAAAAAAGTCCAAATTAAACATAAAGTTCATTTTAAACTGTTTTATTGAAAGAATCAAATCCCAAGTTCCCGCACGCTAATCAGTCCTAGGTGTGTTGATTACCTAAGAGAATAAACAAAAGGGTGAGCTTATGAGCCTAGTGTGTAACTTAACTCAGCAAGCAAATCAAAAACATATAAATGAACAAATATGCATGCAATTGAGGTTTAATTACAAAATTAAATGCATAATCAGATACAAAATCAAATCCTACCCCACACACCTATAAGGAAGCAAATGTCGCTTTTTAAAATAGTGCAGTCAAGCTGCCAGAATCAAAGAAGTATGGTAATGCCACCAGAACAGATATGTGGTCTTTAGCCACTAGATAAGGCGTATTATTAAGCTGCCAGCACTTCTTCCGTCTTATCAATGTCCCATCCCAATACTCATGAAATACTAATCAAATATCAAATACATATATGTCATACAAGCTAACACCTCAGGTTATAAAATCAGGCTTTTAGATAACATATAAACAGAGGCAGATTATCAGAATTCATATTCATAATACATATATATCACATTTCAAAGCTTACAAAGTGTCTAATTTTGCATTACACTTTAAAAATGGCCCTAACCAAATTTTATGGGAAAAGGCACACACGCCTATACGGCCCACACGACCCAACTACCTTGGCCCATGTGGTCCAAAAGGCCTGGCACATGACCTAACACATAACCCAAATAACCTAGGCCATATGGCTCACACAGTCTATCACATTGTCGTATGATGTCGATTGGGCTTTTCTTCATCACGGCATTCGGTTTTTTTGGGTTTTTCATAACACACCTGATTGTTTTTGAAACCCGATAGTACAACACACTTCCAGAACCCTCAACGAAAAAACAACCTAAGTCACCTAATTCATTGGAGAAACACCAAACGCCTCATGATCTTCTTCAGCAAAGCAACGACAATGACAAGGAAAGAACAAGAAATCAACAAATTGAGATTCAAAGATTAAGAAAACTGAACGTAGAAGAGAAAAGAAAGAAAAAAAAAAAGGTGGAAACCAAAAGAAAAATAGATGAACGTGGGATTAGGGGAAAGTTGAAAGAAAAAAACAACAGTAGTGGCAGAAAAATGTGAGAGAAATTTGGGAATAATATTTTTATAAAAATAAAAATAAAATAAGGTTTAAAATTAAAATCCTAAACTACTAGATTTTTTGCTAACTTATCAGTTTGACCAAGGTTTGAATTTGACACAAACACTAGCCACATGGGTAACACACTTAGGGCGAAGCAAAACTAATCTCCGTTTTGCACATACGAGATTCAAACATGAGACCTCTGGGTAATTTGAAACTTTACCACTATACCAGCAAGCTCATTCTATCATCAGTTGAGTGAAAATAACATATAAACCTAATATTCGAAGTCAAGGGTTGGGCAAAAATTAACAAAATTTTAAAGGAAAATGATTCAAACCCAGAACCTCTCACATACTACTTACAACACTTAACCTCTGAACGAGATTAATCACGTGACAATTTTTTAACAATGCAAAAACAAAAATTTTAGGGTGTTATAGAAACCTGCATTCACTTCCAAATAATTCCATTTATCTATTTTGGAAAAAAACCATAATCATTCATGAATTTTCCACATTTCTTTTTTCTATTCATTTCATTTATTTCTATTCAAACACACAATTCATTTATGGTTTCAACGAGCTAGTGGAGGGATCGATTGGGCATATGTAGTTGAAGCTCAAATGATTTATAATTAAGTTTAGGCTTTTTGACTATTAATTATAAACTCATTTAATCATGAAGTCATTCCACTGTAGTATTGTGACTGAGCTCTCCCCAACGACATACCATTACAAAAGCAACTACTCAATACTCGTTTAATAGCCTTGTCATTAGTGTGTTACCCTCACAGGATATCCTTAATCTCTTTGAGATAATATCTATTCTCCTAATATGATCCTACTTTATCTCATGGTAACCATTACATCTTCCTTCATGAAAATTCAATTACTATCAAATAATGATCAAGTCATCCATCGCAAAGACGGACGACCTGTGGCCATATTTACTTTTTATCAACCATGTAATACTAATGAGAGGATATCATTTACCCATGTTGTGGGCTATGAACTCAGCTATTGTGAATGACACTACATACTACAGAAGCCGTAAACCCAACACACCAACTTTCGGTTCCTTATTTATTTGAACTCAGGCTTTTACTTACATTAAAGTGTACGAGTCACGCATACATAGTTCGCCATCACTCAGGATTTAGGTATGCTACACTATGAACGTTGCAAGTGAATAAATCCATAAATGAATTCAGGATCTATTCTTCTTAGGTCCTGTCTGATGTACTGTTCGTCTAGTCAGTCACATCTATGTCTCTATCTTCTATGAATCATCCACTCTTGTAACACCCCAACTTGGCCTAGTGGCCGAATCTGGTGGTGTCAAATGGGATGGATTTGAAAACGATAGAACCTCTTCTGACTTTATCAATCTCCCAATTGTTTTTTTTTATATCAAAACGTTCATTCAAACAATCGTTTTGCCTTAAATAATGTCTTTTAACGGAAGCATAAGAGAAATCATTGTGTTTAATAAAAATAGTTCACATTTTAGAAAACCTTTATTTTAGAAATCCGTGTTCTATGTAAAACCATCACTATAATAAACGAGTTAAAACTGAAAATCCAAAACGAAAGTTAAACAGTTTAAAGAGTCCAGAAATTACAACCCTCAAAATATAATACCAAAGCTTAAATTAAACCATAAAACAAAGTAACATAGTTTATGGCAAGTGGTCATCGTCGAGTCCCCCACTGCACCGATTCGTCTAATTCTAAGGATTACCTGTTCAAAATAGACAGAAGGGATTGTAATGGCCTAAATTCAGGGTTATCAGAACAATGGTTTCGTAACCACAAATCTGATTTAAAAAAATTATTTTAATATTATTGTGTGAATATTGATATGATAGGACAGTCGTATGAAAATATCGATAGAAAAATTTTACCGATTTAGTGGTTAATTGGAAAAAAGAAATTATTGAAGAAATTGAGTAAAAACGAGGTATCGAGACCTCGATCTCGTAAAATTGAGTCAAAAATATTTTTATAAATATTTATAAAATTTTAGTAATGTGGTATTAAAAATTCGTTAGAAAATTTTAACGTTTGGATAGTCAATTAAACGAAAATGACTAAATTGAAAAGGGTGTAAAAGTTGTTAGAATGATTAAATAGCTTAAGTTTCTAATGAGAAAGGATGTAAAAGGAAATTAGACCCAAAATTTATTTGGGATGGACGGCAAGGGCATGAAATCAGCAAGAAAATTGATGATTTAAGGGCAAAATTGGAATATTGCATAATTAATTAAATAAAGATAGGACTAAAGTGGAAATATCTAGATTTCTTTTCATTCTTCTTCATTCTCATCAGCTAAAATGGCCTAGGAGGGGTTCCTTAAGCTGGTATTTCACAATTTTTGCATCAAGTGAGTTAATTCTTGCCTTTTTCTTGTAATTTTTGTGTTTTTAAGACTTACAACTAGGTCCTATTATTAAATTCATTAGTTTTTGATTTTATGGATGAAATTGAAAGTTAACATGATTAACTAATGGAAGTTTATGATGAATAAACATGGATTTTAAGTTTTAATTTTATCAAATGATGGATTTACTAAATGATTTTAGTAGAAATTGATTTTTAGGACCTAATTGTGAAAAAGTTTGAAATTAAGATTTAATGCTGAAATTATGATTTATAAAGGTTGTGAAGTAGTTTAAAATGATAGGATAAAGTGTTAATTGGGAAAAATCAGCTCATTTGAGGGGTTAATTGAGTAGGGACTAAATTGTAAAAATTGTAAAATTTAGGGTAAATATGCAATTTCAAAAAGTGAGAGGTATAAATTGTGAAATGAATTAGATTAAAATTAGATGTTAATAAATGAAAATTTTTATATTATAGATCAAGAAATTGAAGATAAACGAGGAAAGGAAAAAGTTACCGAATAGTTCCTGAAATTTTACAAACGCGAACGATCGACGAGGTAAGTTCATGTGACTTACATTGTATTCTTAAATAATTGAAATGGTTGTTTTATTATATGTGAATGTGATTTGAATGCTTATTGTATGATAATTGGTGAAAATGTTGACAATTCTCGATAAAGGGGAAATAAATCCCGGTTGAATGGAATGGATTTCGATGGATCACTGAAAAAAGAGTTGACGGCAAAAAAGGATCTAGCCCAGACAGGTGATCCTAATAGTAGCCCTCCCAAAGAATATGTGTGAAACGGATTTAGCCTGGACGGGTAATCCAATTAAGCTCACTAGAGTAATTGCCATTGTAGGGGATTTAGCTTGGACTGGTAATCCTGCTGTAAGAAATGAGGTTCACGGGAGTGTCTCTCTGAAGAGAACATGTGCACACATGAATATGAATTGACAGACCCGGACTTGTACACTAAAAGTGTACCCCTAAAATCCATCGAAATTCCGAGAAATTCAATGGGATAAATATGAGGAATAATAAGGGAAATGGAAAACATGGAATTGATGATTACTTTTGTATTGAAATTATATATTGATACTTGACTAATGCTTTGGTTGAGTTTGTATGTAATAGGTAAATAATTATTTGAAATAGATGTGTATTTGTATTGTTAAAAGTTGAATATGTGAATGGTAAGTTAAATTCTTGTTGCATGAACTTACTAAGCACCAAGTGCTTACCTTGTTTTCTTTTCCCCTGTTTTGTAGTACTTAAGAGCTCGAAGGTCGGAATTGGTCAGAGACACATCACACTATTAGCCTCTGCATTTTGGGTATATGAAGATGTTTATTTTGAATGAATGGCATGTATAGGCTAACTTATTAGTTTGTTAATGAAATGGATGATTGCAACCTAGCTATTGGTATGGCTAGTGTTAATATAACTTTTGGGTATATATATAACAAGTAAATTATGGTTTGCTTATGTGATGAAATGTCTTTAATATGGCTTTGGAAATGTATTGAAATTGCTTGGTTGGCATTAGATTGGTTTGGTGCAGGTATTGGATGTAAAAGGGTAAGAAACGGGGCTTGGAAAATAGCCTAGTTTTTGTCTACACAGGTAGACACACGGGCATCTGTCTAGGCCATGTGTGACACACGATCTGCCATATGGGCATGTGTTATGGCCGTGTGTCCTTTGCATCAAAAAAATTGTAAAACAGAATGCCTTGAATTGAGTACACGGGCCCCCACACAGGCGTGTGCCTTGCCCGTGTGAAGAACACGGCCTAGATACACGAGTGTGTGATACGGCCGTGTGAATCCTGCACTTAATTCGAATCTAAAAATTTGTCACACGGCCTGGCAACACGGACGTGTGCCTTGGCCGTGTGGAAATCATTTGTTCATGGTTTTGAAGTCAAAATGCTCCAGGTTTCCACACGGGCTAGGGATACGGGCGTGTGATGCCACACGACTTGGAACGAGGTAAGGCACATGGGCGCGTTGGCTACATGGCCTAAACCACACGGGCGTGTCCCTTAGCCACATAGACGTGTGAGGCCTAAAATAGAGAAGGATTTTGGGATTTTACGAAAAATTCCCTATGGTCTCGATTTAATCTCAGATTAGTCTCGATGCATATTATGGGCTTCGAGAGCCTAACTAAGGGATGCTATGATACATTTTGGTAAATGAATAGTAATTAACTCGGTCTAAATGGAAAATGGTTCTATAAATTCTAGTAATGCCTCGTACCCTATTCTGGTAATAGATATGGGTAAGGGGTGTTACAAGGTTGGGTTTACGTAAACTCAATATGTAACCCACAGAATTAAGCATGCATACATACATCAAATCAAATATCAGTTAGATACAGATTCGGGCCTTAAGCCCTTTCTAGATAAAGATACAGATTCGGGCCTAAGCCTATTTCAGACACAGATACAAATATGCATATTAAGTAATAGAATCCTATCCCCATACTCTACACATCATCTTCGACCATCCCTACACACCATGTGGGGTTTAAAACACCCACCCAGCCCTACACACCATATTTACCAATGCGGCAGATAACAGATAAAGTGCAGCTAAGCTGTAAGAATATAGGCAAAAATCGCCTTTCAGAACACTTTCTCCAAATATACATCATCCCATCCCTAATAACAGATACAGATAAACAAACTAACATGCTCACATGCTTACATATAACCATATACAGATAACAGATATGCAGATAATAGCACAGATAGACATGCGTCAGTACTTTAATCATATCAGAATGTCAGACAATTAGATCCTACAAACTAGGGTCTATTTAGCCTTTACCAACCCTACAAGGGGCTCACAGTCATTTGGGACGACCCATACAACCCTAGGGAAAATTCAACATTTTGGGCCCACATTCCTGTGTGACTCACACGCCCAGATTGGCCTTGCCCGTATGGATCACATTGCTTGGCCCAAAAGCCCACACGCCATTGTGGGCCCACATACCCGTGTGGCTCACATGGCCACATTCCGGCCATCACACGGTCGTGTCTTGCGCATGGCCTCACCTACACCAACCACACGGTCATGTCTCGCACACGGCCTGCTACACGCTTGTGTGACATCGATAGTGGCCTTTTTTAGCTCTCGCTGATTCTTATTTTTCTGTGTTTCCGGTACACACATGGTATCAGCTTGAAGCAGAGACACCCCCGAGAACACCAATACCTAAAAGTCAAAATATCTAACACCTTTTAGCAACCGAAAATGAATTAACGACTAAATTGATTTAAGCCCAAGAACTTACCACCACAGAAACGATCGCACGAAAGTTAAACCATTGAAGCAAAAACCCCAAATTCACCACCTTCACCTATGCAATCATACACAGAAGTCAGATTCCCTACTACAATTGTAACATAACTACGACAAAAAGAATCGAAGAGAAAACTTACCACCATTGCGCGAAAATGTGAACCAAAAATCGAAATGAACAAAAGAATCAAGATTAAACCAGAAAGAAGAGAATAATTGGCATAAAAAGTGAAGGGAATCGAAACTGACATCAATTTTTTTGAAAGAAAATAGAGAGAATTTTAAACAAAAGAGAAAATAAAAAGATGTTATAGAATTTTAAACAAAAGAGAAAATAAAAAGATGTTATCACATCCTTTAATCCTCTCCTATAATCCCCACTAAACACAACTACTTACAGAATCCCGATTACTTCCAACTTTTAACTGACTCCAGTAGCAAAAATTAAGACTCTTACAATTGTCAGGATTCGAACACAAGTCCTCCAGCACACAGACTCCTTTACCACATGAACCAGCAGGCTCATTCTGATGTGGTTCAACAAATAATTAAATATAAGCCCACCCTTCAAATGAAAGGCTTAAATCAGAAAAATATCAAAATTTGTTAAAGGTAAGGCTTGAACTTAGGACCTCTCACTCACAGCTAGAACACTTAACCATTGAAGCAGAAAGATATTTGTGTCAAACAATTATAGAAACTTAGACAAATAATTTGAGGCGTTACACTTCTGATCCTAAGACAAGGCATCTCCCTAATTGAACTTGATAGATGACATATTAGTCTTTCAACTAGTTTTCTCATTTTTTATTAGACTAAGGACATGTTTAGGTTCGTCTATTGATACAAGCTATCTTTTCATACTATGATTCAATGCTTAGTATTAGTTAAACATTAGGCAACCAATGAGCTGCATTTTTTTCCATTTTGCTTGGCATATAAAAACCATGTGAGGACAATAATGCAAAGTATATATGTAATTTATGGATAATTTTATTAACCAATCTGTTTGAAAAAAATACAAGTGTACTTAGACGAAAATACTACACTCAAGAGACCAAATCCAACAGGGCCAACACCTGAAGCTTTATTTTAGACTCTGAATCAAATACATCAACAGTTTATGAGAACTGCTATTGCTCCCCCAGCTCCATCTCCACCTCCTATCACTATACCACAATCTTAACCTCCTATTTCTAGTCAATAATCTTCTCTCGAAGAGATAAGAAAATATAGTGCTAAAGAATTTTGGGGGAAGAAAGAAAATGATCCTGTCGAGGTTGAGTATTGGCTAGAAAATAGTCAAAGAGTATTTGAAGAATTGCAATGTACTGAAGAAGATAAATTGAAATGTGTTATATATCGGTTAAAAGATGAAGCGTATCAATTGTGGACAATAGCCAGAAGTGTAAATCTAATTGAAAGGATTAATTGGAACTTCTTTTTAGTAAAGTTTAGAAAGAAATATATGTGTCAAATATATTTGGAAAAGAAAAAAGAGAGAGAGAGAGTTCCTCAGTTTGAAATAAAATAATTTGACAGTGGCAGAATATGAAAGAATTTGTCAGGTTATACAAGTATGCAAGAGAATTGATAGCTAATGAAGTTAAAATGTGTTGAATGTTCGAATAGGGATTGAAGGAAGATATTTTTGTTCCTGTTATAGCTCTGAACCTACAAGAATTTTTTATTTTAGTTGAAAGGGCTTAGAGAATTGAAGAAGGAATGAACATGTAGAAATAAAAAAATTGGGGAAAAGAATGACAAATAGTTCTATGGCTCCACTATCAGCAAAAAGAACCAGAGATTTCAAGGGTTCTAGATATTCATCTCTTGCTGTAGGAAAAATAACAAAAAGTTAGATAAGACATATGCAACAAACAACTTTAGTTGCTATTACTAGAGATTTAGAAAAAAAGGCCAATATCGCAATGTAAGCATTGTGGTAAATTTTATATAAGAGAATGTTGGTTGATCACTCGAGCTTATTTTAGATGTGGATCTAAAAATCATATGATTAGAGATTTTTTGAAATGTCAGAAAATATTGTGGACCAGTTTGTGAGGAATAATCCCACTTAGCAAAGAGGTAGACAATTTGGGGTTGTTAGTGGTGCAAGTAACATACAAATATCATTAAGAAAAGTAGCTAATAGATCTGAGATTTGAACACCTCAAGCTTATGCCATCAGAACCAGAGAAAAATAAGATGCACCATATTTGATTACCGATACTTTCTCTTTATTTAATTCTCCTATGTTTTCTTTAATTGATCCTAGTTCTACATATTCATATATTTGCACTGCATTAGTAGAAGAATGAGAGTTATCGATAGAGTTTATTAAGTTTGATGTAATAGTTACAAATCCTTTCAGATAAAATAAAAAAGTAAAAGAAAAGTATAAACATTGTCCCTTAAATATTCAAACTTGTGAGTTCCCAACTAATCTTATATCTCTCCCATTTCATGAATTTGATGTAATACTTGGAATGGATTGGTTATCAAAACATGGAGTGTTAGTTGATTGTAGAAGATTGAGAATTTCCTTGAGAACTTCAGGAGGAAAAGAAGTGATAATGATTGGTGAAAAGTTTAGTGGTTTGTCAAATGTAGTGTCTGCAATGTAAGCTTTTAAAATGGTGAGAAAAGGGTATGATGTTTTTTTCCCTATATCTTTGACACTTAGAATGACAAGTTCTAAAATAGAAGAGATACCGGTAGTACAAGATTGCCTTGATGTGTTTCCGAAAGAATTCTTAGAGTTGTCATATGAGAAGGAAGTCGAGTTTGCTATTGAAGTGATATTCGATACTACACCGATATCTATTGCACCATATTGAATCGTACCCATTAAATTAAAAAAGCTTAAAGCACAATTGTTGTAGCTACTTGATAAGGGTTTTATATGTTCTAATGTATCACCCTAGTGTGCATCAATATTATTTGTGAAAAAAAGAATGATGAATCATTGAGATTTTATATAGATTATTGTCAATTGAATAAAGTGATGGTAAAGAATAAGTATCCATTGCCTAGAATTGATGATCTGTTTGATCAGTTGAAAGGTGCAAGTGTATTTTTGAAGATTGACCTTAGATCGGGGTATTATCAATTACGGGTAAAAGAGCCTGATGTGCCTAAAATTACTTTTAGGAATAGATACGGTCATTATGAATTTCTGGTTATGTCGTTTGGGTTGACTAATGCACTAGTCGCTTTTATGGATTAAATGAACTAAATTTTTCAACCTTATTTGGGTAAGTTTGTTGTGGTGCTCATTGATGATATTTTGGTATATTTGAGAATTATGTTACAGAGCTTGAGAGAAAAACAATTGTATGCTAAGCTGAGCAAATGTGAATTTTGGTTGGAAGAAGTTGCTTTTTTGGGGAACATTATATCAACTGATGGTATTTAGGTTGATCCCAAGAAAGAAGAAGCCATACTTGAATGGAAAACATCAAAAAATGTGACGAAAGTGAGAAGTTTCTTGGATTGGCTGGTTACTAAAGAAGATTTGTCGAAGGATTTTTTATGATTGCCTTGCCGTTGACTAGACTGCTATAAAAAGATGTCAAATTTGAGTGGATTGAAAAATGTCAACAGAGTTTTGAAAGGCCGAAGGCAGCTTTAACTGAAGCTTTAGTGTTGAAAAAGCCTGAGCTAGGTAGAAAATATGTAGTTTATAGTGATGTATCGTACAACAGATTGAGATGTGTGCTGATGCAAGACAAGAAGGTAGTTGCGTATGCTTCTAGACAGTTGAAGTCGGTTGAAAGAAATTATCCTACACATGATTTAGAATTGGAGGTTGTAGTGTTTACTTTGAGGATCTGGAGACATTATCTTTACAGAGAAAAATGTTATATTTATATTGATTATAAAAGTATGAAGTACCTGTTGACTTAAAAAGAGTTAAATCTGAAAAAGAGTTAAATCTGAGTTAGAGAAGATGAATAAAATTATTAAAAGATTATGATTGTATTATTAATTACCATCCAAGAAAATCAAATGTCGTGGTCGATGTATTGAGTAGAAAATCATTAACAACTTTGAAGGCGATGAATGCTTATACGAAGTTGGAGCAAATTGAGTGTTGATAGCTGAATTAAAGGTAAAACCAACTTTATTGCAACATGTTAATGATGCACAAAACAAGGATGGAGAAATAGTGTCAATCAAGAGACAAATTGAAGATGGGAAGAATAATGAATTTGAAGTGGACAGTGATGGATATCTGTGGTTTCATGGTAGATTGTGTGTACATGAAGGGAAGAGTTGAAGCAAAGCACACTGCGAGAGGCTCATTGAGGCTCATTTGCTATGCATCTAGGAAATAATAAAATATATCATGATTTGAAGCATTTTTATTGGTGGAAAAGAATGAAAAAGGGTATAGTTGAAAATGTCTCTAGGTGTTTGGTTTGCTAACTGGTGAAAGCGGAACATCAAGTTCCATTAGGGTTGTTGCAGCCTATAACAACACCCGAATGGAAGTGAGAGAGAATTAATATGGACTTTGAGGTTAGTTTACCGCTCACACCCAAGAAGGAAGATGAAATTTGAGTGATTGTTGACTGTTTGAAAAAATCAGCTCATTTTCTGTTAGTCCGAACAAATTTTTGGAAGCGATTTTAGGCACATTGGGCACATCAGGTTCCATTATGTCCAAACGCTAGAGATGACATTGTTGGAAAGGACAACCACGAACCCCAATAGATTTAGTCTTCATGGATTGTAAAACAAACATGAAATATACTTTGGCCATACTAAAAAAATATACGCAATAATCCATTTTAACTTGCGAGCTATAAAAATCTAACATAAACACTTAATTAAATCAAAGGAAGAATATTTGATGTGCCACCAATACATTAATATCATGCACTATTAGTGAATAATAACATGACACATTATCATTGAATCAAATAAAAAATAACGAAGGACTTCTAAATAAATACTAATTATTTTTTAAACATAATAAAATAATAATTAATATTAAAAATATTAAAACCCTAAACCGATTATTGATATTTATTTAAAAATAGTTAAAACTAATTAATATTTAATAATGTTTAAATAAAATTATTAATATTTATTTATAAGTTGTTCATAAATTTTTTTATTTTACTTAATGATGAGGTATGAATAATGGAAGATAAAACACTATTCCTAAATCAGTTATTATATGCTTATATCCTTACCAGTTATTACCCAATGTTTTATACGTTATTCGTTGAACTAACTGGGCTAGTCTTTATGAATAATAATTTACTTCAAAGAAGCCATTAATTATACTATCAATTAAATCCTCCCACTCAACCCATAAAAATGTGGGTTACTTCAATGTTGGTGAATTTTTCACGTTTTATTTGTTATCTTAATTTAATATTTAAATACGTTTATTCAAAAAAATATAATAAATTTTTAAAAAATAGCAACATAAAAATATATTGTTTTATTAAGTAAAAGTTCTTTTTGATGATTTTTTGTTAATAACGTTTATAGAATATTTATTTGTGAGAATGTCAATGATATGGATTCAAGATTGTATGCATAATTTGATAACTTTTAGATGATTAAACAATTTCCCATTGTTTTTTATTTACTAACGGGGTAATTTATCGTAATATTTACAAATTGAAGTAACTTATCATAGGTTAATTTTTAATAATGAGATAACTTAATTATTATTAATTTTAGAAAATGTGAAGTTTGGCATATGAAGTAAACATCTAATGACTTGATTATTGGTATCGATATTGTTGTCAATATAGTAAGATCAGTTCAAGTGTTTTGAGAATTATCAAGTTTGGGACGGACTATGAATAATTTTAAACATTATATAAAAAAGAACAAATATGATAAAAGATTAAGATTCAAAAACTTAATAATATTAAAATTGAATTTAATCTAATATAATATTAAAATGAAAAATTTTCATAAAATTGAATTAAATCATAAAACGTCATCTTTTCTCATAAGTTGAATTTAAATTTTCATAAATTAATAAAGCTGAATGTAAAAATTGAATTTACTATTGAACAGTCTGTTGCTGCCGTATTTACTCAAAAGATGCTATTTTACTCGTTTTATTTTATAGCCACTATTTTTAAAAGTATTTTACAGCCACTTTTAATACAAAAGGGTTCACATGTAAAAGTAGATTTCCACATTTTTCTATTTTTTTATACGATATTATTGTATTTATCATATACCTAAAATTTCAAGTTAATATGATATTTTTATCATATATGTATATTAATATTTATTGAATGGTTTTGAAAGTTTAATTGTTAAAAAATTTTAATTCGCGTCAAATTTAACATATAATATTTATATAAATCAAATATAAAATATAACTATCAAATCAATAAAATATTAATCAAATATATAAAAAATTAAAACTATTTTTATTTTACAATAAAGTAAATGAATCCCTCCTCACTTTTAATATAATATTATATAATTACATATTATTTCAATTATTTACTCAAAAGATGTCATTTAAAAAAAAAATTAAGAACATGCCTATATATTATATTGATTTAAAATTGTGATTGTGTATATTATGCATGCAGGGGTGAAGGCGGGGGGCATGTGCTCCGGACCCCCTAAAACGTAAAATTATTATTTAGGCCCTTAAAATTTTTAAAAATTTTAAATTAGGAAAGGTAAAATTCCACTTTGGTCTTCCTAAAATTATAAAAATTAAATTTAATCCTTTACAAATTATAAAGGTATAAACTATAAAAAATTAAAATTTTATCCGCCCCTAAAAAATGGTTCTGGCTTCGCCCCTGTATGCATGATTATTTCTTTTAAAAATTATTTTATATAAAATAAACTATTCACTTATACTAGTAATGATGGATAAATATTAGGTCTACTTATATTCAATAAAGTACTAATATTATATAAAGAAGAATTATACTTAAAAATATGAGGACTATTTTTAATTTAAGTTGTTGTGATATATAATATGTGATGATTGTAGAAATCAAATTAATTTGATATTTGAAAGATATCGGTAATGATTAAATATTTTAGTGATTACCAATTTTTATTTTAATTGTTATAAATGTATTTATAATTATTTGATAAGTGAGGTTAATAATATATATATATATATATATATATATATATATAATATCTACACCAGACACATGAAAATCTTTTAACTTCACTTATAGTGATAAAAGAGCTCTATGGCCTACGAATCAAATAACAATCAATTAAAATTAATCAATATAACTTTTTTAATCATTATTAAAATTATAATAATATAATTAAATTTAATATTTTATAATTTTTTAACAAATATTTTATAATTTAATCATTCATGTATGCCAATTAACCTAGGATTATTAAGGAAAGTGTGTCGTCAGATTTGTTGGAAAGTGTGCCCTTAGTATAATTTTTCGTCATAATATACTTGTAAAATTTTTTAATAGATTGATCTAAATAGAATTTCATTATTTACATTAATATTGTTTGTATTTGTTCTCAACGATTTTTGCACACAAACCAAAATGAACAAGTAAATATTGGCTCATTGATTACCTAATATTAAGTTGTATTATGTGGTTGGATTATAATGTGATAAGACAACTTATATTAGCTAATAATCTAAAAGGTTTGTAGTCTAATCGACATTGAGCAAATTGATTAAAAGATTATTATGACATCTATTAAGTCTGAATAATAGATATCTTGTCTTGAGTATCGGATTAGATGACTCTCAGAAGATAGACATATAGATGTGATTGTTTGGATTGACAATACATCAAATAAGACCCAAGTAGAATAAGTCTTAAATCTGTTTATGAATTTATTCACTTCTAAAGTTCATAGTGTGACTTATTTCAATCCTAAGTAAGTGACGGACTATGTGTGCATAACTCATATACTTCGATGTATAGAAAGCCTAAGTTTAATTGGTAATAAAGTAGAAAGCTAGTACATTGGGTATACAACTTCAACATGGCATAACTTCTTTTATAATAGTGAAATTCATTGTCTAATAAAGGGTAAATTATATCCTCTTATTGGCATTACATGATAGATGGAAAAGTAACATGGTCATGGGTCATTTGTTTAGGCTGAATGATTTATTAATATTCTTTAGTAATTGACTTTTTTATGAAGGAATATATAATAATTATTATAAGATAAAATGAGATCATATTGGGTAAACGAATTCAACCCAAAGAGAATAATGATATCATATGAGGGTAGCACACATACGACAATGTTATTGGATGAACACTCAACAAGTAACTACTCAAGTTAAGGCTGTAAATGAGACACCGATGCTCGCAAGCTGCTCAAGTTCAACTCGAAAAAAATTGAACTCGATTCGGTAATTATCAAGTTGAGCTTGAGCTTGAGCTATCAATCAAAACGAATTCGAGCTTAATAATAATTGACTTGAGGGGCTCACGAGCCTTATCGAGCTTTTCATATTTTCATATTATTAAATTATGATATTGCCCTTAATATATATTATTAACCTTAAGCTTAATTATTGAGTCGAGCTCAAGCTCGAGTTCAAAAATCGGTAAACGAGCTTAATCAACCTCGAGTAGCTCGATTACATCTCGAGACGAGCTCGAGCTTAAAAATAGATGTTCGATCAAGCTTAAGCCGAGTATCGAGCTCTGAATTTTGAGTTAAGCTCAAGCTTGGCAGTATTCAGGCTCAGCTCGGCTCAATTACACCCCTAAGCTCAGTCATGGTACTTTAGTGGAAAGACTCCATGACTAAATAATGTTGTAATCATGGTTGTAAATGAATTGAGCTTGAACAAATAAACCTCTGTTCATGTTCGTTCGTTTAAGTTAAACGAACACGTTCACGAACAATGTTCTTGAATAACTAAAAATCAAACAATAAATAAACGTATGCATATATATATATACATATATATATATATATATATTATTTTTTTGATATAAAATAGTCAAATATAAATATTAATAATTATATTATAAATAAAAAATAAGCACACAATAATATATACTAATGGAACAATAAACGAGCTTTATTCATGAATATAAATGAACCTCAAAGTCTTTGTGATTAAATGAACCTCAAAATCTTATTCATGTTCAGTTATTTTGCTTAATAAACGAACAAAAATCAAATTGTTCATCGAACACTCTTTCATTTATAGCCCTAGTTGTAATTAATAGATGAAGAGTCAGAAATTAATTTCAAATTATTTGAGCCTTCATTATATATGTCCAGTTGGTCTCTCCACTAGCTTGGTATAGTCTTGATGCTTTACATTTGAATCAATGAGATGAAAATATGAAAGTGACGAATTAAAGAAATAGATCGCATGTATCACTATTCTCAATGAATGTGTTTTCTCACTATGAACAAGAGATAACTTAGAGATTAAATTAATTTCTTCAAATTATCATTTAATTATTTGTAATTGTTCGAAGTAAAAATTAAATGGACTATTCATTACAATTTTAGTGAACAAGTTAATTAAATTTAATTACTCATAGATTCTAGTACAATAAAGTTGTCATGACTTTGACATGAGGAGATAATTTACATAAGGAAATAAATTAAATTTATTTTAATTAAGTAAATAATGAATTGGGAAATAGAAAATAGTTTGTTGAGTGAGATAATTATATGGATTAGTTAAAAGTCCAGAAAATACATATAATTGTATCGAATACATAAATAAGCCCATAAGCTCATTTGATGATATGGTGGGTGACAAACCCTAGTCCCAAAAAGGGGTTGTTGTCGCCCACTTGATACAGTGCTAAGGAGACTGTGTATTTTCTGTTAAAATATTATAAATTTGTTTATCCTTGTTGTAACAGCTCGTTTTCCAGTGGTGTTGGAAACAGTAGTTTTGGGACCACAAATCAGACAAGTAAATCTATATTAATAATTATTTTATTCATATGATTCGATTATAGTTTTGTATTGAATTTTGATTAAATAAATTTTAACTAATTAAATAAATGGTTAAGTATAGGTGGTTACCTTGAAAGTTAAGTGGTTTCAAAAAAATGAGGTATCAGGACCTTGTTTCTAAAAATCGGGCTCGTAAATATTTACAAGAGTTATTATTTTGATATGTAAAAGTTTGTTCCAAAAATTTTAGCGTTTAGATATTTAATTAATTAAAAAGGACTAAATCGTAAAAGTCATAAAATCTAATCACTATTGAATTTTATTGTATAAATAGTTTAATTAGTAGATGAATGAGGACTCATGAAGTAATTATACCATGTTTTCAATAGTAGTGGAAGGTTAAGGTATATATTTATTGATTATATATGTTAATTTATAAGTTTAAATAATAAAGAAAATAAAATAAGTAAAATAAAAAGAAAGAAAACATAAATAATGGTGGCATTTTCTTCTTCTTTTAATCTTGAACACCAAATAGCCATGGTTGATAGCTTCTCACTTTCGGCCAAACTTTTTTTCTTGTATGGTAATGTTTTTTAAGCCCGTTTTCAATAATTTTTATATTTTTGAGATCGTTGAAACTAGGTCTAACTAACCCGTATCTCCGTTTTTTAGAACTGTTAAAGATTTTGGATTTAGCCATTGATGAATCTTTGTTATGCTTGATAAATGCTGATTGTAGTATTGGTTGTTGATTAGGACTATTTTGTGAAGTGATTTTAGTTGATTTTAAGTTTAAGGACTAAATTCATAAAATGGAAAATTTAGTATGAAATTCTTGATAAATTTCAATAATTATGGATTGTTTATGTATGAGAGAGAATTCGACTATCTTGAATTTGATTTAATTGTGATAAATGTTAAAGTTTTGGGATTAAGGATTAAGTTAAACAAAGTGCAAAACTTTAGGGAAATTTTAAAAAATGTCAATTAAGAAATCATATGTATTAAATAGAGTGAAAAATGTCAATTAAGAAATCAAATGTATTAAATAGACTTTTATAATGTATTTGGGACTGATAGTTGAAATAAAAATTATTGTATAGATCGAGAACTGATAGAAAATCGTAGAAAAGAGAATTACTGATTAGTCCCTGAATTTTGCTATCTCTGTAGTTTAGTTTGGTAAGTTCATACGGTTTAATTAGATATGATTTATATTATTATATTGATTTCAGAGTTGTGGTATCGATAAGCTATAAAAGTAAAATATTTTAATCCCATTCTTAATGCATTTTTGGATGATTAATTATGCAAATTAGTGAATTTGATACTTCTAATCCTTTAAATTCATGTTTCTATACTTAGTAGAGCATTTGGGAGCAAAAAACGAGCCAAAATCAGACAAAAAAGCTGTTTTTAGGATCCACACGAGCTGGATACATGCCCATGTGCCAGCCCATGTCGATTTCGCACCCTACTACCCAAATACGTGGAAAAACCCAATCTTTAGGCTTTCAGAGCATTCTAAAGACTATAAATACCAATTAGAAGAATAGAGAAGGAGGCAATCAGAGAAGATCAAAGAAAACACTTGAAGAACACCATCAAAATCAACTCGAAAGTAAATCTCCATCAAGATCGAATATCTCCTTTCAATTTCTTTCAAAGTTTTATTGAGTTTATTTATGTCTTGAGGCTATTTTGACTTTGAAATGTTTTCGTTTAGGATTATGAACTAATTCCCTAAATACTTAGGGAGAATGAAACCTATGATGAATCTTTTATTTAATTTCTGTTTTATGCGATAAATACTTGATTCTTACTCTCAATTATGCATGCTTATTTCTTGTTTTAATATTTCTAAGATATTAACTCATGTTTAATATGCTTATTTCAGTGGAGTAAAAGTCCCTGTTTAAGAGTAAATCTAGCATAATTGAGTAGAGTTACATGCAATCCTAGAAATAGGACAACATAAATCTATCGGATTAGAGTCAAATCTAATAGGAGAATCTATAGATCGAGTTAATACGACAATAGGGGTTTTAATTAGAAAGATATTTCAATTAATCAATCTAGAGTTAGTTGTTCTTATTTTAGGAAGAGATATTAACATAATTTAGTGATTTATACGGATTAAGACACAAGCGAAAAATCGTTTAATTCAGATTCATAATAAAAGGTGAAGTCTAGGTGGATTCTTTCCTGGGTATTATCTATCTCATTGGTTAATATTCAATTATTTCCTCGATTCAT
Organism: Gossypium stocksii; assembly: GCA_020496765.1. Taxonomy (NCBI): domain Eukaryota; kingdom Viridiplantae; phylum Streptophyta; class Magnoliopsida; order Malvales; family Malvaceae; genus Gossypium; species Gossypium stocksii. The sequence continues at coordinate 69,908,571 of CM035622.1, forward strand.
TCTCTGTTGCATCCTTAGATAAAATAGTTTAGTAATTTTAGATTAAAACACAATCACTTCAATTTGTCAGCTAAATAATAAGAAGACGGTAATTACTAGTACTTTTAGTCCTCGTGGATACGATATTCTCTACTCATCATAATTATACTATTGTTCAATAGGTGCACTTACCTTTGTCGTATTTATAGTTAGTTTAGTGACCATCAAGTTTTTAGTGCCGTTGCCAGGGACTAAAATATTAGGAACACTTTATTTTTATTTAGGCTGTTTAAATTTCTTATTTAGGCTATTTAGATTTTGATAGCATCATAAGATGATTCTTAGTGTCATATTTTACTTTGCACAATTGTTTTGACGGCCTCTCTATTTGTTTATTTGGTAATGCTTATATTATTTTTCTAATAGTGAATTATTTCTTTTTCAGGCACACCATAACAAACACACGCATCAAATCCAAGGTTTCCGTCCTCGCTTTGAAAAAGTAAAAGACTCCTGGCACGACCTCCTCTTCGAGCGCTTCTACCGAGCCCGCCACCCTATATCCGATTTCCAGTAGGTTTCCAAGAGCACTTATATCTACTTCTTTGACTAGGACCACTCGGCTTAGGCAGATGTATTGATTGGGCCGCTTTGGAGCAGGTCCAGTTAGCTGATCATGTTCGCGTCATCATTGCCACAGCCTTGTGGGACCGATTTTTCTCTATTATCAAACCCACATATGTGGAGCTGACTTTGGAGTTCAATTCTACATTTATCCTTCAGTAGGTGATGATGACCTATGATGAGCCAGGCACTATCACTTTTAGACTCGGTGGCACGACGCGACATATGAGTGTCCCTGAATTTGGCACTGCTTTGGGACTATACACTAAAGAGTTCATGAGTGCCGAGAGCTTTCTCCGCTTACACCGGCACATCCACTACTCGCCATCTCTTTGTTGGGTAGACCTCACGGTGGGTATGAGACCTTATGACGCAAGTCACTCGAAGGGGACTTCTCTTCCTCCGACCTTACGATATATTCATGCCCTCTTGGTTCATACATTGATCGGTAGAGGAGAGAGCATCAGAGTCGTCGGTACCATTGACGCGTATTTTCTATAGACCATGGCTACGGGGTGCCTTTTTTTATTTAGCTTACTTCATTGCTCTCACCTTTCGCCCTTAGACAGAGCACAATAGGAAGGGTCCTATCTATTTAGGCCCTTATGTGACTCGACTCGCATGCCACTTTAGTCTCCTCGATACACCGGAGCAGTCCTCCTCGCTTACACTAGTCAGCTAGGTGACCTCACAAGGATTATCGGGCATGACCCATATGAGGATGATCGAAAGACTTCGTGGAGTAGATCCTCTTCAGTACCGACTATCTCATTCTAACTCTCAGAATAAGCCCAAGGACTTCACTGATGATGTCCCATTCCATCCTGATGATCCACCTTATCATCCACCTTTGAGTCACCATCCTGCTTCTTCTACTGCTACATTAAATGACCTCTCTGAGCGATTCACTCACTTTGAGCACCATTGTTTTCAGAGGTTCAATAGTATTGACGCCACTTTATAGTAGATCTATCAGCACCTCCATATATCTTCCTCAACGTTGACGACTCACGATATCGACGCCTCTAACGATGAGGATCATTGAGTTTATTTTTTTCTTTTTATTTTCTATCTTTCTTTTTATTTCTATTTTTAGTTGTCTTATTCTTATTTTTATTTTCTTGTACTCCTTTCATTTATTATCTTTTGAACTATATTTTTTTATGGTTGTTTCTAACTGAGTTACAACCCTTTAATCTTCTTTACATTTTTGTTTATTTTCTTATTAGTTTACTCAGAATCATGTACTACATTTAGATTTGCCTACAATTCCACTTTTTACTATTCTGACGATTTCATCCAATATTCAGGGCAGTTTCAGTTTTCTTCCACTCTTATGATATTCTGCATACACTGTGATTATATATGTTTGTACATTGAGGATAATGTACATCGTAAATGTGGGGGGGCTATTTATATAATTATTAGGAAATCTCTGAATTATGTCTTGTGTTTAAGTAATTTTTTCATACTTCCATTAGAGTGAATTTTTGTCGATTTGGGATTTTTATTGATATTGTTTTGGATTAATTTCTAGATGTTTGTGCGTTGGTTGATTTAAATTTTAAGATATGAGAGAATCAAGCATGATAAGTTTATTTTCAGAACTAAAAATTTTAGGTTGTTTCCCTGAAATGATGTATTATTTTAAAATTTTAAATTCACAAGTTTGACAGCAAAAACCATGATTTTTTGTGAGATTTTGAGCTTTTAGAGCATACATTTTTCTTACTCATTTTATTATTGGTTATGAGTGTGTCAACTTGATTTGTTATTCTAGAACTTGCTTCGATTATGCATGTTAGGACCACACCTTTGATTTGATTTACTGATATGATAAAGACACTTAGGTTTTATCCCGCTTATCCCATAAAAAGCCTACCTTTTTAATTAACCCTTAGCGAACCTCGTTGAGGCTAACACACCATTCCTTGATTTACTCAATTATGTTAACCCATAACTCATTTTTTGTTCGTTGAGACTTTTTCCCATTTTATTGACTCCCTTTTTGTCGAGATTTGATTTGGTTAGTTGCTTAACTATGTTCTTCTGTTCGATTTGCTAAATTAATTTTGATTGTTTTAGATAAAAAAGTAAGAAAAAAAAAGGAAAAAAATCAATAAAAAAATACATTGATTATTATTTAGTTCTATGTTGATTGAGCTTGAACAGTTAAATTCTTATTTTGAAAAGAAGCTCATATTTATCCTTGAATAGTTCTTGGTTTATGCTCGTTTTTAATTCAATATTTGTTTTTTTTTTCTAGTTTGGTAATTTATCAATTCGATCTCGATTATAACCAACATTTTTGGCCTTTCTTCACACCCTTAAACTAAGCCCGGTTACAACCTCTTAAAGACCTTTTGATTTGTGTATCATCTCATTTTATAGTGGTGGAGATTTGATTTTCATACAAGCCTATGGTAATGACATTTCTTGTTTGACTATTAAGTGCATATTATTGAACCTTAATCACTTTGAGTGATTTGATGAATCTTTAGTAAGGATGTCGATTCTTGTTAATTTTGAATTAAAGGTAACTACTTAAATAAGGGGAGACGCTTATGTTTTCGTGTTTAAAAATGTTAGCTTGAATTGTTTGAGACTTTAGTGCTCTTTTAGTTGAATTGCCAATGCATGATTATTTGTGAATTATTTTGAGACATTATTGATAGGAATTACAAGTTCAGAAATATTAATTTTAATGTGAATTGAGGATTTTGCTTAAGGACAAGCAAACTCTTAAGTGTGGGGATATTTGATAAGCTATAAAAGTAACATATTTTAATTCCATTCTTAATGCATTTTTAGATGATTAATTATGCAAATTAGAGAATTTGATGCTACTACTCCTTTAAATTTATGTTTCTATACTTCGGAGAGAATTTGGGAGCGAAAGGGGCGAAAAACGAGCCAAAATCAGACAAAAAGAGTTGTTTTCAAGATCCACATGGCCTGGGTAATTCCACATGGGCTGGACACATGACCATGTGTCAGCCCGTGTCGATTTCGCACCCTACTTCCCAAATACGTGAAAAAACTCAATTTTTAGGCTTTCAGAGCATTCTAAAGACTATAAATACCAATTAGAAGAATAGAGAAGGAGGCAATTAGAGAAGATCGAAGAAAATACTCGAAGAACACCATCAGAATCAACTCGAAAACGGATCTCCATCAAGATCGAAGATCTCCTTTTAATGTCTTTCGAAGTTTTATTGAGTTTCTTTATGCCTTGTGGTTATTCTGACTTTGAGATGTTTTCATTTAGGATTATAAACTAATTCCTTAGATACTTAGGGAGGATGAAACCTATAATGATTCTTTTTATTTAATTTCTATTTTACGTGATAAATACTTGATTCTTGCTCTCAATTATGTATGCTTATTTCTTATTTTAATATTTTCGAGATATTAATTCATGTTTAATGTGCTTATTTTAGTGGGGCACAAGTCCCTATTTAAGAGTAGATCTAGCATGATTGAGTGGAGTTGCATGCAATCCTAGAAATAGGACGACATAAATCTACCAGATTAGAGTCAAATCTAACAGGGGAATTCATAGATTGAGTTAATGTGACGATAGGGGTTTTAATTAGAAAGATATTTCAATTAATCAACCTAGAGTTAGTTGTTCTTACTCTCGAAAGAGATATTAACATAATTTAGGGATTTCTACGGATTAAGACACAAGCGAATAAACCATTTAATTTAGATTCATAATAAACGGTGAAGTTTAGGTGGATTCTTTCCTGGGTATTGTCTATCTCATTAGTTAATATTCGATTATTTCCTCGATTCATTCTCTGTTGCATTCTTAGACAAAATAGTTTAGTAATTTTAGATTAAAACATAATCACTCCAATTTGTCGGCTAAATAATAAGAAGACAGTAATTACTAGTACTTTTAATCCCCATGAATACGATATTCTCTACTCACCATAGCCATACTATTGTTCGATTGGTGCGCTTACCTTTATCATATTTATAGTTAGTTTAGTGGCCATCAGGTATGTTAAGAAATATATACCTGTAATTAAATTATAATAAATTGATACAATGTGAGAAAATGAACTGAATTGTAAAATGTTATACGATTACTTGTATTGAGCCCGAATGAACATAGGATAGGATACAATTGGCATGTCAATAGGTTATATCGTGCGTTGTACGAGTCTGACTTGAGATAAGATGATGATTCCTGATTTATTCCTATCCACTGAATATACCGGAGTCCAATATTTGTTGCGGACTATCATATTATATTTCTAGTGTTTCTAACATGTTACCGAGGGTGGATGTAAAGCATTCGGGCTTGGCACTTGGTGTCGAGGTGTGTTCTAGAGGGATGTTAACCTACGGGCTAAGCACTTGGTGCCAAGGAGTATTCTCGGTTGGTTTGGCTCATTGGAGCATTTTGGTGTGTTTCGGTGGATAACCGCGTACCCATATCCATTTTATTCTATCATAAATAAAAATATTTTACATATTAAAGAAAAAATAAAATAATTTGTATTGTATTTCTGTTGACATGAAAAACAGCCACATGTGCCACAAATGAACATGTCTAATTTTAACTTAAAAGCCACTTTTAATGGTTTCTGGATTATGGTTTTATCTCTTTAAAGCTAGATTAAGAAACGCCTTGTTTATACAGTATCTTATAGAAGCACAAGCTAGCAAGTTAGTTCGATTATTTTTTGCTGACATAAAATGGTAATCTTAGACGACTAGTTTAATAAATTAAAATGGAATAAATACGACACGATTAATGTGATATATTATTGTGCAACATTTGTATTTAAAATTTTAATAAATTTTAAATTAAGTTATTAATATTTTTGAAATTTGATTTTTCGGTCACCTTGTCGTTAAGTCCATAACAAAATTTTAACATAATTTTTTTTAATGATTGATATAACAATAATTTTACCCTTTGCTGTTTACATATTTTATTATTTTAGTCCTAATTCTGAAAAATCATAACAATCCAGAAAAAAAACCATAACTATTTAAAAATAGAAAAATATACATATTATTAAAATTATTAAAATTTTAAAAAATATATAAAGTTATTTATAAAATTATAAAAATATAAAAAATGATTTTTTGAAAAACTCTATACTAACCCAAATAAATTTTTTAATATTTTTAATAATTCTCTATTTTTATTCTCATCTACTTTATTTTTTGAATTTTTTAGTATATGACTAAATTGACAAATTTTATAAATGTTGATAGTTAAATTTATTAAATATTTTAGAATTAGGACCAAATTGACAGAATATCTAAATATTGGAGGACTAAATTTATTATTATACTAATAAGGAAAGTCATGTCAAACTTTTGTTACCGACTTAAAAACAAAATGACTGAAAAATTTAAATTTTGAGAATATAGTGACTAAATAAAACAAACATTTAGTTGGATGAAAAAAAATAGAAACAATTTTATAGTTGAGTGACTTATAAATAAATACTTATAACTTCACTTAAGCATTACTAAATATTTAATTATAAGTGCTTCTTTTTTCTTTTTTGAGTATAGGAAAATTTAGGATTTAAGGTTTTTGTATTTATTTATGCTTAGTAATTATAATTGAATTATATTTAAAAAAAATTAATAGTATTTGTTTATATGTTCTCTACTTTTTTTTGTTTTATTAATAATGATGTATGGTATGGTTGGTCACTAATGTTGCATGATTGTCATGCACAAAGGATACATCAAATATTATCCTTAAGTTTAATTTATATGGGTTAATAAAGTATTGGGTTAATGTTTGGTATCTCAGGTTTAACTCTAACCTTGTGTAAATATTACAAGTAGGTGCTTAGTTTAGATTTTATTTTAGTTTAGGGTAAATTACGTAGTTGGTCATCTCATTTTTAGGGCACTTTTATTTTGGTCATCAAACTAAAATCCTTAAAATTCTGTCACCTAATTTTTAGAGTGCTTTCATTTTAATCACCCAATCGTTAAATCTCTAACAGCGGTTAACTATACATGCCTCATCATGTTTATTATTAATTTAATAAACAAGTACAATTTGATAATTTTTTAAAGCATTATTTTAGTTTCTACCGCTTTTCACTTTAATCATTAATGTTTTTTTACCCCAATAATACTTAAAAAAAGATATTTTTTGGGTGACCAAAATGAAAGCGACCAAGAAAGTGGGTGATCAAAATGAACGTGTAATCATGATGTGCCGTGCAAAGTTAATTTCCATCGGAGATTTAATAGTTGGGTGACTAAAATGAAAACGTCCTAAAAGTTGAGTAAAGGAATTAAAAAGATTTCATTTTGCATGACCAAAATGAAAGTGCTCTAAAAGTTGGGTAACCATTTGAGTAGATTATCTTTTAATTTAATTTGATCATAATTCTTAAAAGGCATAATGGCTTATTTGGCCCTCTCATTTAGACCTGATCATGGGTCGAGCCGGGGTTGGATTAGGGATGATACAGAATTTTAGACCCGCTTTCTAGACTCGCAACAACCCAAAAAATGGGCGTAAAATTTTCCCTAAGCATGACCCATATTAAAAATACTAAACCCAACTCGACTTGGCTCGATCGTAATAATTTTTTAGATTATTTTTGTATATAAAAACAAACTTAAAAAATATAATATATCAAATACACTAAAAACATTAAAATAAACGTTTCCCAACAAATTGAAAATACAAAAAAAAAATAGTATAAGCATGTGATTCAAGTCAAGTTGAGCTGAGCTTGGGCCAAAAAATTTATGCTCAAAGCTTGGTCTGTTTTGAAAACAAGTCTTTTTTTTTTTGTTCAAACTCATTTTTCGAGCTTATATTTTTGCCCAAACCCTCCTACTTTTTGAACAGGCCTTCAGAACTGAACGGGTGGCTTGGTCCATGATTAAGTCTACTCCCACCTTACAAAAAAAAAATCATTTTAGCCCTCTATTTAATTTTTTACCTCTTTTAGCCCTTAAACTTGTGTTATTTGTCAAATTACCCCAAAATGGACGGAAAAGTTAATGTCTAATAACTTTTGCTAACATGGCATACACATGGATGTCATGTCATCATTTAATTAATTTTTAAAAATTAAAAATTTAAAAAAATTAAAAAATATTTTTAATATTTTATTTTTAGAAAAATTAATTGTTGATGTGGCATATATGTGGATTGCCACATGAATGCCATGTCAGCAAAGTTAACAAATGTTAACTTTTCCATCCAACTTGGGGTGATTTAACAAATAATGCAAGTTCTAAGGTTAAAATTAGAGAAAAAAATTAAATGGGTGGTTAAAATGACTTTTTTTTTTTAAAACATTGAAGGGTCAAATAAATCATTATACCTTATTCAAATGTGTATTGTTTATATTTTTAAGTTCAAGAAAAATAACATATTTAAAAATTCTTTATTTTTGTATTTTATAATTAAATTTGAATGAGATATTATTCTCATTAATAATAATATTCAACACAATAATTTTTTTGATGAATTATAAGAGGAGAGCAAAATTGTAAGAACAACGCGATTAGAATTCAGGCCACATTTGAAAGGATGAATATCGTATTCATGGCATGAGAATGAAGAAATTTTCATCTTCAAATCTAAGTAATTGGTATATATAAAAGAGGAATCTTAGACATCTCAACATGCTCGTGTGCTTCAAATTATCATTAACCATCTTATTTTATTTTATTTCTCTGCTTACTTTTAAAGAAATATAACTTAGAGATTCATTTTACGTTTTCTTTATGATCATAGTTTCTAGTCCAAGTCACAATTGTTGGGATTTTGAAGCAAAAGTTAATTAATACCCTAAAAGTAAGATCAGTATCACAGAAGAGAAAATAATTATGAATCAAGAAAACAAACTAAAATAGAAAATTGTAGGTCTAAAGTTGGCACAAGTTACAACAAATATTGTTGGGTGTTTATTTCACGTTGTGGGCTTAAGTCCTAAAAATTGTGTATTACTAGTGTTTCTCTCATCGATAAATGTATTGTTAATTTATTGAGCCTTTTAATTTATTTATTTTTTAATCCCCTCATAGATTGTTAAGTATTGGCGTAACAGTAGATATGGCATCTGGTAAGAAAAATTGATGACATAACAGCTGGTATAAAAAAAACAAATTGACGTTGATAGCTTAATTAATTTTTTATTATTTTTTCAGGGTTTAATTTATTTATTATCTTCTAATTCTGCTTGTTTTTTTTTTTTTTTATATTAGCACGTAATTATTTTTTCATGTTAATTGTCATGAGCAGTTAACAGTCTATTATAAATTTTGACAGATAAATAAATTTACAAGCTTAATTCAGTATCAATCATGATTTAAGCACTTAATTTATTTTTTAATTATTTTCGAAATGCTTATTTAATAATTTAACTATAAATTTATAATTTTAATATTTAACATCCGATTATTAGATACAGATTATTTTAATATTTAATATATTTTTATTCGGATTATTTGATTTCTTAAAACTTCATATTCACTCATAATCATATTATTTTTAACTATAAATAGTCATCAATTATAAAGAATTTAAATATGTCAACATTCTCAGTTTCAATAGTCCTCTTTAAAACAAGTTGGGATGGCAACCTCCAAACTCTTCATCATGCTCGCAGTACTCATATGTATGGCTCCAATCAACACTTGCAGCAGCGCCGCCGCTTCTACCGCCTCCATGGCAACAAGACCGCCATCACCAAAGTTTCCAGCCATTTTAGTATTTGGTGATTCAACTGTAGATACAGGCAATAATAACTATGTCAAAACATTGTTTAAAGCTAACAGGCCACCGTATGGCGAAAACTTTCCCGCCCACATTCCGACGGGGAGGTTTTCCGACGGAAAACTTGTCCCCGATTTCCTCGCATCGTTTCTAGGGATCAAAGACGATGTCCCGCCGTTCCTGAAGCCAAATCTGTCGGAAAATGAGCTCCCAACTGGCGTTACCTTCGCGTCAGCTGGATCAGGATATGATTATTTAACTACTAGGTTATCCAATGCCATCCCAATTTCAAAACAAGTTGAGATGTTCAAGAGTTACATAAACAAGCTTAAGGGAATTGTTGGAAAAGATAAGGCCAACAACATCATTGGCGAAGCTCTGGTAATCATTAGTGCAGGGACTAATGATTTTGTTTTCAATTTCTATGATATTCCGACCAGACGATTGGAGTTCGACATTGTTGGATACCAACATTTTCTGCTTCAGAAACTAGAAGATTTTCTCAAGGTAATTAATTACACTGCTTACTCACTTAACCTGAGAATCGTCAGGATTTAATTCATATTAATATAGGCAATTGTGAGAGGCAAAAAGTAAAATAGTAATCATGAAATATAATAATAATACTTAATGACATTTAAATGATTAATATTTTCTCATTATAAATTTGAAATTGAATGTTTGACTTTTTTTTAATGTTGAGAGGTAAAATTTAATTTAAAAAAAAACCTTAAATTAAAAAAAAATATAAACCTTAAGGATTAAATTTAATATTACATCTAATACTTTTTTTTTCAGTATTAGTTTTATAATTCACATTCGAACTACATGATTCTCCTCTTAACAATATTGTCTCGAAAGTCATTATCAAAGCAGAGGTCTAACCAATGTGCAGTAATATCTTATTACTGAATTTATTTATATATAGGAATTATATGAGCTCGGATGCCGAAAAATGATCGTAGCCGGACTGCCTCCCATCGGTTGCTTACCGATTCAAATGACGGCGAAATTTCAAATTCCAACAAATCGAAAATGCTTGGAAGATGAGAACTCGGACGCTGAATCTTATAACAAGAAGCTTGCCAAACTGTTGCCTGAACTACAAGCAAAGCTTCCAGGGAGCAAGCTTGCATATACAGACCTTTATGAACCATTATTTGACATGATTAATTATCCTCAACAATATGGTAAATAAGTTCCATCTTTAAACAGTTCTAATTATATTAGGTTTTTAAATTTGTCAGATGCACGAGTCAATATTTTATAAAAATAAAAAAAATTGAATAACATTATTATTATTATTTATGTGAAACAGGATTTGCAGAAACAAAGAGGGGTTGTTGTGGCACTGGATTCATAGAGGCAATATTCTTGTGCAATCCAGTGACTCCAATATGTAGAAATCCTTCAGAATTTTTGTTTTGGGATTGCATTCATCCCTCCCAACAAACTTATATTTACCTTGCGAATTACATTATCGAGGAAGTTCTTCCTATCTTTCTTCAATAAAATATATATAAATAGGATTATTATTTGATACATTGTTACGAAATGTTTTAATTTTACAAGTATATTTCAATTATCGATGTATGTCTCTTCTTTGAATATATATATTTTTTAATTTATTAAGTACACTCTTAATAAGAAGTGTTACCTTTTAAGCTTTATTTGTAGAATTTAAAAATTCCATAAAAAATGTATCAAATAATTTAATATATATATATATATATATGATTTTAATATTTTTATTATATTAATTGGGAATACATATTTTATTTGTGTGTATATGTTCGATTGTGTATATTCATATAAATATGTTGTTTTAGTGTTAGCAAAATAATTCATTCAATCTAAATCATGTAATTTTAAATTGAACCTATGAAATTTATATTAAAAAAATTTTAAATTTTTTAATTAAGTGTGATGATTTTTTATATAAAAAATTTTATCGGATTAAGAAAATAAAAGTTTTCTATATTAATGAGTTGCTAAAAATCCCAAAATATAATTTTCGTCAAAATATAATGACTAAATAAAGTAAATTACAGTAATCTTGCCAAATATATATTTTTTAAGTTTCAACGTACCCATCAAATTTTATTATGAACAATTAACCTTTTAATCGCATAATAAAGGTGACATTGCTAAATTGAATACATTACCAAATTGAAGGTTGGATCCATCCTTGATGTTTTTGAGAATTTATTAATCATATGGTAGTACTGAATGGACGGTTGAACTAGCACGCTTCGCCTTACATTATTTAACTTTCTACTAAAAATTTAAGAATTAAAATATATTTCAAATTTTTATATATTTTTATATATTTTCGATTTAATTTCAATATTTTTACTTTTAACATTTTAGTTCTTTTTATTTTTAAAAATTGAGGTCCAATTATAAATTTCGTTAAAATTTTTTTATTAAATTTATTTATTTTACATATTGACATTTTTATTCTTCTAAGTAACTCAATTTTTGATGATCGAAGTTTTTTTTATGATACTATATATATTAGGGATGGTAGTGTTAGCTATAGTTTATTTTCTTAATATTATAGTTATAATTACTCTACCATGCTTAAATTTAAGATACGATCTCTATACTTTTATTTGATATTATTTGTGTCAGGTATAAAGTGTCTTTAGTCATATTATTATTTTTATGTATAAATTTGAGATTTAGTTCCTATATTTTATTGGGCAAAATCTGGTCTCTGTATTATTATAACGGCATTAGTTAATCTAAATAATTAATACCATAACTGATTTGGTTAAAATGTTAATATGGATTTATACTTAAAAATACTCATTCAAACTTATCTTGATAAAATAATTTTTGTATTAGAATAATATTCTTAAGACAAATAGTGATGGTATTTTAATTGAAATAGTTAACGATATTGATTGTTTAGACTACTAATGACATCATAAAAGTATAAATATAGATTTATATAAAAAAAATTGAAGTATAAAGATTAAATTTTAAATTTTAAATTTTAAATTTTAAATTTCAAGATAGGATAAGGACTAAAAGAAAAATTTAACCATTGTATTATAATGCTAAAAAAAGAAGAAGCAAAAGGTAAACCAAACAAAAAGGTAAGTTGACGTTTGTCAAAAGGTAAAACCCTTTGGAGTTTACTTTTAACTATAGATTAGTGTAGTTCTCACGTTTTGTATTAGGTTGATTATTTGTTTGTATTAGCATTTTCGTTATGTTTTAGTTAAGTTTTTATAGTTTAGTTTAAATCCAATAAAAAGTGTATTTAGAGTCTTTTATTGACTTTAGGAATCGAATGAGGCTTAAGGTGAGCTAATATACTTCGTGAGTGTGCAGGACACTATTAAAAGGTGTATTAACCAAATACTAGTTGCTAAATTACAACACGGAGCATGCGATGTTGTAACATAGAGAGTAGAAAAGAAGAATTCCAAGACTGCATTCAATGTCGCGACACATCCCGAGGATGTCGCGGAACACCCCTTAAGACACCCTAAAGTTGAACATACTGCCTTTGATGTCATGACACAGGACATGGTGTGTCATGTGACACCCCAAACTCGACCGGGATGGACCGGCTTGAATTCAAAGCGTTACATTAGCAACCAAAGTGACTCTCTAGCTAACAACCAACTGACGCACACCCCAACCTTATAACACCTCATTTATGACTAATTAACTATCATTTATTAATGCGGAAGCAATTTTTGAACCATTTTTAAACTTTTTCTAAGTATTTAAACCTAAGGATATTTTGGTCATATTCCACCTAAGGTTATCCCGATTCTATTTCTAAATAGTTTTTGACCTTCTTTTAGTAAAATTATGCAAACCCTAAAAATTTTAGCTTAATTCGAGTTCATTTATTGTGTCTAATTTAAGTATTATTATTAGGGACTAAATCGTAACTTTTACAAACATTTATTACATTTTCTAAATTAAAAAATAAGAGCGTTTCTACCAAATATTAACAGTTACAAGTCTAATCCTAAAATATTACCAAGTTTCCCTATCATTAAAGGCTTCAATTAATCTAATCAAGTTTTAAGACTAAATTATAAATTAAGAAAATTAGAATACTAGATTACAAAAACAAAAAATCAAACCCCTAAAAATCCACACGCCTGTGTGAAAAGACACATGCTCATGTGCAACCACTGCACCTATTTTGTCAAAATTCATTTTAATTACCTGATTTTACATTACTTACACATTAAACTTGAAATAGCTACAATTAATTACTATAAACATCCACACTTATTTACAAAAAAATAAACAATAATTAATCAAAATTTAACACCCAATCACATGCTTAGAAAACACTAATTAATTCACACAAGCTACATACCTTAGTCGCAAGCAATCCACTCCATAGTAAGCTTCAATTAAATATTGTTAGTATAAAATACATGCTTCATGCACCATGTTATCAACCACCGTATGAACACTCATCAACATACCATAAATCAAACATTAATTAGACATAAAATCATGTATTAAAGTATTATAAAATCACCAAAATTAAAGTCCAAAATTTAATGTCCAATGTCCATTACAAATAAAATAACACTAGTCCCAAAAGCATCACAATGCCCCTATATAGTCTCTAAAGTAAATTTCTTAAGCCACTACTGAGTCTTATTTGTGGTCGTCTTTACACTCTCTTCTAAACTCCTTACGACTAAAAATTCACTGCACGAGATGTAAGGGTGTGAGCATAAAAAGCTCAATGAATGATAGTATAAACATCAAGTAATTTGCACCCAATCATGCATAAATCAAAGTAATTAAACATTAAATTTTCTATCATAACATGTAAATAATTCATCATAACATCACATTCTATTTCAAGAATTAAGAATCAATTTTTCCATGGCATGTAAAATCATATTTTAACACATAAACATTCAATTATATTGGCATAATACATCCATGGCAATAAGTAAACGTGTGATCATACATTGGATAAATGGATCTTTGAACTCCCATAAATCAAATACAATCCTCTGAATTGAGCGGGCTGAAGCCACACGCTCCCTTATAGCGCCTCAAATAACCCAATGAGTAGAGATTCAAGCTCAACACTCCCTTATCTGCTCCAAACAAATTAGTCCACCAAAATCCATATGCTCACAGTATCATAAATAATCGTGAGTACTCACAAATCCTATGTCATGCCAACTATATCCAATGGATCCATCATGCAATGTTTCCAATATAATTGTAACAGCCCGAATTTGGGCTTAGTCAGAACAGTAGTTTTGAAACCACAAATCTGAGGTCAAGAGATTAATTTTAATATTATTTTATGTGTTATAGCAGAAATTTATGAGTGCATGAAAAATTTGGTGAATTAATTTTAGCGATTGGAAGCTTAATTGCGAAAAAGGACTAAATCGCATAAAAGACAAAATTTCTATTTTTCAAGCAAATGGTGTTAAATAGCTAGAGAACCTAAATTGGGGGCCTTTAATGAGCAATTACACCCATTTAAATAGGGTGGCCAGCCATGAGACATGAAATAAGGAAAAGTCAAAGAGTTGGTAAATTTTTTGTGACTAAATTGATTAAATAATAGCATAATTGCCTAGCTTTCAACTTTTCTTCATTTTTGCCTTCATCTTCACTGAAAATATCAGCTCACTAAGGGGTTTCAAAGCTTAAATTTCAGCCAAGCTATTTCTCTTGAAAGTAAGTGATTCTCTTGGTCTTTCTTGATAATTTTGGTACTTTTGGAACCCTTGTAACATGGGCTATCTATGGAGGAGACTATTTTGCAAAATGATAGAAAGTCTAGGGTTTTTCCATGAAAGTGTTCATGTGGTTTGCTAGGATTCTATGGAAGAAAATGAATCATAGTTGTTAAATAAACAACTTTTGTGAAAGGGTGTTCATGGAAAACACCTAAAATGGACTTGGTTGTAAAGTTGTTAAATTGTGTAATAAATGTATGAAATACTGAAAATTGTGGGCTGCCATAAGAGTGAAAAGAATTCGGTTAGGCTTGGTTAATAAGGAAATTCGATAAAAATCAATTTCTAAGCCTAGGGGTAAAATGGTCATTTTACGAAAGTCTAGGGGCAAAATGGTTGTTTTGCCAAATTATGAATTTTGAATTGTTTAGATTGATATAGTGATTAAATTAGTGAAATTTTGTTATTTTAGATCAAGAAGTACGAAACCCGAACCTAGACCGGGGGAAGGCCAAGCAAATGGACTAAACTGAGAAATCGTTCACATTTTGTATACCGAGATAGTTGTAAGTAAATAATACAACTTTTCTATTATTATGCATGAGATTATCTAATTTGCATAAAATTAATAAATGTGAATTTGAGTAATGTATTGATGAGAAAATTATGTGATAAAGCCCAGTTGAATTGTAGGAATAGATTGGATATTCTTTGCCATAATATTAGGGATATACGAGTGCTAGTGTAAGACCATGTCTGGGACATGGCATCGGCCTCGTTACGTGTTAGTGTAAGACCATGTATGGGACATGGCATCAGAGTTGATACGATTGCTAGTGTAAGACCATGTCTAGGACATGGCATCGGCCTCGTCTTGTAAGCTAGTGTAAGACCATGTTTGGGACATGGCATCGGCTTGGATATGTGTCAGTGTAAGACTGTGTCTGGAACATGGCATTGGCATGGATAGAGGAGAGCCAGTGTAAGACCATGTTTGGGACATGACATCGGCATGGATAGATGAGAGCCAGTGTAAGACCATGTCTGGGACATGGCATTGGCCTCGATACATGAGAGTCAGTGTAAAACCATGTCTAGGACATGGCATCGGCCTTGATACATGAGAGTCAGTGTAAGACCATGTCTAGGACATGGCATCGACACGGATAGAGAAGAGCCAGCGTAAGACCATGTCTAAGATATGACATCGGCCTCGATACATGAGAGTCAGTGTAAGACCATATCTAGGACATGACATCAACTTGACATGTGAGCCAGTGTAAGACCATGTCTAGGACATGGCATCACTTGATATCCTATGTTTGAGGCTTATTTGAATATCCTTTCATATTCTAAATGGTTCAACGGGAAATTTAAAGTTTGTATCGAGATCGAGAGATATTATGATGACCTTGTGAGTGGTGCTGGTACCTATATAAAATGTATGAAATGTGAGCTTAGTATTATGTTATATGATTAGTAAAAGATGAAAATGAGTAAGTTATGCCTATAGCCATTCTTTCATATCATGCACAAATTGTGATGTGTTGATAGCATGTTATAGCATGGTAAATTGTTGTTAATTTTTTACTTGCAACTTAGTAAGCTTTACGCTTACTCCCTCTCCTTTCCATTTTCGTATAGTGCCACCTAATTAGCTTGTGGATCAATGGAAGTTGAAGACTTCATTCACACTATCAATTAAAGCATTCGGTATAGTTAGTTTCTTGTATTTTGAGAAATGGCATGTATAGGGACTAGCCTTAGTTAAGTGTCATTCTATGTTGGGCTAAGTGTGTTGGCCTATTTTGGGATACTCCATTTTTGTATAAGGCCATGGACATTGGCTAATAAATGTTATTGGTTTATAAATGCAAATGATGATGTTGTCAAGAATGAGAAAATAGCATGAGTGAATGTATGTGTTAGGGGTAATAGTATGAATGCATGGTTGGATTGGTTATGTGAATATGTGTGGATGCCAAATTATGGTTATTGGTTGAGTATTGGGAACTTGTTATGTTTTGGTTTGTGTGTGATCTTGTTTCAGGGTGGCAAAATGCTTGGTAGATAGCCTTATTTTTGTCCACACGGGTAGACACACGAGCGTGTGTCTAGGTTGTGTGTGGCACACGGTCCGCCCCACGGGCGTGTGGTTAAGCCTTGTGTCCCCTGCACCTTGGGTTGGAAAAATTAAATGCCCAGTAGTAAACACACGGGCTGAGACTCGGTCGTGTGTCTCAATCGTGTGGAAGACACAGCCTAGCACACGGTTGTGTGCCATGGCCGTGTGACCTTAAATGGTTGCTGACGTTAGAAACAGAATGTCAAGGTTTTTGCACATGGGCTGCGACACGAGCGTGTCATGGCCGTGTGAAGGACACATGTTGAGCACACGGGCATGCGCCAGGCCCTGTGAAAGCCCCTGTAGTTTCGAGGTTGGAAATTAATTCCACACGTACGAGGGGCACAGGCGTGTCCCTATGTGCTTAGGCCGTGTGAGCCACACGAACTTTAGCACGGCCATGTTCTAAGGCCACACGAGCGTGTTGCCCATCCACACGGTCGTGTGCCCTATTTTTAGTAGTTTTTTTGAAAGTTTTCTAAGTGCTCGGATTAATCCTGAATCGTTTCTAAAATATATTTTGGGCCTCGTCGGTCCATATTAAGGTCGTAAGACAAGTTTTGAAAAGTTTTAATTTGGAACAAAGTTTTATAAATCGAAAATGTATGTTTGCATGTGTTTTAGTAAGGTAATGCCTCGTACCCTGTTCCGGCATCGAATACGAATAAGGGATGTTACAATAATCATACATACAAGGCATAAAATCTGTTGTTTAATCACTTAATTTAGGATGTTAAAATGCAAGTAAAAGCATGTTGCTAAGCAATTTTAACATCAATAAAATTAACCATAACAAATATCATTTTCCCAATATTCATATACCAATTAGAACACATTTATCAACTATTCAATAAATCAACAATTCATGCTCCAAATATCAATTGATTCCATACAATTTAATCATCCTAAAAGCATAATACACAACTTACCAAACCAATTGTCATTTTTCTCTTTTATAAAATAAAACCTATTTTTGCAAATCCAACCATTCAATATGCAATTAAGTCATTAATAACACCAATTAAATCTTTAATTTAACGCATAATCAGGCCAATTTACCAAATTACCCTTAATATCACTCACCACCACACTTAGCTCTTTAAGCAAAAAAAAAAAAAGTGTTCAAACAAGCAAGTTTGAGCTTCAATTCTGATTTGCACGTTCCTCCTCTTGATGTGGAGTTTTAATAGAGACAAAGTATACATTACAAACTAACAATAGAAATAATAAACATGAAATTTGATAAAGTATATGAATCTAAATCATTGCTTTAAACTACCTTACTGATGTTGCACAACTAAGTCGAAATATGGAATTACTCAACTAAACTCCCTTTTCATCACCTCAAACCACTTCTAATCTTCATTCCTAGTTCAATAACATGTATTCTGAGTGTTAATTTCATCATTCAATCCATTTATTAATTTTCCAGAAAAATCATCTATGTTCTTGATCAAATTCGAATTTCTCAAAGGTGATCCATAAAACATGTTTGATCTTTTGGTTTAAGATTAAAAACATCTTATTAGACCTACTTTGAGCTTAGAAATTCGTTAATATTTGGATTCCAACTCAAAATTAAAGATCCACCATTGTTGATCGTCAAGTTCAAGAAATAAGAAATTAAAGTTGAAAATCCATTATAATCACTTTAATTAATAAATAATTATTGAAATCGACTTAAAAATAAGTTTAGAGATGAGAATTACCTTCAATTAAACTAAAATCATTGATTTGGAAGTTTGAATCAAAATGCTTAAAGAAATTCGAATGACTTTTTGTCCAACTTTGAAAATTATTTCGAGAGATTTTAGAGAGAATTTTGAGAAAGAAAAGGTTAAGATCTATTCTCTGATATTTGGTTTATGAAAACAAGCAAAAAAGCTCTCAATTCGGGTGAAAAATGAGTGAAAAGTGAGGTCGTTGCTGAGTTTTTAAAATTGAAAACCCCTACCTGATTTTCAAAATTTGGGGAATTTGCCATCAGGCCACTCCCCCTTTTCCCTTGTTTTACAATTTTCTCATTTCCCTCCAAAATTCTGAAAATATGGTTTATTTACTATAAAACCTCTTACACATTTCCCTTGTTTTTCAAATTAGTCTCATTTAATTAATATTTTAAATAAACCAATTAAACCCCCATTTGAAATTATTTTTAAATTCCAATTTAACCTAAAATATTTATTTTTACCCAAATATTTTTTAAAACCATAAAATTAATTTTTATAAAGAATATTTGTATTTTTTGGAATAATTTTTATCGATTTTTAGATGAACTTAAGCTAACTAATTAAGAATATAAATCGCTAATTAACTCGATTAATTCCCAATTTTCACTCAGAACCCAGTAAGCTTACTCGAAACTACTAGACCTATTTTTCAGGCCTTACATGTTGCGACATCACCTCTGAACAAGAGATAATTATGAGCCAGAGGCATTTTGGTTTGTACAATCAAAAGTTAAATACGAGAGCGTCAGCTGACCTAGGGTTGAGGATGACAACAACCCTAACTCTGTAGATAGGTTCTTAAACACTTGTTAAAGGAAAGCTTTTCATATTGTTAGTTTCTTTTGTAAAATTTAGTTTTCAGTTTATTTTTCTCTCTTAGGGTTAGACTTCTTTTTAGTTCTTTTCATTCGTTTCTTTGGAGAACTTAATTTGTAAATGCAATCAAACGTTTGAGGATTTCAACACTTCATATATCAAATACAAATAGGATTCTCTAAACTCTACTATTGTTTTATTCTTTATGTATATATTCAATATCAGGTTTATGATGTCTAGTGAAGCCATGAAGAACTAATCCTTCCATGGGGATTAGCGAGTGGAGGTATGATCTATTAATTGTTTTAATAGGGTTACTCAACGGATTAGCTGTTTGGAAAATAAAGAACCTAAACCCTAGGCCTGACAACCCTAGGAAGCCACCAAGGTAGGAATTAACCCAAAATTGGTATGACTTATTCGTGAACACCTTCACCCAAACCAGTCTGGACTGTAAGGTCAGAAGATTAGTCATTGTCAACTTGTTATTTTAGTGAAAGATCAAAAGATCCTACTAGGGTAGTGACTAGTTGATTGACGAGGAACCCAAAGTGACAGTTGATAAAGATTACTGAAGTGAGCTACTCACCTATGTTTACATTTGATCAGATTATATTCTAGTTTTAAGAAGACTCCTTTTATTTATATTATTTTTAATTCTTAATTATAAAAACCAAAAAAATTCTTTATTTATGTTTATTTGTAATATAGTTTGTAAGGGCCCAACTCTGTCCAGGCCCAAACAAACCAAACCAAACAAAAAAAAAGTCCATTTACAAAACATCAGGCCCAAATTACAAGCCCAGATTTAAAACCTATTACCTAAATTACAAAGCCCAAAAATTAAAAAACCCTAACGGCCCAAATAGACCAATCCTAAATTGTTCAGTGTACAGAAACCCTAACCTTAGCCTTTTGCGCTGCACCCTACCTAGCCGCCGCTACTCCTTCCCACGTTAGCACCGCACCAACGCTTCTGCCACCGCAAACTACCCCTACAAGAAGAAGAAAAAACACACAAACAACAGTGGCAAGAATAGTAGAAAAATAATAAAAAAATATTGTAAAATGGCTACAAAAAAGCCAAAATCAGATTGTAAGAGGAGGTTTTCTTTCTAAAATTAAAATAAAAAAAACAAAGCAATAAAAAAATCAAACAGAATACAAAAAACCCAAAGATGACTTTTTTTTCTATTATTTTCGAATATATATATATATATATATATATATATATAAAGCGAAAAGAAAAAGAAAAAGAAAAAGATCGAAGCTTTTTTGGTTTTTTTACCTCTTTAAGGCTTTTAGCCTTTAGATCCAGACTTTGGGAGCCGAACGATTGAAAAAATGGGGTTTTTATTTTTTTGGCCACCGTGGATGGCAGAGCCGTAATCGGTGATCGGCGTCTGTAGCGGCAGAGCACGGTGGCTCCCTTCACCGAACTTGGGGGTGTGTTTAAGAGAAAAAGAAAGGAATCTAAAGTTTTTTTTAATTTCAACCAGAATGAGTTTTTTTTTTTTTTTAAATTTGATTCATATAGAGGTAATTAAACGACGTTGTTTTGGCTGGTGCACAAAAGCCCCAAAACGGCATCATTTTGAAGTTCGAACCTATCCAACTTGACCCGACCCAGTAAGATCTACGTGTTTTTGCTTAAAGAGGGATATTTACAACTTTAGTCCTTCCGCCTTTTGAGTTATTTTAATTTAATCCTAATTTCACAATTCTTTCTTTTTTTAGAAATTTTGCCATTCAATTTTATACAATTTTCAATTAAGTCCTCGGATCATTGATCTCCTGGAGAAAGGATGCATGTCCTAGGGGTTGGGATAATTTTGCATTTAGCCCCTGTGTTATTTTGCGCTTTTCATTTTAGTATTTATTTACTTATTTTATCATAATATATACTTTTAACTTCATTTTTATTATGATTCAGTCCTTGGTTTATTTAATTTCAATTTTTCATGAAATTATTTATTTATTTATTTATGTATTTATTTATTCATTGATTCCTTTATTTTTTTGTATTTAAAATTTATAATGTTCTTTATCTTTTTATTTTGCACATTTTGTTATTATTATTATTATTTTCATTATTATTATTGTTATTATTTATTTTTCATTATTATTTATTTTCATTATTTTTTATTTAATTAGTATTAGAATTAGTAATTATAATATTATTATTGCCATTGTTAATTGGTCTTTTATTATTATAATTATATCATCGTCATTTATTAGTATGGTATTTTTATTTTTTTCGCAAATCATCGCTTCATTTTTATACGCTTCCCTTTTTATTTTATTTTGTTATAACAATGCCATGAGTTGTGTTTAAATATACTTACCCATTTTTATACTATGCCTGAATAAGCTAAATACACATTACTTTAAATATTGCATTCGTCTTTGCATGACGCACAAGAAAAAAAGGGAAATTTTTTAAATCAAAGTAATGTTCATTATTTTGGAATTAGAAAAAGTCGTGTTCTTAACTTACAGAATATGGCTCTTTTCTAAAACGAGATAGTCGAATATTTACTTTAAAATAAAATAAAAATGAGATTTGAGTGATGATTAAATGGCGTTCATTTTTGTTCTTAAGGATCTAAGGCATTGTGCCCTAACTTACGGGATATGATCCTTTCTTCTCGATTAACTTGAAATAAGCCCTTTTAGTGAAAATTAATTTAGTTAAGTAATGTCTTAATAAAGGATCGTATTTTAAAATCTCTTCAAAATTTCAATTTTTGACACTAAAGACATCAAGTAATCAATTAGGTACCAATTTTGGGCATAACAAGGGTTCTAATCCTTCCTTGTGCGTAACTGACTTTCGGACCCGTTTTCTAGATTTTTGTAGACTGAAAAATATTGTTTTAATAAATCAAACCTCTTATTAAAATGATCAAATTACGAGGTGACCTGATCACACCTCCTAAAAGTGATTGGTGGCTACTCCCATTTTTCGGTTTTTAAAATAAAAAGTCAATTTCAAAAAAAGGGTTTTGGACAGCTTGGCGACTCCACTGGGGACAAAATAAGAGAGTCAGGCCACGAGTTGATTACTTTTGGTCTTTTTGTCAAAAATTGATAATTTGGTTTAAATTTATGATCCTTTTGTTGCATTTCATCCTTCATTTTTGTAGTCTTCATCATTTTGTTACATAATGGTATGTTTGCTTTATTGGTTCGAGTCTCTTGGTATATTTCCGCATATTGCATTGCATAATTGTTTGATTTTGCCCATCTTAAGTGGGAGTGAGAAGTTATTCCTTTGTGACGTCTTCACCTCCGTATAGGATAGTGGATCGCTTTTGGGATACATCTGTACCTATGTCTGTGTGAGATATTCATTTCCGTATAGCCATAGGGAAATGTATTCCCCTGAACTGAACTCGTTCTGTATGGGCCTATAATGGGTAAGGATCAAGGAATCTGTTGGTTCAGGTACCCTTACTTTAGAACCAAACCACATATAATGAGCCCTAAGAGCCTACCCTAGGTAGAACTATACCAAACCTCAAGTGGTCACCTGATTAGGTGTTCTATTTATTATTTCTTGCTTTGAATCCTATATTTGTATGAAATGTACTAACTTATTTTTTTTTTGTTTTGGCTGTGATTGCATTGCATTTTCATAATAAAAAAGGGCATTGATTTACGTTCAGTTGCTAAATAGAGAGCTTGTCATGGAAAAGTGATTTCTTGATAAAGTGGAAGACAATACGGCTATCTGGATATGGTCTGAGAAGACACAACAAAAGAAAGGTGATAGCCTGACGTAGGGATATATGTCAGAATTGTAGAATTTCACTCGCATTAGTGTGACTTAGAATAATCTCTTAGAGTTGAAAGAAATATGTGACCAATGGGATGACGAAACCAAGCAGTTATTCCACTGTAACTACGGTGATTTGCATTATTTACTTGATGTCATAAGTGGATAAGCACTTATTCTGAGCTTTGGCTTAGTATTGGAATCTTGCCTATAGTTGCTTTACTTTTGGAAAGGTAGACTTGGTACCCACCATAGAAGAGTACATAACTCTGCTCCGTTGCTCAAGGATCCAAGCCAACAAAGCATATTCTAGAGCGGCCAATGTCTCAATTTTCTCAAAGAAACTAATGAGCATCATGAGGATGAGCGAGCAATGGGTTGTGGCCCAGATTAAAAAAAAAATGGAGATAGTAAATGTATCCATTGGAAAAGTTTACGGGATCTGATCTTGGCACATCCGAATATGAAGAAAAGGGTAGATATCTTTGCTTTAAGTATTTAAGGATTGGTTATTTTCCCCAAAGCACTAAGGCATATAGATGATGCAGTTTTAGATCTATTCGATCAGCTTGAAAAAAGGGTCACGCCTGTCCTAGCAATTTTGGCTAAAATTTTTAGATTTTTAAATGCATGCCAGGGAGCGGGTGAAGAAAGATTCATCGGGTGTGCACAACTCTTGTTAATATGGTTCCATAACCACTTTTAGAAGGTAGAAAATGTCTCTTATCGAGTATTATCTGAGAACTACTCTCTGTTGAAAGAATTTGTGGCTACCCCAAGATGAGACAACATTTCTGAAGAAAAGTGAATGGCAATTCTCTAGAGTCTCCAAGATGAAAAAATCAAATGGAGGGCCCATTGGATGATCCCTGATGAGATTTTATATCGATGTGGAGACTTCAACTGGGTTTCTCTACTCGGGATATGGGGAGCTATTGGATATGCCCCTTTACTTGTATTGAGGCAATATAGGTCCAAGTAGTTTGCACCGGTAATGCAAAGAAGGTTGGCTTAGTGCGAGTTTGTGTACAAATGTGATAATTACAAGAAAAAGGTTTGTGAAATATCGAACGCTTGGAACCAAACCCATATAATGAAAATATTTGTTGCAAATCCCATGACAACCCCCAAATATGATTGGTGGTAGGGTAAAAGAGTCAATGATAATGTCCCTATGTCAAATCAAGAAAGCATTCGGCCAATAGAAGAGTACTTAGAAGTAATCCCGTCTGTGTTGGAAATCATAAAGCAAGACTTTAAAAAAGAGGAGTTTGGAGTTGGAGAAAAAGATAGAACTGTTGGAAGAGGGAAATATGTAGCTAGGATTAGACGTTGATGTCCAGAAGTTAGAAGTTGAGAAAATGAGAAAAGGAAAGAACAAGGCTAAAGAAGACTTGGACAGTCTAAAAACAAATTATAAGAAGCTGTGCTTGTCGATAAGGACTGCCGGGTTGGGTAAAACATCAGAACAATGGCGGCAAGAGATCAAAGAAGAAAAAATTAGAGTTGATCAGTGGGAAAAGAAATTCCAAGATGCTCGAGTTTGAGAAGATACTCTAGAAAGAGATTTGTTAGAAAGCTGAAATGAAAAGGTTAGATTAAGAGCCCGGGTAGCAGAATTAGAAAGGTCACTGCGTCTATATCGTAGTCGTCATTCTACAATTGAGTTAAAAGTAAGCCTAAATAAGATTGAAGAGTTGAAGAGAAAGATAGAAGAGCTCGAGAATGCATTACAAAATTGTGAACTTCGAGTTGAACTTCTTGAAACGAATAATGAACATTGGAAAGATCAATTCCAACACTCTCAAGGTTAGATTAGAGATAGAGATCACATCATGGGCAAAGCTGTGCTCAAGTACGGGAAGTAGCCGACCATTTGCAAACTCTAAATGTTCAAGCCGACAAGCTGAGCTTTAAATAGGAATCAAAATCAGATCGGGGCCAAGAATTAGCTTGGCTTCTTAGGAAAGTCAAGGCTTTGAGTATTAAGATAAGGCCGTATATGTAAAGTGTATTCGTTTTATCTAAAGATATTTGCTTTCTAGTAAAGTTATTCTAATAGAATTGAATTAGAATCAATACCTCTTTTTGCATTCATTTTTCATTCATCAGCATTACATTTCATCGCATGCATTAAGATTCATAAAAAGACCCTAATTAATCAAAATTATGACAGTTACCCTAGAAACCAACAAGAATTTGCCAACCGAATATCATTATGGTACCTGAGGTAAAACCAGAACCATGGATCAAAGGTTAGAGAGATTGGAACAAATTCAAAAGGACATGCAAGATCAGTTGCAAGCCCAGCTGTAGAAACAATTAGCTAAGGTATAACAAGACATGAGGGATCAAATACAAGAGTCCTAACGAAGCATGATAAGCCAGTTGACCCAGTTACTGGCCAGAGGGACTGAAAAAGGGAAAAGTACTGTAAATAACTCTGGGGATGATAATAAAGACCTTATATACTCCCAAGCTTTACCCCGTAAAATGGCCAAGCCCAAACAGATACATATCCATGAAGGGTGCCCGTCACTATAAGTGTAATGACCCGAATTTTACGGTTTTCAGAAAAGTGTATTTTCAAGTCTCCGTTACTGAAAAACGGATCCGTAAATATTTATCAAAAATATTTAAAAATATCAATTGAGTGGTTAATTAGAGTTTAATTAAGTGAATTTAGCTTAATTAAGGATAATTGGATAAAATGATTAAATTGAATAAAGAATGAAAGTTTAATTATAGATTAGAAAATAAAAAGGACCAAAATGGCAATTATGCCATTTAGCATAAGTGAGGTAAATGCTATTAAATTAATTTATTATAATTTTATTATAAGATATTTATATGATAAATAAATTAAATTGTGACAAGTGTGTGATAAAAATAAAATACATGTGTAATGAATATTATACATACATTTTTAATATATGTATGTATTTATTTATTATTTAAGTAAATATTAATGTTATTGTTATTATTAAATTGATATTATATTATGAAATAAATTAAATAAAAACAAATGTACGGTAAATAAAATATACAAGTGTAATACATATATTTGTACAATTGTAGTATATTTTATTTAATTGCTTTTTATGTAGGTAAATAGATTTTTATATGAAATAAATAAAATAAATAAAAGAAAGACAAGTATATAAAAATTATTTAGTACAAGTGTAATAATATATATGCATACAAGTGTTAAATAAATATTTGTTATTAACTAGATTTTTAATATAGATATTTTATTGTTATTATTATATATAGTAAATAAAGAAAGAAAAAAGAAATGAAACAAATAAAAGAAACAGAATAGGCAAGCGAAAAGCAGGGGAAGGAAAGAAAGAAAAGAAAAAGGGAGAATTAGGGTTTGAAGGTTTGGAAGTTTAATAGGTAAGTCAATTTAGCCCTTTTTACTTAATTTTGGTGTTTTAGAAGCTTTGGAATAAGGTTTTGATGGAATTAAGTTGATATTTTGAAAGTTATTAGATTTCTAAATATGGTTCATGTTGAATAAAATGATGAATTAGGGATTAAATTGATAGAAATTCAAGTTAAAAGTGAAATAAGGGATTGTAAAGTAATTCATAAGTTTTATGCTTTAGGGACTAAATTGAAAGAAATTCAAAATTAGGGATTTATGGGAAATTAGAGAGTTGAAATTTGATTTTAAATGATAGTTGAGTGAAAAAAAATAGATAATAAATTGTAAAGAAAACAAGTTAGTTTGATTTGGAATTAAATTAGAAGTTATGTAAATATTGAGTTGAAATTGGAATAAATAAAATGAAATTGTATATTGATAAATTTTTAATTGTTTTAATTTTCGTAGCTAATATTGTGCCAAAACCTCATCTAAATAAGGAAAGAGGCAAAGTCGATGGGATTACGGTTTGTATTTCTATAATCTGAACTTAGTTATTAATTGTGATATTTTATTTAAAGTATGTGGAAAAATGCTAAGGGAAGAATTATAGTGTTGTATAATTGAAATAGATTAATTGATATATGTTAAATTTATTGTATTTAATAAATTGAAAGTGATATTGAACTAAGAAAGTGAACCAAAAACCCTATTAACAGTACCGGGTTAAGTCAGATATAGTTGGGATGCCATAGGATATGGAAGAGTACGGGTTTTGCCGGCTTACTAATTAGGCACTTATGGGCCGAACACTGTTACTGTTACTATTACCGATTCGGCACTTTGTGTGTCAAATACAATTACTGTTAATGTTACCGATTCAGCACTTTGTATGTTGAATACTGTTACTGTTGCTGTTATTGTTACTGTTCTGAATTTGTTCCGATGAGGTACTCTGTGTACCGTATTGTTACTGTTATTGTTCCGGCTTCAGCCGATGAGCACTATGTGCTATTCCGGTGTGTGGGTTGGATCCGTGTATCTGCCCAGGTCCGAGTCATGTTAATAGGGGTAAATAGAGGTACTAAATAACTGACTGCTATTGAATAAATGACTGTTACTGAATAACTGATTATTACTGAATAATTGACTGTTACTGAATAAATGGCTGTTACTGAATAAATGATTATTACTGAATAACTGATTAATACTGATGATTGACTGATACTGAATAATAAAGATCAATTGATTGTTACTAAAGAATATTGACTATTATTGAAATGGAAAAGTATAGAATATTGAATGAAAGGTGAATAATATTATTATTCAAGTAAATTGTAAATATGTGTTGAAAACTAACTATCAAAGAATAATTGATTATTACTGAATAATAATGATAAACTGATTGATATTGAAAAATATTGACTGATATAGAGGTTGGATTAAAATAGATTACTGATTGAAAAGTAAATAGTTGATTATTACTTAATGATATTGAGCAATTATATCATTATATTTATTATATGATTTTAAGAGTTTATAATGTTTATTTTTATTATTAAGTTTTCGAATTATAAAAATACCACAGAGTTCATACTCAGTGTACGGTTTATTTCCGTGCGCAGGATAAATAAAGCCAGATTGTTGAATCAGCATCCCAGGCAGATTTCGAATTCAATGGGGTAAAGAGTGTTAATAGTTAGTAATGGCATGTACCTAGGATGTTTTATGTATGTGTCGTTTTGGATTGTTAATGTATTGATGAAATAAGTAGAATTAAGCTTGGTAATGGTATATAATAGGACTTGACTAATTTAATATGAATTTGAATCATATTGATAATATATAATAAGTGATTGGAATTGAGTATTGGATAATATATAAAATGTCTAAATTTAGCAAGTTTTGAGCATATTTTAATGTGTTTAGATAGGTTGAACATAGGTATTTTATGTAAATTGTCCAATAGGTTCGGTAATGCTCTTTAACCTTGTTCCGGCGACAATTTGGGGTTAGGGGGTGTTACAATAAGACCTCAACAATATCAAGCGAGCACCTCAGCATTAGTGAAGTACCTGACAGGTTCAGGTTCCAATCCTGGAAATAATTTGACCAATCCTGTCGTTCCAGGTTTGGGCGACATGGTAGGAATGGATAAAACAAGAGTAGAGTTGTCGAAACAACTAGAAGATCAGTGCAAGTGGTTGGAAGAGAAATTTAGAGCTATAGATAATGCCGATTACCTTTGTGTGGTTAATGCTAAGGAGTTGAGTTTACTCCTTGATCTATTACTCTCACCAAAATTCGAAACTCCAAAATTCAAAAAATATAATTGGACTAGTTGTCCTGAAGCCCATATTACAATATTCTGCTGAAGAATGACGGGATACGTTAATAATGACCAATTGTTAATTCACTACTTCTAGGATAGTTTGATTCGGTCAGCCGCCAAGTGGTACAACCAGTTAAGCCGTGCCAAAGTCAACTCATGGAAAAACTTGGCACAGGCTTTCATGAAACAATATAGCTATGTGATCGACATGACACCCGATAGAATTATATTGCAAAACATGGAAAAGAAGCCAGGTGAAAGCTTTAGGCAGTATGCTCAGAGATGGAGAGAGGTGGCAATGCAAGTTCAACCACCTCTTCTAGAGAAGGAGACAAAAATGCTTTTCATAAACATCTAAAAGTCCCGTTCATTAACCATATGTTCGTAAGTGCTACCAGGAGCTTCTCAGATATAGTAATGTCTAGAGAGATGCTTGAAAATGCAGTAAGGAGTGGGAAAATAGATACGATGGAAAACGCTAAAAGATCAGCCCCAAGAAAGAAAGAAAATGAAGTGAACACCGCGGGTGTGTATAAAAAAGGTTATTCAAAACTAGTCATTGTAAGCCAACCAAGGACCATAACAATAAGTCATCAAGGCCCTTCAAGACAAGAATCTAACTCGAGACAAAACACAAAAAAACTCCAATTCACACCCATCTTGATGACATATAGGGAGTTATATTAGAATCTATTCGATGAATATGTGGTATCCTCATTTTACTTGAAACTTATGCAACCTTCGTTCCCAAAATGGTGTGATGCAAATGCTCAATGCAGTACAATATAGGAATAACGGGACACTCAATTGAGAACTATACTGTATTTAAAAAGTTGATTGAATGATTCATCAAGATGGGGATTATAAGGTTCGATGATCCATCGAGACCTAATGTGGCAGGAAATCCGTTACTCATTCATTCAAACCAAGGGGTAAACATAATAAGTGAGAGTGGAGGAAAGAGGACCACAACTGATGTTGTGAAAGTAAGATCCCCACTAAAATGGGTCTGAAAAGAAATGATAAACATGAGATTAATCTTTCAAGATTCAGAGGAGGTACCCAAAGGAGTGAGGAGCTATTGTGAGTTCC
The DNA here is from genome assembly GCA_020496765.1 of Gossypium stocksii. Lineage (NCBI taxonomy): Eukaryota > Viridiplantae > Streptophyta > Magnoliopsida > Malvales > Malvaceae > Gossypium > Gossypium stocksii. The sequence goes on from CM035622.1 coordinate 69,938,847, forward strand.
ACGCTGAAGAGTCTGATGGATAACAAGGAGCTGGAATTTTTTAAAGATGTTAAATGCTCAAAAGGAAAAGACATTTGCGCCTCAGAGGAAGGATCAACAGAGAAGGTCCACAAGGTCAACCACCTAGTGGCGATTATTTCACAGCCAAAAAATAATGAAGCAGGAACACAAGTTACGCCGATAGTCATAATTTAGAAACCTGTGGCTTTTCCCTATAAGGATAGAAAAAGGGTTTCATGGAATTATGACTGCAATGTGATGATCCAGGGAGAGGAGAACTCGGTTGGCACTTCAGAAAGGGGCCAATATTTGGTTTCTACACGTGCAGTGGGAGGCATTATGATCATGCAGGTGCAAAAATTGAGCCCACTAAAGGAAAAACCCTAGTAGTTGAGCAAAAGAAAGAAAAGATGGTTAGGCTTGAATCACCTGTTAACGAGCCAGTAATTAAGAGCGAGGCTAAGGAATTCCTAAAATTCTTAAAGTATAGCAAGTATGGTGTTGTGGAATAGCTACACAAACAACTAGCTCGCATATCAGTACTAGCCTTGCTCTTGAGCTCAGAGATACATCGTAGAACGTTGATGAAACTGCTAAATGAGACTTATGTCGCTAATGATATCTTTGTGAACAAGTTAGACCATGTAGTTAACAATATAAGTGCTAACAATTTCATCTTTTTCAATGATGATGAAATACCTGCGGGGGCATAGGATTTACAAAGGCCCTACATATCACTACCCGCTGCAAATGATATACATTGCTAAGGGTGTTCATCAACAATGGATCTGTACTAAATGTCTTACCTCTATCCATACTAAACAGATTACTAGTGGATAGCTCTCACATAAAGACGTGTCAAAATATAGTGAGAGCATTCGATGGTATAAAAAGGAGGGTGATGGGAAGGATTGAAATACCTCTCCTAATTGGTCCGAACATATATGAGGTAAACTTTTTGGTAATGGACATCAAGCCCTTTATAACTGCTTGTTGGGTAGACCTTGGATTCATTCGGTTGGGGCAGTGCCGTCGTCACTACACCAAAAATTGAAGTGGGTAACATAGGGTCAACTGGTGACGATAAATGCTGAAGAGGACATTATCGCATCCGTAACTAGTGATGCACCATACATAGGAGTGGATAAAGAGGCAATAGAATGTTCCTTTAGATTACTAGAATTTTTTAATGCAACTTTCATTGTTGAAGGAAACAAGATCACAATACCAAGAATATCCAAAACAACGAAAATGGGCCTATAATTAAAGATTGGAAAAAGAGCCTTACCTGAAAAAGGGCTCGAAAAATACCTTCAAGAAAGAGTCAAGGCACCAATGCTGATGGACAAAAGGGACCGCTTTGGCTTAGGATACAAGCTAGATGTGAGGTAAAAGAAGAGGGAGCTGGAGAAAAAACAAGAAAGAAGAAGAGTGCGACTGAGTGGGGAGAGGTCAAATTGGAACCGATAACCTTTCTCCATATATCCAAAATGTTCATGTTAGGAGAAACCATTTACCCTGAATGAAAGATGTTAGAAGAAGAAATCTCAGAAAGAATGTTGGGAAACTTGAGCGTCAATGCCATATCCAAAGAAGGAATTGAGGAAAACTTGTCAAGTATTCAACCTTATATCATTGGAGGTGTTCTGGACAATTGGACTGCAGAAGAGATCCCTGTAAATTTTAAAACTAATTCAGAGTAATGTTCAAAACACATTTATTACTTTAAGCCTATGAGTAATAAGAATCCTTTTGTGAAAAATGCATATGTCCATTATCTTTATTTCAATAAAATGCATCTTTGTGTCTCATTTTGGAAAACATTATTTTGTTCTTTCCATTTCATTCATACTCATACCACACAGATTATTATTCTTAGATTTATTTGTTCTTTGGGTCTTCCTACGTTCCTATAACAGGTCTCCAGATATCAATGATATGAGTGACGCTACTGTTGACTCAGAATTTCCTTTTGAGCAAGATATGTGTCTAGAGGAACCTCAAAACTTTGAAGATGATCAAGATTATAACATATCTCCTGATTTTTTAAGGATGGTAGAACAAGAGGAGAAACAAATTCTACCTCATAAAAAGTCAGTAGAAATTGTGAACTTAGAAGACGGATAAAAAAAGAAAGAAGTGAAGATCAGAGCTTGCATCACCACAGAGACAAAGTGAGACGGTATTGGGTTACTCTAAGAATTTAAAGATGTCTTCACATGGTCGTATCAAGACATGCCTGGTCTAAGTACTGATATCATGGTACACTGCTTTCCATAAAAGAAGAATGCAAGCCGGTTCAACAGAAACTTTGAAGGATGAGGCCTGACATCCTGTTAAAAATAAAAGAAGAGGTCAAGAAACAATTTGACGCTAGTTTCCTACAAGTGGTTAAATACTCGGAGTGGGTAGTCAATATAGTCCCTGTCCCTAAGAAAGATAAGAAAGTATGAATGTATGTAGACTACAGGGATTTAAACAAGGCTAGCTCGAAAGACAATTTCCCGTTGCTTCACATCGACACCTTAGTGGACAACATAGCAGGTTATTCACTGCTCTCCTTCATGGATGGCTTCTTCGGACACAACCAGATTAAGATGCATCCTAAAGATATGGAAAAGACCACATTTGTAACTGTGTGGGGAACATTTTGCTATAAAGTGATGCCATTCGGATTGAAAAATGTAGGAGCGATATATCAAAGGGCCATGGTAACTTTGTTTCATGAAATGATGCACAAAGAAATCAATATTTACGTCGACGACATGATTACAAAATCCCAAATAGAAAAGGAGTACGTACAGGTCCTGAGGAAATTGTTCTTAAGGTTAAGAAAATTTCAACTAAAGCTCAATCCAGTAAAATGTACATTCGGGGCTAGGTTGGGAAAATTGCTAGGTTTTGTAGTCAGTGAAAAGGGGATCGAAATTGACCTAGACAAAGTCAAGGCTATACAGGAGTTGCCTCCGCTGCACACTCAAAAGGAGGTCCGGGATTTCTTAGGAAGATTAAATTACATTTCCCTATTCATTTCACAATTAACCGAGAAATGCGACCTCATATTTTGTCTTCTTAAGAAACATAATCTAGGCGTACGGGATGAAGAATGCCAAAAAAATTTTGACAAGGTCAAACATTACTTCTCTAATGCCTCTGTACTGATGCCACTTAGTCCAAATAAGCCACTGATATTGAATCTGGTAGTATTTAAGAATTCTATGGGATGTGTGCTTGGCCAACACGATGAGTCGGGAAGGAAAAAAAGAGCAATATACTACCTTTGTAAAAAGTTCACTGAATGTGAGACAAGATACTCGCCAATTGAGAAGTTGTGTTGTGCTTTAATCTGGACAACCTGAAGACTGAGACAATACATGTTGTACCACACAACTTGGCTCATCTCAAAAAAGGACCCTCTAAAGTATATAGAGTCAACTGCTTTAAATGGAAGAATGGCTCGATGGTAGATTCTACTTTCTGAATTTGATATAATTTATGATAACAAGAAGGCAATAAAAAGGAGTGTAATAGTAGATTTTCTAGCCAATTGAGCTCTAGAAGATTACGAGCCTTTAAACTTTGATTTATCAAACAAAGATCTGATGTATGTTGCGACTACTGAAGAAGGTGCTTAAGAAGAACATCCTTGGAAACTAAATTTTGATGGCGCTTCAAATGCTGTGGATAACGGAATCGGGGCAATCCTGGTATCCCCAAATGGAGGTCATTATCCCTTTACTAGTAAATTGGAATTTTATTTCACGAACAATATGGCAGAATACGAATCATATATCATGGGTATCCGTGCAACCATAGAACACAAGATCAAAGTACTAGAGGTATATGGGGATTCTGCACTGGTAATCTATCAACTCAAAGGTAAATAGGAGACAAGAGATCCTAAGTAGATCGAGTATAGAAGGCTGGTTCTAAATTTAATTAAAGAGTTTGATGACATCACCTTCTGCTACCTTCCGCGAGATGAAAATCAGATGGCTGATGCCCTAGCTACCTTAGCTTCCATAGTCAAAATGAACAAACAAGAGGAGGCAAAACCTATCTAAATGAGTATTTATGAAGCTCCGACTTATTGTTACAACATCGCGGAAGAGGAAAAAGATAATCACCTTTGGTACCACGATATATTGCGATATGTAAAGAATCGTGAATACCCTGATCAGGCAACTGAGAATGATAAAAGGTCGCTGAGGAGATTGGCCAATGACTATGTCTTAGATGGAGAGATCCTGTATAAAAGAAGATTTAAAAAAAAGGGTTTCGACATAGTTTATTTAAAATACTAATTAGATCTATTGGCTTTTAGGTTAGAACTAATCTAGTACTCGCCTCCCTTGGGTACGATCCTCGGTATACTCACCTACTTTGTTGTAAATATATTATAACCTGACCTGTATACTGGCAGAACCCGACTCGTAAATCGTTATCTTATTGTAATATTCACACTCTAGACGTTAGTACGTCTGAAGGTAGTCGCCCACTTCATTTAGAATTTTTGTCTCTATCAATAACGACATGTGCACAAAACAAGAGAATTAAACTGTAGTCATTTTTTCTAAATAAGATTTTTATTCTAATTTGATTATTATGCCATTAAGCTACGAATTTTTCAACCACATAAATGATTTAGCTCATTGTATATTGAAAACAATATAAAAGATATGAAAATAAAGAATACCAAATAGAAATTAAATAAAACTAAGAAAATAGTATAAAAGCTCTAAAAGAGTTTTTTTGTTATGAATATCTTATTAAGTGGATGTCTATCATGATCAAGATAAAGTTTTGGTATACTATAAATTCTAATAGTTATTTGAGTTAGATCTCTACTTCTTTATATTTCTTATGCCTATAAATAGAGACTCTAGTGAGGCATTGTAATCACCCATTTTGATCAATAAAGTACATTCTTTGTTGCTTTCATATTTTCTTTGTTCTTTATTCTCCCCGTCTTTGTTTATTTTATAACATGTTATCAGCATGATCTTGCTTAAAGTGATAGTTCCTTTTATCAACGATCAAATTTATCCTCTATGATTTTCAATTTCTTTGACGGCAAGATGCAAAATTTTTACAGGAAGTTTATTTTATTTAATGTTTCATATCTGATTATTATTTTCATTCTTCTTTCATTATATTTTATCATTTTTTTGATTAACTTATTTTACTTTTTTTTTTCTTAAGGATGGTGAAAGATTTGATACCGTTATCTATATAAAATCAAGAATATTTTTGAACTATCTCATACCTTCTAGTGATGACGATGATATTAAAGATCTTCAGGTAGATTTTGCTATATTTTATTTATTGTTTATTATAATTGGAGACTAATCATGACAACATGAATAGATAGATTTTGATTTGAAATCTCACGCATGTTTGTGATGGTGATTATGAAATAAAGAATCTATTGGGATGTTTATAAGTCCGTCCTACTAGATTTGTTGCATTCCCCGAAGTGAATGTAAACATAAAGAAAATAAAATATATACTCATGGACCAATAAAAGTGGAAACATAGTAATAAATAAATGAACAATGAGAGTTCTCAAGATAACTTTTCAAAGGATAAAGATAATTTATGTTATCAATGTGATATGAAAGATTATTGGCCACATATGTGACGTATGCCCAAATATTTTGTTTTTGTTAATATTCTTTGAGGAATGATATGAAAATGTAGTAATGAATTCTATCATTACAAATAGAATATATTTATCTTATTTGGTACTAAAACAAATAAATATTATTCTAATGTTTGATAATACAAAATTAGTTGAAAGCTCCAGAAGAGCTAATATATCACTATCTAAAAAGCACAAAATTTGTGATGGTTAATGCATTACTTTTAAAAGTTATTTGTAATGGATCTCATATTGAGATTGTGAATGATGAAAATATAATATTTCATATGAATAAAAAAAGGAGATTGAGTTATTAATTTATAATCTTTATGATATTCTTTTTTCATAATCTCTATTAAAGGGTTGAAAGAAAAATATTTGACTGTGAAAGATCTATCATGAGTAATAGAATATGATAATTCTATCTAAAGCTTATTATGGTTGGATGCACCTAAAGTTGCAAGTATTTTTTAAAAACTATGAGTATAACTCTACAGTATTCAGAATAAGTTCTCAATTAAAATTACATGGTAAAATATTACTGATGAGAACTTGCAAAAGAGAAAACTTATGTATGAAAAGTCATTTGTTATATACCTGTTATACACATGGAAAATAAGATCCACTCTCAAAAGTTTGCTATTAATAGATTTTTGGGCATTTGAGATTTTGGCATATTCCCTAAAGCAAATACTGCACATAATTATTTGGAAATTATATTTATTGACTTGGTGGCATTATAGACTTCACATTAATTTAGGCATTTTCAATAGTAAATGTCAAAATAGTACTTATATATAGATACAAATTAAAAGGAATGATAATAAAATTATCAATTTGTTACAATTTAGTACAATTGAAACACATGTTAAAGTAAACCAAAAGTTTACTAATACAAATGTGTTTACTAATTGGCGTGACCAGTTAGACTATCCTAGATCATATATGATGCGAAAATTAATTGAGAATTCATATGGACATCCATTAAAGAACTAGAAGATTCTTTAATTCAAGTAATTCTCATTTGTGGTTTGTTTTCAATAAAAATTGGTTCCTAGAAACTCACAAGCTAAAGTTGAGATTTAATGTCTTCCCTTTCTAAAATGAATATGGGCCCATTCATCCACCATGTGGATGGTTTTGATATTATATAATTTTGGTAGATGCATCTACAAAATAATCACATGTGTTATCAACTCACAAATTGTCGTTTGTGAGATTGCTTGTTTAAATGATTAATTCCAGATTATGCAATTAAAACAATTCATCTTGCTAATGTTGGTGAGTTTACATCCCAAGTTTTCAATGATTATTGCATGTCAATTAGGATAAATGTCAATTAGGATAAAAGTTGAACATCCTGTAACTCATGTTCACACACAAAATGATTTAGCTGAATTGTTTATCAAATGCCTCCAACTAATAGCTAAACAATTACTTATGAGAACAAAATTTTCTATTTCAGCATGAGATTCATGCTTGTATTGATTTACATGTTGTACACATCATGCCTATAAATCATAAATACTCTCCATTACAATTGATTTTTGGTCAAGAGCCAAATATTTCCTATCTTACAATTTTTGGATGTGCGGTATATGTTTCAACTGCTCTACCACAACGCACAAGTCATAATAAGAGATTGGGAATGTATATTTATATGAGTCTCCTTATAATATTTTTGAGCAATTAATTTGAGATTTAATTGTGACATGAGTTGTTAGTTTTCCCAATATTAGGGGGAGAGAAACAATAACTTGTAATGAGTTAGGGGGAGAGTAATTAAACCAGAAGTTCAATAAAGATAACTCATTACAAGTTAACTGTTAGATGTATTTACAACCTTAATAAGAATAACCAAGTGTTATATACCATCTAATATTTTAATTTGAATCAAAGTTCTAGTAGGACAGTCAGCTAGAATAAATATTGATTGATTGATTGATTCTAAAGATGAAAATTATTCTAGATGGTCATATAGTGGAGGCGGGTGCTCTAGAAGAGACCCAAGACATAACTAATAAGTAAAACTTTTGAGGAGATTCAGGTACCTGAAACTAAATTTTAAAATAGTGAAAATAAGATATCTCGATAAGTTATGTCAATTTGAGAAAATGTGAAACCGAATAATAAAAGTTGTCAACAATGATTTTGCATGTAATATTATTATTAAAATAATGAAATAAAAGGAGGGTCTTGAATAAATCTATTGAGAAATATAGATATGGAATAAATTGATCAAAATAGAAAGATGCAACTCAAGTACAATTAAATTCGTGGATTTTTTGGACTAGTAGTCCAAATATCTAAAAGTATAAAGCCAATGAGGGTGCAAATGAAGTAGTTTTGCAAAAGCGGAATAAAAATACAAAGTTTTTTGCTAAGTACTGGTATTGATTATGAAAAGATATTGTAACGCCCCAAATTTAATGTTTTTGTGTTTGTGAAAACTTGACACAACTATTTGTTTGCTTCAGTGGTTAAGTGTTTTGGGTGTGTGTGAGAGATCTCAAGTTCAAGCCATGCCTTTTTCAAATTTTGGAATTTTTTTGAATTAAGCCTGGCCCTTTATGAGTAGGTTTATATTTTTTTGTTTGCTTGTTGATGTCAGAATGGGCCTACTGGTCTGATGGTTAAGTGGAGTGTTAGTTAGTTGGAGGTCGGGTGTTTGACTTTTCGTGCAGGCGACGAGTGTAATTTTTGCTTCTGGTTGTGTTTGGCGTGGGGGATTTTGAATTGTAATAAAATTCTGGTAGTGGGTAAAGATGTGACTGGATTTAGGGGATTTGTGGTTAGTTGTGGGAGATAGTGGAAGCAAAATCAGGAGGAGAATCAGATTTCCAAGAGAATTCTTGCTACTTTTCCCAAAATTTCTTTTTTCTTCTTGATCGCTTCCCCTCTTTTTCCTATGTTCTCCACTTTTTAGTCGCCTCTTGCTGTGAAATTGCTGACCGTATTCTTGGATTCGTTATTTGGTTTGGTAAGTGAAAGTGTGCTCTTGGTTTACATTTGAGGTTTTAAGTTGTGGATAATGTAAGGATAGTCATTAGATGGTGGTAACTGTTGGTTTATGCTACTCAGGTGAAGGCGGGAGTGCATAGGTTTACACTTTAACAGTTTGATTTGAGGTTAGGGCCATTTTCAAAATGTGAATAGTCAATTTTTGTTTATTTGAGTAATCGAGTTAGTCCGTGTAATGGCCAGGTAGGCCATGTGTGACACACGGGCCAGACCGATTTTGGCTGTGTGGGTAACACAAACGTATAAGCCACACGGGCATGTGGGTTCATACGGGTAGTCCATATGAGCATGTGGGATTTTGGGCCAAGCTGTGTGATCCACACGAGACAAGACCAATCTGGGCGTGTGGGCCTATGTATCTGAAATGAATCCTAGGGTTGCAAGGGTCGTTTAAATCGACTGTGAATGTACTATAGGTTGGTAAAGGCTACTTAGACCCCGAATTGAATGATCTGACTCGCTGATGTATGTTTTAAGTGTGATAATTGTACGCATGTTTTAAATACTATTCCGTATGACTGATTGATAGTTGGATATTGGCATGTAAGCATCTTATACTGTATGTCTGCATTGAGTATGTTATTTGCATTTGCATTGGGGTGGGATGATGATTATTGGAGGAAGTGTACTGAAAGGCATTTGTGCCTATTATCTGGCAGCTCAGCTGTAATATATTGTTATGTGCCACATTCGGTACAAATTGGTGTGTAGGGCTGGGTAGGTGTTTTTAACGCTACATGGTGTGTAGGGATGGTCGGAGATGGTGTGTAGAGGCTGGTGGGTAATGCATTGTTTTCTGTTACTGTATGCTTAATTGTATCTGAGATGGGCTAAGGCCCTAATTTATAACTGTGACTGTATCTGAGTGGGCTAAGGCCTAAAATGTATCTGAATTTGTAACGGGCTTAGGCCCCAGACTGTATTTGACTAATAACTATTATTTGACTGTATGCATGTTTTCTGAGGGATTACACACTGAATTTATGTAAACTCACCCTCTTCTATATATTTTGTATAGGTAATCCCCAGAGTTACATGGATCGGTGTGGTAGAGGACTTAGCGGTGGCCACATGTTTGCTAAACTGTCTTATTTTCATTTACGGTTTTCAATTCTTGATGAAATTTTTTGGACTTTTAGACTGTTTTCCTTATTTTTGGGTTTTAATTACTTGAATATTTTTATAATCGCAAACTCAACGAAAAATTAGTTTTATTAAAAACGAATGGTTTTCCTTGAATAAAAATATTTTCTAAAGCTTTCGCTAAAAAGATGCGTTTTGAGACAAACCAAATAACATACGTTTTTTCGAGTTAAATAAAAGCTAATAAACTGAAGCGGTTTTAACTTGACAACTTCAACTTTAAATCCCATTCCATATGACATCGCTAGATTCGACCATAACATCTAGGCACAGTTTGGGGTGTTACATTTAGTGGTATCAGAGCCAGATTATAAAACTCAGCTGTGGATTTTGGGTTCAAAATTTGGTTTTTAAAGAATTGATTTACAAATGATTTAAAATATTTTGATTGAGTATATGGTACACCGAGTCTTCGTCGTCGATCCTGTAAGTTTTCTAAATTCTAATGAACTGATTTGATATTATAGATAGACTGTTTTAAAAACACTCTCATTAGTGTATACTGAAACTGTAGTGAAACTGGAACTGTAGTGAAACTGATAGAGACTGTATTTGCAAAAAAAACTCTAAAGTTATGATATTGTTTTACATAAAACATCTATTAATAAATACTGAAACTGTAATTTATTAAAAAAATTCATAATACAGATAAATCTGAATAGACATAAGCACACGAGGTATCCATGGATGTGGTACTAGAGGCCGAGGTAGTGGCCATAGAGGGGCTCGAGCTGAGTCCTCATCTCTGGGCAGTATGCCAAACCCAGATACGAGCGAGACGCCGATATCACTGCTACTGAGATGGGGTTACAAGATCACATGACTGGGGACGGCGCGTTGTCTCAGGCAATGTTAAAGATATTAGAGAGGGTCGCTAGGCCGAGCACTAGATTTGGAGGCCAAAGTCAGTTACAGAATGACTTCAGTCCAATGGAGTTGAACTATTTAAGGGTGTCAATGGGGTCGCCCCTAATGTGGCTGAGTTTTGAATGGAGGCCATCGAGCGGATTATGGACGATCTGGATTGCACCCCTGAGCAGAAATTAAAGGCTGCAGTCTAATTGCTTCGCGATGAGGCCTACCAATGGTGGTTGACGGTTAAGGAGGGCACTTAGCCCGACCATTTGTCTTGGGAGTTCTTTAAGTCTGACTTCCAAGGGAAGTATGTGGGAGCCAACTATATCGATGCTCGTAGGTGTGAGTTTCTGAACCTTACTCAGGGAGACCGATCAATGGTCGAGTATGAGATCGAATTCTTGAGACTGAGGCATTATGCGTGAGGTATTGTGGCATCTGAGTATGAGATGTGTGTCTGCTTTGAGGATGACCTTAGAGATAATTTGAGGGTACTAATAGCTCCGCAAAGGGAGCGAGAGTTCTCCATTCTGGTAGAGAAGGCGAAGATCACCGAAGAGGTTAAGCGCACTGAGTGTCAAAACTGAGATCGTGAGAGTCGTAGGAACAAGAGGGATTCGGATCCCTCGAGTTAAATATAGAGGCCTAAGAAGAAGGCCAGAGCTGATGGGCAGGTTAGAGCTGGGCACCCTTGTTGCTCCTACTCAGATTCTGCCTTGTAGGGATTGTGATAGACACATTAAGGCGAGTTGTGAAGAAGGACTAGGGCGTGTTTGATGTGCGGGTCATAAGAGCACCGCATTCGGGAGTGTCAGCTGAGGGCTGATCAGGTGTAAGCTCCAGGTTCTGGTACTACGCAGCTATAGATAGTAGTTTAGTAGCCACCTAGTGGTCGTGGTCAGGCCAAGGGTGGTAATGGTATGGGTCGTGGTCAGAGAGCACCAGGTAGAGGTGCTGGACAGACTGAAGCGAGACAGCCTGCTCTTGTTTATGTTGTTCGTCGCCAAGAGGACAGAGATGCTCCAGACATCATCACGGGTATGTTCCTTATCTATGATGTACCTTATCTTTCTTTGATAGACGTAGGGTCTACTCACTCATACAGAGTAAGTAAAATATCAGAAAACTTAGGGATTTGGGTTGAGAGTACCACGAGTGAGGTTACTGTACTGAGTTCATTGGGGTAGTTAGTTCGGGTTAATAAACTATATAGAGATGTTTCGTTAGAGGTTCAAGGGGCAGTTTTTCTAGCTAACCTAATGGAGCTTCTGTTTGGGGAGTTTGATTTGATTCTGGGAATGGACTGGTTGGTCAAGCACCGTGTCAGTTTGGATTATGCGACTAAAAGAGTCGTTTTGAGAACCGAGGAGGATAATGAGGTGGTTGTGATTGGGGAGCATCAGGATTATTTGGCTAATGATAAACGCTAATTTATACATATTTTTACCTCATGTTTAGCCTATATTTTGGATGAATTATTATCAATTTAGTGAGAATTGGTGCTCTTAATCCTTATTTTTCATATCTTATACTTAGGAGAGCATAGGGAAGAGAAAAGAATAGGAAATGGACTGAAAATGAAGAAAATGGGACAAAAATGACATAACACACGGCCCAAGGAATTACCACACGGCCGTGCCACATGGCCGTGCCACATGAAGATCACACGGTCCAGCTCTCGACAAGCACGGGCAGGCCACACGGCCGTGCCAAATCACACGGCCTTTGTCGAAGTCACACGGGCGTGGCACACGGGCATATTCTAGTCGTGAGGAAGAGGAATTTCACTCGAATTGGAATACTTGGAGGCTAAGAAAGGCTCCCCAAAGCTCTATATAAAGACCCTAGGAGGCAACTCTTAGTGGGTGCTTATTTCCTCCAAAAGGGAAGTATTCTTTGCTGCCAACATAGAGAGTGGAAGTAGGGATTACTCGCAGGGAAGCTGATTGAATCATCCCAGAAGCCGGAATTCTGCAGCAATATAGAGGATCTCCCTAAATTCCTTCAGGGGTTTTCGGGTTCTTTTATGTTTTGTTATTTTATTTCTTCTGAGATGTTTTCTTTCTTTATTATGAACTAAACCCCTCAAATACTTGAGGGGGATGAAACTAAGACAGATCTTGTTATTATTTATTCTTGAGTTATATGATAAATACTTGAGTTGTTCTTAATTATGTGTTCTTCATTCTTGATTTAATAAACCTAGGTATTACTTCAAGAATTAGATGTGCTTAGAGCAGAGGAGCAAAAGTCCCTGTGATAAGAGTAGATCTACCATAATTAAGCGGAGTTGCATGCAACCCTAGACATAGGGCGACATAAATCTGCCGGATTAGGGTCAAACCTAATATAGGGAACCATTGATCGAATTAATGCAACCTAAGAAGTTAATTGATAAAGGAACTTTAATTAACAACTTAGGCCTAGTTGCTCTTCACCTCGACGGAGGGTTTAGCATAAATTAGGGATCTCTACGGATCAAGTCAAGTGAATAAATCGTCTAGCTCAAGAACCAGTACAAGTGAAGTCTAGGTGAATTCTCCCTTAAGTATTGTCCATATCAATCAGCTTTTCCCCTAAAAGTTTTCTCAATTTACTCTTTGTGTCTTCTTAGTTTAGTTTTAGAATTAGTTTAAACAAACCCCTCTTTTATTCTTAGGCTAGATAATAGAAAGAAAGTAAGTAATAATACTTTTGGTTCCTTTGGGTATGATAACTCGGTCTTGCCACTAAGCTATACTACTGTTCGATAGGTGCGCTTGCCTTAAAGCGTCGCGATATTAGTTAGTTTTGGTGTGATCAAGTTCTTTATAAATTTTATTACTTAGTATCGCGAACGCGGATATCAGCTAACATGATCTCTACACTGGTGGCTGAGAAACTGGTCCGTAAAGGATGTGAGGCGTACTTGGCCTATGTTAGTGTTTTTGCTTCTAGGGACTCTACTGTAAAGAACATCAGAACTATAAGGAATTTTTCGAATGTCTTTCCTGAAGAGCTACTGGGTTTACCTCTGAATCGGGAAGTGGAATTTGTGATTGAGTGTTTTCCTGGTATAGCTTCGGTGTTTATTGTTCCCTACCGAATGGGACCAAAAGAGCTTACGGAGCTTAAGGCTCAAATTCAAGAATTGTTGGATCGTGGGTTGATCTGTCCCAATGTGTCTCCGCGTGGAGCACCTGTACTGTTTGTTAAAAAGAATGATGGATCCATGAGGATATGCATCGACTACCAATAGCTGAATAAGTTAACAGTGAAGAACAAGTATTCACTTTCGAGGATTGATGATCTGTTTGACCAGTTCCGAGGGGCTTCTATGTTCTCCAAGATTGATCTACGTTCTGGGTATCATCATTTGAGGCTTAAGGAAGCTAATGTATATAAGATGGCATTTAGGACTAGATATGGACACTACGAGTTCCTTGTTATACCTTTTGAACTGACTAATACGCCAACAGCATTTATGGACTTGATGAACTGAGTGTTTCAACCCTATCTCGATCAATTTGTAGTGGTTTTCATCAACGACATATTGGTTTATTCTAAGACTGAGGATGAGTATGACGAGCACCTTAGAGTGGTTCTTCAGACTTTGAGGGAAAAGCAGCTCTATGCTAAATTTAGAAAGTGCGAGTTTTGGTTACGTAAGGTAACATTTCTGGGACACATAGTTTCTACTGAGGGGATTCAAGTCGATCCTCAAAAGATTGAGGCTGTACTAGTTGAAAGTAGCCTAAGATTGTGTCTGAGATCCGCAGTTTTCTAGGTTTGGTGGGTTATTATCGGTGTTTTGTAGAAGGGTTCTCCTTGATCACAGCTCTGTTTACTAAGCTTTTGCATGAAAGAGTACCTTTTGTCTGGACTGATGCACAACAAAAGAGCTTCGAGAAGCTCAAGACTGTACTGATCGAGGCTCCTGTTCTGATATAGCCTGAACCTGGAAAAGAGTTCACAGTTTAGAGTGATGCATCACATGTCAGTTTGGGATGTGTGTTGATGCAGGATGGTAAGGTTATGACATAAACGTCTCGTTAGCTTAAGACACACGAGGTGAACTATCCGAAGCATGATTTGGAATTAGCCACCGTAGTCTTTGCACTGAAAATCTAGAGGTACTATCTGTATGGTAAGAAGTGTATCGTCTACACTGATCACAAAAGCCTCAAGTACCTCCTTAGTCAGAAGGAGTTGAATCTTAGGCAGCGTAGATGAGTTGAGCTGTTTAAAGATTATGACTGTACCATTAAGTACCAACCAAGCAAGGCTAATGTGGTGGCTAATGTATTGAGCCGTAGGGCAATGATCGATCTGAAAGCGATGTTCCCTCGACTTAGTCTATTCGATGATGGTAGTTTGTTGGCTGAGCTACAAGTCAAACCGACTTGGATTGATTAGATTAAAGATAAGCAGTTACGGAATGATGTTTTTGATCTTTGAATTTGTCAAGTTGAGAGTGGCAACATTACGGATTTTGGATTAAATCGTGATGGGGTACTCTATTTTCGTGGGCGGATCTATGTTTCGAATGATATTGATCTGAGGCAGTCTTTTTTTAGGGAAGTGCATAGTAGTCCTTATACTATGCATGCCGATAAGAATAAGATGTACCGAGACCTCCGTGAGTTGTACTTGTGGCCAGGGTTGAAGCGTGAGGTTACTGACTTCGTGGTTCGTTGTCTGACTTGTCAGCAGGTTAAGGTTGAGCATCAATTACCTTTGAGTTTGTTATAGCCGGTTAAGATTCCGCTATGGAAATAGGAGCAAGTAACGATAGACTTCGTTTGTGGGTTGTCTCTAACACCCACTAAGAAGGATTTTGTTTGGGTTATCGTGGATTGATTGACCAAGTCTACACACTTCATCCTGGTTAGGATAGACTTTTCTCTGCAGAAGCTGCTGAAGCTTTACATTTAGAAGATAGTGAGACTGCATGGGGTACCTATCTTAATCATTTCTAATAGGGATCCTTGCTTTACGTCTCGTTTCTAGAAAAAATTACATGAGACTCTGGGTTTGAGATTGGACTTCAATACTACGTTCCATCCTCAGATTGATGGTTAGTCAAAGAGGGTGATTCAAATACTAGAGGATATGTTAAGGAGTTTTTTTATTGATTTCTGAGGCAGTCAGGAGGAGTATCTGCCACTAGTAGAGTTCATCTATAATAACAGTTTCCAGTCTAGCATTCAGATGGCACCTTACGAGGCTTTGTATGGTCGTAAGTATCGCACTCCCTTATGTTAGACTGAGTTAGGTGAACGACGGGTTTTGGGTCTTGAGTTGGTTTCTAAGACTGAGGATAAGGTTAGACTAATTCGGGATAGTCTAAAAGTGGCTTCTGATAGGAAAAATCCTATGCAGATATAAAGAGGCACGAGATTGAATATTCTATGGGGAACTTTGTATTTCTCAAGGTCTCACCATGAATAAAGGTTCTGAGGTTCAGTCACAAGGGTAAGCTGAGCTTTAGGTTTATTGGGCCGTACCAGATTTTCAAATGAGTGGGAACGATTGCTTATCCGTTGGAGCTACCTTCGGAGTTGGATTGTGTATATGATGTATTCCACATCTTGATGTTGAGGCACTACTACTCTGATCCTTCTCATATTGTCCCTATTGAGGAGATTGAGGTTAGGCTAGACTTGACTTTTGAGGAGGAGCAGGTTCAAATTCTGGACCGTGATGAAAAGGTTCTTTGGAAGAAGTCCATTCCACTGGTAAAGGTCCTGTGACAGAATCATAGCGCTGACGAGGCCACGTGGGAACCTAAGGATTTGATGCGCTAGTAGTATTCTTATCTATTCTAATCAGGTAAATTTAGAGGCTGAAATTTTCTTTTAGGGGGTAGAGTTGTAACGCCTCAAATTTAATGTTTTTGTGTTTGTGAAAACTTGACACAACTGTCTGTCTGCTTCAGTGGTTAAGTGTTCTGTTTGTGTTTAAGAGATCCCAAGTTCAAGCCATGCCTTTGGCAAATTTTGAAATTTTTCTGAATTAAGTCTACCCTTTCTGAGTAGGCTTATATTTATTTGTTTGCTTGTTGATGTTAGAATGAGCCTGCTGGTCTGATGGTTAAGTGGAGTGTCAGTTGGTTAGAGGTCAGGTGTTCGACTCCCCGTGCAGGCGATGAGCATAATTTTTTCTTCTGGTTGTGTCTAGCGTAGGGGAGTTTGAATTGTAATGAAATTCTGGTAGTGGGTAAAGATGTGGCTGGGTTTAGGGGATTTGGGGTTAGTTGTGGGAGATAGTAGAAGTAAAATTAGAAGGAGAATTAGATTTCCAAGAGAATTCCTGTTACTGTTCCCAAAATTTCTTTTTTCTTCTTGACCGTTTCCCCTCTTTTTCCTCTGTTCTCCACTTCCTAGTCGTCTCTTGCTGTGAAATTGCTGTTGTTTTCTCATTCGATTGGTGATTACCGCGTTTTTGGATTCGTTATTTTGTTTGGTAAGTGAAGGTGTGCTCTTGGTTTACATTTGAGTTTTTAAGTTATGGATAATGTAAGGATAGTCATTAAATGGTAGTAATCGCTGGTTTTCTACTACTTAGGTGAAGGCGAGAGTACATCGGTTTACACTTCAACAGTTTGATTCGAGGTTGGGGCCATTTTCAGTAACTAAATAGTCGATTTTTGTGTATTTGAGTAATTAGGTTAGTCTCGTAGATTGACTGTTTAAGGTATTCGGAATGTTGTTGTTAGGTTTTAGAGTGCTCGGGATACATTTCGCAGCGAATCGATACTAGGTGTGTACTCAAAAACGTAAAAAATGAGGTTCGACAAAAGCTGAAAACATAAACTATCGACGCTTCACGAGCGTGTGGTCGCCCGTGTGGTAGGCCGTGTGCAAATGACACGACCGTGTGTTTAACAAAGGCCAGGCCGTGCACTAGTCACGACCGTGTGATGGCCAAGTCAACTGTATGTGACTTACTGGCTAAACCAATTTGGACCTTGTTGGCCACATGGACGCATGGGTCCACACGAGTAGTCCACACAAGCGTCTGGGATTTTGGGCCAGGCCGTGTGATCCACATGGGCCAAGACCAATCTAGGCGTGTGGGCCCATACGAGTAAGCCACATGGGCATGTGGGCCCATTTATTTGAAATAAATCCTAGGGTTACACGGGTTGTCCAAATCGATTGTGAACCTACTGTAGGGTCGGTAAGGGCTACTTATACCCTGAATTGAAATATCTGACTGACTAATGTATATTTTAAGCATGATAATTATACGCATGTTTTAAATACTATTCTGTATGACTAATTGATAATTGAATATTGGCATGCAAGCATGTTATACTGTATGTCTACATTAAGTATGTTATTTGCATCTGCATTAGGGTGATATGATGATTATTAGAGGAAGTGTACTGAAAGGCATTTATGCCTATTATCTGGCAGCTCAACTGCAATATATTGTTATATGCCGCATTCAGTACAACTTGGTGTGTAGGGCTGGGTGGGTGTTTTTAACCCCATATGGTGTGTAGGGATGGTCGGAGATGGTGTGTAGAGGCTAGTGGGTAGGACACTGATTTCTGTTATTGTGTGCTTGATTGTATCTAAGATGGGCTAAGGCCATAATTTATAACTGTGATTGTATCTAAGTGGGCGAAGGCCTAAACTGTATCTGAAGTTGTAATGGGCTTAGGCCCCAAATTGCATTTGACTAATAACTGTTGTTTGAATGTATGCATGTTTTCTGTGGGGATTACACACTGAGTTTATGTAAACTCACCCCCTTCTATTTAATCTGTATAGGTAATCCCCAGACTTAGACGAATCGGTGCGGTAGAGGACTCAACAGTGGCCACACATTGTTAAACTATCTTATTTCCATTTACGGTTTTCAATTCTTGTTGTAATTTTTAGGTCTTTTGGACTATTTTCCTTTTTTTTGGGTTTTAATTGCTTAAATAGTTTTACAATCACAAACTCAACAAAAAATTAATTTTATTAAAAACAAATGGTTTTCCTTGAATAAAAATATTTTCTAAAGCTTCCACTAAAAAGATGCATTTTCAGACAAATCAAATAACATGCGTTTTTCTGAGTTAAATAAAAGCTAATAAACTGAAACAGTTTTAACTTGACAACTTCGACTTCAAATCCAATTCCATATGACATTGCCAGGTTCGGCCATAACGTCTAGGCCAGGTTTGGGGTGTTAAAGATATAATATTCTTCTATTGTGGATGTAATAACCTTTAGATATATTATTAAATTGACAATTCATAAAAGATTTAACTTGCGTCTAATGGTTGTTGTTACAATCTTTATAAATCACTATATAGTAAAGTTTATATCAAAATCCCTGAAGGATTTAGAATGCTAGAAGCATATTGAAATTCTCGGGAAACTATTCATTTATATGAACTGAAATAATTTGAACATATGTGTTAAATTTGAGTAGTTGAAGGAGGATTATAAAATGATCCAAAATACCTATTTATGTTTTTATATAAGGATCATGATTAAAGTTTGTTATGATTATTGTTGAATCTCCTAAAGAGATCAAAATATATTTCCCCAAATTTCCCTCACTCATGACTTTTAAAAGAATGGTAATATAAATGCTTAGCAAATACATTCAAATAGTCATTTGAAAAACTAGTATTCAAGATTGAATACATAGAATATGAGAAAGTATGTGATGTTTTCATGAGGGTGAGTAAATACGCATTGTACTCTTTTTCCCTTAACCAAGATTTTGTCCCATTGGGTTTTCCTAGTAAGGTTTTTAATGAGACAACATATTATGCGTATTATAAATTGTGTACTCTTTTTCCCTCGTTAGGTTTTTATCCCACAGGGTTTTTCCTAATAAGGTTTTAATAAGGCACATTGTCTACTAATAGACATCTAAGGGGGAGTGTTATGAATATCTTATTAAGTGGATGTCCATCATGATCAAGATAAAGTTTTGGTATACTTTAAATTCTAATAGTTATTAGAATTAGATCTCTACTTCTTTTATACTTCTTATGCCTATAAATAGAGACTCTGATGAAGTATTGTAATCACCGCTTTTAATCAATAAAGTACATTCTTTGTTGCTTTCATGTTTTCTTTATTCTTTATTCTCCCCATCTCTCTTTATTTTATAACAGTTTCAATCCACAAGCAAATTTAGAGTTGAATACTTTGGCGGCTGTCAACTAAAGAAAATGAAAAGTAGATTTTCTAATCTAGTGTATAGCACCTCTCCTAACCTAATTGCTAAAGTTTGCTATTTACAAGGTTTTCTAAGGGTGGTGCTCGCAAGCTACTCGAGTTCAATTAAAAAATTGAATTAAATTCAATAATTATCGATTCAAGCTCGAGCACGAGTAACTCCAGTTATCAGTCGAATTGAATTCAAACTTAGTAATAATTGACTCGAAAGACTCATGAACCTTATCAAACTTTTCATATTTTTATATTACCTTATGTTTAATTAATGAACCGAGCTCGAACTCAATAATAACTTCACAGTCTATTACACCCCTACATGAATCTTCAATCTGAAAATTAAGTGAAAGCCCTGACAAATACTACCAACAGGTTTAGGGGGAAAACACTTGAAGCAATCATCTTAAAGATTGGAATGAATGAACTTATTTGGATCATTTGGCATGAAACTGCATGGCGAAAGTGTTGGGCAACATTTTGATGTTGTTTAAAGTGATTATTGACTACGGAAGAGATCATTTGAAGAAAGTGCCGAATGCTAGAAAAGGAAATGGAGATTGTCTTGGAAATTTTTGCCTTCTATCATAAATGAAAATATTTTACATATTAAACAAAAAATAAAATAATTTGTATTGTATTTCTATTCACATGAAAAACTGACACATGTGCACAAATGAACATGTCTAATTTTAACTTAAAAGCCACTTTTAATGGCTTCTGGATTATGGTTTTATCTCTTTAAAGCTAGATTAAGAAACGCCTTGTTTATACGGTATCTTATAGAAGCACAAGCAAGTCAGTTCGATTACTTTTTGTTGACATAAAATGATAATCTTGGATGACTAGTTTAATAAATTAAAATGGAATAAATAAGATACGATTAATGTGATATATTATTGTGCAACATTTTTGTTACATTTCTATTTAAATTTTTAATAAATTTTAAATTAAGTTATTAATTCTTTTGAAGCTTGATTTTTTGGTCACCTTGTCGTTAAGCCCATAACTAAATGCTAACATGATTTTTTATTATTGGTATGATAATAATTTTAGTCTTTACTGTTTACACATTTTATTATTTTAGTCCTAATTCTAAAAAAATCATAACAAACAAAAAAAAATTATTAAAAATTTAAAAATATAAATAATTATTTATAAAATTATAAAATTATAAAAAATTTTTGATTTTTTAAAAAACTCTCTACTAACCCAAATACCTTTTTAAATATTTTTTAATATATTTTATTTTCATCTACTTTTTTTAATTTTTTAGTGTAGGACTAAATTGACAAATTTTGTAAACGCTAAGAGCTAAATTTATTATATATTTTAGAATTATCACCAAATTGATAGAATGACTAAATATTGGAGGACTAAATTTATTATTATACTAATAAGAAAGGCCGTCACTTTTGTTATCAACTTAACAACAAAATATCAAAAAAAAAATTAAATTTTGAAAATATAGTAACTAAATAAAAAAATTAGTTGGATGAAAAAAATAGAATCACTTTTATAATTGACTAACTTATAAATAAATAGTTATAACTTCATTTAAACATTACTAAATATTTAATTATAAGTATGTTTTTCTTCTTTTTTGAGTGTAAGAAGGTTTATGGTTTAAGGTTTTTTTGTATTTATTTGTGTTTAGTAATTATAAACTAATTATATTTAAATAAAAAGTTATTAAGAATTGGAAAGATTTCATTTTGCGTGACCAAAATTAAAGTGCTCTAAAAGTTGGGTAACCATTTAAGTAGATTATCTTTTAGTTTAAGATTGATCGTAATGCTTCAAAGGCATAATGACTTATTTGGCCCTCCCACTTAGACCTGATCATGGGCGAAGTCGGGGTCAGGTTGGGGCCAATACAGAATTTTAGGCCAGCTTTCTAGGCTCAGCCTAGCCTGAAAAATGGGCGTAAAATTTTGCCTAAGCACAACCCATATTAAAAATGCTAAGCCAAACCCCAACCCAGCTTAATTGTAATATTTTTTTTAGATTATTTTTTACATAAAAACAAAATTGAAAAATATAATTCATAAAATACGCTAAAAATATTAAAATAAATGTTTCCAAACAAATTGAAAATACAAAAAATAGTATAAGCATGTGTTTAGGTTAGGCTGAGCCGAGCCTAGGCCAAAAAAATTATGCCCGAGGCATGGCCCGTTTTAAAAACAAGCCTTATTTTTTGTTCAAACCCATTTTTAAAGCCTATATTTTTTCTCAAACCCTCTCACTTTTCGGGCAGGCTATAACAGCTCGCTTTCAATGAAATCGGAACACTGGTTTCAGGACCATAAATTTGAGGTCAAAATATTTATTTTAATATTATTTTAATGTCTATAGCATGATAGTATGATTGTATAAAAATTTCGTTGAGAAAATTTACCGTTTATATGTTCAACTTGTGAAAAAGGACTAAATCGTGTAAAGTGTAAAACTAGAGTTCTATAAGTTAAATGCACCAAATGGCTATAGAATTGAAATGTGTGAGTACTTCAATGGTAAATAGACCATTATGATGGTTAGTGGACATTTTTGGACATGGGTTAAGTAAATTTTAATGTTTTATAATAAGGTTAAAAAGGTAATTTGGTAAACAAATTAAAATTAAATTAAGAAAAAGAAAGACATCATATTTTTTCTTCATTCTATCAACCGAAAATTTGAAAGAAGGAAGCCATTAAAGACTTTGCAAGGTTTGGCCATAGTCCTTGCATGCATGTAAGTGCATTCTTGCTCAGTTTTTAATGATTTTTATGTTTTTGGGGTCGTTGTAGCTTAACATAGTTAGCCCAGGGACTAATTTGCAAAACTATTAAAGAGTTAGGGTTTTTCCATTGTTGAATTTGCATGTGTTTCGATGTTTGATGATAGAAAATGAATCTTTGTTGTTAGATAAACAACATTTGTTAAGTGATTTTTGATAAATTTATCAAATAGGGATTAAATTGACAAAAGTGGAAATTTTATGGTAAAATGTGTGAATAAATGAAATATTTGGACTGCTATGGGTCTAGGTGAAATTCGACTAGCATGGGTGTGAATTAAATTGCATGAATTTGTATTTTTATGAGATAAAGACTAAATTGTAATGAAGTTAAAAGTTTAGAGGTAAAATAGTAATTTTACCAAAATATGAAATTGGATTGAATTGAATAGAATAGAATGATACTTAAAATAGTTAAATTTGATTATATAGATCATGCAACCTTCGGATTTAAATTAGGAAAAAGACAAAGTGGTGGATTAATCGATCAATTTCTTCAGTATTAATTCGAGGTAAGTTCGTATGTTTAATAATCATTAAATTATGTGTATTTAAATGCTTAATTGATGTAATTGTGATAATACAACACTGCGAACATTCTTGACGAGGCATCGACAAAGTATAGATCTCAGTTGAACCTTAGAAATAGATAGGATACAAATGACATGTCATTAGGGGTTACCGTGTTTATGTGTTTTAGGTGCTGGTCCTGTATGTCCTATCGGTGGCTGAGTTTTTCGGCATGTGTTGCAGTTACTTGACAGTTTGTGTGAGCAACACCGTGTAGCTACGTCTTGACTGACAGCTTGTGTGAGCAGACCCAGTGATGGCTCGAGAGTGAGAATCTATATGAGATATGAGATAGAGGTGGTTTAACGACGTATATGGCACTTAGTGTGCGAGATACATGAGTATCCAATATTATTCCAAATGGTTCAATTGTAACGCCCCGAAATTGGGCCTGGAAGAATGGGCCGTGTGGGCCCAATGGGCCTGTGGGCCCACACGGGTCGTCGTCTTTGGACTTATAAGAATTAGTGTTCCGGTTGTGTCGTAAATGTGGCAGTAGGAAAATCTGGCTTGGCGGGCCATGCGAGCACGTGGGCCCCACTTGGGTTGCATAATGGGCCTCGGGCCCATATTCACTGAATGACATGTTGGTGTGATGGGTAAGAGGTTTGGGAGTGTTGGAGAAGTCCTGGGTTAAAACCTAGGCCTTAGCAAAAATTTATGTTTTTCTCTTATGGGAGCCTTGACGTTAGTGGGTAGGCTTTAAGTATATTTTTGGTGAAAGCATGACACAAAAAGAAGTGTAGTGTAGTGGCAAAGTAGCGCCACTTAGAGGACAAGGAAGCAAGGGGTCCAAGATTCAAGTCTTGGCTCTTGCAATTTATTTTGGTTTTTCTTTTAAATAAATCTGGAAGCGAGTAGGCAGGCTTTAAAGATAAATGCGTTGAACTTATGACACAAATGAGCTTGTGTCCGAGTGGTGGTGCCTTGACATGACTAATCGAGAGGTCTATGGTTCGAATCCCTTTGCTTGCGAACGTTGATTATTTTGCTAATACTTTAGTTTTTGAAGATTGATAGAGGATCCCATATAGGGAAGCTAGCATGGGAGTAGGCGAAAAGCTGGCTTTAAATAAAGTGATCCATGAGGAGAGTAGACATGCCTTTCTTGGCTTACCCCTTTCACGTTGAAGCGTGTTCGTTGGGGTTAGGCCTGGGATCATTCGTTGATCTATATGCCGTTGGGTTGTAGTGATGGTGACCGTAGTTGATTGACACCCCCCGGAGAGTCAAGGGTGCGATTATTGTTGGCTTCTGGGAATAGCAGCGTTCAGAGGGTGAATTAGCTTCAGATGCCTATTAGGTGTGTATTTCTCACTACTCTAGCGGTAGGACGGCTACTTCGGGCTGCAATGGGCCGAAAGGGCCATGTGGGCCCAATAGACCTACGGGCCCATTTGGACAAGTTGTTTGATTGTATAGTAAATATTAGACTAGACTAGGTGAATCGCATATCTGTAGCTAGATTTGGGTTAAAAGGGCCACACGAGTGTGTGGGCCCATTTGGGCTGAGAATGGACCCTAGGCCCATTTGCATTATTATCTCTGTTTAAAATGCTTTAGTTTACCAAATTACTGAAACACCTTCGACTTGTAAAATTACCGTTTTACCCTTAATTTACAGAATTACCATTTTACCCCTAATTTGTAAAATTACCATTTTAACCTTGATTTGTAAAATTACCATTTTACCCTTGATTTGTAAAATTACCGTTTTACCCCTAATTTACAGAATTACCATTTTACCCCTAATTTGTAAAATTACCATTTTACCACTGATTTGTAAAATTACCATTTTACCCCTAATTTGTAAAATTACCATTTTACCCATGATTTGTAAAATTACCATTTTACTCCTGATTTGTAAAATTACCATGTTACCCTTAATTTGTAAAATTACCATTTTACCCCTGATTTGTAAAATTACTGTTTTACTCTTGATTTGTGAAATTACCGAAATACCCCTTTAGGGTAGAATTACTGAAATACCCCTTTAGGGTAGAATTACTGAAATACCCCTTAGGGTAGAATTATCGAAATTCTCCTATAGGATAAAATTACCATTTTGCCCCTAGGGTGTTAAATGACTGTGTTGCCCTTGTGGGCAAGTGACTGACTTGGACTGTGTGTTTGTTGGATTTGATTGTGAATATATGTTGGTGATATGAATGACTTGACTGTGATTGTTTGATTCAAATATGGGCATGACATTCTACATACATGACATGTTGCATGGGTTTGGGAATTATTGATGGAGGAAGCGTTCTGGTGGCCTCGCCACATATATATATTCTAGTGGCCTCGCCACAATATCTGTATCTGGTGACTCTGTCATAATATCTGGCAGCCTCGCTGCAAATTTTATGGTGTGTAGCGGATGGGTGGGTCGAGTAGTTTCCCCACATGGTGTGTTGGCTGGTACAGGTGGTGTGTAGCGGTTGGATGGGTTGAGTAGTCTCCCCACATATTTTGAGCTTTACATTCATGCACGTTATCTGTACTGTTACCGTTATGGGCCTATGGGCCATACTGTTATTTGAGTAGGGCTTCGGCCTAGTTTACTGTTATCTGAATAGGGCTTCGGCCAAGATATTACTGTGACTGGTTAGGGCTTAAACCCAGTGGGCTTGAGCTGACTTGGGCTTTGGATGGGCTTCTTTGCACACTGATGTTAATTGATTCTGATTCTGTTAATTGATTTTGATTCTGATTCTGATACTGATACTGGTTTAGATAATGTCTCTGATTTTGTAATGGGTTAAGGCCCATCTGGTACTACCTCTTATAATGGGCTAAGGCCCAATTGATACTGAAACTGTGGTAGGGCAAACTTTTAAATTCTTTTACATAACTGACTGTTCATATTTGTAGTAAGGGGATTACACACTGATTTTTCGTAAACTCACCCCGTTTATTAACCTTTCAGGTAATCCCCAACCTTAGATGGATCGGAGCTGCGAGGGACTCGAAGAAGGCCGCACACACTGCTTATGCTTTCTGTTTTGATTATTTACTCTCAAGTAATTTATTTTGGGTTTGGTTTGTAATAAGGCCTTGTATAATTTCTGAATTTTTATTTTAAGGTTTTTATTTACTTTGAATTATATCTACTAGAGGTGAATCGCGATTTTCCAAAATGTTAACTGTTTTCGAACACTACGTCTTCCGCAACTAATTAAATTAAACTTCCGTAACAAAGAAGGTTTTAAAGGTAATAATATTTTTAAAAAGGGGATTAACTTTTAGTTGACCGCGTTTTGAAAATAAATAAACATAAGTTTTGGTTGGCAACAAGTTTTAAACAAGAAGGGTTTCATTGAAAACATGGTTTTTGAAAAACACTTCAATGTGACATACTAGACTTGGCCGTAACATCTAGGCTAGGTTTGGGGTGTTACATCAATGGGCAAAGAGGATGGTACGAGGATATAAGTGATGATATAGATCAATTCAGGTACTCGTGAAAAGTACAACAAGTAAGTTGTAGTGGATGTATTCATACATGACTACTATGGTTGAGATAATGTGCTAATCTTTAGATTGAGTGAAATTTTCTTACGTTTACTTATATTTCTTTAAATTAAGGATGAATGGTAAATTGTACTTATTAGTCATACGAGCTCACTAAGCTTAATAGCTTACTTTGTTTACTTTTCTGTGTTTTATAGTGATTAGGAAGTTCACTCGGATTGGAAGTCGTCGGAGATCTCATCAGACAATCTAGTAGTTGTTTTGGTACTTTTGGACTTTATGTATTTTGGTTATATGGCATGTATAGGTCATTTTGGCTCATGAAAGCCTATATGTTATGATTATGTATTAGCCATGTAATTTGGCTTGATTTAGCATATATGTTGGTATGTATATATATAAGTTGTTGGCCTTATTTTGTATGAAGTTTAATTGCCTTA
This sequence comes from Gossypium stocksii, assembly GCA_020496765.1. Taxonomy (NCBI): domain Eukaryota; kingdom Viridiplantae; phylum Streptophyta; class Magnoliopsida; order Malvales; family Malvaceae; genus Gossypium; species Gossypium stocksii. Next base: position 69,965,937 of record CM035622.1, read on the forward strand.
AGTATGCTTGATGATGGCCTTGGAAATTGCCTTATTTGTGAATTGATAATTTGGTACCTATTGGATGAATTGGTGAAGTGGTTTACATGTTATGTTTGGGGCATTAAGATGCATATATGCAAGAGATTATTTAGGTAACTTTTGGAGGTGATAATGGCATGTTTATAATGGTCAATTGTGATGCTTGTTAACATTTGGGTTAATGGTATTGAAATTGCATGTTTTAGGCTTGATTTTGGTTGGTTTGAAGGCCTATTTATATTATGGTTATATGCTTTTGAAGTGTATAGGTTGGTACCAAAGTTGGGTGAGAAATGTGGCTTAGAAAACAACCTATTTTCATCCACACAGACAGAGACACGGGTGTGTGTCTCAACCATGTGTGACACACGGTCAAGTAACACGGCCGTGTATCCCTGTAGTTTTTAATGAAAACAAGTCAGTGAGTTACACGGGCTAATTATATAGGCTTGTGGTTGGCCGTATGACCCAAGTCAAAGAGGTACACGAGGTCAGACACGGGCTGGGACACGGCCATGTGATCCCATTTTGAATGTCCACACGGCCTGTGACACGGGCGTGTCTTTTGGCCGTGTGAGACACACGGCCTGGTCACACTAGTGTGTGTCCCCTGTATTCAAAAATTTTCAATGTTTTCCCAAAATTTATATAAGTTCTCGTTTAAGTCCTGAATTGTTTTTAGTGCTTGTTTTGGGCCTCAAGGGCTCGTGTTAGGGACTATATGATTGCCTTTGAATGATCAAGGTTTGGATATGAATTGTGGACATGAAATGTATGGTTGTTTATGTGATAAGTCTGGTAATGCTCTGTAACCCTATTCCGACGATGGATACGGGTTAGGGGTGTTACACAGGCCTTCAGACCTGGGCGAGTGGCTCAACCCATGATCAAGTCTACTCCCACTTTACAAAAAAAAATAAAATATCATTTTAGCCTTCTATTTAATTTTTCACCTTTTAGCTTTTAAACTCGTGTTATTTATCAAATTACCCCAAAATGGACAGAAAAGTAAACGTTTATTAACTTTTGCTAACATGGCATACAAATGGATTGCCATGTGAATGTCATGTCATCATTTAATTCTTTTTTAAAAATTAAAAATTTCAAAAACAATAAAATATATTAAAATATATTTTTAATATTGTAATTTTGGGAAAATTAATTGTTGATGTGCCATACACGTGGATGCCATGTCAACAAAGTTAACAAATATTAACTTTTCCATCCATTTTGGGGTGATTTGACAAACAATGAAAGTTCTAAAGTTAAAAGAGAACAAAAATTAAAAGGGTGGCTAAAATGATTTTTTTTTTTTTGTAAAATTGAAGGGTCAAATAAGGTTGATAGTTTAATTGATTTTTTATTATTTTGTGAGAGTGTAATTTATTTATTTTTAATTATTCTAAGAGGGCTTAATTGTTTATTTAAATAAAAATTCTTAAAATAATGATATTTAATGATTTTAAATATTTTTTTATAATTTTATTAATATTTTTTAAAAGCAAATAAGATTAAATAATGAAGCCGGTGTAAAAGAATAATTAAAAAAAATAAATTAAGCTTCCCATATCATCATCTTTCAAGTCAGCTTGCCTTTTTTACTACCGTATCATCATATTTTCATGTTAGTCATCAAGTAAACATTTAGCGCTTGTCTTGAACTTTAATAGTAGAATAAATTTAAAAGCTTAATTCAATATCAATCATGCTTTAAATGACTTAATTTGATGCAGTTTTCAAATAAGGACTTAATTAATTTTTTAATTATTTCTGAAATGTTTATTTAATATTTTAGCTACAATTTTATAATTTTAATATTTAACATCCAATTATTAGGTACAGATTTTTTTAATATTTAATATATTTTTTATACATATTATTTGATTTCTTAAAACTTCTGATTCACTGATAATCATATTAAATTTTACTATAAATAGTCATCCATTAATAAAGAATTTAAGTAAGTTAACATTTCTCAGTTTCAATAGTCCCTTTAAAACAAGTTGGGATGGCAACCTCCAAACTCTTCATCATGCTTGCAGTACTCATATGTATGGCTCCAATCAACACTTGCAGCAGCGCCGTCGCTGCTGCGGCCTTCATGGCAACAATACCGCCATCACCAAAGTTTCCAGCCATTTTTGTATTTGGTGATTCAACTGTAGATACTGGCAATAATAACTATGTCAAAACATTGCTTAAAGCTAATATGCCACCGTATGGCGAAAACTTTCCCGACCACATTCCGACGGGGAGGTTTTCCGACGGAAAACTTGTCCCCAATTTCCTCGCATCGTTTCTAGGGATCAAAGACGATGTCCCGCCGTTCCTGAAGCCAAATTTGTCAGAAAATAAGCTCCGAACCGGCGTTACCTTCGCGTCAGCTGGATCAGGATATGATTATTTAACTACTACGTTATCCAATGTCATCCCAGTTTCAAAACAAGTTGAAATGTTCAAGAGTTACATAGACAAGTTTAAGGGAATTGTCGGAAAAGATAAGGCCAACAACATCGTTGGCGAAGCTCTGGTAATGATTAGTGCAGGGACTAATGATTTCATTTTCAATTTCTATGATATTCCGACCATTCCGACCAGACGATTGGAGTTCAACATTGTTGGATACCAACATTTTCTGCTTCCGAAACTAGAAGATTTTTCTGAAGGCAATTAATTACACTGCTTACTCACTTAACCTGAGAATCGTCAGGATTTAATTCATATTAATATAGGCAATTGTGAGAGGCAAAAAGTAAAATAGTAATGATGGAATATAATAATAATATTTAATGAGATTTAAATGATAAATATTTTATCATAATCATAAATTTAACTCTTAATATCTATAGTTTTTTTGTTAATTTGATCATTTTGTTAATGGGAACACGGACTAAAACATTATTTTTTTATCGGTGTTGGTATGGCAGCTTACATGATGGTTCATGTGTACATTATGTTAACATTACACCATTTATTTTACATGTCACGTCAATAAATAATTTACAATTTATAAAAATAAAAAAAATACATCAAATTGAAACTTAAAAAAATATAAAAAGTTTATAAAATTTCAAAAAAATTAACATGGAGTACAATGGATAGTTATGCAGGCTATCTTATTTAAAATTTTAACATTTTAGTTAATATTTTCTTTAAAATAACATCATTCTGACTTTTTTTCAAAATGTTAAAAGTTTGACATTTTTTAAAAGGTTGAGAGTCAAATTGAACTAAAAAAGAGAATAAAAACCAAATTGATAAAAAATATAAACATTAAAGATTAAATTTGACATTATGCTTAATATTCTTTTATCCTGAATATTTATTTTACAATTCACATTTGAACTATGTAGTCCTCCTCCTAACAATATTGTCTCGAAAATCTTATCAAAGCAGAGGTCTAACCAATATACAGTAATATATTATTATTGAATTTATTTATATATAGGAAGTATATGAACACGGATGCCGGGAAATGATCGTACTTGGACTGCCACCCATCGGTTGCTTACCGATTCAAATGGCCGCTAAAATTGAGATTCCAACAAATCGAAAATGTTTGGAAGATCAGAACTCAGATGCTTGATCTTATAACAAGAAGCTTGCCAAACTGTTGCCTGAACTACAAGAAAAGATTCCAGGAAGCAAACTTGTATATGCAGACGTTTATCAACCATTATATGACATGATTAATTATCCTCACCAATGTGGTGGATCTTTAATCAGTCTACTTATATTCGTCTTTTAGATTTGTAAATATGGCAAACGCACGAGTCTATTTTATAAAAATAAAAAATTTGAATAACATTATTATTTTTTATGTGAAACAGGATTTGCAGAAACAAAGAGAGGCTGCTGTGGCACCGGACTCCTAGAGGCATCATTCTTGTGCAAATCCTTGACTCCAATATGTAGAGATCCTTCAGAGTTTTTGTTTTGGGATAGCTTTCATCCCACTCAACAAGCCTACATTTACCTTGCCAATTACATTATCGAGGAAGTTCTTCATCTTTTCTTAGATAAATGATATATATATATACATATATATATATGATCCCTATCCGATACATTTTAATAGAATATTTTAATTTTACAAATAGACTTCAATTATCGGTATATTTATTTTTTTGAATACTTTTTTTTTTTAAATTTGTTGACTACACTCTAAATGTGACATGTGTTACTTTTTAAGTCCTATTTGTAGAGTTTAAAAATTCCGTTAAAAATGTATCAAATAATTTATCATATATATGATTTCAATATTTTTATTATATTAATTGAGAATACATATTTTATTTGTGTATAAATGTTCGATTGTATATATTGTTGCGTGTAAAATGGTTTGTGATTTTTGTGCAAGTATACACGTCAGTTCAAGTAATAAAGAGGTAAGTGAGTATCGTTAGGATTAGATTGAGGCACAAAATTGGTCAAGTTATCTTATTAGGGTCAAGTTAATGCTATAGTAAAATGATTGAAAGAAACGTTATGGCAAAAACTAAGATAAATATGCAATGATGGGTAAATAATTGGAATTGTTATGGCAAAGGTGATAATAGAAATGTAATTATGGGAACTATAGCGTGAATAATATATAAATGAAAAAAATAATCAACTAAGAAAGCTAAAACAAAGATATTTCAATAGAGAATCAAGTATAATGTCTACAATATTTACGTTGAAGGTTGGGATTACTCATAATCAACCTTACTGGCAATAATATCGTGGAAAAATCGTAATTAACTTATTGTGTAGAAGAGTCCTAGAGTGGCCTACCTCTTTTCAAGGGCAAAACCTTAAGTCACTATCCCTGCTCATACAAGGTCTTATTCCAGTAACCTATGTAATTCCTTCTTTATGACGTAGGCATCATTCGAATGTTGCTCATGCAATCCAATATTAGTTAAGTAATCTAAACTTTCTCGCATTAAATCAACTTAACAAGAATAATATTGAAGTTGTACTTAAATTATTAACATATAGAAGTTTGATTAATTTTATAATATATTTTCATAAATTTTGATTTACTTTTGACAAATTTGCACAAATGGTGAAAATTGGTTTGACAAACACTACTAGAAGTTCAAAATTGTGAAGCGATTTCTGAAGCATTGAGGTGAATTAATTTTTCAGCCTAAAACTCTCCAAATTATGAACATTAATACATAATATAATTAAATTTAATTTTTATCCAATTTATTTTGGGTTAAATAATTATTATTAATTATATTATGCAAAGGAGGCCCAATTGTGCTAAAATGAAACACTGATCCAACCAAGTAATTGGGCTGCCCAAATCCATCCAAAATGCTGACCCAATCAACTCAAATTTGCTGATTTATTGACTTGTAAATCAACCCTTGAAGTCTCCTTGAAATTGCATTCAAACCCCTCCACTTATTATGCTTTTGTAGATTTGCCCGTAGCTAAATATAGCAAGTTGAAATCTTCAACTTGTGCATGAGTGGTGGCCGGCCATGGGGGGAGTTAATGGCTGCTAAATATTTTGTATTTTTATCAGCCACTCCCACCTATAAATACCCCCTTTTCACCTATTCATTCAACACACCTTTCATTCTACACATCTTTCTCTTTCACTCATTTTCTCCCTTCCAAAACCTCTCTTTGGTTCCCGCTATTCCCTTCTATTTCCTTTGCCAATTTCCTTCTTGGAAAAGAGCCTTTAAACCACCTTAGGTAGCAGCATTTAAGTGCTTGTAGAAACCTTAGCTCAACAGAACGAGCGAAGAAGGAGGAGTGGAGCAACCTAGTCAGACTTCGGAGAAACACCAGATTTGATTCTAGTTTCCTATCCTTTAAATTTTTTTGTTGTTGTTATGAACATTTCTATGAATATTTGTTATATTTTTATTCTAAATTTAATTAACATGGCTTAAATTTAATTCATGTTAGGTTGATTGCATTTCGTCTACTTAAGTTATTAAAATCACGTTTGTGTTAGGTCTTGGTAAATTGTTTGATGAGGTAAAACCATGATTATGCATACTTGTAATATAATTGTAAGGTAACTAATGAATTAATTATTAATCATATTGAAATTGTGAGTAATTGACACAATACTTAATCATTGCATGTTTAATCTTCTAAGGTAGCTGAAGGTTAGATTAGCGACGGTGTTAAACGATATAGTAGTCTTGCATAACTTGCAAGACTATTGTGATTAAACTGTTTCAATGTAGGAATATATTGTTACTCAACTTAATCTTTTACTTGCTTATTAAAATTGATTAATTGTTTGAATTGACATAGTAATATGTTCAAGAGATTAATTAATTTTGTAAGTCTGTATGTGCTATAGTTATCAAATTACCAAGTTGCTGTAAATTTATTCGTAACAACATGAACATTGTTTTAGTAATATTAAGTTAAGAATTGTAATTGATCTAACACAATTTTGTCATATTGATTAAACTTGTTTTTCAGAATCGTGCATTGGAATATTTTACCTTTTAATTTTCTTAGTTAATTTACTTAGTTAAAATCTAGCTTTATTAAACCATTTTTCAAAACAAACGATTTTCCTTCACCAAAGTGTTTTTAATTGTATTTAATAAATATTTTCTTACACAGTCCTTGTGGGTATGATAATTCGACATTTACTTGTCACTTTATTATTTGTTTCGATTGTGTGTACTTGCACATTTCCATCATTCCAAGTTTTTGGCGTTGTTTTCGAGGACTGTTATAAAAGTCATTAAGGTTTTGGTGTTGTTTTCGAGGACTGTTTTAAAAGTCGTTATTTGTGAATTTGTTAATTCTGCATTTTGTTTTTTTTCTATTTAATTTTAATTCTATTTTTTTCTATGCTTGTTTCAGATGTTTATGAGTATTGACTGAATTATCGATTTACTCCCCGTATATCCAGAAATTGATATAACTTTTCGACAAAAAAGAAGATAAGCAAGTCAAAGAAGGACCGAAAAGATGAATTTCGATAACGAAAATCAAGGAAGTGGAGTGAATCAAGTTCAAAATCCTATCCTTATTGCTAATGATAGGGACATAGCTCTAAAATAATATGTCATGCCAGTGTTTCATGAGCTTAATTCAGGTATTAGGAGACCCAAAATCGAGGCACAACAATTTGAGCTAAAGTTGGTTATGTTCCAAATGCTTCAAATAGTGGGATAATTCAGTGGAATGCCTACCGAAGATCCTCACATTCACTTAAAACTATTTATGGAGGTGAGCGATTCTTTCAAGCTAGTCGGAGTACTCGAAGATGCACTACGATTAAAGTTATTCTCATATTCTTTAAAGGACAGTGCTCGAGCTTGGTTGAACTCATTACCAAATGGCAAGAGTTAGTAGAAAGATTTCTTTTGAAGTACTTCCCACCTAGCAAGAATGCTAAGTTGAGGAATGAGATTACTACCTTCCGACAGTTGAATGATGAGTCATTGTATGAGGAGTGAGATATGTTTAAAAAACTATTACGAAGATATCCTCATCACGGAATCCCTCATTGCATCCAATTAGAGATGTTATATAACGGTCTACATGCTCACATGAGGATGGTAGTGGACGCTTCTACTAATGGTGCTATCATTTTTAAGTATTATAATGAGGCTTATGAAATCATTGAAAGAATTGTCAGTAATAATTATCAATAGCCAACCAATCGAGTAGCGTTAGGAAGATGAGTCACAGGAATACATGAAGTGGATCCACTCACTTTACTAGCATCTCAGGTATCTTTGATTTCCTCAATGCTTAAAAATTTTACCGCTAATAGGTTTAATAGTTTTGTAGCTCAGCCATCAATCAATTTGAAAATGTAGCCTGTGTTTATTATGGGGAAGGGCATTTGTTTGAAGAATGTCCAGCAAACCCAGAATCTGTGTATTACATGGGCAACCAAAACCAAAACCAAAATAGAGGTAGGTAATGAGTGAAATCTAACTTTTATAACTCATCTTAGCGAAACCACCCTAAATTTTCTTAGAGTAACCAAGGGGCTGGAACTAGTAACACTTATGCATAACCTAGACCGACCTAGCCTCCTATTTTACCCAACAAGTTCAAAAACCAATTCAAGATGAACCTTCTAATAGCTTAGAGAACTTATTGAAGGCATATATAGCAAAGAATAAAGCCACTTTAAGGAATTTAGAGAATTAAGTGGGTAAACTTGCTACTAAACTTAGGAATTGGCCACAAGGTACTTTGACTAGTGATACAAAAAATCCAAGAAATTCGGAGAAAGAGCATTGTAAAGTATTGGCATTGAGAAGTGGAAAGACATTAGAATCCAACACTATCGAAGTTAAAGAGGAGCCAGTTGATGCTCAAGATTCAATGGAAGTTTAACCAAGTGTTGAAATTCTAGCTTCACCATAACCAGAATCTAAAAAACTCGATAAAGTAATTTCTGAACTAGTCAATTCCGATAAACTAACAACTTCATTGTATGCAAAATTGCCAGAAAAGACGAATCAACCAGTTCTAGTAAAGAATCCTTCACCACCCTACCCTCAATGGATTCAAAAGCAGAAACAAGAAGTTCGGTTCAAGAAATTCTTATATGTACTTAAGCAACTTCATATTAGCATCCCGTTGGTAGAAGCACTTGAGCAGATGCCAAACTACATCAAATTCATGAACATATCATGTGCAAGAAACAGGGACTTAGAGAATTTGAGATGGTAGCCCTGACAAAGGAATGCGGTGCATATATTTAAAACAAACTACCCTAAAAAATGAAAGACCTTGGATTTTTTACCATACGTTGCAACATTTGAGTAACTTACTGTTGTAAGGCACTATGTCATTTGGGTGCAAGCATCAACTTGATGCCCATATCCATATTCAGAAAGTTAAGGATAGGTGAAATTAGACCTACTGCGGTTACACTTCAATTAGCAGATCGATCCTTAGCACATCTAGAAGGAAAAATCAAAGATGTATTTGTAACGGCCCAAATTTCAGTGGTGTTCGAATAGTGATTCGGGATCACTAAATCCAAAAGATGAGTAGAAAGTATTATTAATTTTGTGAGTATAAGTTCAATGTGAAGTTAGGAAAATAATTGAAATAGTGAATAGTATTTTAGAAATAAATATTAGATAATTAGAATTGAAAACGAGGTATCGAGACCTCAAATATTTAAACTGAGCCATAAATATTTTTATAAATATTTATGGAGTGTTAATAAGCTAGTATTAAAGTTTCGTTAAGAAATTTTAAGGTTTCGGTTGTTAATTGAATAAAAAGGACTGAATTGTAACAAGTGCAAAACTGTGAGAAATGATTAAATAGCATGAAGGCTAAATAAGGAAGGACTTAAAGTGTAATTAAGCCCAAAATTAAATGGGCTGGACCGTTGGGTTAAAAATTGGCTGAAAAATAGTGTGAACAAGGGGCAAAAAGGTCATTTGGGCAAAATTTAGCATAAAAATCTAGGACTAAATTGGGAATCTAGATTTTTCTTCATTTTTCTTCATCTTCATCAGCTGAAAGCAACCATTGAAAGAGTCTTTAAGCTGGTTTTTCATATTTTTACTGTAAGTAAGTTTAATCCTTGATTATTTCTTGCAATTTTTGTGTTTTTGTGACTTTTACAACTAGGTCCACTTATTGAATTTAATAGTTTTTGATTTCATGAAAAAAATTGAAAGTTGTTATGAATAAGTGCTGGATGTTTATGATGATTTAACATAGAATTAAGGCTTTAATTTATTGATATGTTGATTTTATTGAAAGAATTGAATAAAAAATAAGTATTTGGGGACCTAATTGTAAAAGATCTTAAAGTTAGGGTTTTATGTGAAAATTTTATGTATCAATGGTTGTTAAATAGTTCAAAATGATAAGATAAAGTTTTAATTGAGAAGAAATAGTTTAATTGACGGGCAAAGTGATTAGGGATTAAATTGCAAAAATTGTAAAGTTTGGGTTAAAAGTGTAATTTTGAGAATTATAGTGTATAAATTGTGGAAAATAGTAAAATTGAAATAAATGCTAATAAATGAATGGTTTTGCATTTATAGATCAAGAAACTGAAGAAAATCGAGGAAAGGAGAAAATAGTCGAATAATTCCCGAATTTCTACAACTTTTGCGAATTAGCCCAAGTAAGTTCATGTGGCTAAATTTTAATGATCATTGTTAATATTATGAATTTTGTAAAGTGTTATATGATATGTATATGATAAAGTCTTAAACAATGTAAAAGCATGAAAACGAAGGAATAATCAACTTGAATGGAACATCGGTTGAGTACTTTTGTCTAGTGACAAATGATGAATTGATGGAAAAAGACCATGGTTGGACCATGGCAACAAGTGATAAGTGACTCCCGTATAAGACCATAGCTGGGTTATGACATCGGTGAGATATGCCAAGTGATTTCCGTGTAAGACCATAGTTGGGCTATGGCTTCAGATTAAAGAGATACAAGTGATTCGTATAAGACCATAGCTGGGCTATGGCATTAGAGAAAAGTGATAAATGCTCTTGTGTAAGACCATATTCGGGATATGGCATCAGTGTGATATGTGACCCATGTAAGACTATGGCTGGGTCGTGGCTTCGGAAAGAGAAAAGTGATCATGTGTAAGACCATAGTTTTATTATGGCAAAATAAAGACAAAGTACTCAATTCTATATGATTTCCTAATGGGGAAATAAGTGGTACACGGTAAATGGGCTCAAAAGAATAAAGTTCAAGTATGAGTAATATTGAATGATACTAAATGAAATTGACTTGATTTGTGAATGACAGGAGACATTAGTAAATTGTATATTATATGATTGCTTTACCATTTTCGGTAAGTTTACTTCCCATGCCTATGGACTTACTAAGCTTTCACAAGCTTACTTGAATGTGTTTGACATGTTTTGTAGATTAACGTGGTTTCGTAGGATTGGATCATCACAAAGAATCATACTATCCAGAAGTTCTCTGGTAGTTTTTGGTTATTAACTTTTGATTTATATGGCATGTATGGTTAATGGTTGATAATATAATAGTTTTGGTTACATTACATGTATAAAATAACAAAAGAACAAGTTAACTTAATGATATATTTATGTTGTCTTATGTTTTCATTAAGTAAATGTCTTGACCTATAATGTTTCTTTAATTGGTTGGAGTTGGTATAAATTGTGTTTAAATGCAGGTAAGTTGAAAGGGTGAGAAAATTGGTCTTAAACGACCTAATTTCGTCCGCACGGGTAGACACACGGGCATGTCTAGGCCGTGTGTGACACATGGTCAGCCCACGGGTGTGTGTAGTGGCCGTATGTCCCCTGTGTTGTAAAAATATAAGTTAGGATTGTACACGGGCTAAGACACGGCCGTGTGTCTTGGCCGTGTCAAGAACATGGGTTTCAAGCATGGTTGTGTGTTAAAATCGTGTAAAAATAGCTTAAAAATGGTGAAAGATCAGGTTTTCACACGGCCTAGTCACATGGGCATGTGCCCAGGTCGTGTGGCAATGTCAGAATTGCCCACAGGCTAGTCCCATGGCTGTGTGTAGCAAGTCAGATCTGCCCACGGGCTGGCCCCATGGCCATGGGAGCCCCACGGGTAGGCCACACGGCCATGTCCTAGTCCACACGGGTGTGTGCTCCTATCTTCAAGGTAAAGTTTCCAAAGTTGTCAGTTTAGTCCCAAATCACTTTCAAAGCATGTATTGGGCCCCGTAGGCCCATATTAGGGACTTTTTGATAAAATTTGGAAAGAATTATATTGGGAATGTAAATTTATGACTCGGTTTAGTACAAATGCTAGTGTATAAGTTTGGTAATGCCTCATAACCCTGTTCTAGTAATAGATACGGGTTAAGGGTGTTACATTTAGTGGTATCAGAGCTCGGTTTAGCTGATTCTCGGAATGATCATGTTTTGTAAAGTGTTTAGAAATACATGCCATATAAATCTGTGATAGTGTGATGTGTATGATCTGATCTAACTCTTTTTATTTTATAGATATTATCTGATTGTTAGACGGACAAGAACATAATGTGCAAGAAGAAGTTAATAGTAGAGTGCAGACTTCTGAATAGGGAACAAGTAGTAATGTTCCAATTTCTCTAATGCGACATCAAAAACTTAAAGATATGATTTACGGGATTATGAATCAGTGGTACAGTGAAAAGATGCAAGAAGAAAATCAGGCTTGACAACATCCTCCCCCTACTGTGCCACCTGTAATGTCTCTAGTTGCCCCTTCACCTCCTCCGACAATTGAATCTAGTAAACGTACTCCGTTGGAAAAGCTTAGAAAACTCGGAGCTAAAGAATTTTAGGGAAGGAAAGAAGATGATCCAGTTAAAGCTGAATACTGGTTACAGAATTTGATGAGAATTTTTAAAGAAATGGCTTGTTCACTTAATGACTATTTGAGATGTGCTGTATCATTACTGAAAGAGGAAGCTTAATACTGGTGGGAAACGATTGAGGCTGTTGTATCAGTAGAGAAAATTTCTTGGGAATTTTTCCAAAATGAATTCAAGAAGAAATATGTGGGTAGACGGTATCTAGATAAAAAGAAAAGAGAGTTTCTCTTATTCGATAAGGAAATAAAACAGTAGCTGAGTATGAAAGAGAATTTTTTTATCTTAGCAAATATCTTTGGGATATTGTACCTACAGAGGAGGAAATGTGTATTAAATTTGAAAAAGGGTTGAATGATGAGATTAGAATGATGATAGGAGGTAATGAGATACGGGAGTTTGTTGTTTTATCAGATCGTGCTCAGAAACTTAAAGAAGTGTATAACAGAAAAATGCAACGTGATAGAAAGAGCAAAGATTCTTTTAAAAGAGGTGCATCTAAGTCATTTTCATCCGCTGGTGAAGAAGTCTAGGGAAGAATATAGTTGAGCCACTTCAATGCTGGAGAGATCGGCTAAGAGTAGATCACGACAATCTGACCTTCGAGTATCTGACAGACCCGCAGCTAGTATGAGCAGTGTTCAAAATACTCCTCGATCGAAGTGTTAGTATTGTGGAAGAAATCACCTTGGTGAGTGTCGGAGCAAGATAGTGGCTTGTTATAGGTGTGGATCTACTGATCATTTTATTCGAGATTGTCCCCAATTACAAAGAGAAGAGGTAGAACAGAAAGAAAAACAAAGAACTATTCCCTAATGAAGTAAATGCTCAGGACAGAGCAGTGGTACAGGGACTACCCGTTCGAGAATGAAAGAGTCTACTAGTCGATCAAATGTTAAAGCACCTGTGCGTACTTATGTTGTTTGAGCTAGAGAAGAAGCCACAGCCCCGGACATAATTGTTGGTACTTTCTATCTTTATGATGATACTGTGTATGCATTGGTAGACCCTGGATCTACACATTCATATATTTGCACATGCTAGCATCTGAAAAGCATTTATCTGTTAAGTCTACTGATTTTGATGTGCAAGTTACTAATCCCTTAGGTCAGTGTGTAATAATTAATTTAATATGTCAAAATTGTCCACTAAGAATAAAGGGCTGTGAGTTCCCCGTTGATTTGATGTTATTACCCTTTCGGGAATTTGATATTATTTTAGGGATGGACTAGTTAGTAAAGCATGATGAAATAGTGAATTATTGTAAAAAATAGATTAGTTTGAAATGCCAAACAGGGGATATAATTTTAGTTGGGTCTGAAAATTTGGGTGATACTGTTAGTATTATTTCAGCCTTCTCTGCTCAGAAGATGTTACACAAAGGAAATGAGGCATTCTTGGCTTATATCTTTGATACTCGGGGTTCTAATTCAAAGTTAGAACAATTTCCAATAGTGAATGAATTTTCTGATGTGTTTCCAGAAAAATTACCAAGTTTACCACCTGATAGAGAAGTGGAATTTGTGATAGATGTAATTCCAGGAACAACTCCCATTTCAGTGACACCGTATAGAATAGCCCTAGCTGAATTAAAAGAATTAAAAATACAGTTACATGAGTTGTTAGATAAAGGATTCATCAGACCGAGTATGTCGTCTTAGGGTGCAGCTGTTTTATTTGTGAATAAGAAAGATGGCTTGTTGTGGAAGTGTATAGACTACAGGCAGTTAAACAAGGTAACAATAAAGAATAAGTATCCTCTGCCTCGTATTGATGATTTATTTGATCAGTTGAAAGATGCGGCAGTATTTTCAAAAAAAGATCTTCGATCTGGGTATTATCAATTGAAAGTAAAAGAATGTGATGTACCGAAAACCGCCTTCCGAACCTGGTATGGACATTATGAATTCCTGGTGATGCCATTTAGTTTAACCAATGCCCCGACTGCATTTATAGATTTGATGAATCGGATCTTCCAACCCTATTTTGATAGATTTGTTGTCGTGTTCATTGATGATATATTAATTTATTCAAAAACGAAATCTGAGCATGCTCAGCATCTAAGAACAGTGTTACAGACCGTGCAGGAAAAATAGCTATATGCAAAGTTTAGTAAATGTGAGTTCTGGCTACACAAGGTTGCATTTTTGGGACACATAGTAGTAGCTGATGGAATTCGTGTGGATCCAAGTAAAGTTGAGGCAGTGGTGAATTGGAAGGTTTCAAAGAATGTTATTAAAGTACGAAGTTTCCTAGGATTAGTAGGATATTACCGCCGATTTGTTAAAGATTTTTCAATGATTGTTTCAGCGTTGACTCGGTAAGAATGTTGAATTTATATGGTCTAATGAATGTTAGTAGAGTTTTGACCAGTTAAAGAAGATGTTGACAGAAGCACCAGTATTGACTTAACCAGAATCAAGTGTACCATTTCTAGTATACAGTTATGTGTCTCTAAATGGTTTGGGTTGTGTTTTGATACAGACGGGTAAAGTAGTAGCATATGCTTCTCAGCAATTAAAACCACACAAGAAGAATTATCCTATACATGATCTGGAATTAGTTGCAATCGTATTTGCTTTAAAAATATAGAGACATTACTAATATGGTGAAAAGTTTCATGTGTATACTGATCATAAGAGTTTGAAATATCTGATGACACAAAAGGAGCTGAATTTGAGACAGAGGCGGTGGCTAGAACTTCTGAAAGATTATGATCTTGTTATTGATTACCACCCGGGGAAGGCTAATGTTGTAGTAGAAGCACTTAGTCGAAAATTGTCATTGTTTGCTCTTTGGGGACTAAATGCTCATTTGTCTGTTAATGAAGATGGTACCGTGTTAGCAGAATTACAAGCCAAACTGATTCTCTTTCATCGGATTCGAGAGTTACAAGATGAAGACCCGAAACTAGTGTTGAAATGACAAATGGTTTTGGATAAGTTGAGTTTGGAGTATTCTATAGATGACAGTGGTATGTTATATTATCGAAATAGAATTTGTGTTTTGAATAATCCCAATTTAAAGAAAGATATTTTATTAGAAGCTAATAATAGTATGTGTTCCATTCACTTGGGAAGTACCAAGATGTATTGTGATTTGAAGAAAATGTATTGGTGGCTCGGTATGAAACGGGAAATTTGTGAATTTGTGGCAAAATGTCTGATTTGTCAACAGGTGAAAGCTGAGCATCAGGTGCCGATAGGATTGTTACAGCCTATTATGATTCTAGAGTGGAAGTGGGAACATATCACGATGGATTTTGTATCCGGGTAACTGGTTACTCCGAAAAAGAAAGACTCAATATGGGTGATCATGGATCGGTTAACTAAACAGCACATTTTATTTCTGTCAGAACAGATTATTCACTTGAAAAGTTAGCGGAATTGTATGTATCAGACATAGTGAGATTACATGGGGTGCCGATATCTATTATTTCTGATCGAGATCTGAGGTTTACCTCGAGATTTTGGGGTAAGTTACAAGAAGCTTTGGGAACCAGGCTAAACTTCAACACCGCTTTTTATCCTCAGACAGATGGGCAATCAGAATGGGTAATTCAGATATTAGAAGATATGTTGAGCTGTTGTGTACTTGAATTTGGCGACAGCTGGGAAAGGTATTTACCTTTAGCTGAATTTGCCTATAATAATAGTTATCAGACTAGTATCAAAATGGCACTGTTTGAAGCTTTGTATGGAAGAAAATGTAGAACTCCATTATATTGGACTGAATTGAGTGAATCGAAGCTAGTGGGAGTTGATTTGATTCGGGAAACTGAAGAAAAAGTTTGTATTATTCAGGATAGTTTGAAAGCTGCTTCTGATAGTCAGAAGTCATACGCAGATTTGAAAAGAAGAGATTTAGAGTTTAATGTGGGTGATCGTGTGTTCTTGAAAGTTTCCCCGTGGAAGAAAGTTCTAAGGTTTGGTAAAAAGGGAAAA
The DNA here is from genome assembly GCA_020496765.1 of Gossypium stocksii. Taxonomy (NCBI): domain Eukaryota; kingdom Viridiplantae; phylum Streptophyta; class Magnoliopsida; order Malvales; family Malvaceae; genus Gossypium; species Gossypium stocksii. The sequence continues at coordinate 69,982,200 of CM035622.1, forward strand.
CTTAGTCCACGATTTATTGGACCTTATGAAATCATTGAAAGAATTGGTCCAGTTGCTTATAGGTTGGCCTTACCTCCGGAACTTGAGAAAATTCATGATGTATTTCATGTATCTATGCTGAGAGGGTACAGATCGAATCCATTACATGTGATTCCTCATGCCGAGATAGAGCTTCAGTCAAATATGACCTATTTGGAGGAACCACTGAAAATTTTAGCACGGGAAATTAAAGAATTGAGAAATAAGCGGGCACCATTAGTTAAAGTATTATGGAATTGTCATAGGTCAGAAGAGGCAATCTGGGAGACGGAAGAATTAATGAGATCTTAACATCCACACTTATTCTATGGTACGAAATTTCGGGGACAAAATTTCCTAAAGAGGGGAGAGTTGTAATGGCCCAAATTTTAGTGGTGTCAGAATAGTGATTCGGGACCACTAAATTCGACAAATGAGTAGAAAATATTATTAATTTAGTGAGTATAAGTTAAATGTGAAGTAAGGAAAATAATGGAAATAGTGAATAGTATTTTAGAAATAAATATTAGATAATTAGAATTGAAAATGAGGTATCGAGACCTCAAAATTTTAAATCGAGCCATAAATATTTTTATAAATATTTATGGAGTGTTAATAAGCTAGTATTAAAGTTTCGTTAAGAAATTTTAAGGTTTCGGTTATTAATTGAATAAAAAGGATTGAATTGTAGCAAGTCCAAAATTGTGAGAAATGATTAAATAGCATGAAGGCTAAATGAAGGACTTAAAGTGTAATTAAGCCCAAAATTAAATGGGCTGGACCGTTGGGTTAAAAATTGGCTAAAAAATAGTGTGAACAAGGGGCAAAAAGGTCATTTGGGCAAAATTTAGCATAAAAATCTAGGACTAAATTGGGAATCTAGATTTTTCTTCATTTTTCTTCATCTTCATCAGCTGAAAACAGCCATTGAAAGGGTCTTTAAGCTGGTTTTTCATATTTTTACTGTAAGTAAGTTTAATCCTTGATTATTTCTTGCAATTTTTGTGTTTTTGTGACTTTTACAACTAGGCCTACTTATTGAATTTAATAGTTTCTGATTTCATGAAAAAAATTGAAAGTTGTTATGAATAAGTGCTAGATGTTTATGATGATTTAACATGGAATTAAGGCTTTAATTTATTGATATGTTGATTTTATTGAAGGAATTGAATAGAAAATAAGTATTTGGGGACCTAATTGTAAAAGATCTTAAAGTTAGGGTTTTATGTGGAATTTTGTGTATCAATGGTTGTTAAATAGTTCAAAATGATAAGATAAAGTTTTAATTGAGAAGAAATAGTTCAATTGACGGGCAAAGTGATTAGGGATTAAATTGTAAAAATTATAATGTTTGGGGTAAAAGTGTAATTTCGAGAATTATAGTGCATAAATTGTGGAAAATAGTAAAATTGAAATAAATGCTAATAAATGAATGGTTTTGCACTTATAGATCAAAAAACTAAAGAAAATCGAGGAAAGGAGAAAATAGTCGAATAATTTTCAAATTTCTACAACTTTTGCGAATTAGCCCGGTAAGTTCATGTGGCTAAATTTTAATGATCATTGTTAATATTATGAACTTTGTAAAGTGTTATATGATATGTATATGATAAAGTCTTAAACAATGTAAAAGCATGAAAATGAAGAAATAATTAACTTGAATGGAATATCGGATTGAGTACTTTTGTCTAGTGACAAATGATGAATTGACGGAAAAAGGCCATGGTTGGACCGTGGCAACAAGTGATAAGTGACTCCCGTATAAGACCATAGCTGGGTTATGACATCAGTGAGATATGCCAAGTGATTTCCGTGTAAGACCATAGCTGGGCTATGGCTTCGGATTAAAGAGATACAAGTGATTCGTATAAGACCATAGCTGGGCTATGGCATCAGAGAAAAGCGATAAATGCTCCCGTGTAAGACTATGGCTGGGCTGTGGCTTCAAAAAGAGAAAAGTGATCATGTGTTAGACCATAGTTTTACTATGGCAAAATAAAGACAAAGTACTCAATTCCGTATGATTTCTTAACTGGGAAATAAGTGGTAAATGTTAAATGGGCCCAAAAGAATGAAGTTCAAGTATGAGTAATATTGAATGATACTAAATGAAATTGACTCGATTTGTGAATGACAGGAGACATTAGTAAATTGTAGATTATATGATTGCTTTACCATTTTCGGTAAGTTTACCTCCCATGCCTATGGACTTACTAAGCTTTCACAAGCTTACTTGAATGTGTTTGACATGTTTTCTAGATTAACGTCTTTTCGGAGGATCAGATCATCACAAAGAATCACACTATCTAGAAGTTCTCTGGTAGTTTTTGGTTATTAACTTTTGATTTATATGGCATGTATGGTTAATAGTTGATAATATAATAGTTTTGGTTACATTACATGTATAAAATAACAAAAGAACAAGTGAACTTAATGATATATTTGTGTTGTCTTATGTTTTCATTAAGCAAATGTCTTGACCTATAAGGTTTGTTTGATTGGTTGGAATTGGTATAAATTGTGTTTAAATGCAGGTAAGTAGAAAGGGTGAGAAAAATGGTCTTAAACGGCCTAATTTCATCCACACGGGTAGACACACGGGCATGTGTCTAGGCCGTGTGTGACACACAGTCAGCCCACGGGCGTGTGTAGTGGCCGTGTGTCCCCTGTGTTGTAAAAATGTGTGTTAGGATTGTACACATGTTAAGACACGACCGTGTGTCTTAGCCATGTCAAGAACATGGGTTTCAAGCATGGTTGTGTGTTAAAATCGTGTAAAAATAGCTTAAAAATGGTGAAAGATCAGGTTTTCACACAGCCTAGTCACATGGGCGTGTGCCCAGGCCGTGTGGCAAAGTTAGAATTGCCCACAGGCTAGTCCCACGGCCATGTGTAGCAAGTCAGATCTACCCACGGCCTGCCCTACGACCATGGGAGCCCTACGGGCAGGCCATACGGCCAAGTCCTAGTCCACACGGGCGTGTGTCCCTATCTTCAAGGTAAAGTTTCCAAAGTTGCCGGTTTAGTCCCAAATCACTTCCAAAGAATGTATTGGGCCCCGTAGGCCCATATTAGGGACTTTTTGATAAAAATTTGAAAGAATTATATCGGGAATGCAAATTTATGACTCGATTTAATACAAATGCTAGTGTATAAGTCTGGTAATGCCTCGTAACCCTGTTCTAGTAACAGATACGGGTTAGGGGTGTTACAGTATTAGTACGTGTAAAAAAATTATTTTTCCTACTAACTTTGTTATTCTAGACTTTGAAGCAGATAAAGAGGTGTCAATCATCCTAGGAAGACCTTTCTTAGCAACTAGAAAGACCCTTATTGATTTGCAGAAGGGCAAGCTTACTATACGTGTTCAGGATGACTAGGTAACATTTAATATTTTTAAGTATATGAGATTTCATGACACAGTTGATGATTGTTCTACAGTATCCGAGTTAGAGGAATTAGTCATGGAAAAGGAACTCAACTCTATTAAGGACCCATTGGAGCAAATTTTGACATTAGACCCTCCAAGTGATGAAGAGGGAGAGGAATACTTAACTTTCCTAGAAGCTAATCAATGGGGATTTAATCTGCAATCCCGCTTTGAATCTTTGGAATTAGAAAGTAGAAATTATGCGCAGCCAAAAGTGTCAACTGAGGAGCCACCTAAATTAGAACTGAAGGTACTTCCCTCACATTTAAAATATGTTTATTTAGGTAACGCTTCTACTTTGCATGTGATTGTTTCAGCGGAGTTGACTGAAAAACAAGAAGAAAAACTCATCTTTGTACTGAAATAATTCAAAAAGGATATCAGATGAACCATAATCGATATTTGTAGCATTATCCATCTATATGCATGCAAAAGATCATCCAAACAGATGGCGAGAAAGGGAAGATTGATGGACAACAGAGGTTGAACCCCATCAAGAAGGACGTGGTAAAGAAAAAGATCATAAAATGGTTAGATGTGGATATAATTTACCTGATCTCAGATAGTTCATGGGTAAGTCCGGTCTAGTGCGTGCCAAAAAAATTAGGTATTATGGTCATTGGGAATGAGAATAACGAGTTAATACCAACCAGAACAGTTACAGGATGGAGAATTTACATTGATTACCTAAAGTTGAACAAGATGACTAGGAAAGATCATTTCCCTTTGTTGTTCTTGGACCAGATGCTGGATAGACTCGCGGGGTGAGACTATGACTATTTCCTCGATGGATACTTGGGGTATAATCATATTATAGTAGTGCTAGAGGATAAACACAAAACAACATTCACATACCAGTACTATACATTTGCATTTAGACGCATGCCATTTGGTTTTTATAATGCATCTGCTACATTTCAAAGATGTATGATGTCTATTTTTACTGACATGGTTGAAAAGTATTTGGAAGTTTTTATGGATGATTTTTCAATGTTTGGAGATACTTATGATGATTGCTTACCCAATCTAGCCAAGGTACTAAGGCGATGCGAAAAAACAAGTCTCATACTTAACTGGGAAAATTTTCATTTCATGGTAGAGAAGGTATTGTTCTAGGGCATCGAATGATGAGACATGGAATCGAGGTAGATAAAGCAAAGGTAGATCTTATTGAGAAACTCCACCTCCAACATCTGTAAAGGGTGTTAGGAGCTTTTTGGCCACACTAGTTTCTATTGGAGACTTATCAAGGACTTCACTAAAATTACTAAACCCTTATGCAAATTATTACTGGAGAAGGACACGATGTTCAAATCTGATGAGAAGTGTTTAAGAGCTTTCAATGTTTTGAAAAGTTGATTAGTTTCGACACCAATCATCGTCACACCGAACTGGGCTTTACCATTTGAATTGATGTGTGACGCAAGTGACTTCGCAATAGGAGCTGTGATGGACCAATGAAGGAACAAAGTTTTTCATCTCATCTACTAAGCAAGTCAAACTCTGACAGGAGCTCAATTGAATTATACGATAACAGAGAAATAGTTATTTTCTATTGTGTTTGCTTTTGACAAGTTTCGATCTTATCTTGTAGGTACCAAAATGACGGTCTATACAAATTACTCGGTAATTAAATACTTACTTGCCAAGAAAGACGCTAAACCAAGGTTGATCTTATGGGTACTTCTACTCCAAGAATTCGATATAGAAATTCAAGATCGAAAAAAAGTAAAAAATCAAGTAGCTGACCACTTGTCCAGATTGGAGCTACAGGAAAGGACTTCTTCAATTATACCCATTCAAGAGACATTCCCAAATGAACACATACTTAAGGTAAATCATATCCATAATACCCATTGGTTTGCTAATTTTGCTAACTATCTAGCTTGTGGTTTGATGCCCCTTGATAAGTCATATCAATAAAAGAAAAAGTTTCTTTACAATGTAAAGTACTATTTCTAGGAAGAACCATACTTGTTCAGAAAGTATGCAGATCAAATACATGAGATTATATATCATTGCCACACAACTCTGAATGGGGGACACTTTGGAGGTGCACATACTGCAGCCAAAGTATTACAAGTTGGATTCCTTTGGCCAATGCTATTCAAAGATGCGTATGCTTACATAAAGAGTTGTGATTGATGCCAAAGGGTTGGAAACATCACCAATAGAAATGAGATGCCCCGAACAAACATCATTGAGGTAGAATTATTCGATGTTTGGGGTATTGACTTCCTTGGTCCTTTCCTTCCATCTTTTGGTCAAAAGTATATATTTGTAGCAGTAGACTACATGTCTAAGTGGGTTGATACTGAGGCATATCCGACGAACGATGCCAAGGTTGTGATGAAGTTTTTGTAGAAACATGTGTTCACAAGGTTTGTAACTCCTAGGGTTATCATTAGTGATGAGTGGTCCCATTTTGTGAACAAATGGTTGAAATGGTTACTTGATAGACATAGAGTGAAGCACAAGGTTGCCACAGCTTACCATCTGCAGACAAATGGGTAGGTTGAACTGGCAAACAAAGAGATAAAAGGCATACTCGAGAAGTTACTTTGTCCAAACTGACAAGATTGGTCCAAAAGACTAGACGATGCTTTATGGGCATATATGTAACGCTGGAGTTTGTGCAAGTTTACACAATCATTATCAAGTAATAAATAAGTATCGAGTTATCATCTCCACAGGGATTGTATTTGTGTTAAGTCACTTAATTGTAAAATTATAATAACAACTTGGTAAATGAAAACACAATATGGTTGAGAAGTGATGATTAAAATTAAATATATTAAACTAAATGCAATAATCCCTAATACAATTTATCCTAAATATGCAACTATATGAATGAAGCAGATTTTAGCAGAGTTAAACACAATTTGCAACAATTATAACATAAATAAACTAAGATAATTAATTTATTTAAACTCAATTTATTATCAACATGCTTAATAATATTCGGAAAAACATTCCATGGCAACTCGATCTTTCATGAGTTTGGAAACCAAATTAGGTCCTTTCGGAATCCTTTACTTAGTAAATACGCATTTTACTGATCCTTATTTACTAAGGGTTTCTTAGTATTCGTGTGAGGTAACAGGGACGTGTCAAGTTTAAAACAGTTTAATCACACAAATCTAAAAACTATGTAGAGAACAGAGCTTATCAAAGTTGTTACGCAACCTACAATTTAATCGGGTCAGGATCTAAATTGAGCAGGCACATTTCAATTATGTGTCAATTAGCCGTCGCCTGGTCAGGATCGCTCAACTAATTCAGGTGCATTTCAATCACGTATGAATGAAATACAAACTTGGTTTTAATTGAGGCACAAACATTATAAACATGAATCTGATAAATATTATTTAATCAAAACAATTATTCTAGCTTAAAAAAATTAAGCTATCATTGTTGTAAACAAGAACAAGGAACACATAGCAAACATTTTCAGATTAAATTAAAGAAAGGAAAGACTAAACCCAATTCAAAGTGGTTACCACCCAAGACTCAGAACGATGAGGGCACCTTCGTTCTTTCGCTTTAATCCTTTACTGATGGCTCTCCAAGGTGGCCGGCCAAGGGCTCTTTAACAAGTTTAATTGCTGAAAGCTCTATGAAGAGATGATGCTAGGCGTGGGGAAATGAAAAATGCTAAGAGAATTAATAGAAGAGAGAATGATGATGGATGAGGGATGATTGATGAATGGTGAAATGGGGTCTTATTTATAGGTGAGGAAAGGAGAGTAGTTTGTTAAAAATAGCAAAGTTTCATCTCTTCAAGCATCTCCAATGGGTGGCCAGCCATGAATTGAGGAATTTGAGCTAATTTTTGCTTGATTTTAGCACAATTCAAGTGCCACAACAACTCAAGACTGAGACTCGGTCAAGTGCAAATCTTCAGGCAAATCTCTAATTTCTTCAACATTGCAATGACCTAGTGTAATTAAACCAAAAAGTGGTTTATGAAAACAACCATGTGTAGCCGAAAATTGGGTTGACTTGGTCTCCAATTTGGAAGGTTTTGTCATCCAACAAAGCCATCAGACCTATCCAAAATAAATCAACAAATTAGAGGACCAAAGAATAAAATTTATCCAATTTAATTAATTAATTAAAACCTAATTTATTAATGAAATATTTTAAAATAAATTATTAAATATAATTTTATATTTTATTATTTAATTTAATCATGCATGGCTCATTTTATGTCTTAAAAATATATTGTGTTCAAATAAGTACAAAATAAGTCATTTTATGCATGAAAACTATATAATAAAGCATAAAATCACATTTTAATAATTTCTATGTCCTATTTTCATTTTTTGCATATTTCATTAATTTATTAAACAATTACTTAGTTTTGACAACGAATTTAATTAAAAAGGTGATAAATTACATAGGAAAAATCTTATATATTTTTCAGTTTACACACCCACAAACTTAAATCATTACTCGTCCCGAGTAATGTTCATGCACAGCAAAAGGTCTTACTAAGGCAAAATTGCTAATAGTGCAAGCAGCATCAATCTTTGTCACATAATCATGCATTAATAACTTAGTACTTCAAGATATGCCAACATGAATCATGGTTTGTATGTATGTCACAGCCACAGATAACATTCTTCTTTCAACATAATTTCTTATCAATCAAGTAAACAATCATAAGGCTTATTTATGACCTTCATATGTTCAACTTAGTACTTCCTCTCCACTAATGTAGGTGACAAAATCATCAAATCAATATGTCTTTTATAAGGTTATAATGGGGCTTGGTTCAAGGTAGGGATTTTAAGAGATGAGACATTTCGATTTCAAAATCTTAACCTTTAACTTTGTCTTGGATTCCTCAAAATACAACCTTTTTCTTTAAGTGAACCTTTGGAATACCCCCAAACTTATTTTGAACTCATGCTTATACATTTTTCTTTTTAGAGACTGAGCAAACTTTTCTTCGCTCTTTTTTTTAAGCATAAGCACATACATCTTTTTGAAAATTTCCTTAATTGTTGATTACCAAGACAACTTTAGTTAAGATGGGTACACAAAATTAGGATAACTTAAAAAGATAGTAATGTGGCTTATAATGTAGGTTCATTCCAATAAACAGGCCTTAAGCTCAAAATTACAGTTTCAAGGGTCTAATATCATAAGGTTGGCTTGAAAAGGCTCAAACGACCCAAAGAAGTAGTGCCTATATCATTTTAGATTTTTATGTCTCTTAGGATTTTGCCTCAAGCATGTTACTAACTCAATTCTAAAGATATAAACTTTCATGCATGTCTAATCTCAAGAGAAACTAAATCTTCATGGCAGACATTATCTAAGACTAAGATTATACAAGCATTCCATTCTTCATGATAACATACATTCACTCAGATAGAATCAACATTCATGCTTTCATACAAACTATCTCATTAACAAAAAAATTTCTCTAAACATTCATTTATTAAAACATACTTATGAAAGAAATGATTGAAGCATACTTGAAAATTTTAAAAAATTTGAGCAATTTATTTACCTTACCCCCTTTAAAAAGAAGCAATGTCCTCATTGCAAGAACAAAGTAATAAAGGGAAACTAAACACCGGGTAGGGTTGTAAAGAAAGAGAAGTGAGTTATTAAGACTGCTTAAATACCAAGTCTTTCCTAATAACCCAATCCTAGACATGTTCATTCCCTTTACCACATCACTTAGTCTTTTTCTTTCTAAAGAAGTGTTTATTCATGCTTGATATGTTTTATTTAGTAGAAATTAAATCCTAATTAGGAAAGAAATAAATAACAAGACAAGAATCCATTCTTTTATTTATCTAACTCATTCCCCTTATCTTCTTTAGCTCCATCTCCACTTTCATAGTCAGTATCTTTCATCCATGTCTCAAAAATAGCATCTGGGAACTCAGGAACAAAAGTGTTAGAGATATTGTTAAATGTATTTCAAATTGAATCATATCTAATTTTTCCATATTTCCAGTAAGTTTGTTGTTGATTGTGCATGAACTTGTACATATCTATCATAATTGACAACTCCAATTTCTTTGAAGTACTTGAAGAAGTCGGTATTGGAGTTGAGAATTCATGTTCAACACTTAGCTTGACTGTTTCTTCTTTTGGCTCAACCCTAGGTTCAAGGTTTGCAAATCCTTCAGCTGGTTTAGGACTGTTCGGTTCTTTATCAGATTCTTCTTCTTTAGTGTCTATAACTGAATTAGCTTTAGTTTCAGTTTCATTTGTTGACTCCTCGGTATCTAGCTCAGTTGGCTCTTCCTGCACACCTTGATTCAGCTCATGCACCCTCTCTACCAACCTTTCAAGATCATGATTTGTAATGCATCCTTGAACATATTGCCCCCTTCAAATTTGCTTGTGTTTTAACACGGGCCCTTAAGCAAAGTAAAGTGATTAATGATGGGAAATAAGCACTTCCTGTCTTCTTTTTAGCACAATCATGAATCTCTTTTAGAATAATTATCCTAACATTAATGGACTTTTCTGTCAGAATTGCATATAACAAAAGCATTTGTTCTATCGAGATGGTAAAACTATGTAAGATAGGCATAAAACTGTAGCGGACGAAATAAAACCATACCTTTGCTATTGGTTTTAGGTATTCCCTTCGACAAGAATGGCTCCCATACTTCCTTATAATCCATTGGATCCCGGATTTGTCACAACATCAAGCATTTGTTGAAGAAAATCCCAATTAATATTGTTCATCAAAGGGTAGTACTCATCTTCTTCAACATCAAGTAAGTTAAACAAATCATTGTTGGACTTAGAAGTAAGAGGTACCTTTTTCTTTTGAACGATGACATCAGTAGCATCTTGTGTAGTCAAACTAGCATAGAACGCTCGAAATAGTTCATCATCAGAGAGTGAACGAGCATTGCAAAATCGTTCCCACTTGAGAGTATTAATGTTCTTTCTAATCGGTACAGGAAATACCATCAAATCATTTCTCTTCAAGTTAAAGCCTTTTTCCAGCATCATAGGTTGATGCTTGAAGATTGAATCAAATCTCTCTTTCACTTCCTCATCGATCAAAATCGGGTTTTCAGGAGTAGTCTTTGACGATCTAGTTCTTTTGTGAGACATGGTATCTTTTCTTGAAATTTCGAAAAAATTTCTACACAAGGGGGAAAAGAGAAATCGGCAAGGTGGGTGGGACTTGCTACGGCAAACACCTTGTGATGGCAAGGGGGTGCGACAGTGACGACAATGTGCGATAGCAATGACGGTGTGCGGCAATGACAGCATTGATAAGCAGCGGCAACGATAGTGCTTCGGCAATCTTCTTACGGCGACAATAGGTGCTTTAGGTAACAAGGGAAGAGAAACTAGGGTTTCTTTTGGGATTTGAGGCTAGCGGCACTAGAGGGAAATTTAGGAATTTTTTGGGTTAAGCAAATTACTTTGAAGGTTATGAAAAAAGAGTATACTGAAGAGGGGTTTATATAGGAAGAATTAGGGCAACACATAGCAAAAATTTAACTACATTAGGGTTACTTGGGCGGTGAGTAATGGGAGTGGCGGCAATAAGTATGGAATTTTCCCTCCTTTTTGTTGTCTTAGGCCTCAAACTCAGACTGTATTTATAGACTTACTCATGAAAAAAAAAAATTGATTAGTAATTGGGCCAAATTTGACCCCTTTATTAACATAAAAAATAAAATTTAAACAAAACAAATGAAACTTAAAAATTTTAAATCTTAATTAGAAAATTTCTTCTTAACAAATTACATTAAATTAATTCCCAAACAAGGTTGAAAGAGTCACAATGGTCCCGCTTAAGTTTCGATCTCTTTAGACAGAATTAATTAAATGTACTAAGTTAAGAAAATAAGTTCTAGGTTACTTATTTACAAAATGAGTTCTTGAAAAATCAAGGGTCTTTTAATTTGAACAAGGATTCAACTCGCTCAACTTTACCATCCCAGTAGTGTTTGAGACGTTGACCATTAACTTTAAACGTACTTTTGTAATTGTTGTATAATTCAACAGCTCCATAAGGATAAACTCAGTAGATGGTATAGCGTCCTTTCCATCGGGATTTAAGCTTCCCAGGAAATAACTTCAAACTTGAATTAAACAACAAAACCTTCTTACTGAGGTTTTATATGACTATCATGCCATCTCTTTGATCTTTCTTTACACATTTTGGCATTCTCATAAGAAAACAACCTCAGCTCTTCCAACTCATCAAGTTGTAACATCTTTCTCTCACCAGCTTGCTTAAGATAAAAGTTCAACTACTTCAAAGTCTAGTGAGATCTACCCTCCAACTCTAATGGCAAATGACATGCCTTTCCAAAGACTAATCGATAAGGAGTCATTCCCAACGATGTCTTAAATGTTGTTCGATAGGCCCATAATGCATGATCGAGCCTTCGAGACCAATCTTTTCTGCTAGGGCGTACTACCTTTTCAAGGATACCTTTGACTTCACGGTTCACTCTTTCAACTTGCCCATTAGACTAGGGATGATAAGCAGTAGCAATCTTGTGCTTAACGTCATATTTGTCAAGCAACCACTTGAGCTATTTGTTCACAAAGTGAGAACCTTCATAACTAATAATGGCTCGTAGTGTCCCAAATCATGTAAATGCATGCTTATGTAGGAATCGCATGACTACCTTAGCATCATTTATAGCGTATGCTTTAGCTTTAATCCACTTGGATTCATAGTCCACAGCAACTAAGATGTATTTGCTCCAATATGAAGAAGGAAACGGGCCTAAGAAGTCAATACTCCATACATCGACTAATTCAATCTCCAAAATGTTTTTCAAGGGCATCTCATTCCTCCTTGATATATTTCTAGTCCTTTGGCATTTATCATAGTTCTTCACATAAGCATAAGCATCTTTAAATAGTGTAGGCCAAAAGAAACCTGCTTGCAAAATCTTTGCTGCAGTACTTGAACCACCAAAGTGTCCCCCACTTAAAGATGAATATCAATGATACAAGATCTCACCAATCTCACTTTCAGCTACACACTTTCATATTATATTATCTGCACACTGTTTAAACAAAAACGGATTCTCCCAAAAATAATACTGACTATCATGAAAAAATTTCTTCTTTTGTTAGTATGCCATTTCTTGAGGAATTATTCCACATGAAAGATAATTAGCAAAATCAGCAAACCAAGGTGTTTCATGAATTTGACTTACCTCAAATAAGTGTTCATCTGGAAATTTCTCGTTAATAGGCACACATGATCAAGTTACCTCATCTTGCTCCAACCTCGATAGATGATCAGCTACTTGATTTTCGATACTTTTTCTATCTTGGATCTCAAAGTCAAATTCTTGGATGTAAGAGTATCCAACGAATTAGCCTTAGTTTCGCATTTTTCTTTGTGAGCAAGTATTTAATGGCCGCATGGTCAGTAAATACTGTAACTTTAGTACCTATAAGATATGAGCAGAATTTTTCAAAAGCAAAAACTATATCAAAGAGTTCCTTTTCAATTACCGTATAATTAAGTTGGGCTCCCGTCAAAGTTCTACTTGTATAATAAATAGGGTGAAACGCTTTGTTTCTTCTTTGACCCATCACAGCTCCAACGGCATAATCACTTGCATCACACATTAACTCAAAACGTGAGTTCCAATCAGGTGTAACAATTATTGGGGTTGAGATTAATCATTTTTTAGATCTTTAAAATCTTTCTCTAACAACAAACACAATGGTTTAGAAATTTTCGAGAAATCTTTGATAAATCATCGATAAAAACTGACATGGCCTAAGAAACTTCTAACTCCTTTCACATTAATTGGGGCCAATAATCTTTCAATTACGTCCACCTTTTCTTTATCGACATTAATTCCTCTCTTCGAGATTTTATGCCCTAAGGTAATCCCTTCCTTAACCATAAAATGGCATTTTTCCCAGTTAAAGACAAGATTCGTCTATTTGCATCTCTTCAGTACTTTAGCCAAATTACTCAAACATATATCATATATGTTACCAGAAATAGAAAAATCATCCATGAAAACCTCAACAAAATTTTCAACCATATCACTGAATATTGCCATCATGCATCTTTGAAATGTTGTAGGTGCATTACATAAACCGAAAGGCATTCGCCTAAAAGCAAACTTACCGTACGGACAAGTAAAGGTTTTTTATGTTGGTCTTCCGGAGCTACAACTATTTGGTTATATCCCGAATAGCCATCTAAAAAAATAGAATTCATTACCTATCAGTCCATGTAACATCTGATCCATAAAAGGCAACGGAAAATGGTCCTTCTGAGTAGCTTTATTCAACTTTCTGTAATCAATACAAATTCTCCAACCAGTAACAGGTCTCTTTGGAATCAACTTGTTATGCTCATTTTCAACAATCATGATTCCACCTTTCTTCGGTACACACTGCACCGGACTTACCCACGAACTATCTAAAATAGGATAGATAATTCTTGCATCTAACCATTTGATCACTTTCTTTCTCACAACTTCTTTCATAATAGGATTAAGTCTCCTTTGCCCATCAATTTAAGCTTTTTCACCTTCCTCTAAAATAATTTTATGCATGAAAAAAGAAGGGCTTATACCTCAAATATCAGCTATGGCCCAACTAATTGCTTTCTTAAATTTCTTTAGAACAACATTTAGTTGCTCCTCTTGATCTTTCGTTAGTTCTGCTGAAATAATCACAGGCAAAGTGGAACAGTTACCTAAATAAACGTATTTCAAATAAGAAGGAATTACCTTTAGTTCGAGTTTAGGTGGTTCTTCAATTGACAACTTGGGTTGCACAAATTCTCTAACTTCTAAATCCAATAGTTCAAACGGTGTGGTTTGGATAAAATTTCTCGAATTGGCTTCCATCAAAGCCATGTTTTCTTTACCTTCTTTATCCTCCAAAAGGTCAAGATCTAAGGCTTTCTCCAATGGATCTTCTTTAAAATTTCTTTCCATAGAAACCAAGGTTTCTATCTCTTCCATGACTGAACACTCTTTTGTTGGATTGGGAAATTTCATCGCTTTAAGAATGTTAAAAGTTACCTGATCGTCTTAAACTCGCATGGTGAGTTCACCTTTCTGCACATCAATTAACATTCTTCCTGTGGCTAAGAAAGGTCTCTTAAGAATGATCAGCAGTTCCTTATCTGCTTTAAAATCTAAGACAATAAAATCTGCAGGAAGAATAAATTTATCGAATTTTACCAAAACATGCTTGATCTTTCCCTTCGGATATGCTAAAGATCGATCTGCTAGCTGAAGCATCACAGTTGTAGGTCTTACTTCACCTATCCCTAGCATCTTGGAAATAGACTTAGGCATCAAGTTGATACTCGCTCCTAAGTCACACAAGGCTTTACCACAATAAGATTCACCAATGTTACAGGGTATAGTAAAGCTTACTAGGTCTTTCAATTTCGGCGGCAGCTTGTTCTACAAGAACGCGCTGCACTCTTTTGTCAAGGCAACAGTCTCATACTCACTCAGTCGTTTCTTTTTGGACATTATATCCTTTATAAACTTTACATAATTCAGATTTTTTTTCTAAATCCTCCACCAATAGAATATTGATGTGTAACTGCTTCAGAACGTCTAAGAATTTCTTGAATTACACCACCTGTTTCTACTTGTGTTGCTGCAATCTTTGCGAATATGGAGGTGATGGAACTTTTGGTTGAATCAAACAACTCTTCTGAGTAGGTAAATCTACATCCAAAGAAGATGTTAAAGTATCTGAATTTACTAAGTTAGGATTTACCTTGTCAGTCTTTGCAGATTCTAATTCTTTTGATGTAGGAACTTCAACAGCTGGTTGACTTTCCTCCTCAGGCTCATCTTCAACATCAATCAGTCGGGGTTCCAGACTTTTACCACTTCGTAATGCCACTGCCTTGATATGCTCTTTACCCAAATTTCTTGAATTCTCATTGTTGCTTGGCAAAGTTCTTTGCAGTCTATTACGAAGCTCCGTAGCTAACTGACCAATTTTGTTTTCAAAATTTTTCAGTGTTACTGCTTGGCTCTAGATCAAAGTGTCATTCTTTGCCATGTACGCTTTTAACAAGTTCTCCAAACTGTTTGATGGCTAAACTTGAGGTAGTTTTGGAGCTTGCTGATTAAACCCTTGAGATTGGTTGAGTCTATACTGCATGAAGTTGTTCGGTCCATTTCCTTGGTTGCTCCAAGAAAAGTTATGATGATTACGCCATTAAAGATTATAGAAGTTGGACTGGCTTCCTTGTCCACTCTTATTTTGATGTTGGTTCCCCACATAGTACACTGACTTGGGATTTGATAGACAATTTTCAAAAGAATGACCTTCCCCATAGTACATGTAACACCCCAAACTTGGCCTAGACATTATGGCCGAATCTGGCAGCGTCACATGAGAGTGACATTGCAAACCGTTTCGATACTTGAAAATCATTCCAATTATTATCTTAACTTACATCAAAAAATCGTGATTAACTTATTTGCTAAAACCCAATTCTTTACGCGGAAGCTCTTAATTAATTTTTAGGAAAAAGAACGCATACATGGTGTTTGCATTTTTAAAGTCCATACCAACAATTTAAAAACCCAAATTTAAGTCAAAAGCAGTCCAAGTCCAAAATTACACAAAAAATCCCAAAATAATCAGAAATGAAAAAACTGTAATTAACCAATGAAACCATAAAATCCAATAAGTCTAGCTGTGGTCACCGTCGATCCCTCCGCTGCACCGCTCCATCTACTGTTGGGGATTACCTGACGATAAATAAATAAAGGTGTGAGTTTTTGCAAACTCAGTGTGTACGTTTCCATAGTAAATCATGCATGTAAACAAATATTAGTCAGTCATAAATCAAGCCTGAGCCCTTAACAGATACAGTGTAGGCCTTAGCCCACTTAGAACAGAATCAGATATATTCGGGCCTTAGCCCATACAGATATACATGCATATCAAATAAGTACAGTACATGCTTACTGATAAACCGTAATTTATACATATTTTTACCCCCATGCTTAGCATATTTTTGGATGAATTATTCATTGATTTGTGGAATTTGATGCTCCTAAACCTTTAATTTCATGTTTTATACTTAGGTGAGCATAGGAGAGTGAAAAGAAAGAGAAACGGTCCAAAAACAGAGAAAATGGGCCAAAATAAGAGATCAACATGACCTGGAGTTCCTCACACGGGTGAACCACACGCTCGTGCCACATTAACAGGCTTGAACATAGCCTGGGCTCGATTTACACAGGCGTGCCACACGGGCGTGTCCCTGTCGTAACGAGTTTCAATTTCACGCGAAAAAAAGCTACTTAGGGGCTAAGAAAGACACTCCAAACTCTATATAAAGACCCTAGCAGGCGAATATAAGGGTGTACAGTGTCCCCGCCAAGACTCAGAGTAGAAGGCAGGGAATTACTCGAAGAAAGCTGATTGATCCATCTCAGAAGCAATGATCTACATCAAGACTGAGGATCTCCCTTCAATCCTTTCAAGAGTTTTGGGTTTTCTTTATGCTTTGTTGTCTTCTTTATTTTGAGATGTTTTCTCTTTCCATTATGAACTAAATCCCCAAATACCTGAGGGGGATGAAACCTAAGACGAATCTTGTTATTGTTATCTGAACCATATGATAAATATTTGATTTGTTCTTAATTGTGTTTTTAATTCTTGAGTTGATATTTCAGGATATTAATTCAAGTTGAATGTGCTTATTCAGAGGAGAAAAAGTCCCTGTTTAAGAGTAGATCCAACACAATTAAGCGGAGTTGATTGCAATCCTAGACATAGGATGACAAAAATCTGCCAGATTAGAGTCAAAGCTAATAGGGGGATCCATAGATCGAGTTAATGCAAAACTAGGGGTTTTAATTAGAAAGAGATTTCAATTAATCAACCTTGGGTTAGTTGTTCTTATTCTCGACAGAGATATTAACATAATTTAGGGATCTCTACGGATCAAGTCGAATGAAGAAATCATCTAGTTCAGGGTTAAATAACAAGTGAAGTCTAGGTGAATTCTTCCTTAGGTATTGCCTTTGTCAATTAAGTTTTCCTAAAGTAATTTCCTAATTTCCTCTTTGTCGTGTCTTTAGTTAGCTAGAATTTTAGTTTACCAATAAATCCCTCTTTATTTTTAGGCTAGATAATAGGAAGAAAGTCATTACTAGTACTTTTAGTTCCTTAGATTCGATATTCCGGTCTTGCCACTAACTATACTATTACTCGATAGGTGCACTTGCCTTTTTTCGTGATAACAGTTAGTTTTCAGGTACGATCATTATTACTTCATCAAAATCACGATCAAGTTTTTGGCGTCGTTGTTAGGGAACTAAGATATTAGGAACACTCGATTCCTATTACTTTAGCTATTTTTACTTTATTTGCAATTTATTTTCTATTTTTATTTTTCTTACTAAATTTTTTTTCTTTCCCTGACAGGTGTCTCTTGTTTATGACTAGAAGAAACCCATCAGGACCACTATTATTTGATAATGACTTAGAAGCCACATTTCGTAGAAACCGAAGAAACATAAGGCGAAGCCTACAGTACATAGAACAAGGACAAGAGAACGAAACCGAATCTACTGAAGAGATGG
Organism: Gossypium stocksii; assembly: GCA_020496765.1. Classification (NCBI taxonomy): domain Eukaryota; kingdom Viridiplantae; phylum Streptophyta; class Magnoliopsida; order Malvales; family Malvaceae; genus Gossypium; species Gossypium stocksii. Next base: position 70,000,215 of record CM035622.1, read on the forward strand.
ACACAAATTAGAATAATCTACCACCTCCGGTGATAGCTGCAGATCTTGTGAATCAAAATCCTATCCCTCGTACTATGTATGATTATGCTAAGCCTAATCTAGCTGGTACTGAATCTAGTATTACTAGGCCTGCTATTGCTGCAAATAATTTTGAACTAAAACCTAACACTATTCAAATGATACAACAGTTTGTTTAGTTTGATGGTTTGCAGGATGAGGATCCTAACTTACATTTAGCTAATTTTTTGGAATTCTGCGACATATTTAAAATAAATGGCATATTTGATGATGCCATTTGTCTTCGGTTATTCCCTTTTTCCTTGAGGAATAAAGCTAAACAGTGGTTAAATTCTCTACCCAGTGGATTAATCATTACTTGGGAACAAATGACCGAAAAGTTTTTACTTAAATATTTTTCGCCAGCTAAAACGGCAAAGTTGAGGAATGATATCTCTTCTTTTGTGTAGATTGATTTAGAAACACTCTATGATGCTTAGGATAGATAATAGGATTTATTGAGCAGGTGCCCTCACCATGATTTGCCTCTATGGTTACAGGTTCAAACTTTTCACAACGGTTTGAACCCTTCAACGAGGCAGATGATTGATGCAACCGCCGGTGGAACAATCAATAACAAAAAACCAGAGGCAGCTTACGAGTTTATAGAGGAGATGTCACTAAATAACTATCAGTGGCAAGTCATGAGAACAAAGCCGCAAAAAGGTGCCAGAGTTTTTAATGTTGACGCAATCACCATAGTTTCTAATCAGGTAGAACTTCTTAATAAAAAGATTGATAGTTTCGTTGGTTCTACGCAGGTACATCCAGTGATGCAGTGTGACTCAACTCTAAGAAACATGAGCAATCCAGAGTACTCCTCTTATGGACATGGCATGGAAAACGAGCAAGTCAACTATATGGGTAATAATCCTCAAAACAATCCTTATAGTAACACTTGTAATGCAATTTAGAGGAACCACCCTAATTTCTCATGGGGAGGACAAGGCAATCAAGGAAGTCAGAGACCACCATCCCCTCTAGGATTTCAACAACCACCTTACCAGCAAGAGAAAAAGCTAAACCTTGAGGAGATGCTAATGAAATTTATCTCAGTATCAGAAACTCGTTTCCAAAACACTTAGACGGCACTTAAAAATCAACAAGCATCTGTTCAAGGACTCAAAACTCAAATAGGCTAGCTCGCTAAGCTAATCTCTGAAAGACCACAAGGTGGTTTGCCGAACAACACCGAGACTAACCCTAAGGAGCAACTCCACGCCATTGACATGATCAATGAAGGAGGTTTAGTTAAAGCCAAATTAGAGCCAAGTCAGGAAATTGTGGTAAGTAAAGGTAAGGGTGAGGTAAGTCGCAAAGAACCAATTGTCAAAGAGTATAAGCCTCATGTCCCATACCCAAATAGAACAAGGAAAGACTACACAGATGAACAATTCGGTAAATTCCTTAAACTTTTAAAGAGATTACACATTAACTTACCATTTATTAAAGCTCTTCCGCAGATGCAAAATGCGGTTAAGTTCTTAAAGGAGCTCTTAGTAAATAAACAGAAATTAGACGAATTGTCACATGTAGAGCTGAATGCAGTTTGCTCAGCCATTTTACAAAATAAGCTACCTGGCAAACTAAAAGATCCAGGGAGTTTCGTAATCCCTTATTTAATTGGTAGCTTAGATGTTAAAATGCTTTGGCTAATTTAAGGGCTAGTATAAATGTAATGCCTTATAAACTGTTTACACAACTAGGACTTGGGAAACCCAAACAAACTAGGATGAGCATTCAACTGGCTAATAAAACCATTAGATTTCCTAGGGGTATAATTGAAGATGTCCTGGTTAAAATTGATAAATTCATATTCCCGGTGGACTTTGTTATTTTAAACATAGATGGGGATAGCAATATGCCATTAATTCTAGGGCGACCCTTTTTAGTAACTACAAGGACTATAATTGATGTAGGCATAGGTCAACTCACACTTCGTATAGGTGATGACACAATTACTTTGCAAGCTCGTAATTCTAATAAGACTGTTAATGATAAAGATTTTATTACGAGTCCTTGTAATAAGAATGATATAACTATCCAACCTTCTCTGCAGTGTACTCCTCATGAAAGTGCAATTGAGCTACATTCGAGTTCATACGATAACAAGGGAACAATCCGTGAAGAATGAATGCTACAGATTGAAGAACTAGACGAGTGGCTGAACTACTGCCAAGGGAAACCTAAGATATGCCACATCGAACCAAAGCATCACCATGACAACCCTAAGATAAAGACGAATCAATTTAAGGTAGGGGATAAGGTATTATTAGAGGAGGACGATCCTCGAATCTCGAATTCAAAATTTCATACAGGTGACACACCTCCTTTCACGGTAATGAAAATTTTCACCTATGGTATAGTCGAGATAACACATAAGACATTTGGCCCTTTCAAGGTAAATTATACTCGACTTAAACCTTATTTTGATATTAAAACTAATAGCAGAAGAGAGGAGTTTCAACTCCTCAAACCACTGTCACTGTGCAAACTTGAGAAAAGTCGAGCTTAGACTCTAAACAAGCTCTTCTCGAGAGGTAACCCGAGCACTAACATAGAAAATTTCTTTAACTAAAGCTCTTAACCTCTAATTCATAAATCGACTCTCGAACGTAGGTTTTTCAAGCCACACGGCCAGCCCACGGGCGTGCCTAAGGCCGTGGGCACACCATGGGTGGAGACATGGCCGTACGACACGGCCGTGTGCAAACAGGACAAAAATTTTCCCAAGACACGGCTTTCGAAAAATAGCCATAGCCGTGTGACGTGGCCATAGCCAAACCTGCTAAATCAACACAGGTGTGTGACACGCCAGTGCCCTTAAGCCATGGTCAAAGCTGAAAAATGAGCACAGGCGTGCGATATGCCTGTACCTAAAGTCCGTGGTCTAACCTGTTAATGCGTACAAGGGTGTGTGGCCTCATACACGAGCGTAGGAGAAGCGAACGAGTCCGAACACGACTATGCGACACGACCGTGTGCCCTAACACGCCCAAAGAACACGGGCATGGGTAACTACTCAGACGCGCCAAAAATTCAAAATCCAAGAACCATACGGGCTGAATTCGATGCACACAGGCGTGTGCCACACCTATGTGCCCCAATTTCTATATAAACCCTCTCCTAAACGCAACTATTCATCTTCCCCTTTCCTCAAGCCACAACCCTAGCCGCCGCTCCCTCGGCCCACTGTCAAATTTTGGCCACCACATCAAAATTCCAACCCCCTACCTTCTTTATGCTATCCACCCCAAATACAGCCACTTCCTTTCCACCACCACGACCGTGCGCCACCACCACGGTCATGCACCAACATCGACTTGCCTAACAGATTCGATACTTTAACTACAATTTCTGTAGACTCAACATATAAACTCTTTTTAAACACTAATTCCATGCAGATATATGAATGAGTTGATCCAGGATCTATCAACGCAACTATATCAGTGTTATAAAGAGAAAAAGTACCAGTAATAACATCAGGCGACAAGGCTTCCTCATGTGCACGTATTGCATAAGCTCTAGCAGGAGTGCTTGTCTCTGATCTCACATTAACATCTTGTGCAACATTGCGGTTTCCACTCTGATTCCCAGTATTTCGAGGCGGTCTACTTCTGGTCACAGCTTTAGTCGCCTTAGTTGATTGTTCTTTATCAGCTATAGATCTTTCAGGACAATCTTGCAAGTAGTGATCCAACGATCCATATCTAAAACAAGCTCTGCTCTTCAATCGGTATTCACCAAAATGCTTCCGGTTACAATACTTGCAATTAGGCCCGAGAGTTCTCACACTATCCACACTAGCCACAGAGGTTGTCTGAGGTCTCGAATGAGAAGATCTAACATTTCTTTCTCTGATGGATATGCCCGTAGAAGCAGTAGAATGAGGATGAAAGTCTTTTGATCTCTTGGATCCAGACTGATACGACTTACCCAAAAATCTCTCTCTAGATTCTCTGAACTCAAAATCAGCTTTTCTCTTTTCTTTAGCAAGCTCTTCAGCTTTACAAGCTTGATCAACTAAGACTATGAATGCTTTCAGCTCAAGTATCCCAACTAACAATTGAATTTCTTCATTTAGCCCATCTTCAAACTGTTTACACATAATTGCTTCGATAGAGACACATTCACAAGCGTATTTACTAAGTCGCACAAACTCTCTCTTGTACTCAGTCACTGACATTCGACCCTGTTTCAACTCTAGAAATCTTTTTCTTTTCTGGTCGATGAATCGTTGACTAATGTATTTTTTTCTAAATTTTGTCTGAAAGAAGTCCTAGTTAACTCGTTCTCGCGGAACAACAGATATCAAGGTATTCTACCACTGGTATGCTGAATCCCGTAGCAAAGAAATAGCACATCTAAAACATTCATCAAGCGTACAAGCTAATTCGTTAAAAACCCTGATCGTATTCTCAAGCCAGAACTCGGCCCTCTTAGCATCATCACTCGCTGAAGCTCTGAATTCTTCGGCCCCATATTTCCATATCTTGTCAACCGGAGGTCTATTCAGTCTCACAAGATCCATAACTCGTACATTTTCAGGGTTAGGTTGTGGGACCTGAGGGGGTGGAGGTTGTGAAGCACCAGGGTTTGCTTGCACAAACTCGTTAAACCATTCAGACATCAATTGGAAGAAAGCTTGCTTAGCTTCTCCCTGATTGCTCGTAACAGGGCTCGATTTAGAAGGCACAGCCCCTTGAGCAAGTGCTGGTGCAATACTTTTAACATCGTCGGCTATTGCTCGATTCGGATCCATTACTATATACAACAGATTTCAGAGGATGTCAGGAGATACCACACTATCGCATTTCATAAACATAGCATGTATAGCTAGACTCGTACTTACTACAGTAGTCCTAGAATCGACTAAACCATAGCTCTGATACCAATAAAAATGTAACACCCCTATCCCGTAACTGTCGTCGGAATAGGTAAGAGGCATTACCGGACTAGAAACTTAGATCAGATTAGTAAAATTTTGAACTTAATATTCAACAATATAATTCTATAATCATTCACCCAATCATGCTTTAAAGCTCATATAAACTTACACACATTCATTGAGGATCAATTTGAAAATATAAGAAAGATAGGGAAACTTTAAGAAAATTTTCAAGTTAGGGACACATAGTCGTGTCCCTAGCCCGTGTACTTCACACAGTCGTGCCCTATGCTTACCTTAACCGTGGGCAACACTGCCAACCCTCACACGGTCACTAGACACACCCGTGTGTCCAGTCCTTGCTCAACACTGTCAAATACCACACGGCTACCAAACACGCCCGTGTGTCTAGGCCGTGTGCAAGACTGTCTAAAACTATCTTAGATGCAGGGGTTACACGGCTGAGTCACACGCCCGTGTGCTCTGACCGTGTGGCACAATATAGGCTTGGTTTATGCCATTTTGCCACCCAAATGGGTTATCCCTACAAGCATCAAAATAACCACAACATTTCATACACCATTTGGCAATCAAAACAAGTATTTCAGACATAAAATGAACCATTTCATAGCTAACCAATTTAGCATGACATTTAGCATTTCTATCAACATCATTCATGCTATTTCATATCAATGCTCACACATTCATTACAAACTTTATCATATAAAATACATCATATAAGGCATTCAAAATAGGTTAAACATATACAAAACAAGCCACATATCATAGCTTGAATAGGTGCCCAAAACATACCATATTCATTATCAAAGCTAACCATAAACATTCACTTAACAACTAGCCGATACATGCCATGACCATCTCATTTACAAAGATTCAAAAGTACCAAAAGCTTGATGGATAGTGTGATAGCAAGTCTCCGACTCGTCCGAAAATCGAGCTAGCTTTCGAATCTATAAAACAAGGGAAAGTAAACAGAGTAAGCTTTAAAAGCTTAGTAAGCCCGTGTAATATAGAATTAAACTTACCGAACATTAGAGATAAGCACATATATAATATCAAACCAAGTCATGAATTCATTTTGCCTACTCATCAATGATACACAAGTTGCTACTTGCAAAATCTTGTGATCATTCATTCTCCCAATGGATCATTCACATAACACAAGCATATATCAAATACTTATAACATATAATTCATGTAATTCATAACATATAGTTCATATAAATCATGTAGCTCATGTAACTTATAATTCATATACTCTTGGATCATCATGTAACATGTATTGATAATTACCCGTTGAACCTATAAGAACATCGAGGGATACTCGGGTGATACACACACAGTGTATATACGTATAACTTGTAATCTGTCAATGCATCATGTATGCTCTTTCGAGCCTGTAACGGTAAACCCAAAGGCTAAACATGTGATCTCGAAGGATGAACGGTAAGCCCGTAGGCTGAACAGTAAGTCCGAACACTAAACATGTAATCCCGAAGGATGAATATATAACTCATGAGCTGTGGTGAGTCCGCAACAAATACAGGCACTCAAACTACCCTGTAGCCCTAGTGACATGTCACTTGTATCCTACGACTTTCTACGGTTCGAACGGGACTCGGTAATCATTTGGACATATAACCAATTTACATGTCTATTCATTATTTCACATATACACCATATGAAATTCAACATATATCAAATAGGCAAATTTGAGTCTGTGGTTCATTATGCATTCATGTAGTATTAAAACAACAATTATAAACCTTAAACAAGTTCGATTTTAATTATACGAACTTACCTCGATTTCCCGATATCTACTCGTCTACCTTTCGTTTTCCCTAATCAAGTTTCGGGATTTGATTGTCTTTATATATATTAATACAAATTCAACTACTCAATCACCAACATATTCAATTTAGTCCAAAAACATGTATTTTGGCCTATTTACAAATTAGCCCTTAACTTTTAATCACTTTGCAATTTAGTCTATTAAACACAAAATAGCAAATTACACTATAAGACCCTTAATTCATCATAGTCGAATATTCATATACCTCATATAAGCACATATATGTCATTTATTCACAATTCCAACCACAAAAATTCTATTTTTTTCAATTTAATCCTTTTTCGGCATTTTTGTCAAAAACTACTTTATAAAACTTGTACTATCAATAATTCACCATTATTCATTAAAATAAACATGTATTCATCAATGGCACATTTCAAAATACAACCAATTTTAGAAATTGAGGTATGGGTCAGCTAGTACACTAAGCAACGATCTCAAAAACGTAAAAATAATTAAAAACTGAAGCTAAAACATACCTTAATTAAGGATCAAAGTAGCCGAAAATCAAGGAAATTCAAAACCCTTCTTTTCCTTAAAATTTTCAGTGGAAGAACAAATGAAATAAAGTGAAATTTTGTTTTATTTTAATTAAAACATATAAATAACTAAATGACCATTTAAACCTTTAATTAAAACCATTTAAAAACTATAATAATATGGACATAGATGTCCACTACCATTTTAAATAGTAAAATAACCATTTAAGAACTCCCATTTTTAAAGCCATGATCAAATAAGTCATTTATGAAATAGAACTCCTTGTCGAAACCATTTTTTAAAGGGGTTTGAAAAAAATGGGGTTCAACTTTTAAAATGAAAACGGGAGTCGCCACCAATCTTTTTAGGTATGATTGGATCACCTTTAAAACATTTTGTTTTAAAATCGTTAGTTTTTTGGTCTACGAAATCAAAAAACGGGATCGGGAGCTGGTTACTTACGAGGAAGGATTAGCACCCTTGTAATGCCCAAAATTGGTACCTAATTGATTATCGAATGTCTTTAATGTCAGAAATTTAAAAGTTTTAAGATGCAATCCTCTTTAAAAAATATTTTGATTTTGAAAAATTAGGGTTCACTTGCATCAAATGAATCAAAATATTACATCCAATAAGTTAGGACGCAATATTTTTAAGGCATTCGAAGCTAAGCTGACCATTTTTGAAAATCCCTATCTTGAAATAACAAAACATCATATCCAGTGAGTTAGGACACAACCCTTTGAAATTTCAAGATAGTTACTCGCATTTTGAAAACCTTGAAAGCTTAGAAGGGTGCTTGACTATTCGAACTCAATGAGAAAAGTCGCAACCCAATAAGTTAGGGCACTACCTCTCTTGAAGTTTCCAAACACGAAGCATTGCCTATATTTTTGAAAACTTTGGGGTTTCGTTTTAAAATTGATGCATGAAGGAGTATATTAACATTATAAAACATACAAGATAACATGCTAAAAAGCATAATGACAATGACATAAATGTCATACATTAATTAACATATATGTACAAGAAATAAAAACATGGCAAATTTAAAAAAAGCAAGATATACATAAAAAACAATATATATATTTAAGAAGAATAGGTAAAACATATAAACATGGAATTCAACATATACTTAAACATATTAATAAACAAGAAAATAATGTATGATGTACAATTATATACATAAACATAAAAGAAAATAATGATATAGTATTAGCATACAACAATCATGAATGAAGTTTATAAAAAAGGGATCACAAGAGAAAATTAATTATGAATAAAAAACATGATCCCATAATATAATGTTTTAACAACTTTATAATATAGATAATAAATAAAGTAATTATAGTACATAATATAAAAGTAAATGGGTTTTAAAACTACCAAAATACATAGTATATAATAGAGTATATAATAGAATAATAATTTTATAGCATAGGATATAAAAATATTTAGGTTTGTTTTTAAATAATATAAATATAATTAATGAAATATTTAATACCAATTAAATATAATATAATAATATAATTAATAATAATATATGTAAAAATATATAATAAGTAATAATAATATGAAACAATATATGTTAAAATGTAAAATAATGTAATAATATGAAAATATATAAACATTATGTGACGAAAATACAATTTAATAAATAATTTAATATAATATATATTAAAATATACATTAATAATAATATAAAAAATATGAAGTAATATAATAAATATTAAGTGATAAAATATAATAAAAATATAAGTGAGCATAAAATAAAAAGATGATATATAGATAATATGATATATATAAAATAATAAAGTAATATAATATAAATACATGGAAGGATAATATATGAATAAATAAATTAAAAAAGGATTAAAATAAAAAAATAGATTGAATCTTAGGGTTAATCTTCAAAATAAAGAAAAACCAATTTGGGCCCCCTAGAACACGCATTTTAAAGTACAGGGACTCATTGGGTAATTAGCCCTAATCCCTAAAACGGCGTCGTTCTTAGAGCTGGCCCTTTAAAGGATAGAGGACCAAATTACAACAAAATAGAATATTAGGGCCAATTTTAAGTAAAATAATATTTGAATTAAACGAAATTAAGTAAGTTGAAAATGCGGAGGGACCGAGGGAATAAATATTCCAACTTAGCGGCAAAACACGCGGATCTCACGGGTCAAATCGGGTCAGATTTTGGGTCTTATATAACTCATTTTATCCCCATAAAATTTCATTTCTAAGCTACCCTTTAAAAAAAACGAAAAAAAAAACTCTGAAGAGCCCTTCGAGCTCCGACCAAGGGCTGTTATGGCTCCGGTCATCGGGCCTTCCAACGTGCCTCACGCGCCACCATATACGGTGGCCGAAGGACAAAGAAAAAACCCTCCTTTCGTAGGTAAACTCTCTTTCCTTTCCTTTATTTGTATTGTTTTGTAAAAAAGCTTAAAAGAGATAGAAAACAGTAGGTTTATCTTTGATTATAAAACTGTTTATTATTTTAAAAAAAACGAAATGTAAACTGCTTCGTCTTTGTTTTTTCTTTTCACTGTATATGCTGGAAGATAAAAAAACAGATATTAAAAAAACACCTTTTGACAAAATCTGATTTCTCTTGTTAATCTCTGGTTTCTTATTTCTCTGAGTATTCGTGTGTAAAAAAGGGTCCCCTTTACAGATTTACAAACGATAGCTTTATAGCCAGTGTTTCGTTACATATTCTGGAAAGAAATCTTTGATTTCTTTCCATTTATTGTCTACTGTATTTGCTGTATCTTTGACCGTGATCTGCTGAGATTCTCTTTGCTTTAGTTTCCTTTTTCTGCTTTTTCGTATCTGATGTGTTTCCTTTTTCCATTTTGCAGGTACCCGAAGATCTCGGTGGTTTGTTGGCGTGAACTTGTACAGCATGATTCGACGCTGAAGTCACGGCCTACTGGTGGAGGCGTGATCGGTGGCCAAGCTGGTGCGTTGAAAGGCCTCAAGACAGCACCCTAGTGGTGTGTCGGTTCGGGAGCTAGCCCAACATTAATGGCCTCGATTTTGAGGACTGGGCAGACGCTCCCCGATGCTTCCAGAAGGTGTTGCGGCGCAAGGAAACGAGCTAGGGTTGGAAACCCCAGCTAGACACTTTAGACTTTGCTCATTGCTGTGTAACAGGAATCGAGCAAAGATTTATAGAAAGACCAAATTTGATCGGTCTTATCAAATCATGGTATTCTTCTTGCAAACTTATGACTGTCGTGTTGATATCTTCAATCTGCTCTCCGCCGAACACAGAGACGCTAAATCTGCTTTTTCGATTTGTTTTCTGACAATACAGAGATGCCCAAATCATCTTAGATTTGCTTCAACGTAAGCACGTGAAAGCCAAATCAGCTATGTCTTCGATTTGTTCCTTGTAAGTACAAGGATGCCAAACCATCCTGGATCTGCTTCAGTATAAACATCTGAATGCCAGACCTGCTATGTGTCTGCCCTCCATCGAATATAGAGACGCCAGACTTCGATTTGCTCTCTGACAATACAGAGATGCCAAATCATCTTAGATTTGCTTCAGCGTAAATGCGTGAAAGCCAAATCAGCTATGTCTTCGATTTGTTCCTTGTAAGCACAATGATGCTAAACCCTCTTGGATCTGCTTCAGTATAAACACCTGAATGCTAGATCTGCTATATGTCTGCCCTCCATCGAATATGGAGACGCCAAACTTTGATTTGTTCTCTGACAAAACAGAGACGCCAAATCATCTTAAATTTGCTTCAGCGTAAACACATCAAAGCCAAATCAGCTATGTCTTCGATTTGCTCCTTGTAAGCACAAGGATGCCAAACCATATTGGATCTGCTTCAGTATAATCATCTGAAGGCCAGATCTGCTATGTTGTGGCCTATTACCCTACTGCTTAGGGAGTTAAGGCGTGTCGTCTTTAATCTACCTAACCTGTGGAATGTATATGCGCTTATGCCTGATGATTAGGATGCTATGATCGAAGTGAGTCAAATGTTCCTAATTAGACATGTTGTGATGCAAAATAAATATGACCCCTATCCTAGACGTCACCACTCATCCCTTCATTTATCTTTACTTTTCTCAACGTATTATTCCTACCCAGCCTGTAAGCCTGTATTATTCTTCAAATGCCACAATCTAATAAGGATATCTATAGGATAATCTTTCCTTAGAATTGAATCGTTGGTTCATTTATCCTTTTAGACTGGAAGAAAGAAATTCCTCGAGTTCTTTCAACCCTTACTTATGTGAATTTCTCGAACAATTATCTTGTTTTAGTTTCTTGTATTATTTAGAAATTCCAGAGTAACGCGTAAAACTTCGTTTGTGAACATATTTAGTTCATCTATCATTATTTTAATGCAACATACTTTAAGAACAATGGAAGATGAATAAATCTTTAAGAATAATTGGATTTGAATGAATTATCAAAAAAGATACAAAGGAAATTAATCTGATAGCCTATCTTTGAGAAGAAAAAGAATCTAAAGACAGCAAACAGGCCAAAAGTTAGATGCCCTAGATATCGCCGCTTGAGCACTTATACATCAAATTCGTGAAGACATGTGTTTAGAAGATTCAAAGTACTTTGTTGATGCCCCAATATGCAACGCACTTCGTTCTTTGCTGAGCAAGATTACCGGATGCTTCAAGATTTGAGTCACCCTTTCGGGTTTTCAACTCAAAACCCCTTTGGTCACAAGGCGCCCTTTGCGGGTTTTCACCTTGGCCTCTCCATTTTTCTCTTTTTTCTTTTCTTTTTTTTCGAAACCTCAAGGCGCCCTTTGCGGGTTTTCACCTTGGATTCTCTTCTCCTTTAGACAAAGTATTTTTTAACTGAGTCTGAGTTCACTGGATTGGGTAAAATTTTCCCATCCATTTCCATTAAGATCAATGCACCGCCAGAGAAAGCCTTCTTCACGACATACGGCCCCTCCCAATTCAGCATCCATTTCCCCTTAAAGTCCTTTTGAATAGGAAGGATCTTTTTCAGTACAAGGTCTCCCTCGTGGAACTCTCTTGGTCGAACCTTCTTATCATAATCTCACATCATCCGCTTTTGATACATCTGACCATGTCGAATGGCTCTTAGCCTATTTTCCTCAATCAAGTTCGATTGGTCATATCGAGATTGAACATATTCAGCTTCATCTAACTTTACCTCCTTCAAGATTCGAAGAGAAGGTATTTCCACTTCAATAGGTAATAGTGCTTCCATCCCATAAACTAATGAAAATGGGGTTGCCCTAGTAGAGGTTCTGACAGATGTTCGATAGGCCAGGAGTGCAAACGATAATTTCTCATGCCAATCTCTGTAAGTCTCCGTCTTTTTCCCCACTATCCTCTTAATGTTCTTGTTGGCGGCTTCCACTGCCCCATTCATTTTTTGGTGATAGGGAGAAGAATTATGGTGCTTGATCTTGAACTAGCCGCAAACCTCTGCTATCGTTTTGTTGTTCAAGTTTAATGCATTGTCGGATATAATCTTCTCAGACATTCCATACCGACAGATGATCTCCTTCTTCAAGAATCGACTTACAGCTGACTTAGTAACATTCGCATAGGAGGCAGCCTCTACACATTTTGTGAAGTAATCAATGACAACAAAGATAAATCGATGTCTATTCGAAGCTTTCGGTGATATTGGCCCAATGACATCCATGCCCCACATGGAAAAGGGCCATGGAGAAGTCATAACATGCAAAGGCGAATGTGGTACATGAATTTTGTCCCCATAAATCTAACATTTATGGCATTTTTTGGCATAGCTGATACAGTCCCCTTCTATAGTGGCCCAATAATAGCCAAACCTCATGATCTGCCTTACCATTGTGAAGCCATTTGCGTGCGTCCCACATACACCTTTATGAACTTCTTCTAAGATTTGCTTGGCTTCCACAGCATCGACACAAAGTACTTGGTCTTTCCTTCTCTTGTACAAGATATCCCCGTCCAAGACGTAGTCATATGCTAACCTCCTCAAAGTTCATTTATAATTTTCGTTGGCTTGTTCAGGGTATTTACGATCTCTCATATATCGTAATATATCTTGATACCACGGGTTATCATCCTTTTCCTCTTCCTTAATGTTATAACACTGAGCCAGAGCTTCATAGACACTCATTTGAATTGGTTTTATCTCCTCCTCTTTATTCGTCTTAATTATTGAGGCTAAGGTGGCCAAAGCATCTGCCATTTGGTTCTCGTCTCGTGGAAGATAATTAAAGGTGATATCCTCAAACTCCTCAAGTAATCCCAAGACTATCTTCTGATAATTGAGTAATTTTGGGTCCCTTGTCTCCCATTCACCCCTAAGTTGGTAGATTACCAATGCAGAGTCTTCATATACGTCTAGAGTTCTTATTCCCCGTTCTATAGCTACTCGAAGTCCCATGATGCACGCTTCATACTCGGCCATATTGTTTGTACAATCAAAATCCAACTTGCATGTGAACGGATAATGATCACCATTTGGGGATACCAATACTGCCCCAATTCCATTTCCAATTGCATTTGACGCCCCATTAAAATTTAGCTTCCAAGGAGAATCTTCGGTTGCTGCTATACACATTAACTCCTCATTTGGAAAATCAAAGTTCAATGGCTCATAGTCCTCTAGAGCCCTACGGGCCAAAAAATTTGCTACCGCACTTCCTTTTATAGCCTTCTGACTTACATAGACTATATCAAATTCTGAAAGTAATATTTGCCATCTCGCCATTTTCCCATTTAAAGCTGTCGATTCCATCATGTATTTCAATGGATCTAGCTTTGAAATGAGCCAAGTGGTATGGTATAGCATGTACTGTCTTAGCCTCCGAGTTGTCCAAATCAGCGCACAATGCAACTTTTCAATCAGCGAGTATCTCATCTCACAGTCAGTGAATTTCTTACTGAGGTAATAAATCGCCTTTTCCTTTCTTCCTGACTCATTGTTGACCCAGTACACACCCCATAGAATTACTGAACACTGACAAGTACAGTATTAATGGTCTATCTGGGCTAGGTGGAGATAATACCAGAGCATTCAACAAATACTGCTTGACCTTTTTAAAAGCATTCTGACATTCCTCATCCCAAGTACCTTGGTTGTGCTTTCTAAAGAGGCGGAAGATAGGATCACATTTTTCGGTTAGCTGTGAAATGAACCGAGCAATGTAATTCAACCTTCCTAGGAATCCTCGAACTTCCATCTGAGTTTGTGGCGGAGGCAATTCTCGAATGGCTTTGACCTTGTCCGAGTCAACTTCTATTCCCTTTTCGCTGACCACGAAACCTATTAGCTTTCCTGACCTAGCTCCGAAGGTTCACTTTGCCGGATTGAGCTTCAACCGGACTTCCTTAACCTTAAGAACAGTCTCCTCAAGACTTCAATATGCTCTTTCTCTGTTCGGGACTTAGCGATTATGTCATTAACATATACTTCAATGTCCCTATGCATCATGTCGTGGAACAAATTCACCATAGCCCGTTGGTAAGTTGCCCCCGTATTCTTCAGTCCGAACGGCATTACTTTGTAGCAAAAGGTACCCCATAAGGTTATGAAGGTAGTTTTATCCATGTCTTCTGGATGCATCTTTATCTGATTATACCCCGAGAAACCATCCATGAAGGAAAATAAGGAATATCCCACCGTGTTGTCTACTACAGTATCGATGTGTAGCAAAGGAAAGTTGTCTTTTGGGCTAGCTTTGTTCAGATCTCTGTAATCAACACACATTTGTACCTTCCCATCTTTCTTAGGTACTGGCACAATATTTGCTACCCATTCAGAATACTTAACCTCTTGCAAGAATCCTGCATCGAATTGCTTCCTAACCTCGTCTTTTATTTTTAGAACAATATCTGGCCGCATTCTCCGCAATTTCTGTTGAACTGGTTTGCAATCCTGTCTTATCGGAAGACGATGTACTATAATATCGGTACTCAATCCAGGCATATCTTGATATGACCATACGAAGATATCCTTGAACTCTCGAAGTAGCTCAACCAGACCATGCCTTGTGTCATTGGCAATTAGAGTTCCAATTTTCACCTCCTTCCCTTCCTCTAGGGCTACACTCTCTATTACCTTTTTCTCATGAGGCATAATTTGTTTCTCCTCTTGTTTTACCATTCTTAACAAGTCTGGAGACACATCACAATCTAGGTCATCTTCAAAGTCCCGAGATTCCTTTAAACACATGTCTTGCTCACAAGAGAAATCAGGACTTACAGTATCAGTGCTCATGTCATTGATATCTAGGGACCTGTAGGGGGTATGAAAGAATATACAAAGAATAAATGAATTTAAGAATGATTGTTTATGTGCTATGAATGAAAGAATAAGAATTGCAAAGGTTTAACGAAATATTGGTTGATAAAAATGAGACAATATTCGTTCAAATTGATAATAACATTATGTTTTATTAAAATAATAATAGATAATCATCAGCCTATTTCACAGATGGAATCTTATTACTCCTAGGCCCTAGAGCAACAGACATGTTTCGAGAATTACTCTGAAAAATTCCTAAAGACTACAGGAAGGTCCTCCACAGTCTAATTGTTCAAAGAGCTTCCCGGTTCGTAAGGGCGAATGCCCTCAAGGTTTCCTTGCTCCAATCCTTCTTCATGTACAACATTGATCTGATGACTTCCTTTCACAAGTAGCCCTCCCGATCTGAAGGTTTTGGATATTGGAAGGAATGTCATCGGCTCCCACTCCACTTCTCTTCCGTCTAAACGTGCCCTTCTTCTCTCTTAGCGTTTCTCAATTTCCTTCATCTTTTGCTTATGGTCTGGCTTGAAACCCAAACCAAAGCAGTCTTTCTTCTCAATCAACTTTGGGATTTGTATTCCCCCTTGTAAATGTTATCCTAATCCTCTTCCTGGCAATGCTCCCTTCCCCATCATCATTTGCAGGGCCATCCTTGTGGTCTTGGACGTCTTAGGCACCGGCACTTCCCTTCCTTCTGAAATGAAGGTTGCACTGATGATCTCTAAAGAGCGAAACGAACATTCAATAGCATCTTCATTTGCCTCAACATAAGGGGCCTTGCTAGTGACTGCTGTTATAATGTCCTCCTCAGTGTTGATGGTTATTAATCGTCCATCATTTACTAATTTTAACTTTTGGTGCAATGAAGAAGGCACCGCCCCTACCGAATGTATCCATGGTCTCCCCAACAAACAATTGTAGGAAGGCTTGATATCCATCACCAAGAAATCAACCTCGTATGTATTTAGCCCAATCTCTAAAGGGATGTCAATTCATCCCATAACCTTCCTTTCGGTTCCATCGAAGGCTCTTACCACATTGTGACATGTTTTCATGTGCGAACTGTCAATGGGTAATCTGTTAAGTGTGGATAACGGAAGGACTTTCAAAGTTGATCCATTGTCAACAAGTATGCTCGGAAGTGTATATCCCATGCATCGAGTAGTGATGTGTAAGGCCCTAGTTGACCCCATGCCTCCTTGCGGGATTTCATCATCATTGAAGTAGATGAAGTTATCTGCACTTATATTGTTCACCAATCGGTCCAACTTGTTAACAAATATATCATGGGTGACATATGTTTCGTTAAGCACCTTCAACAATGCATCTCGATGCACCTCAGAACTTAGAAATAAGGCTAATACTGATATATGAGTTGGCTACCTACGCAACTGCTCGACCACACTATACTCGCTATGCTTAAGGAACTTCAGAAATTTTTTAACCTCCTCTTCTTTTACCGGCTCCTTGATGGGCACTTCAACTTCCTTTATCTTCTCAACCTCGACGTCCTTTGTTTTTGTGGGTTCCACTATGATGCCCCTATATCATAACGTTTCCCACTCCATGTGCGTGAACCTTCATTTTGTACGCCTTTAGACGCACTAGCTATACTCTTATCCTCGGGTACTGTCACACTGCAGTTGTAGCTCCATGGCACCCTCTTGGCATCTTTGTAAGAAAAAGGAGTAGGTTTATGAATGACAACTTTAGGCACCATTTGTGTCCCTACTTCATTATTCCCTGGCAAGGAAATAATAATTCTTGGCCGGCCGGTTCTTTATCGTTCATTTTCCAGTGCGCATATTTGTTTTCCCCCAGAACTACCTTTAGAAATCTATAGTTCTTTGTTATCCATAAAGCCTTGCATCAAGGCCTTGAATTCTTCGCAATTTTGGATCACATGACCCACCTCTCCATGGAACTCACAACAGTTCCCCATTCTTTCTCTATCATTTTTAGAGGTCAACATACCTCTCTTCAACATCTCCTCCCATATCGTCTTCATGGGCACCCTCACCTCAGTAACATCTTCTTTGATTTTTTCCTTCCTAGCTTCACCAATGGCATTCACTCCTTGATTGCCATGATCTGGTAACGGATTTCCAACATTAGGGGTACTATCGAATTTCACAACCCCTATCTTGCTAAGCCTCTCAACAACTTTCTTAAATCCGGTGTAGTTTTCAATCGAGTGCCCTGGTATCCCCGCGTGGTATTCGCATTTAGCGCTAACATCATACCATTTGGGGTATGGTGGCTGTAACGGTTTCAATGAAATGGAGCAATTGCATGTGCATCGTATAAACTTTGGAAAAGCTCACAATACGTCAACGGGATAGGTGTGAACTGCATCCTCTCTAAATTTTATCTCGAGCCAGATTCTTGTCTCTGAGTACTTTGTTGCTCAACCGCGGCTGTTTTAGGTTGACCAACTGTGATTGCCCTCGAGTTGAAGCTGTTTGTGTTATTCACCTCGCTATCCTTTCTCTTTGGGGCCGATCTTGTAACTGTCTCTCCCTCAATTTTGCCACCCCTTATGGCGTTCTCAATCATCTCTCCCGCCTTAACTATATCTGCAAAGCTTTTCGTAGTACTTCCGATCATATGAGTGACGAACGGCTCCTTCAAAGTATTGATAAACAACATGGTAGTCTCATTCTCTATCAGTGGTTGTTGTACTTGTATTGCCACCTCCCTCCATCTTTGTGCGTATTGCCTAAAACTTTCATTAGGCTTTTTCTCCATGTTTTGAAGCGTGATCCTATCCAGCATCATGTCAGTCACATGGTTGTACTGTTGCATGAAGGCTTGTGCAAGATCTCTCCAAGAACTGATTTTGGCACGGCTCAACTGATTGTACCACTTGGCTGCCGCTCCCACTAAGATGTCTTGGAAACAATGGATCAACAGCTGATCATTGTTCACATACCCGGTCATTCTTCTATAGAACATCATAATGTGTGCCTCTGGGCAAGTAGTCCCATGATGATTGCCAGCGCCTTCCAAAACCCTAAACTTTTCCTCCAACCACTTGCAACGATCCTCTAATTGTTTTGAGGATTCGGTTGCCATTCTTTCCTTCTCAACCGTATCCAGATCAGGAGGGATCGGGCTATCGCCTAAATTAAATCCCGACCCAGATGGGAAATTCATGGGGATTCCAGCATCAACCGGTCTATGCTGAGGCCTTATAGTAATAGACGGCCTTCTAGGGGGTGCCTCGGTTTGTATTGGCATATGAGGTGGAGTAAAACCCGAAAGATGATCCTCACCTTCCTCACCAGTGATAGCCATGGGAGCCTTTCCTTTATCAGTAGCCCTTAGCAGCTGAGCCATTTCAGCCATCATATTCCTTTGAGCCTCTAGCATCTGCTCCCTCATGTTATTTTGTATCTTTGCCAACTGCTCTTGCAACTAGTTTTGCATGTCCTTCTGCAACTGTTCAAACCTTTGATCCATATTTTTACTTTTTGCTCGAGTTCCGTACGGATGTGTAATTTCCATATTTTCTTCCCCTAACCTTTGTAGTGACTTTAACTAATTAGGATCTTCCTATAATTTTAAATGCAAATGATGTAATGAAATGCTATGAGATGTAAATGCATGAATGCAAAAAGGCATCGATCTCGATTCAATCTCATTTAGAAAACTTTATTTAGAAAAAGAATATCTTTACATATAAATGGATTACATATACGCCTTTGCCTTAATGCCAAAAGTTCTAACTCTATCTAATAAAAGGGCTAACTCTCGGCCCTTATCAGACACTGACTCATACATCATACTCAACGCATCAGCTCGTATGGCTAAGTCTCGAACATATTCAGCAATCTCTCGGATCTGGGCTATAGCCTCCCCAATAACGTAGTCCTTATCTCTGACTTGACCTTTGACCTGATAGAGCTCTCCCTTTAAACAATCTTCTTGTGCCTCGAGCTGCTCAATCCAAAGTTCACCATCATGCAATGCTACTTCCAAATCTTCAACCTCACTTTTCAGCTCCTTTAATTCAATCGTAGGATCATGGTTTCGGTGCCAACGAAGTGATCTTCCCAGCTCAGCTACCTTAGCCTTCAATCCTTGATTCTCTTTCTCCAAAGCTAAATTCTACGATCGCATCTTTTGAAACTCGGCTCTAACCTTTTCATCTTGAACGTCTTTCTGCCATTGTTCCGAAGATCTTCCTAACCCAACTCGTTTTAAAGTTGCTTGTGCCTTCTTGTACTCCTCTTTCAAGTCATCTCGGTCTTCCTCTACCTTTCTCTTTTCTTTCCTTACTTTCTCGACCTCCTTCTTTTGCGCGTCGACATATAGACTCAAGTACATCTTCTCCTCCTCAAGCTTTTCTATCTTCTTTTCGAGTTCCAAATTCTTTCTCTTGAACTCTTGCTTCATAATCTCTAGCTCCGAGGGTATTACTCGCAAATACTCCTCCATTGGTCGAGCTTCCTCTATCTTTGACTTAGGAACATTATCGTTAATTCTTCTACTCCTCCACTCAACATACTCTGGGGTCGTAGCAGGGTTGATGGCCACTCTCTTCAACTGACTACTCTTGTTCCAAGCGCTAGAAATTTCACTAACCTTCCTCTTATAATCGACTCCTCTGTATACAAACTCGCTCTGAGCTAACCCATGACTCGCTAGTACGAACTGCCTTAATCCATGCTGCCTCAGCACGAGCAAAGGGGCATAACTGATGGCACCCCAAATTCCCAGCAGGGGAACCTAATCAAAGCTACCGCATCGATAAAGTATCTCACCAGGAGCCATCCATGGAACCCTCTACTCAACATCCTTTGGCTGAAGATTCCGAAGCAATGCTATCCAATTCTCCTCTTGTACATTCACTTTCTTACACGAGGCTACTATATCTTTCAACGGGGAGTAGTTCTCGAAGAAAACCCGATAAACAATCCCATCGATCAATCGGAAGTGACTGTAGAACCAAGCCAAAAGTAACTGAGCACACCCTATAAACCTGCCTACACCAGCCCTCCTACATGCACCTAAGGACCTGAATGTCTCCGCCAAAATTGCAGGAACGGAAGTAACCCTCTTGCTGAGTCGATGAAATAGATCCGTGGTTGCCTCATCCACATATCCCAAGGCCCTAGAAAAAACCATCAATCCATATAAGCTTAGAGCAAAAATATCTACCTTCTTTGTCTCATCTGGGTGCGTTAAGATTAGCTCCTTCAAAGCACCCCACAAAACGCACTTGCACTCACCTTTCTCTTTAATTCTAGCCGTAATCCACTGCTCGCTCACTCTAGTGATAGTCATTAATTTCTTCCAAAAGGTAGGGACACAAGCAGCTCGAGAATAAATCCTATCATTCTGGAACCTAGGACAACGAAGTAAAGCAGTGTACTCCTCCACAATAGGTACCAAGTCTACCTCTCCAAAAGTGAAACAACTGTACGCCGGGCTCCAAAACTGAGTCCGGGTTCGGAACAAGTGCTCATCTACCTGAATATCAAGCAAGTAAGGTAAGTCTCCGTAATTATCGTAGAATAACTACTTGGTTGCTTTGCCCCACTGATCCCAAATCTCCTTAAGCTCTTGGAGATTATTCTGTGTAACACTAATACGAGTATAATCTGATAGCTCCGACACATGTCCCTCAGCCACACTATCTCCCTTTTCTAGTTGAGTTTGCTCTGACCATCTATGAACATCGGTATTGTTTTCCACTCTATCAAGAAGTCCATTCTCCATAATAATGCTTCCTAACTTAGAAACCGACTGTGAATCGATACCTTTTAAATGCAAAATGCCATGCAATCAAAAAGAAAAGAAATAGTTAGTAATCACATAATATCAATAAAACTTCAAAGATAATCTATGAGGGTAATATCTAAAGTATAATCCTAACTAAGTTGGGCTCTTACGATTTTTTCTATACGAGGTTGGTTCTAAAGTTTGAGGTACCTGAACCAGCAGATTCCTCCATTCTCACCCATTATAGGCTCATTTAAATCGAGTTCAGTTCAGGGGAATACATTTCCCTATGGCTACACGGAGATGAAAATCTCAATAAACCATAGGTATGGATGTATCCCGAAAGTGATCCACTATCCTACACGGAGGCGAAAACCTTACGAAAGTGTAGTTTCTCACTCTCACTTAAGGGTGTGACCACAACGGTCATGCAAATGCAATGTGCATCATAATATAGTAACATATGCAATAATACAAACACATGTGATGCAAAAGGATTGAATTTTAAAATTTGCTAAATTTCTAACATCAAGACAAAAAGGTAATCAATTATACGGCTTGGCTCTCTTATTGGTCCCCAGCGGAGTCACCAAGCTGTCGAAACCATTTTTTAAAGGGGTTTGAAAAAAAATGGGGTTCGACTTTTAAAATGAAAACGGGAGTCGCCACCAATCTTTTTAGGTGTGATTGGATCACCTTTAAAACATTTTGTTTTAAAATCATTAGTTTTTTGGTCTATGAAATCAGAAAACGGGATCGGGAGCCGGTTACGTACGAGGAAGGATTAGCACCCTCATAACGCCCAAAATTGGTACCTAATTGATTATTGAATTTCTTTAATGTCGGAAATTTAAAAGTTTTAAGATGCAATCCTCTTTAAAAAATATTTTGATTTTGAAAAATTAGGGTTCACTTGCATTAAATGAATCAAAATATTAAATCCAATAAATTAGGACGCAATATTTTTAAGGCATTCGAAGCTAAGCTGACCATTTTTGAAAATCCCTATCTTGAAATAACAAAACATCATATCCAGTGAGTTAGGACACAACCCTTTGAAATTTCAAGATAGTTACTCGCATTTTGAAAACCTTGAAAGCTTAGAAGGGTGCTTGACTATTCGAACTCAACGAGAAAAGTCGCAACCTAATAAGTTAGGGCACTACCTCTCACGAAGTTTCCAAACACCAAGCATTGCCTATATTTTTGAAAACTTTGGGGTTTCGTTTTAAAATTGATGCATGAAGGAGTATATTAACATTATAAAACATACAAGATAACAAGCTAAAAAGCATAATGACAATGACATAAATGTCATACATTAATTAACATATATGTACAAGAAATAAAAACATGGCAAATTTAAAAAAAGCAAGATATACATAAAAAAACAATATATATATTTAAGAAGAATAGGTAAAACATATAAACATGGAATTCAACATATACTTAAACATATTAATAAACAAGAAAATGATGTATGATGTACAATTATATACACAAACATAAAAGAAAATAATGATATAGTATTAGCATACAACAATCATGAATGAAGTTTATAAAAAAGGGATCACAAGAGAAAATTAATTATGAATAAAAAACATGATCCCATAATATAATGTTTTAACAACTTTATAATATAGATAATAAATAAAGTAATTATAGTACATAATATAAAAGTAAATGGGTTTTAAAACTACCAAAATACATAGTATATAATAGAGTATATAATAGAATAATAATTTTATAGCATAAGATATAAAAATATTTAGGTTTGTTTTTAAATAATATAAATATAATTAATGAAATATTTAATACCAATTAAATATAATATTATAATATAATTAATAATAATATATGTAAAAATATATAATAAGTAATAATAATATGAAACAATATATGTTAAAATGTAAAATAATGTAATAATATGAAAATATATAAACATTATATGACAAAAATACAATTTAATAAATAATTAGTAATATAATCTATATTAAAATATACATTAATAATAATATAAAAATATGAAGTAATATATAAATATTAAGTGATAAAATATAATAAAAATATAAGTGAGCATAAAATAAAAAGATGATATATAGATAATATGATATATATAAAATAATAAAGTAATATAATATAAATACATGGAAGGATAATATATGAATAAATAAATTAAAAAAGGATTAAAATAAAAAAAATAGATTGAATCTTATGGTTAATCTTCAAAATAAAGAAAAACCAATTTGGGCCCCCTAGAACACGCATTTTAAAGTACGGGGACTCATTGGGCAATTAGCCCTAATCCCTAAAACGGCATCGTTCTTAGAGCTGGCCCTTTAAAGGACAGAGGACCAAATTACAACAAAATAGAAGATTAGGGCCAATTTTCAGTAAAATAATATTTCAATTAAACGAAATTAAGTAAGTTGAAAATGCGGAGGGACCGAGGGAATAAATATCCCAACTTAGTGGCAAAACACGCAAATCTCACGGGTCAAATCGGGTCGAATTTTGGGTCTTATATAACTCATTTTATCCCCAAAAAATTTCATTTCTAAGTTACCCTTTAAAAAAAACTAAAAAAAAAAACTCTGAAGAGCCCTCCGAGCTCCGACCAAGTGCCCTCATGGCTCCGGTCATCGGGCCTTCCCACGCGCCTCACGCGCCACCATATACGGTGGCCAGAGGACCAAAAAAAACCCTCCTTTCGCAGGTAAACTCTCTCTCCTTTCTTTTATTTGTATTATTTTGTAAAAAAGCTTAAAAGAGATAGAAAACAGTAGGTTTATCTTTGATTTTAAAACTGTTTATTATTTTTAAAAAAACGAAATGTAAATTGCTTCGTCTTTGTTGTTGTTTTTCACTGTATATGCTGGAAGATAAAAAAACGGATATTAAAAAAATCACCTTTTGACAAAAACGCTTCTGATTTCTCTTGTTAATCTCTGGTTTCTTATTTCTCTAAGTATTCGTGTGTAAAAAAGGGTCCCCTTTATAGATTTACAAACGATGGCTTTATAACCAGTGTTTCGTTACATATTCTGGAAAGAAATTTTTGATTTTTTTTAATTTATTGTCTACTGTATCTGCTGTATCTTTGACCGTGATCTGCTGAGATTCTCTTTGTTTTAGTTTCCTTTTTCTGCTTTTTCGTATCTGCTGTGGTTTCTTTTTCCATTTTGCAGGTACCCGAAGAGCTCGGTGGTTTGCTGGCGTGAACTTGTGTAGCACGATTCGACGCTGAAGTCACGACCCACTGGTGGAGGCGTGATCGTGGCCAAGCTGGTGCATTGAAAGGCCTTAGGACAGCACCCTGGTGGTGTGTCGGTTCGGGAGTTGGCCCAACATTAATGGCCTCGATTTCGGGGACTGGGCAGACGCTTCCCGATGCTTCCAGAAGGTGTTGCGGTGCAAGGAAACAAGCTAAGGTTGGAAACCCCAACTAGACACTTTAGATTTTGGGCCATTTGGGCCCTTGTGAGTCTTGGGTCAGGGTCTGGGTAGTGATCTGACTTGGGCTTTGGGTATATTTGGGTCGTACGGGTTAAGTGTTTTGGTTTCAAGTGTTTTGGGCTTTGTAAATTGATTTTTAATGGACTTTTTAAATAGATAAATATTTATTTATTTAATTCTGTTTTTCTTTGTGATTCTTTAAGGCCCGGTCAAATTTGGGCTATTACACTCCTATTTATCGCTTTATGCGATTTAGTCCTTTTTATCGAATTAGTCAATCAAACGATAAAATTTCTATACGAAACTTTCACACCATATATCTATCATGCTGTAAAACATATTAAAGTACTAAAAATAATAATTCTACTCGGTTAAGTAGTCCTGAAACCACTCGTTCCAACTAGAGTCTAAAATGGGCTATTACAGGATATTTAGAACACTCACTTGAACGTGCTACTAAGATACAAAATTGAGTTACTTGATTGATTAACTTATGATAGTCTTTTGTTTATTATGCATTCATTAATTCTTTGTTTTTCCAGGTACATAATGTCATCCTTACATGGCAAGAAAACCGCCATCCCTTCTTCGAAAAAGCGCCACTATTGAGATCCAACACCCATTCCTCCAGTTACCACAAGGCTCTCAAGAAGAACTATTCCAGATTCTCAGGGCGCGACCTCTTGGAGTAGGGTGGTGTATCGATTGGGCCGCCTTAGAGTAGGTCCAACTTGTGGACACAATTCAGGCACTACTGACGATGGACCCATGGGACAATTTTTTTGAGATTGTCGAGCCAACATACCTCAAGCTCACCTTGGAGCTTTGTTCTACCTTTCACCTACAGACGGTCATGTCCCAATATGATGATCTCGGAACGGTCCAATTCTGACTCGATGGTTTGGTACGCCAATTAAGCGTACCTGAGTTCAGTGTAGCTCTATGCTTATATCCCGGACATATCAATTTAAGAGTTAAAAACATAATTAAGAACAAATCAAATATTTATCACATAGCTCAGATAATAATAACAAGATCTGTCTTAGGTTTCATCCCCCTTAGATATTTGGGGTTTTAGTTCATAATTATAAAAGAAAACATCTCAGAAGAAATAAAATAACAAAACATAAGAAAACCCAAAACTCCTAAAAGGATTGAAGGGAGATCCTCTGTCTTGATGTAGATCCTAGCTTCTGAGATGGATCATTAGGCTTCCCTTCGAGTAATTCCCTATTTTTAACTCCCCGTCTTGATGGGAAAATAATGTCTCCTTGGGGGAGAGAAAAGCACCCCCTTGTAGTTGCCTCCTAGGGTCTTTATATAGAGTTTTAGAATGCATTTCTTAGCCCTTAAGTAGCCTTTTCTGAGTAAAATTGAACTTCCTCACGACAGGGACACGCCCGTGTGCCACGCTCATGTGTATCGGGGTCCAGGTCGTGCTCAAGCCTGTTAAAGTGGCATGGCCGTGGGGCATAGC
Source organism: Gossypium stocksii (assembly GCA_020496765.1). Taxonomy (NCBI): domain Eukaryota; kingdom Viridiplantae; phylum Streptophyta; class Magnoliopsida; order Malvales; family Malvaceae; genus Gossypium; species Gossypium stocksii. The sequence goes on from CM035622.1 coordinate 70,026,448, forward strand.
CGTGTGTCAAATCTCTAGCCCGTATTGATTATTGAACTGGGCCTAGTTTGCCCGTTTTAGGCCCGTTCCTTGCTATTTTCTCTTCCTTATGCTCATCTAAGTATAAAACATGAAATAAAAGGAATAGGAGCACCAATTTCCACAAATTCAATGATAATTCATCCAGAATTTAGGCTAAGTATGAGGTAAAAATATGTATCATTTACGGTTTATCAAATACCCCCACACTTAAGCCTTTGCTTGTTCTCATGCAAAATCTCAATTCTCAATTAAAAATCATTCTGCTCAACTTATAATCCTTATCAATAATGTTTCAAACTAATCCATAAGTAATCATACAATGAAAATTCAACCAGAAGAACATTAAAGTTTCAAACACTCTAAGTTGAGAATTTTATCACAGAAACATAGGTTTTCCCCCTTCTCCTAAGTAATTACCTTTCAATCAAAATCAACAAGAGTTGACATCCTCACTAAGGATTCACTCTATCCACTCAAAGTGTTTAGGGTTCAAATTTTAAGCACTCTTCAGTCAACTTGAAAAGTTATTACCATAGGCTTACAGGAAAATCAAATCTCCACCACTATAGATTGATATGACACATCGATCAAAAGGTCTTTTAAGGGTTGTAATGGGGTTGTGGTTAGGGGTGTTGTCACAAGCTGAAAAAGAATGTTAGAATCGAGATTGATTTGAAAAATCATCTAGCTAGAAAAATCTCTATCACTAGAACATATTCCTAAAGCTAAGCCTTATGATGACATCGTTCTGGATTCGGTAGTTTATAAAATAAATATACAAAAAATTATTAAACTATAACTAAAATATGAATTATAACTGAATTAACTTTTTTTAATAACAAATCAAATACAATATAATATATTGAATGTTTACAAACTTTACAAACTGAAAAAGAGAACAAAGCTAGATAATAATTCAACTCAAATCTCGACAAAAATAGGGATCAAAATAATTGAATGGAATTCAACAAAAAATGGGTTATAGGTTAATATTAGAGGTAAGTCAAAGAATGGGTTGTTAGGCTTAATGGATTCACTAAGGGTTAATTTATGGAGGTAGGCTTTTATAGAGTAAGTGGGTTAAACCTAGGTGCCTTTATCATTTTGGTGTATCAAATCAATGATGTGGTCTCGACATGTATAATCGAAGAAGTTCTAGAATAACAAATCAGTATTGACTCACTTAAAGCAACAATAAAAGTGAGCACGAAAGAATGTATGCTCAAAGGGCTCAAAAATCTCACCAAAATTATGGCTTTTGATGTCAATCCTGCGAATTTAAAATTTCAAAATAATACTTAAAATTAGGGGAAAATAACCAAGAAAAAATTTAAATTCTCAAAAATTTCAACTTATCGTGCTTGATTCCCTAATGTCTTAAAGTTTGAATAATCAAAGCATAAGTACCTATGTCTTAATTCTCAACATATCAATAAAAATCATAAATCAATCAGAATTAATTCCTAATAGGAGATTGAGACTCATGCAGAGAGTGAAAGTGATAATTCGAATTTTGAGAACAATGCAAAAAGTTAGTTGTAAAAATTTTTCAGGGGTTCGAAGAGAATGTAATGACTGAAAGTAAGTCCCCCCCATACTTAAGATGTACATTGCCCTCAATGTACAAAGATACATTAGTAGCAATAGAAGCATAAAATCATAAGATAGGGAGAGAAGTGAAACTACCTGAATTGGATGAATTCTGTGAGGTGGAGATGGCTGTAGAGTGTCTGGGACAAAGGAAGGGTGGAGGTGAATACTCTTCTAATATCCCGAATTAGGGCCTAATCGGAATAGTGGTTTCGTAACCACAAATCCGAGGTAGAAATAATTATTTTATAATTATTTTGATGTTTATGATATGATTTTATGATGGTGTGAAAATTTCGTGAAGAAATTCTATGCATAAAGTGTTTAATTTGAAACTAGGGACTAAATTGAATAAATTGCAAAACTTGCATTCTAGGAGTTTTCAGTATGAAATTGCTTTGAAATATTAATTAGGAGGTCTTAAATTGCAATTAGACCAATTTTATGTTCATGGACAAACTAGGACATGGAGGGAATTTTTGAAAGTTTAGTATGGAGGGGCATTTTGGTCATTTGGACATTTAATGAAATAAAAAGGGAAAAATAACACAAAATTGGTCATCTTCTTCATTACCACGAAATTTCAAGGGTTCTCCATAGCTAGGGTTTGTTTCAAGCTTCCAAGCTTCATAGTAAGTGATTCTAAGCCCCGTTTTTAATGATTTTTACGTTTTTGAAATCCCGGTAGCTCGATAAAGCTTATGTTAGCAATAATTTAAGTTAGGGTTCATATTTGGAAAAATACCCATAGGTGAAATTTGTGTATTTTGATGTTTTATGATAGAATATGAGGTTTTAAATTATGTTAGAAAACTTGTGCTACTCGGTTTTAAGTAAAAACGAGTAAAACGGCTTAATCGGTAAAAGTACATATTATTCATAAGTAAGTGTTTTAGTATGAATTTGAGCTTGCTAATGGTAAATAAATGATCAGCATGTCCTAAAACATAAGAATTTGTGATAAAATTTAATTCCCGAGCTTTGGGGCAAAAGTGTAAATATGCAAAAGTTTAGGGGCAAAATTGTAATTTTTCCAAAATTTGAATTTAGGACTATTTTGATAATGTGAGTATTAAATAAGCTAAATGTGTTATTTTAGATCAAGAAAGACGTGGAATCAACCTTGATCGAGGAAAAGAAAAGATTACGGACTAAATTGCAAAAATCTTTGTATTTTGGTACTAAGGTAAGTTCATGTGTAAATAATGTAACATAATTGTTATTTTTAAGTTGATTGATGTTATTTATATGATATGCTGAATTTTTATCATGAAATATGTGCTTTGTGGTTATTTTCAAAATTAATGTAAATTAAGTATGCTACTTGTTAAAAGTAAATTGCTACCGAGTATTGGTTTCGGCATTCTGTGGAAGACGGCAAGGATATGTGACTGAGGAAAATCCCGTTTGAACCTTAGGAATAGATTAGGATACAAGTGACATGTCACTAGGATGGTTTGGCACCCGAACTCGTTGAGTTGAGTCCGAGTTCACTTATGGGTGCGAATGTCTGAACTCGTTGAGTTGAGTCCGAGTTCGTGAGATGTAACTAGGCATCCGAGCTCGTTGAGTTGAGTCCGAGTTCACTTATGGATGCGAACGCCCGAGCTCGTTGAGTTGAGTCCGAGTTCGTTTATGGGCGGGTTACATGATTGATTGATTACATATTCAGCACTTATGGGCAAATGATCCGTGTATCCGAGTTGTATTCCAATGTGTTCAACAGGTAAAATTCAAGTGAAATGGAAAAGCACTCAAGATGTAAGTGACGATTCGGTAATATTGAGAAATGGCCGTATTGGACAGGTATGTACTTAACCCTTGGGTTGAAACCCGAGACAACAACAAAAATGTGGTAAGATGAAGTATGATGACTAGAATTGCGACATATGTTTTGGTGATGCTATGTTAATGTTGTTTGGCATAATGACTTTGTTATGTTACTTGTTATTTGCATGTAAACTTACTAAGCATTTATGCTTACTCCCTCCTTTTCATTCATTGTAGTTTTGGACAAGCCGGCTCGAGAATCGGGATAGGTCGAAGACTCGTTCACACTATCCAAAGGACTTTTTGGTAAATGGCTTGTAAGATTTAGTATGGCATGTATAGTAATATACCTACTTTGTGTAAATAATCTTGTGATATGGTGGTGGTTTGGTTGAGGAAATGCTTGATAATGTTGAGTCATTGAAATGGCTAATATAGATTATGTTTGATGTCATGAAAGAATAATAGGTTATCTAGTATATAAAAGCTTTTATGAAAATGAAATTAGCCATAAAACAGAACATTGCAGCAACACTGACGTAAGTTTGAAAATTCACTAAAAATCATATAAATCGAATTTGATGATGGATTAGTTATGAAATTGAAGATTATCATGTCTACTTTCATATGGAAGAAGAAAAACAGGTAAAGGAGTTATACGTTATGAGATATTTGAGTTTTAGTGAAACAGGGCCAGAGCAATTTCTGGATCCCCTGTTCCAACTTTGAAAATTCACCATAAATTGTACAAAAATAATTAGGAGAATTACTTTATATGCCTAGATTCCTTATTGAATATAGTTTTAATAGAAATAAACGGTATAGTTATATGAAATTTTTACAGGGAGAAAAGTGATTCGTAATGAGTAGAGGTCAGTGCAGTCGAGTTCTGAAACAGGGGAAACTTTAACTAATAAACTGTACTAATCCGCTCAACCAAAAATTCTAGAAAAAAAATTAGTGAATATATATATGAGTCTAGATTCAGGTAAAATTTACGGATCTTGATTTCGAGTTTCGTAACTCGAGATATGATTTTTTGAGCGACCATGACGCAGAAAACAATTTATTCCGAAAATGAAAATAGATTTTATAAAGTTGTTTAAAATGGTAAATTGTGTTTAGTAACACCTCAAGCTCGACTCCGGTGACGGTTTCGGGCGTGGGGACGTTACATTTGGTGGTATCAGAGCAGGTTTAGTCGGTTCTCGGACTAACGTGTTTTATGTACGGATTTTGCTATACATGCCATATGTGTATATTGTGATAGTGTGACGACTTCTGACCGTTTAAATGATTTTTTTTATAGTAAATGGATCCCGATCCAGCCGTGGCTGATGAAGTAGAGAGTAATGCGCCAGCTCCGGCTGAAGGGGCAGCGCCGACTGAAAATCCACCACCTACTGTTGGTCAGGGAGGAGAAAGGGATCGGGAAGCCTTTCTCCAAATGATGAGTGCATGGTACACTGAGTTCGTTCGTACGAACCCGAATGTACGACCTCCCCCACCTCCCCCAATTCCTCAACCTGTACCTCCGATGCCTCAAGATGTGGGTATGATAAAATTTCAAAGAACTCCAGTTGATAAAATCCGTAAGCTCGGGGCCGAAGAATTCAGAGCTAATATAGATGATGACGCGGAAAAAGCAGAGTTCTGGCTTGAGAATTCCATCCGGGTATTTGATGAATTGTCCTGTACACCTGAGGAATGCTTAAAATGTGCTATATCTTTGTTGAGAGATTCAGCATATAATTGGTGGAAGACACTGATTTCCGTGGTACCGAAAGAGAGGGTAACTTGGGAATTCTTTCAAGAAGAGTTTCGGAAGAAATACATCAGTGAAAGATTTATTGATCAGAAGCGCAAGGAATTTCTCGAGTTGAAACAAGGTAACATGACCGTTACAGAATATGAAAGAGAGTTTGTTCGACTGAGTAAGTATGCCAGAGAATATGTTCCTACCGAGGCCAAAATGTGTAGGCGATTTGAAGATGGGCTCAATGAAGAAATTAAAGTATTTGTTGGGATTCTTGAATTAAAGGAAATGGTGGTACTTGTCGACCGAGCTTGCAAGGCCGAAGAACTACTTAAAGAGAAGAAAAAGGCAGAATCTGAGACACAAAACTGGAAGAAAAGACAAATGACTAATGCACCCTCACAGCAATCCGGAAGATCAAGAAATATGAATCCTCGTTCCCAAGTTTTAGCTGGACAATCCTATGGGAATTTTAAAAAGCAAAATGTGGGTCCTAAGTCCCAAACTACTTCAGCAGCCAGTGTAGGGAACACGAGATTTGTTAAACCCGAGTGTCAGCGGTGTGGCAGAAATCATTTTGGTCCGTGCAGAGCAAACGAATGTTTCCGATGTGGTTCTCCGGATCATTTTATTAGAGACTGCCCCGAGAGAATTGAAAAAGAAAAATTTCAGAATACAAAAGCTAGTGGTGCAGATTCGCGAGAAAGGTATCCAAGAAAAGCTGGGAGCGAAGCAAGTAGCAAGAATGTAGCCAGAGATGCATCAGTTAGATCTGAAGGAAGGGCTCCGGCTAGAACTTATGCTATTAAAGCTCGTGAAGATGCTTCCTCTCCTGATGTGATTACCGGTATATTTTCTCTTTATGATGTTAATGTTACTGCTCTAATTGATCCTGGTTCTACTCATTCATATGTATGCATGAAATTGGCGTCTAGCATGAATATACCTGTTGAGAATACAGAATTTATGATTAAAGTGTCAAACCCGTTAGGCAAATGTGTTATAGTTGATAAAGTATGCAAGAAATGTCCTTTAATGATTCGGGGTTATTACTTTCCGGCCGACTTGATGTTGTTGCCGTTTGATGAGTTTGATGTTATTTTGGGTATGGACTGGTTGACATCGCATGATGCCATAGTAAATTGTAAACAGAAAGTTATTGAACTAAAGTGTGAAAATGGTGAAACTCTGCGGGTTGAATCAGATAAATCAGAGGCATTGTCTAGTGTAATCTCTTCAATGTCGGCTCAGAGATATTTGAGAAAGGGTTATGAAGCTTATCTGGCATATGTATTAAATACAAAAGAAATAGAAAAGAAAGTGGAATCAGTGCCGATTGTATGTGAATTTCCGGATGTATTTCCTGAAGAATTGCCGGGTTTGCCTCCAGTCAGGGAAGTAGAATTTGGTATAGAGTTGATGCCGGGAACAGCTCCAATCTCGATTGCTCCGTATAGAATGGCACCAACGGAATTAAAAGAATTAAAGTCACAGTTGCAAGAGTTGACAGACAAAGGCTTTGTGAGACCGAGTTTTTCGCCTTGGGGTGCTCCGGTATTGTTTGTGAAAAAGAAGGATGGTTCGATGAGATTGTGTGTAGACTATCGGCAATTAAACAAAGTGACAATTAAGAACAAGTATCCGTTGCCAAGAATTGATGATTTATTCGATCAGCTGAAAGGAGCAACATGGTTTTCAAAGATTGATTTGAGATCTGGATACTATCAGCTGCGGGTAAAAGAGTCAGATGTGCCTAAAACTGCTTTTAGAACAAGGTACGGTCATTATGAATTTTTAGTTATGCCGTTTGGATTAACAAATGCTCCTGCCGTGTTTATGGATTTGATGAATCGAATATTTCGGCCATACTTGGATAAGTTTGTTGTGGTATTTATAGATGATATCTTGATTTATTCGAAAGATGAGACAGAGCATGCTGAGCACTTGAGGATAGTTTTGCAAACTTTGCGAGACAAGCAGTTATATGCCAAGTTTAGTAAAAGTGAATTTTGGCTTCGGGAAGTTGGATTTTTGGGTCATATTGTTTCGGGTGATGGTATACGGGTTGATCCCAGTAAAATTTCAGCTATTGTGGATTGGAAGCCACCGAAGAATGTAACCGAGGTTAGAAGTTTCTTGGGGCTAGCCGGATATTATCGACGGTTTGTGAACGGATTTTCTATAATTGCTGCTCCTATGACTAGATTACTTCGCAAGGATGTTAAATTTGAGTGGACGGAAGAATGTCAACAAAGTTTCGAAGAATTGAAAAAGTTATTGACAGAGGCACCAGTGTTAGTACAGCCCGAGTCAGGTAAAGAATTTGTGGTATATAGTGATGCTTCTCTAAATGGTTTGGGATGTGTACTGATGCAAGAAGGAAAGGTTGTGGCTTATGCTTCAAGGCAGTTAAAACCTCACGAGAGGAATTATCCGACCCATGATTTAGAGTTGGCTGCGGTGGTGTTTGCTTTGAAGATTTGGCGACATTATCTGTACGGTGAGAAATGTCGGGTATACACCGACCATAAAAGTCTTAAATATTTGATGTCACAAAAGGACTTGAATTTGAGACAACGAAGATGGTTGGAGTTATTAAAAGATTACGAGCTTGTGATTGACTACCATCCAGGAAAAGCAAATGTAGTTGCTGATGCTTTGAGTAGAAAACTGTTGGCTGCTTTGAGAGTTATGAACACTTAGTTGGAAATGTCAGATGATGGTTCCATTCTGGCCGAACTAAAAGTAAGACCGATGTTTTTACAAGAGATTTGTGAAGTTCAGAAAAGCGATGAAGACTTGCAAGCCAAAAGAAAGCAATGTGAGGTGGATACAGAGTCAGATTTCAGAATCGGTCCTGATGGTTGCTTGATGTTTAAAGATCGGATTTGTGTACCGAAAAATGAGGAGTTAATTCAAAAGATTTTGCAGGAAGCACATGGTGGTTATTTGTCGATTCATCCAGGCAGGACGAAAATGTATAATGATTTGAAGAAAATGTACTGGTGGAAAGGAATGAAAAGGGATATATCAGAATTTGTGTCCAAATGCTTAATTTGTCAACAGGTGAAAGCAGAACACCAAGTGCCTTCAGGATTACTTCAGCCTATTATGGTTCCTGAATGGAAATGGGATCGGATTACTATGGATTTTGTTTCAGGGTTGCCGTTAACTCCAGGAAAGAAAGATGCCATTTGGTTAATAGTTGACAGATTGACTAAATCGGCTCATTTCATTCCAGTACGTATGGATTATTCTCTTAACAAGTTAGCTGAATTGTATGTTAGAGAAATTGTTAGACTACATGGAATACCATTGTCAATCATTTCAGACAGAGATTCGAGATTTACTTCGCGGTTCTGGCAAAAGTTGCAAGAAGCGTTAGGTACAAGGTTAAATTTCAGTACTGCTTTTCATCCACAGACGGATGGGCAATCAGAAAGAGTAATTCAGATTCTTGAAGACATGCTTCGATGTTGTGTATTAGAGTTTCAAGGAAGCTGGGAAAGATATTTACCGTTGGTGGAATTTGCTTATAATAACAGTTACCAGACAAGTTTGAAAATGGCACCTTATGAAGCATTGTATGGTCGTAAGTGTCGGACGCCTTTGTATTGGACCGAACTCAAGGAAAATCAGATTTATGGGGTCGATCTAATTAAAGAAACTGAAGAAAAAGTGAAGATAATTCGAGATTGTTTAAAAGCTGCTTCAGATAGACAGAAATCTTATGCAGATTTGAAACGAAAGGAAATCGAGTTTCAAGTTGGTGATAAGGTATTTTTAAAGGTGTCTCCATGGAAGAAAGTTATTAGATTTGGACGGAAGGGCAAATTAAGTCCGCGTTTTATCGGGCCGTATGAAATAATTGAAAGAGTTGGGCCGGTAGCTTATCGGTTAGCATTACCATCTGAGTTAGAGAAAATTCATGACGTGTTCCATGTATCTATGTTACGTCGGTATCGCTCGGATCCTTCACATGTAGTTTCACCGACAGAAATTGAACTACAACCAGATATGACCTATGAAGAAGAACCGATAAAAGTTTTAGCTCGAGAGGTCAAACAACTAAGAAACAAAAGTATTGCTCTTGTGAAAGTGTTGTGGCAAAAGCATGGGATAGAAGAGGCTACATGGGAACCCGAGGAAACTATGAGAAAACAATACCCACATCTGTTTACCGGTAAGATTTTCGAGGACGAAAATCCTTAAAAGGGGGGGAGAGTTCTAATATCCCGAATTAGGGCCTAATCGGAATAGTGGTTTCGTAACCACAAATCCGAGGTAGAAATAATTATTTTATAATTATTTTGATGTTTATGATATGATTTTATGATGGTGTGAAAATTTCGTGAAGAAATTCTATGCATAAAGTGTTTAATTTGAAACTAGGGACTAAATTGAATAAATTGCAAAACTTGCATTCTAGGAGTTTTCAGTATGAAATTGCTTTGAAATATTAATTAGGAGGTCTTAAATTGCAATTAGACCAATTTTATGTTCATGGACAAACTAGGACATGGAGGGAATTTTTGAAAGTTTAGTATGGAGGGGCATTTTGGTCATTTGGACATTTAATGAAATAAAAAGGGAAAAATAACACAAAATTGGTCATCTTCTTCATTACCACGAAATTTCAAGGGTTCTCCATAGCTAGGGTTTGTTTCAAGCTTCCAAGCTTCATAGTAAGTGATTCTAAGCCCCGTTTTTAATGATTTTTACGTTTTTGAAATCCCGGTAGCTCGATAAAGCTTATGTTAGCAATAATTTAAGTTAGGGTTCATATTTGGAAAAATACCCATAGGTGAAATTTGTGTATTTTGATGTTTTATGATAGAATATGAGGTTTTAAATTATGTTAGAAAACTTGTGCTACTCGGTTTTAAGTAAAAACGAGTAAAACGGCTTAATCGGTAAAAGTACATATTATTCATAAGTAAGTGTTTTAGTATGAATTTGAGCTTGCTAATGGTAAATAAATGATCAGCATGTCCTAAAACATAAGAATTTGTGATAAAATTTAATTCCCGAGCTTTGGGGCAAAAGTGTAAATATGCAAAAGTTTAGGGGCAAAATTGTAATTTTTCCAAAATTTGAATTTAGGACTATTTTGATAATGTGAGTATTAAATAAGCTAAATGTGTTATTTTAGATCAAGAAAGACGTGGAATCAACCTTGATCGAGGAAAAGAAAAGATTACGGACTAAATTGCAAAAATCTTTGTATTTTGGTACTAAGGTAAGTTCATGTGTAAATAATGTAACATAATTGTTATTTTTAAGTTGATTGATGTTATTTATATGATATGCTGAATTTTTATCATGAAATATGTGCTTTGTGGTTATTTTCAAAATTAATGTAAATTAAGTATGCTACTTGTTAAAAGTAAATTGCTACCGAGTATTGGTTTCGGCATTCTGTGGAAGACGGCAAGGATATGTGACTGAGGAAAATCCCGTTTGAACCTTAGGAATAGATTAGGATACAAGTGACATGTCACTAGGATGGTTTGGCACCCGAACTCGTTGAGTTGAGTCCGAGTTCACTTATGGGTGCGAATGTCTGAACTCGTTGAGTTGAGTCCGAGTTCGTGAGATGTAACTAGGCATCCGAGCTCGTTGAGTTGAGTCCGAGTTCACTTATGGATGCGAACGCCCGAGCTCGTTGAGTTGAGTCCGAGTTCGTTTATGGGCGGGTTACATGATTGATTGATTACATATTCAGCACTTATGGGCAAATGATCCGTGTATCCGAGTTGTATTCCAATGTGTTCAACAGGTAAAATTCAAGTGAAATGGAAAAGCACTCAAGATGTAAGTGACGATTCGGTAATATTGAGAAATGGCCGTATTGGACAGGTATGTACTTAACCCTTGGGTTGAAACCCGAGACAACAACAAAAATGTGGTAAGATGAAGTATGATGACTAGAATTGCGACATATGTTTTGGTGATGCTATGTTAATGTTGTTTGGCATAATGACTTTGTTATGTTACTTGTTATTTGCATGTAAACTTACTAAGCATTTATGCTTACTCCCTCCTTTTCATTCATTGTAGTTTTGGACAAGCCGGCTCGAGAATCGGGATAGGTCGAAGACTCGTTCACACTATCCAAAGGACTTTTTGGTAAATGGCTTGTAAGATTTAGTATGGCATGTATAGTAATATACCTACTTTGTGTAAATAATCTTGTGATATGGTGGTGGTTTGGTTGAGGAAATGCTTGATAATGTTGAGTCATTGAAATGGCTAATATAGATTATGTTTGATGTCATGAAAGAATAATAGGTTATCTAGTATATAAAAGCTTTTATGAAAATGAAATTAGCCATAAAACAGAACATTGCAGCAACACTGACGTAAGTTTGAAAATTCACTAAAAATCATATAAATCGAATTTGATGATGGATTAGTTATGAAATTGAAGATTATCATGTCTACTTTCATATGGAAGAAGAAAAACAGGTAAAGGAGTTATACGTTATGAGATATTTGAGTTTTAGTGAAACAGGGCCAGAGCAATTTCTGGATCCCCTGTTCCAACTTTGAAAATTCACCATAAATTGTACAAAAATAATTAGGAGAATTACTTTATATGCCTAGATTCCTTATTGAATATAGTTTTAATAGAAATAAACGGTATAGTTATATGAAATTTTTACAGGGAGAAAAGTGATTCGTAATGAGTAGAGGTCAGTGCAGTCGAGTTCTGAAACAGGGGAAACTTTAACTAATAAACTGTACTAATCCGCTCAACCAAAAATTCTAGAAAAAAAATTAGTGAATATATATATGAGTCTAGATTCAGGTAAAATTTACGGATCTTGATTTCGAGTTTCGTAACTCGAGATATGATTTTTTGAGCGACCATGACGCAGAAAACAATTTATTCCGAAAATGAAAATAGATTTTATAAAGTTGTTTAAAATGGTAAATTGTGTTTAGTAACACCTCAAGCTCGACTCCGGTGACGGTTTCGGGCGTGGGGACGTTACAACTCTGGTGGTGGTAGCGGTCCGAGAGGGTATGTTTGTTGGTATTAGGTGGCTAAGGTTCCCATTAGATTTTGGATTTGAACTGTAGAGCTCCTTTAAAACTATGAAAACATTTATCAGTTTTGGGGAATTTGGATTAACAGAATGTGTTTGTTAGGGAATAACCAATATGAAATAATTGAAATAAAATAAACTATGTTCTGAAAATACTAAAATTCAAATAATGAAAAAGATAAGATAAAAGAAAAAGGGAAAATAAAAATGAAAATAAAAGAGAAGAAAAGATGACTCGGAAGTCCTAGTCCTCATATGGTTCGCGAGGTGGGGGCAGTGGTGCGAGATGTATTTGTTGACAAATCTGAGCTAATGTTGTATCAATGTGGTCAAATTGCTGAAAACATTGGTGCTGGAATTGGACGAACTGCTCAGAAGTGATGTAGCCTGAGGCTGCCACATGAACTGGGCAGCGAGTCAGTGGTGGCTCAGTGGGTGGCTCCTCCGGTGGTGGGACATCATCAGGAATGTCCTCTGGGTCCTCCTGCTTGGCATTCCGGAGTAGACGGTATTATAGAGGATCGGTCCCAGGTCGGCGCTAGATCATCCTCATGTGTAACGTAGTTTGGATGCCTTGTGGGGACATCTGGCCGATCAGTGTATAAGAGGATGTCTGGGTCGCAGTGTTAAGTAGGCCAAAGTGGCGGGTCAATCTCGTGATGTATGGGCCCATCGAGATTACACCCCTGCGATGTCACTCCGTCTAGTGTTGGATGGCATGGGAAATGAAGTAGGTAAGGTTAATCACGTAAATATGAACATGCTCCATAAAAGTAGGCGTTGTGGGTGTTGACGATGCCGGTACTCTCGCGTCTACCCATCAGTGTGTGCGCGAGTAAGGCATGTATGTACCTCAGAGATGGGGCGAGAGCGGTCGCTTTAGAGCAACTGGGGTCGTATGTGGGCTGGCCAGGGACTAGTGCGCACTAGCAGTTGACTAGAGAGATGTGGATATGGCGGTAGAGTTCTGAGAGGTCTTCCTCCTCCACAAACTACTCAGTGTAGAGGTCTAGTGCTATACTGAACTTCGGTACACTGAGTTGACGAATGAGGCCTCCTAGACGGAATTGTATCGTTCCCAGATCGTCGTGTTAGCTCATCACCATCTGGAGATGGAATGTGGAGCAGAACTCGAGGGTGAGTTCAAGATAGGTGGGCTCAATGATTTGAAAGAACTACTCCCACGGGTCCGTTGTTAATTGGGCCCGAACCTCGTCAGCTAGCTGGACCTGTTCTAGTGCGGCCCAGTTGATGCACCTTCTGACTCCAAGAGGTCTCGCCCGTAATATCTGAAATAGTTCTTCTTGTAAGTTCTACGGTAATTGTAGGAAAGGATGGCAAACTTCAGCGATGGGTCTAAAAGAGGAACCACTGGGCCCTTTTACGCTTTTTGGAGGTAGGGATGGCAGCCTTCTTCCCTCTCAAAGATGACATGATTCCTAAAAATAAAACAAAACGGAAAAAAAAAGGTATGCATTAGTCCTAAATGAAAAAAAATACAAATATTCATAAGTTCTTTAAACGAGATAACAATGCTAACTAAAACTTACTAAACGAGGGTCAATTTTACTAAACTAAATACCATGTTTAATTCATTTTAACAAGAAAGCAATGGCTTGTTTCTGTGGGGTTTTATAATCAATGTATTCCTAAAGCCTATTGTATGAGATAGGTAAAAATGGCAGCCAAAGAACGATTCAAAGTGGCATCATGAAGTTTCTAGATTAATCATGCTAAATGAATGAGATTCCTATTAATAACAATGTAAACAACCTAAAAGAATGAACTCATGAATAGATGAATAATAAAAAGCATTAAAAATTGTATGAAAAATAAGAAAGAAGAATCGAATGGGTGGTTTTGGGAGCAGAGCACGATCGTGGCGAGGGTTGCACGGCCGTGGTGGTGCTGTTGAAGTCAGTGACGGCATTAGAGATTGTTGGTATGGGGGTTGGGTTGAGGGGTTTTTAGGGTTTAGGTGAAGAAGAAGGTGAATAGTGGGCTGTTTTTATAAGATTTTGGGTCACATGGGCATAGCACACGCCCGTGTGACTCGGGGTTAGCCCGTGTGGTTCAAAAATTGAGGATTTTGGCGCGCCAAATTCTTGTCACACGCCCGTGTTCCTAAGGCATGTTGGGGCACACGGCGTGTCGTACAGCCATATCCCTCGATGTTCGCTTCTCTCACGGCCGTGTCAGAGGTTACACGCTCATGTATGAAATGGCAGGTTCGACCGCGGTCTTGAGGCATAGGCAAGTCGGCCGCTCGTGTTGGATTAACAGGTTTAGCCATTTCTCACGGCCGTGTCTTTGCTCGTCGTGGCTATATGGCCTTAGGCACGCCCGAGGGCATGGCCATGTGGCTTGAGAAACCTGTATTCAAGGTTCGGCTTTTTCTCTTGTTGGAATGGTGGCTGTTGAAATCCCAGAGAAGGTGGTTGTCTTAGATTCCCTTGTCTTCCCCATGAAAAATTGGGGTGATTCCGCCAACCTAGATTGTAAGTGTTACTATAAGGGTTATTTTGAGGTCTAGAATTATTACCCATATAGTTAGCTTGCTCGGGTTCCATGCCATGTCCATAGGAGGAGTAATTAGGATTGTACATGTTTCCCTGAATTGCGTCACATTGCAATAATGGGTGTACCTGTGTAGATCCAACAAAGTTATCAATCTTTTTATTAAGAAGTTTTACTTGATTGGAAAGCATAGCGATTGTATCAATATTAAAACTCTTGCAGCTTTTTGTGGCTTTGTTCTCATGACTTGCTACTGATAGTTATTCAGTGACATCTCTTCTATAAACTCGTATGCTGCTTCGGGTGTTTTGTTGTTAATTGTTCCACCGGTGGTTGCATCGATCATTTGCCTTGTTTAGGGATTCAAACTGTTGTGACAGGTTTGAACTTGTAGCCACAGAGGTAACCCATGGTGAGGGCACCTTCTCAAGAGATCTTTTTATCTCTCCCAAGCATCGTAAAGTGTTTCTAAATCCATCTGTACAAAAGAAGAGATATCATTTCTTAATTTAGCTGTTTTAGCCGAAGGAAAATACTTAAGTAAAAACTTCTCGGTCATTTGTTCCCATGTAGTCATAGACCCTCGTGGTAAAGAATTTAACCACTGTTTAGCTTTGTTTCTCAAGGAAAACGGGAATAGCCTAAGACGAATGGCATCATCAGAAACGCCATTTATTTTGAATGTATCGCATAAGTCCAAAATGTTGGCTAGATGCAAGTTAGGATCCTCATCCTGCAAACCATCAAACTGAACAAACTGCTGTATCATTTGAATAGTGTTAGGTTTCAGTTCAAAATTATTTGCAGCAATAGTAGGCCTAACAATGCTAGATTCAGTGCCTACTAAATTAGGTTTAGCATAATCATACATAGTACGTGGAGCAGGATTTTGCTCGACAGGATTTGCGGCTACTACAGGAGGTAGCTGATTATCCTAATTTGCTTCCATCTCTTCGATAGGTTCTGGCTCTTCTTCTTGTCCTTGTTCTGGGTATTGCAAACTTCTTCTTATCTCTCGGTGATATCTGTGAACTGTAGCTTTTAAATCATCATCAAAAAGCAGTGGTCCTCCCGGGTTTCTTCTAGTCATAAACTAGAGATACCTAGAAGGGAAAAGGCAAAGAAAATTTTAGTAAATAAATAAAAATAAAAATAAAGGCTGAAAATAAATAAAAATAGTAATGGCTAAAGTAATAGAAATCGAGTGTTCCTAATATCTTAATTCCCCGACAATGGCACCAAAAACTTGATCGTGATAAGATGAAGTAATAAAAATTGATCGTACCTGGAAACTAACTATTATCACAATAAAAGGCAAGTGAAACTATCGAATAGTAGTATAGCTAGTGGCAAGACCGGAATATCGAATCAAAGGAACTATGAGTACTAGTAATGACTTTCTTTCTATTATCTAGCCTAATAATAAAAGAGGTGTTTTGTTTCTAAATTAACTAACCTAAACTAAACTAAAAGAAACGGTAAGGAGTAAAGAGAGAGATTGTTTTTGGGGAAACTGATTGATTAAGGCAATACCTAAGGAAGAATCCACCTAGACTTCACTTGTTATCTAACTCTGAACCACATGATTTCTTCATTTGATTTGATTCATAGAGATCCCTAAATTATATTAATACCTCCGTCGAGGATAAGAACAACAAATCCTAGGTTGATTAATTAAAATCTCTTTCTAGTTAAAACCCCTAGTCTTTCATTAACTCGATCTATGACTCCCCATATTAGATTTGACTCTAATCCGACAGATTTTTGTCATCCTATGTCTAGGATTGTGATCAACTCTGCTTAATTGTGTTGGATCCACTCCTATGCAGGGACTTTTGCTCCTCCACATAGGCACATTCGACTTAAATCAATATCTCGGACATATCAATTTAAGAGTTAAAAACACAATTAAGAACAAATCAAATATTTATCACACAGCTCAGATAACAATAGCAAGATCTGTCTTAGGTTTCATCCCCCTTAGATATTTTGGGTTTTAGTTCATAATTATAAAAGAAAACATCTCAGAAGAAATAATATAATAAAACATAAGAAAATCCAAAACTCCTGAAAGGATTGAAGGGAGATCCTCTGTCTTGATGTAGATCCTAGCTTCTGAGATGGATCAATCGGCTTCCCTTCGAGTAATTCCCTGTCTTTAACTCCCCGTCTTGATGGGAAAATAATGTCTCCTTGCGGGGAGAAAAGCACCCCCTTGTAGTTGCCTCCTAGGGTCTTTATATAGAGTTTTGGAATGCCTTTCTTAGGCCCTAAGTAGCCTTTTCTGAGTGAAATTGAACTTCCTCACGATAGGGACACGCCCGTGTGCCACGCCCATGTGTATCGGGGTCCAGGCCATGCTCAAGCATATTAAAGTGGCACGGCCATGGGCCACGGCCGTGTGTCGAATCTCCAGCCCGTATTGATTATTGAACTGGGCCTAATTTGCCTTTTTTGGCCCGTTCCTTGCTCTTTTCTCTTCTTAATGCTCACCTAAGTATAAAACATGAAATAAAAGGATTAGAGCACCAATTTCCACAAATTCAATGATAATTCATCCAGAATTTAGGCTAAGTATGAGGTAAAAATATGTATAATTTACGGTTTATCATCCCTCCACCTCACAAAGAGCCACCGTCTCAGCCACCACCCCTTCATCGTCAAGTTCATGTGGTAGCTTCATATTCTGACATCTCTGAGTGCCTTACACGGTTCGAGCAACAATGTTTTCAGCACCTTGATCACATTGATGCTACTCTCTATCAGATTTGTCAGCATCTCCACATCTCACCATCGCCCCCACCTGACGAACCATATGAGGATTAGGACTTTCGGGTCCTCTTATCTTTTTCTTTATTTTCCTTTTTATTTTCTTCTTTCTTTTTATTCTTCCTTTTATTTTACTTAAGCTTTATCTTTTTCATTATTTAAATTTCAAAATTCTAAAAACTTAGCATAATTTATTTTGAATATTTTATATCGGCTATTTCTTAAAGAGTAACCATGCTAATTTTTATTCCTTAAAGTCTTCATAATGATATCGTAGTTACACAGAGCCTAAAAAGCTAATAGTACTCTGTCAAATCCAACTCTAATGGGAAAACTACTCAACCACGGCTATAGCCACAAAGTTTTTGACACAGCAATCGTGGATAGGCAATTTCTACAAACTCGGAATATCCTCCTCCAACCTCACTATAGCTCTATCCTCAGAATCAAGTTTCCACACTTTCAATTCAAGGATTCCATCCAATTTTCAAGGAGTTTCACTTCTCTCCCTACCTTATGAGTTTACGCTTATACTTTAAATAAACCCATCCTTGTACATTGAGGGCAATGTACATCTTAAGTGTGGGGAGGGACTCACTTTCCCTTTTTGCATTATTCTCAAATCCCTAAAATTTTGCCTTGTCTCTCAAATCACTTTCTCATATCACTATTAGAATGAATTTTGATTGATTTATGACTTTTATTGATATGTTTAGGATTAAGACATAGGTATTTGTGTTTTGATTATTCAAACTTTAAGACATTAGAGAATCAAGCATGATAAGTTGAAATTTTTGAGAATTTAAATTTTTCTAGGTTGTTTTCCCTAAATTTAGGTATTATCTTAAAATTTGAAATTCGTAGGATTGACATCAAAAGCCATAATTTTAGTGAGACCTTTGAGCCTTTTGAGCATACATCCTTTCATGCTCACTTCTATTATTACTTTGAGAGAGTTAATATTGATCTACTATTCTAGAACTTGCTTCGATTATACATGTCGAGACCTGATAAATGTTAAATTATACATATTTTTACCACATGTTTAGCCTATATTTTGGATGAATTATGATCAATTTTGTGCGAATCAATGCTCTTAATCTTCCTTTTTCATATCTTATACTTAGGAAAGCATAGGGAAGAGAAAAGAACGGAAAATAGGCTAAAAACGGTGAAAAATGGGCCAAAATGTGCGAACAACATGACCCAAGACATGCCACACGACCGTGCCACATGGGCGTGCCACATGAAGATCACACGGTCAAAGCCCAGACAAGCACGGCCAGGCCACACAGCCGTGCCTCCACCGAGAAAATCACACGGCCTCTATCGAAGTCACATGGGCGTGGCACACGGACGTGTTCTAGTCGTGAGGAAGGGGAATTTCACTCAAATTGGGATGCTTAGAGGCTAAGAAAGGCCCCCCCAAAAGCTCTATATAAAGACCCCATGAGGCAACAACTGAGAGGACTTTTATATACTTTTTAGATACGAATAGAAGCAAGGGATTACTCCAAAGGAGAAAGCCAATTGATTCATCTCAGAAGTTGGAATTCTGTAGCAACATAGTGGATCTCCCTAAATTCCTTCAGGGTTTTTGGTTTCTTTTATGTTTTATTATTTTATATCTTCTGTGATGTTTCTTTTCTTTATCATGAACTAAACCTCTCAAATACTTGAGGGGGATGAAACCTAAGACAAATCTTGTTATTTATTCTTGATTTATTTGATAAATACTTGAATTGTTCTTAATTATGCGTTCTTCATTCTTGATTTAATAATCCTAGGCATTACTTCAAGAATTAGATGTGCTTAGAGAAGAGGAGCAAAAGTCCCTGTGATAAGAGTAGATCTACCATAATTAAGCGAAGTTGCATGCAACCCTAGACATAGTGCAACATAAATCTACCGAATTAGGGTCAAACCTAATATGGGGAGCCATAGATCGAATTAATGCAACCTAGGGAGTTAATTAATAAGGGAACTTTAATTAACAACTTAGGCCTAGTTACTTTACGCCTCGACGGAGGGTTTAGCATAAGTTAGGGATCTCTATGGATCAAGTCAAGTAAAGAAATCATATAGTTTAAGAAAATAATAACAAGTGAAGTCTAGGTGGATTCTCCCTTGAGTATTGCCCATATCAATTAGCTTTTCCCTAAAAGTTTTCCCAATTTACTCTTCAAACTTTCTTAGTTAGTTTTAGAATTAGTATAAACAACCCTCTTTATAAATTTTATTACTTCTTATCACGCATATCAAGTTTTTGGCGCCGTTGCCGGGGAACTAAAATATTACGAAAGCTCGATTTCTATTACTTTAGCCATTACTATATATATTTTTTTATTTTTATTTTTATTTTCAGTTTTTATTTATTTTCTTTTAAATTTTTAAGTTTTTCTTTGCTTTTTCTTTTCATGTATTTTTAGTTTATGACTAGAAATAACCCAACAGGACCACTACTTTTTTACAAAGATCTAGAAGCGACAGTTCGCAGAAATTGTAGAGAGATTAGACGCAGTTTACATTATCATGAACAAGAACCTTATCAAGAGCTAGAACCTACAGAAGAGATGGAAGCAAATCAAAACGTTCCACCACCTCCCGCAATAGTTGCGCCACCAGCAAATCAAGAAGAAGCTCATCGCACTATGTATGATTATGCTAAACCTAGTTTGGCTGGTACCCAAACTAGCATTCTTAGACCTACTATTGCTGCTAATAATTTTGAGTTAAAGCCTAACACTATTCAGATGATACAGCAATTGGTGCAATTTGATGGTTTACAGGACGAAGATCCAAACTCACACATAGCCAATTTCTTAGAACTTTGTGATACCTTCAAAATAAATGGCGTTTCTGATGATGCCATTCGATTGAGGCTATTTCCATTCTCTTTGAGAAATAAAGCCAAACAGTGGTTAAATTCTTTACCATGAGGCTCAATTACCACATGGGAGCAGATGACCGAAAAATTTTTACTCAAATATTTTCCTCCAGCTAAAACAGCCAAATTACGAAACGATATTTCTTCTTTTGTGCAGATGGATTTAGAAACACTATACGATGCATGGGAGAGATAAAAAGATCTTTTGAGAAGGTGCCCTCATCATGGTGTACCTTTGTGGCTACAAGTTCAAACGTTCCACAACGGTTTAAACCCGTCAACCAGGCAAATGATCGATGCAGCCGCAGGAGGGACGATCAATAATAAAACACCTGAAGCAGCTTATGAATTTATTGAAAAGATGTAATTGAATAATTATCAGTGGCAAGTCATGATGACAAAGCCAACAAAAGTTGCAGGAGTTTATAATATTGATACTGTCGCCATGCTTACTAACCACGTAGAACTTTTAAATAAAAAGTTTGATAATTTTGTTAGTTCTACGCAGGCACAACCAGTGATGTAATGCGACGCGACTCAAGGAAACATGTTCAATTCAGATTTCGCATCCTATGGACACAGCATGGAAACTGAACAAGCCAACTATATGGGTAACAATTCTGGACCTCAAAATAACCCTTATAGTAATACTTATAATGCAGGTTGGAGAAATCACCCAAATTTTTCATGGGGAGGACAAGGAAATCAAAGACAACAGCCTCCTCCAGAATTTCAGCAGCCGTCACCGCAACATGAGAAGAAACTGAATTTGGAAGAGCTGTTTACCAAATTTATGGCCGCATCAGAGACCCATTTTCAAAGCACTGAAACGGCACTGAAAAATTAGCAAGCATCAATTCAAGGGCTTGAAAACCAAATTGGTCAACTTGCAAAATTAATTTCAGAAAGACCACAAGGAGGATTACCAAGTAACACTAAGCCAAATCCCAGAGAACATGTCAAAGTGATTAATTTGAGAGATGGAAAGGTCCTAGCCGAGCCAGAAAAGAAGACTATTCCAGAACTTTCAAAAGAAAAGACAGAGGAACCCAAGGAAAACACTCCTCCAACACTCAAAGAATACAAGCCACGTATTCCATATCTGACAAAGTTGAAGAAATACCAAACAGACGCTCAATTCAGTAAGTTTCTTGAACGCTTCAAACAATTACACATCAACTTACCTTTTGTTGAAGCGATTTCACAAATGCCGAAGTATGCGAAGTTCCTTAAAGAACTTCTGACAAATAAAAGGAAGTTAGAAGAATTGGCCACAGTAGAACTTAACGAGGAATGCTCAGCTATTCTCCAAAATAAATTGCCAGCAAAACTGAAAGATCTAGGGAGTTTTACTATTCCTTGTTTGATTGGTAGTCTAATTATTAATAAAGCATTAGCTGATTTAGGTGCGAGCATTAATCTCATGCCTTATAAAATGTTCAAGCAACTAGGTCTAGGGGAACCTAAACCCACTAGGATGAGTATTCAATTAGCCGATAGATTTGTTAAATATCCCAAGGGAATCATTGAAGATGTGTTAGTAAAGGTAGATAAGTTCATATTCCCTGTTGATTTTGTTGTGCTTGACATGAATGAGGACATTGAAGTACCCTTGATCTGAGGACGCCTATTTTTAGCCACTGCTAGAGCTGTTATTGATGTAGGAGGTGGCAAATTAGTGCTTAGAGTTGGCGAGGAAGAAGTTGTCTTTAAAATCTATGATGCCATGAAATTTTCTAAAGAACAAGATGATTCTTGTTATTTTGTTGATATGATTGATCACTTTGTTCAAGACAATTTTCAGGAACTTTCTCTCACAAACACGTTGGAACTGTGTCTTGTTCAAGGTGGGGGGAAAGATGAAACCACCCCCAAAATCGATGAAGTAAGGAAAGAATTGGATTCTAATGAAATCATCACTAGACACATAAGTTATGAAAATTTAAAGATGAGTGATGAATTGAGACAAAAACCTTCCATTACTAAACCCCCTAAATTGGAACTAAAACAATTGCTAGATCATTTAGAATATGCCTTTTTAGAGAACACAAACGTGCTATAGCTTGGAAAATTTCAGATATCAAGGGAATTAATCCTTCCTTCTGCACCCACAAAATTTTAATGGAGGACGAATTCAAACCATCAGTGTAAGCCCAAAGACGATTGAATCCCAACATGAAAGAAGTTGTGAAACCGAGGTAATTAAACTTCTAGATGCAGGTATTATTTATCCTATTTCTGACAGTTCTTGGGTAAGCCCTGTGCAAGTTGTTCCTAAGAAAGGTGGATTAACCGTGGTGACTAATGACAAAGAAGAGTTGATACCTTCAACAACAGTCACAGGATGGAGAGTTTGCATTGATTACAGGAAACTGAATGACGCCACTTGAAAAGACCATTTTCCTTTACCTTTTATTGATCAGATGTTAGAAAGACTATCAGGTCACATGTATTATTGCTTCCTAGATGGCCTCTCTGGTTACCTCCAAATCCCGATAGCTCCAGAAGATCAAGAGAAAACGACGTTCACATGCCCATACGATATGTTTGCTTATCGTAGAATGCCTTTTTGTTTATGTAACGCTCCTGCTACTTTTCAGCGATGCATGCTAGCTATCTTCAATGAATTTGTGGAAGACATCATGGAGGTATTTATGGATGATTTCTCCGTTTTCGGTAATTCTTTCCAACACTGTCTAAACAATTTAAAGCAAGTTCTGATGAGATGTGAATAGACAAATCTAGTGCTTAATTCGGAAAAATGTCACTTTATGGTCCAAGAAGGTATTGTATTAGGACATAAAATTTCTAGTAAAGGAATGGAGGTAGACAAAGCAAAGATAGAAACTAATGAAAAACTACCTTCTCCTAGTTCAATTTAGGCTATAAGAAGCTTTTTAGGTCATGCTAATTTTTATCGTAGATTCATTAAAGACTTTTCTAAAATAGCTAAGCCTTTAACTAAATTACTAGAAAAAGACGTACCCTTCAACTTTAACCAAGAATGTCTAGAATCCTTCAAGACCCTTAAGGAAAAGTTAGTCAACGCCCAATTATGATCTCACCTGATTGGAATCTACCTTTTGAACTAATGTGTGATGCAAGTGATTTTGCAGTAGGTGCAGTTTTAGGACAACGAAGGGACAAGCACTTCCAGCTGATCTATTATGCTAGCAGAACTTTGATAGCTGCTCAAGCAAATTACACTACCACAGAGAAAGAATTGCTAACTATTATTTTTGCATTTGACAAATTTAGATCTTACTTAATTCTGTCAAAAGTCATTGTTTATACTGATCATTCGGCTCTTCGCTACCTCTTAACTAAAACTGATGCAAAACCTCGATTAATAAGATGGATTCTATTGTTACATGAATTCGACTTGGAAATAAAGGACAAGAAAGGAGCTGAAAACTTGGCGGTAGATCACCTCTCAAGACTAGAAAACACACAGCCCAAGTACCTCGACAAGATAAACGATCTATTCCCTGAGGAACTACTCCTAGCCTTAGCAGGTACGACAACTCCTTGGTTTGCTGATTTTGCAAATTATTTAGCAGCTCACATAACCCCAAAAAGGCTAACCCATCAGCAAAAGAAGCGATTCTTTGCTAATGTGAAGAACTACTTTTGGGAAGATCTTTTTCTTTTTCGAATTTGTGTAGATCAGGTTATACGAAGATGTGTTGATGACACAGAAGCATATCAAATTTTGAATCACTGCCACTCAGGACCCACAGGAGAACATCACAGCGGAATTAGAACTGCTCATAAGGTACTCGAATCTGGCTTTTACTGGCCTACACTTTTCAAAGATGCCAACAGGTATGTGACCTCTTGTGATAAATGCCAACGAACAGGTAATATCTCTTAGCATAATGAAATGCCTCAGAACTATATACTTTCATGTGAAATATTTGATGTATGGGGTATCGATTTCATGGGTCTATTCCC
This sequence comes from Gossypium stocksii, assembly GCA_020496765.1. Lineage (NCBI taxonomy): Eukaryota > Viridiplantae > Streptophyta > Magnoliopsida > Malvales > Malvaceae > Gossypium > Gossypium stocksii. The sequence goes on from CM035622.1 coordinate 70,050,764, forward strand.
TAATTCATTTGGGAATAAATACATATTAGTAGCAGTAGATTACATGTCAAAATGGGTAGAAGCCCAAGCTTTACCTACGAATGATGCTAGAATGGTAGTATGTTTTTTTGAAAAAACTTTTCTCTCGATTTGGAACACCTAGGATAATCATTAGTGATAGGGGCACACATTTTTGCAATACCCAATTTGAAAAGGTCTTGAAAAGGTATGGAGTACATCATAGAACAGCCACCCCTTATCATCCACAAACCAATGGTCAAGTTGAAGTGACCAATAGGGAGCTAAAATGCATTCTAGAGAAAACCATAGAAACAAATAGGAAAGACTAGTCAAGAAAGTTAAATGATGCATTATGGGCTTATAGAACTACTTTTAAAACACCCATAGGAACATCTCCCTATAGATTTGTTTATGGAAAAAACTGCCATCTACTATTTGAACTTGAACATAAAGCATTCTGGGCTATAAAATTTTTAAACCTTGACTTTAAAAGTGCAGGAGAGAAGAGATTAATGCAGTTGAATGAACTAGATGAATGGCGCTACGATGCTTACGAGAACTCACGACTATATAAGGAAGCCATGAAGCGAAGCCATGAAAAAAGTCTGAAACAACCTAAGCAGTTCAAAACAGGTGATCCCGTCTTACTTTACAACTCAATGCTGAAACTATTCCCTGGAAAACTCAAGTTAAGGTGGTCAGGTCCATTCACTGTTCTAAATGTCTTTCCATACGGCACCATTGAGGTAACTCACCCTAACCACGGTACGTTCAAGGTAAATGGCCATAGGCTTAAACATTATAGAGGTGGGAATTTTGCAGAAAATAGGGAGGAGCTTCGGCTCTACCACACCCCTTCTTGACACATCCAGGTAAAGTCGAGCTTAAACTCTAAATAACCGCTTCTCGGGAGGCAACCCGAGCACTAACTTAGTAACTTTCTTTTCTTTAAAATTTTTTAGTATTTTTCATGCATAAACTAACTCTTTGAACGCAGAAATTTAGGACCACAAGGCCAGGCACACGAGCGTGCCTTAGGCCGTGCGCACACTTAAAATAAGGGCACGGTCGTGCACCCAGACTGTGTACAAATAGAGCAAAATTTTTCCAAAATACGGGCCATCGATAAATCTCTACGGCCGTGCGATATGGCCGTGGCGACCTTACGAATTCCACACGAGCTATCAACAATGGCCCACGGCCGTGCGACATGGCCGTGGCGACCTTACGAATTCCACACGAGCTATCAACAATAGCCCACGACCGTGCGACATGGCCGTGGCAACCCTGCAGTATCAACACAGGCTTGCACAAATCCCAACGCCCGTGTCCTTAGCCCGTGGAAGACACTATCAAAATTCACATGCCCGTGGCACATAACACACAACCGTGTGAAAAACGAACACGATCATACACGGCTGTGTATACCATCACACGACCGTGTGAGTAACGAATACCTGATCTCCCACGGCCGTGTGAACCAACCACACGGGCGTGCTTATCAAAAAATGGCGCGCTAAAACCTCCGTTTTCGAAAAACATGGGCTGAATACGACTTATACGGGCGTGTGACATGCCCGTGTGACCCAAAATGTATAAATAGGAGGCATTTTTCACTTTCCCTTTTCACTCAAACCCTAACATTTCTCACCCAAACTTCCCCCTAAGCCACCACAAACGCCGCCACAGCCCTCCAAATGCATACACAATTTCATCCTTCCCACGCCCGTGTAATAGCCCTCACGACTGTGCAATATTATAATTGGTTCTATTTTCTCATTTTTCTTATTTATTTTTGTTTTATTTCATTTTTATTTCATTTTACTTTTGTCTAAATTGTTGATTTAAGCATAGAATTAGGAAACATAGGATGAATACTCTAGAACAATATAGAATCAATTAGGATTCCATGCCACTAAATTGCATTTTTGCTTGCCATTTAGATTTCATTTTATTTTGCCACTTGGACAAATATTTACATGCCATCTTTATCATAATTTCACTATATATACACCAGTAGTTCTTATTTTTCTTACAAGATTTTAACATGATTAGATTCTACTATTTAGGTTAGCCCTCACTTGTTATTTTAAGAACATTGTCATGTTATTTTATTACCTATCTAGTTTCAATCCAATTTTATTTTATTTAGGACTAATGCTTTTGTTATTTTAGATACTATGTTATCTTTACGTGCCAGAAAAGCTGCTGTAGCCGCCTCCAAAAAAGGAAAGGGACCTGGGAGTTCATCTTCACGACCCACCTCTGAGGCACGCCACCCATTCATCACTTTCACCCACGACTCCTAAGAGGAACGTTATTAGCTACTCTGGGCACGCACTATCTTTATGGGTCGGTGTATTTGGGAGGCCCTTACGCAAGTAAACCTGGTGGACGATGTCCGAGCCCTGTTAGTGACTGACCCATGGGACCAATTCTTCAGGATTGTGGAGCCCACTTACCTAGAGCTCACCCTCGAATTCTACTCCACATTCCAACTCTAGACCGTAATGACCAGATTTGTTGATCTAGGGACGGTCTAATTCCGTTTGGGAGGACTCGTACGACACCTCAGCGTGCCAGAGTTCGGTGCAGCACTTGGGCTCTACACTGAGCAGTTCATGACAGAAGAGGACTTCCCTACCCTCGCTTGATGCATCCACATTCGGCCCATCGAATGCTGGAATGAGATAGCCCCAAGACGTCAAACTTATAACCCCAGCGTTAGCAAAGCAACCTCCCTCGTGCCATCTCTGAGGTACATTCATGCTCTTCTTGCTCACACTCTTACAGGTCGACGAGAGAGCACAGACGTCGTCAACACTCACGACGTCTACTTCCTGTGGTGCATGGCGAATAGGCACGTCATCGACTTAGCATACTTTATCGCACTTGCCATGCAGCACCAGACCGAGAGGCACCGGAGAGGCATCATTTCTATGGGCCTGTACATCACGAGACTAGGCCGCTACTTCGGCCTATTCAACACCGCAGCCTAGACATCCTCTTATACCCTACTTGGCCAGATGTCCTCCCAGGGCATCCAGAGCATGCTACACATGAGGATGGTAGAGCGACGGCCAGGTGGCGGCCACTTTCACTTCCGCCTTGTCCAGGAAGGTGAGGACCTAGAGGACGTTACTGATGATGTCCCACCGCCACCACCTGAGGAGGATGAGCCCACCGAGCCACCACGCCCCAGACGAGCCACCCAGACAGCAGCCCCACATGCTGATATACATGAGCGCCTGGACCGATTTGAGCAGCGCCTCGATTACATCGATGCCACTTTAGCGCACATATGTCAGCACCTCGGCATTTCCCCACCACCACGAGATCCATCAGAGGACTAGATCCTTTTTTATCTTTATTTTGTTTTACTTTTATTTTATCTTTTATCTTTTATTATTACTTTATTCTAACTCTTAAACACTAATCCTTATTTTCACCTTTTCTTCTAACTTTATTTTCCTTTTTTAGGTTTATTTTTAATTTTTTCTTTATTTGAATTTTCAGTTTTTATTTATTCTATTTATTTTATTTTCTTCGGCCATCTCCTAATGAAGTAACCCCTCTTCATCTTCACCTCCCACGACTAATAAATCCCTTCGCAATTTCAAAGGAGCTCTACAGCTCAAACCTCTATGAAAAAGGGAGCACCCTGCCACAATTGCCAACTTCTCCTCAGAAAATTCATCCATAATTCAGGGAGTTTCGATTCTCTTTCTATCTTATGATATAATACTTTTATTGCTATTTTTTATATCTTTATACATTGAGGGCAATGTACATCTTAAGTGTAGGGGGGAAACATACTTTAATTCAGTATATCTTTCATAAAAATCCCTGAATTTGTACTTCATGCATTGTTCTCTGCATTTTCCTCAGTTTCCTATTAGGAATTTATTCTAATTGATTTATGATTTTTATTAATATGTTGAGAACTAAGAGATAGGCAATTGTACTTTGATTATTCAAACTTTAAAAACATTAGGGAATCAAGCATGATAAGTTGAAATTTTTGAGAACCCCATTTTTTGCATAAGTTATCTTCCCTAATTTTAAGTATTATCTTGAGATTTGAATTTCACAGGAATGACATCAAAAGCCATAATTCTAGTGAGAATTTGAGCCTTTTAAAGCATACATCCTTTCGTGCTCACTTCTATTATTGCTTTGAGTGAGTCAATACTGAATTGTTATTCTAGAACTTGCTTTGAGTATACATGTCGAGACCACATCATTGATTTGATATACCGAAATGATAAAGGCACCTAGGATTTAACCCACTTACTCCACAAAAAGCCTACCTCCATCAATTAACCCCTAGAGAACCCCGTTGAGCCTAACTACCCATTCTTTGACTTACCTGCTGATTATTAACCATTAACCTATTTTTGTTGAATTTTCCATTCAATTACTTTTGACCCTACTTTTGTCGAGATTTGAGTTGAATTTATTATCTAAGCTTTATTCTCTTTTCCAGTATGTAAATCTTTATTCAATTCATTGTATTACTTGAATTGTTCCTAAAAAAAAACAAACAAACATGTTTATATACAGTGAAATTCAATTGTAATCTATAGTTCAATTAAGTTTTTTTTGCATATTTCAAGCTACCAAGGCAAAGTTGATATTATCATAAGAATTAGCTTGAGAAATATGTTCCAGTGATAGAGATTTTTCTAGCTAGATAATTGTTCAATTCAATCTCGATTCTAACCCTCTTTTGCAACCTGTGACAACACCCCTAACCAAGCCCCATTACAACCATTAAAAGACCTTTTGATCGATGTATCATATCAAATTATAGTGGTGGAGATTTGATTTTCTTGCAAGCTTATGGTAATAACTTTTCAGGATGACTAGAGAGTGCTTAAATTTGAACCCTAAACACTTTCAGTGGATAGAGTGAACCTTTAGTGAGGATGTCAACTCCTGTTAATTAAGATGGAGAGATAACTACTTAGAAGGAAAGAAGAAACTTATGTTTTCAATGATAAAATTTTCAACTTAGAGTAATTGAATCTTTAATGTTCTTCTGATTGAATGTTTCAGTGTATGATTACCTGTAGATTAGTTTGAAACATTATTGATAAAAATTGTAGGTTGAGAAGAATAATTCTTTTTAGGGATTGAGATTTTGCTTGAGGACAAGCAAAGGCTTAAGTGTGGGGGTACTTGATAAACGTTAAATTATACATATTTTTACCACATGTTTAGCCTATATTTTGGATGAATTATGATCAATTTTGTGCGAATCGATGCTCTTAATCTTCCTTTTTCATATCTTATACTCAGAAGAGATAGGGAAGAGAAAAGAACGAAAAATAGGCTAAAAACGGTGAAAAATGGGCCAAAATGTGCGAACAACACGACCCAAGACATGCCACACGGTCGTGCCACATGGGCGTGCCACATGAAGATCACACGGTCAAAGCCCTGACAAGTACGGCCAGGCCACACGGCCGTGCCTCCACTGAGAAAATCACACGGGCGTGTTCTAGTCGTGAGGAAGGGGAATTTCACTCAAATTGGGATGCTTAGAGGTTAAGAAAGGCCCCCCAAAAGCTCTATATAAAGACCTCATGAGGGAATAACTGAGAGGACTTTTATATACTTTTTTGATACGAATAGAAGCAAGGGATTACTCTAAAGGAGAAAGCCGATTGATTCATCTCAAAAGTTGGAATTCTGCAGCAATATAGAGGATCTCCCTAAATTCCTTCAGGGGTTTTTGGTTTATTTTATGTTTTATTATTTTATATCTTCTGTGATGTTTCTTTTCTTTATCATGAACTAAACCTCTCAAATACTTGAGGAGGATGAAACCTAAGACAGATCTTGTTATTTATTCTTGATTTATTTGATAAATACTTGAATTGTTCTTAATTATGCGTTTTTCATTCTTGTTTTAATAATCCTAGGCATTACTTCAAGAATTAGATGTGCTTAGAGCAAAGGAGCAAAAGCCTCTGTGATAAGAGTAGATCTACCATAATTAAGCGGAGTTGCATGTAACCCTAGACATAGGGCGACATAAATCTGTCGGATTAGGGTCAAACCTAATATGGGGAGCCATAGATCAAACTAATACAACCTAGGGAGTTAATTAATAAGGGAACTTTAATTAACAACTTAGGCCTAGTTGCTCTACGCCTCGACGGAGGGTTTAGCATAAGTTAGGGATCTCTACGTATCAAGTCAAGTAAAGAAATCATATAGTTTAAGAAAATAATAACAAGTGAAGTCTAGGTGGATTCTCCCTTGAGTATTGCCCATATCAATCAACTTTTCCCTAAAAGTTTTCACAATTTACTCTTCAAACTTTCTTAGTTAGTTTTAGAATTAGTATAAACAACCCTATTTTATTTTTAGGCTAGATAATAGAAAGGAAATAAGTACTAGTACTTTTGGTTCCCTTGGGTACGATAACTCGGTCTTGCCACTAAGCTATACTACTGTTCGACAGGTACGCTTGCCTCAATGTCGTGATATTAGTTAGTTTTGGTGTGGTCCAGTTCTTTATAAATTTTATTACTTCATATCACGCATATCAAGACCACATCATTAATTTGATATACCGAGACGATAAAGGCAATTAGGTTAGCCAACTTACTCCATAAAAGCCTACCTCATAATTAACCATTAATGAACCCCTCGAGCCTAACAAACCATTTATTGACTTACCCTTAATATTAACCCATAAACCTATTTTTGATTCTTTAAGAATTTTCCTCACTCTACTTTGATCCCTGTGTTTGTCGAGTTTTGAATTGAATAATTATTTAGCTATGTTTTCCTTTTCAATTAGTAAGATTGTAAAATATTTGATTTGTTCTTAAAAAAATCAGTTGTAATTTTAGGTTTCACATATTTCTATGTAATTGTAAGCTTCTGATCTTAAACGATATTATTCAAGAGGAAGAAGCTGAATTGTAGGAATATGTTTTATTTATAGAGATTTTTCTAGTTAGATGATTTTTTAGTTCAATCTCGATTCTAACCCTCTTTTTCAGCTTGTGACCACACCCCTAACCAAAACCCCATTACAACCATCTAAAGACCTTTTGATCGATGTATCATATCAATCTATAGTGGTGGAGATGTGATTTTCATGCAAGCCTATGGTAATAACTTTTCATATTGACTAATGAGTGCTTTATTCCTGGACCCTAAACACTTTGAGTGATTAGAGTGAATCCTTAGTGAGGATGTCAAATCTTGTTAAATTTTGAATTTAAAGGTAATTACTTAGAAGAGGGGAGAAAACCTATGTTTCTGTGATAAGATTCTCAACTTAGACTGTTTGAAACTTTAATGTTCTTTTAGTTGAATTCTCAATGTATAATTACTCATGGATTGATTCGAAACATTATTGATAAAGATTATAAGTTGAGAAGAACGATTTTGAATTATGGGTTGAGGATTTTTCTTGAGGATAAGAAAATGTTTAAGTGTGAGGGTATTTGATAAACTGTAATTTATACATATTTTTACCCCATACTTAGCATATTTTTGGATGAATTATTCATTGATTTGTGGAATTTGATGCTCTTAAACCTTTAATTTTATGTTTTATACTTAGTTAGGCATAGGAGAGTGAAAAGAACGAGAAACGGTCCAAAAACAGAGAAAATGGGCCAAAATAAGACATCAACATGGCCTGGAGTTCCTCACACGGGTGAACAACACGCTCGTGCCACATTAACAGGATTGAACACGGCCTGGGTTCGATTCATACGAGCGTGCCACACGGGCGTGTCCCTATCATAACGAGTTTCAATTTCACGCGGAAAAAGCTACTTAGGGGCTAAGAAAAACACCCAAACTCTATATAAAGACCCTAGGAGGCGACTATAAGGGTGTACAGTGTCCCCACCAAGACTCAGGGTAGAAGGCAAGGAATTACTCGAAGAAAGATGATTGATCCATCTCAGAAGCAATGATCTACATCAAGATTGAGGATCTCCCTTCAATCCTTTCAAGAGTTTTGGGTTTTCTTTATGTTTTGTTGTCTTCTTTATTTTGAGATGTTTTCTCTTTCCATTATGAACTAAATCCTCAAATAACTAAGGGGGATGAAACCTAAGACGAATCTTGTTATTGTTATCTAAACTATATGATAAATATTTGATTTATTCTTAATTGTGTTTTTAATTCTTAAGTTGATATTTCAGGATATTAATTCAAGTCAAATGTGCTTATTCAGAGGAACAAAAGTCCCTATTTAAGAGTAGATCCAACACAATTAAGTGGAGTTGATTGCAATCCTAGACATAGAACGACGAAAATCTGCCGGATTAGAGTCAAATCTAATAGGGGGATCGATAGATCTAGTTAATGCAAAACTAAGGGTTTTAATTAGAAAGAGATTTCAATTAATCAACCTAGGGTTAGTTGTTCTTATTCTCGATGGAGATATTAACATAATTTAAGGATCTCTACGGATCAAGTCGAAAGAAGAAATCGTCTAGTTCAGGGTTAAACAACAAGTAAAGTCTAGGTGGATTCTTCCTTAGGTATTGCATTTGTCAATTAAGTTTTCCTAAAGTAATTTCCTAATTTCCTCTTTGTCGTGTCCTTAGTTAGCTAGAATTTTAGTTTACCAACAAATCCCTCTTTATTTTTAGGCTAGATAATAGGAAGAAAGTCATTACTAGTACTTTTAGTTCCTTGGATTCGATATTCCGGTCTTGCCACTAACAATACTACTACTCGATAGGTGCACTTGCCTTTTATCATGATAACAGTTAGTTTCCAGGTACGATCATTATTACTTCATCAAAATCACGATCACCTACCAACCCTACATACCATCTCCGTCCACCCTGCACACTATGTGGGGATAAAATCGATCCACCCAATCCTACACACCAAGTATGGGAATAAAATCAACCCATCCAACCCTACACACCATGAGGTACTGTGAAACGACACATAGAAATACAGCATAGCTACCAAATAATCGGGTAAATGCCTTACAATCTTCCTTCTCTTCACAACAATAAACCCAGCTTGATGCGATGCAACATACATAAATGACATGCTTTTATACAGAACAATAGCTCATACTCAAAACAGTACAGAACAGTATTAATACACATGCTAAGTATAACATGCTAGCATACATCTCAGAATCAAATCATAGAATAGGGGTCTCAGTAACTCTTACCGACCCTACATTAGGTCACAGTCAACTTGGGCGACTCGTGCAACCTTACAGTTTGATACAGAAAAATGGGCTCACATGCCCATGTGGCTTGCCCGTGTAGGTCCACACGTCTGTGTGGCCCACATGGCCCAACTAGCCATTCCCTGTGTGGATCACACGGCCTACCCCAAACCCCACACGCCCGTGTGGTTTCACCCGTGTGGGCCCACACGCCCGTATTGCCCACATGGCCCAATTGGCCTAGCACGTGCCTCACACACGGTCTTGCTAGCCTCATACGCCCGTGTCTATCATGCCCATGTGGCACGCGTACGGCCTGGCTCATCGATCCCATGACTGTGTCTTACCACACAACCTCCACACAGGCAGTTCACATGCCAGTGTCGCATCGATAGCTTTGTTTTTTTCTTTCTTCAAATCGTGTTTTCAGTACGTTTAGAGTACACACCTAGTTCTGATTGAAGCCCAAACTACCCCTGAGCACTCCTGAACCTAAAATTGACAATTTCAAACCCCAATTCAGTCACCTAAATCAATTTTACCAAGAGTAAGCAATTTCTAAAACGAGAAATCAATCTTACCCCTAATGACTAATGGCAATTCTTCAATTAATAAAACGTCAATTAGTAGTCCACATAACCTCGATTATCTCCTAAATAGCAACAAAACGTCTTTTAATCACTTAACTGAGGAAACATTTGAGTTTTAAGAAGGCAACTTACCAACTGACAAAAACACAAGATGTGCACAAAAACAAATTGAATACGAAGAAAACAGAGAAGAAAGGGTTGGTAGATGTAAAATTTCAACAGCAGAGTTTTGGAAAGAGAAAAATCGACAATACAGAAGCAAAAAGAAAAGAATTCAGCAGGAATTGGGAATATGGGAGGAATTTGGGAATACTGAACAATTAACCAGATAACCTTTAGTTCACTCTACTACTCGGTATCACACTGCAACTCAAACTCCTACTGGCCGTTAGCAGCAAAAATACATCCCTCTTGCACGAACAAGGACTCGAACTCAAGACCCCTAGCACTCCCAAGCACCACTTACCCACCAGACCAGCAGGCCCATTCTGTTATGTTTTTACCAACTTTTACTTAAAAGCCTGGTTACCAAGAGTCAAACTTTATTCAATAAAAACCAAAATTTAACCCAAGTCTTGGCTTGAACTTGGGACCTCTCCAAACACACCCAGAGCACATATTCACTTAAGCAAACAATTATTTGTGCCAAAAGAACTGAAATTTTGGGGCGTTACAGTACACTCAGGAAACTACTTCTTGGTGGCTGAATTGTAAAATTACTAGCACTATTAGCGGTAAAATATTTTAACATAGAGGAAATAGACAATACCTAAACTGATAACAAAGTGAGGGCGTCAACTTCATGAACTCCAGCTACACATCTTCCTAAAGCTGCTCGATTTGTTGGCCATTAATAGTTATTGCTTGCGATTCTCTCGATGACCTTAAAAGCCTCATTATAAGACTTTAGACAAAATTGCACCATTCGCAGAAGCATCTACCATAAATCTTGTATGTGCATTGAGACTATTATAGAATGTCTCCAACTGGATACAATGAGGAATCCCATGACGAGGACACTTAAGAAGTAACTCCTTGAATTGCTCTCAAGCCTCATACAAAGACTCGTCATCTAATTATTAGAAAGTTCTGATCTCATTCCTCAATTTAGTGTTTTTGCTAGGTGGGAAATACTTAACCAAAAATCTTTCTGATAATTCTTGCTATGTAGATATGAAACTTGGTGGCAATGAATTGAGACATGCTCGTACTCGATCTCGCAACGAGTACAGAAACAACTTCAACCTCAATGTGTCTTCAGTCACACTAGCTATCTTGAATGAATCGCACACCTCCATAAACAATCGAAGGTGCAAATGTGGATCTTCCATGGGCATACCACTGAATTGGCCCACTGTTTGGAGCATTTGAAACATTACTGGTTTCAATTCAAATTGGTTTGCCTCAATATCTGGCCTTCTAATTCATATTGTTTGTGTAACAGCCCAATTTTGGGGCCTAGTCAAAACAATGACTTCAGAATCACAAATTCGAGGTAAAAAAAATTATTTTAATATTATTTTATGAGTTATAGCATAATTATATAAGTGTTTGAAAATTTTGGTAAATTTATTTTAACAATTGTGAGCTTAATCGCGAAAAAGGATTAAATCGCATAAAGGTCAAAATTATTGCTCTATTAGTTAAAGGTGTCATAGTGAGTGAAAAATCAAAATGTGGGACTCTTTAAAAGGAAATTAGCCCATTCCAATAAAAGTTGCCGGCCATGGAAGAGAATTGGAGACAAAAATGACTTGAAAAATCAAAGTTAGGTGAATTAGGTCGAAATTAAATAATGGCCTATTTGTTTAGGCCTCATTTCTTCATTTCTTCTTCTCCATCATCGAAAATGGAAGAAAATAAGAGTGTTTGAAGCTAGAAAATTTCAGTCACTAAGCTCCCTCACAAGTAAGTGATTTTAAGGTCATTTCTTGATAATTTTAGTACTTTTGTAACCTTTGAAACATGAGCTATCAAATGAAAGGACTATTTTGCAAAATGATTAAGGGATTAAATTTTTGCCATGATAGTATTCTTGATGTTTTCTGGATTTTATGGAGGAAAATAAAGCTTAGTTGTTAAATAAACAATTTTTGTGAAAGGGTTTTCAAGAAAGACACTTATATTGGACTATTTTGCAAAGTTGTAAAATTGATGATAATTGGGTGAAATAGTAGGAATTAGAAGTTCCTATAAGCTTATAAATGTTCGATTAGGCATGGTTAGTATGGAAATTCGATAAAAATCAATTTACGAGCCTAGGGGCAAAAACATAATTTTGTGAAAGTTAAGGGGCAAAACTGCAAATTTGCCAAAAATAGGTTTATGGACAACTAGCGATGAATATAAAATTTGGCTAAGTACGAATTGTGTTTAATGGCATGAATTGGCACTTTTATGTGACAATGACCAAATTGTAAGAATGTGAAATATTAGGGGCAAAAGTGTAAAATTTCCCTAATGCGAATTTTTGGACTAAATTGAATAAATGGATGGCTAATAAGTAAAAGTTGTTATTAAATAGATTGGGGGAGACAAGACTTGGACCGAAGACGAGGGAAAAATAAAGGATCAAAATTAGTCGACTTCGTTCGATGTTGCCGCAAACGAGGTAAGTTTCATATGGTTAAATTATTGATCAATCATTAAATTTAAAATGAGATAATGTATTGTTTTATATGGTGTCAACTAATCATGATATTTTGTAAGTATGAGATTGGGTCGAAAGACCAAATCGGGAGAAATGTAGGGCCAAGTACGATAGTACTATGACTCGTGAAGAATTGGCGGGGAAAAGACCATGGTTGGACCATCACAATGCAAGTGTCAGTGTAAGACCATGTCTGGGCCATGGCATCGACCCAAACTGAAGAGTGCTTGTAACACCTCTTACCCGAGACCGTCGCTGGAGTCGAGCACGAGGCGCTACCGGACTTTACTTACTCAAACAGGCATAAAAATTTGCTTTTTAAAATTAATTTATTTTCATTCGTTCAATACGTCCCTAAAAAGGGGTCATCGAAACCCTAAATCATGGTATTGAAATAGCTCGGGACCAAACCGGGATCAATCAAATATTACCGGTTACTTAAACGAGCCAAAATGAATTATTTCTCTATTCCTTATAAAATTGTCCAACTATATCATGGTTACAAAAAAAATCATATCTTGAGTTAAAAAACTCAAAATCAAGATCCGTAAATTTTTCATGAATCTATACTCATGTATCTATTTACTAATTTTTTTCTAGAATTTGTTGTTCATCCAATTAGTACAGTTTATTAGTTAAAGTCTCCCCTATTGCACAGTTTGACTACTCTGACCTCTGTTCACTACAAATAAATTTTCTCTCTGTAAAAAACTCAAATAGGCATGCTGTTTCTTTCATTAAAAACTAGACTCAATAAGAAATCTAGGAATATAAATTATAACACCTAATTATTTATGTAAAATTTATGGTGAATTTTTAAATTCAAAATAGGGGATCACAGAGTCAGTCTAGAGTAGTCTCACTCAAGTGCAAATAACTCATAATATACTACTCTTTTGCTTACTCTGTTTCTTCTACATGAAAATAGACTCAGTAAGCTTTAATTTCATGCCTCATTCACCTTTTAATTCCATTTCTAATATTTTTAGTGATTTTTAAAACTCACATCATTGCTGTTGTTTGAATCTGTTTTTAAATTACTTTCACCTTTTTCATAGTTTCCTTGTAATAGTTACCATTCAAGCATACATACTATTAAACATGTATATGATTAGCCATTCCATTAGCTATCACTAACAAGTATTTATACACCATTCATTGAACTTATCATATCAAAAGAAGCCAAGTCCCTATACATGCCATACACGAAATGAGACATCTAACTGTACCAAAATGATTCCTTCGATAGTGTGACCGGATCTCCGACGTTCCTTTTGATTCCTGAGTGAGCTTGGCAATAACTATAAAAAGAAGGAAAATAAAAAGAGTAAGCACTAGGCTTAGTAAGTTTACAAGCAAATAAATTACAACATTCATCATAAACGATAATTATTCAATATATCACCTAGCATCATAAGCTTTCTTTACACCTCATTTCCTACCTTCTTCCTTATTCACTTGTCTTATTTCTTACCTGATCTTTTCAGTACTCATGAATATAACTTACCTTTCCCTTGCTGATAAATTTTCCATAATTTAACTTGTACAATAGCCCGTTAAACCGCTCGAAATACTAGGGATATTAGGGTTTTCCTGTCTGATAATAATCTGCCAATGCCATGTCCTTGACATGGACTTACATGAAATGTTCATGTCTTTCCAAAGCCATATATTTGATATAGACTTACATGGATTATTCCTGTCTCCAAAGCCATATATCTAATATGGGCTTACATGGCTCATTCCTGTCCTGTCCTGTCAACCCCAAATGTCATGACATTTGTATCCCTATATTTCTAAAGTTCAACGGGACATTTCGATACTCTTTCTTTGTCATCTCGTCTATGATTCAACTTTGAATATTTTCGTAAAATAAATGAATAAATGCTGGAAATCAACAACATTAATGTAAAATAATGAAATATTGCATTTATTTATCGTAAACTTACCTCAATACAAAATATGACTAAACTTAACAATTTAGTCCTTTACTTTCTCTTTTCCCTGATCTACACCCGAATTTCATTCTTCTTGATCTATAATAGCACATTTAGCTTATTTAATACTCACTTTTATCAAAACAGTCCCTGACTCTAACTTTGGCAAAATTATATTTTTGCCCCTAAACTTTTCATATGTACACTTTTTCCCCAAGGCTTGGAAATCAAACTTTATCACAAATTCTTATGTTTTAAGACATGCTGATCATTTATTTACCAACAACAACCTCAAATTCCTACTATAACTTGTACTTATGAACAATAGGTATTTTTACCGATTAAGCCCTTTTACTTGTTTTTACCTAAAATTGAGTAGCACAAGTTGTCTAGCATAATTTAAAACCTCATATTCTATCATAAAACATCAAAATAAACACTTTTCACCTATGGGTATTTTTCCAAATATGAACCCTAGCTTAAATTATAGCTAGCATAAGCTTTATCGAGCTACCGGGATTCCAAAAACGTAAAGAACATTAAAAACGGGGCTTGGAATCACTTACTATAGAGCTTGGAAGCTTGAAACAAACCCTAGCTATGGAGAACCCTTGAAATTTCATGCTAATGAAGAAGATGGACATATTTTGCCATCTTTCTCCCTTTTTTAATCTTTTAATTACCACATGACTAAAATACCCTTCATGCCTTTCTTTGAAAATTTTTCATGTACAAGCCCATTTTTGTCCAAAATTTTAGAAATTGGTCAAATTTCTATTTAAGACCTCCTAATTAATCTTCCAATTTCATACTAAAAGCTTCTAGAATGCAAGTTTTGCAACTTATTCAATTTAGTCCCTAATTTCAAATTAAGCATTTTATGCATAGAATTTCTTCACGAAATCTTCACACCATCATGAAATCATATCATAAACATCAAAATAATTATAAAATAATTATTTCTATCTTAGATTTGTGGTCACGAAACCACTGTTCCGTTTAAGCCCTATTTCGTGATGTTACAATGCTAGTGTAAGACCATGTCTGGGACATGGCATCGGCCTCGATACGAGAGAGTCAGTGTAAGACCATGTCTGCGACATGGCATCAGCTCGAGATGCATGCCAGTGTAAGACCATAACTGGGACATGGCATCAGTGATAAGGAGAGAGCTAGTGTAAGACCATGTCTGAGACATGGCATCGGCCTTGATGCGTGTCACTGTAAGATCATGTATGGGACATGGCATCAGCACAGATGGATGTGAGCCAGTGTAAGACCATGTCCGAGACATGGCATTGGCTGACGACTTCACGTAAGACCATATCTGGGATGTGGCAGTGGTACCATACATGCGCGACTCCCGATACATTCGATGGTGTTTCAAATGACTCAATGGGTAAGACTGACCTTGTAGAATTTATATCCAGTATTATAAATAAGATGAGAAAAGTTCATGAATTTATGAAATTGTTAATAACAATCGGAGATATCATATTGTTATTGATGCGTAAGTGAATCAATAGTCAAGGTCAAGAAGACAGTAAAAACATAATCAAATTAAGTGAGTCAAGTACGTATGAAATTCATGAGAATATCAAGTGGTAGTAATTTAAAGGCATGTAATAAACCCATATTATAAGTACGAGAAAAGTGATAGTTTGACATGCAAGACAATATTTTTCAGCTTATGAAATAATCAAAGAATCAAATGTGAAATATTTCATATCGTTATACAAAAATATTGGTAATTGATTTCATAAGTATGCAATCATTCCATTCGATAATTGAAATGAATAAGTTGTCAAAGGTCATGGTAAATCCTATAAGGGAGTAAATGATTGTATGGTGAGACCATATAAACTCTTTATGCTTGTGTAATTACTCAAAATGTATTTGATGGCTAATATAAATCAAATGATCATATGAGCTTACTAAGCTTTATATCTTACCTCATTTATTTCTCTCCTGTTGTAGGATTTTGGAAGTCTACTTGGGTAGGAAGGTGATAGAGATCTCAACTCAATATCTCGTCCTGAATTGGTATTTAAAGTTTTGCAAAATTTTAGTTACATGGCATGTATAGGCTAGTTTTCGTATTAAGTGTAAAGTGAGTTGAACCATGGTTGCTTTAGTGTCCAATGCATGTTTAGCCATGAGTTTGGCTTATTAATTATGTGAAGATATTGCATGGTTTAAGAAGTATTTGAATGATGTATTGAGGTATTGAGTATGAATGTTTAGAATTTATGAATATGTGGGGAAGGTAGCTTGTAAAGTTGTGTAGGATGGTACAAGAAAATGTGGCAAATAGGTTGGCCAAACAGCCTTGTTTTTATCCACACGGACATGCATCTAGGCCATGTGTGACACACGGTCTGCCCTATGGGCGTGTGGCTCGACTGTGTGTCCCCTGCATCTTAAGTTGGCCAAGTCACTGTCGCACACCGACGTGTGTCTTGGCCATGTGGCCCTTAAGGTATGATGACATCAGAAACAGAATGCTAGGATTTTTGCACGTGGGCCACACCACGAACGTGTCATGGCTATGTGATAGACACGGGCCAAGGACACGGGCCAAGGACACGGGCATGCGCCAGGCCATGTGAAAAATCCTGTAGGTTGATGATGAAAAAAATCCGCAAGGGTCAGGTGCACGGGCGTGTCCCTAAGTGCTTAAGCCGTGAGAACCATAAAGGCCACGTCGCACAGCCGTGTTTAGAGGTCACACGGGCGTGTTGCCCTCTCACGCGGGCATGCAACGTGTTTTTAGTAGTTTTTAACAAAATTTTCTTAAGTACTCGAAATAATCCCGAATTGTTTCTAAAATACGTTTTAAGACTCGTAGGCCCATGAGAAGGTCCGTAGGACATTGGTTGAAAGATTCTAGAATTAGGTCACTTTACATTGATATTAAGGGGATGTTGCATGAGATATGGTAAAGTAATGCCTCGTACCCCATCCTGGCGTCGGATACGGGTAAAGGGTGTTACATTTAGTGGTATCAGAGCATGGTTTAGTGGATTCTAGGACTAACCTAGCATGAGTGTGAGTCTAGCTATACATGCCATGTATAAACCGTGATAGTGTAATGTCTCCTAACCTTAATAGAATTGTTTTGTCGAGATAAAGGTACTCCAACCGAGCAAATTCCAAAAACACAAAAATGTATGAATTAGAGTTCCTAATATGTATGTGATAATGCATGAAATGAAATAACTATGAGATGAGAAATGAAGGTAAAATGTCATTATTTTAGTGAATATTTCATTTCGATGAACTATGACAACCTTATGAGATGGATGAGATGTTATAAAAGGGTTTTAACCTGGACTAATAGTATTGTTATATCATATGTAGTTTAAGTGTATTCCTTACGAGTAGCTACCAAAAGGGCGCTTTTGAATGTGAATTGTTTAAATATTGTTCATGAGTATGTTCAACGATATTTGATGAGATATAAATTTTTGGTTGAACCCTAGGGAATAAATTGGATACCCATGCCATGACAATAGAGTTATATGTATGTCTATGTAATACCATGCCAAGGACATGCCATTAGCATGTGGTATCATGTAAGACCATAGTTGGGCTATTGGCATCGGTATATGATACGATTCCGTGTAAGACCATATCTGGGATATGGCGTTGGCATCTTACTAAACCTATAAGATTTCTTGGGTATCCTTTAGTATTCTAAGTGGTTCAATGCGTAATGTAGAAGTTATGACAGAGATAGGAAAGACTGTGATCGTGTTGTAAGAGATACAAGTATTTACTTGAAACTCACAAAAAATGAGCCTGATTTATAATGCATGAATAGTAAGGGTGAAAATGAGTAAGATATACCTATGATAGTCGATGAATATGTGCAAACTTATAGTAAGTTTGGGCGCAAAAAATGCAAATGTTACTATCATGCGGTTAATTAATTGATGTTGTGTGAATAAGATGAATTGGAAGTTGGCGTAACAGAAATATGCATGTTAATTTGTCGAGGCCTATTGTATGACTGTGATGACATGGTAATAATGACTAATGCTGACTCATATACATGTGTAAACTTGAGAGTCGAGTTAGCGGTTTTACAGCCTCACACATTATTCAAAGTGTTTTCTTTTAAAATAAATTTCACGAGGTTTATTTTGATTGAACCCACGAGTGAGAGACTAAAGAGCATAGTAACGAAATAACTAATGATGCGACCCGAGTTGAAAATAGATTTGCAAATAAACATAGCTCTGAAAGGGGCACAGAGTTACCCTAAAAATCACTCAAATTTTGATAATATTACGAGTTTAAAAGAAGAGTTAACCTCTATTAATCGACCCACTTAGATATAAAGTTTAAAGTTTATACATTTGCTAAAAGTCCTTCCAAATTGATTCCCGTTAGTGGTGGGGTAACTTGAAATTAGTGATGATAGAATTAAACCATGGATAATAGTTGAATTAAACATATGAATGAGTATAGTGTTGATAATTGGGCAATTACTACAAATTTCTTTTGCATGTTCTATGTGTTCCATATTTTCAGTGGAAATAAGAGACCAATTATGTCTAGATGAAACTCTCAACATATGAGAGTGGTAGCACAAACGTAAGTTAAACGAGAGCATTGTTGGTTAGTTGAATGGTGATCGGTATTATTCTATTATGGTAATAGAAAAGTCAATGGTAAAGCGTATGTAACACTAATGTTTTAATTCCACTGGATATTATTCTACTGTATACGGAAGGATTATACAGCCTTGGACACAACCGAATACAGTTCAGATAAATAATACCTTATTCTGAATATTCTCCGAGACGTTAAGAACATAGACAGTTGAAATGTTAGCCACATTAAGGCACCATGAGATCAATCCATGAAGTGGTTGTGGTTTTAGGGTAGTGCCAAACTTCGTTGATTATCAATTAGAAGGTTATCAATTGATAGTCGGGACTGATTTAGTTGTCCAATTGATCATACCGTTTATTTGAGAGATCATTTGGGTTAAATGTGATTGAAACTCACCACAAGGTGGAAAATAAACTTGAAATGTTTTTGAGTAATTAGATGAATAGTTGGAATGCAGAATTCATATTCTAGTAGGCGTGATATCAAATTATATCTATCGGAATGGTTTTCTAGAACCATGTTGTTTTGCAAATCAAATTGTTTAACTTGGGAAAATCATCACACCTATGAAGTCTATATGATGAAATACTTAAAGCGATAATCAGTTAATGACAATGTCAATTGAAATATTAGTTACGGTTCAAACCGAACCGAGTAAGGAGTTTATAATTTTTAGTTTACACAAATGAGTGGCTTGAAGTGTATTTAACACAAGAATGTATAGCAATGACTTATATACTTCATACAGTTAAAACTGCATGAAAAGAATCGGTCGACACATAAATTAAAGATAGTTAGCTTTGTAACTGAATCGAATAGTTAGCAACGGACATTACTTGGTGACAAATGGAACCTCTGACAACTGCAAGAGTTTAAAACATTTAATGTCTCGAGGAGATCTAAAGTTAAAACAGCTAAAGGTGACTTAAATTATCGAAAAATTTCAAGGCAATTATTATTATTCACAGATAATGATTGCCGTTACGAAGGTTTTGAGTAGGAAACAAAAGTGTACATTACGAGTAATGATTATACGATTGTTTGGATCGGATGACAGATAGTCGTTAACTGAATCAGAAATCTATTGAGATGTATTCATCAAGTTCCGAAGCCCAGAAATGTGGCAGGGAACTACAAGTTAAAAAGGGGTCAAAGTAAGTTGACTGCTGACTTGAAATTTTAAACCGAAGCCAATGATCATTTGTTATGTCGAAACAGATGTTCATGTACTAAAGAACCCTAAAATTATTAGATAATCTCTGGTTAAGTCGGGGAGTACCAAGAGGTATGAAAATCTGAGACGACTGTCCTAGCGAATGAGTATAAAACGTGATATTTTTAACTATGTGCCCAAATGTCTAAACAATAAGCAAAATAAAATTTATTATCAAGTACCTTCAGGATTATTACAATCTGTGCTATTGTCAGAATGGGGAGGAAATAAATTTTAGAGGCTAATGTGAAAAGGAAGATGGCGTCTGAATTATTGCTGATCGTGTGGAGTAGTGTGCACCTCTTTATTCGATATGTGCAAATCACTCTTTTGATAGGCTGCTCGATATCATCAAAGAATTTTTAACAAAAGGTGAAAGTCATTCATACCAGTAAAAATAGTTTCAGATCGACAGAATATGTATACAGACTAATTTTGTAAAAGCGTTGAATTTCAGCTAGGGGAATGAGTGTTTATGAAGTGTCGTAGTGGAGATAGAATTTCTGGACTTAGTTATAAAGAGAAGTTATCAACTTGATTTGATGAAAGGTGAAGAACATATCAGAACCTTAACTTGCGAGATTAAAGAATGGGAATTCAAGGTTATGTGAGGAAATGATAAGACAGAGAGAAGAGCAAGTCACAAATAGTACTCTGGTAAGATTTTCGGGGACGAAAATCCCTAAAGGGGGAGAATTGTAATAGCCCGATTTTGGGGCCTATTCAAAACAGTGACTTCAGAATAAAAAATTTTAGGTCAGAGAAGATTATTTTAATATTATTTTACGAGTTATAGCATAATTATATGAGCGTATAAAAATTTTGGTAAATTTATTTTAGCGATTGTGAGCTTAATCGAGAAAAAGGATTAAATCACATAAAGGTCAAAATTATTGCTCTATTAGTTAAAGATGTCATAGTGAGTAAAAATCCAAATGTGGGACTCTTTAAAAGGCAATTATCCCTTTCCAATAAAAGTGGCTGGCCATGGAAGAGAATTGGAGACAAAAATGAGTTGAAAAGTCAAAGTTAGGTGAATTAGGTTGAAATTGTAACGCCCTAAATTTTATGAAACTGTTTTTGCAATTATTTGACATAAATATATGCCTGCCTAGGTGGTTAAGTGCTTTGGGTGTGTCGGGGAGGTCCCAAGTTCAAGTCTAGACTTGGGCTAAATTTTGGTTTTTATTTGGTGAAAGCTTACCAGAATGTACCTGCTGGTCTGGTGGTTAAGTGGAGTGTTAAGTGGCTGGAAGTCTGGGGTTCGAATCTTTTCAAGGGCAAGAGGTTTATTTTGCTGCAATTTTCGGCTAGGAGTTTGAGTTTTACTAAAAATCTGAGTTGAGGGGTTTAACAGTTTCTGTCAGTGGGAACAGGAAGCCACTATACTTCTAATTCGTACCCAATTCAACCAACGGCCACGATATCACCCACCTCCAAACTTCACATGCTCGGGAGTGTTTTGAACAGTGGAACTGTGGAAGGGACCCGTGCACTTTTAAAGCTAATCTAGAGTAATATCCAAAACATACTTATTGCCTTAAACCTAGAGGCAATAAGTTTCCTTTTTGTGAAATAGGCTTGGGTCCAAGATCTTTATTTCAATGAAATGCATCTTTTTGAGTGAATTTTCTTCTATTTATAGATTCTTTCATTTGGACTCTCATTCTTTTATTTTACATTCATGATCATACCGTGCATATAATCTTCTTAAGAATCATTTATTCTTTGAAATATACCTTCGTGCCCACAATAGGTGCCCAGATATCGATGTCATGAGCGATGCTGCTACTGACTCCTTTTGGAGTAAGATATGTGTCTAGAAGGATTTCAAGACTTCGAAGATGACGGAGATTGTGCCTATCTTCCGATTTGTTAAGGATGGCAAAATGAGATGAAGGACAAATCCCAACTTACAAAGGGTTAGTTGACATTGCGAGTTTGGAAAAGAGATGAAGATTAAAGCCTAGCTCACCGTAGAAATGAGGCAAGACTATTGAGATATTTCCAAGAATTCAAGGATATTTTCGCACTATGCACTTGGGAACACCTTGAAAGAAGTCCATAAGGGTGTCTAAAGAACACATGACAGTTGTCATACAATGGCCAGGCTAATTATGAGGATCGAATATTATTGGTCCACTATGGAAAAGGAATGGCATCAGTTATGTCGATAAGACTCACGCGCTTCTTCCATTTTTTCAAATTTTGCAATGCATGGGGCATGGATGTTTTAGGGGCATCATCGTCGTGGTCGTCAATCACTTCGCTAAGAAAGTGAAAGTTACTTCATATGCCAATATTATAAAGTCGACAGTCATCAAAAAATACAAAAAAAAAGAAAAAAGAAAAGAAAGAAAAAGAAGATCAAATGCAAAAAAGAATCATGTTTTATAGTGCGCGATTGTACAATGTCAAAAGATTACAGTTCAAAGATTAGGCGCCCTATCACAATACAACAAAGGCTGCAGAAAGAAAAAATACAAAAAAAAAAAGAAAAAAAAAAGAAAAAGAGTTATAACAGGTGATCGAGACTTGTAAATATTGGCATAAGAAGCTATCTTTTACTTTTTATGCTTATTAAAGTTGACCAGTACCTTCGCTGGGGCATTAGAGGTGATTCTGCCCATGGAAATTAAGATTCTTTTCCTCCAAGCTTTGATCAAATCAAGAGTCGGATGAAATAAAATGTCTTCAGTAAACTTGACTGCAGAAAAAGGTCTGAAAGCATTCATCATAGTCAAATGTGCGAGAAATGGATAATGGCAAGTCATGACAGAAGATCCTTTCTGTACAAAAGGATTTCAAAGGAAAATGAATGCTTAAGAACTTTATGAGATAAAGGAAGCTTTCCCCGGAGGAGCACTAACCCAATCCTAAATGCGAATTCAGTTCAGAGATACCTAAAAAGGAGAGGCCAAGGAAAAGGGTGCCTTGAGACCTTAAAAAAGAAGAAGAAGAAGAAGAAGAAGAAGAAGAAGAAGAAGAAGAAGAAAGAAAAGAAAATGGAGAGGCCAAGGTGAAAACCCGCAAAGGGCGCCTTGAGACCAAAGGGGTTTTGAGTTGAAAACCCAGAAAAGGGCTGCTCAAATTTTGATAAAACGGGACACATGGTAGTCTTGCTATGCTTGAATTGACAATGAAGAAGTATGCTACGTCTTGAGGCATCGACAAAGTACTCCGAATCCCCTAAACACACATCAAGCTCAAAATGATCTCAAAGGAGTTTGTACAGAGAAGCTCAGGTTGCGATATTTGGGCCACCTAGCTTTCCATTTTACCCATTTTGAATTTCTCTTTGATTATCTTATTCTTTTCAAAATGTGCTTCCAATAAACTTGCATTTGCTCTTATTGTTCAACTTGTTTGTTGCGAGCTATACTCTTAATCAATTTTCTTCTTGTCCATTAATAGTTTGATCCTTTTCAAGCATTTCACCTTGAAATAGGGATTAACGGCCGGTCATACTTTTATAAAAGGAGTTTTGCATATTACTCTGAAAGCCTTTAAATAGTACAAGAACCTGAAACGAGACTGTTGTTTAAGAGCTCACCAAGTGTCGGAGTTGGAAATATTTGAGCTTGAATTGAGTGTATCTCTTCAGATTTTCTGTCAAAGAGATTAGCTGAACAGAAACAAGATATCGCATCAGTGGTATAATCCCGATGAAAACAAGCAATGGCAACCTAAGCATAAAAGGGGGATCATTCTTGGAAAAAAGAGATATTCTGCATCCATGAAAATATCACGCATAAACGTCTGGTTAGGTCACCTGAGGAGAGGTCGATTGATGGAACAAGTTACAAATCCTATACCTCTGAGTTACAATGGGGCAAGCTGGTTGAGCAAAACGCAATTATTTCCTTGGGTTTTGGGTCGAAATACCAGCCGAGCAATAGGGCAGCGTACTACGTCAGTGATAGAGCCTTAATGGATAATAAATGATGACAAGATCTAGAGCATTTTGAAAGGACATACTCCAAACAAAGAAATGTTGAGTATTACCCGGATAAGAATTGGATGAGTACAAGAGCCTCAAAGCAAGAACAAAGTTCAACAGGGGCAAAAGAGTGATATCCGAGAGACACAGATTACTCGTAAAGCTGGAAGACGAGTACGAAGCCTGAAGAGAAAGTCAAGAGTCAGAGAAATGAATGCAGATTATCACAATAATCATGAAAAAAGAGACACAGACGTATAGCATAATCATGTAGGCATATAGGCATTTAGGACAAAACATACGCATATCATGATGACATCATGCATGACATGTACAGATACTTTAGCAGAACAAAGGGTTTCAAAGATAACTGCACCAAATCAAGGAAAGGACACCTGAGTTCCACCAGATGATGTGTTTTGGTACTCCGAGGTACCTTTAATTTATGTTTCAAAAAAATCAACTCATATCGCGAGAGATGAGTTGAGCCTCAGGACACGCTGAGGTATTTTCAATTCCTGTTTTTCAAAAGCCAACTCATATCGCAGAGGTGAGTTGAGCTTTTTCAATTTCTGTTTTAATTTCTATTCTTCAAGAGCCAGCTCATGTTACAGAGGTGAGTTGCGCTTTTTCAATTTTTGTTTTTTAAATTCTGTTTCTCAAAGTCAACTCATATTACAGAGGTGAGTTGAGCCTTTTCACTTTCTGCTTTTCAAGAGTCAACTCATATTACAGAGGTGAGTTGAGCTTTTTCAATTTCAGTTTTTAACTTCTGTTTCTCAGAGTCAACTCATATTACAGAGGTGAGTTGAGCTCTTTCTACTTTTCATTTTCTGCTTTTCGAAAGCCAACTCATATTACAGAGATGAGTTGAGCTTTGTCAATTTCTATTTATGTTTCTCAAAGTTAACTCATATTACAGAGGTGAGTTGAGCTTTTTCAATTTCAGTTTTTTTTCATTTTCTACTTTTCAAGAGTCAAATTCATGTTACGGAGGTGAGTTGAGCTCTTTCAATTTCTATTTTTAATTTTCGTTCCTCAAAGTCAACTCATATTACAGAGGTGAGTTGAGCTTTTTCAATTTCTGTTTCTCAAAGTCAACTCGTATTACAGAGGTGAGTTGAGCTTTTTCAATTTCTGTCTTTTTCATGTTCTACTTTTCAAAAATCAACTCATGTTACAGAGGTGAGTTGAACCTCGGCTCATACGTTGAGGTATTTTCAATTCCAGTTTTTAATTTATGTTTCTCAAAGTCAACTCATATTACAGGTGTGAGTTGAGCTTTTTTAATTTCTGCTTTTCATTTTCTCCTTTTCAAAATCAACTCATGTTACGGAGGTGAGTTGAGCCTTGGCTCACACGCTGAGGTATTTTCAATTTCAGTTTTTAATTTCTGTTTTCCAAAAAGCTCAACTCATACTGAAAGAGGTAAGTTGAGTCCCAAGTCATACACTGAGGTACTTTCAATTTATGATTAACCTATGTTGCGAGAGTTCGCAAGATAGGCTACTTTCGATGTTTGTTTTTCAAGAGAGAATAAAGGTTGGAGCTGGTCGAAGAATCAGATTTTGCTCCCTGAAGTTGCAAGTGGAGCTAATCCAAGATACAGATCTCATCCCTGAAGTTGCAAGTGGAGCTCATCCAAGATACAAATCTCATCCCTGAAGTTGTAGCAGAGCAGATTGAAGATGCCAGATCTCATCTCTCTAAAGTGGCAGAAGACCAGATCACGGCAAATCTCGTACCCTAGAAGATGCGAATAGATTGAAGCCACGATGCATGTCTTTGAAGTTGCAGTGGATTGAATCAAAGCTACAAGATGCGGTGGACTAGAAAATGACTACCAGAACAAGAAGAGGACCAAAAGAAGTCAAGACTTGGCAAGACAAGGCAAAATTGGCCTTTTTTTATGTCTTTGCTCTATTCCCGTTACACGACAATGAGCAAAGAGGGGCAGCTGTCATAGGCCAATTTTGGCCGGTTACATCAAAACCCAACCAACCTAATTAACTACCCATAACCCAAATACAACCCAACTAACCCAAAACTACCCTAACCCAAATTTAAACCCGTATAGCCCAAACCGACCAGCCCAAAACAGAAAACGGGAAAGCAGAAAACCCTAGCCCCTAACCCTAAACTTTCGGCGCCGCACCTACCCCTGGCCTCTGTCACGTCCACCATCACCTCCGCCACCTGCTCCAGAGACCTGCAAAACAGATAAAGCAGCAGGACAGGCAACAGAGAAGCAGGAAGCACGTAAGAAACAGTAACACATAGCAATTAACAGTGTACAAATTTAGATATAAAACTGAATGCAAACAATGTATCATGGGGGGGAAAGAAAAGAATAAAAAAATTATCACAAATTTCCTCTCCGATTTTGAATAAACAGAAATCAAAAAATTGAATCTTTGAGGTGCTATTCTGTCTCCGATTTCAAGTTTTATCTTATTATTACTATTTCATTTTTGCATTAGAAGATTAAAAGAGAAAGAAGTGGAAAGACTTACCAGAACCTTGCGATTACCTTTGTCGTTTCTACACTCGTCGCCGAAGATCTCCTCGTGTGGGAACTGAACCAAAAGGGGACGAAAGGGGATTCCTTTCTTGCGGTTGCGGCGGCACGATGATGGGTTTTTAGAACCCTAGCAGAGCAAAAGAAATGGGTAAAAAGGGGCTGAAATAAAAAAAAATTGCAGCAAGAGGCTGCTAAGTAATTTTATTTCTTGTGTTTTGTTTTATTTTGTTCTTTAAAACAAGGAACAAAAACGGCGTCGTATGAGGAATGTGGGTCTGCGCGACCCGATCCGCCCAGTGCTGACCCGCGCGCTTCCATAGCCCGAATGGGCATATTGCTGTGTTGGTCCTTCCCCATTTTATGTTATTTTATTTAGGTCCAGTTCTTTCTTTTGTTTTTTTTTAATTTTTGCCCGTTATTTTTATCTTCGTTTCATCTCGATCCCCTGCATTACTGCGTGTTTCAGACCTGGGAATATTGTGCTTTGGGTTTTCGGTTGTTTTGCGCGTATTCAAATGGGTTCTCCTTTCGTTTTTTTATTTAAAATTTTCCCCAGAACTCTACTTTTCATTTATTTTCAATCCTTATTAGTCTATTTTCATTTCCTTATTATTAAGTTAATTAATTTCAATATTATCTGTTATTATGTTTACTATTAATTATATTATTACTAGTATTATGGTATTAATATTAATATTAATGTATGTTTTATTATATGCGTATATATACCTTTTATATATAGTTTTTTTACATATCGTTATATTCATTACTCAATTTATTATTTTTAATATAATATTATTTTCTTTATTTTCTTTACATTACCATTATATCATATTTTCTTTTCGTTTTCATTATATATTATTATTATCGTTATACTCGTATGTGTGTCGTGCTTTTCTTAAATGCTCTTTTATACTATTATTATGTATATATTTCTATATATTATTTACGTACGTTTTGATACTACATTATATATATATATATATATATATATATATTTTCTTTATATATGTTATCTTAAGTATACATATATTCTTGATATCGTGTTCTTATATATATTTGTATATATATTTTAAATATCATATTATTCATATGTTTTTATCTCATGTATATACATACTTGTTGTACATATTATTATTTTTATATTACTATATTTTTATTATTGCTTATTATTTATTTTAATATTATTTTGTTATATTTGGTATACATATATCTTTTTGCACATATTGTCATTTTTATGTATACATTATTTTATTATGGCGTTAATACGTTTTATTTTTTTTCTTTTTCTTTTTTAATATCATTGTCATTGTTGTTCTAATATTCTAATATTCCACGTTAATTTTTTATTAAATATGTCATTGTTTACATTGTTTATTTATTTATGAATTCTTATTTTAGAAATATTTCTCATATTTTCAATTAATTTCAAAAATAAGGCAATGTACCGATTTTAACATTAAGTCTGTGATTTCATCGCTAAGTTGGATGAATCACGTTGGTTCGTGTTAAAACGGGACATCCTTCTAAAAAATCAAAAAATCTTGAAATGCTCGTGTTTTGATCGGATCACGATTAAATTTTAAATCGAACTTGTATTTTTGAAAATCAAGACAACACATGTTTAAATAGATACCAATTTTGGGCGTCACGAGGGTGCTAATACCTTCCTCGTGCGTAACCGACTCCCGAACCCTAATTTTTCTCTGGATTTTTTACGTAGACCTAAACTCGGCCTTCTTTTGCCCTAAAATAAATTTTTGTTAAAGAAGTTTTATCAGGTGTCCGATCACACCTAGAAAAGAAAGATCGGTGGCGACTCCTTTTTCAATAAAATCAAAATTCGATATTTTTCAAAGTTTTCAATAAATCGCCTTAATTAGCGACCGAAGCAAATTTCACGTCGCTATAGTAGGTTTGGGCTATGTTCTGATGCAGGACGGTAAGGTTGTGGCTTATCGTCTCGACAGCTTAAGACTTATGAGGCTAACTATCTGACGCATGACTTGAGTTGGCTGCAGTGATTTTTGCTCTTACGATTTAGAGGCATTATCTGTACGGTGAGAAGTGTACCATCTACACTGATCACAAGAGCCTCAAGTATCTCCTCACTCAAAAGGAGTTGAATCTTAGGTAGGGACGGTGGGTTGAGCTGCTTAAGGATTATGATTGCAGCATTGAGTATCACCCTGGTAAGGCCAATGTGGTGGCCGATGCATTGAGCCGTAGGACTGTTACTAATTTGAGAGCGTTGTTTGCTCGACTGAGTCTCTATGATAATGGAAGTTTGTTGGTTGAACTCTAGGTGAAACCAACGTGGATTGGGCAGATTAAGGATAAACAGATGGGAGATAAATCTCTAGAGTTACGATTCTGATAGGTTGAGACTGGGGTTGCTACTGATTTTGCGTTTAATGATGATGAGGTTTTGTGCTTCAAAGGTCGGATCTGTGTGCCGAATGACGAGGACTTGAGACAGGTTATTTTGAGGGAAGCACATAGTAGCCCTTATGCTATACATCCCGGTGGGAGTAAGATGTACAAACATCTTCGTGAATTGTTTTGGTGGCCTGGGTTGAAGCGTGAGGTGACTGATTTCGTGGCTCGCTGTCTAACTTGTCAGCAGGTTAAGACTGAGCATCAGTTGCCTTTGGGGTTGCTACAGCCATTCTAGATACCGATGTGGACATGGGAGGGAGTGACAATGGACTTCATTAGTGGGTTTCCTTTAACACCCACTAAGAATGATTCTGTATGGGTCATCGTGGATCGATTGACCAAGATTGCTCACTTCATTCTAGTCAGGACGGACTACTCCCTTCAAAAACTGGCTAAGTTATACATTTCTGAGATAGTGAGACTGCATGGGGCTCCTGTGTCAATCATCTCCGATAGGGATCCTCGATTTACTTCTCGATTCTAGCAGAAGCTTTACGAGGCTTTGGGTTCACGACTTAACTTCAGTATTGCTTTTCATCCTCAGACAGACGGTCAGTCAAAGAGGGTGATTCAGATATTAGAGGATATGTTGAGGAGTTGTGTGATAGATTTCCAAGGCAATTGGGAGGAGTACCTGTCGTTAGCTGAGTTCGCTTACAATGACAGCTATCAATCTAGTATACAAATGGCACCTTACGAGGCACTATATGGTCGTAAGTATCGCATTCTACTGTGCTAGATTGAGTTGGGGGAGCGACATGTACTGGGTCCAGAGTTGGTATCAGAAACTGAGGATAAGGTTCGTCTGATTCAAGAGCATCTAAAAGCGACTTCTAATAGACAGAAGTCTTATGCTGATCTAAAGAGGAAGGACATTGAGTATTATGTAGGGACATGGTTTTTCTTAAGGTCTCGCCATGGAAGAAGGTTTTGCGGTTTGGTCACAAGGGCAAGCTGAGTCCTCAGTTTATTGGGCCGTACTAGATTCTGAGACGAGTAGGGCTAGTCGCGTATCAGTTGGAGCTACCTCCAGAGTTAGATCGTATCCACGATGTGTTTCATGTCTCGATGCTGAGACAATACCGTTCTGATCCCACGCACATTGTGCCGGTGGAGGAGATTGAGGTTAGACCAAATCTGAAGTTTGAGGAGGAGCCAGTTCAAATTTTGAATCGTGACGTCAAGGTTCTGCATAAGAAATCTATCCCCTTAGTGAATGTGCTGTGGTAGAACCATAGCATTGAGGAGGCTACTTAGGAGCCAGAGGATTTGATGCGACAGCAATATCCTCATCTTTTCTGATCAGGTAAAATTTCAAGGACGACATTTTCTTTTAAGGCGATAGAGTTGTAACGCCCCAAATTTTATGAAATTCTTTTTGCATTTATTTGACATAAATATATGTCTGCCTAGGTCGTTAAGTGCTTTGAGTGTGTTGGGGAGGTCTCAAGTTCAAGTCTAGACTTGGGCTAAATTTTGGTTTTTATTTGGTTAAAGTTGGTCTGGTGGTTAAGTGGAGTGTTAAGTGACTAGAAGTTTGGGGTTCGAATCTCTGCAAGGGCAAGAGGTTTATTTTGCTCTAATTTTCGACTAGGAGTTTGAGTTTTACTAAAAATCTGAGTTGAGGGGTTTAACAGTTTTTGTCAGTATTGCTTCTTCTCTTTTGCCTCATCCTTTATTTCTTTTTCCTTTTTCCCCAAAAGTTGTTGCCGATTTCATCTTCTCTGATCTCTATTACCGAATTTCTTTATTGTTTCTCCCTATACCAATTCTTTTCTTTTTTATCGTTCTAACGTTCTACGTGGGGTCGTGTTTTCGGTAAGTGATTCTTCCCACTTTTGGTATTATTACAGTTGATTAAGGTGTTAATGGGTATTCGATTCCTATTTAGGAGATAATCGAGGTTCTAGAGATCACTAACCGGCGTTTTAAACAGCAAGTAATCGTCATTATTCGTTGGAGGTAAGTGAATCTCGTTTCAGGATTTGTCTATTCTTAACTTTCGATTCAAGAGACGTGAAATTGGGCGTTCTATTGTTGATTATAGGTTTGGGGGTGCTTAAGGATGATTGTACGTCGAAAACGAACTAGGTGTGTACCCCAATTGCTCTGAAAACGCGATTCGACGAAAGTAAAAAACGAGGCTGTCGACGCCACACGGGCGCCTAGACTACCCTGTAGAGGCCGTGTGCCGATACATGACTGTGTGGTCGACAAATGAGCTCGTGCGCACGTCACACAGACACGACGGACATGGGCATGTCAAGCTGGCTAGGCCATGTGCAAGGCACAGGCCAGGCCAATTGGGCCGTGTGGGCCACACGGGCGTGTAGGGTTGGGCCAGGCTGTGTGATCCACACGTTAATTTGGGACTTGGACGTTTTTTGGTTTTGTTTTGAGGTTTTAAATTGTTAATTTTATTGTTTTACAAATTGTAACACCTAAAGTGTGGTTTTAAACTTAATTTCAAATTTTAGTATGAATAAATGTTTTCAAAGCTCCCGCGGTAAAGAAAAGATATTAATTTGAACAAGTTTTTAATATTCGAAACAGTTTACCAAAACACTCTCATGAGATGCCACTGGATTCGGCCATAACATCTAGGCTGAGTTTGGGGTGTTACAGAAATAAAATAATGGCCTATTTGTTTAGGCATCATTTCTTTATTTCTTCATTTCTTTATTTCTTCTTCTCCATCACCGAAAATGGCAGCAAATAAGAGTGTTTGAAGCTGGAAAATTTCAACCACTAAGCTCCCTTTCAAGTAAGTGATTTTAATGTCATTTCTTGATTTTGAAATGTGAGCTATCAAATGAGAGGACTATTTTGTAAAACGATTAAGGGATTAAAGTTTTGCCATGATAGTATTCTTGATGTTTTCTAGATTTTATAGAGGAAAATAAAGCTTAGTTGTTAAATAAACAATTTTTGTGAAAGGGTTTTCAAAAAAGACACTTATATTGGACTATTTTGCAAAGTTGTAAAATTAATGATAATTGGGTGAAATAGTAGGAATTAGAAGTTGCTATAAGCTTAAAAATGTTTGGTTAGGCATGGTTAGTGTGGAAATTCGATAAAAATCAATTTACGAGCCTAGGGGCAAAATCATAATTTTGTGAAAGTTAAGGGGAAAACTACAAATTTGCCAAAATAGGTTTTCTGGATAGCTAGTGATGAATATAAATTTTGGCTAAGCACGGATTGTGTTTAATTGCATGAATTGACACTTTTATGTGACAAGGAACAAATTGTAAGAATGTGAAATATTAGGGGCAAAAGTGCAAAACTTCCCTAATGTGAATTTTTGGACTAAATTGAATAAATGGATGGCTAATAAGTAAAAGTTGTTATTAAATAGACTAGGGGAGACAAGACTTGGACAGAAGATGAGGGAAAAATAAAGGATCGAAATTAGTCAACTTAGTTCCATGTTGCCGCAAATGAGGTATGTTTCATATGGTTAAATTATTAATCAATCATTAAATTTGAAATGAGATAATGTATTGTTTTATATGATGTCCACTAATCATGATATTCTGTAAGTATGAGATTGGGTCGAAAGACCAAATCGTGAGAAATGTAAGGTCAAGTACGATAGTACTATGACTCGTGAAGAATTAACGGGAAAAAGACCATGGTTGGACCATCGCAATGCGAGTGTCAGTGTAAGACCATGTTTGGGACATGGCATTGGCACAAACCGAGTAGTGCTAGTGTAAGACCATGTTTAGGATATGGCATCAGCCTCGATACGAGAGAGTCAGTGTAAGACCATGTCTGGGACATGGCATCGGCTCGAGATGCATGCCAGTGTAAGACCATGTCTGGGACATGGCATCAGCGATGAGGCGAGAGCTAGTGTAAGACCATGTCTGAGACATGGCATCGGCCTCGATGACATGGCATCGGCACAGATGGATGTGAGCCAGTGTAATACTAAGTCTGGGACATGGCATTGGCTGACGACCTCACGTAAGACCATATCTGGGATGTGGTAGTGGTACCGTACATACGTGACTCCTGATACATTCGATGGTGTTTCGAATGACTTAATGGGTAAAACAGACCATGTAGAATTTATATCTAGTATTATAAATGAGATGAGAAAATTTCATGAATTTATGAAATTGTTAATAACGATCTGAGATAACATATTGTTATTGATGTGTAAGTGAATCAACGATCAAGGTCAAAAAGATAGTAAAAACGTAATCAAATTAAGTGAGTCGAGTACGTATGAAATTCATAAGCATATCAAGTGATAGTAATTTAAAGGTATGTAATAAACCCATATTGTAACTACGAGAAAGGTCATGGTTTGACATGCAAGACAATATTTTCATCTTATGAAATGATCAAAGAATCAAATGTGAAATATTTCATATTGTTATACAAAAATATTGGTAAGTGATTTCATAAATATGCAATCATTCCATTCGATAATTGAAATGAATAAGCTGTCAAAGGTCATGGTAAATCCTATAAGGGAGTAAATGATTGTATGGTGAGACCATATAAACTCTTTATGCTTGTGTAATTACTCAAAATGTATTTGATGGCTAATATAAATCAAATGATCATATGAGCTTACTAAGCTTTATTGCTTACCTCGTTTATTTCTCTCCTGTTGTAGGATTTTGGAAGTTTGCTCGGGTTGGAAGGTGATGGAGATCTCAACTCACTATCTCGTCCTGAATTGGTATTTAAAGTTTTGCAAAATTTTAGTTACATGGCATGTTTGTCTTCTTAAGTGTAAAGTGAGTTTAACCATGGTTGCTTTAGTGTCCAATGCATGTTTAACCATAAGTTTGGCTTATTAATTATGTGAAGATATTGCATGGTTTAAGAAGCATTTGAATGATGTATTGAGGTATTGAGTATGAATGTTTTGGATTTATGAATATGTGGGGAAGGTAGCTTGTAAAGTTTTGTAGGATGGTAAAAGAAAGGGTGGCAAATAGGCTGGGCAAACAGCCTTGTTTTTGTCCACACGGGTAGACACTAACACACGGTCTGCCCCATGGGCATGTGGCTCGACCGTGTGTCCCCTGCATCTTCATTTGGCCAAGTCAGTGTCGCACACAGGCGTGTGCCTTGACCTTGTGGCCCTTAAGGTATGATGACGTCAGAAACAGAATGCTAGGATTTTTGTACACGGGCCGCACCACGGCTGTGTCATGGCTGTGTGATAGACACTGGCCAGGGACACGGGCGTGCGCTAGGCTGTGTGAAAAACCCTGTAGGTTGATGATGAAAAATAAATCCACACGGGTCAGGGGCACGGGCATGTCCCTAAGTGCTTAAGTCGTGTGAACCACACAGGCCACATCGCACAACCATGTTTAGCGGTCACATAAGCGTGTTGCCCTCTCACACGGGTGTAACGTGTTTTTAGTAGTTTTTAACAAAATTTTCTTAAGTACTCAAAATAATCCTGAATTGTTTTTAAAACACGTTTTAAGCCTCGTAAGCCTATAAGAAGGTCTGTAGGACATTGGTTGAAAGATTCTAGAATTGGGTCACTTTACATTGATATTAAAGGAATGTTGCATGAGATATGGTAAGGTAATGCCTCGTACCCCATCCTGGCGTCGGATACGAGTAAGGGGTGTTACAATATGATGCATTGATCCCCATCATCAGCAATGAGAATGGGATTTCGTACGCGATCGGCTTCATTACCTCAGTCTTCATTTTGATTTTTAAGGTCCACCTCGACTTGTCTTTGAGCTGTTTGTTCACGTCTTCTTTGTCTGAAAGTTCGCTCAATTTCAGGGTCTACAAGGAGTAAGTCGGTAATCCGATCTATGCTCATAAACACCTCAAAAGAAAATGACAAAATTAAAAATAATAAGTTAGTAATGTTAAAAATAAACCAATTTGAAAGTAAATAATTTCACAAAAAAATTACTATGGCAACAGTTAACAATCCCCGGTAACGGCGCCAAAAACTTGTAATGCTGGGGTTTGTTCAAGTGTACACAGTCGTAATCAAGTAATAAGTAAGTATCGAGTTATCGCCTCCACATGGATTGTATTTGTGTTAATTCACTTAATTGTAAAATTATAATAACAACTTGGTAAATAAAAACTCAATATGGTTGAGAAGTGATGACTAAAATTAAATATATTAAACTAAATGCAATGATCCCTAATGCAATTTATACTAAATATGCAAGTATATGAATGAAGCAAATTTTAGCAGAATTAAACACAGTTTGCAACAATTATAACATAAATAAACTAGGAAAATCACTTTAATTAAACTCAATTTATTATCAACATGCTTAATAATATTCGAAAAAACATTCCATCGCAATCGATCTTTCATGAGTTTAGAAACCACATTAGGTTCTTTTGGAATCCTTTACTTAGTAAATACACACTTTACTGATTCTTATTTACTAAGGGTTTCTTATTATTCGTGTGAGGTAATAGGGACGTGTCAGGTTTGAAGCAGTTTAATCACACAAATCTAAAAACTATGCAGATAACAGAGCTTGGTCAGGGTTGTTATGTAACCTACAATTTAATCGGGTCAGGATCTAAATTGAGCATGCAAATTTCAATTATGTGTCCATTAGCTATTGTCTGGTCAGGATCGCTCAGCTAATTCAGGTACATTTCAATCATGTATGAATGAAATAGAGACTTGATTTTAATTGAAAACATGATTGATCGAGGCACAAACATTATAAGCATGAATCTGAAAAATATTATTTAATCAAAGCAATTATCCTAGTTTAAATAAAATTAAGCTATCATTGTTGTAAACAAGAACAAAGAACATATAGCAAACATTTTCAGATTAAATTAAATAAAGGAAAGACTAAACCCAATTCAAAGTGGCTATCACCCAAGACTCTGAACGATGAGGGCTCCTTCGTTCCTTTGCTTTGCTCCTTTGCTGATGGCTCTCCAAGATGGCCAACCAATGGCTCTTTAACAGGTTTAATTGCTAAAATCTTTATGAAGAGATGATGCTAAGCGTGGGGAAATGAAGAACTCTAAGAGAATTGAGAGAAGAGAGAATGATGATGGATGAGGGATGATTAATGAATATTGAAATGGGGTCTTATTTATAGGGATGATGCCCGTGTGTCACAGCCATGTCGATGTAAAACCAAGTCAGTATTGCACACGGCCTGAGCACCTTCATACGAGCTGGTCACACGCATGTGTCCCTGTCGAGCCTTGTTTCAATTATACTCAGAAAAGGCTAATTTTTAGCTATTTTGGGCATTCCAAAGTCTATTTAAACACCCTAAGAGAGGATTAAGGGGACACACAGAGTAGAAAGTAAGGAATTACTGGAGGAATGTTGATCGATTCATCTCGAAAGCAAGGATTTGCATCAAGACTGAAAATCTCCCTTCAATTTCTCTTGAAGTTTTTGGGTTCTTTATGTTTTTTTGTTTTCCCTATTTTGAGATGCTTTCTTTTATAAACATGAACTAAATCCCCTAAATACCTGAGGGGGATGAAACCTAAGACGGATCTTGTTATTATTTTCTGAATTATATGATAAATACTTGATTTGTTCTTAATTGTGTTATTAATTCTTGTGTTAAATTTCAGGATATTAATTCAAGTTGAATGTGCTTATTCAGTGGAGCAAAAGTCCTTGTCTAAGAGTAGATCCAATACAATTAAGCAGAGTTGATTGCAATCCTAGACATAGGACAACAAAAATCTGTCAGATTAGAGTCAAATCTAATAGGGAAATCCATAGGTCGATTTAATGCAACACTAGGGGTTTTAATTAGAAATTTCAATTAATCAACCTAGGGTTAGTTGTTTTTAGTCTTGAAAGAGATATTAACATAAATTAGGAATTTCTACGGATCAAGTCAGGTGAATAAATCATCTAGTTCAAAGTCAAATAACAAGTGAAGTCTAGGTGATTCTTCCTTGGGTATTGTCTTAATCAATCGGTTTTCCAAAAGTATTTTCCCCAATTCATTCTTTGTCAAATAATAACCCCGAATCATTAAAGGACATTTCTTGCATACTTTATCAACTATAACACATTTGCCTAATGGATTTGACACTTTAATCATAAATTCTGTGTTCTTAACAGATATATTCATGCTAGACACCAATTTCATGCACACATATGAATGAGTAGAACCGGGATCAATCAAAGCAGTAACATTAATATCATAAAGAGAAAATATACTAGTAATCACGTCGGGTGAGGAAGCATCTTCACGTGCTTTTATGGCATAAGTTCTAACTAGAGCTCTTGCTTCAGATTTACCTGCTGAATCTCTGACTATATTCTTGCTACTTGCTTCATTCCCAGCTTTTCTCGAATACCTTCCTCTCAAGTCTGTACCACTAGTTTTTGCACTCTGAAATTTTTCTTTTTCAATTCTCTCTGGGCAGTCTCTAATAAAATGATCTGGAGAACCACATCGAAAACATTCATTTGCTCTGCATGGACGAAAATGATTTCTACCACACCGCTGGCACTCGGGTTTAACAAATCTCAAATTCCCTACACTAGCTGCCGAAGTAGTCTGGGACTTAGGACCCACATTTTGCTTCCTAGAATTCCCATATGACTGTCCGGCTGAAACTTGGGAACAAGGATTCATATTTCTTGATTTTCTGGGTTGCTGTGAGGGTGCATTACTCATTGGTCATTTCTTCCAATTTCGTGTCTCAGATTCTACCCTTTTCTTCTCTTTAAGTAGTTCTTCAGCCTTACAAGCTCGATCGACAAGTACCACCATTTCCTTTAGTTCTAGAATCCCTACAAATACCTTGATGTCTTCATTAAGCCCATCTTCAAATCGTCTGCACATCTTGGCCTCTGTAGGAACATATTCTCTGGCATACTTACTCAGTCGAATAAACTCTCTTTCATATTCTGTAACGGTCATGTTACTTTGTTTCAACTCAAGAAATTGCTTGCGCTTCTGATTAATAAATCTTTCACTGATGTATTTCTTCCGAAACTCTTCTTGAAAGAATTCCCAAGTTACCCTCTCTTTCGGTACCACAGAAATCAGTGTCTTCCACCAATTATAAGCTGAATCTCTCAACAAAGATATAGCATATTTCAAGCATTCCTCAGGTGTACAAGATAGTTCATCAAATACCCGGATAGAATTCTCAAGCCAGAACTCTGCTTTCTCGGCATCATCATCTACATTAGCTCTGAATTCTTCAGCCCCTAGCTTACGGATTTTATCTACTGGAGTTCTTTGGAATTTTATCATATCCACACCCTGAGGCATCAGGGGTACAGGTTGAGGAATTGGGGGAGGTGGGGGAGGTTGTACATTCGGGTTCGTACGAACGAACTCAGTATACCAAGCACTCATCATCTAGAGAAAGGCTTCTCGACCCCTTTCTCCTCCTCCTTGACCAATAGTGGGAGGTGGATTTTCAGTCGGCACCGCCCCTTCAGCCGGAGCTGGTGCATTACTTTCTACATCACCGGCCAGAGCTGGATCGGGATCCATTTACTATAAAAAAATCATTTAAAAGGTCAGAAGTCGTCACACTATCATAATATACACATATGGCATGTATAGCAAAATCCGTGCATAAAATACGTTAGTCCAAGAACCGACTAAACCTCCTCTGATACCACCAAATGTAACGCCCTCTTACCCGAGACCGTCGCCGGAGTCGAGCTTGAGGTGTTACGAAACTTATTTCATCACTTTTTAAATTTTAAATCAACTAATTTAATTCTCGTAGCAAGCTGTCTTTTTGCGTCGTGGTCGCCAAAAAATCATATCTTGAGTTACAAAACTCGAATTTAATATCCGTAAATTTTCCCTAAAACTAGACTCATATATCTATCTACTAAATATTTTCTAGAATTTTTAGTCGAGCCAATTAGTACAGTTTATTAGTTAAAGTTTTCCCTGTTTTAGTGTTCAACTGCTCAGACCTTTTCTTACTGCGAACCACTTTTCTCTCTGTAAAAAATTTATAAGACTATACTGTTTGTTTCTATTAAAACTAGACTCAATAAGGATTCTGTACATATACAGTATACCTCCTAATTATTTTTGTACAATTTATGGTGAATTTCCAAAGTTGGAACAGGGGATCCAGAAATTGCTCTGGCCCTGTCTCACTAAAACCCAAATATCTTATAACATATAATTTGTTTACCTATTTTTCTTTTTCTATTTGAAAGTAGACACAATAAGCTTCAATTTCATAGGTAATTCTTCACCTAATTCGTTTTCTACTATTTTTGGTGATTTTTCAAACTCACGTCATTGTTGCTGTAGTGTTCTGTTTTATGGCACATTTCATCTTTTTATGAATTTTCATGAACTACATAACATATTAGTCTCACATAGCATCCAACATTATCTAGGCTAGCCATTCCAATGACTAATCATTACCAAGCATTTTCTTAACCAAACCACAACCATATCATAAGATTATTTACACAAAACAAGTATATTGCTATACATGCCATACATCAAAACATACAAACCAATATACCAATTCTTCCTCGGATAGTGTGAGCATTTCTTCGACCTTCCCGATATCCAAGTTGGCTCGCTAAAAACTACAATGAATGAAAAGGAG
Source organism: Gossypium stocksii (assembly GCA_020496765.1). NCBI lineage: Eukaryota > Viridiplantae > Streptophyta > Magnoliopsida > Malvales > Malvaceae > Gossypium > Gossypium stocksii. Next base: position 70,090,415 of record CM035622.1, read on the forward strand.
GGAGTAAGCATAAATGCTTAGTAAGTTCACATGCAAATAACAAGTAACATAACAAAGCAATTATATCAACAACAATAGCATGATATCACCAAGATACAAACCACATTTCTAGCTATCGTGTACATACCTGTCCAAATTGTCCATTTCACAACACTTACCAAAATATCATTTTCATCTTGAGTATTCTTCCATTCCGCTAGAATTTTACCCGTTGAACACATCGGAATATAACTCGGATACACGGATCATTTGCACATAAGTGCCACATATGTAATCAATCAATCATGTAACCCGCCCATAAGCGAACTCGGACTCAACTCAACGAGCTCGGGCGTTCGCATCCATAAGTGAACTCAGACTCAACTCAACGAGTTCGGATGCCTAGTTACATCTCACGAACTCGGACTCAACTTAACGAGTTCGGACATTTCCATCCATAAGTGAACTCGGACTCAACTCAACGAGTTCGGATGCCCAACCATCCTAGTGACATGTCACTTGTATCCTAATCTATTCCGAAGGTTCAAACAGGATTTCCTCAGTCACACATTTCCCAGTCGTTCTCCTCGGAATATTGGAACCAATACGTTGCTTGCATCTCATACTTATCAATTTAATCACATACTTTTCATACCAATACATAATATTTCACAAAGCATAATATTCATAATAACAAGTATCATATCGTATAAATAGCATTAAATCCCTTAAAATCGCAATCATGTTACATTATTTACACATGAACTTACCTCGGTACAAAATATAGCAATTTTGCAATTTAGTCCAAAATCTTTTCTTTTCCTCGATCAAGGTTGATTCCACGTCTTTCTTGATCTAAAATAACACATTTAGCTTATTTAATACTCTCATTATCAAAATAGTCCTAAATTCAAATTTTGACAAAATTACAATTTTGCCCCTAAACTTTTGCATATTTACACTTTTGCCCCAAAGTTCGGAAATTAAATTTTATCACAAATTCTTATGTTTTAGGACATGCTGATCATTTATTTACCATTAGCAAGCTCAAATTCCCACTAAAACACATACTTATGAACAATATGTACTTTTACCGATTAAGCCGTTTTACTCGTTTTTACTTAAAACCGAGTAGCACAAGTTGTCTAACATAATTTAAAACCTCATATTCTATCATAAAACATCAAAATACACAAATTTCAACTATGGGTATTTTTCCAAATATGAACCCTAACTTAAATTATTGCTAACAAAAGCTTTATCGAGTTACCGGGACTATGAAAACGTAAAGAACATTAAAAACGAGGCTTGGAATCACTTACTATGAAGCTTGGAAGCTTGAAACAAACCCTAGCTATGGAGAACCCTTGAAATTTCGTGGTAATGAAGAAGATGACCAATTTTGTGTTATTTTTCCCTTTTTATTTCATGTTAATATCCAAATGACCAAAATGCCCCTCCTTACAAAACTTTCAAAAATTCCATCCATGTCCAAATTTTGTCCATGAACTTAAAATTGGTCAAATTGCTATTTAAGACCTCCTAATTAATATTCCAAAGCAATTTCATACTAAAAACTTCTAGAATGCAAGTTTTGCAACTTATTCGATTTAGTCCCTAATTTCAAATTAAGCATTTTACGCTTTGAATTTCTTCACGAAATTTTCACACCATCATAAAATCATATCATAAACATCAAAATAATTATAAAATAATTATTGCTACCTCGTATTTGTGGTCACGAAACCACTATTCTGATTAGGCCCTAATTCGGGATATTACATACCCTAGGTGAAGTCAGGCCAAAACCCTAGAAAGTTACCCGAATATGTGCTCTGTCATCATTCTATTGTCAAACTGACATGTGTGTTTTGTTTTTTTCATGATCGCATCGCATTGCATAGCACTAGAAAAGAGGCGTCAATTCAGGTCCGGTTGCTAAATAGAGCGCTGATCATGGAAAAGGGGTTTCTTGATAGAGTAGAAGAAAATGCGACCGTCTGAAAGTGGTCTGAGGAAACATGGCAAGAGAAAGGAGATAGTTTGGTAGAGGGATATACTTCAGAGTTATGGAACTTTACCAGCATCAGTGTAACACAAAATGATCTCCGAGAGCTGAGAGAGATATGGGTCAACTGGGACGACGAGGCCAAACAGCTGTTTTACTATAATTATGGTGATCTGCCTTGCTTACTCGATATTAAGGTAGATAAGCACCTGTTCTGAGCCCTGACTCAATTTTGGAACTCAGCATACAGTTGTTTTACTTTCGGGAATGTGGACCTGGTACCCACAGTGGAAGAATACACCACCTTACTTCGTTGTCCGAAGATACAGACTGATAAAGCCTATGTCAGGGTAGTCAACGTCCCAAGCTTTGTGAAGAAATTAATGAATATCACAGGCATGAGTGAGCAGTGGGTTGTAGCCCGAATCCAGCAGAAAGGCGAAGGCAAGTGGGTCCCATGGAAGAGTTTGAAGGATCTGGTCCTAACGCATCCTGACATGAAAATAAGAGTTGATGTGTTCGCCTTAGGCATCTACGGGCTAGTAATCTTCCCTAAAGCCCTAAGGCACATAGATGAAGCAGTTATTGATTTATTGGATCGACTAAGCAAAAGAGTCAATCCAGTCCCTGCAATCTTGGCAGAAACCTTTAGATCATTGAACGCATGCCGAAGAGCCAGCGAGGGAAGATTCATAGGGTGTACACAGCTCCTGTTAGCTTGGTTCCATAGTCACTTCTGGAAATTAGAGAAGCCGTCCTACCGAGCTTGCTATGTGGATTATTCTCCATTAAAAGATATAGCATCGACACCAAGACGGGACGACATTTCAGAAGAAAAATGGATGGAAATCCTTCAGAATTTGCAAGTCGAAGATAGCGAATGGAAAGCTCCATGGCTGACTCCTGATCAAATTTTATATCGCTGTGGTGACTTCGACTGGGTTCCTCTTCTTGAGATATGGGGGCTATTGGATACGCTCCACTGCTCGTATTGAGACAATATCAGTCAAGACAGTTTGTGCCGGCTACGCAAGGTTTAGCCCAAAGTGAGTTTGTGTACAGAGGCGAAAACTATAAACAGAAAATTCGTGAGATATCTAAAGCTTGGAGCCAAACTTGCAGGATGAAGAGATTTGCTGCAAAACCAATGTCAACCCCTAAGTACAATTACTGGAGAAGTCAGAGAGTCAACGATAATGTCCTCTTGCCAAGTCAAGAAAATGCTCGGCCTTTAGAAGAGCATCTGCGAGTGATCCCATCAGAATTGGAGGTTATCAAACAAGACTTTGAAGAAAAGAGTCGAGAATTAGAAAAAAGATAGAGAAGCTCGAAGAGGAAAAGATGCAATTGGGATTAGACGTTGACATCCACAAGCTGAAAGCTGAGAAGCTAAGAAAGGGGAAGAGTAGGGTTGAAGAAGACTTAGACGATTTGAAGACGCGATACAAGAAAATCTGTAGGGCCAGAAGGACTGCTGGTTTGGGTAAGACATCAGAACAGTGGAGACAAGAAGTCAAAGAGGAACAAACTAAGGCTAGTCGTTGGGAAAGGCAATTTCAGGAAACCCAGGCACGAGAGGATGCCCTAAAAAGAATTTTGCTAGAGAGTCAGAGTGAAAAAGACAGGTTGCGAGCTCGGATAGCTGACTTGGAAAAGTCCCTGTATCATCATCGTAATCGTAACTCCGTGATTGAGCTGAAAGCTAGTTTAAGCAAAATCGAGGAGTTAAAAGTAAAAATAGAAGAGTCAGATAGGGCACTGCAAAATGTGGAATTACGAATTAAACTCCTTGAAGCGAACAATGAACACTAGAAGGAACAGCTCCACTACTCACAGAGTTAGGTTAGAGATCAGGATCATGTCATGGGCGAAGCCTTGATTCAAATTCGAGAAGTCACCGAGCATCTGCAAATCCTAGTAGCAGAAGTTGACATATTAAGCTTAAAGTTTGAGTCAGTATCAGATCGTGGCCGAGACTTAGCTTGGCTTCTCAAAAAAGTTAAGACCCTAGGAAATAGGGCCAAGTTGTATATGTAATCATCTACCTTATGTAAAGAAGTTCATTTTCTAGAAAAGTGATCTAATAGAATCGAATCAAGAATTAACGCCTCTTTCTTTTCATTCATACACATTGCATTACCATGCATTAATTCTCATATGTATTCATGACTAATGTTCATGTGGCATTTTTGCATTCATGAGGCATCTATGCATTCATTTCATGTAAATATCTCATAGTCATTCACTAAGGTCAAAATCACACGATTCGCAGTTACGACAATATAAAGGCTGGAACTGCATCATTCGTATAGAACGCGCCGGCAAGTTAGAACAATGGAGGCTGCATTTAATGAAAGAATCGAAAGAATAGAAAGAGTTCAAAAGGAACTACAAGAGCAACTAGCCAAATCACAGCAAGAGACGAGGGATCTGATGGTGAGATCGCGGGAGGAGTCACTAGAACAAAAAGACCAAATAACTAAGATGATGGAGATGATGTCGGCCTTGGTAAAAGGAAAAGGGCCCATGCATAATCCTGAGGTTGTTAACCTCGATTAAGATCCACTTTACCCACCAGGGTTCACTCCGCCCCATATGACACAAAGAGTATACATTCAAGGGGAATCCCCTGGCTTGGAACAGCGACCGGCGCCAGCTGCTCACCCAGGACAGGGAATATCTGTGTCCACTCCTGCTAATCCACATGTTCCTGATCTAGATGACCCGGTAGAAATCGCCAGGTTGAGGGCAGACGATCATGAAGCTCGAGAAAAGTATAAAAACTTAGAGGAAAGACTTAAAGCGATAGAAGGCACTGAAGTCTTCTCCGCACTAAGTGCTAAGGAGCTTAGTTTAGTACCTGGTCTAGTTTTGCCGCCAAAATTCAAAGTGCCTGAATTTGAAAAGTTTGATGGGACAAGATGTCCGAAGGCACACTTGGTCATGTTTTGCCGAAAAATGACCGGCTATGTACATGAAGATAAATTACTCATACATTATTTCTAAGACAGCCTTGTTGGATCAGCTTTTCGCTGGTACAATCAGCTTAGCAGAGAAAAGATCCGAACATGGAAAGACTTGGCGTCGGCATTTTGTGAACAGTATAAGCACGTGTCTGACATGGTACCCGATCGTATGACGCTGCAGATGATGGAGAAGAAACCGTCGGAAACCTTTAGACAATACGCGCAAAGGTGGAGGACATCTCAGCTCAAGTAGAACCTCCGTTGACTAAAACTGAGATAACTGTCCTCTTCATTAATACTTTGAAAGCACCATTTTATGACAAATTGGTGGGAAGCGCTACAAAAGACTTTGCGGATATTGTCATATCCGGTGAGCTTATCGAGAACGCCATCAGGAGCGGTAGAATGAAAGGGCAAGAAAATTCGAAGAAGGTAGTTCCCATAAAAAAGAAAGACCCAGAAACCCATATGGTGGAAACGGGAAGTTGTTACGCCCCTAATCCGTACCCGAACCAGCCCCGGCCACGAAATCACCCACATCTAAACTTCTACTATCCTCCTCAAAACCCATACTACCAAACACCGCCTCAATACCCTTCTTACCCCGTTTACGCCACCACCAATCCAAGACCAACTGCCACTTTCCCACAAAACACAACGCCCGTACAAGGACAACCTCAAAATGAGCCAAGGCCTGCGAGACCCACTGTCGAAAAATAGCAATTTACCCCCATCCTTGTGTCATACGGGGAACTATACCCAAAACTCTTAGAAAAGCAGCTGATATCCCCACACTACATGGCACCCTTGAAGCCTCCGTACCCAAAGTGGTACGACCCAAATGCCAACTATGTGTACCATGCTGGAAATCAGGGGCACTCCACGGAGAACTGTCTTGCTTTTAAAAGAAGAGTTCAATGACTCATTGACGCAGGTATTCTTCGATTTGACGGTGGTAGCAGCACGACTGGAAACCCATTCCCCAATCACGGTAGAGGGAATGTGAATATAGTAATGGAAGAGAATGGTTGGTATACCAAAAGATGCGTTGCAGAAGTAAAAACACCCCTGCAGAAAGTCTGGGGGGTTTTGGTAGAAAAAGGATTGATCAATCATCCTGGTAAGATCTGTAAGGAGGAAGGTCAGAATTTTTGTGACTTCCATGGCATTGAGGGACATGATATCCAAACCTGTGACGAATTCAGAAGCTTACTGCAAGATATGATGGACAGTAAGGAAATTGGGATTATTAGCAAAAGTAAAGAGGTTGACAAAGGTGAAGTATGCACCTCTGACGATCAGTCGTCAGGTTGCCCATATAACGCTGACCGACCGCTGGTAATCTATTATGACGCAAAAAAAGAACCAGTGAAGCCGAAAGTAATAATTGAAGTACCATCACCTTTTCCTTATAAGGATGATAAAGCTGTGCCCTGGAAATACGATATCAATATCGCCACGCCTAAAGGTGAAAGGTTTAGAACTATAAATGTGGGAGAAGTGGGCCATTTTACTCGAAGCGGACGGTGTTATTCTAAGGAAACCGAGCCGACAAAGAAAAGTGGTGACTTGAAACAGAAAGGAAAGGCAATAATGTACAAGACAGAAATCGAACATGAAACTGGACCGGAGCCTGAAACCAAGAAGCCAGTGGATGAAGAAGAAGCTCAAGAGTTCTTAAAGTTTATCAAACACAGCGAATATAATGTAGTCGAACAATTGAGTAAACAACCTGCGCGGATTTCGGTACTATCTCTGTTATTGAACTCTGAATCCCACCGAAATGCCTTGTTGAAAGTACTGAACCAAGCCTATGTAGCGAACAATGTATCCGTCGAAAAACTTGGTAGGTGGGTCAACAATCTGAATGCTGATAACTTCATTTCTTTTAACGACGACGAAATACCGCCCAACGGGAGAGGTTCTGTGAAAGCCCTACACATCACAACCCGTTGTAAGGGGTATATAATACCCAATGTGCTTATTGATAATGGGTCAGCACTTAATGTTATGCCATTGGCCACACTATCTCGAATCCCAATAGACTTGTCCTACCTAAGGCCCTGTCATTCCACGGTAAGGGCTTTCAATGGGACGAGGCGTGAAGTAATGGGAAAGATCGAGATCCCTTTGGAAGTAGGCCCCTACATCTACGAGGTGGAATTTCAAGTCATGGATATCACACCATCATACAATTGCCTCCTGGGAAGACCTTGGATACATTCTGCAGGCGCAGTTCCATCGTCTCTTCATCAAAAAGTGAAATTCATCATGGACGGCTGTCTGGTTACGGTCGAGGGTGAGGAAGATATTGTCGTTTCCATCTCTGCTGATACCCCATACCTGGAAGTAAGTAAGGATGCGGTGGAGTGTTCCTTTCGATCCTTGGAATTCGTCAATGCCACATTCGTGGCAGAGGGAAACAGAATTCCCGAACCTAAGCTCTCCAAAAATACTAAAATGGGAATCAAGTTAACCGTGGGAAGGGGAGCCCGAGCAAGGAAAGGGTTGGGAAAATTTTAGCAAGGAATAGTCAGGGCCCTGAAGCCAGTTCCTCACAAGGCTCGGTTTGTGACAGCCTTAAAACGGCCCTAGTCGGAATGTGGTTTTGGGACCACAAAACCGAGGCATAAGATATATTTAATATTCATTTTGATGCCTATAATATGTGTTAATTCATGTGTGACATGTTTGGTGTGTCGATTTAGAGTTATAAATTTGAATTTTATAAAAAGGGACTTAGTAGTGAACTTTGAAAATATGCTAGACAAATGTGTGATGACTAGTTAATGCATGCATGCAAATTGAGGGAGTTGCATGTAAAATTTACCTTTTTATATGAGTGGATGGTAATGATGATTTTGTTTGGCATTTTGTGCTTTGTAAGTTAGTAAATAATGATAATAATAAATTTGGTTATATTAAATAAAATTGGTTTCATAAAATGGAAATAATAAAAGTTAATAAATCAAATGAATAAAATAATGTTGAGGTAATAATAACAAGGCCATTTCCTCCTTCTTCTTGCCGTGAGTGGAGAAAGAAAATAGAAAACCCTTGAGTTAGGGCATTCGGCAAAGGGAGGCACAAACAAGGTAAGATTCATGTTATTTTCCTTGAAAACTTGTGAATTTAGTCGGTTTTGAAGCTCTCTTCTTTGTCCATGTTTGAATTTCTTGACACTTTAGTGTTAGAAGCATTCGGTCATGGGAGAAGAATTTGTGAATTTTGAATTTGATAGTTAAAATTGATAAATGAGTATGTGAAGGGAATTATGAGGTTAAATTCATGTGATTATAGGTTTATAAGCCTAAATTAAACAATTGGTGTTTTCAAGGGCTTAATCTTTTGTAAGGGAGGATATTCGGCCATGGATGTTGTGCTTCTTGGTAGGTGTTTTGATGTTTTTGGTATTAAGAATGATAATAGATGAATTGAGATTGTTAACTTGGATGGTTGTGGCTAAATGAAATTGTTGGCAATTTGCTACTAAGTGAAATGCAAGATTAATGTATGATTTAGAAATCTTTGCTTGAAAGTAACATTTTATGTATGTGTATTAGCCGAATTTGAGCTTAGAGTGGTAAGTATAATTAGTGAAATTATGCGTTGAAAGAGTAAATTGTTCAAAGGAACATTCGGCCATGGGGTATATTTACATTGTTATAAGTTGGAATTAAGGTTTGTCATTTGGTCCTTATTATGGCCGAATGTGATAAAAGTTAAAGAAAAAAAATTGGTTAAAGGTGGAGTAATTGAGTTTCGGCTAATAGTATGTGGCATGAAATTTGTCAAAAATGCCTTATATGATGATCGGCCTTAAGAAAATTTAGAACTAAGAAGCTTAATGTTCAATGCTTAATACATGCTTATACAATTGCTCAATGTGGCCTTGAAGACTTAGCATCCTTAAATTGCATTGTTAATTTGATTATTAAATAAAAGACCGATTGTGTACAAGGGCTATCTCATGACCATTTGATTAAGTGTGTTAGAAAGACTTGATTAAATAGCTTTTCCATGAGACATTTGCATATTCGGCTATAAGGTTGGATCTTGTATAGGGGAGTGTGAAATTAACGCATGGTGCAAAATTGAGTTGTGAGTTGATTATTACTGACTTGTATGATTCATCTAGTTAAATGAAATGAATATGAATTATGCATATATATGTTAAGATCAATGACTTCTTTAAATGATGCCTTGTAATGTTATGTTTTAATTATGTGAATAAGTACATTAAAGAGTGAATTTTGTATAAATCTGCTTGGTACAGCAGCAGTAACGTGTCTTGGAAAAATCACCATAAATTGTGGGAGATGAATTAGAGGCTGAATAAATTGTGTAATTAAAGCTTAGTGAGTCTAGTTTCTTATAAAAGAAACCTTACAAGCAAAGGAGTTTCTGATAAATAGATTTAGAGTAGAGTGAGACAGTGTCAGATTGACTACGAAATCCCTTATTCTGTTTTTAGAAAATCACCATAAATTGCATAAAAATTTTTATGAGACAAAATTTATATGCTTAGACTCTTTAATGAGTCTAGTTTTGAATAAAATTGGTGAGGACATATTTTGAATTCTGTACAAGGAGAAATTCGGCTCGTAGTATAGAGTAGTCAGTTTAATCAAACAGTGAAATAGGGGAACTTTAAGAAAATTCTGGTATTGATTGGCCAAACCAAAAATTATGAAAATTTTATGGATGGAAGATAAATGAGTCTATTTTCATGCAAAATTAACGGCACTTCATTTGGAGTTTTGTAGCTCCAGTTATGAGTAAATTATTGAATGCTGCTCAGAAAATCAGCTTGTTGTGACTTATGATATGTCTGTGAAATGACCGAATGTGCGTATGTGTTTGCAATGAGAAGAATATGCATGTATTATTTGACTATAAGTGAAAATGATTCATTGAGATGCTTGAATAAGGATTAATAAAATTAAATGTTTTATTTAGCTCAAGAGCATAGAGGGACGAGTTCGGATAAAGGGAAGGCCAAAGTGGTCGAATAGCCAACTCGTAATTTCTCGGGAAAGTTCAAGGTAAGTTTTGAGTAAACGAAATTACTATTTAAGTTAAAATGCCATGAGATACATGCTGATTTTTGAAAGATGTCCCCTTGAGAAAGAAACCTTATTCATGTTTGCTATATAGCCGAATGGCTCATAGAGAAAAGGGCCGAAATTGAGATTTGAAATGCATTGCTTATGTATGTTTGATCACTGGGCCGAAAGTCTAGAAAAGAAGAGTATACGTGCATGAGTTTTGAATTATATATATATATATATGCATGATATAAAGTCGAGAAGCATGTTATATGTTGTATGCACATGAATTGATTGAATTACAAGTGAAATCTTGTTATGTGAAACTTGGCAATATGCGAATATATATGTATGAGAAATTGTGATGCGAATCCGGGATTTAAGTCCCGCTGACTATATGTGGAGACTATGTCCGGGTTAAGACCCGAAGGCTATATGCAGAGATGATGTCCGGGTTGAGACCCGAAGGCTATATGCGGAGATTATATCCGGGGTAGAGACCCGATGGCTATGTATAGAGTTTACCCGAGCTAAAGATCTCGATGATAATGAGAGTAAAGCCTAAGACTAATGGTATTCAAGGTAACGATCGCTAATGAATTGCGCTGAAAGTGTTAAGTTATACAGGTATGTACCTTTGGCTTATATGCAAGCTGGATTTTTTTGGACCGAATATTAAGGTCATTATGTGATTTCATATGTGTTCATGAAATGAGATTATTAATATGGTCTAAGTACAATTGGCCTATGTGAAGTGGTATGTGAATTTTTGTGACATGTGTATGTTTAAGTGAGTTTACTATAAGTGAAAGCTATCCACTTTCGTATACGATGTGAATGTATATATTTGGTTGAAAGGTTACTTACCTAAAAGAGGAGGGAAACAAAGATACGAACAACTATGCTATAATTTGATGCTTTATCTGTTGTCATTGCTTAAAACTTACTAAGCATTGAAATGCTTACTCCGTCTCCCTTGTTTTCTCTATTTTATAGATCTCTTTTTGGAAGCTACGGACTCGGGGATTGAAGCCTTGATCACCTACACTATCGCTGTTATTTTGGTACATTTAATGGTTGTTTTGGATCAATGGCATGTATAGGCTAATCTCCTTCTGTTGAATCAAACTACATTTTGAGTTGTAAATATTTCTAGCCATGCGAAAATGGCTTGCTCAGTCTTCGAGTTTGATTATATGTGTTTGGATGATTCTCCTATGATTCAATGTTGTGGCATGATATTTGGTTAGTACCCAATATGCAATGAATTTCTAATATGGTGATCGGTTATTGAAATGTTCGATTTAGCCAAATTGTTAATAGCCACAAGGTAGAGATTTGCTAGCATGCTTATAGAAGGATTTTAATGAGATTTGATGTATTGATCGAACCGACCTACAAGAGGTATATTCGACTATAGAACTCAATGAATTCACACCTAGCATGTAACCATGAACCTTGGTACATTGTATTTAGTTTTGTAATACCTTATACCCTATTCCGACGACGGACAGGGGTGTAGGGTGTTACACGGTTTGGTCTAGGATTCCAACCGAATGCGCGTCACTTAAAGAAACAGCGGAAGAAGAATCAAGAAAGAAGGATTGCAAGAACCCTGGGTCGAGAACTAGAATGGGAACCCATAGATTACCCTCCTTTGTCAAGAACGTTCACATCTGTAGGAATAATATACCCGGGACAAGAGGATTCACCTGGCACACTGGTATTAATCGAAGAGGGTTTTCAGAATATCAGCATAAATGCCATTAACGAAGGGGCTGACGATAACAAAGGTGTTTTGATGATACGCCCTTGTCCTCCTGGTTTCAAATTGAACAACTGGACTATTGAGGACCTTCTTGTAGTTTCTAAGTCTTCAGAGTAATGCTCAACACTAAATTTTTGTTACATCCTTGGCTATAATAGGATGCTTTTGTAAGAGCTCACGTTCGCTCTTTATTGTTTGAATGAATATTAATGAAGATGCATTTTGTCACGACCCTTTTTACATTCTCATTAATTTCACAATTACGCTCTCATTTCACCAGTCCATCCTTACATTTACCTCATACCATACCATAGCATGTTGTTTGTTGTTTCCAATACTTCAACGCCCCTCTATGCTTTCCTTTTTTTATTTTATTTAACCTTCAGGTGCTCGGATATCGATAACATGAACAAACCCGTTACAAATCTTGAAGTCGATTTTGAGAGGGCTGTTTGCTTAGGAGAGTTCGAGGCTGAGGAAAATGTTGAAGACTATGTCTCGTCTCCTGACTTGCTGAGAATGGTGGAACAAGAGGATAAACAGATCCTACCACACCAAGAAGCTGTTGAAACAGTGAACTTGGGAAATGAAGAGAGGAAGCAAGAAGTGAAGATCGGGACTTCCATTTCAGAGAACACCAGGCATAACTTGATTGTGCTACTTCGTGAGTATAAAGACGTATTCGCTTGGTCGTATCAAGATATGCCAGGATTGGATGAAGATATAGTGGTCCATAAACTCCCATTAAAGCCAGAATGTAAACCCATTCAACAAAAACTAAGACGGATGAGACCTGAGATGTTATTAAAGATAAAGGAAGAAGTCAAGAAACAATTTGATGCTGGCTTCTTACAGGCTTCTAAATATCCAGAATGGGTGGCTAATATTGTTCCGGTGCTAAAGAAGGATGGCAAAGTACGAATGTGCGTGGATTACCGTGACTTGAATCGGGCAAGCCCTCAAGACAATTTTCCCTTACCACACATAGATACACTGGTGGATAATACAGCAACGCACTCACTATTTTCCTTCATGGATGGATTCTCGGGGTATAACCAGATCAAGATGGCCCCTGAGGATATGGAGAAAACCACCTTCGTCACAATGTGGAGGACTTTCTGCTACAAGGTGATGCCATTCGGTTTAAAGAACGCTGGGGCAACATATCAGAGGGCCATGGTCACGTTGTTCTATGACATGATGCATAAAGAGATAGAAGTATACGTTGATGATATGATTGCTAAATCCCGTGGGGAAGGAGAGCACATTGAAAATCTCAGAAAATTATTCGAGAGACTAAGGAAGTTCCAGTTGAAGCTTAACCCAGCTAAGTGTACATTTGGGGCAACCTCAGGAAAGTTGCTAGGCTTCATTGTCAGTAAAAGGGGCATTGAAGTTGACCCAGATAAAATAAAAGCCATACAAGAATTGCCATCCCCGCGCACGCAAAAAGAAGTCAGAGGATTTTTGGGAAGATTTAATTATATCGCTCGATTCATTGCTCAGCTTACCAATCAGTGTGACCTAATATTTCGACTCCTTCGAAAGAGCAACCCGGGAGAATGGAACGAGGAATGCCAAGAGGCTTTTGACAAAATAAAGCAGTATTTGTCTAGTCCTCTAGTGTTAGTACAGCCAATCCCAGGAAAACCGTTGATACTGTATCTGACTGTGTTCGAAAGGTCAATGGGCTGCGTACTGGGGCAGCATGATGAGTCAGGTAAAAAAGAAAAGGCGATTTACTACCTCAGCAAGAAGTTCACAGAATGTGAGGTAAGGTATTCGTCAATTGAAAAGCTATGTTGTGCTTTAGTTTGGGCAGCTCGGAGACTCAGGCAGTATATGTTGTATCATACGACATGGCTAATTTCAAAGCTAGACCCGATAAAGTACATGATGGAATCGCCTTCACTCTCAGGAAGAATGGCACGGTGGCAGATCTTATTTTCAGAATACGACATTGTCTATGTAAACCAAAAGTCAGTAAAGGGAAGTGCAATAGCTGACTTCTTAGCAGCACGAACAATGGAAGAATACGAGCCTTTGAAATTTGATTTCCCGGATGAGGACTTGATGTGCATTACAAAAGAAGAATGTGAGTCGTCAAGAGCAAAGCCATGGAAGATGTACTTTGATGGGGCATCGAATACATTGGGGCATGGGATCGGAGCAGTCTTGATATCTCCAGAAGGGAGCCATTATCCATTTACCGCTAGATTGAATTTCTTCTGTACTAATAACATAGCGGAATATGAGGCTTGTATCATGGGACTTCGTGCAGCAATTGAACGGAACATCAAAATCTTAGAAGTGTATGGAGACTCAGCGTTGGTAATTTACCAAATCCGTGGAAATTGGGAAGTAAGAGATCCGAAGTTGGTCAAGTACAATGATCTGGTGACGGATCTAATTAAGGAATTCGAAGAAATAACTTTTAATTACTTCCCACGAGAAGAAAACCAATTGGCAGATGCCTTAGCCACTTTGGCTTCGATGTTCAAAGCAAATAGAGAAACAGAAGTGATGCCCCTCAGAATGAGCATATATGAGGCTCCAGCACATTGTTGTAGCATTGAGAATGAGGTCGATGGATTGCCCTGGTTCCATGATATTTTGGAATATGTCAAAAATCAAAGGTATCCTGAGCAAGCAAATGAGAACGATAAAAGAACACTCAGAAGAATGGCGGTGGGATTCGTTCTTGATGGGGATATCCTGTATAAAAAAGGAAAGGATCAGATACTTCTGAGATGCGTGGATACCGTTGAGGCCAGAAAAATACTCGAAGAGGTCCACGAAGGAGTTTGTGGGACATATGCCAATGGTTTCTCTATGGCCAGGAAAATCATGAGACTTGGTTATTACTGGATGACGATGGAAAGCGACTGCATCAGTTATACACGAAAATGCCACAAATGTCAAATTTACGTTGATAAGATTCATGCAGCCCCTTCGCCCCTTCATGTCATGACTTCTCCATGGCCTTTTGCTATGTGGGGCATGGATGTCATAGGACCGATTTCCCCGAAAGCCTCTAATGGACACCGATTCATTTTTGTGGTTATAGACTATTTCACAAAGTGGATAGAAGCTACTTCATTTGCCAATGTAACAAAAACTGCCGTCTGCAAGTTCTTGAAAAAGGAAATCATTTGTCGATATGGTTTACCTGAGAGAATCATTTCAGATAATGCCATGAATCTGAACAACAAGATGATGAAGGAAGTGTGTGAGCAATTTCAGATAAAGCATCATAATTCCTCACCCTACCGTCCGAAAATGAATGGAGTTGTTGAAGCGGCTAATAAGAATATCAAGAAAATTATCGGGAAGATGACTGAGACATATAAAGACTGGCATGAAAAGCTACCATTCACTTTGTTTGCATATCACACATCCGTGCGAACATCTATGGGGGCAACTCCTTTCTCCTTGGTCTATGGCATGGAGGCCGTGTTGCCCATCGAGGTTGAGATCCCCTCTTTACGAGTCTTAATGGAGTCAAAATTAGAAGAAGCAAAATGGGTTTGGGATCGATATGATCAGTTGAATCTTATTGAAGAAAAGCGCTTAAAGGCAATCTGTCATGGACAGATGTACCAGAAGAGGATGATTGCGGCCCATGATAAGAAAATACGGCCAAGAGAATTCCACGAAGGAGGATTTGTACTGAGAAAGATCCTTCCAATACAGAAAGACTTCCGGGGAAAATGGGCACCGAATTGGGAAGGACCATATGTTGTAAAGAAAGCTTTCTCAGGTGGAACCCTGATTCTCACTGAAATGGATGGGAGGGAGTTACCTAATCCGGTGAATTCAGATGCCGTGAAGAAATACTATGCTTAAAAAAAAAGAGAAAACCAAGATGAAAACCCGAAAGGGCGTCTTGGTAAACAAAAGGGGATCAAGATGAAAACCCAAAAGGGCGTCTTGGCCAACAAAAGAAGGTTGGGACGAAAACCCGAAAGGGCATCCTAATGAAGCAAATTTGAACTCAAAAAGCAAGAAGACTCAAACAGGAAGTCAAACGGCAAGGCTACAGTATTTCAAGTATTTCTGAAAGCTCGAAACCTTCTATCCATCGAACATAATCCTTTTTTCTTTCACGACACTGTCAGCTGTTCTTGGTCAACTTTCTTTGTTTATCACTTTTGAAATAAATGAATGGAAGTTTCCCTTCCATACCTACTTGGGCATTTTCATGCATTCTATTGTATGGTTTATTTAAATGCTAAATAGCAAATGACATGCTCTGAACAAAAGGAGTGTTAAGCATTACCTGGATGAAAATTTGACATGTACAAGAGTCTCAAAGCAAGACAAAAGTCCAACCAGGGGTAAAAGAGTGATATCTGAGAAACACAGAGTACTCGTAGAGTTTGAAGATGGGTAAAAGCCTGAAGAGGAAATCAAGATTCGAAACAACAGACACAGATCATCAAAAAATTTCGACAGAAGGAAACATATGACAGACATGCCTAGGGCGCATAGTATAATCATGTAGGTATACAGGCATTTAAGACAAACATATGCATATCATGATAACATCATGCATGACATATACAGGTATTTCAGCAGAACAAGGGGTTTCGATGACTCTACTGAATCAAGGAAAGGACACCTAAGCTCCACCAGATGATATGGTACTTCGAGGTACCTTTAATATTTTTTGTTTCAAAAAAATCAACTCATGTTACAGAGATGAGTTGAGCCTCAAGGCACGTTGAGGTATTTTTAATTTCTCTTTCAAAAATCAACTCATGTTACAGAGATAAGTTGAGCCTCAAGGCACGTTGAGGTATTTTCAATTTCTTTTTCAAAAATCAACTCATATTACAGAGATGAGTTGAGCCTCAAGACACGTTGAGGTATTTTCAATATTTTTTAACTTATGTTTCAAAAAAATGAACTCATGTTACAGAGATGAGTTGAGCCTCAAGGCACGTTGAGGTATTTTCAATTTCTTTTTCAAAAATCAACTCATATTACAGAGGTGAGTTGAGCCTCAAGGCACGTTGAGGTATTTTCAATTTCTTTTTCAAAAATCAACTCATATTACAGAGATGAATTGAGCCTCAAGACACGTTGAGGTATTTTCAATATCTTTTAACTTATGTTTCAAAAAACTCAACTCATGTTACAGAGATGAGTTGAGCCTCAAGGCACGTTGAGGTATTTTCAATTTCTTTTTCAAAAATCAACTCATATTACAGTGGTGAGTTGAGCCTCAAGGCACGTTGAGGTATTTTCAATTTCTTTTTCAAAAATCAACTCATATTACAGAGATGAGTTGAGCCTCAAGACATGTTGAGGTGTTTTTAATATCTTTTAACTTATGTTTCAAAAAAATCAACTCATGTTACAGAGATGAGTTGAGCCTCAAGGCACGTTGAGGTATTTTCAATTTCTTTTTCAAAAATCAACTCATATTACAGAGGTGAGTTGAGCCTCAAGGCACATTGAGGTATTTTCAATTTCTTTTTCAAAAATCAACTCATATTACAGAGATGAGTTGAGCCTCAAGACACGTTGAGAGAGAGAGTCGATTGAAGAATCATATTTTGCACCCCTGAAGTTACAATGGAGTTGATCGAAGATACGGATCTTGCATCCTTGAAGCTACAGTGGAACAGGTTGAAGTTACAAGTTTTATCTTCCTGAGGTCATATCGAGGCAAATTGAAGATACCAAGATTTCATCCCTGAAGTTACAATGGAGCTAATCAAAGATACAGATTTTGCGTCCCTGAAATTGCAGTGGAGCAAGTTAAAGCGACAAGTTTCATCTTTCTGAAGTGGTAGCAGAGCAGATTGAAGATACCAGATCTCTCTGAAGTTGCAGAAGAGTAGATCACGATGAACTTTTTGAGGAGAAAGATCGAGGCTACAAGTCATAACTCTGAAGTCGCAATGGATTGAACCTAAAGCTGCAAGACACGGTAGACTGGAATGAAGCTACCTGAAGAAGAGAAGTGCCAAAAAGGTCAATACTCAGCAAGATTGGGCAAAATTGGCCTTTCTTTATGTCTTTGCTCTATTCCTGTTACACGACAATGAGCAAAGAAGGGCAGCTATCATAGGCCAATTTTGGCCTGTTGAATTAAGTACACCAATTACCCCATTCATTAAAACCCAAACCCCATTTACAATACCCAAATACCCGGTTTACAATAAATCCCTAAACCCAATTACTACACCTACCTATTACATAGCCCAACACCAAATAGACCCAACAAAACCACTAAACTACCTGACACCTAAGCCCAAATAAACCCAAACCCTGGCCCAATTACCACAAATAGACCCGGGCCTGACTAACCTAACCCTAACCAGCAGAAGCCCTAACCCCCTACTACCCACTTGTGCTGCCGCCTCTAGCCTCTGACGTTCTGACTCAGCAGCTGCAGCACCGCCCCAAGGTCAAATCCACCGCCCTTGTGCCTCAAGCCATACCTGCAAACATTAAAACACGAAAGGACAGAAAGCAATAGGATGATGATTACAAAAACAATTTGTAAAAGAAATCAAAGGCTATAAAAGCCGAGAGATTTCACAATGTAAAGGATTCGGTTTTTTCTTTGAAATATAAAAAAGTAGAGCAGTTTAACACCAAAATCAGTCACATCCAGATACTAAACAGCAAAGAAAAGGAAACCAACCCGAGCATAACAACGAAGGGATACCCCTGAATCGCATAAATATCAGAGAACAGATTCGAATCATAAGGTGATTTTCTTATTTTCATGCATGTTTTTTTAAATAATAATAACAGCAATAATATAGAATAAAAGAAAAAAGAAAAAAAATTAGAAAAAATTACCTTTTTTCGGCCACCGTTCCGGTGGCCGAAACTGTGGCGAACGGCGGTCCGATGACCGGCGATAACCGGACGGTAATCGGTCCGGTGACCGGAGCTCTTCGGGAAACCTTCCCCCCTCCCTCTTTTTCCTTCCCCTCTATTTTCTCTCCTTTTTTTTCTTTTCTCCCCGTGCAAATGAGCCCCAAACAAAAAATTTTATCTTTTATAGTATTTGAACCCGGGTCGGGTCGACCCGACCCAACCCAAGAGGATCCGCGTGTTTTTCACGACTTTTGGGCTATTTACCACTTCGATCCCTCCGCTTTTCTGGTGATTTGCAATTAAGTTTCTAAAGCTTTTAAATTGACCCCGATAATTTATTATGTATTGCAATTTGGTCCCCTTTGCAACGCTGCGTTTTAAAAGCTCGGGGAAATTGCTGCTTTGGTCCCCTTAAGTTTAACCTGTGTTCAAATCAACCCGTTTTGTCTTTCTTTGTTTTAAAATGTTGCCCAGAGGTTCTGTTCCGTTTCTAATTTGATCCTGATTTGTTATTTAGGCATTTTACGCTATTATTGTTATTACTATTATTGTTATTACTATTATTATTATTATTATTATTATTATTATTATACCTTTATTCCTATCAAGTGCTAGTATTTTTTTAAATGCTTATATATATTATTATTATATTTTTATATCCTCTTATGTATTATATAAATATTTTTAATGCTGTTATTTTTAGCACTTATATATAAATGTTACAAACAAGCACTCAATGTTACTCATTTTAAAATATATATGCGTATGAAAATTCGTGAAATAGCATTAATAGTTACTTTTTGATTTTAATACTTATATATTGTATAGGTACATGTATTTTTGTTATACTATTATATATATATATACTTCTTTATATAATACGTATATGTGTTTTCACATTATATATACATTCATATTTTTTCTTCTTTATGTGCATATTATTGTCATTATACTCATTTCATTACTATATTTTAACATTATTCTTATTATTACAATTTTGTATTATATTTTTATATATATCATTATACCCTTCATTGTTAATATATTTTTGTATACATATTACGATTGTATCATTAATATATGTCATTATTCCTATCACGTCATTAATATTATTTTCGTTACAACAATTTTTATTACTATCATTTGTTTTTAATATTTTCATTACAAATTATACAACATTTTTACCCTACGCCAAATCCACCTTTTTATAAAGGCAATATTTCGGTATTTAGAAATTCGAGAAACCGTGCCCTAACGTATTGGGCTTCGATTTTCTCGTTTAAGTCTAAATACTCAAATATCCTTCTTAAAACATAAATTTTAAAAACCTATATATATTATTATCATTTTGCATATCATGTTATCATTCTTGTTCATATTATCTTTTATTGTTGCATTCCCTTTTATTTTCATTGTCATTTCATCACACGTCTTACAAATTACCTTTTTACCCGACGTAAAAATGATTTTCATAAAAGGCAACGTTCGTACTTAGACACTCGGGAAACTGTGCCCTAACGTATTGGGTCTCAATTTTCCGTTTAAGTCTAAAAGACGGATAGCCTTTCAAAGTCCAAGTATAATTTTAATATAAAAACTTATTCTCGAGAATTCGAGATATTGTGTCCTAACGTATTGGATGTGATATTTTGTTATCTCGAGATAAGATTTTCTAAAACCGAGGCAATGTTCGGTACTCAGGAATTCGAGAAATAGTACCCTAATGTATTGGGCTTCAATTTTCTTCGTTTATCCCGAGCATTCGAATATCCTCTCAAAATAGACTCAAAATAAAAGGCAAATTTAGCTTCAAAGGTCGAAATGTCATACCCTAACGTATTGGATGTGACGTTTTGCCTTAAGGCAAATCAGCCCTTTTCACATTTTCGACCAATCCCCAAACGACTTTAAAGCAAATAAGGATCGTATTTAAAATTCTTTCAAGTTTTCAAATCATCGACTTCAAAGACATCAATTAATCAACAAGGTACCAGTTTCTGGGCGTATCGGGGGTGCTAATCCTTCCCCGTGCGTAACAGACTCCCGAACCTATTTTTCCGGTATGCGGACCAAAATCATTGTTTTAATAAATTAAATAGTTTATCAAAAACAACCCCCCTTTTTGAGGTGACCGATCGCACCCTAAAAAAAAGATCGGTGGTGACTCCAGTTCATATTTTTAAGTCGACGTCCGTTTTGTTTTCACAAAAAAGGTATCGACATGAAGCATTGAGGTGAATTAATTTTTTCAACCTAAGACAGTCCAAATTATGAATATTAAAACATAATATAATTAATTTCAGTTTTTATCCAATTTATTTTGGGTTAAATAATTATTATTAATTATATCATGGAAAGGAGGCCTATTTGTGCTAAAACAAAAGACTGATCCAACTGAGCAATCGGGCTACCCAAACCCGTCCAAAATGTTGACCCAATCAACTCAAATTAGCTGATTTATTGACTTGCAAATTAGCCCTTGAAGTCTCCTTGAAATCGCATCCAAACCCCTCTACTTATTATGCTTTTGTAGATTTGCCCCTAGCTAAATATAGCAAGTTGAAATCTTCAACTTGTGCATGAGTGGTGACCGGCCATTGGGGGGAGTTAATGGCTGATAATTATTTTCTATTTTTAACAACCACTCCCACTATAAATACCCATTTCACCTATTCATTCAACACTCTTTTCATTCCACACATCTCTCTCTCTTTCACTGATTTTCTCTCTTCCAAAACCTCTCTTTGTTTCCCATTTTTCTCTTGTATTTCCATTGATGATTTTCCTCTTGGAAAAGAGCCCTTCAACCATCTTACGTAGCAGCGTTCAAGTTCTTGTAAAAGCCACAGTTCAAAATGAGTGGAGAATAAGGAGCGGAGCAAACTAGTCAAGCTTCGGAGAAACACTAGATTTGATTCTAGCTTCTTATCCTTTAACTTTTATTGTTGTTGTTATGAACATGTCTATTAATATTTTTTATATTTTTATTCTAAATTTAATTAACATGGCTTAAATTTAATTCGTGTTAGGTTGATTGCATTTCGTCTACTTAAGTTATTAAAATCATGTTTGTGTTGTTATAGGTCTTGGTAAATTGTCTGATTAAATAAAACCATGATTATGTTATACTTTCATTACAATTGTAAGCTAACTAATGGATTAATTATTAATCGTATTGAAATTGTAATTAATTGGCACAATACATAATCAGTGCATGTTTAATGTTCTAAGGTAGCTGAAGGTTAAATTAGCAACGGTATTAAATGGTACAGTAGCCTTGCATAACTTGCAAGATTATTGTAATTAAACTATTTCAATGTAGGAATATATTGTTACTTCACTTAATCTTTTACTTGTTTATTAAAATTGATTAATTGTTTGAACTGGCATAGTAATATGTTCAAGAGATTAGTTAATTTTGTAAGTCTGTATGTGCTATAGTTAACAAATTACCAAGTTGCCGTTAATTTATTCGTAACAACATGAATATGGTTTTAGTAATATTAAGTTAATAAATGTAATTGATCTAACATAATTATGTCATATTATTAAATTTATTTTTCAGAAATCATAAGTTGGAATTTTTACCTTTTTAATTTTCTTAGTTAATTTACTTAGTTAAAATCTAGTTTTATTAAACTCTTTTTCAAACACAAACGATTTTCCTTCTCCAAAGTGTTTTTAATTGCATTTCATAAATATTTTCTTACACAGTCTTTGTGGGTACGATAACTCGACATTTACTTGTCACTTTATTACTTGTTACGATTGTGTACACTTGCACATTTCCATCGTTCCACTTTCTATGACTGGCGAGGTGTTGTTTGTTACAACCGTTGTGTCTTCGAGCTACAGTTACCTCAACTTCAACTCAGTGTTTGACTCACTGATCGGTTATGCAAGTTACGTGTGCTAAAGAAACTCAATCGTCATTCTAACAACTTTAACAGCTCTATCCCCGACATGCTCTCTCAGTGCACTCTTTTACGCACCATTTACTTCCTGTACAACTCATTCACTGGTAACCTCCTCGCTTATGTTTTTAACATCACGAATTTACTAATCCTTAATGTGGCTAATAATTATCTTTCCAGTAAGATCGCTGTTGTTATTCAACTGTCTCTCCAGTCCATTGATTTATCTTCAAACAATTTCTCCGATGAAATACAGTCAAATTTCTCGACTAATTCTCAACTACGACTCATCAACTTCTCATACAACCGTTTTTCTAGTGAAGTTTTGACAAGTATTGGTTACTTCCAATATTTACAATACCTCTAGCTCGACTTGAATCAGTTGTACAGAACTTTACCGTAGACTATAGTGAATTGTTCTTCGTTGATACATTTAAGCCTTGAAGACAATAAGCTTAAAAGACTACTTCCAGGAAGCATCATTAGTGTTCCAAATCTTTAAGTGCTTGCTCTATCACAAAACAAACTTTCCAATCCAGTACTGGAAATCATTTTCTGTAAATCATCAGGAATAAAATGGCATCGTTGAAGATCGTGGAACTTGGATTTAGTGAGTTCGCTAAAGTCATTAGCCACGAAATAATGGAAGTTGCTTTACGACGTCGGCTAGGGAGGTTTTAGACCTTCACGAGAATCACATCCATGGCGGTTTTCCATCTTGGTTGACTAGTTTGAACCATATTAAAAATATTAGATATTACTAGAAACTTCTTCATTGGTTCATTACCGGTCAAAATTGGCAACCAATTTAAACCCAGGCAATTAAAGGGGAAGAGAGAAAGAGAGAAGAAGAAAGAAGATGGAAAAAATGAAAAAAAATTGTTTTGATGACGTCATCTATGACATCGTGCTTATGTGGCATGCCACATAGGCTATTTCATTGACCTATCGTTTGATTAACGGTCAACTCACGTTTTCCGTTAAAATTGGGCAGATTTCTAAAAAAAATCGTAACATTTAGGGGGTTAATAAAAAAAGGTTAAGGGCTCAAACCTAAAAACCTCTAAACGCTGATGGTATTTTATGCAATTAGGTTTTTTCTTTTCTCTTCTTTTTCCCTATAACCTTTCTTCTTCCCAATTTCCTTTTCTCTTCTTTTCTCTACTAGATATGTTTGCTTTCAATGGCTGATTTCGATTCTTTTCCTTCACCTTCTGCTATTGTTGTTGCTTCTTTGTTCAACATAGAAGGTATTGGGTTTGATTTTCAAAAGTGGGTTCAAATTCGGGTTACAAAGATCCAGATTACCCAATAAAATTTTTGGGTAGTTAGATTTTTTTCTGTTTGTTTCCTGAGAAAATATGAGAAATAATTTTTTTTTTTTGTTTACATTGCTTTCTTTTTAGCTTCTAGGATCTGGATTTATCTTTGTTTTATATTTTAAGTCTTGGGTTCATTTTCTTTTTTGGATTTTGGATTTCAAGTTTTTTCTCTTTTTTTAGTTTCTCTCTTTGTTTCCTGAGAAAATATGAGAAAGAAAAAAAAGATAGCTGGATTAGAGTTTGTAAACTCTTAAGACGTAATTAAGTTCCCTACACCTTTTTTTTCGATAATGCTAACCCTACATTAAGCTCTTCAGCAACTTTTGTTATTGACATATAAAAATATTGTGAAATAATTTCCCTGGACAACATCTTTGCATTATTGAAATTTTTAGCCTTCTTTTCCTTCATTAATCTCTGGTCTCCACAATGTCTGCCATTGTTAACTTTCAAAAGCTTTTGAGTTTCTAGTTCAAATAATGTTCTCAGTTCATTCCAAAAACCATTCTCAACAAAAATAATTATATAAATATATATATATATATATATATATATATTAAATCAGTTTATGAGTGTAAAAACTATGAGTCTCTTGATTTAAGCTTGGATTTTGTTCAACATCAACATATAAACAAAAACTATTCATTAATGGCATAGTATCGTAAAAGCTCATATCTTGTACGGGAAACTCATCGTCCACCATTAAATTATAAAATAAATTAAAAAATAAAATAAAAACTTAAATTATGATTGACGATATAACAGACATGAAGTTAAATTTAAGAGGTGGGGGTTGGTTGATGGTGGTGGAGAGGAAAATAAAAAAGGTTTAAGATATGTGATTTTGGTGGTGATTGGATATTGAGAAAGTGAGGAAAAATTTGGAGAAAGGAGTTAACAAAAGAAAGAAAAAGACGAAGAAAGGTAGAAGCATGCCTACAAAAAGAAAAAAAAAAGAAAAGGGAAGAATGAAAATTAAAATTAAAATAAAAACAAAAAAAGAGGTACAATAGGATGTCACGTGGCAATGAGCGATTGGCTAGCGTTGTCACATCAGAAAAAAATTAACAGTGCTAGACTTGGGTACCAAATTAGTTGACGGAAAAAATGTTTGGTTACCAATCTCAGACAAAAAAACCATAAGTACCAATTTGGGAGAAATGGACACGTTCGAGTACTATTTTTATATTTAACCCTATAATTTAAAATAAAATATTTTATATATTAAGAATGTTATTAAATTATATATTTTATTTTTATTAAACTATATTTAATAATAATTATATTAAAATATGATTAAATTATTTATTATTAAATTATATTTAATAATAATCTTATTAAATTTTAATGACAATAACAATAATTATGTATTCAAAAAAAATTATGTCGTCAGTTCAATTTTTTTCCTTATGCTATTATAGCATCTATTCTATTCAACCAAATAATTGAATTATTAATTACAGCTCTATTTTATTACAACTCTATTTAATTCTATAAAACTAAATATGCATGAAAATTATCATTACCATCCTATTTTACCTAAAAATTTACCGCAAATATAAATTGAGATGTTAAAACAGACCCTAATAATTTAAAAAAAAAAAAACTATACCCATTTTTTTCATTTGGAATATACATTATTATTTTTCTTCCTGTATTACCTGGAAATATATATCGAGACATTTGATAAATGATTTTAAGAAACAAAATTTACTAGCCCAGTTACTGAAGAACGGATTCTAAATGCCGCCATCAGCTCAATTACTAAAGAGCTACCTACTAAAATACTTTTATTTAAGACATAATAATTGATTTGGTACTCTAATTTACAAAAAAAAAAAAATATTTTAGTATTTTATTTAATTTTTGTCTTTTTAGTCTTTAAACTTGTGTTGTTTGTCAAATTATCTCAAAATGGATAGAAATTTTATTGATGTGGCATGCATATAGATTGTCACATCAATAATTTATTAATTTTTAAATTTTAAAAATTCATAACATTTATTAAAATTATTTAAAATTATAAAAATTGATTTGGTACTCTAATTTACAAAAAAAAAAAATTTAGTATTTTATTTAATTTTTGCCTTTTTAGTCTTTAAACTTGTGTTGTTTGTCAAATTATCTCAAAATGGATAGAAATTTTATTGATGTGGCATGCATATAGATTGTCACATCAATAATTTATTAATTTTTAAATTTTAAAAATTCATAAAATTTATTAAAATTATTTAAAATTATAAAAATTATTTTAGTATTACATTTAATTAAACTTACATTATTTGTCAAATTATCTCAAAATGGATGAAAAAGTTAACGTCTGCTAACTTTGTTGATGTAACATACACATGGACTGTCACGTCAACAATTAATTAAATTTAAAATTTTAAAAATTCATAAAAATATTAAATTTATAAAAAAAATATTTTTTTTAATAATTTTATTTTTTTAAAAAAATAACATACGTTAATTTTTCCATCCATTTGAGGTGATTTGAATGAAAAATTAAATAAATAGTTAAAAAAAATCAACAACCAAATAAAATGATTTTAAGAAACAAAATATACTAGCCAATTCAAAATAATGGTCAGCCCAATAATGCATTGAACCCAGATCCTCTGGATAAAACCAGATAACATTAAAATTAAAAGTTATTTCCATTGCCGGGAATTGAACCCGGGTCTCCTGGGTGAAAGCCAGATATCCTAACCACTGGACGACAACGGAACAGTTACGAGAGTAGCTATACAGTTATTAAAAAACGTAAACAAAAATTGACCAGCTCCAGAGCTTCTACCCATTCTATTATATGGAAACCAAACATAAAGACCAAGTTTTAAAAAAATAATTCCTTTCCTTAAATTGTAAACTTCAAATACTAATTAAATATATATTAAAAATAAAAAAATCCTCAAATAATTTCAAAAGAATTAATAGGTAAACTATCTATTTAATCACCCGAGTTTATCTGTATTTTTATTTTGGTCACTCATTTTAAAAATTTGTTATTTTAGTCACTCATGTTAGATAAGTTGTCAATTTTAGTCACTCTACCATTAAAATGAGTTTGATCACCAAATGGAATGCTGACATGGCATGGTATAATAACAAAAACAACAATCAATGTTTACCCATTTTATTAATTTAATCCTGATTTTGAAAAAACAAAAAATTTAACTCTTAGTATTTACGCATTATATCTATTTTGTCACGATTCTAATAATTAAGAAAATATAAATTAGAATTTTAAAATATATAGTTCAAAATTATTTAAATTTTAAACTTATAAAATATAAAAAGAAAAACATTTGGTGTGCATTTGTTTTAAGTTGTTTGTAATGGAATTTGATTTCCTCTTTAACAGCATTATCTAATTAGTTGCCTTTCAAATTCTAAAAATTTAAAAATCCTTTTTTGTTATTATTTTTATTCGAATAAATAATCCAATTTGACAATAAACACTTAAATGAAAAATTAATTCATTTTTACAATGAAAAATTGAAGTCAAAATTATATGAGCTCAAAATGATAAAGCAAAGAAAATATTTTAGAGAACGAGGAAGAAAAATTGGCTTTGATTGGGAAAGATGAGAAGGAAAAGTATGGAGTTTAGGGGAAGAATGTTGTGAAAATATAATAAATTTTAACAATTTTTAAATACTTTTATAATGTTTTGAGCATTTTATATATTATTATAAATATTAATAATTTTTGTGTATTTTTGAATTTTAATTTATATGTTATTAATTTTTAGAATCATGACTAAATTGATTTAATTTGTAAATATTAAGGGTTAAATTTATTATTTATTTTCAAAACCAATATTGAATTAATAAAATGGATAAAGATTAAGGGCTAATTTTATTATTATACTAGGCCACATCAGCATTATGTTTGGTGTCAACCCCATTTTAACTATAGATTAACTAAAATTGATTACTTATATAACAAGAATGACTAAATCAACAATTTATTTAATAAGAGTGGGTTAAAATAATAATTTTTTAAACGGATGACCAAAATAAGAATGTGAGTAAATTGGGATGACTAAATAAGTAGTTTATCCAAAAATAATTAGGCTTTCCTCAATATTTTATACCTAATTGAGCCCCTAAACTTATAAGTTGACCGAATCAACTTTTTGATTGACATTGATCTTTGATCTTTAATTTCTAAATGAATCATTAGTGTAAACGTTAACCGTTACCACGTGAACAAGACAAAAACAAAAAGTTTTAAAATTTTAAAAGTTCAGAATGAACCTAACAAGTAGTTTCCAAAATTATCTGAATTTAAAATCTATTTATTTATGTTGGTTTTAAAATTATAAAAAATATCATTAAAAATAAAAATATTAAAACTTATAAAAATATCATCAGAAATTATAATAATAAATTAAAATTATAAAATAAGATAACTATAAAAATTATAAATATAAAAAATTTTATAATGAATTAAATTTAAGTAAACTAATAAAATATGTGGTTTGATATTAAAAAAAAGTTACTTTGAATTCGAATTTAACATAATAAATCAAATAAATTAGTTGGCTGGAGAATTCATTTAAAATTTATGTTTTTTTTTTTATTTTTATGAATTTTTAATTTTAGTAATTTTAAATGATTTTTATACCTTTTAGGGTAAACTATTTACTTAGTCATTCAATTCTTGCAATTTCATCACTCAACTTTTATGGTACTTTTATTTTAGTCACTCAATCGTTAAACCTCTAATGGCAGTTAACCATACACGTCATATCATGTTCACACTTTCGCTTTGGTCATCCAACTTCTAGGTTGATTTCATTTTGGTCACTCAAAAAAATCATTTTTTTAAGTATTGATCAGGGTAAAGAAAAATTAAGGATTAAAGTAAAAAAGCGATAAAAATTAAAATAATGCTTTAAAAATTGTCAAATTGTACTTATTTACACCCTTCCGAAAGTTTTAATTTTTTTCAATATTGAAATTTTAAATTTTAAAACATTAAATCAATTAAATAAGTTAATGAAAATTTTTTATTCCTTGATAGTGTTAACTAAGTTGTTACTATAATATTGAAATTAATTTAGTCTCCTATTAAATTTTAAAATCTTATTTTATGTTTCCAAATTAAAATTTAGGTGATTAATTTAATTAATTTAAATATTACAATAACAAACCGGTTACAATTTGACAAATTTTAATGCAATATTTTAGTTTCTACCACCTTTTCACTTTAATCCTTAATTTTTTTACCCCAATCAATACTTTAAAAAATAGTATTTTTTTTAGGTGAACAAAATGAAAGCAACCTAGAAGTTGGGAGACCAAAATGAATGTGTGAACGTGATATGGTGTGCACAGTTAACCGTTATTACAAATTTAACAGTTAGGTGACTAAAATGAAAGCACCCTAAAAATTAAGTGATGAAATTGCAATGATTTCATTCGCCATAAAAGTTGTGTGACCAACTAGGCAATTTACCCTAATTTTTATAATTTTTAATGTTTTTCAATAACTTTTTATAAGTTTTAAAAAATTGAAATTTTTTTTTTATGATTTTTATAAATCTTTATAATTTTCACAATTTCAAAATAAGCCTGAACAATTGGATGTCTAGACTCAAAGGAACTAGGACAATCATATGTGCAAATTCATTCTAAACTAAAATTTTTAATTAATTTTTTAAAATTTTTTGTTTTGCTAATGTGGCGATTGTTAACACCCACATCAGGGAGTTCGTCACAAATTAACAGTTAACATTAGCCAAAGGGGTTGATTTGGTAGTGTTTTGTAAATTCAAGGGCTCAATTGGAGCAAAAAGTTGGAAGGGGCTTACTTGATTTTTTTCTCTTTTGAAATTCTTTGAGGCCCTTATATACTATTAAGCCGAATAAAACTGATTTATCAAGTTTTAGGATAAATTACACCATTAGTCACTAAATTATGGGTAAGTTTTTCGTTTTAGTAACTTAACTAAAAACATTTACAATTTGGTCACTGAACTATTCAAAAATTTTTATTATTTTATTTCCATTGCCAAGAGTTGAACCCGGGTCTCCTAGGCGAAAGCTAGATATCCTAACCACTGGACAACAATGGATCAATTGCAAGAGGAGCTATACAGTTATTAAAAAACGTAAACAAAAATTGACCAGCTCCAGAGCTTCAAAGTCCAAATTATAATTTTTTTTAATTAAGTTATCAAAACGAAAATTTACTTATAATTTTGTAATAAATGGTGTAATTTACCTAAGAGGGGTAACATTTCGAATTAATTTTGGAGGAGGTTGCAATTGTCCTGCAGTATTCTAATCTTTAAAAACCCCAATCAAATCACCCATTTTTTCACAGTTTTAAAAATTATTTTGATATGCCATTTTAAAACTACTTTCACTAATTTATATATAAAGTATTTATTATTATACTTAAAAAATATAAATTAAAAAAATAAAAGTTTAAATAATAAATTTTCTATCTTATAAATTAAAAATCAAACTGAACCAAATATATTTAAGTGGTAACCAAATTGAATCAAACACCATAGTTCAAATAGATTTCCAATTTTCTCAATTTTTCTCTTAGCCCTATTTCAAACATTAAGATACTTAACAATGTTCAAATAATCCAAACATGATGGAAAACCTCAACTTTTTCTGTTAAAGTTAAACAAAATAAAATTTGATTTTACTGTTTTCCATGTTTTTCTGGAAGTTTGGAGGTTTGCTTCAATAAAAATATGGAAAGGGGAGAAGGACATAGAAATATCACATGAAAGAATCAGAGGAACAATCCAATTTAGGGCTAATTCTCCATGGTTGTAGTTGAAAATTACTTTCCAAAATTATTGTGAAAAATTGTGATTTGTTAAATTTTAGTATTTTCTGTTGTTAAAAATTATCGGTAAAGGTTAAAATATTATTTTTAGACATGATAATAGTTAGTAAAAAATTAAAATTTAGTTAAGATATATAATATTTAAATAATTTAATATAACAATACATAAGTATAAATTTTAAATACCTTTTAAATAATTAATATAAATTATTTGTAAAATTAATTATACATAAAATATCTTCAAAAATTAAATATAGAGGTTTTATGAGTTGAGTTAGGCATAAGCATGATATTAACAAATTTTATTATTGCCTAAGCCCGACTTGGCCCTAATATAGGCTTAATATTTTGCCCAAACCCATCTATATTTGTAAATTGTTAACCTAGGCTCATTTTAGGCCCGCCCATATTATTTTTATTTTATTTTAATATTTAATAATTATATATATTTATTATATTTTAGTAAATAGTCATTTTATTTTAATTTTTACGTATTATATATTACTATAGATTTAATTTTTTTACATGTTATAAATTACATAATATATAAAAACAATATAATATAAAACATGGCAAACTTGAAAAACGAGTCGGGTTGGATTAGACCATGCTCGAGCCTTGAATGTTCAAGGTCAAGCCCGACTCATATTTTAAATGGATCTAATTTTTTTTGGTCAAGCATTTTTTTTAGATTAGTATTTTTTACCAAACCCTCTTAAAATTTGAGTAAGCCTTCAACCTGGGTAGGTAGTTCAACCCATAAATAAGTCTACTTAAATATAATAATAAATTATATTTAAATAATTTAATACAGTGATACATAAAATATAAATTAATTTAATTTTTATATCCATTTTAAATAGTTAATATAAATAAAAGTAGTTTGATAAATTTCACTTGAAAACACAAAAGTCACAAATAACTAAATCTCAGCTTTTGCGTTTGGTTGAAAGAACATTTTTTTAGTGCACTTTTAACCCAAAAGCCAAGTATTCTTCATTGCTTTTGCGATAAAAAAAAAAAACACTTTTGAAATCCCAACAGTAATAAATAACATTACCTTAATTGAAGGAATTATATATATATATATATATTCAAATATGAAGGGTATGTTTGGATGAGGGATTTAAAGGAGTGTCTCATTTGTATCATGATTTTTAAAATTCTAAAAATGAATTTACTTGTTTAGATAAGTATATTGAAGAATTTCAAAATTTGTGAGTAATTTCAATAGAAGATTTTAGTAATTTTTTTTTTCAAAATTCATTTAAAGAGGTGATTTTTTAAAATTATTTAAAAATTTTATTTGATTTAAGATATATGGTCTCACTATAAGATAAAAACTTAAACTTCAATAATCATTTTTATTTAAATCTAATAAATATTTTTAAATTTTCATTTTATTAAAATTATTTATATTTTTTTAAAATATAACTCATATTAAGTATTTTTATATTAATTATTTTTAATCTAATTATTCTTCTTTTATCTTTTTTTATAAATAAATTATTTATCCAAAATGATAACATTTTAAAAATATAAAAAATTTTAAAATATTGCATCCAAACACTTTTTTTTCAAATATTTCCACGCAAGAATTAAAAAAAAATTCGTGAAAGGATGTGGTTGGCTGAGGGAGCCAACTGTGCTCATGTTTTGGATCTAAAAGTTTATCGGTTGATATATAATTTATATCTATCTATAATATATATAAGTAGAAGTTTGAAAGATATTTTTAAACTGATAAAAATATTTTTTTATTTTTTTATATTACTAAATTTATTTTTAAAAAAGTTGAAGTAAAATAGAATTTGTGATACTTATACATTTAAAAATAATTAACTTTTAATATCACATGCGTTATATGTGATTTTATGCATTTAATATTTAATTAATTTTTAAATATTATATTTTTTATTGTTGTAATTAACATAAAATAATATTTCTTATTTTAATTATTGAATATAATTAAAATACATTAACTCTTTATTCAAAAATTATAATGGAGATTTTCATATCATAATTAAAGTATTTTTAACACATTCAACATACAATATAGTTTTACTATATGTAATTAATGCAGAATAACATTATTCAAAATAATAGTTGATTAACATAATTAACTTAATATATAGATTAAGTGATAATTAAGATGTTGATAATTCTGTTCAAGTAATAACTCTATTTTACATCAATAAAATTAACATAACATTTTTTTTTACTTCAAAGTTTTTAAACTAATAACTGTTATTTAAATTATAATTATCACAACTTTTTTCCTATATTTGATGCTTGAAGATCTATTTAAGTATAACTCTATTTTAAAATCAGTACAATATTTTTTTAACTAATAATTATAAATTGAATTATAATATTTTTAAATGTGTAATAATTATCACAACTTCTATTTTACTTCAACTTTTTTTATTTTAAAATGTGAATTTAATTTTTTTCAAATTCGTGCTTATATATATTGTAGATTATAATTCAATTTACAATTCTTAATTAAAAAATGTGGTATTAATTTTAAAATAGAGTTATTATTTGAATAGAAATCTAAGCATAACATATAGGGAAAGGGTTGTGATAACAATAATTTTAATTTTCATTAGACTAGTAGTCCAAATATCCAAAAGTATAAAGTCAGTGAGGTACAAATGAATAGTTTTGCAAAAATAAAAATAAGAAATATGAAGTTTTTCTCAAAATCCTGGCATTGACTTTGAGAAGATATAATATTTTTTTGTTGTGTATGTAATAACCTTTAAATAATTTATTCGTCTGATAGATCATGAAAGATTTAATAAACATCTTATGATTGTTGTTAAAACTTTTATATGAATTACTATATAGTGAAGTTTATATTAAAGTTTGGCTAAACTACCAAAATAGTCACTTTTGTTTACCTCTGGTTACATTTTAGTCACTTATGTTTGAAACGTTACATTTTAGTCACTTACGTTATTGCGTTGTAACATTTTAGTCAATAAGCCGTTAATTGTTGTTAACGGTATAACAGTAAGCTGACGTGGCACATTAAATCATCATCTCAAATAAAAATTTTATGTTAATTTATACAATTAGTCCCCATATTTTTTTTGCTTTGAGCAAATTAATTTTTTTTTTCTTTTATGTTCTTCAACTTTCCTTTTTTTTTTTCTTTATTTTCCATTTTCTTCTACTTCTCCCTCTGTTCCCCCCCAAGTTCTGACGCTCTTCATGTAAAAGCATTTCTGCATGGTCACTCTCAGCAGTCAACAACTTTAGGGCATGCGCAACCATCCTGATGAAAAGAAAACACACACACACACACACATATATACATATATATATATATATATCTCAAAAAAATGTACAAGAAAATCCAAGCTCTAATTTCATGATAAGCTTTTATAGTTTTCAAAAATATATATATACTGAAATAACACCCCTATATAAAGCTCTAAAATTGCACTGTTAGCAAACAGAAATATATGAAGATGGAAATATGACAGCTCACCAAGGACCAAATCCATTCAAGCATTCTACTAATACAACCTGAGAAATACCCAAGGCACAATTTAATTTAAGGTTAATGAATCAAAAGGAGAATTAATAAAGAATGCAAATTGATATTAAATCCCCATACGTCACCTTAGTATTTTCCTCAAGAATTCTAATTATAAGCCCCATCAACCTATGTCAGAAGCCATTGGTGTCAATTGAATGTTTTTTTGTGCCAAGTTGTACATGCTTTCTAACCCCTAATGCAAGAAAATAAATCAAGTGATTATTTCAAAGTCCAACTATCATGCATAAACTATCAACACTACGATATATGTTACACATGGAAGGTACATACCACTGTCAATGGCCTCATGTATAGCAAGTGAGAAATATACAACTTTATCCAGTTATATGTTGCAGAACAGAGACTATTAGCATTACCCAACATTATTTGTATCGTACTTCTCAAGCCCTCTAGAGTTTGCTGGTGAACACACTTAAACCAGAATGCACTTGAATCCAGCTTAATTTATCTAACCTCACCACTTCTCCCATGCCTATGCAAGAGAAATCTCAAATTATTTATCTATGGTGGAAGTGGATCTTGAAGCAAAATAAAAGAAAAAAACAATGTTAAAAGAAATGGAGAAGGGAGGAAAACTAAAAGAGAAGCAGAAAAGAATGGAAAATAAAGAAAAAAAGAAATTTAAAAAGAACATAAAAGGGAAAAATTTAAATTACTCAAAATGAAAAATTATGGGGACCAATTGTATAAATTTGTAAGACCCTATACTTGGCACGATCGCCAAGCTCGAGTAATAGGATGCTACACCACTGTTACAACATCACACATTATATAACGTCTCATTAGCATGTGAACCTCATCAAATTTGAACATTTATAGAGATTCCAAACTAAGAATACCCTAGATGACGTTAAGTTGCCAAATATACATAAAAACGAGCTTATAACAAATTAAAAGCATGCTTTAAGACCACTTAACAAAAATTACCAAAAGATCACGTATGTATCAATACTAATTCAATGATATCGATATTTCTCATAGATGATATCAATACTGATCAGAAAATCGACACCAAACCAGCATTATGTTTTCCTGCAAAAATTAAAGCTTAGCAATTATCGACACCTTATCAAAAGTATCGGTATTATTACCTTGAGTATTAATACTCGAGAAATGGTATCAATACCAAAATGAGCTACTATTTTTCTACATATTCGAATTAGTTCAAAAATATCGACACTCATGCCCAATTATCGATACCTCTGTACTCAACAGCAAAAATTATACCAAAATAGAGAAATTAACACAATCAAGCACATACCATATCAACAAGTTCATAAAACCTCAACAATCATTAATAATGTCCATATTTGCAGTTTAATGAATCGTCAACAAACTAAACCATGTAAACCAACAAACTGATGACATACATCCATAATTTTTATGAGTAATGAAATCATGCAAACATCCAAAAATATCATGGCAATAATCAACCACAAGCCTACCATATTGCCTTATTCCCCTAGTTAAAATAATAGTAATAATATCACCTACTCAATTACTAAGCCTGATTGGATCACTTCCTTGAAATTTTCGCACCGCTCACATCGCAAACACTAAATATCTGCAATGGATAGAGAGAGTGGGTGAGCTTAAACAAGCTTAGTGAATGTCGAAGTAACTACAAAGTATACACAATATCAAAGGTTAAACAAGAGCATACAACAACACGTTCACAACCATATTCTAACCAAGTCACGATAATAAATTATCACTTCATTAAATCATAAAACTAGCATGTACTCCATATACAACCACACTTAACTTAATACAAATAGTTCATTTTACAATAATTCATAAAGACTAAACAACATATACATGTTTTAATAACTCACAAGTCTAGCTTATATATTCACATGCATTCACAAGTTAAATGAAAACGACCCACCATAATAACATACGCAATTTACTATGAAAACAAACTAATGTCTTCATGAAACTTAAATCGACTCATTTAGAATATATTTTTACATGCTTATACATCCATCTCACATCGTATTATCACAATACATATGATCACATTAAACGATAATTTGACACTTAAAGCTATGAAACATAAAAGTGGGCTCTACCACCACACATCGAATACACGAATCTCTAATACACCAAATGACTCGTAGAGTCAAACATATCCTAAAAGCATAACATTTAGCTAAAACTCTCTAATACACCAACATACCCGGTGAATAGAGCTTGGCTCACATTCCTTTATCTCTCCAAATTGTCTCAGGACTTTAATGCCCAAATCACAAAACGCAAGGGTGAGTACTCACAATCCTATGACATGATCCAATGGTTTCAAGAAATCACAAGACCAAAATATCCACAATTACACAATTATAATTGTTGGTTTAATGCACATCATCTCTGTTCATATTCATCAATTTACATCATAATCTCATACATAATGTGCGCTTATTGGATTCACATTTAATTACACTTTAAGTGCCATAATAATGCTCGTTGAGCTATCATTTATCAAATATGACATGTGTGTATTAAAATTGGTACATCATATATCACATACAAGTTTTTTCACATATTACCTGTCATAATAGTATCACATTCCACAATTTAACACATATGTACTTACCGATTTCTACATGCTTTCACTGCACATTTATTTCTCTAACACATCATCACTCTCATTCGGTATGTTTAATATGCCCATGACTAACACATTCACAAGAGTTATCGCAATATATGTCACATGTCACATTATCACAACTTAATATTTAATGCGCATCACATAATCACACACTTTGCAAATTAAGTGAAGGGTATAAAAAAGCCTAAACTCGGAACTTAGAGTAGGAGTTTAGGCTACTCTTAAGCTCCCAATTAACACTATGAATCATGTCTACTAGCAGCGATTTCAAACACTCACCGTTCACGCTTTTGCCTAATTGTCGAAAGCTTAAACTAGTTTTTCGTTGCCTTTCGCTTTACTCGTTGAAGGTCCTAGTGATTCCGAAACTTCACCAAAATAAATCAAACCATAATCACACTTAACATCTAGCCAAAGACTCATCAAAACCAACTACAAATACAAGCCTAAGCTAAATACTCATGAAATTGAAATTTTCAACTAACAAACTTGAAACTCAAATATCTTAATCTTTACTCATTCTCATTCCCTATAATTGATTCCAATCATCTAATTATACATCTAAGAACAATTATCAACCTTCAAACTACTCTAAACTACACATATTCATGGATCCAAAATTTCAACATGCAATGACAATTTTCACGAAAATTTATTAAAACGTTGGAATTCTTTAATGGAACTTTAAGGAATGTTTAGTAACCTTTTAATCACATCAAAACTAATGGAAAAACACTTTGAAACCTCGTTTTTATTCAAATTCCCAAAATCCACTATTAACGACCCAATTTTTGGCTTTTATTTAAAACATTCGATTTAATGGGTAAAAACTCTATTTAAAAGACTAGATAACATCAAAAACTAATAGGAAAACAAAATATTACCTCCATTATGAGAAGAAAAAATATTTAATCGAAAACCCGAAAAACCCACGAGTTGAGCAATGGTAAAATCAATGGTGTTCTTGATGCTCCTTTTTGTAATTCTAGGAAGGTTAATGTTTGGAAGATGATAGAAAACAAGATATGAGAGTTTTGAATATTGAAATTGAAAGATAAAGGTTTTGGGATTTTTCCTCTCTAAGGGTGTAACACCCTTAACCTGTATCCGTTGCCGGAACAGGGTTACGGAGCATTATCGGGGTTTACAGAACATTTCCAGATAATTTAAAATGATTTCTATTCATTTTACCAAAATTAGTCATAATGTCCCTTACAAGGGCCCTCAAGACCCAAAACATGCATTAAAATTGAATCGGGACTAAATTAGAATCTCAGGAAATTTTTTGCAACAATTTAAAATTTTCCTTAAATAAGAAGTCACACGCCTGTATGGTGAGGACACGCCCATGTCCCTAACTCGTGTAATCTCTGACTTGTAACCCAAGAAGAAATTGAAGTCACACGACCAAGTCACACGTCCGTGTGCTAGGTCGTGTAGTTAATTTAATTTTTACAATTTAGGTGCAGGTTTCACACGGCCTTGTCACTCGCTCATGTTATCGTGTACCTCACACGGCTGAGACACACGCCGGTTTCTCTGCCCGTGTGCTCAATTCTGAGCATTTTATTTTTCAAATTTAGGGTGCAAGGACATACAACCAAAACACATGCCCATGTACTAGGCTGTGTGTGAGACACACACCCGTGTGTCTACCCGTGTGGGCGAAAATAGGCCATTTAAGGCTACTTTTCTCACCTTTACACTACCAACCTACACATAAGCACATTTATCTACCAATATAGCCCAACCAATCAACCAAATCAAGCCAGAATATGCATTATATATGATCTAGCATATCTAGCACATCAAGTTATAGTACAAACTTAATCATTCAATTCTTACCATCTCAATTCAAACTATTTCATTATAACACAACCCTATACATGCCATATAAATCAAAAGTTGTTAAACAAGATCTACCAGAGCAATCTAGATAGTGTGACTCGATATGGTGATCCAATCCTCTGAATTCATATTAATCTACAAAGAACATTAAAAATACAAAATTAAGCTTATAAAAGCTTAGTAAGTTCATGGGCATTTAACATATATCTTACCAACCTCGCATAACAATTCAAAAACAAGAAATTCAATAACACTTCCTGCCATACACAATATCCAAGTGATGAAATTTTTGTTTGAGCTCAATTTCAATGTTCACTAAAATCTATCATATAAATTCAAATGATAATTACTAAAACTTTGCCAAATTAGAGAACATCTTATGGAATTGAGCACTTCATTTTCTTGATGCCATAGTCTAACTATGGTCTTACACATATTCACATATCGATGCCATAGCCCAACTATGGTCTTACACATATTCACATATCGATGCCATAGCCCAGCTATGGTCTTACACATATTCACATAGTCACATATCGATGCCATAGCCTAGCTATGGTCTTACACATATTCACATAGTCACATACCAATGCTATAACCTAGCTATGGTCTTATACAGAATCACATATTCGCATACCGATGCCATAGCCCATCTATG
Source organism: Gossypium stocksii (assembly GCA_020496765.1). Lineage (NCBI taxonomy): Eukaryota > Viridiplantae > Streptophyta > Magnoliopsida > Malvales > Malvaceae > Gossypium > Gossypium stocksii. The sequence continues at coordinate 70,129,764 of CM035622.1, forward strand.
GTCTTTTGCATCAATTTATCTTTTATCACTGAACGAAAGTACTCAATCCTGTGTTCTACTCAATTTAAACTTTTAAATCAATTTTCATTCTTTTACAATTTTCTCAATTCAATAGCAAACATATGAATTAACATATCATAACATTCCTAAAAATTTACAAACAATCATAAAATTCAGCCATATGAACTTACCTGAGCTAATTTGTAAAGGTTGTAATCTGTTATTTTCTGTTTTCCCCGTTTGTCTTCAGGCTCTTGATCTATAATTATAAAATCATTTATTCATTAGCATTTAATTCAATTCTAGCCTACTTCACAATTTATGCCCTTTAACTTTCAAAATTACACTTTTACCCTAAACTTTAAATTTTTACAATTTAGTCCCTTCTCAAACAACCCATTACTTGAGTTTCTTTTTCTCATTTAACACTTCATCTAACCATTATAGGTCAGTTGTCAACCTTTGAAATTCAAAATTTCAACACAAAACCCTAATTTCAAAATCTTTCACAATTAGATCCTAAATATCAATTTCTATTGAAATTACTTAATAAAACCATCACATAATAACATTCAAGCTTCAATTTCATGCTAACTCATCATAAACTTCCAACACTTATCCATGGCAACTTTCAAAATCACTCATAAAATTAAAAAATAATGAATTAAATAATTGAACCTAGTTGCAAAGGTATCAAAATCACAAAAATTACAAGAAATAATCAAGAATTGAACTTACTTCTAGCAAGAGCATGAAAAACCAACTTAAAAGAACTCTTTAATGGTGTTTTTGGCAGAAGAAAAATGAAGAATTTGCTAGAATTCTTTTAGTTAAGATTTTTTGATTTGTTAAAATTTGTAAAACTTCCAATTTTGCCCCTATTATACCAAATTTTTAGATTTTCTTCTTCTTATGCCGCCTCATGCATGTCATTTAGGCATATTTATGCCTCAAGTCCTTTATTCTTCATTTAAGCTATTTAGTCACATTTCACAAGTTTTGCACCTTATTCAATTTAGTCCTTTCTATTCAATTAACTATCAAAATGTTTAAATTTTCTTACAAAACTTTAATACTAACTTATCAACATTCCATAAATATTTATAAAACTATTCTTACAAAACTTTAATACTAACTTATCAACATTCCATAAATATTTATAAAAATATTTATGGCTCAATTTATGAAATCGAGGTCTCAATACTTCGTTTCTAACTCAATTGACCTAATATTTTCTTACAAATCACAAAAATTCACTAATTTAAAAATATTTCTAAAATCCCAACTAACTCATAACTATTAATTATTAAATTTTCTAACTTACTCATCGGATTTAGTGATCTCGAATCACAGTTCCGACACCAATAAAAATTGGGTTGTTACAACTCTCCCCCTTTAGGAAATTTTGTCCTCAAAATTTGATTACCTAAAAATAGGTTCAGATACTGTGATCTCATTGATTCCTCTATTTCTCAAGTTGCCTCCTCTAAACCATGACTATGTTAAAATACTTTAACTAACTTATTCTGTAATTATTTAACCTCTCTAGCCAAAATCTTCACTGGTTCTTCCGTATAGGTCATACCCGATTGTATCTCGATTTCACTATAAGGAATCACGTGTAAAGGATCTGATCGGTACTGTCTTAACATAGACACATAGAACAAATTGTGAATTTTTCAAGTTCCGAAAGCGGGGCTAACCGATATGCCATAGGGCCAATTCTTTCTATAATTTCATATGGCCCGATAAATCTTGGGCTCAATTTTTCTTTTCTGCCAAACCGCAATACTTTCTTCCATGATGAAACTTTTAAAAACACACAATCTCCCACATTAAACTATATATCTCTTCTTTTCAAGTCTATGTACGATTTTTTACTATCTGAAGCAGCTTTCAAACTATCTTGGATGATTCAAACTTTTTCTTTAGTTTCTCGAATTAAATCAACCCCTGCTAACTTGGATTCACTCAATTCGGACCAATACAAATGAGTCTTACACTTTCTCCCATATAGAGCTTCAAAAGGTGCCATTTTGATACTGGATTGGTAGCTATTATTATAAGTAAATTCAACTAAAGGTAGCTACCTTTCCCAGCTACCACCAAACTCAAGTATACAACACCTCAACGTATCTTCTAAAATCTAAATCACTCGCTCTGATTGCTCGTCAGTCTGCAGATAAAACGCGGTGCTGAAATTTAGCTTTGTACCCAAAGATTCTTGTAGTTTACTCTAAAATCTATATGTAAACCTCGAATTCCATTCCGAAATAATAGAGGTTGGAACCCCATGTAGCCTCACAATCCTGGGCATATACAATTCCATTAGCTTCTCAAGCAAAAAGTCCGTTCTGACTAGAATAAAATGTGCCAACTTTGTCAATTAATCAACAATCACACAGATCAAATCTTTCTTTTTAGGAGTCACAGGTAATCCGGATACAAAATCTATTGTGACATACTCCCACTTCCATTCTAGAATCATAATAGGTTGTAACAAGCCCGTCGGTACCTAATGTTCTGCTTTCACCTGGTGAAAAATTAGACACTTTGCCACAAATTCACAAATTTCCCATTTCATACTAGGCCACCAATACATCTTTTTCAATTCACAATATATTTTCATACTACCCGGGTGAATAGAATACATACTACTGTGAACTTCAGATAAAATATCATTTTTCAAGTCTGAATTATTTAGAACACAAATTCTGTTACGATAATGTAACAGACCACTATCATCCATAGTATATTCTGAACTCAAATTGTCTCGAACCATCTATCTTTTTAATACCAATTTCGGGTCATCATCTTGTAACTCCCGAATCTGTTGAATGAACATAGGTTTTGCTTTCAATTCTACTAATACAGAGCCGTCTTCATTGATAGACAAATAAACATTTATTGCTCGAAGTACAAATAATGACGATTTTCAACTAAGTGCATCTGCCACTACATTAGCTTTTCCCGGGTGGTAGTCAATAACAAGATCATAATCTTTCACTAACTTTAGCCATCGTCTCTGTCTCAAATTTAACTCTTTTTGAGTCATCAAATACTTCAAACTCTTGTGATTTGTATACACATAACAGTTTTTCACTGTATAAGTAGTGTCTCTAGATTTTGAAAGCAAAAATAATTGCAATCAATTCTAAATCATGTGTAGAATAATTCCTTTCATGCGGTTTTAACTGCCGAGAAGCATAAGCTACTACTTTCCCAGACTGCATTAGAATACAACCCAAACCATTTAGAGATACATCACTATACACAACATATGGTATACCTAATTCTGGCTGAGTCAACATTGGAGCCTCTGTCAACATCTTCTTCAACTGATCAAAACAGACTACACAAATTTAAAATTTTTCTGTAGTAGTCGAGTCATTGGTAAAGCAATCATCGAAAAATTCTTGAAAAAACTACGCTAGTACCCTGTTAACCCCAGAAACTTCGTACTTCCGTTATATTCTTTAGAATTTTCCAGTTCACCACTACAGACACTTTGCTCGGATCTACTCGAATCCCTTCAGCTGATACAATATGACCCAGAAATCCAGCCTCGTAGAGCTAGAACTCACATTTGTTGAACTTTGCATACAACCGTTTCTCCCTTAAAATCTATAATACAATTCTCAAGTGTTGAGTATGCTTGGATTCTGTCTTAGAATAGATCAATATATCATTAATGAACACAACAGCAAATCTATCCAAATAAGGCTGAAAAATTTGATTCATTAAGTCCATAAAAATAACATGAGCATTAGTCAAACCAAAAGGTATTACCAAAAATTTATAATGACCATACCGAGTTTCGAAAGCAATCTTCAGCATATCACATTCTTTAACTTTCAACTGATAATACCTGTATCTAAGGTCTATCTTTGAAAATACTGCAGCACCTTTCAATTGGTCAAACAAATCATCAATATGTGGCAAAGGATATTTATTCTTAACTGTGACCTTGTTCAGCTATCTGTAATCTATACATAATCTCAAAGAACCATCCTTCTTTTTCACAAATAGGACAAATGCACCCCAAGGCGACATACTCAGTCTAATGAAACCTCTATCTAGCAACTCTTGCAACTGCATCTTTAATTCTTTTAACTCAACTGGCACCATTATGTATGGTGTTCCTGATATTGGAGTTGTTCCCGGAACCATATCAATCACAAATTCAACTTTTTGATTAGATGGTAAACCTAAAAATTCCTCAAGAAACACATCAGTAAATTCACTAACAATTGAAAACTATTCTAACTTTGATTCAAAACCCCGAGTATCAAGAATATAGGCTAAGAATGCCTCATTTCCTTTGCGCAACAGTCTCTGAGCAGAAAAAACTGAAATAATTCTAACAGTATCATTCAAATTCTCAGACTCAACTGAAATTATATCTCCTGTCTGACATTTCAAACTAATCCATTTCTCTCGACAATTCACCACAACATCATGCTTCATCAACCAATCCATTCCTAAAATAATGTCAAATTCCCGAAAGGGTAACAACATCAAATCAGTAGGGAATTTAGAGCCTTTTACTTTCAGTGGACAATCACGACACACTAAATTAACTATCACACTTTGGCCTAATAAATTTGTGACTTGAATATCATAATCAGTAGACTCAACAGGCATTTTTTTTGTTACTAATGCAGTGCAAATATAAGAATACGTAGATCCAAGATCAACCAAAGCGTAAACAATAACATCATAAAGATAGAAAGTACCAACAATCACGTTTGGAGCTATAGCTTCCTCTCTCGTTTGGATGGCATAAGTACGGGTAAGTGCCCTATTCTTTGACCGAGTAGTCAATTCTTTTATACCTAAGCAAGTAGCTCCAACGACACTGCTTTGGCCCAAACGTTTACTTTGTTGTGAATTGGCCATTTGTTTCACTTTTCCCTTCTTTTTCTTCTCTTCACAATTGGGGGTAGTTTTGAATAAAATGAGCAATAGATCCACATTTATGGCAAGCCACCAACTTACCTCTACATTCACCAGGGTGATTTCTCCCACAGTATTGGCACTTAGGCCTAGAAGTGTTTTGGACACTGCCCACACTAGTAGCAGGTCTGAAAGATACGCCGTAATTAGATTGTCTTGCTCTACTCTTATTTGATCTTTCTAGTGTCGAAGTGGCTTGACTAAAATCATCCCTTGGTTTCATCATCGGCAAAGCTAAAAATGACTTAGAGGAGATTCTTTTGTAGGATTCTTTATTCTTTCTATCCATTTGCATCTTTTTAGTATATACCTCTTCCAATTTCTGTGCACGATTTGATAGAACAACAAATTCCCGTATCTGAGTACCTCTAATCATCATTCTGATTTTATCATTTAGCTCTTCCTCGAATCGTATACACATTTCCTTCTCAGTTGGTACAATGTCTCAAGCATATTTGCTGAGGTATACAAATGCTCTTTCATAGTCAGTCACGAATCGACTTCTTTGTCGTAAATCAAAAAATTCTCTTTTCTTCTTATCCAAATACCGTCTATCAACATATTTCTTTTTAAACTCACTCTAAAAAAATTCCCATTTTTCTTTGCCAGTACCATGGCTTCTATATTCTCCCACCAACTATAAGCTTCTTCTTTCAATAAAGAAACAATACATCTTAAATAATCTTTAGGAGAACAAGCCATCTTTTTAAAACTCTTACTATATTTTAAAGCTAGTACTCTGTTTTAACTAGATCAGTGTAAGATCTTCCCTGAAATTCTTTAGCCCCAAACTTTCTGAGCTTTTCTATCAGAGAACGCTTACTAGATTCAGTTATCGGAGGAGGTGGAGGAGCAACAGGGGGTGCTACTGATGCTGCAGTAGGAGGAGGAGGTTGCGGAGCCATATTTCTTTCCTCAATAAATTCTTGAAACCATTGGTTCATAAATCCAAAGAACATATTTTTAAGCTCATGTTCTTGAGCTGAAGGAATTAGGACATTACTACTTGTCTCGTGTTTAGACGTCTGAACTCTACTATTAGCTTTATCATGTTCAGCATGTTCAGATCTGTCAGACATCTTTATAATCTATAAGAAAAACAAAGATTAGATCGGATCATACACATTGCACTATCACAGATTTATATGGCATGTATTTTTAGACACTTTACATACTATATTCTTTCTGAGAATCGGCTAAATCTAGCTCTGATACCACTAAATGTAACACCCTTACCCTGTATCCATTCTCAAAACAGGGTTACAGAGCATTACCAGGGTTTACAAAATATTTTCAGATAATTTAAAATGATTTCTATTCATTACCAAAATTAGTCATAACATCCCTTACATGGGCCCCCGAGACCCAAAACGTGTATTAAAATCGAATCGGGACTCAATTGGAATCTCAAGAAATTTTTCGCAACAATTCAAATTTTTTCTTAAATAAAAAGTCACACGCCCGTGTGGTGAGGGACACGCCTGTGTCCCTAACTCATGTAACTCTTTAACTTGTAACCCATGAAGAAATTGAAGTCATATGGCCAAGTCACATGCCCGTATGCTAGGCCGTGTGGTTAATTTAATTTTCACAATTTAAGTGTAGGTTTCACGCGGCCTTGTCATTTGCCCATGTTATAGGCCGTGTACCTCACACGGCTAACACACACGCCTATGTCTCTACCCGTGTGCTCATTTCTGAGCATTCTGTTTCTCAAATTTAGGGTGCAAGGGACACACAGCCAATACACATACCCATGTACTACACACGGCCAAGACATAAGCCCGTGTGTCTACTTATGTGGACAAAAATAGGCCATTTATGGCCACTTTTCTCACTGTTACACTACCAACCTGCACATAAACACATTTATATACCAATATAGCCCAACAAATCAATCAAATCAAGCCAAAATATGCATTATACATAATCTAGCATATCCAGCACATCAAGTTATAGTACATACTTAATCATTCAATTGTTACCATCTCAATTCAAACTATTTCATTATCAACCCAACCCTATACATGCGATATAAATCAAAAGTTGTTAAACAAGATCTACCAGAGTAATCTGGATAGTGTGACTCGATATATTGATCCAATCCTCCGAATTCACGTCAGTCTACAAAAAACATTAAAAACACAAAAATAAGCTTATAACAGCTTAGTAAGTTCATTGGCATTTAACATAAATCTTACCAAACTCACATAACAATTCAAAAACAAGTAATTCAATAACATTTCCTACCACACACAATATCCAAATGATGAAATTCTTGTTTGAGCTCAATTTCAATGTTCACTAAAATCTATCATATAAATTCAAATGATAATTACTAAAACTTTGTCAAGTTATAGAACGTCTTAAGGAATTAAGCACTTCATTTTCTCGTTCACATATCGATGCCATAACCCAGCTATGATCTTACACATATTCACATATCGATGCCATAGCCCAGTTATAGTCTTACACATATTCACATATCGATACTATATCCCAGCTATGGTCTTACACATATTCACATAGTCATATATCGACGCCATAGCCCAGCTATGGTCTTACACATATTCACATAATCGCCTACCGATGCCATAACCCAGCTATGGTCTTATACGGAATCACATATTCGCATCCCGATGCCAATGCCCAGCTACGGTCTTTTACGGAAACATATATTCACATATTGCCATGGTCCAACCATGGTCTTTTCCGTCAATTCATCTTTTATCATTGAACGAAAGTACTCAATCCTGCGTTTTACTCAATTTAAACTTTTAAATCAATTTTCATTCTTTTACAATTTTCTCAATTCAATAGAAAACATATGAATTAACATGTCATAACATTCCTAAAAATTTACAAACAATCATTAAATTCAGCCATATGAACTTACCTGAGCTAATTTGTAAATGTTGCAACAATTTAGGGACTAGTCTGCTATTTTCTCTTTTCCCCATTTTTCTTCGGGCTCTTGATCTATAATTATAAAATCGTTTATTCATTAGCATTTAATTCAATTCTAGTCTACTTCACAATTTATGCTCTTTAATTTTCAAAATTACACTTTTACCCTAAATTTTATAATTTTTACAATTTAGTCCCTTCTCAAACAACCCATTACTTGAGTTTCCTTTTCTTATTTAACACATTTCTAACCATTATAGGTTAGTTCTCAACCTTTGAAATTCAGAATTTCAACAAAAAACCCTAATTTCAAAATATTTCACAATTAGATCCTAAATATCAATTTCTATTGAAATTACTTAATAAAATCATCACATAATAACGTTAAAGCTTCAATTTCAAGCTAACTCATCATAAACTTCCAACACTTATCCATGGCAACTTTTAAAATCACTCATAAAATCAAAAATAATGAATTAAATAATTGAACCTAGTTGCAAAGGTACAAAATCATAAAAATTACAAGAAATAATCAAGAATTGAACTTACTTATAGCAAGAGCATGAAAAACCAACTTAGAAGAACTCTTTAATGTTGTTTTTAGCTGAAGAAAAATGAAGAATTTGCTAGAATTCTTTTAGTTAGGATTTTGTTATTTGTTAAAATTTGTAAAACTTTTAATTTTACCCCTATTATACCGAATTTTCAGATTTTCTTCTTCTTATGCAGCCTCTTGCATGTCATTTAGGCATATTTATGCCTCAAGTCCTTATTTATTCTTCATTTAAGCTATTTAATCACATTTCACAAGTTTTTCACCTTATTCAATTTAGTCCTTTCTATTCAATTAACTATCAAAATGTTTAAATTTTCTAACAAAACTTTAATACTAACTTATTAACACTCCGTAAATATTTATAAAAATATTTACAACTCGATTTATGAAATTGAGGTCTCAATACTTCGTTTCTAACTCAATTTACCTAATATTTTCTTACGAATCACAAAAATTCACTAATTTAAAAATATTTCTAAAATCCCAACTAACTCATAACTATTAATTATTAAATTTTCTAACTTAGTCATCGGATTTTGTGATCTCAAATCACTATTTCGACACCATTAAAAATTGAGTTGTTACAAAGGGACGGCATAAAGAAAAAGATGAAGAATGCTCTTCTTTCTTTTATCGTCAAAATAGGGTAAAAAGGGAGATAAATTGGGTTGATTTTAAAACTACTCTTAATTTAACCTTTTTTTTATAAAACAGCCATCTTTTCAAAATTGAAGTTCTTTCCTACCTTATTTTCAAAAATTGATTTGATTTTCAAAAAGCTATAGTCGAAAATAATTTTGGGTTTCCGTAATTCAAAATTTTCGAACCCATTCCAAGCCAAAATTCCTAATTTACCCTCAAAACTTCTAGGCCCAATTTCAGGGTGTGACAATTAGCCTAAAATTTTTGTTTGAAATGATTCTTTAATGTGCCATGCCAGCTTACCTTTATACTGTTAACGACAATTAATGACTCAGTGACTAAAATGTTACAACGTGATAACGTAAGTGTCTAAAATGTAACATTTCAAGCATAAGTGACTAAAATGTAACATGAGGTAAAAAAAAGTGACTATTTTTGTAGTGTACCCTTAAAATTCTTGAAGGATTTAAAATGTTGGAAATATATAAAAACTCTAGAGAAATTATTCGAGACGTTCGAGTAAATGTTAATATGAATTAAATTCATCTGAATATATGTGATAAATTTGACTCAGTGAATAATAGTCGAAGGAAGGTTATAAAATGATCCAACATGCGCATGTATAGAAAGATCATGATCAAAGTTTGTTATGATTATTGTTAGAACTCCTGAAGAGTTTAAAATATATTTCCCAAAATTCTTTCTCACTTATGATATTCAAAAGAATGGTGATATAATCGTTTATCAAACATCGCTCAAGTGATCATTTGTAAAGTTAGTATTCAAGATTGAATATGTAGAATATGAAATATAATGTGATGTCATGAAGGGGAGAAAATTTGCGCTATACTATTTTTCCTTAAATCGAGATTTTGTCCCATTGGGTTTTCCTGGTATGGTTTTTAATTAGGCAACATGTTATGTATATTATAGATAAGTGTACTCTTTTTTCTTCCCTAAGAATTTTACCCCACTGGGTTTTTATCATAGTAAGGTTTTAACTAGGCACGTTACTTATGAATGGACATTCGGGGAGGAGAGTTATAAATATTTTATTATTATAGAAGAGGATGTCCATTAGAATAAGAAGTTTGATATACATTAGGTCTCTAATGTTAATTAGGAGTAGAACTTTATATAATTTATACTTCTTATGTATATAAATAGACTTTGGAGAAGTATGGTAAATATTTCAATTGATGAATAAAAATTCATATTTCTCCATTTGTTCTCCTATTTCTTTTTTATTTTTATTTACTTTGTTATTTGACGAATATATATAAATGAGACACATAATGATCTTTTAACTCTATTTGTGAATTAAAAAAACTCTACCACCAATATATCAAAAAAAGGTAAATATGTACTTTACCCCCTAAACTTGTCTAAAAGTATCTAGTTGATACTATAACTTTTTCTTGTACCTAGTTAATACCTGAACTTGTATTCAATCACACACATTGCCCCAATTTGTTAACAATCATAATTTTTTAAGGGTTAGCATATAGTTTGCCCCCTTGAACTAGTCCAAAAGTACCTAGTTGGTACCTAAACTTATCCAAAAAGTACCTAGTTAGTATATCAACTTGCCCAAAAAATTATACTTTTTAAAATTAATTTATAGATTTTAAACGATTTTTAATTTTTATTTTATTTTATATCCACCACGTGTCATACTGAGAGACTACCATGTATCACTATAGAATTGGTCATTAGTGTCACGCCAGCACAAACAATGGTATTAGTGCGAAGGTACCAACTTAGGTGATGGAATACAAGTTCAGATACCAAGTAAGTACTTTTGGACAAAATCAAGAGACAAACTAAATATTAACCCATCAAATAATCTTCCATTACATATTAAAAGATATATTTTTAAAATGTTTTTAAACCAAAAAATATAAACAATTAAACCTACTTAGTTTTAAACAAATATAGAAAATGAGTAGTAAAAAAATAAGTGTAATAGTATCAATTGAAATAATTGGATTTTACATCAAATTGAATGAAGATAAGATTCAATCAATTTCGAATAGAATACAGGACACCAAAGTTAAATAAAAATCAAACTCAAATTAGTTTCTTTTACTATTTTAGAATAAAGATTGAATTGTTTTCTCACACATTTTCTTTTTCTCAAATTCTTGCATTATTGTATCATATGTTGTCTTTATCCGTTATCTTCAAACCGCCCTTTGATTTGCCTTCTTTTCCTTTCATATAGTCGCTTTTTGACTTTCACTAATAATCAGAATAAAACTTTAGATTATAATATCATTATAAAATTTATTATGATTTTTATAATATGTATATATTACTAATAAATATTAAGTGTATTAGTAAAGTACATTATACTTTTAAAAAGAGAATCCATATTTGAACCTTAAAGGTAACATTGTTAGAAAATGTAACTCTGAATCTTGAACTTGGACTATAAAATAAAAATAAAGAATACTAAAACAATAATGTACATGTATTTTTTTAGATTTATTAAAAATTTAAAAATAACATAAATACCTAATTAAATTTGGACCTGACTGATGGGTGAGATCAACTTAATCTAATACATTATACTAAGATAAATGGATTGAGTGAATCCATGTCCTTCACGACATCAGTTTAAATCACTTATTTGAATACCTTTGTCGTATTTCGCAATTTTCTTTTCTTTAAAGTTGTTTTTATCTAATATCATTTATCAATTTTTTATTTTATTATTAAAACTTGATGTATATATATTAACAAGTGTTGGATGTAGTAGTAAGATACATTATACTCCTAAGGGAAGACATAAGTTCAAACCTTGGATACAACATTGTTGGAAGGGGCAGCTATGAACCTTAAACATAGACAATCATAAACCCAAACAAATATTTATAAATCGCAAAACGAAAATAAAAATTACTTTAATATTTGTAATCTTAAAAAAATATTTTTTATGGAAGAATGGATAAGTTTTTAAGAATGTTTTGTTAATTATGTAAAAAGACAATGGCACGATTAACGCCCTTTTATCTGAATAAACTTGAGCAATGAGGTTTACATTTAACATTGAAATTACTTATGAATTCAAATAGATTTAAATTAGACTTTTATGAATGATTCTAGGTCTTTATTATGCTTTTTAAGAACATAATTTGACTAATAATAAAGATTAATTGCATGTAAAATTTGTTTAGGGTCTCATATCACCTAATTAAAAATTTTGCCTTACAAGTTTTTATGTTTTGAGGCCATGGCCTTCATGTCTCGAGACATTGCCCATGGCAATGTAGAAATTTGGCTTTGAAGTTGCCCTGTCTTGAGACAATAGGGTATAGGTCTCGAGACAATAGGGTATAGGTCTCGAGACAATGGGGCCTTTGTCTTGAGAAAAAATCTAATATGTATAGAGACATGGCAATGTTACTGTAGATTTTTTTATTTGAAGTTTTGATGTCTCAGGACACATTTTGCATGTCTCGGGACCTAAGACAAGAGACTTGAATTTTTGCTATTAAACACTTCTATATCATACCAAATTTGCTTATAATCTATCCAAACATTAACCAAGACCCTTAAACCGTACAATACCTTGCATTTATCCATTCCAAATAGTATATATAACACAAGTATAAATATAATTATAACTAAACACTTCTTCAAAAATTAGAACTAAACATCCATTTTCTTACGCTATTGCTCACCTATGTACATGCCATTAACCTAGACCAAAGTTTTGAAGATTCCATATTTATTTCCAAGTCCTTGAGATGTAATAAGATGTGAAGAGTCCAATCCTTAATAAAACTTTACTTCAAGTCTTTATCTACGCATTGAAAGAAACACATTAAGCTTGTAAAAGTTAGTAGGTACAATAAGATTTAATTTTATCTCTTTTCTAAATAAGCATAAATAATGTACACTAATATTATATTATATATATTCAATGGAACACTCCTAACCCCTCTCCATCATCGGATTAGGGTCACGGGATTTACAACCAATCAGAACATTTCATTACATTGCAAGCAGTAGTACAAGCAAACTGATATCATCATAACATACAAGGGCAGATCGTGCCAAACTAAAACTTGCATAGTAGTTCCTTACGATGAGCAATATATGCTACTCTAATATTTCCATAATAATGTCTTATATAATCAAATTACTAATCATGCCATGCAATGCTAAACTTGGTCTTCCACTGTCTACACTCTTATCACTATTTATACCTTTTTGAATATTAAAAATCAGATATGTACAAGACTATTTCAATTCTTAACATCAGATATTGGTCCATACTCCGACTATGATTATCTTTTTAATTTATCTTCAATGATGTTAATAGAATGCACTTAATATAGGTTTGCTAATCCATTCTAATTTAAAGTAAAAGTTACTCTTACAGCCCCTATTTCGAGTCTACGAGACCATAAAAATAGTTTATAAATGTGCAGGGATTAATTCGAAATAATTCTAGAAGTTTAGGGTCATTTTTAAAAATTACTAAAAGTAGGGGAACACAGTCATATGGTCAAGCTGTGTGGAATGCCCCAGGCAGAGTGACTCTTAAAGTTGGGACACACGACCGTGTCCTAGCACGTGCCCTTGCCCATGTAACTCACTGACTTAGGTCACACACCCGTGTGTGTTGCCCGTGTGTGACACACAGCCATGTGCACCTAAAAGTGCCTTAAAACTCAAGTTTACCATTTCCTACTTGCTTGGACACTAAGCAGCTCCTTTACTAATCGTTTAACCTACTCAAAACACAATTAAACATGCCCAAAATATACCAAATTCATCACCTAATATGCCTAACCAATGTACCCTCATTGGTACCACATTTTATATGTTCAAATACATCAACAACACGTCAAACATTCAAGACTTTCATTCATATCACATTTACCATAATTGGACTATCACTTAGCTATTTAAGCTACCAAACTTTAAACTGTCACATACCAAAATATAAACTAGGCTAGCATACCAACATAGCCTTAGCCATAACCATATACACATTTAAACATCATTTCACTACCAACTAAAATAACAACACCTTAATAACAATACCAACAAAAGACTCCCTAGGTACATGCCATTACAAAATAAAACATCACCTACGTCAAAAAGTACCTAGCCTGCGCATAGAAAACAAAATAGCACTCTGAGTAATATCTCAATGGTATTTCTATAATCTAAATAACATAAAGTTGATATAAGTAATTAAAATGCAAAATGCAACAAGCAAGCTATGTATATGTGTTTCAAATCAATAATATAATGTTGCTCATTCCTTATTCACATCTACTAAGATTTTAACATGTTCAAATATATATATCAATGACAATTCATTTGACATTTGAATACATCAACTCATGCAATGGCGTGATTCATATATTTGATCAATACTTGAATTCATTCAAGTTTCACATCTCAATTCATCAATTCATATTTAATTTCTCATCTCATAATCATTTCTCATTTTTGCCATTTCAATATTTTCTCATCTCATATTCATTTCTTATCTTTGCCATTACAATATCAATCACATAAATTATTATTTTACTTTCCCCTATTAACACAACTCAGACTCGGACAGATACACGGATCCAACCAACACACCAGTTTGGCACCCAGTGCCTCATCAGATAAATTCGAAGTAATTACTGCGTCCAGCGCTATATAAATTGACACCTAGTGTCTCATCGGTTAAATCGAAGCAAATAGGCACCCAATGCCTTATCAACTTGAGGTTGAAGTAATCCTTGAACTCTTCCTATCCTATTGCATGCCATCTACATCTAACTTAGTCCAATACAATTAATAGGGTTTCATTTCACTTTTCAATACAACCAATATCTCAATTTCACATATATACACATTATCACATATAAACATATATTCAATTCAATCTCCATATATATATTCAATAAATTCATAATTTACCAAAACAATCCATTTCAATGGACTATGAATTCAATTCAATTTCAAAGTAAAAAAACTACTCATCTCAAATGCTTACCATATGCAACAATTCAAAATGTAATAATTTATAGCTTAGTTCGGATTATAGAAACATAAACCGTGAATTCCGAGTTATTCGACATCGATTTTATCCTTCCCCTTTTTACTTGAGGATTTCGGTACGATGTTAGCTACAAAATAAAACAATTAAATCACATTAATATTACATATTTCAATTTCACATTAACTTTCAATTTTTACACTATATTTTGCTTATTCTTAAATTTAGTCCCTAAACAGAGACTAATTTTAACCTCCATATTTAAACTCAAATTTTTATACTAATTTCACTCTAAGCCAAATTTGACTTCCTCTTTTCCAACTCGACCGCTTAATTTTAAAATTTTCACAATTTAGTCCCTATTGCTCAAAATCAACTATTTATTCCATAATTTAGTCCCTTTCCATTTTCTAACTTAAAAATCTATCTATTTAATCCCTAATACTTAAACTATTCAACAATGTTAACATCTAAAATTTTGAACAATACTAAAAATTACAACATGGTTCAAGTAGCCTTAGCTACCAGGATTCCAAAAATATGAAAATTACAAAAAAAAGACTAAATTACACTAACCAAATTGAGCTTGAACCCCAAAATTTTCTAGCCCGTGCTTCTCCTTCTTATTTCTTTCTTTCTTTTTTCTTTTTATGTGCATGTACCTGGGAATGAAACATTCTCTTTCTTTTCTTTTGATTTTATTATAACTATTATTAATATTATTAACTATCATAACATATATATATATAATAAGTTAACATTTATATAAATATATATGTATAATCATCATTAATGCCGTCCACTTTAATGAAACAATGGGGCAATTGCTTCCTTAGTCCATTTAATTTATTTCAATCTATAATTCAACTTTTAACTTCAACACGATTTAGTCTTATACCTAAATAACTCTTAATTCATGCAAAATTACTTATCCAAAATTTAATTAACTACACAACTAACTTCGTAAATATTTAATAAAAATATTTACAAGTCCAGTTTACAGGAATGACGTCCCGAGAATACACTTTCCGACACCCCTGACTATTGGGTTGTTACATTCAGAATTTAATAACATTAAAACTTCTTATTGTATCTTATTCAATATAACTTAATTCACTACCATTTCCTTTCACTTACACATTTACTTGTTGTATTGATTATTGCTTTAGTTTTTTTCCTTTAATCTTTGACAGATGTCCCATGTAGACTTAACATAACATGCAGGATATGTGAAAATAATGCAGAGTTGCACCAAAGTGCAATAACAAAACAAAGTGGCACCGAAGTGCAATATCAAAACAGAATAGCACTGAAGTGCTTTATCAGAAAAGAGTGGCACCGGAATGCATAATAGAACAAGAGCTTGCTCAATTTTTCCTAATGGCATGCCATCTACATCCCACTAGTTCACATTTTGTCTATTTGGGCAAATATATCAAAATTAGCTTTACTTTTACAGTTCAGAACAAAACTTATATACTTTTGAATTCTTTTCAATTCAATCATTGTTATAAAAATTCAATAAACACTATAGTAGTATTTCTTTGAAAAATGAATTGACTTATAGTATTCATATCCACTATCGGAATATTGTTACATTTCCCATGTCACTTTTACATATTTGCTTCTTAGTCCTTAATTTCATAAAATTCAATATTCATCACCATGTCACTTTAGTTTCACTTAGAATTGAAACTTACTACCATAAACACTTTACTCAAATCCCCCTTAATAATTTACTACACATATCAAATTTTGGTCACTTTGCTATCTAGTCTTCTTTGCATAAATTTCACTTCACTTACTTTACAATCTTTTTTATTTGGTCCCTACTAGTATGTTTTCATTAATCACTTCACTTACTTCACTTCTATATATCACTACACTTGAATGTGTTATTCTGAAATCTTACACTTAGTCACTTTTGTATATTTTACAATTTGGTCCTTTTCAATATGAATTCAAGTATCTCTAGAAATTCACTTAAATATCACTTTGTAAATTAATTTACTAACACTTAATACTTCATTTAAGCTCTTTATCATATTATTCCATTTCACAAATAAACTTCTGTACACTTTTCAATTTATTCCTTTCTACTAAAATTTCAATATACTTAGTTTATTCACTTTGTTCTTGAAGTCAATTTCATATATTCACTTCTTTCTACAAGAATTTCATAATAAATATTAACATTTTCCTAAACATAGATGTAATTAAATCTTAATAACATTAATATAACAATTAAAATATAATTCACACATAACTTCTAATTTGGTAATGTAAGATTCTTGGTGTACTTACCTCTCTTTTATTAGGAATTCACTATTTTTTATTTAATTATCTTCATTCCTCACTTTAGTCACCACCTTCACCTTGTTTCCAATACTATCATTATTTATTCTCTTTTTCTATTTTATGAATACATCAAATATAGAATCAAAACTCATACTACAAATCATTTTCTTCTATCTCTACTTCAATTAAATTGAATTTTATTTAAAAAAAAGCTTGAATTTCTTACATTGTCTCTTTAATCTCTTCACTTTCTTCTCAACTTTCTCCATTTCCACTTCCAATTTTGTTCTTCTAAGATGACAATCTAACTCTCTAAAACCTCTACTTCACTTTTCCTTTTTAGCAGCTATGGAAAGTCTCATAAATTTTGGGTAAATATGGTGAAATTGATGGAAAATGACTAATTTATAAGAAAAGCAAAGTTTCTTTCCTCTCCTTTTTTTCATTCTTGTTGGAAGAATGAAAAATGAAAAACATTCTTCATTTTCCTTCCTTATATATTAACTTAAAAATAATAAAAATATCTTAATAAAATATTATTAAGATAATATTAAATAATTTCATCTAACCAAAATTTAACACCTAGCCCATAATTATCATGATATTTGAGAAATGACAATTTTACCCCTTAACATTTTCTACAATTCTTCCATTGAATCACCACTTTATTTGGTAAAATTACAATTTGATCCATCACATTTCTCCATTTATTCAATTTTGGTCCTTGTTTACCAATTTTGTGTCACAAGAACTTTTGAGGTATTTACACTTTTTGTCCTCCAACTTCTCTAAATATACACTTTAACCCCTCAACTTTTGAATATTCGCACTTTGACCCATCACTTTTCATTTTTTTACAATTTAGTTAATACTTCAGATTTATTTCTCTCAATATACGAGTATGTTCAATTCTTCCTATATCCAACTAGATTCTTTATTAACACTAATAATTTCTATTTTATTTCCTTCGAAAATTCTAACACATGTTATATTATTTTAGCACTATTCTCGGCTCAGGGGAGTTTAGGGATGTTACAACATGATTGAATTTATATTCATTATTAGTGATATATATATATATATATATATATATATAAAGCATAATGGGCCGTTCAACTTTACAAAAAATTCATTTTGGCCCTCCATTTAATTTTTCACCTCTTTTCGCCCTTCAACTTGCATTTTTTTCAAATCACCCCAAAATGAATGGAAAAGTTAACTTCTTTAACTTTGCTGACATGACATACACGTGGATGTCCACGTGGATGACACATGAAAATTTAATTTTTTTTTAAATTTAGAAAATTTTAAAAATAAATATTTTTTAAAAATTAAAAATTATTAAAATTATTGAAAAAGTATGAAAATAAAAAATATTTTAATTTTTTTAATTTAAAAAATTAATTAAATGTTAACATGTCATCTAAGTGGCAATCCACGTGTATGCCACCTTAGTAAAGTTAACAAAAATTAACTTTTCCATCCATTTTGAGATGATTTGATAAAAAAAATGCAAGTTCAAGGGCTAAAAAGTTGAAAAACTAATTGAATGGCTAAAATGATTATTTTTAAAAAGTTGGAGGGACAAAAAAGTAATTATACCTATATATAATTTATTAGGTTTAATGCTAAGCGTTAAATGAGACCATTTTAATAAAATAA
Source organism: Gossypium stocksii (assembly GCA_020496765.1). NCBI lineage: Eukaryota > Viridiplantae > Streptophyta > Magnoliopsida > Malvales > Malvaceae > Gossypium > Gossypium stocksii. The sequence continues at coordinate 70,148,798 of CM035622.1, forward strand.
AATAAAAACACCACATCTATTATACAAATGAATTTTTTTTCGGCGGAAGTAAACAGCCAAAGAACAATGGTTACAAAGATAACAAGACTAATAATCAGAGGAAGTTAAAATAGCCATATCCTTGATAAAAAAAAAAGCCTTACCTGTAGCTAGGGGATCCTTATAGATCTGTAAATTATTATAGTGAATGTCTGCAATCTTCACCATGTGATCAGCAACTCTGTTGTGGTCCTGATCTGCCACAATTCATTGTGGGAAATTAAGGTCTTTCAGGCACTTAATGAGCTTGATTTATAGTATTTTTATATGTTTTTCTTTCATTTTTTATTTTTATTTCTCTATGTTTTAATTTATGCAAAATAAACATTTTTGTGCAATTTTGAGTTATGTAACGACCTAATGGGCCACTATGGGCCTAAGGATGATCTAACGGTTCTATTTAGTGTGTAGAACACTACTTTCGGGATTTTAAGGTAAAGGACGACTCTAGAAAGTGGCGTCGCAACATCAAACTTCGAAGCCAAAATACCTAGAAAATAAAGGCAGTGTCGCGACACCGGTCCTGTGGTGTTGCGATACCAAGTGACGATTTGGAATTTTAATAAAAGGTATTTTAATCTACACAATGTACTTTAATCAAATTTTTGGGTTTTTTATCAACCCTAATTACCCTAATTAGGCTGAGCATAAACTCTATAAATAGGCATGTTAAGTCTCATTTGAGGAAGCTTGACCAAGTGAGTCGTTTTAGTATTTTAGGGTTTTAGTTTAGTTTTTATTTCTTTTCAATTTAGTCTTTTTGTACCTTTGTTACTATTTTAACTTGGATTTGATTTTGATCCAAGGCTTTTATATATATATATATATATATTAGTTTTTCATTATTTTGTTGTTGATTCCAATCGCAATCGAGGTTATCTTCGTGATTGTTAAATGAGATTTTGCTTCCGAGCTCAAATCAATATAAAAAATGAATTTATTTATCTACTCCTTACTTTTATTTAATTTGTTGTTTTGCATGTTAAATATGAATTTAGGAATTATTGTATTTAGATCCATGAGTAGCTAATTTCCTTAGGGAGATTAACAAATGGATGTGTGAATAATTAAAGAATAAACGAGGGTTGAAATTCAGGTTGGTTTAAATTATGCGCGATTAAACCCTAAGAAGTGACACCGCTATGAAGTAATTTAGGATACACAAGATTGAGAGATAAGTTTATCGAGTACCTCATAATTTATCTCGGTTAAGAGGTAAACATGTATTGGTCGATCAGTTAATTAGTTAGAGGCTGAGAGGCAATAACTTGTTAATTAATAGCGAACTCGATAAAACTCGAGTTCTAAAATTAATTAGGATCACTGAAGTGAGTTGATCTCCTGCCTGTTTTATTGGATTATTTTCAATTGTTTAATTGGTTGATTTTTAGTTTAAATAATTTTTAGGTTAATTTTATTAATTGGTGTTAAATTAATTTTCGTAATATAATTTTAAATCGGTACTATTTAGACTTATTAGCGTAGAGAATTAAGTTAAGTTTAATTCAACCTCCCTTGGGTACGATACTTAGAATGTTTCTCAAAGTGTTTCGTTGTAACACTAATCTATATTACAATTTGACCCATATACTTGCGGACACCGTTGCTTAATCTTATATATTTTTGTTACAATATTTTCAGTCCAGAAATTCACACATCTAGTGATGGTCAAGTTGTTGGCGCAATTGCTGGGGAGGTTTGGGCATTAGCTTGAATTTAATTTTCTGAATTTGATAAGATAAACAAGAAAATTTAGGATTATAGATATAAAAATTTTAATTTTTTAAATTTGTATTTGATTTTTAGTTTATTTGATTTTTAATTTATTATCTTTGATTCAATGTATGACTTAAGTGGAACCCTTCCAATTGAGCCAAATCCTGAACCGAAGAGAATTTTAAGGCGAGCCTGTCAGGAAATGCAAAACAATCCACCTATAGTGGTTGACTTGCCCCGAGGAAACCCACTATTCCAGGAGAACAACAAATCGCTTGCACAGTTATAAAAAGAGCCACTGATGGCTCAGCCGGAGAGGACATTGCATGAATATGTGCTTCCTACTTTAGATGTTGTCCAAGGTAGTATCGAGAGGCCTGCAATTAACGCAAACAATTTTGAAATCAAGATGGTCACCATTCAAATGCTACAAAACAATTTGCAATTTCAAGGTAATATGATGGAAGACCCAAACCAGGACTTAAAGAGATTCTTACAATTGTACGACACATATAGATACAATGGAGTGATCGACGATGCAATTCGTCCCTGGTTGTTTCTGTTATCACTTTGTGACAGCGCCTACAAATGACTTGATTCCTAAGAGCCAGGTTCCACCATGGCATGGGACGACTTAACGAGAAAACATTTACACAAAATTTATACGAAGCTTGGAAACGCTTCAAGCCATTGCTTAGGAAGTGCCCACACTATGATATGCAAGACTGGCTTTAATTGTAAATTTTTTATTATAGATTGGATGAGAGCTTAAGAGCCAGCTTAGATGGCACATCGATCGGGGCATTTATGAATAATACTTACAAGCAAGCTTGTCAATTGATCAAAGACATGGTGATGAACTCATACATGTAGCCGAATGGGCATTTTTCATATAGCCAGAAGCTGTGAACGGCTAAGGTGGTCAAGAAAGATAATAAATATCAATAGATTTTGGAAAAATTACAGTGTCTAGAGGCCACTATTAAGCCATCGATGAATGATGCCACTTGAAGCTATATGTCATACCTGGAGACTCAATCAGAGGAGATAAATTACTTGGGTAATGGGGGTGAAAATCCCTATTCAAACACGTACAACCCAGGTTGGAAGGACCATTCAAATCTAAAGTGGGGAGGCAATCAAGGTAACGAAAACCTAGTTCTAAACCAACTAAACCTTCCATATCAACCCCCACACTTTGTAAAGATTTTAAGAGAGGTCCATGGGTAAGGACCACATTGGTTGTGGTCAACGCTTGGACTGGATAAAAAATGAGATGCATCTTATGAGGTCCAACATTCAACACATAAAGACCGAATGCACACAAACGCGAGCCAATGTTGTCAAATTAAAGGAAGAAATATGCAATATCATGAGCGCGTTGAGTGAAATGTGGAGGTAAATGGGCACAAGTATATCGAGTAATACCAAGAACAATCCTTGAAAGGATAAAAAATAACATGTAAATGCTATCACACTCCATTCAGGCAAAACACTAGTAAACTTAGAAAAACCCATGAATAAGGAGGAAGATGAGGTCAAGACGGAGGACAAGCAAAAGAATGTACCATTTCCATCGAGGTTGGAGGACAAGCAAAGAAGTGACAAGGAAGAATTCGTAAGTTTTCTAAACCTTTTTAAATCCCTTAACGTAAATTTTCCACCACTTGAGCTAATTGATAAAATACCAAAGTATGTCAAATACTTAAAAAAGATTATGTCTAGGTAGAAAAAGCTAAAGAAATGTGAGCAAATAAGAATCAACGCTTCATGTACTGCAATAAATACTTGTAAAATACACCCAAAGTTGAAAGATTCGGGAAGTTTTACAATTCCCATGGAGATACAAACATTTTAGCAAGACCCTTTGTGACTTAGGGGCCAACATAAATTTGATGCCCTTATCTACATGGTTAAAACTCAAATGAGGGAGTTGAAAAATACGATAATCACACTACAACTAGTCAATAGGTCTCTCGTACATCCTAAGGGTGTACTTGAAGATGTATTGGTTAAAGTTAGGGGTTTTGTAATCCCATCGATTTTATCATCTTAGACTTCGAGGGGGACCAAGACATTCACATTTTGTTGGGTTGGCCATTTTTAGCTACATCTAGATTGACCATTGATCTCGAAAAGAACAAATTAATAATGAAGATCAATGGCAAAATAGAAGTATTCAAATGTGGACATGATTCCCCAAATGTGGAATATAATGACAAAATAGGGGAAGACTATTATGTAATTTCCTTTAGCACCCCTAATAACCTTAGTCAAAGGTACATTTCTTGTTTGATGTGTGTAGGTAACAAAAGATTGAGGGAACGCGACAAGTGGAAAGACCCCGGACATAAATTTGATTATTGGACGGACCAAGATAATTGCCAAATGAGCAAAATGGTGATGCATGTAATGCTACAGCTACCGAATGAGTCCAATAGCCATACTTAAATTCGTAATGAAACTTTGAAAATTGTTGTAAACTTTTGTACATTTGAATTTTGATTTTATTTTGGACTTTAATTAGGTTAGGACGTTTTAATTAGAGTAAGATTTCGCCCTTAGCAACTAGAAGGAGTCTATTAGGGACCCATTTGAAATTAGGGATAAAATAGAGGAACCGTTGTAAAATCGAAATTATATAGGGTTTTTCTATATATTTTTACGAAATTTTTACGTAATAAATGTGTTTATCTCGAGTAATTATTATTGAAATAATTGAATTTTACTTAACTAATAATTTTATACATGAATTTAGAAAGTATGTGAAATTATGCTTAATTACATGATATGTGAAATTATGCTTAATTACATGATTTTCATGCATATTTTATATTCATTCATGTTAATTTATTAATGTATGTACTTTTCAAGAAACTTTTTAAAATATTTATATTAAATATTTACGAACTCAATTCATAGAAATAAGATCCCGATACCTCATTTTTCAAGACTACTTGACTTTAGGGATAACATACTTGCACCTAACTAATTATCCACTTAAATAAAATTATTAAATAATAATATTTTTGTACTCACTCGTCGAAATTGTGGTCCCGAAACCACTATTTCCAACATCACTAAAAAACGGGCTATTACAGTTAGTTTAAATTATGTGTGATTATTTTCTTGTTATTTTTTATTGTTTTTTCACTATTTTGCTACTATTTTACAATTATGTTGCTGCTATTTTGTTGTTATTAATTGAATATTATATAACTCTTGTTTTATGTTAATTTTGTTACTATTTTTCACATTTGCTTGTTAAGTTACATTTATCTTAGTGTTATTTAAGTATACATATTTTTTAATTTATTTTCAATTTGTTGGGAAATATTTATTTTAATGTTTTTAATATTTTTGATGTACTATATATATTTTAAAAATTATATAAAAAATTAATACGGAAGGGTCAGGTCGGGCCGAGCTCGAGTTTTAGTATGTTTATCTGGGTTAGGCTTGGGCAAAATTTTAGGCCCATTTTTAGGCCCGACCCATGGACACCTCTACTAGGAAGTGACGCCTCTATAAAGTAATTTAGGATAAACGAGATCTAGAGATAAATTTACCGAGTACTTCATAATTTATCTCGGTTAAAAAAGTGAGGCTAAGAGCTAATAGCTAGTTAATTTATAGCTAACTCAATAAAACCCGAGTTTTGAAGTTAATTAGGATCACTGAAGTGAGTTGATCTCATGCCTATTTTATTGGATTATTTTCTATTGTTAAATTGGTTGATTTTTAGTTTAAATAATTTTTGGGTTAATTTGATTAATTGATGTTAATTTGATTTTTTGTAATATAATTTTAAATCGGTACTATTTAGACTTATTATTGTAGAGAATTAAGTTAGGTTTAATTCAACCTCCCTGGGTTCAATCCTCGACATGCTTCCTGAAGTGTTTCGTTGTAATACTAATCTATATTACAATTTGACCCATATACTTGTGAATATCGTTGCTTAATCTTATATATTTTTGTTACAGTATTTCCAGTCTAGACATTCTCACGTCTGGTGGAGGTTAGGTCCCTTGAGCATATTGAACTCGCACTTGCCACTTGCGACACAACAGCTGATGGATTAATTTCAATTCTAACATACTGCTGTTAGCGGCATTTCCAACTAAGATCAATTCAACCAGCATAATATTATCACATTCTAATTCTAACTGTATAAAACCAACTTTCCATGCTATTTGGATACCTTCTAAGACAACCTGTGCTTCAATTTTTAATATCCTATACTTACCAAGCCTCGTTGTAAAACCTTACAACTTGTGGTCTTTAAAGACTACCCCAACCGATGCATTACTAGTAGAATTTGGGATAGCACCGTCTGTATTTAGCTTTACCCATCTTGTTTCTGGTGACAACCAATTCTTGAGGGTAGCTTTCGGGTGTCGTAAAAGTTCCTCGGTTTTTGGATTTGTCATACTCCTAGTCCAAGCAACACATGTGTAAATAATATCCTCAATACAACTATGGCTCCCCTTAAAAACATAGTAATTTTGACTTTTCCATATAACCCAACATAGGATAGAAAACAAAGTTGGTCAACCTTCCCTCATGATACTAGTACCCCTCTTATTAGACAAGTTTAGCACTAACCATTTATCAATATCCTTTAAGAAAAAGATGCTTCAAAAATTAACTTGAACAACAACATGCCAGATAGCTTTAGCCAAAGCACAATCTTGAATAGCATGCATACCTAACTTGAATTTATGGCTGCATCGAGGATAATGACTTTCATCAGCCATATGCCGACCTGTTCTTTCATTGTTAGTCAATAAACAGTTCTACTAAAACTACCATAAGAGTGTTTTAACACGCTATGGAGCTTTCAACTTCCAAACTAGGTTCCAATTCATAGTCGAAACCGAGTTAATAGGTGAGTAAAGACTTCTATAGGTTTCAATAGCAAAAAATGAATCATTACTCAACCATTTCTAAGAGATTCTATCAAACCCTACACTAAGAATAGGAGGAAGAGTTGTAGTAATATAAAGAAGTATTTAATTTGGAAGGATTTGTTGTAGTCGACTCTAGTTACAAACTCTGAAAGTCTCATCTATATGGCTAGCACCTGCATAGAATAATTTAAGACGGCCAACTTGCTTGATCCATACATCATTCCAGAAATTAACTAACAGACCATCACCAACAGACCAATAAATATTATTGAGTACCTTTGACTACAATTTTATAATAGATCACCAAATAAAAGAACTCAAAATAGACATTAAAATTAGCCCCTAAACATTATCTTTCCCCCTCAAAACTTGTACCTATAGTGCCTAAAGATGTGTATAGCCCAATTTCAGAAAGAAAACCCTATTTTGATCAGCGAGTTTTTTTATTCCAAGACCTCTATTATCTATTGGTCTACAACAGTCTGACCAACTTAGAAGAGCAAGTTTCATCGAATCCCTTTTTGATCCTTAAATAAAGCTCTAAGCAAGCTTTTCAAATTCATTACAAGTTGATTAGGGAATATGTGTCATAGTAGCATAGTAGATTGGAATAGTTAGAAGAATTGATTTTACCAATGTAATCCTTCCTGCCATTGAAAGATTCATTGCTTCCCATCCATTAAGCTTGGTATGTATAATAGCCCATTTTTAGTGAAATTAAAACAGTGGTTTCAGGATCACAAATCTGAGGTCTGAAGAAATTTTATTTTAATATTATTTTGTGGTCTATACTATGAAAGAAATATCGTATAAAAATTTTGTTAAGAAATTTTACCAATTACATGTCCAATCTGATGAAAAGGACCAAATTGCACAAAATGCAAAAGTTGACTTCTAGTAGCTTAAAGTATCAAATAGCTATGGAATTTAAAATTGGAGGTCCTTATATGGCAAATAGACCATTTTGAAGAGTTAGTAAATAAGGATGATTATTCATCGTTGGAAATTAAGAAATTATTAAGGTTAATTTCGGAAAGATGATAAAATGATGATGATAAATGAAATAAATAATTAAAATATAATCATTTTCATCATCTTTCCTAAAACAAAATACATGGAAACCCTAGCCATGGATGTTGAGTTCAAGTAAGCTATTTTTACTTAATTTAGGTATGTATTCTTGTCCCATTTTTAATGATTTTTATATTTCTGATATCGTAATAACTTAATCTAGCTATCTCGGGGATTAATTTGTAAAACTATTAAAGTATTAGGGTTTTTCTATGAATGAATATAGTTGAATTTTGAAGTTTTATGGTAGAAAATGAAAGGTTGTTGTTAGATAAACAACTTTTGTAAAGAGAATTTTGATGAATTTATCAATTAGGGATTAAATTGAAAAGATAAAAAATTTATGAAAAATTCTAAATTTTGTGAAATATATGGGCTGCTATTAATATGTATGAAAATCAGCTAGGCTTGGAATAAGGATTAAATTGTATGAATTTCATTCTCCGAGCCTAGGAATAAAATCGTAACTAATTAAAAGTATAGGGGCAAAATAGTAATTTTTCTAAAGATGTGTGTTGGATTGAATTGAATATGAATTGTATTAAATTAAGTTAAATTCATTCATATAGATCTGGATAGACCTAATACGGAGTTAGATCGAGGAAAAGAAAAAGTATCGGATTAGTAGCCTACTAGATTACGAACACTTGTCGAGGTAAATTCGTGTAACTAAATTGTATATTTGTATGAATTGAATTGAATATTTTTTGTGCATGTGATTTGTATAAATTGCCTTGTATATTATTGATCACATATCCGACAAGTACAGAGTCCCGTTTGAACATTAGAAATTCGGTGGATACAAATGACGTGTCATTAGGGTTCCCGGATTGGTTGTGGTCCTGCATGTGTTGCGGACACACCACAGCTTTTACGAGCATCTCGATATTTGACTCTCACGAGTTCCTCGATTAATGGCTCTCTTGAGCTTCCCAATTTATGGCTCGCATGAGCTTTCCGATATACAGCTCGATTGAACTTCCCATTATACAGCTCACATGAGCTTCTCGTTACATGGCTCGAAAGAGCTTCCCGTTTACATGCCTGTATGGGCATACCTGTATATGAATTGACGGATTACAGATTTGCACACCTTGTGTGTACTACCTGTGTATCCAACGATATTTTAAATGGTTCAATGGGCAATGTTCTGTTATGAGACAAAATGAGTTCAGTACGAACTATTATCGGTATATACATGACATACATGGAAATGTTAATCATGATATATTGAAATATGAAATGGATGATACATGAATGTGAAGCTTGCCTAGTGATTATGTTCATCCATGATTATTAACTAATACATGAGTTTCATATGTCTAACATATTAAGGATATGTGTTTAGGCTTTTGGCCAAAATGATTTGGATATATTTTGTATGCTTTCCCTAAATACAATTGAATGGTAAGTTAATTTCCATGTTATATGAACTTACTAAGCATCAAATGCTTACTCTATGTTATTTTACATGTTTTATAGTAATTCAAAAGCTTATTTTGGTTGGAAGTTGGTCGGAGCAACTTCACACTATCCATCGGCCTTTTTGATATAATTAGTAAATTAATTTTGGTTATAATGACATGTATAGGTTAACTTGGCCATTGATGGCATGTACTTGTTTTATTGAGATTAGCCATTTGAATGGCTTGTGTTTGATAAATTTTGATATTTATATTTACGGCCTTAACATGTTTGATGTGTGTTTGAAATGGTTGAATGATGGAAATCATATAAGCATATTGATGTTTGGTTTGAGATAGTATATTTGGTACAAATATTCATATATGTGTATTTGGTCAATTTGGTAAGTATGAAACTTGGATAATTGTGATGATAAGTCATGTATAAAACTTGATTTTGGCTTGATTTAAATGTCTTGTTGTGGCTTGTTGATGTGTTAAAATGCTATGTTTAGGTTGTTACCAAAATGGTGAGGAATGTGGCTTAGAAATGGCCTATTTTTGTCCACATAGGCAAAGACACGGGCGTGTGTCTTAGCCATGTATGACACACAGCCATGCGTCCCCTGCATCTTTTAATTTGCAAAATAGAATGCTCACACGGCCTAGCACACAGCCGTGCGGCTTGGCTATATGACCCAAGTTAGAAAGCTCTCATGTTTGGACACGGGCTGGGATACGGCCGTGTGCCCCTATTTTGAATGGCCACACGACCTGACCACAAGGGTGTGTGTCCCCTGCACCTCTGAAAAATTTTAATATTTTTTGTAAAAATTCTCTAAGTACCCAATTTAGTCCCGACTTGTTTCTAATGTGTATTTTGGGACTCGTGGGCTTACATAAGGGACAATACGATTAATTTTGATTTGTTTCTAATATGAATTCTAGTTGATATGAAATATTTGTTAAATGATCTGCAAACTCTGGTAATGCTTCGTAACCCTGTTCTGGCGACGGATATTGTTACACGATGTACCTTGTCCACGACCAAACCAACAATCTCTGATGTGAATTTTTTGTGAAAGACGGGCATACCGAGGTATTTCTGAAGGTTCTCCACTCTTAAGACTCTAAGAATACCACAAATTTCATTGGCTAACTCCTTCAGAATGTTGTGAGAGAAAAAAGCCTGAGTTTTGTTTTTTTATTTATTTTCTGACTAGAAAACCTATAGAAATTGTTTAAAATCTATTAACAAGTATGACTTGGTCCCTATCTTCCTCGCAAAAAAAAATTAGATCATCTGTGAAGAAGAGATGTGAAATTGTCGATCCACGCGTTAACGCCAATAGGGTTTCCTGGTCTTTCTGCTTAACATCCATGCCAATAAGATGACCAAGTCTTTTCATGCATAAAATAAACAAATACGGTAAAAGTGGATCACCTTGCGATAGACCTGTGTAGGACAAAACGAGTCAGTGGTAACTCTATTCCATAATATATGAAGTGAGGATGAAAACACATAGTTCATAATAACATTAACCATTAGGATGGGAATCCCGCATCAAACAAAGCATCTTCTAAGAAATCTCATCTAATCCTATCATATGCCTTTTCCAAATCTATCTTCAGCGTACGTCATTCAACATTTTTGCCCTATAACCATCCTCATGGTATGTATTATCGCTTGTGTAATGATAATGTTATTCGAGATGTTCCTCCCAATGATGAAGCTTGATTGATTCTGCTTTATAAAGCTCATCATTAGTGGTCTCAGTTGGTTAACAATTCTCTTCGTGATGGTTTTATACAAGATAGATAGTCTCCACTCCTTGAATATTTGGAATTAACACCAATAAAGTCTTGTTAATATTAGGATCTAGTCCATACCTTTCCATTACCTTTCAAACCAATGAACAAACTAAGCTACCAACAATTCCCCACTGAGACTAGTAGAACTTTGCGTGGAATTCGTCACTTCTTGGTGCTTTGAGAGGTGCCATACTAAAAATTGCTTTGTAAATTTCTTCATTTGTAGCTGAGCTTACTAGCATGTCACAATCATGAGTTGATAAGGTCGGGAATCTGTTGCGACAAGGGAAAATCCTGTTAACATAATTGTCCATAGTATAAATATTCTGGAAGAAATCAGCAATATATTTCTGCGATATACCCTTATGATAACACCATCCTAAATTACCAATTTTAAAACCTTGAATTTTATTCCTTTGTTTCCTTATTAAAGTGCGACTATGGAAATATTTAGTGTTTATATCTCCATTTGCAAGCCAAGTTGTCTGTGACTTCTGAAACCAAAGCATTTCCTTATGTTTCAAAGCATTATCTATTTCCTGGTGTAGCTTTAACTTACGAGTTTGAAGCCTTGAGGATAATCTTAGTTCCAAGATCCTTTGAATAGGTTTGAATTCCTCAATTAACTCCTTTCGAGCAAAAATGTTACCATAAACTGTCTTTTTTCAGTCTTACTGACCAAAGTTGCTCTAGATTCAAAACAATATTAATGTCTTGACTCCAGTAGTTACGAATTAATTCTCTAAATTCTGGGTGCAGTAACTAGCTTACTAAAAAACAGAAAGGCCAACATGCATTATTGGGGGAGTTTTGAATATTAAGCCTCAAAGACACTAGAAATGCCCTGTGATTAGATTTCAATATGTGCAGGTGATGGACACAATTGTTCGGAGCGAAGTTATCCCAATATGAATTACAGATTACCTTATTGAGTATTTTGAAAAGATACCTTCTATTCCAGGTAAATTGAGGACCCAAGAAACCTATATCTTGCATCCCATGCTTGAATATAAATGATCTAAAGAATCTACACTCAGTTTTAGTATTACTAGATCCACTAGCCTATTCCAAATTGTCTATAATTAAATTGAAATCACCCTCTAGAATCTAATGTTAAAAAACAAAACCTGCAAGTGACTCTAGAAAACTCCAAATGGAGTGTCTTTTGGCTGGTTGTGGACTATTATAAATAGTTGAACATAAGAAACTTCAATGTCTTTGTTTACTATAGATCCTCGTACGAATCAACTGAGGATCTAAATCTAAAATATCATCTTCAATATTATCGTTCCATAGAATCCAAATTACCTTAACAAAGCCTATAGCTTCAATTTTGAACGAATGATAAAAACCTAATTTCTCGATAATAGCATCAGCTCTTGAGTTACTAATATAAGTCTCAAACAAACCCATTAAATTAGAGGAGAAATCTCTTTTATACTCCTTCACAAAGTTGTGAAAACGAGGATGACCAGTCCCTTGATAATTCTAAAATAATAATTTCGTGTCCATACAGAAACAAATTAATAAACAGTAAAGCCATACCCGATTGTTACAACCCATCAGCATTAAGACTTCCCACAATGTCGACGCTTTCCACTAGCATGGAATCCTCACTGTCTCTAGGTAAAATGACTAAATCTTGATCAATTCCATGCAAAATCCCCTCCATCATTGGTGAACATCTACCAAAGGTTATTTCGGTATTAAATATATATTATCTGGGGGCTTTAGTGAGCATGTCTTTTTCATGGGTCTTGAAACCGAAACCTCACCTGCCCTAATAACCTCAGCCAGAGGTTTCAATCTCATGCTCGTCCCCTAACATTAATCTCTTTATTTTTTTCCATGTCCTAATTTAGACATTCTATTTTCAAAAATCCTTATTACTTTATTTTTTCAACAATTCAAAGGGCCCTTAATTTGTACCGATTAAAAATTGAAGGGCCTGTTGTTATTAATCAAAACCTACTGGCCCATTTTCGAACCATCGTCAGAAGGCCACTACCCATTCATAGATGAAGGCCTAGTAGAACCATTTATAAGCTTTAAAACATTTATATTTGGTCTTAGCCACTAGAGACTAAAATGCCTTTCCCTTTATTCTTAGCACCGTTCTTTTTTGCATAAGTGACAAAGTTGGAATTCTTGGTAAGATTCTCATTTTTTTCTCCATATTTCTCTCTTGGATATGATCGATCCTTGATTTCTTTCCAATTTGACTATTATCCCCAAATCATTCCCTTATTGATTATCGATAAGGACATTGAACCTGAAACTGCCACCATTATCGTATTGATTATTGTTTCCCTCATCACCCATGCTTTGTCCCCTTCGTCACTGCCAGTGTTTAACCCATATTTATGGCCCATGTTTTTTCTCTTCAACCTTCCATTTAATTTCATATGCTTTTGATGGTAACGAATTATGAGATCCCTCATCCAGTGGTTGTATATTCTACAAATTGAGATATGAATCATTACTATGCCCATAAAGTCTGTAACGGCCCAAATTTTATATTTATGTTTCTATTAAAATATGACACAAATATCTGTTTGGTTCAGTAGTTAAGTGCTTTGGGTGTGTGTGTGAGGTCCCAAGTTCAAGCCTTACCTTGGGGAAAATTTTGGTATTTTTCTGATTAGAGCCTTACTCTTGTTCAATGGGCTTAATGTTAATTACTTGTAAGTTTACATCAGAATATGCCTGTCGGTCTAGTGGTTAAGTTAAATGTTGCTGTGTTGGAGGTCCTGTGTTCGATTCCCTGCATTGGCAATATTTTTATTTGATTCTGAGGGAGAGAGTTAGGCATTTAAGTAGTGGGGAGTTTGGTGTAGAGAATTAAGGGGAGTTAGGATAGGGGGTTATAAGAATTTGATCACTTTGATTTTCTTTTTGCAAAATTCGGTACCCTTCCTGTCCTCTTCTCAAAAATTTTGACATCCGGTTCTTCGTTCTTCCTGCCAAATCTCTGCTTTATTCTTACATATTCCTTTTCAATTTCTTTTTCGTCTCCTTTCTATACCACTTTTGACTATGATAGTATGGTAAGTTTCGGTTTGGCTTAAACCTTAACGCTTTTTACTAAGTTTTAATAAGGGGATTGTTTTGCTGTTCTCGTTAGGTGTAGATCAAGAGCTAGTTGGTGCTCCACAGTGATTAGAGCATTAAAAATTTTGATTCGTTGTCGGTAAGTGATAGGGTTCACTGTTTAATGATCTAAGGTTTCTAGTGTGAGATATTCCTGGTTTAGTTTTTCATTCGTGTTACTAAATTTAGACTTTGGTAATGTCAATTATAGGTACCAGTGATCTTGGAATTACATTTGCTGCAAAAACTGTAATAGGTGTGTACTTGAAACGTAGAAAATGAGATTCAGTGAAAAGTCAAAAAACTATTCTGTCGATGCCACACGGGCGTGTGGTCGCTCATGTGGTAGGCTGTGTGTGATGACATGGCCGTGTGACTGACGAAGGCTAGGCCGTGTGCTAGACATAGCTGTATGGTGGCCGGGTGTGACCGTGAGTATGACAAGCACCTTAGAGTGGTTCTTCAGACTTTGAGGAAAAAACAACTCTATGTTAAATTCAGTAAGTGCGAATTCTGGCCACGTGAAGTGACTTTTCTAGGATACATAGTTTTTGTTGAGGGGATCCAAGTTGATCCTCGAAAGATTGAGGCTGTACTAGACTGGAAACAACCGAAGAATGTGTCTAAAATTTGTCGTTTTCTAGGTCTAGTAGGATATTATTGACGATTTTTGAAAGGTTTCTCATTGATTGTAGCGCGTGTTTCGTTTGTCTAGACTGATGCGCAGCAAACGAGCTTCGAGAAGCTCAAAACTGTTTTGAATCAGGCTCCTATTCTGATACAGCCTAAACGTAGAAAAGAGTTTATGGTTTACAGTGACGTGTTGTATGTGGGATTGTGTTGTGTTCTGATGTAGGATGGTAAGGTTGTGGCATATATGTCTCGTCAGCTTAAGACACATGAGGCAAACTATCCGACCCATGATTTAGAATTGGTCACTGTAGTCTTTGCTTTGAAAATCTGGAGGCAAGTGCATTATCTACACTGATCACAAGAGCCTCAAGTACCTTCTTACTCAGAAGGAGTTGAATCTTAGGTAGTGTAGATGGATTGAGTTGCTGAAGGACTATGAATGTACCATTGAGTACCATCCTAACAAGGCCAATGTGGTGGCTAATGCATTTTGTCATAGGGCAATAACTGATCTGAGGGGGATGTTTACTCGCCTTAACCTATTTGATGATGGGAGATTGTTGGCTGAGTTACAAGTTAAGCCAACTTGGATTGAGCAGATTTGGGATAAGCAGTTAGGGAATGAAACTTTTGGTTTTCAATTCCGTCAGGTTGAGAATGGCAGCACTACAGATTTTGGGCTGAATAATGATGGGGTACTTTATTTTCGTGGTCATATTTGTGTACCGAGCGATATGGATTTGAAATAATCTATTCTAAGGGAGGCGCATAGTAGCCCTTATGCTATGCATCCCGGTAGGAATAAAATGTATTAGGATCTTCGAGAGTTATATTGGTGGCCAGGGTTGAAGCGTGCAGTTACTGATTTTGTTGCTCGTTTTTCGACATGTCAGTAGGTTAAGGCTAAGCATCAGTTACCTTCGGGTTTGCTGCAGCGGGTTAAGATTCTACTATGAAAATAGGAGCGAGTAACGATGGACTTCGTTAGTGGGTTGCCTCTAACACCCACTAAGAGGGATTTTGTTTGGGTCATCGTGGATCGATTGACCAAATCTCCGCACTTCATATTGGTTTGAACGGACTTTTCTCTTCAAAAGTTGGCAAAGCTTTACATATCTGATATAGTAAGACTGCATGGGGTACCTGTCTCTATCATTTCTGATAGGGATCCTCGTTTCACATCTCGTTTCTGGAAGAAGTTACACGAGGCTCTAGGTCTAAGATTATACTTCAGTACTACGTTCCATCCTTAGATCGACGGTTAATTTGAGAGGATGATTCAGATACTAGAGGATATGTTACGGAGCTGTATGATAGATTTCCAAGGAATTTGGAAGTATTATCTGCTGCTAGTAGAGTTCGCCTATAATAACAATTTCTAGTCTAGCATTCAGATGGCACTTTACGAAGCTCTATATGGACGTAAGTGTCACACTCCCTTATTCTAGACTGAGTTAGGTGAACTTTGGGTTTTGGGTCTTGAGTTGGTTTTTGAGATCGAAGATAAGGTCAGATTGATTTAGGATTGTTTGAAAGTGGGATCTGATAGACAGAAGTCCTATATAGATCTGAAGAGACTAGAGATTGAGTATTCTGTGGGGGACTTTGTATTTCTGAAGGTCTCTTCGTGGAAAAAAGTTCTGAGGTTCAGTCGCAAGGGCAAGCTGAGCCCTAGGTTTATTGGGCTATATCGGATTCTGAAATGAGTGGGACTGGTTGCTTATCAGTTGGAGCTACCTCTGGAGTTGGATCGTATTCATGATGTGTTTCACGTCTTGATGTTGAGGCACTACTGCTTTGATACTTCTCACATTATCCCTATCGAGGAGATTGAGGTTAGGCCTAACTTGACCTTTGAGGAGGAGCCGATTTAGATTCTGAATCATGATGTTAAGATTCTAAGGAAGAAGTCCATTCCACTGGTAAAGGTTTTGTAGCGAAATCATAGCACTGAGGAGGCCACGTGGGAACCTGAGGATTCGATGCTTCAGCAGTATCCTTATCTATTCTAATCAGGTAAATTTCGAGGCCGAAATTTTCTTTTAGGGGGTAGAGTTGTAACGACCCAAATTTTATATTTCTGTTTCTGTTAAAATGTGACACAAATATATGTCTGCTTCAGTGGTTAAGTGCTTTGGGTGTGTGTGAGAGGTCCCAAGTTCAAGCCTTACCTTAGGGAAAGTTTTGGTATTTTTTTGATTTGAGCCTTGCTCTTGTTCAATGGACTTAAGTTTAATTACTTGTAAGTTTACATCAGAATAGGCCCGCCAGTCTAGTGGTTAAGTTGAGTGTTGATGTGTTAGAGATCCTGTGTTCAATTCCCTGCGTTGGCAATATTTTTGTTCGATTCTAAGGGAGAGAGTTAGACATTTGAGTAGTGGGGAGTTTGGTAGAGAGAATTAAGGGGAGTTAGGATAGATAGTTATAAGAATTTGATCACTTTGATTTTCTTTTTGCAAAATTAGGCACCCTCTCTCTCCTCTTCTCAAAAATTCTGACATTCGGTTCTTCCTTCTTCCTGCTGAATCTCTGCTTTATTCTCACCTATTCCTTTTCAATTTCTTTTTCATCTCCTTTCTATACCACTTTTGATTGTGATAGTATGGTAAGTTTCGATTTGGCTTAAGCCTTAATGTTTTTTTACTAAGTTTTGATGAGGGGATTATTTTGTTATTCTCGTTAGGTGTAGATCAAGAGCTAGTTGGTGCTCCACAGTTATTAGAGCATTAGGAATTTCGATTCGTTACTGGGAAGTGATCGGGTTCACTGTTTAATGTTTTAAGGTTTCGAGTGTGAGATATTCTCGGTTTAATTTTTCGTTCGTGTTACTAAATTTAGACTTTGGTAATGTCAATTATAGGTACCAGTGATCTAGAATTACGTTTGCTGTGAAAACCATAACAGGTGTATACCCGAAATGTAGAAAATGAGATTCTGCAAAAAGTTGAAAAACTATTTTGTCGACGCCACATGGGTGTGTGGTTGATCGTGTAGTAGGCTGTGTATGATGACACGACTGTGTAACTAACGAAGGCCAGGCCGTGCACTAGACAGAGCCGTGTGGTGGCCGGGTGTGACCGTATACGTCACACGGGCTAGACTAAATTAGGCAGTGTGAGCCATACGAGCGTGTAAGTCCACACAGGTGATCCACATAGGCGTGTGAGTTTCTGGGCCAGGCCGTATGATCCACACGAGCCAAGGCTAATCTGGGCGTGTGGGTCCACACGGGCATGCCACCGGGCATATAGCCTTAAAATTTTGAGTTTTTCCCTAGGGTTGCACGGGTCGTCCAAATCGATCGTGAGCTCACTATAGGGTATGTAAGGGCTAACTTGACCCTAATATGTTTAATCTAGATGACTAATACTATGATTCGAGCATGATAGCTATACGCATATTTGAATACTATTTTGTATGTATGTCTGTAATTGATTAATGGCACGTAAGCATGTTATATTCTGTATGTTTGCATTGAGTATGTTTATTTGCATCTGCATTTGGGGTGGGATGATTGATTATTGGAGGAAGTATACTGAAATGCTTTTATGCCTATTATCTGGCAGCTCAGCTGCAATTAGAGGTGTGCATGGGCCGGGCGGCCTGGCCCGCCCGCAATGTGGGAGGGTTTGGGCAAAAATATAGGCCAGAAAAATGGGCTTGAACAAAAAATAAGGCCCGTTTAGAAAATGAGCCAGGCCTCGGGTAAGGTATTTTTGGCCCGGGCTCGTCCCGGCCCGGCCCAAATTCACTAAAGGACAAAAAAATCTGTTCTTTTTTTGTTTTTAAATGTTATTTTCTCCCTATTTTGCTACCATATTACTATTATGCTGCTAGTATTTTGTTGTTATTATTTGGATATTGTATAAAACTTATTTTATTATTAATTTATTAATTTGGTTGTTATTTTAAAGGCATTTAATAATTTTTTTATTATTTTAGAGGTATTTGCTTGTTAAGTTGCATCTATCTTAATGTTATTTAAGTCTACATATTTTTTTAAAATTTATTTTCAATTTGTCGAAAAATATTTATTTTGATTTTTTAGTATTTTTGATGTATTATATATATTTAAAAATTATATAAAATAATATAAAAATTAATATGTGCGGGCCGGGTCGGGCCCGGGTTTTAGCATTTTTATATGGGTCAGGCTTGGGTAAAATTTTAGGCCAATTTTTTGGGCCCAACCCGACCCGAGCCTGATGAATGGGCTTAAATTTTTAGTTAATCCCGGCTCGAATCTGGCCTGGCTCGGCCTATGCACACCTCTAGCTGCAATATATCTAATATGTGCCGCATTTCGGTATAGCATGGTGTGTAGGAATGGACGGAGATGGTGTGTAGAGGCTGGGGGTAGGATTTTGATTCTGTTTAACTGTGTTTCTGTATCTGATTCTGGTATGGGTTAAATCCTAAATATGTAACTGTATCTGAAATTGTAATGGGCTAAGGCCCAGATCTGCATCTGATTCTATAATAGGCTTAGGCCCAAAACTATACCTGATTGATATCTGTTAATTTGACTGTGTGCATGTTTTCTATAGGGATTACACACTAAGTTTACGTAAACTCACCTCCTTTCTGTTTAATTTGTACAGGTAATCCCCTGATTTAGACGGCTCGGTGCAGCGGAGGACTCGACGGTGACCACATGTATATATTAATTCGATACCCTTTTGATTTTTGGTTAATTTTGTGGGGTTGTTTTTTTGTAATTTGGACTTATGGATTGTTTTTGCTTTTATTTTGGATTTTAACTATTTTTATGGTTTTACAAAAGCTAAACTGAGAAAAGCGCAATTTTTTACTAGAAACCAAAGTTTTCCTAAATATAAACGGTTTTTCCTAAATGAAATGGATTCTGAAGCTTCTGCTAAAAAGACACGTTTTGAGGCAAATCAAATAACATGCCTTTTCTTTAGATAAGTAAAAACTAATAAACTGAAACGATTTTAACGTGATAACTTCGTTTTCAAATCCCATTTAGTGTGACATCGCCAGATTCTGCCATAACATCTAGGTCGGGTTTGGGGTGTTACAAAGTCCACACTCAAAACAAACATTGGGTAATGATTCGTACTCAATCTTTTGCACATTCCCATTAATCTTTGATATCTATGGCTTCTAGAGATTTAAACAGATAGGCAATCAAGCGAAACGACCCCTCTTGGCATTATCGGTGTTTTCATCAATCTTCAAGACTGGTCCAATTATTTGGCCAATTGCATTAAGAAAAAATTCATAATAATAGCCTTTCGATCGGCCATGAAATTGGACCCAAACAACTTAAATGTCCATTTCAGTTTGAATCGTCCAAAAGGTCAATTACCATGGGCGAACAATTAGATATTATCCAAGAATCACCCATGGACCACTGGTTAGCATTTTGTTATCATCCTCTTCATCATTGAATCACATTAGGTAAAAATTATTCTCCAAATCCATAAGTTGAAAATAATGATTACAATTCCATAGAGTTGTGATTTTCTTTAACAAGGCATTGAAAGCAATCCATTACCCTAAAAGTTTAACAACTATGGCGTGTGCCATTTTCCTCTCAATGAACTTATGGACTCTTTTCGAGAAAGTGATCGATGAGATCCCATCCACTAGTTTTGTCATCACATCTTCTTCATGCAATTCAAAATCCTCTCATTCGCCAATAAAGTAATAGCAGATTAGGAGCCTTTTTGGACACAATGGGCTCCGATATTTTCCCACCATTTCTGTCAACTGTTGGGCCATCTGAATCCTATGATAAATCTGGCTAACGTCTCCCCATTTTAGTAGCACGACCAATATCAAAATTTGAAGACGGGACTGACCCTGACCACAAACTCTGCCATAGACAGGGTTTCACTCATTTTCCCTAGTGTGATTTTTGCTTTATATATGAATGAAAAATTATGCCTTTATAAAAACAATTATATAATTGAGTTGGAATTTATAAAATAATGAAGTGATTTTTTAATTGAATAATTATTTATTATCGTAGCCAGTAGTTAAAATTTAAAAGTTTCAAATACTTTATTGAGTTAATTCAACTAAATATCTTAAATTTTGACTTTTATTTTAAACTTTAAAATATTTTAATTACATCTTTAAACTAACGATGTTATATTAATAAAATCCTTTTTGTTATTAAAATTGTTAATTTAACTGTTAAATGAGACAATAGATTTTATGTGACATAATTTAAAAATGAACAATTTAAAGAAAAATGGATATTGTAAAATTGTTGATTTTGAGGTTTTCAAAGCTTTTGCAAAAACTATTGCTCACTCTTTCTTTTTTCAAATTTACTTTATTTTTAGTTTTTAATTTTAAAAGTTATGCAGCAACATTTTACTTTTCTTTAAAATATTGATTTTAAATTAGGTCATATAAAATTTTACATGCCATTTAATGGTTAAATTAATAATTTTAATAATGGAAGGACTTGATTCATATAACATTGATAATTTAGGATATAATTATAACATTTTGAAGTTTAGGGACCAATTTAAAATAAACGTCATAATTTTGGGATGTTTAATGCAATTACCTCACTTTTATTTTATTTTATTTTTTTATAAATTTGATTTCATGTAATCTTTTTGATTGAGTTGGGCAAAACTAATATATAATTAATTAATTTGTACATATAATTAGAATAAAAAAAGGAAATACAGGAAAAATAAAAGTAATTATACCCGTAGATTTTTAGAAATATTTTAGAAGAGTGAAATAAGGGATGAGGGTGAACAAGAAATATATTATTTATTATTTAGTTTTTATGTATTTTTCTAACAAAGTTAGTATCACTAGGATTAGTGACGCGATATTCAATGAAGAGTTCATGTGAAATGATGTCTTAATGACGTCTCTAGGTTGATTTAATTTACTTTGGTGATTATTTTATAATTTTATGAAGTTAAATGATTGTAATGCAAATTTAAAAATAGTTGAGCGACCTTGGTCGTAGTTTACCCAAAAGTTTAAAATATGTAAAATTTTACTCAATGGTCAATACACACCGTTTTAAAAGATTGAAAAATCTAAAAGACTAGCAACCCTAAATGGCTAAATCCCTAACATTTTCTCCATTTCCAAGTTTTTGATTCTCCTTATTTCCCCCTCTTTTATATCAGTCTTTCACCACCAGCAGCGGCGGAAGCGGCAACACCTCTGCTCAGGGTCCTCAGTCCTCAACACTACACCAGCGGCCTTCTTCTCCAAACCAGAACCAGATCACCGGTCGTCCCTTTTTACTCAATACTCACCGGAACCAGAACTTCCCTTTCTATAATCAACAAAGGAAAGGGCTCTTGAATCTTGGTTTTCTTAGCCCCTCTCTTGAATCGTAGGTAATGTTGTTCAACTCTTCCCTTTCTCTCTCTTTTTTTCTTATTGCTTTTGATGTTTCAGCTCTCTTGTTTTCAATCGAGTTTATGATGTGTTGAGCCTTTTCAACTCTTTTTGTTTCGGTTGGCTCGCGTCGTGTCCGTAATGGGTTTGAATGAACACGCTGATCCCCGGTTTTATAGTTTGATAAAGTCCTGGATAAAAGACCCCAGTTTTATATTATAGAACTCTTGGTTCAATATATGTTTATCTAGAATGCTGATACGGTAATTCATAAGCAATCAAAATTTAACATGACATTAGGTCTTTATGCTTTGGAGGAAGACAATAGCTTATAGTTTTGCTAGTGAGCTTTCAAATTCTTCAATGCCATAAATCAGCCTAACCAAGAGAGAGGAAAACTGAGTGCTTAATGAATGTATCAGTTATGGTTGTAATTGAACATTTTTTTCCTTATTTATAGTCTATGAAATTTAATTGAATTTAACTGTTATTTCTTTGTTGCTTTTAATACCCTTTCACTGTTCATCGATCTTTCTTTCATTATTTGTTTCTTGGAATCGAATGTTGTTCTGGCTAAAACTGTGTAGTTCTTTTTTTGGTGAAAAAACCAGTGTAGCTTAAGATAAAGTGATTTCTTTCTTTTTTACTTTTAACTTTTTAGTTTTTCTTATTACAAGGCATCTAGAATTGGTGAAGAGTAAATGGCGTCAGGGGAGGGATTTCTTACAGATGAACAAAGGGAAATGCTTAAAATAGCAAGTCAGAATGTGGAGACTGCTTTACCATCCCCAAGATTGTCCTCATCCCCAAAGTCCCCGACTTCTTTGCTTTCTGATCATCAATTAAAGGTTCCTGCTGGTGGCAAGGCGCCAACTGGTGGCATTGCAGTGAGACATGTTCGTCGGTCTCACTCAGGGAAATCCATTCGTGTAAAGAAGGGTGAGCCTTGTTATTCTATGAATTGTTCAAATCAATGCAATTTTTCTTCTTCTCACCTCTTTGGATATTTGGTTTGTAACTTGCTAGCCTTGCAAATTCTATTTGCTTTATAACTGCCTTGCTCCTCTTGGGCCACCTGTGAATAAAAATGGTCAGCCAGACATCAAAGGTTCTCAAAAAAGGAAAGCGATTTTTATTCGATCATATTTTACTATTATAATTATATTATCTTTAACCAATATCACCTCCTTGCTCTACTGATTTCTTGTGCTTTGTAATTTTCTGAGGCTTAGCACAATCAAATTGTCAGGTTCTTAATTTTAATGTACTTATAATTTATTTTTCATTTAGATAAGATGATGGGATCATAATACTGAAATGCTTGCTGTAAACTAGAACGCTGTTAACTTCTGACTGATATAAGATGGAGTGGTAGGTCGATTGATTTTGGGTTTGAGATCTTTTATAGTTGGTCTTTCGCTTTAGATTGGTCAACAGCATTATATTCCAATTCTTTATGCATTATTTAATAGATTGTAATAACATTATTGCCCCAGTCATGTTTCTGAAGTACTTGCTTTGTAACTCACAGGGTACATGTATACTAATGTTATTAAGAATGTGAAAAGAACTGGACCAGGGATTAAGCTGGTCATTCTCTACTTCCTGGTTCAACAGATTGGAGTATATGTATAATGTTATTAATTATGTTAAAGAACCAAAGATTGAACCGATCATGCCTCCGGTTCAACTATATGAATATATGTTCGGTTTTAATTAAAAATAATTATATATTTTAAAATATACAATTGTAACCGATTTACACCTGTTTTGAGGCTGAAGAGAAGGGCTTTTGACATAATATGACCCGCTTCTTATATTTACAAAATTTGTCCCTTCATCTCTGTTGCCACCTGAGAAATCAAATTTTATTGTCTTCCTCTTCCATTGCCTCTGCTGGTGCATCAGGCCAGCGAAACATGTCCAAGATTGCCATTATTGTAAGGAGCCATGGCATCTGCTCTGCTCAGTCTTTTGCTCTTCACTCTGACTACCTTATCTAAGAGTTATCTGCTTTTTCTCCTTTTTTTATGTGATAACATATAGTTATATTTTTTATTTGGTTTCTCTTTTCCCCTAGATTGGAAATTTTTTAAAATTGAAATTTTGTGATTTGTGATAGTATGGCCTTTAGACAGCACAAGCAAACTGAAGAGACGATGAACATGAAGCCTGATATATTTCTTGGGTTCTTGCTGGTTATTTGGATTCTGGTTTTCAATTCCTTGCTGATTCTTTCCAGTTTTTCCAGCTCAACAAATTTCTCGGTATATATAGGATGTTAAACCATCAGACCTGCCGATTCCTGGCCGAACCAGTTGAATTGGCTGGACCTATTTTCTGATCTCTTGTTATTAATCTGTGGCAAGAGGTTGTACATAAACCCATTCAATGGATAATTAATAAATAAAAGCGATCATATTATCATTTATTTTTACTGCTGCCAGTTTTGGGCTTTAAACAAGCTGATGATGCTATGCTTCTTTGCATCTTTTTTTGTCAAAAAGCTTATCTTTAAATATGGAAGACTGCACTACAGAGCTGTTATCTGCTTTTTTCTTGCTGATTAGTTGTTTTCCTCTTTATTAATTGTAAACAGATGGTGCTGGTGGTAAGGGTACATGGGGAAAACTCCTTGATACTGACGGGGAATCACATATAGATCGAAATGATCCTAACTATGACAGTGGAGAGGTACTTGCAACTTTTTTTTCCCTGGAAAACCATTCTTGTTTATAGGGTTTCTGAATGCCACTTATGCCTGTGGCATACTTGGCTGTTAATAAATTTATTCATGCTTAATTTCTTTTCCCTTGCTTTTGCTAGGAACCATATCAACTTGTTGGGTCAACTATTTCTGATCCACTAGATGAGTATAAAAAAGCTGTTGTTTCGATTATAGAAGAATATTTTAGCACTAGTGATGTGGAAGTGGCTGCATCCGACCTCAAAGATCTTGGCTCAAGTGAATATCATCCTTATTTTATTAAAAGGCTTGTCTCCATGGCCATGGACAGGCATGATAAAGAGAAGGAAATGGCATCAGTTCTGCTTTCTTCACTTTATGCTGATGTCATCAGCCCACCCCAGATTCGGGATGGTTTTGTGATGCTTCTTGAGTCTGCTGATGACCTTGCTGTGGATATACTGGACGCAGTTGATATCCTCGCTCTGTTTGTATCTCGTGCTGTGGTTGATGAGATACTGCCTCCAGCTTTCATCACAAGGGCAAAGAAAACACTTCCTGAATCTTCCAAGGGATATCAGGTTCTCCAAACTGCCGAGAAGAGCTATCTCTCAGCTCCCCACCATGCTGAACTCTTGGAGAGGAGGTGGGGAGGTAGCACCCATGTTACAGTTGAGGAAATGAAGAAAAAGATTGCTGATCTTTTGAGGGAGTATGTGGAGAGTGGTGATACATTTGAGGCCTGTAGGTGTATTAGGGAGTTAGGCGTTTCGTTCTTTCATCATGAGGTTGTTAAGAGGGCTTTGGTTCTTGCTATGGAAATTCAAGCAGCTGAACCACTTATGCTGAAACTCTTGAAGGAAGCAGCTGAGGAAGGGTTGATAAGTTCAAGTCAAATGGTGAAAGGGTTTGCTCGGTTAGCAGAGAGTCTTGATGATCTTGCCCTTGACATTCCATCTGCAAAAACCTTGTTTCAATCGATTGTCCCCAAAGCTATTTCTCAAGGGTGGCTTGACGCAACATTCATGAAATCCTCATGTACCGATGGAGAGGCTCAAAATGAAGACAAAAAGTTAAACCAGTACAAGAAGGAGATTGTAACTATAATTCACGAGTATTTTCTCTCGGATGATATTCCTGAACTCATTCGAAGTCTTGAAGATCTAGGGTTGCCTGAATATAATCCAGTTTTCCTAAAGAAACTTATCACTCTTGCCATGGACAGGAAGAACAGGGAGAAAGAAATGGCATCTGTTTTGCTCTCTGCTCTTCACATCGAGATCTTTTCTACTGAAGATATCGCGAATGGCTTTGTCATGCTTCTGGAATCCGCAGAAGATACTGCTTTGGATATTCTGGATGCCTCCAATGAGCTTGCCCTTTTCTTGGCTAGAGCTGTCATCGATGATGTGTTAGTTCCTTTGAATCTTGAAGAGATAACCAGCAAGTTGCCACCGAATTGCAGTGGAAGTGAGACTGTGCGAATGGCTAGATCACTTATTACTGCACGCCATGCTGGTGAGAGGCTCCTCAGGTGCTGGGGAGGTGGAACTGGCTGGGCCGTGGAGGATGCGAAGGACAAGATAATGAAGCTCCTGGAGGAGTACGAAAGTGGGGGTGTTGTGGCTGAAGCTTGTCAGTGTATCCGTGACCTCGGAATGCCATTCTTCAACCATGAGGTTGTGAAAAAAGCGCTGGTGATGGCCATGGAGAAGAAAAATGATAGGATGCTAGACCTGCTGCAGGTGTGTTTCAACGAAGGTCTAATCACTATCAACCAGATGACCAAAGGCTTCACCAGGGTCAAAGATGGACTCGACGACCTAGCTCTCGACTTTCCAAATGCAAAGGATAAGTTCAGTTTCTATACGGAGTATGCCCAGAAGAAGGGTTGGCTTCTGCCATCCTTTGGTTCATCTGCAACAGCAGTTCTGCCCACTGCAGCAGCCTCTTGAGAGGGAAAACATATTCATGTCTCTACTTTCTCATGTATGATGTTGACATTCCAGTACCTGTGTTCTTAGCAGTCATCCACGGCAGATCAGATCAATAGGATTAGATGTGGGATGTTCGGATTCCTTCTGATGTTGTCTTGTTTTTAATGGTGTCATCTGATGGAGATTCTTATGATCCCAGTCCAAGCTAAGCTAGCCATTGTGTAAAGTTGGTTATATTTTCTTCTGTATTGAAATAGCTTCAAGCTCATGTCACAACCAGCGGCATATTAGGTATTGCCTGCTGGTACTTGCAATATATGATGGTTAGAATGACGCTGTTTACTTCCAAAGGCTCAAATATTTATGCTCTTTCTTGTAGCAATTCCAGTTTGATTTTTTATTTTTACATGGTTATGTTGTAGTTTGATGAGGGATCAGATATTTTGTAATTTTTGTATTATCTGATTTTGGATTTACTTTAAAATCCGTTAATTATTCGCATTAAATCCAGATATGCATGCTAGGGGCATCTGGATGACATAGGTTCAGGTGTAGGCAAGTTGACTTTCTTCTCATCCAGGGGCATCTGGATGACATAGGTTCAGGTGTAGGCCAGTTGACTAACTTCTCATCTAATGAGGTTGTGTGAAAATATATAATATTAGTAATGATAATATATCAAAAATAAAATAAAAATAAAGAACACAGAATTTACGTGAAAATTTTTGTAGGAAAAAAATCACGGGTAGAGAAGAAGAAAAAAACACCTTATCTTAAATAATCTCCACCTTGACACGAATTATTAATGAACAAGTTTTTCATCGCGAACTCTCAACGAACAAGTTCCCCACCTCTTCCATAAAACCCCTTAAGGGTTTAACTTTAACAATGAATACCAACCAAGTCTAAGCAATGCTCAAAGTTGGTTATAGGAAGTGACTTAGTCATCATATCTGCAGGATTTTCATGAGTACTAATTTTGCTCACAACAATATCACCACGAGCAATAATATCACGAACAAAATGATACCGAACATCATTGTGTATTATTCTCTCATGAAAGATTTGATTTTTTGTAAGGAAGATGACACTCTGACTGTTACAAAATACTATACTGATTTGAAGGTCTTCATTGAGTTCACTAAATAGTCCTTTCAACCAAATAGCTTCTTTACAAGCCTCAATAATCGCCATGTACTCAGCTTCAGTGGTAGACAAAGCGACTGTAGTTTGCAAAGTGACTTTCCAATTGATTGCACGACCTCCAATTGTAAAGACAACCTGTGAGAGATCTTCTTATATCAATGTCTTCAGCAAAATCAGCATCAACATACCCAATGCCTCCATCTCTAGTTCTTCAAAACTATAAGCAAACATCAGTAGTACCTCGTATCTTAAAATCCACTGAACTGCTTTTCAGTGTTTTTTACCGGAATTCGCCATACCATTCTCACTCATATGCCTTAGGCGCATATGTCAAAGTTTAGTAATATCATCATCTGACAAGAAAGAGGAAGCGACATCTGCATCACCAGTAACAGTAGAACCTTGCAGAACATATAACTTGACAGCCTTTCTTTGCCCTTTCATCACAACGAGGAAACCTTTAGAAATATTTTAAAACCCCACTTTCAACTGTGTATTTATACCCTTTTGAATCAAGAGTACTTAACAAAATTAAAATTCTCTTCAATTTTGGAACATGGCGTACGTTACTAAGTGTTCTGACAACTCTATCAAATATCTTAACTTTAATCGTTCCAACACTTGCAATTTTACACGAAGCACTATTTCTCATCAAAGCAACACCTTCAGACACTGTTTCTTAATTTGTAAACTAATTTCTATTGGGACTTATGTGGAAGGTGCAACCCGAATCAATGATCCACTATCCACTCACTTTAGAATTGATAACTGAAGCGACTAGAAGTTCACCATCGCTGTAGTCTTCTACAACATCAGCTTCACCAGAATTTTCTGGTTGTTTTCCCTTTTGATTGGTAGCCTCCCTTTTGATCTTATTCTATAGCTTATAGCATTCATATTTAATGTGCCCTTTCTTCTTGCAGAAGTTACAAGTTTTACCTCTGTTTGAAGACTTCAATCTACCCTTAGATTTACCGTGAGGATTCCGTTCTTATGTCCTTCCACGATCATCATCAGCATTCCGATATTGTCTCTCACGAATAATGAGACCCTCACCCTGAGAGTCAATTTTAACCACAAGATGCTTCATCTTATCATACGAGGTTAAAGAATCATAAACCTCATCAACTGTGAGAGACTCGCGACTATATAAAATCGTGTCTCTAAAGGTTAAATAAGACGGGGGCAACGAACAAAGTAGAATCAACCCTAGATATTCCTTATCATACTGAACCTCCATGGCCTCCAAGTTTGAGAGAATTTCTTTAAACACTGTTAAGTATTCATGCACAGATGCACCTTCCACCAAACGATGAGCATAAAGACGTTGCTCATATGCAGCTTGCTGGTTAGAGTTTTCGACACGCATATTTGTTCCAGCCTTTTTTATAATCCAGTAGCGGGCTTTTCCTTCATCATACCTTGTAAAATTTCGTTAGACAAATGCATATGTAACTGTGTTAACGCTTTTCGATCCTTACGCTTGAACTGCTTGTATCTTAATCTGCCACAACGTAAATCTGGTGTTGCGATCCAACATCAGAATTTTATACTTCAAAGACGCCATTACCGTGATCGAGATGAAAGAAACCCGAAAACTCAGATACCAATTTATGACAATATATAATATCGGTAATGACAATATATCAAAAAAAATAGAGAACATACAGAATTTACGTGGAAACCCTTTCGAGAGAAAAACCACGGGCAGAGGAGAAGAAAATTCACTATGTCGAATTCGAATGATTACAAGAGGAATAGATTATGTCTATTTATAGGCTTGTAAAGCCATATTCTAGTAAGATTGAAACACCTTATCCTAATCAATTTAAAATAGATGGAGTTTAATAAGGTTTAAAAACCTTATTGTAAAATAAAATAAAAGAAGTGTAGTTCTATATGGATTTTACTTTTATTTTATTTTACCATTGTATTTTATTTAAATAAGGATTCGAGTCACTTAATTCTAACAGATTCTCAGTACCACTTATGAAAGCGAATAAACAAAAGAGCTTATTCCAATTCAGTCAGGGAAGCAAAGGGAAAGCCTCTATTGAACCAAAACCATTAAGCATCATTCTCCTAGGAGGCCTCTTAAACTTTCTTCCAACTGCTATTCCTATTACTATACAATTTCAGAGTTGATTTGAGTAACATTTATCCCTCCACTATCCGGGTTGGGAAGAAACTTTTTTAGTTTATTTTATTTTAGTAATATGGTGATGTGAGCTTGTAATGATAAGAAAGTGAAAGTGATTTTCATAGGCTCACTCCAAAACCAGGAGAAAATCCACGCTAGTGGTCACATGGTGGTTATTACAATGTTCACTGACTATCAAGGCTTTCATTCTTCCCATTGGTTCTCCCATAGCTTTGCCAGCCCACCCATGGCCGTTGCCCCTTTCTCTGCGTTCAATAATATTTCACCATTTTTTCAAGAAAACTGAGCAAAAAAGTCCACTTGTCAGAACATAGCAACAAAGCAAATGGAAGCTTAGAAGAATCTATTTACCTATTTTCTCTGGGTTTTTTTCCCCTTCATGAAATGAATTCTCAATGATTACCCAGCAAAATTTATTGTTCTTTTTATGGTTGTTGCTTCAAGTCTTTCACCTGAGCCTAGTCATGAAGTGTTTTCTTGGCTGAAATCTCTGCCTTTAGTACCAGAGTACAGGCCTACTCTGTCTGAGTCTCAAGATCCAATTGCTTACATTTTCAAGATTGAAAAAGAGGCTTCTTAGTGTGAAATTTGCAAAATCATACCGCCGGTGCAGCCTGCTCCTAAGAAGGCAACAATTAGGAACCTAAATCGTTCGCTTTTGGCCCCTGCTGAAGCTAATGCTAGCTCCGATTCGAAACCCGCACCCATATTCACCACTCACCAACAACAGATTGAGTTTTGCCCTAGAAAACATCGGCCCGTTTAAAGACCGGTCTAGCAAAGCAGGAAGTACTACACTTTCTAAGAATTTGGAGCAAAAGTGAAGAGTTTCGAAAGGAATTACCTGAAAAGACACAGCAAAAAGGTTTCCCTTTTAGTTCTAGAAGTCAAAACACTTTTCTGGAAAACAACGGTTGACAAACCCTTTACCATTTAGTATGCTAACGACAGGCATTGTTAAGGTTCATGAAGGAGGAGATTCCGGGTGTTACTTCCCCTATGGTGTACATTGCAATGTTGTTTAAGGAGGAGACTTGTTCAATGCTCGTTGGTTTAGGTCTTGACAATTGGACTTGATAGATTTTAGGTTTTGAGTAATTCTTGTATTTTAAAAGATTAGACCTTCATCTAATAGGAATACTGTGTTTAATGTACTTTCTAATTGTCCAAATAACAAACGCAACTTGTACGACTTGAATCCAGGTTAAGTTT
Source organism: Gossypium stocksii (assembly GCA_020496765.1). Classification (NCBI taxonomy): domain Eukaryota; kingdom Viridiplantae; phylum Streptophyta; class Magnoliopsida; order Malvales; family Malvaceae; genus Gossypium; species Gossypium stocksii. The sequence goes on from CM035622.1 coordinate 70,179,967, forward strand.
GGGACAGTAAACATCCTTAGCCATCAGGTCATCTTCCTTTTCTCTTGTATCTTAGCAATTATGATATTGTAAGTTCCCTCACAATGCATTTATACTACAAGTTATTCTCTTAGTGTCTTGTAACATGATTTTTGTTTCTTGGTGAGGGATGAATATCTGTCTCTTTCTTAGTTGATAGTATTCTGTGTTTACCATTAACTATTGACAGACTTGTTAATCAAGGCTGATCTAATTTCTTAAGGCTAAATTCTAGGGATTTTATTTATTTTATTTATTGTAAAAATTTTATTTCCTTAAATAATTCAACATAGTTGTGTATATATATATATATATATCCATTTAAATACTTAGAGGTTAATTGACAAGGAAAAGAAATTCTTATTTTCAACATGGTATTAAGAGCTTGAGAATTCAGATTTAAGAGCTTATTTTTTTTCGAAGTTTCCAAACCCTAGAAAATCTAATTTTGTACCTCTTTCTTCTGGCTTTTTTTTCACCGCTCCTTCCAATTAAGTCGCAGTCCAATCTTTGGCGAAACCTTAAAACCCAGTGCCCAAACTCCCTACATGGGCCTTCATGCCACACATACCTTTGGCATCCTTGCCCACGTACTGACGTATGCAGCCCACCTCCGTTGGATTTGATTCTCCAGCCACCACTGTTGGTTTGTTGGTGTTTCTTCGGTATCATTTGCTGTTATTGGCTCTAGTGGTATTCTTTTAAGAGAAAAAAATAGCCGCCGCAAAAAAAGTTATTTATAATAACCCCTCGTTACAAGTCAGTCTAATAAAACTTGATGGGCACAATTATCTCGCATTGTCACGATCGTGCTTATTGTTTACCAAAGCTAGAGGACTGTAGGGGTATATTATTGGTGATTCGTAAAAACCTGATGTGAATGATTCCACTTACTATCAGTTGGACTCTAATAACTCTCTTGTTATGTCTTGGCTTATTAACTCTATGCAACCCCCAAATTTTCAGAACATGGCTATTGCTTAACTCTGCAAAAGAAATATGTCATGCAACTACTCTCACCTACTCACAAGTTGGGAATGATGCTCAGATTTTTAAAATTAGCAATAAAGTTCATAACACTAAGCAATGTGAGAAGTATTTTTCTGGACTGAGCAGTTTATGGCAGGAGCTAGGTTATTACCAAAATTTCCAAGCCAACTATACTAGAGATGTAGTAAAGTTTCAGAAGCTTCTAGAAAAAGAAAGGGTTTACAACTTTTTGGCCAGTTTAAACACTAAGTATCATCAATTTTGGGTTCAAGTTCTCGGAAAAATTTCTTTTTCTTCTCTCAAGGAAGCATACTCCAATGTCCAGCAAGAAGAAAGCAAAAGAGGTGTTATGCTTTATACAAAACCAATTGAAAAGGTTGGGTTGATCGCTAATGGCTCTCAATAGCTAAAGAAAGATGGAAACCTTGACAAAGATAATTTGCATTGTGATTATTGTAGGAAGCCACAACATACTAGAGATAAGTGCTAGAAATTACATGGTCGACCCACTAGAGGCCATGGAAGAAAACAAAATAAGTCAAATTAGGGTCGAGCAAACTTGTCTAAGGCTGCAGAGTCATCTATAGAAATTGCATCTACTGGAACATTTTTTTCAGATGAAACTCGAAATCTCAAATGTCTCCTATCCCAACTTGACTCTTCCTCGAATCCAATACCCAATTTTGTCAAGTTAGGTAATGCCTTTAATGCTCACAATAATACTAACTCATGGATGATTGATTCTGGTGCGAATAGACATATGATAGATTCCTCTAATTTTTTTTAATTACTCCCTAAGTGAAACAAAAGATAGTGCCAAGATAGTTGATCGGTCTTTTATTCTTGTAACAGGATAAGGTTTTGTAAATTTTACTCCCAATATTAAACTATCCTTTGTACTACATGTTCCTATTTTTTTAGTTAACTTTTTATCTGTTAGTGCCATCACAAATACCTTAAACTGCAAAATTGAGTTTTTCTTTGGTCATTGTGTATTCTAGGACATTAAATCAGGGAGGAAAATTGCATGATGGCTTCTATATGTTGGAGGGTAGTAGTGGTTCTATTCAAGCTATTTTTTGGAGGTAATAAGATTATCAATCAAGAAATAATGCAATCGCATAGACGATTAGGACACCCATAATTTTTTGTTATGGAAAAGTTATATCCTAATTTATTTTCAAAGACTTGATTTGATTCATTGTCTTGTGAAGCTTGTGAGTTTGCTAAACAGACTAAAATTGTTATCCTTTCAAAAATAATAGAAGTAATACTTCTTTTATAACTATTCATTTGGACGTTCGAGGGCCAAGTCGACATGTTTCTTTATCTGGTAATCAGTGGTTTGTTACTTTTATTGATTGTTGCACTAGGATGACTTGGGTATATTTGTTAAAATAAAAAAATAATAGTTCAAAAAATTTATTTCCATTTATTAAAAGATTTTTCAACTTTTATTAAATTTATGTTATTCTATATGGTAAATAAAGACTTCTTTTGCTATTTCATATTGAAATATGTAGTATTATTGGTATAGCTGAACGTGAAAAATTTTATCATCCATATCAAATTTAAATTATCTCCAAAATGATTATAGGAAGAAACTTAACTACAACCATGGAACTGGAAGAACACTTGACAAAATATGTTGACAAGTGTTATAATAATTTTGTTTATTATCAAACTCAAGGAGGAATAGATCTAATCTTCAGAGCTCAGGATCTACTCCAACAAAAAACTTGTAGATTTTGGATTGATGGTCGAAGAATAATGACCTATTTCACTGGAAATTACCAGGAAGTAATAAATGAGGAATCCATTCAACTACTAAAAAAGAAAGCTGACATAAAAGACAAAGGTTGACAAGAAAAAAAAAAGGAAGCAACGTGGAAAAAATCACAATCAAGAAAAGATTAAAAAAAATAAGAAAGCAACGTAGAAGCAACCACAATCAAGAAAAGAATATCCCAGTATCAAATGAAGGAATAATCCACTTACAAGATAAGAGATTATAGAATTATTTTTCATAGTCATCTAAGTTTTTCGAATTATTAGAACTACTATTACTATATATGTAGAATCATAGTTTAACATATAATGATAACTAAATGGTATCAGATGGTTTACCCGGCCATTCATGGAATAGAGAAAATGAGATTTGTAAAGGTCACTGTTGCAATGGTGAATACTGATATTGCATTTGGTTCAAGGTCCAATAAAGATTCTTCTCGAATGTATGTCTTTTGTCTTCAGCATGCTCTAGAAGTAGAGCAACAACTTTGAAAAATTAGAGGAGCCCATGTATTTCTCCTTTGTCATCCAAGTACACCTTGGCATATATATGCACAAATAAATATTTCGCATAATTTTTTACTAACTGTCTCATCCTTCCTTTGAAAATATATAAAAAAAATTAATTAGGGGATACTATTTTCTTTGAAATAATGTTCATCATCTTATGCTCCCCTAACAGTATGCAACCTTGTTGGGTGATAATGAATGTGGGTTAAAAGGTTGTGCAAAAGTATTACTTGTGTTTAGCTTTTTCCATGTTCAGATTATTATGCATATAGAAAGCGAACGATGGTGAAGTCAAAGGATCAAAGTCAACATGTACCTGGACATGTTTCTTCTAAGGCTAAAAAAAAACCCTTATAAACTAATATCACTTTGCGCAAGTAAGCCCCTATATTTCTATTGTACCCAATTAAACCCTTTTCCTTTGGTTGTGTATCCAATAACCCTTATTTCAATTGAAAAATCAATATATGTGAAGGATATTAGGTATGAATTAAAGGTTTATCTAGGTAGAAATTAATCTTTTATTCTGCCTGGCAAACATCTTCAGTTTCCAGTTTTTATTATTTGCATGTTTCTGAAAGCTTATGAATAGTTCTACCAAATAGCCGTTTTAGGTTCTTTTTTTGTTTGTAGTTGTAAACTATTTGTTGTAAAACAATGCAAACTATCTTAAGATAGAAGCAGAAGTAAATTCAGTAGTTGAAGAACTAGGAATTGACCATCCCTGCAATGACATTTTATTTAGGAATGCTACTATTGATGACGAGGAGAGGATCCGTTCAACTATTGATAGTGAGGATGCTATACCCGGGAATGGGGATTGGGCAGTAAAGCTTGGTATCAGCCTATTTTATATCTTCAATTTTATTGTAATTGGTGGATCATCATGTAAGAATTCAACCCAAGGAGTCCATTTAATTCATTTAACTGAATTCCCATTAAAAAAGTTCACATTTAGAATTATTATTTTTATTTGATAAGTTGTCATGTTAGTTATTCCATTAGGCTTAGGAAAACTTATTTTGGGGGCCTATAAGTAACATGGACGTTCACCATTTTACATATACAATGGATTTATGTTTTTTTTTAGTTAATAATAATTCTCTTTGAGTTTTTCTTCAAGAATTGCTCTTAAGTTTCTTTTAGAAGTTGTTTTAATAATCTTTCAGGTTGTGGGAATCTTCTTCAAGCTTTTTCTTGCTAAGATCTTTTTGTTGGAGAGGGAATTAGAGCCATCGAAAGGAGCTATGGATTCTTAATGTTTCCAAGGATTCTTAAGAAGCCATCTCCTCTTTTTTTATTCGTAATTTATCGTTTCTTGCTTATTTAAGTTAGTTCTTGTTGTTTTAGCTTGCTGATTTTATTGATTTTCATTCTAGGTTTAAGTTGCGTCAAGAAAGACGTTCCCCTATCTTGTTCTATCAATAAACACATCAAAATTAGGGGTTTTAATCTTTTCTTATTGTTTCAAGCATTCTTGCACAAAATAGTTTGCTTTTGTCTTTAAAATCACTTCTAACAAATCAGTTTGTTTTATTTTTCCAGATATAGTTGGGGCATTTTCTTGAGGTCCAAGGATAGTTTCTTTCTATCAAAGAAACCCTAATTCATTCTGTTTTGTACTCTTTACCAGCCTGTTCATCGTTATTTTGTTTTAATTTCATTTGACTCTCCTTTGTGACAACTAATCTGTTTTTGTTATTTCTCGTTTTAGTTTACGTTCGTCTAGAGATCTAGGATAAATTCGCGACTTTAAAAAACTTTACAATCCGTTTTCGCATTCATCCATCCCATTCCTTATCAAAACACCAACCAAGTCTAAGCAATGCTCAAACTTGGTTATGAGAATTGACTTAGTCATCATATATGCAGGATTTTCATAAGTACTAATTTTGCACACAACAATATCAACACGAGCAATAATATCACAAACAAAATGATACCGAACATCAATATGCTTTGTTCTCTCATGAAACATTTGATCTTTTGTTAGGAAGATGGCACTTTGATTGTCACAAAATATTATACTGATTTAAAGGTCTTCTTTGAGTTCACTAAAGAGTCTCTTCAACCAAATAACTTCTTTACAAGTCTCAGTAATTGCCATACTCTACTTCAGTGGTAGACAAAGTGACTGTAGTTTACAAAGTGGCTTTCCAACTGATTGCACAACTTCCGATTATAAAAACATAACCTGTGAGAGATCTTCTTATATCAAGGTCTCTAGCAAAATCAACATCAACATACCCAATGCCTCAATCTCTAGTTCTTCCAAACTGTAAGCAAACATTTGTAGTACATCGTAAGTATATTAAAATCTACTAAACTATTTTCCAGTGTTCTTTACTAAGATTTTCCATGTATCTGCTAACTGCACTGACTGCATATGATAAATCTGGACGTGAACAAACCATAGTGTACATGAGAGATCCCACTGCACTAAAATATAGAACATGTGATACGTACTCAATCTCATCATCTAATTGTGGAAACAAAACCGATGAAAGTCTGAAATGGGCTGCTAAAAGAGTACTTACATGCTTAGCGCTTTGCACATTGAACCTGCAAAGAACTTTCTTAATGTACCCTTTCTGACTTAGGTATAATTTACTTATTTTTCTATATTTGAGAATCTCCATATCAAGTATTTTCTTTGCTGGTCACAAATTTTTCATCTTAAATTCTTCACTAAGCTAGGCCTTAATCGTTCTTATCTCTCATTTATCTTTCGCTACTATCAACATGTTATCAACATAGAGGAGTAGGCACATAAAAGAACCATCATTGTTTTTCTTAAAGCAAACATAACTGTCAAAGCTACTTATTTTGAAATCATGAGAAGTCATAAATGAATCAAACTTTTTGTACCACTGTCTTGGTGACTGTTTCAAACCGTAAAAGGGACTTTTTCAGCAAGCAAACATAGTCCTCTTTTTTTTGAAACTGTAAAACCATCTGGTTGTTACACGTAAATATTCTCCTCAAGTTCTCCATGCAAAAATGCAATTTTTACATCTAACTGCTTAAGCTCCAAATCATGCATGGCCACAATAACAAGTAAAGCTTGAATCGAACTATGCTTCACAATTGGGGAGACCACATCTGTGAAGTTCACTTTTGGAATTTGACTATAACCCTTTGCAACAAGCCTTGTTTTATATCTGGGTTCTTTAACTCCCGGAGTGCCTTCTTTCTTTTTAAACACCTATTTACAACGAACAACATTTTTGCCTTTAGGAAGTTTCACAAGATCTTATGTTCTGTTTTTATGGAGTGATTCCATCTCCTCTTGCATAGCAAACATCCACTTTTCTAAGTCTTCACAGCGAACCACCTTAGAATAATTAGATGTTTATTGGTTTGCATCTATATCTTCAGCCACAGTTAAAGCATAAACAACTAGATCAGCCTTATCATATTTCTTTGGAGGTTTACTCTCTCTTCTAGTTCTATTTTTAGCGATAGAGTATTGTGGTAAAGAAGCAACTCTATTCTAAATTTCTGTACTGGCTTGAGGAGTCGACTCTGTTTTAGATTTTAGATTAATCTAATACTACACCTACTTTTGTTGTTCTTTATTGGAAGAGTCTTTAAGAGACAAGTTAGCTAGCATAACAGTTTCATCAAAAACAACATCTCTACTAATCACAACTTTTCTATTTTCAGGACACCATAACTTATACCCTTTTACACAAGCTTTATAACCAAGAAAAACACATTTAATGGATCTCGGTTCCAATTTTTCATTATCAACATGATCATAGCAGGATACCCAAAGATTTTTAAATCAGAATAATCAACAAGATTACTAGACCATACCTCTTGTGGAGTCTTTTTCTCATTGGCAATGGATGGAGATCGGTTGATTAAAAAGTATGAAGTAGAGGTTGGTTCGGCCCAAAACGACTTTGGTAAGTTGACATTCAACAACATACATCGAACCTTCTCTATGATCGTTCTGTTCATATGTTCTACAACCTGTTTTGCTATGGAGTAGGATAAACTGTCAAGTGTCTTACAATCCCTTCTGACTTGCACAGTTTATTAAACTCATCAGAACAGAACTCTAAGCCATTTTCTGTACAGAGGTGTTTTATTTGTTTTCCCATTTGTTTTTCAATCATTTTGTTTTCCAAGACTTAAATGCAGAAAACACATTGCTTTTCTGCTTCAGCAAAAATGTCCAAACTTTTCTAGAAAAATCATTAATAAGTATTAGCATATAATTAGCTCCACCTCTCGAAAGCACTCTGGAAAGCCTCCTTAAATCAGAAACGTAGTGCTCACAAAATTTTAGTTTGCAAATTCGTTGTCCATCAAGAATTCCTCTTTTGCTCAATTCTTCCATGCCATTTTCACTCATATGCCTTAGGCACATATGCAAAATCTATTAACATCATCATCTGATAAGGAAGAGGAAGCGAAAGTTGCATCGCCAGTAACCGTAGAACCCTACAAAACATATAACTTGGCAATCTTTCTCCGTCCTTTCTTCACAACAAGGAAACCTTTGGAAATCTTCAAAACCCTACTTTTTACTGTGTATTTATAACCTTTTAAATCAAAAGTACTCAACAAAATCAAATTTCTCTTCAATTCTGGAACATGTCGTACATTACTAAGTGTTCTGACAACTTAGTGAAAAATCTTAACTTTAATCATTCCAACACTTACGATTTTACACAAAGCATTATTTCCCATCAAAAGAACACCTTTAGACACTATTTCGTAAGTAAACCAATCCCGATTGGGACTCATGTGGAAGGTGCAGCCTGAATCAAGGATTCATTCCTCGCTCACTTTAGAATTGTTGATAGAAGCGGCTAGAAGTTCACTATCGCTGTAGTCTTCTACAACATCAACTTCACCGGAATTTTCTAGTTGTTTTCCCTTTTGATTCATAGCCTCCCTTTTGATCTTGTTCTGCAACTTATAACACTCAGATTTAACGTGCCCTTTCTTCTTGCAAAAGTTACAAGTTTTACCTTTGTTTGAAGACTTCGATCTACCCTTAGATTTACTGTGACAATTCTGTTCTAGTGTCCTTCTACGATCATCATCAACATTCTGATCTTGTCTCTCACGACCAATGAGTCCCTCTCCCTAAGAGTCGGGTTTAACCACAAGATGCTTCATCTTATCATATGAGGTTAAAGAATCATAAACCTCATCAACTGTAAGAAACTCAAGGCTATATAAAATTGTGTCTCTAAAGGTTGAATAAGACGAGGGCAATGAATAAAGTAGAATCAACCCTAAATCTTCCTTATCGTATTGAACCTCTATAGCCTCCAAGTCTGAGAGAATTTCTTTAAACACTGTTAAGTGTTCGTGCATAGACGATACCTTCCTCCAAACGATGAGCATAAAGATGTTGCTTTATATGCAGCTTGCTAGTTAGAGTTTTCCACATACATATTTGTTCCAACCTCTTCCATAATGTAGCGGTGGTCTTCTCCTTCATCAATCTTGCAAAATTTCGTTAGACAAATGTAGATGTAACTATGTTAACGCCTTTGATTTTTATGACTCTTCTCTTCCTCTGTCAATGTCAAAGGCATCTTATCTATCCTTACCAGGGCGTCCCTCTGTGCAAGAACTATCTGCATCTTTATATGTCACAACGTGCATCTAGTGTTGCAGTCCAATAATGAAATTTCATACTTCAAATATGCCATTACCGTGATTGAGATAAGCAACCTAGAAGCTTTGATACCAATTTGTGAAAAATAGAACATCGATAATGACAATGTATCACAAAAAAAAAAAAGAGAAAGGAAAATAAAGAACACATAGATTTTTACGTGGAAACCTTTTCAAGAAAACACCACGGGCAGAGGAGAAGATAATTCACTATGTCAAATTAGAATGATTACAATAAAAGTAGACTATGTCTATTTATAGGCTTGTAAAACCATATTCTAATAGAAGAATTGTAGTAAGGTTGAAACACCTTATTTTAATCAATATCAAATAGATGAAGTGAAATAAGGTTGAAAAACCTTATTCTAAAATAAAATAAAATAAGTGTGGTTCTATATGGATTTTACTTTTATTTTATTTTACCACTGTATTTTATTTTAATAAGGATTCAGGTCACTCAATTCTAACAAAATGGATGACCGACCTTTTGAATGCCCTTGGAAAGGTTGCAAGACGACATTCAAATGGGCATGGGCTTGAACCGAACACATTAAGGTTCATGCGGGTGCTCGTCCTTATGTGTGTGTGCTGAGGAAGGTTGTGGGCAGACGTTTTGGTTTGTGTCAGATTTCAGTTGTCACAAACAAAAAACTGGTCCTTCAACAAAAGTAGGGGATAAATGGATAATTTTAAGGAAGTTTAATTTAACAATTTTCTGATGAACTAGTTCAATTGATAGGGTAGGTTAAGTTCACAAAAAGGGTAAGAATTTGGCCACCCATTATTGTGATTCAAAAAATTGTTACTAATGTTTCGACCTTGGGTTTCATTATTACACTCTTTCATTAACTGCAATCACAGCAATTGCTTGGATCTTGAACCAGATTCTCCCGCCTTAACCAATGTCCACTACTAGGATGTTTTGTTCGCATGCTTGTTGATTGAACTGCTACTCGTTTACTCTAGTCAAACTTGAAATCGGCTCAAATCCATCTCAAAATAGTTTCACTTTTAAAACATGTTACCTTCGGTAGTAGTATTAATTTACACCATATTTTAATATATGAGTTAAGAACAAATTAATGCCAATTATTAATCTTTAACCATTCATATGGTTTGTTTTGGAAAAAGAAAAAAAAAGCCGTTTATTTTGGAAAGATCCTATATTTTACAAAAGTTTTTATTAATTTTTCTAATTTCAAGGTTTAATTCATACTATTTTTTTTTTGTTTAACTATTGTAATGTATATATAACAAATACTAATTGAATAGCCTGTGCAAATTGAATGTATTTACTAGGAGTCAGATTTCAGATGCTTTGTGATCTTACTGCATTTCATTGGTGCTTACTCTACCTAAGTTCAAGCATAATTTCGAACACCTAAGACAGATGGCTGTCTCCACCACATTATTTCATAAAAGTCGTACTGCTCATCTTTTCTTTCTTTCCTCTTTTTTTTTTTTTTTTGCTACATATAAGACGTTTTCAGTACATGCAATGCAGTAAAAAGGTAGAATTACGAAAATCAATTTGTAAGAATCTTAAGAAATTCGACATTCATGATCTCAAGCTCCAATTAAGTTTGATTAAGCTCTACCCACATTTCGATTGGAGAATAAGTAGAAACTTGGGGTATATGAATTCGAATAGATTGATTATTGCTTCTATAATAACTAAGAAAACTTTGAATTCGAGTATTTAACTTAAAAAGTTCAGACATATTTGACATCATCGTCATCACGTCAGCGTGCGCAAGTGACAGTTTTGCATACTATTCGCATCTTCTCATCTCTTGTATGTGCCCAACATTACATAAATTGGGGTCGACCCTGGATTTATATTCACCGTTATATTCCATAGTTTGCAAACAAACCAGGTCAAATCTTGCTGTTTATTCGATGATTTTCGTACTCAAGTTCGTTATTTACTCGGATTAGGTCCACAAATTCTATATGTCAAGCCAGGATGAGCAAATAAATTAAAAACACCGAGAAATCAATTTGATGGTACAGCTCAACTTGAATTTTGTCCCATTCAACTTGTTTTTAGATTAATGTTATTATCCAAACCTCATAACTTGGTTCAAATTCGGTTTTGCAATGAAACCATTTTATTCAAATAAAATTGAAAAAAAAAAATCATATTTACAAAAAGAGACCTTGTAGAATAGTAGATGAACCACTTCTTTTAGACTACTTAATTTAACCTAATTATTATATTATTAAAAAATTTAAACATAAGTGCCTCATAAAAATGTTAAAAAAGCGTAATTTCATATTAGTATAAATAGATCATTCCTTAAATATAATAATTATAATCATAAGCATAATCTTAATTTTAGAAAATAAAACTTTATAATATTTTATTATAAAACAAACAATTATTAATAAATTTCATTTATAACTAATTAAAGCTAAAAGAAACGCCAAGTATAACATTAGATATAAAAAAATAAATACATGAATTTTCTTTTAACGCTTAACTTCTAAAATATTCTAAATGGCCTTGCCAATGTCTGACATTAATTTATGGATAATAATTATATACACTACCCACAAGTGAGTTTGAAATGATGACATTTGTTTTAGAATAAAGTAAAATAGTAATTAAATAATTAAAAAACACTTGATATTGCTTCTGGAGTTCTTTTATTCCCGTGACAATAATTACCCTTATTATAATATATAAATGAATCCAAAACATGTTTTGAAAAAAAAAAAATCAAGAAATACAGTATTAGATATTTTAAACCCTAAAGAAAGTAATATATATATATATATATATTACAAAACCGGCAGGCGAGCTAAAGCGAACCAAAACGAATGAAACTATTGGGTTTAATTGTCCAAAAATCAACCAAACAGAATACACTCCTAATGTCGGGCCCAAAAAGGTCACCCTTCCATTCTGCAGAATTTAGGATTTTGAAATGTGTAATTTACAAGAAGGTCACAATCAGAAGAAACCTCCTATCTCAGACACTAATGCCAATTTCGCCCTTCACGTTCTTGTTTATTTGTATTTGTTCTTCCATACATAACTCAGCATTAAATAATAAACTAAAAATCTACTTTCCCACAAACCTTAAATGGTTAAGGTAAACCTCTCATTCTTCAACATACTACTAACAGAACCATCTGTGAATGCATATAAATTCAATTATAGAAGGATTGTACTCCATCAAAAATAATATATACTATAAAAGGATTGTAGTTAAATTCATAAATTAATAAACCGAGACCAAAAAATAAAAACAATAACTAGTTCAAGCAAACCTAACCTCAGCCAGAAAGTAGAAATCATGTCTCGACATTAGCTTTGTTTCCGGCAAGGATGAGAGAAATCTCCAGCCCACGGCTAAAGGCTTGGTTAAAGAGAAGGCGAGACTGGAAGGTTGAGATGAATGGGAACCATGACAACACTGCTACTGGTGCAAATATGATTGTACCCATTCCTGCGTCATAAAATCTTGCAATTTCTCGCACCGAATCCCATAATCCCAAACTTCTTACAACCCTCTTCCATGTAACAGCCAGCTAAATTATATCAACACAACACAAAACAAAAAGGGATACGAAATTGTTAGCAACAAAATGCGACACCATATTGTAGAGTGGTTTGAACTTGAAACAAAAATGAAGAATCATTCTGCACAGATTCAAACTCCTAATCATGCTAAACTAGGTTCCTGTATACAGAGAGGTACCGCTCAAAATGCAACAGCCCATGGAATGTTAGACTAGTGGACCAAGGCAAGCAATCCAAATAAAAAATATTAATCAGAGTGAATCAAACCAAGCTCAAGCTCTAAGAAGCTCAAGTTGCTTGATTTGAAATAAAGATCAAAGTTGACTAGGTTCATTTACCAAAATGAACTCAAACTGTCATGCTTAACTTGGCAATAACCGAGATGAATTTCAGTATGACCTATGAGGAATATAAATGTTCCTAAATAAGTTCTCTTAACATAACCATATTCAACAATGATTACTTCGACATGTTCAATTGAGAGAGAGGTATCCAAAGCAGGAAAACGAGGGAGTTGTAACACTTACACATAATATGGCCCATCCAGTTGGAACGAAACCGAGGATGCTTGCAAATAGGTCAGCAATTGATAACCCGGTGAAGGCAACGATAAGGCAAAGGGCAACAACAAGTCCAATGGATATGACCCCTTGCATAAATCGCATCACCAGTTGTAAATCATGGGACTTCTTAGGGCTGTAGGTGAGTAACTGCAGGCCAATAGAGAGGATCAATCATTAAGACACCTTTTAAAAGAAAGGCAGATATGTTGAAGATTATTTTTTTTCCAGGAGGGGCATGTCTGGAAGGTGGCAAAGTTTGACGCCCTTAAATGATAAAGGATACTGACCTTGAACAATAGGACAAATCCAACCAACACAATCCACGAAAATCCATAGAGCTGGACAGCAAAACAAAACCGTCAAGAACAAGTAATAATAAGAACCTTTTAGTCTAAGAATATGAATCTTCTTGAATAATGGTCCTTAAAACAATTGGCATATACATAATGCGTGAATTGACACACAAACACAAGAAGACAAACCCAACCAATACGATTCGGGAAAATCCACAAGGCTGGACAGCAAAATGATACCATCAAGAATAAGTTATAGTAAAAACCCTCTAGTCTAGAATATGAATCTTATTGAATAATGGTCCTTCTAAATAATACACCAATCAACATGCAAACACATTATTCATTGAACATAAGAAACTGTTCCACTAGATATAATTTCTAAGTTGTCTGTATGAATTTGATCAACTTCCAGCAGCATTTATGGTTATATCCATCCCCTTAGTTTACCAAATAGTCACCTACAGAAAAGAATAATCTGCAGTCACCTATCCTTTCAAGAAGGAAAGACAGATGCCATTTCCTGCATGCCTGGCAAGCAGGAAGGAGGCAATTTTGTAGTGGTGGAACTCCTCCGACATTTTCCACACGTTTTTGTGTTACCAGTTCATCCAATGTGGCTCAATTATAATTCATACATACATACAACAAAAAAGCAATCCTTAGAACTTCCATCCTCAAGTTCTATGTTATGTTATTCTCCTTTCTCATCATACTAAGCACAGCATCTTTTTCTTTTAACATAGGATGGAAAATGGCGCGAAGAAAATATTGTGAGGGAAGTCGGAGAATGAGTTAATCTAACATGCTTCATTAAATTTGAGAAACAAAGACAACAAATGCGAGCAGAAAATTATAAGGGCAAGAAGCACACCGCAATGGATGTATCTTTTCCTGTAAGATGGAGTTTGTACACAATGCCATACTGAAAAATAAAGAATCTCAAGCTTAATATTGTCTCCAATATGCGACCTCTCAGTGTTTGGATATGTATCTGCAGAAGAAATGTAATATTTTCCACAATAAGAAACATAAGAAGAAAAATGGTTGTCAATAGACAAGCAATTCCAACCAACACCTAAAGCTTGTTTCTAAACTAAAATATTAGAACAGAACCTTATGGAAACAAGGACACTAGGCCAACAAGCCAATGCAAGAAATGAAATAAATATTTTGAACTCAAAATGAAAATAAGTAAAAACAAGAAGAAAGACAACGTTGGGCATCTTTTAAGGTCCCTCGTTTCACATGATTGAAGGTGAGGAAGAGGATCTAGCTCAAAAGCTCTCTCAGACAATCATAGTTTCATACTACTACAAGAGAGAAAATAACTTGACATCAGGTACCGCAGGAGAAAAGGTCAAATGCAATGTTGTCAAGAACACAAGGCACCCTCTCAATCCTAATAGTGCTTCTTGACACAAGATGCAAAAAAAACATACTGCCTGAAAAAGGCACAATAAGTATATGTATGTGTTTTTGTATGTTTATTTGTGTGTACATACACACATATATTATGATTATAAACTCAAAAGACTGGTCTAGTTTTTCACAATAAATTCAAAATTTTCTTTTTCTTTTGTTGGCAAGTCCCCTTCCTGATATTGAATATTCAAATATAAGAAGCAAAGAGTTTGATATTATCTCCTTTCTTACTAGTTACTCCTAAGGAAGGATAATGAAATAACTAACTATAAAAAGAAATTGAACAGAACCTCAAATATGCAAGTGTTCGTTGCACATATCACCTTGCAAAAAGGTGTAAGGCACACTAGATGTGCACCTGATCACACTTAAGGCGCAAAGACAAGGAGCATACTTTGACAAGACTAGTCAAATGCATAGACAAAGACTAAATAAGAACTAAAGAACTAATTAGCATCGCAATGATAAACCTGTTCTTCATCCCACCAAGACTCCCAGCTATCATCTCCTTTCACGCCAACTCCACCTTTATACAGAAGCCAACTGGTCCAATCATCAAAATCTTCCACAGTTCTGTTCATTAAAAGATATAAGTTAAGGATGGGCACCTATGATGAGGTAAAGTTGCAAACATGCAGTCTTACTTCTGGAAGTTTCAAGATAAAAGCTACAGAAGTGAAGTGCTATGGGACTTACTTCTGCCATTCAAAACCTGATGGGTTGAATATATAAGGGGCAAAAAGCCAAGAGATGACAAGGAACCAGCTGCTAAGAGTAAGCAAGACAAAAGAAACAGCACCCCCGTCTGTGTAACCATATGCGATGTATACTATGAGAAGCAGTGCCACTTCAAGCCTGAGAAATATTAAGTTTTAAAGCTTTAAAATAAGCAGTTTTACTTTTTCATACAGCTGATGTCAACCCAGCATAGTTCCCAGATCAACGTCAACTTTTGCTGGTGACAATTGAAATTAACAGCTAATTGGAATCCAACAGAGAGTATCACTTACGCCTTAACAAAATGGCTTCTTGAATAAAGCCTGTAATTTTCAGCAAACTTGATATGACGCACCACAAAACCTCTCCCAGTTGCTCTGTACTGTTGGCTCAAATGCAAAAGATGAACATACATCAATTAAAATTGAAAAAGGAGAATTGAAAATCTTGAATATGTAAGTCAACCAAAAGAAAACCCGTACTTTTGCACCACCATGGAGAATAGTCCGTCCAAAATAATGAGTTCTAGTTCCCAAGGAGAATGTGAAGAAGACAGAACATAACTGAAGCTGCATTGTAATAAAACTGAATACGGCCTGCATATCAATCGACCAAAAGATAATTAGAAACTTATTATACCAAAGAGAAAAATATCGCCTTAGCAAAGACTGTAAGATCATAGTATGTTAAAAGTTTCACAGATAACTTTCTGAAACTGGACCTACCAAACTATGAAATTTACAGGACAAAGAATATCAAGTTTCTGATGGAATCAGACTGACAAACCTTCAGCAACCCCAATTCAAGTATAAAACCCATTATCATAGGGACGGCAGTAAAAACTCCAATCTGTACCAAGAATTGAGTATTCAAAGCTGCATCCAATGCTGTGTTACCCGACATCCTAGCTTGCCTAGCGATTGCCTCGTCGAGTCCAGAGAAAGCCTGGTTGAATTGGAAATGAGTTGACAAAACTATTGTTACAATGCAAGATCTTCAAGAAAATTTGATCAAATGCCCCATAAATGGGATGGTTTCAACTTGCCAAGATTTTAACAAATTTTCAAATGCATCCTTTTAAATGAAATTAATTGGCTGCCAAGCTTTTCTTTATCTTTAAAAAGTTTCCATGGCAGGAAAATTAAAAGGAACTCTATGAAAGCTCAGATTAGACAATAATTGCCTAATTGCTTTCTTTCTGAAGAATAAGTTAAAAGAACATTCTAAAGAACTTAGGCAAAAGAATAAGTTAAAAGAAAAGTGAACTATACATTAAAAGAACTTAGGCAAAAGAAGAAAAGTTATTTACCAGATAAACTCTTCCATACAAGAATATATAAACTGTAAGGACAGTCATCTGCGATAATGGAAAATAATCAGACAAATCTGAAGACTAGCAATGTAGTCTAAATTTAAAATGAGATAGAGATAATACCATTGTGCAGACATAATAACCAACAGTCGTGAAGAAGAAAGACAACATTCTAAAGAAATCAAAAAGTTGTCCAAGTCTGTATACATCCCTACTTAGGACTTGCTCTCCATTTCCCCCAGCAACTTTCCCCTCGAATAAAGCAATCTGGTTCAATCCAACATCTCTTCCCTTTCCAACCTGCATTATTAGAAAATAGAACTCAAGAAAATAGGTATAGATGGGTCCAAGATATGTGCGTAAATGAGACAACTATATTTGCAAGCTATTTGAGTTCAACTCCAAAAAGATCTGAATTCAACTCAGTCATATTTGAGCTGAGCTCAAGCAGCTTAAGTTACCAAGCAAGCCTAACTTGAGTATCATAATCCAATTTCAAGTAGCGCCAAGCCTAATCAAGTTTATTCTTTATAATATATCTAATATATCACAGTTAAGTTACCATTTTATCCTTAATATAAATATATACTCAAAACCCGAGCCTATTATTTTTCTCCTGGTTTCCTTCTACTGACACTCTTCTACTCCCCTTGAGCTTCCTCACCAAAAGCCTTCTTCATGCTCTCAAAATCACATCTCATTTCTAACCATGTCTCTTCTTCCTCAAGGCTCGTTTCTTTCTCCCAAAATCACCTTCATGAGGCCTTTTTCTTTGTGAATGTGTCACCCACTATAATTGCCAATTATTCTCAACTTTAACCAAGACACACTTTTCAGGTCAGTATCTTTTCAAAAAAATAAATTCAATACTTTGCAATTGTGCCTTTTCCACTCCTTTAAGAGATTATTGTTACATTTGAAAATAAAAAATAAAACCATATCAGTCAAATACTAGATAACAAGTTGCAGAAAATTTTGAAGTTTGGGCATAATTCCTGTGTCTCTATAACGATTTTTTAGGCGTTTATTAAATTTATGAAAACATTTATTTCCAGTAATCTAAATAACAAATTTATCATGCCTGTTTGTTTCTACACAATCTTTTCATTTTCTTTGCTTTCCTGTGAAATGAAAGTGATTTAAGAAAACTGAACTCTCAAAATTTCATCATTTAAATAAAGATTGTACACAAAACAAGTTTGAACTTGAGTTTGAAATTGAACCAAGCATGAGCTTGAAAAATTAGTACTCATTTGAAATCAAGCCAAATTTTGAGCAGTGAATTTTCAATTGAGCTCAAGCTTGAGCTTTCATGAGAGGCAAAGAAAATCAAAAGACAAATTCTTATGTGCCAGTCTCCCTTGGGGGAAAAAAAGAAGAAAAAAAGCCCAAAAAGAAAGAACAAACCTGAATGTATTCATGATGGGTGATGTTACCTTGCCTCAATGTGGAGTTGAACCCTGTAAAAATCTTATTTAGGTATATCATTAAATTAGCTGAAAATAAGCTTTAAGCAACAATAGTAGGCTCCTTTTTTTCTGTTCGTATTGCTTCATGGTAAAATTTTCACTCTGAAAATCTCCCAAGGATTGCAGTTTAAGAACTTTCAGTTCATACTTGGTGGTTACAAGCACTAGTGTGTGTTTTGCTAGAGTGACTAGCATGACTCCAGTTAAGTGGTTTATTCCCAAATACCTAGCAAGGTAGTTCTGACAAAAGAGAATGTAATTGCAACTTTTATATATATAGAGAGAGAGAGAGAGTAAAACAAGCATGGGAAAGTTGTAAACTACAAAAGATTAAGGAAAAATAAAATTAAAACCAAGGAAAAACGAATGAAATCTTCTCAAGTTCCCATATGCATTTATCAGATGGTTGTAGGGGTCTACTCTTGGATACACTTGTGTGCAAAGTATCCTTGGCATTCAAAAGTAAATGCAAAGAATGAAGAAAAGAAAGTAGCTCAAGTAGTTGAGTTGAGAATACTAATGCACTTTAAAAATGGAAACAAAAAATTCTCATTATCCAAGCTTACCTGCATATATGTCTTCACTAATATTGATAACACGAGATGCCTTACTAATCCCTCCTCTAGTTATATGAAAGATCCGATCAAATACATCAGGATGCCCATAATGCATACGAACTCTGCATTTTCCCCACATGAAAATGGACATAAGTAATGAACCGAAAAAGTCCCTTCCCAGAACAACATATTAAGTGCAGATTCAAAAACAAGCTAGAAACCCTAAAACTCGAGAAATCAACAGAAACTACAGTTCCCAAGCACTAAACTGAGCAATTATACATGAAAAATTGAAAGTAGTAATGTAAACGAGTGCAAAAACACTTTTCCTTGAAAAATAAACACTATGAAGACAGTTCAATATGTGCAAGACATGGTTTCATGATATCAAAGTGGCAATGAGTATACTTCCTGAATTTCAAAAAAAATTAAATGACCAACACTAGACACGAAAGCTATTCTTTTAAGCTTCCCGGTGTCATACAAGAATTCATCCACTGTTGTAATAAAAAAAAGGATTTTACAATTGCAATCATGTGACAGAACTGTCCAATATAGGCCAGTGGCTGGGAAGAAGACAGTGGAAAAGACATAAAACATTCACACTAAATCCTGGCTGGCAAAGGTGTTTCATTGATCATAGAATACAAAGAAAAGTCTGTAGGAATATTCTGTAAATATTTTAGGAATATTTTGTAGATATTCTTTTTATTACAATCCCTTACTTTAAGGGATCATATCTCCTTTTTAGTATCTTTCCTAACTTAGAGTTTCCTAAAGTAGTGACATAGGTTGTATATAAAAAGTTGTAATATGTTCTATTCAATTAAGAAGTAAATTCAGAGAATTACTCTGATTTCTACATGGTATCAGCTTAGGTTACGATTTCTTTTTCAACCTAGACCATGTTCGAAACTCCTTCTCCTACTTCGGAGATTACTTCCAATCCAGAAAATTTTTCTGGTTCCGATGCTCCATCAGATTCGTCTGGTCTGACTATCACTTGCCATCGATTGACTAGCAACAATTTTCTTGAATGGTCCCAATCGGTTAAGATTTTTCTCTTGGGCAGAGAAAGATTGGGCTACGCTACTGGTGAAATCAAGAAGCCTGCTGTGACTGATGCTGGTTTTGCTAAGTGGATGCGTGACAATGGTCAGGTTATGACTTGGCTCCTTAATTCCATGACCCCGAGTATAAGCAGAAACTTTCTTCTTTACACCACAGCCGCTGAAATTTGGAGTGCAGTCCGCGAAACCTACTCTAGCACGGATAACATTGCCGAATTGTATCATGTTGAAGATCAAGCAGCCACCCTTAAGCAAGGCACCATGCCTGTTACTCTCTACTACAATACCCTTACTGCTCTTTGGCAGCAATTAGATTTGTATGCACATTATGATTGGGTAGATCCAAGAGATGCTGCTCTTTATCAGCAAATTGTCACTCAACGACGACTTTTTCAATTTCTCCAAGGCTTAAATAAGGACCTGGACGAGGTTCGCGGCAGGGTCCTGGCTATTTCTCCTCTTCCCTCCCTTCGAGAGGCTTTCTCTATGGTCAAGAAGGAAGAAAGCCGAAGGTGTGTGATGCTGTCTGATGAACCATATTCCACTCCTGAAAGATCTGCCTTACTGACCCATCAATCATCTCCCACTTCCAAACGGGGGAGACCTTGGTGTGATCATTGTAAAAAGCCCGGCCACTCTAAGGAGAAGTGTTGGAAGCTTCATGGTAAGCCACAGGACTGGAAGTCCAAGCACTCTCGAGATAATAAATCAAGCCTTGTCGCTGCCACCTCTGTCACTAGCTTCACTCAAGAACAGATTGCTGAACTTCAAAAACTATTTGGAAAGTTTCAAGGGTCTTGTAAGGGTAATCTGGTCATAAAAGATCCAGAAGGTAACCTTTCTTCTACTGCATGTTTCTCCTCCCAGCTGACTCCTAATTGGATCCTCGATTCTGGTGCTACGGATCATATGACTGGTAACAAGGCATTGTTTCACAATTTTTTCCATACCTTTGGTAAAGCTGTCAAAACGGCTGATGGTACCTTGTGCAAAATAGAGGGACATGGCTCTGTTATTCTCAATGAACAGATTGCACTTAAAAATGTTCTCTTTGTACCAAATCTGGCGTGCAATCTCATCTCTGTTAGTAAACTGTCCATAGACTTGCATTGCTCTGTAATTTTTAATGATCTTGATTGTACTTTGCAGACACTGAACTCGAAGAAGATGATTGGTAAGGCCAGCTTGCATAATGGTCTCTACATCCTTCCTACCTCTCCTAAAATCGAGATCTCCAAGTCATTTACCGCTTTAGGAAAAGTTGATACTGTTATGTTATGGCACTTTCGCTTAGGCCATCCTAGTTTCCAATACCTTGCAAAATTGTTTCCTGCTCTATTCATTAATAAAAGGCCTAATTCTTTTTCTTGCACAGTTTGCTCTCTTGCCAAACATACTAAATCATCTTATTTTCCTTCTACATACAAGCCTTCTTACCCTTTTGCTTTGATCCATAGTGATATTTGGGGCCCTTCTCGGGTGAAGAATGCTGATAATTGTAAGTGGTTTATCACTTTTATTGATGATCACAGTAGGATAACTTGGACTTATTTGCTGAAAGATAAATCTGAAACTGCTGGTGTTTTTGTGCAATTTTATAACATGGTTCTCACTCAATTTGGGTCTAAAATCCAGCTCTTTAAATCTGATAATGGCAGTGAATTTTTTACTAGGTCTTTAGGTGATTTTTTTAAGGAAAAGGGCATAGTTCAGATTAGTTCTTGTGTTGGAACCCCACAGCAAAACGGCATTGCCGAAAGAAAAAATAGGCACCTTCTTGAAGTTACTCGTTCTCTTCTATTTACCACTAATGTTCCCAAATATTTGTGGGGGGAAGCCTTATTAACTGCCACATATTTAATCAACCGGATGCCTAGTAAGGTTTTAAAATTTCAAATGCCTCAATCTATATTTTTGCAACACTTTCCTCATTTCAAGCCTATCTCCTCCATTCTGCCACTTAAAATTTTTGGCTGCACTGTTTTTATCCAAAATATTGCTCTTAATAAGTCCAAGTTAGATCCTAAGTCTTTAAAATGTGTATTGGTTGGGTATTCTTCACTTAAGAAGGGTTATAAATGCTATCATCCTCCTTCTAAACGATTTTTCACCACTATGGATATAACATTTTATGAGCAGGATCCCTATTTCACTCAGGCTGAAATTCAGGGGGAGACATGGAGTGATTTTCAGCCACATCAGGTATCTCCTCCTAATCTTCATTCTCAACCTTCAGAATTGCCATCTTTTTCGCCATTACCTGCAGATCTGTCACCTGTGACTGCTCCCATTGATTCTCCTGTAGTACCTATGACTAATTCGCCTACACCCACTTTAAACACTCTTCCTGAAAATACACCTACTCAAATTGACAGTCTTCCAAAAACACCACCACCCAAACAGCTTCGTGTCTACACAAGAAAAAGAAGACATATCCCTGAGACTGTTTTGCAATCTGATTCTTGCCGAGAATTGGATTTGGGTCCAGCTGCCGAAATGGAAGAAGAAATCAGTAAGTCCACTACTCTAGATGACTTTCCTATTGCTATTAGAAAAGGGGTTAGACAGTGCACCAAGCATCCTATTGAAAAATTTACTGGTTATAATTCATTGATGCCGTCTTTTCAAGCATTTACAGCAACCTTGGATAAAGAACAGGTTCCCACAAGCATAGCTGAAGCTCTAAAGGATCCAAAATGGAGAAGGGCTGTTGAAGAGGAAATTTGTGCACTAGAGAAAAATGCTACTTGGACCATTACAGATCTTCCTCAAGGAAAAAAGGCTGTCGGCTGTAAATGGATTTTTGCTGTAAAGTATAACTCCAATGGCAGTATTCAACGATACAAAGCTACACTAGTGGCCAGAGGTTTCACGCAAACATATGGGATAGACTTCACAGAAACTTTTGCACCTGTGGCAAAGCTTAACACTATTCGAGTACTCCTAAGTTTGGCTGTAAATTGCGATTGGAAATTACACCAACTGGATGTAAAAAACGCATTTCTTAATGGCAAGCTAGAGGAAGAAGTCTATATGAAATTGCCACCTGGCTTAAAGTCTATTGAAGGTAGCAACAAGGTTTGCAAGCTCAATAAGTCTCTATACGGGTTAAAACAATCACCCAGAGCTTGGTTCGAGAGGTTCACTAAAGTCATTCTTCAAAATGGCTACAAGCAGTCCCTTGCCGATCATACGCTTTTCATCAAGGTAACTTCTACAAATAAGAAAGCTATCCTAATTGTATATGTGGATGACATCATTCTTACTGGAGATGATGAGGAAGAGATTAGCAATTTGAAGAAGTTGTTAAACAGGGAATTCGAAACCAAGGACTTGGGAAAGCTAAGGTATTTTCTAGGAATGGAGGTGGCAAGATCAAAAGAAGGACTTGTGATCAATCAGAGAAAGTATGTACTTGATTTACTCAAAGAAACTGGGTTTCTTGGTTGTAAGCCGGCTGATACACCAATGGAGGCAAACTTGAGATTCAACAAAGAAGATGGGTCCTTAGTAGACAGAGAGAAATTTCAAAAGTTAGTTGGGAAACTAATCTATTTATCCTTGACAAGGCCAGATATAGCTTTTCCCGTAAATGTGATAAGTCAACACATGACTAATCCTACTGAAGAGCATATGGCAGCAGCAAATAGAATTCTCAAGTACTTGAAGAAAACTCCAGGACACGGCTTAATGTTTAAGAAGACACAAGACAGAACTGTTAAGATTTTTACAGACTCTAGTTGGGCTGGAGATCTCACTGAAAGAAGATCCACTAGTGGGTACTGCACGTTTGTTTGGGGTAACCTTACAACTTGGAGAAGTAAGAAACAATCTGTTATTTCAAGAAGTAGTGCTGAAGCTGAATTTAGAGCACTAGCTTTGGGGATATGCGAAGGAATTTGGCTACTTAAATTACTAAAAGAACTTGGCGTAAATCAGGAGGATCACTTTGAAGTTTTGTGTGATAATCAATCTGATATTCAGATTGCCAAGAACCCAGTTCAACATGACCGAACAAAGCATGTTGAGATTGATAGGCATTTTATTGCTGATCAAGTCAACAAAAAGACAGCCACTCTTTCTTACATTCCTTCAGAAGGACAGATTGCAGACATTCTTACCAAGGCTTTGCCAAAGCCTATGTTCAATAAATTCCTATTCAAGCTGGGATTATACAATGTGTATTCTCCAGCTTGAGGGGGAGTGTAGGAATATTCTGTAAATATTTTAGGAATATTTTGTAGATATTCTTTTTATTACAATCCCTTACTTTAAGGGATCATATCTCCTTTTTAGTATCTTTCCTAACTTAGAGTTTCCTAAAGTAGTGACATAGGTTGTATATAAAAAGTTGTAATATGTTCTATTCAATTAATAAGTAAATTCAGAGAATTACTCTGATTTCTACAAAGTCCCTTGAGGATTCAAATGCTAGCTAAACAAGACCTGCTGCCGATAAATCCAAGTGTTTTGGGAAATGATACACATGATAACTTTATTCATATAATCAGGAATAGCCTTTTACAGTAGATATACTCACTTGAGAGGATTTGCTAACACACGCTGGCCCAAAGTGACAAAACTAGTCTCCTGATTAGACATGAACCACGCTAGAGATGAAACACTGCATGTACATATCCACATCGTACGTCTTAGGAAGATAAAGGAAGAGATAAATTTATAGGAATGAATATTTCAGTTAAAAGGAAACAAAAACCTTCCGGTAAAAACATGCTCTCTAACACCAAGAATAGTTGGAGGTCGAATTCCATGATTTCCTCTAAACTCCTCAAGAAGATTTCTCATTTTCATTGCCTCCTCAAGGTAGTTGTCCTACACAACAAGACAATGGCGCTCAGCAAAAATTACCCCAAATCATACTAAATTGCCACAACGTAGACATTATTTATAATCTTTAACCTTGCAGGAAAAAAAAAAAAAAAAAAGGAAACCCAACATGAAAGGCAAGTATTACAAGGCAACTGTGGAGAGAGAAAACACAGCACCTAATAAGAAAGACTAGAACACACAGAGAAACACCAAATAAAACTATAACATGGATATTTGAAATGCTAGACATCCAACAAAAAGCAGAAATGCTAATGATGTGTTAACTCTGCTACAGCCTTCGGAAATTTCTAAAAAGAGCCCCTTAATATGAGCTTTCCATTAGCCCCAATGTTACAAAAAGTATTACCCAAAATATTATGAAAGTTGTAATAAGTTGTGTAATTAAGTACTTCTTGTGTAATTGGGTAATGTTATGTCTAATTGTATAATTAGACAACTTTTATAAGTTATAATAATTTGTGTAATTGAGTAACGTTTTGTCTAGTTGGAGCTGATAGAAAGCTTATTTTAAAAAGCTCATGCTAGAACTTCTCACAGCTTTCCCTTAATAATAACAAGCAGCTTATCTGCAGAGATTCCAGGAAACATAAACAAGCATGAAAGTAGAACAAGATCTTGAAACCAGTGAGCCATGGAAATCAAAGCTACCATAATACACACAAAATAGAACCACATTTGAAGCAACCATAATCAAAGCAGCCTTAGAAATATATGATTAAATCATCTACAAGCACCACAAATAGAATGAAAATTTTTACATCTTTTTTTTAAGTAGACCTGTACATGGGCCGGGCTAGAGTGTGGCCCAAGTCCAAAAAATAAGCCCAGAGTCATTTTCAGCCCAGCCCGGCCAAAAAGGCCAGTTCACCATTTAAAAAAATAAAATATTAAAAATATATTTTAGACTAATATTTAAAATTAAGTTTAATTGTTTAAAAAAATTATTATGTAAATTAAATTCGAGCCAGGCTAGGCCAAGACAAAAACCTTGTCCAAGCCCAGCCCAAGACAGGCCAGCTCTTCTGGGCGGGGGCTGCCCAGCCCATGGACAGGTCACAGGTCTAGTCCCAGCAGACACCAGTTTCATGGTAGAATCCAGCATTCCTAGTCATCACTCATCACTGAGTAGTGAGTACTAACAACAGTGAAGAAACCAAAATAACAGAAAATAGAGTGATAGACAAATCCAACAATAATGCATACTAATCAATGAACCAAAGAACTTATCAAGCCAACAGATAAAATATCCAAGTCAGCATGCCTCGAGTACTCAGGCAACAAAAGATCTGGCCCCATTCATTTCTGCTCTTCTTGAAATTTATTATCATATAAAAAATATGTAGAGACGTGGAACTAGACAACCAGTGCTGACAAAACTATATGAACCTCTTTTCTTTTTACTAAAATCACGCTGAAAGCCAAAAGGTTAAGACTGAAAGAAGCATTTACCAGCTTCCTAATTGACACTCAATTACGAATATTAAGTTCAATTTTTTTAATAACAAAAACTACAAGGACTCAGAACAATGCACAGAATACTAAATTACCTGATTCATGTCAATAGTTTGAATAGCTTCCCCTCGTGTGAAGATAATAGCATGGTTCTGGTTTTCAGGTTTCCCTTCTCCAAGCTTAGGATCTCCAGGAAGTTTAATTGAATAGACTTCCTGAATATAAAGGGCAAAGAGACAGAAAAATTTAACAACAGATCTCTTCTATAACATTATAGGAGAAAACAGAACCATAAAAAATTGTATATTTAACAAAAATAAATAAATATAAAAAACTATCCAGCAAGCAAATTTATGGCAATAAAAGGGCAGGAGTCATTAAATCCAAGAAAGTATATCCACCACACACCTAAGAAAGGCACAATAAAGGCCTTGTAAAACAACCTACAGTGACTGGTAGGGTAAAAAAAAAAAACATAATCTATACAGGAAAAAAGATAATTATTCAGCTCTGCCGCTGAAGCAGTTCAACAATATATATTGTAATCAAAGTTCATTATTCCCACAACATATTATAGTCCAATAATTGCAATGATATATCAAAGTACAACCTAAAAAGTTGAAACAAAATCAAATTTTAGCATATGCATATCATATCAAATCTATATGAAGAAATAGCTCACTGACTTCAAGGCCAAGAATGACAAAGCATAACCGTACTTGAAAAGCGACAAAATGAAGCAAGCTCTCATTCCAAGAAATGACTATTTTGAAAACATTAAGAAAAGAACATTGTTGTGCTTGCAACTTGTTTACTATCTTTCCACCATCACTTGAAATTTGATTTTAACTAAGGATCTTTATTTTAAATCAACTAATGTGAAAAGAATGAATGGAAATGCACATCATTAGTAAAGGACATCAAACCATAATAAAGATGTTGCACGTTGGAATGCTCTGCCTACCCCCACCAAAATAAAAATACAAATTCAACCTAGTTATTAGCTCACTACTTGTATTTTTACTTAGAAAAACTCTGTGCAACCATCAATCCATGCCAATAAAAGATTTTTAATAAATACAAGACAAGAAAGTCAATGCTGAACCTGATCTTTTCCATTTATATCAGCTTTGACAAGCTTTGAATAAAATTGCCTTTTCCCGTCCGCTCCAACCTCCTCAGCATGTATGAATGCAACTCGAAGGGCTTCATTCCTAGAAAAAAGAAACAAAATACCATTGTCATTAAAGCCATAACATGGTACAATAAATCAAGGATCATACCAATATCATGAAAGCCACAAGGTGCACTTAATCAAAGATCCTGAGTAAATTATACAGAAGCAAACAGAATGAAGATAGTAATGCTAACAATAAGGGATCTGTAACTGTAAGGAATGGCATTAAAGTATCTGAACGACAAGCAAGCCAGACACTTGGCATCCAAGCTTTTGACCAACCAAACATGCTTTACTACTTGGCAACTGAATCTTGCAGCTCAGTGGCCCCCCTGAATCAACTTTATATTAAGGTCAATTAGGTGCTATTATCTGTCTTCAATCAATAAAAGGTAAACGATACCTCTGTAGCAAAAGAGCAATATCAACAGCCTCAGGTTTCTTATTCTGCTTCTGTTGACCATAAATTTGACATGAAACAACATAAGTAAACTTTATATCTGCTTGTGCTCGAGCTTCACGAGACAATTCAAAGCCTTCAGTTGTCAGGTAGTCGCTTTGAGAATATGCGTCCACTGTTAAACAAGAAAATATGGTATGAGCATATCAATGGCTTATCCTTAACAGTACAGGTCATTGCACAAGGTTTGAAGTGAATACCTCCCAAAGATCTCCTTTCTAAAAAACTTTGTAGCATTAATGCCCTTCTATAATACATCATACCACGAACTGCATTTCAAGATTATAAGAGAGATCATTTTGAAAGAATAAACAGCCTTTCGGCATCTCACATAATACTGGACTAGATATATCAGGTATTCCATAAGAAAGAAATACTGGCTAACCAGTCCTGGCCAGAGTCTGCCCTCGATAAGATGCCCAAAATCGAAGCTCCAAGTCATTATTACTTGGTTCAGCTTCTACATTCCCAGTAGACTTTCCTTCATTAATCCGCTCTAAATAATTCTCCCATTCATCTAAAGTCAGAAGAACAGGGACTTTATCACATAGAGATATAACCCAATATAAAATAAGCCCTCAACAACCAGCAAAGGATGCGAAGCAAGAAAATTTCATAGGTCCACGAATATAACTAAACTAAAAACAATAGGGATGACAATGGGGCATGTCAGAGGTAGGCATCAAATGCTATTTATTTCTGCTCCCACTCCCCTACCTGTGTTATCAATGAGGAACTTATTTGCTTCTCAAATCCAACCATAAATTGCACGATAGTGCTAGGAAACTCAAGTTTTAATTATTTTCTTCGTTACTGCTTTCTATCAAATTTATTACAAAACAAGTAACATTTCAGCAAACCCCAATTCAAAGTGCAGAGAATCATCTGTCTTAAAAAAACAAATTCAACAAACAAAAATGATTGCAATTAATATCAATTCTCTCTTTAGAATATATACAAAAAGAAATGCTTGCAAATAATTCCATCCAACCTGGCATGCTACAAAACTTGACCAGGAATTGGAGAAAGAGTTCAAAAACAATTCAGCAGTTAAGAGTAGGTAACAACACATGCTGCTTGGATGCAAATAAAGACCTTTTCATTTATTAGAAACACATTATATTTAAGAGATAAAGCTTGACACGCCTGGCATCAAGCTACTAACCAGAATCAACAACAAGAATGTTAACAGCATGATTTTATCAAAATGCCTTCAGCATGTAATACTTTCCAACTTATAACCAGAATTCATCATACAATGACAGAAAATGTACTTTAGAGGGATGGAAAGGATGTACGATAATTGATTGGATAAGGTGAGAAGAGTAAGGTAAAGGTAAGGAAAATTATGCTTTATTGTCTGCTTGCAAAAAATTCCATCCAACCTGGCATGCTACAAAACTTGACCTGGAATTGGAGAAAGAGTTCGAAAACAATTCAACAGTTAAGAGTAGGTAACAACACATATGCTGCTTGGATGCAAATAAGGACCTTTACATTTATTAGAAACACATTATATTTAAGAGATAAAGGTTGACACGCCTGGCGTCAAGCAACTAACCAGAATCAACAATAAGAATGTTAACAGCATGATTTCATCAAAATGCCTTCAGCATGTAATACTTTCCAACTTAAAACCAGAACTCATCATACATAGAAAGAAATACAGGAAATGTTCTTTAAAGGGATGGAAAGGATGTATGTTAATTTGATTGGACAAGGTAAGAAGAGTAAGGTAAAGGGAAGGAAAATGATGGTTTATTGTCTGCTGGAGGAGAGGAAATGAAATTAAAGGATACATGAATCTACAGCATGATTTTACCAAAATGTAACAATAAGAATAGTAACAGCACAATTTTTACCAAAATGCCTTAAGCATGTATAATTTCCGACTTATATAACCAGAAGTTAAGAAGTTATTTTCATATATAGGAAGGAATACAGGAGAGCGAGGTACTTTAAAAGGGACAGATAGGATTTATGATATTTTTTTGGATAAGATTAGAAGAGTAAGGTAAAGGGAAGGAAAATGATGTATTATTGTCTGGAGGAGGAGAGGAAACACAGTTAAAGGATACATGAATCTACACTCTCACAGCCATTCTCTTTTAGTGTACAAAATATTTAGAACAGGAAGAAAGAACAAGAGAATGAATGTCATTCACAATGATAAATTTGATCCCCTTTTCTTTTCTCTACTTGGGGAAACAAGTCAAATGAGGTTTTAGGGCAAAGGGAAGAATGTTTGTACTACTTGCATGAATCATAACCAAATAAGGAGCAGCAAATAGTGTTTCCATTCTTTCCACCCAAGCTGACTTAATCCAAATTCCAACGAAGATAGAACTCAACAAGAAAGCACCACAACGAAGAATTTTAGGTATTCAACATCAATAATATGATAACCATCACATAGTACCAAAAATTCAAAAGGTAACACTCAATTAGCCATTTTGTTGCAGTCTGTCGATAACAATAATATTGGAACACTAATCAACAGCTCAGTATTTAACAAAGGACCAATGCAAGTCACATGATAGGGAACGTAACATCTAATAATCTTCAACAACAGAAGATGGCAACATAGAAAAGAAACATATTCTCTATCATGATGCTGGAACAGCAGTTAAAGATTCATTGGAAAAATAAAAAAAGGGGGATTGGAAAGGTAGGTCCCTGACTTAGATTTAACATTCAACTATTGACAAACAACAGCATTATGATAAAGGAAAGGATAACCTCACTTAAGATAATTATGAAATGATATACCTGGAAAGATTTTCTGAAGATAGAAAATAGTAGATATTCCATCCTCATTTTCGACAGTCAACTCTCTGGGGCTATAAAGTACAGTCTCACTGTAGTACGGGGTAAAGACACTGTTTTCAAACAATAAATAAATAATTAGTTCAATATACGATAATATTGCAGAATCAAATTTAAGTCAATTTTCAGACATATTGTATCTACATACCAAAATGGCATCATTTCGCAAACTGGCTTAGCTGGAGGCATATCCATAAATAATGAATTAGTGAAAAATTCCAATCTTCTCCTCGCCTCTAGATTCTTAGGAATGTTAGCTGCAGAATCCTTTACAGTAAGAAGAAGATACAGTCGCTTCACCTGCTCCCTCTGTAAGAGAAAAAGTTGGACACAGTAAGTGATGAAACAAGGGTAAGACAAGAAAAGGGGAGATTAGCAGTATATATCAAATTCAACAAATGCATACAATTTCTGGGTCCTTGGGCCACTCTATTCTCGAAAACAGACGACCTTCATTTCTTGCTCTAGCCAAAATGTTCCATGTATCAAGCTGCTCCCTGACATCTCAGAGCAAAAGCAAATGTTTCAGAAAGGAAGATTTAATTGAACGCACACTAAAAAATGTATGTCCTAGAATTTACCTCAAATCAGGTGATAAAAGGTCATGTGTAACAACCTCATATAGTTGATAAACAGCATTTGCAGCACCTTTCTCTTCAGGTTTTTCATTCCTTAGCTAAATAAAAACAGTTTATTATCAGAACACATTTCGAGCAACAAAAAGACTATGATGTACATCTGTACAGACTTCATTATATACCAGTACCAGGCACATTGAAAATTAATTTATTATGCCCAATTTCTAATTAAAGAGACACCTGAAATCAATTTATTATGCTCAACACCTAATTATGAAAAAGTAAAAGAGCAATCAAACATATCATACTGCAATATCAAGAAATTTCAAATTTACTCATAGAATAGAAAAAAAGGAGTCATACCAATAAACCACTGCAATGGTGGGGGATGGAACAAGAACGAAAAGGAGGGAAAGTAAAAGAATAAAAAGCAAATGAAACAAAGAGGGTTTTTGTACTATGAATTTAGCAGCAGTGATTGAAACAATTAAAAGATGCAAAGAGTTTCTATTATTACCAGCCCAAGCAAAGCAGTCAACTTTTGAAGAACCACAGGAAGCTTCTTCAAAGACAAGGTTATGACAAGCGAACCCTCTGATATACTGTTATTAATCTCACGGTATATCCTTTCAACCCTGTCATAAACAAGGTAAAGGACAAGTAATTGTCGGCAGGCTCTTAATGATAACCCCATGAAAAAATGACAAAAAATAAAGCATGCAGCTGCTACATACCAGAGTCTCCCTTCACCATCCACCAATGAATGTAAAATTTTTTCAATACTGTAGTAGCACTCCTGAACTGCATATGCCATATATTCATCCTTGCATATCCTATTCCAAAGATCAGCCTGTGTATCTTTGCAGTCAATAGCCAGATCGACTGCCAATAAGATCTGAAAACATGTTGCCCATGAACATGAAAGAAATTAGCATAGAATCAGTCTTTCAGTAATTATTTGTTTCAGTACAATTTAACAGGTCCCACCTTACTGCTTAGAAGAAACAAAGGCCACTGAACTAATCTTAGACTTCCTCTGTTGCTGGGAATTAAAAGCAAATCCATCTCCCTTAAAACATAAGAAATTAAGGGCAACCAGTGAGTACCAATCTCAAAATGAACATTAGCATCATGAGAGCAGTAAAGTCTAATTCAATAATTTACCTGTTGCTGATATAGTCTTCTTCACGCAAACTTTTAATTATCTCATTCCAAAATGGAGAAAATAGAGCAGCATATGTCTTGTTATTTTCCTGAGAAACCTGTTAGTGAAAAATAAACAAACTTTTAATTATTTCATTTTTTTTTCATTCTTCGACTCTAACAACCACAGGATGGTAAGACATGTTCTCCACATTTTCGCTTTGCTTCTCTTCCAATTTTCCATCTTTCCTTCTTTCTACCCACACAAACTAGCTAAGCCTAAAAGATTTACTTCTACAAAAGGACCATCTAATCAATCAAGATTCTGCCAGCACTAAAGATTTGCAAAGATACAATCACCTTAATGAGTTTTAGAAAATTAGAATTAGAAGTGAAGAAATATAAAGGCATCACCCACCTCAGGTGTTTGTCTATCAAATGGCATCCTGCAAGAGCAAAAAAAGAGGAAAACAAAAAAAGGAAAAAGGAAATTAAAAGAGATAAACAGGGAAATTATATAAAAAGGAAAACATATTTGAACCTATAAACAGTGTGAAAACATTCTCTCGCTGTTGTCAAGTTATGAAGTTATTTAAGAACTGCAGAGTGTTTTACATGCTACTCCCTTCTGTTTTTAGACAGGGGAGTGAAGAATTCTGGTAGAAATAGTTACTTGACCAAATGCAGCATACACCACATAAACCATATTTGAATAACATCAAAGTACTTTCTTTGCATATAAAGACAGACCAAACAACAGCAGGTAAAGGCTCGAAAGATAGAAAAAGGCATCTATTTTAATAACTTCGCAGCCAGCCAGATAAGGACCAAGTTACAAGCAAGACAGAGAGCAGAAATTAAGACGAGAGAGAGAGAAAAAAAGTTAATTCAGGTTAGCCCTTTTCTATTCCTTTTACTTTTATGTCCATTTTTCTTGGATGATTAACTAGGTAAAATAGTCTAAAAAACAATTAAGGCCAGCAAAGACGTAATCCCGATCAATCAGAAACGTTCAATATACAAGTAACCTATTCCCCATTCTGTATTCTAACAAGCCAATATGCTATCTGGGGCCTGCTTCATTAAGTCTATCCCTAGTCCACAAAATTGCAATAAATATGATCATACATCTCTGTTTATCTTTGACACAAGTAAATAACTATGATTAAATATCTATATCTATCTTTAAAAAAATATATTTTAGGAAATCAAATGAACGATAAAAAGAAACAGAATATGGAAAAGGGATTGATGATCAAATTTAACAAAAGGATAATCAAATCTGGTAAACCATTTTAGCCCAGAAGCCTATACTTAAAATTGCCAAGATGTAAACAATTACCTTTTAGTTTGTTGTGAAACAAGGTTCTTGGCAAAGGCTTCTGGGAAGCTCTCAAACCGTTTGTGCACCATTTCAGTTGAGCGTATCTGTGATAAAAGCAACATTGAATAGTAGGAATCATAAAAAAGGAGCACAGACTGTAATATCGCCAAGGATAGAGAAAACACCAATGTAATACCTCGCCTAACCGAGCCCTTGCACCCATGACACCACCAATAATTGCTGACAGTAAAGTGTACCATATGTGAATGTCCATGAGATAAATCTGGAGAAAAGGGAGAGAATACAGTATAAGTTAAACAAATGTATGTCAAAACATTTTCATAATATTTAAGCTTCTTGACAATAATCAGCTGAAATTGGATAAAGCCAATATACCGGACAAGCAAAAAAACTCAGGCACAGGAAATAGCCCAGAGCATTTGATATAAACCAAGGACCTACTTGTTTTTAACAATTTTCTATGTCCAAACATATATATATGGAGAGAGAGAGAATGAATTAAGTCAGAAAGCCAACAAGTTCCAAGCACATATGCTTAAATAGATATGTACTCACAGCGATAACAGGAGCCCACAGACTAACGATGGTCAAGACATTATTATTACCTGCAGAAAAAATATAAAAAGAATAGATTAATGACACAAACTTCAACTTGAAGAACAGACACCTCAATGAACATAAGTGGGTAGTATTCAAAGCTTTATACATTCACAGTATTCTAACAGTCCAAGACCATAAAATATAATAATATTATGTCACCATGAGGCCATAACAAGATAAGAAATGACCAATATATGTAACGAGAAAACTTCTTGATGGACAAAACACAACATGTGCAGAACCGAAATATTTGCCGAACAAAGAGTAAAATTCTGATAGGGGATTCGATTCAGGTTCTGATTGAATTTTATTCTGATCTTTATTTCCTTGAATTTCCTTAGTGATTTAATAAAACTTTCATAGTAAATCAGGATATTTTGTTGTCATATTCTTGTTTTCCTTATCAGAATAAAAAATAAGGGTTTCCATTCTATTTCCTAAATTGTAAAACTCTAAGAGGCATATTATTCATGAATAAAACAAGTTGAAAGTTTCAGCAAAATAAAGGTATGCAACTCCCTTAGAGTTCCACAACCATAGGCAAAAATAGGAATTGAAATAAAGGCAAAGGCCCTTTCTTAAAATCTGATTTTTGTGCTACTTGTCCGGTGACTCAATATATTCCTTCCATTGGCACCCTATATCTCTCGATTGCATATAGCGATCCACTTCATTACCTTCTTGTTGATAAAATTGATAATCAGAGTACACACATATGAGGCTCAGATATATGAACAATTATGATGATCGATGCATATCTCGGGAAGTAATAAAGGGAAGTCAAACACTTCAACTCCATACTTCCAAATTCCAGATAAGATTTTCATAGGCATTCTCATGTACAACAGATGTAACAAACTTGGACCAAGACAAGCACTTAATTCCAAATAAGACATGCAACTTAATTTGACCCCATAACATTGGGATTTAACCCCTTATTCACTTAATTTGACTCTAATTTGTACAATTAGCAAATAAGTTCTTGATAATTTAATTTTCATCTTCTTAACACTGTAATAGCAGAACTTTTACCTGCTACAAGAAAAGGGAGAAATATGTTTCATAGAATCTAAAGTTGGTGCTTTATAAAACCAAGCAAACAAAAAACAAAGGTTGATGAACATACTCTTCGAGACAAGATCATGCCAAGAGTATTGCAGAGATGGAAGATCCACAATGGTATTCGTAGGTGAGACAAGGGGTCTTATCTGTAATTCAGGAAAAAATATATAAAAAATTGTCAGTGTCAGATATTTAAATCCACATATTTGAAAGCTGTCTACCATAAACTACAAAAACCCTAGCAAAAGGTAAAATAGCAACTTGATGGCTTGCCTGAAGAAAATACGCAAATGTGAATTTACAGAGAAATATGACCAACCAGAATAAGACATATCTGCAGCAACAAAGAACCAAATGAAGGGAGTAGATAGCACAGGCACAGAAAATATTAGCAAACTTCATTATTTCAGAAAAATAAAACGACGACAAATAAACATGACATCATCATACAATGCAAAAAGAATACAGAGGAAAGAAAATTTGTTGATCAGCAATCTATCAAGTACATCCACAAGCATTTTATCTTCAATATGAAGCGTTAACTCCAACTGTATATGGCAAACAAAATCATGGCACCATTTTCAGCCAAAGTACTGAAAAATTACATCATTACAGAGGTACCACAACACACCCAAAAAACCTTCCCCTGAAGAATCAAGAAAAGGAACAGGAGAAAAGGTATTGTCAACCACTTGACAATGTAATAGACAAAATCAACAATGTCAAATGATCACAGTAAGCATGAAATTCCAATTTCAATAGAACACAAAAACAAACCTGAAATAGTCGGTCATCCTTTCATAAAGGCCACGCCCAACATAATAACGCTCCTGAAATGTGCAAGTTAACGTATATGAATTACCAAGTGATCCATTCCAAAATCATTTGATCATCTCAACTATTAAGAAAAAGTGAACCAACCTGATAAATCCATTTGAAAAACTGGAAAAATGATTGATCCGACATTTCAGACAAGGTATGACATGCAGGAAACTTCAGTAACATGCCAAGAATCAACCGCAAGGCTGCGTAAATACCCAAGACAAGTATATATATCCGAAAATATAATGAATTGCTGTTCCGATCATTCATTTCCTCCAAAACCTTCCTGCATGTGTGTATATATATGTAAATCAGCATGAACACATAACAGATGACTATCAACAAGAAAATAATTTCAATCATTTAAAAGAAGCACAAACTTACACATAAACATAGGTCACAAATACAGAGGTCAAGCCACACCAAAAAAATCGTATAACCAGCCTGGAAATGGCCATGCCTCTCGCAGTGGCGTAAGCCCCAAACATGAGCAGGACATCTAAACAACCTATCTAAGCAGAAAAGTAACCAAATGAAAACATGGTTAAGCCCGGACATATGCAAGTCTTGCCAATAATCCAAATTAAAATAAACTAAAGCATGAATATACAAGAAATATTTAAGTAATAACTGCAGAGGAATATCAATAAAGCCAAGAACGTACTCTCTATGAAGTTCATAATAGCAAAAGTCGGTCCGATACTAAGTAATATCTTAAAAGTATTTAAATTAAGACGTCCTTTTCTGAATGCTATAATTGCCAATGCCTGCAAACAAAAGGAAGTCAACTAATTTCATCTTCAAAAGATAAACAGACTACATGCAACATCTATAAGAATTTTTCTATGGATGCAAAAAGGCCTACCTGGAACATTACAACCAGAAAGATCCAAAGACGATGAAAACTTCGATACAAGTGAAGGAATGTCCGATGCTCTACAAAAGTGCTTTTACCAGTCTGTGAAATCAATAGGAAAAAAGAACAAGGGGATAATTATCAGTTTAAAAAAATTGGTTAAGAGTCATAAAGGAGCAGTTGAAATTACATAACCAATATGGATGTATTGCCTGCTTTATTTACAAAAAAGAGTAAGGAAAAAAAGGGTGGTCATAAGAAATAGTGATTCAGTACATAATAGGAACATGATGGGTCTGCAGGAAGATCAGAAAAGAAATGTTTTTAGCAGTTTTTCCACCTTCGCATTCTATTTGCAAAAGGCGATTCAGCACCAAAATATGATAACAGGAAAGAGGGCTCCTAATAAATCAATATTCACAGTAAAAGATCAAGAGATACAGCATACATCAGTAATGCAGCAGCAGGAGCACAAAAGAGTTGCGTGAAAAAGATTATCAGGGTAATTAAAACAAAAATATTTTTATCCCTTTATAAACAACTTAATAATTCTTTCCCTTAAAATATAAATTCAGAACTGAAATTCAACCCTTCATAAGAATAGCAAACAATGCACAATGCCTTTCCTACTACATTGGAATACACTCCACAGATCAGATATTACCATTATGGTCCCTTGAGAACAGCACCCAATGTAATATAAATAGCTTTAGACCTTTATATCAGAAATAGGATTACAGTTTCCATATAATACATCCATGACCACTTCAAGTATCATGATTTATTTTGCTCCATAGGCATAAAGGGACTTCCCATGACAGTTTCCATAGGCAAAGGGCTATTTCCATGACTCAAACCCACGACTTTACTAACAAAAGAGCAAATTTATGCTGCCACCAAGGGTTCCAGTAGGTAGACTTACAAAAGATTGAAAGAAAAATAAAAGGTTTAAATAAACAAAATAGTTTTGGTCAGAAATGATCAGTGGAACTTACTCTCTTCCCCTTCTTAGGCCACAACAGAAAGGGGGATTCTCTCCTCATGGGCCAGCTCAATTCAAAGCAAGCAGGTGACCTATACATATAAATTATAAATGAGAACAGGATTGTAAAAACTGCACATCAGTGTGCCAAACTTCACCAAACAAAATCCTTAGACAGTGAAACAAACCAGAAGTATTCATTGAAATCGTCATAATTACGCCATGAAGAATGTGCAGCTTTGCCATTATTGTTTCTAGCAGCCTCCTGAACAGCTAACATAAATATTAACAACAATTCCAAGAACATATAGAAAAAACATAACAAAAGAAAAAATAAGACTCTAATCAGGTCTACAGCCCTCCAATGAGTCAAGAATCATTGCCTGTAACCAAGTGAGAACATGAATGGTAAAATCAGGTTTATAGTTAGAGTTTATGATATTAATTTTTCTCAAGCAAGCAAGAACCCCGGAATAATCCTCTCACGGGGACAGCATTACTTCCAAAATAAAAGGTACAAATCACACAAAAACACGACTAAAAACAGAATAGCAAAAACTGATGACCATAGTCAAAGCTTAATGGACATGCTAAAGATAACTTTCATAAGCAGGTTAGCAAATATGCACCACAAACATCAATATGAGCCCTAAAGAAAAGAGGATATATAGAAAGTACAAAAAGAATTGACCTCTGCCATCGTATTATAAATAGGACATATGATTTGCTCAAGGAAGGACACAGAGCCACTCTCAGCGGTACAGCTTCGAGCAGGATTAGCTTCTCCATGATCCACTATTGAATCCAACTCCCTTGCCATCTAAAACACCAAGCGCAAATTCAATTTAAGTAATAAAAAAAATTAATTTAAATTTAATTATAAAAGTATATAAAATATCAATTAAAATATATTTTTTTTATTTTTTGAATAGTGAAATGGGCTTTTAGCACAGGCCACACTCAAAATGGGTCTGTGCTTGAAAATTTTTTTGGAACAGGCCTCGGCCGAGCCCATGGACACCTCTAGACCACATGATAGAAAGTAAAAGTTAAGTAGCACCAACCGAGAGCTGAACAAACTCACATGATGGAATATGTAGCAAATACACTCAGGCAGAAAACGGACATTTGCAGCTTCACCCCATATGAGAAAGTATAAAGAAACCAAAAACAGCTTCCTATCCCTATTAATTGCTTCCAAACTGCAGGAAACAAAATTAGCATCAATCTAGTAACAAATTAAAAAGTACCTCAATGCATAAGACGAGAAAAGGAACAGCTTCAAGGTTGCAGCTGTAACCTATTCCAAACCAGTCGTATCCGCAAGTATTTGCACCATTTGATGTAGTTATCCAGGACTTTCAAGAAAACCTCATTGATTGCTTTCTCATCAATTTTCTAGAAAAAAATGGAAACATAATTAATGAAAAAAGAATTTGATCAGCAAACTGCAAGTTATTTAAGATGCCTAACTTGAAAAAATAAACAAGAAGCACATCGCCAGACAAAATTAGTAGTTGCAAACTGCAAAGAAAAGCACCGAACCTAACATGCTATCGCAACCAATTTCATTCAATCCCTTATTTAAGTGCTAAATATGGGTCAGTTTAAGTGCTTCTAAAATCCATAAAAAAAAATTATTATTATATAATTTCATTAAAAAAATTAACAAAAATGAGAAATTTCCTAAAAATCTAGCCATCCAGGTTTAGAAAGAAAGCTTGGCAATTCATAAAAATTAGCATGTTTGTAATTAGCTAAACCCCCTAAACCATCTCCAATAACTAGGCCAGCAATAAAACCTTCGCATACAACATCAAACTATTAAGCTTCAGTTTTCAAGGATATCTAAAAATTAAGCATTCCAGCTTACATAGCACGTAAACAGAATTTTGTATTTTAGAGCAAAAACAGTCACATAAGGAGTTCCCCTCCAATAATCCAGCAACTACAATTTTGGTGTGTACAATTTTCTAAAATAGAAATGACAAACAGAAAAAGAACAACAAAGAATCAAAAGCCTCTATAAATTCTTTTGAAAGGAAAGGCACCAATAAAATAGTAAAAAGGATTATTAAGAACTTACTGGATCAGCTTCAACAGGTATGCCAAGTCGAGATTGTGCATTTGCTATAGTAAGAACAACATTCTCACGCTGGTTCCTTACATTATCTTTCTGAAGGGGGAAAAAGGTTTGGTTAACAAAGAAATGGAGAGATGACAATGGACTGATGGTGGAAAAAAAGAAATATCAGAAACTTTGTTAAACTCAGCATACATAAATACAAATCAGCTATAGTTAAGTATTCTCAACAATCATTACAATATACATTAACATTCTACAAAATATGCACCAGATTAATATCAGATTCTATCAACTCAATGATAAAGCATAGAGCTGATTCAGGCATCTAGTTCTTCACTACGGTTTTTCAAATCAATCAAAATAGGTAGAAACATGTAACAAAAAATGATAAAGGGTAACAGTTCACTTAACCTACATGCTAAAAAGGAGATAATACGGTAGTATAGGTAAAAAACGCACAGCATCATTGCATTAAGTAATAAAATTATTCGATAGGTAATTAGATAATTGTATCAGCCTTCTCCCTACTCTTCATGTACGTGTAGCCCAAGCACTGCAAATGACCATTCATGTAGAAAGGCATCCCACCAGCCAATTCCACAAAAGCAATCATAAGTCTAAAAGAAAGCATCTGAAATATGTTGCAAATGACAGCTAATAAAGAATTTCATATCCCAAAAAGTTATGTCTTGCTTTATGAGGGTTTCACGATGAAAAGTATACTAACACATATGCAAGATGACAGAAAACAATACATAACATCCCAAAAAGAGCCAGAGGAAAAGAAACTAACATAAATGGCAAGAATAATTCTGCACATATAACAAATTTAACCAACAAATCAATATGATCCATGTACATAAAGTGCTAAGTACACACATTCACAAACCTGAAAACCAAACACGTACTCCAGAAGATCAAACATGTCAGGATCCCGTTGCCCAGAAATAGAAAAACTTGAAGGAAGCCTGGGAAAATGTTCAGTGTATCTAATTGCAGATATTGCACCTCTAACCTGGTAATATTGGCATAAAGAAAAAATTTTGAGCCACACAGCTTTAACCAAAGCACGCTGTCGAACAATGATTTCAACATAAACATAGATCAAGCAGTAAACAACAAAAGCAACTACAAGTTTGCAACTATAAGCCTTTGAAGTAACCAATTCAATATGAGGTTCTAGCAACCAGTGGGCAAAAGTTGTAGCATGACTGATTAAAGATTTAGACTTACTTCAGGAAAAAGTCCAATGGCATTTGTGAACGATGGTGCTTCTAAAGGGACAATATTGTAGGGCGTGAGTTCACCAGATATAGTTGCATCAGCATTTTTAATTCTTCGCAACTGAAAGAATATATAAAAGATCATATAGTTTTCAACCAAATAAAGATCAACCATATACCTTATTTCAAGACAAAAATGAGTTAAAACATGAGATAAAATGGAAAAGAGCGAAGTTGTTAGTAAAGTTTCACGGAGAACAGGTTATAAAAGAAAATATCATAGGAACTTCATTGACATGCTAGAAGTACAACATGCAAATGAATAATATATAAATATTGAAAATATCCAAGACGCTCACTGAAGAGCACTTTCGGTGGGTGTTAATCACATATACCTCATCCTTAATAAGCCTTCCAACCCCATCCGGATCGGCATCTTTGCTAAGTGCCTCCATGACCTCCACTAAGGCCCTCAAAGTAGCAAGGACCTTCTTCATTCCTAAAGCACTACGGATTTCATGGCACAAAAAATAACAATAATAAAATCATGAAATAGAAAATATGCCAACCAAAAAGAAGTAGAAAACTGGGCATGATGAAAATTTAACGAACAGATAAATGTTACAACTAAATCCAACTTCAGTGTGGTGCTTAGCTTCTACACTAAATTTAAACAGGATGCAAGTATTTAAATTCCAATGTTAAATCATCAACATCAGAGTTTTGTAAACCTTCCCTCTGTACTTATTTAAATTCCAATTGATGATAGTTTGCTTAGACTAAACTTAGAGATCATTCATTAAATAGGATAAAAAATCAAAAAATTGTATTAATTCCCCCCAACGTATACTAATTCAAGACAGATTGTTTGAGAATAGTATTTAATATTGCCAAACACATAAGCACACAAATTAAATCACAAGGAAACTAATAGAATAGCATCAGGTATCCATACTCTCCCAAACTAGTAGAAGAGAAGGTTCCAGATTCCCGCCATCTTTGTTCTTCTCTTTGGATATCATCTACTTTGTGCCGCCTCTTATAGAGCTTATAGAACTCCCATAAATGTTCAATATCACGATTACGATCTATCCGGCCACCATCCCTTTTGGCAAGTTTTTGCTGCAGGAAAAAGAAAATGGCGAGCAAAATAAGAATTTAGAATGAAATGATTGGGGGGAAAAGGCACCAAGGTTCAGTCATGTAGTAGTAGTTGTTAGATAGCAGATGAAGTAAATCAACATCAAATCCAATTCAAGAATGAAACAATATAAATTGTGGAATAACATGCAAGCATATTGTTATAATCAGAAAACTTGATGGAAGATGAAATCAATATACATAGATTATTAGAAATAGAAATATAGGTAAATCTTAAAAAAGTTGCATTGACATATTTGGTTCACCAAATATTTTACTAAGAATATGATGGTAACTTCCATAACTATCCTTATCAAATAAAATGCAAATTTTAATAGTTTTATATTTTCCAATGATATTTATAATTGACAAAAACGTCAGTTTAAATCTTCTTTTTAAATAATATTTATTTTAAATACAAATAAAAGAAAGCAATTATCTTAAAGAATATATGATAAAACAACAAAAAGTTTTATATATTTAATATGCATGAAATTAGAAAGTAAATTAATTAAAAGTTAATTTGATTTTCATGATTTTGTAGTTAGGAAAAAACCTGGGTAAAAAATGAATTAGAAAAAATAAATATTAATCAAAGTAAATTTTAACTTTCCAATTGCATGGGAAGTTACTTTCCCACCACTCTTTACAGGAATTGCTATTGCATCCTCATGCTTATGAGAAAATTGGTACATACCCAAAAATATGGACACTTTTAAGCAAACCAAATATAGGAATCAGATTCCCACAAATTAAATTTTTGGGAAGGGTGAGCACATTCCATCATACCAAACACCCTCTAAGGTTAG
This sequence comes from Gossypium stocksii, assembly GCA_020496765.1. Classification (NCBI taxonomy): domain Eukaryota; kingdom Viridiplantae; phylum Streptophyta; class Magnoliopsida; order Malvales; family Malvaceae; genus Gossypium; species Gossypium stocksii. The sequence continues at coordinate 70,223,266 of CM035622.1, forward strand.
AGTGGTCAGTGGGGGTCCAAAACAACAGCGAAATCAATATCTTGACAAATTGCAGCAGTGTAATATGAGTAGGATCTAAAACAGACAAGTGGTAAACATAGCTCATACCAACAAAAAACAATACCATTGATCTGGACCCTAAGAGAAGGCCAAAGACCATGGTAAATTTACTGCTATCTAGACAGGATAAGCATAAACATTAAACTATATGAAAAAAACTACATTACATCAAAAGCTTACATAATAGTACCTTAATTACAGACATCAAACCAGTCTTGAACTGAAGGACACCTCTACCTTCACTATTTGGGTCCAAGTTTTGGGCCATACCATATGCCTGCTCACAAACTGAAATTGAAAGCATATAAATAATAAACATATCACCACCCAGAAATAAATTAGGATTCAGAAGTGGAACAAGCGGTTAAGAAAAAAACACACAAATGCCTAGAGTAACCATAGATATACCAGTCAATGTACAAATCTAAGATGTCATTGGAGGTCAAATATAAAAAGGAAGTTCTTAAATAATTTTTTTAGAAAGCAAAAACGACCTCAATAAGGAGAAAAGCTGGCCACTCTATCAAGATGCTTATTTATGGGTGGGTCTAAAGTCATAAAGTAATTTGGATTCCTAGTATATTGCACACCAACATATTCACATAGAAACATATTCAAAAACATAATAACCATGTTGCACTCGATGGCTATAACTGAACAACAATGTTATTGCAGTGAGATTCTAATTAACAATGAACCCAAAACAGGTTGATTATCCAATTTTTTTGCCAAAGTAAACAGCAAATTCATAGATGTAAATAGAAACTCTCAAGCTTCCTCATGTTATATCTATCTGACTAACTTGGCTAACATTAAAATCAATATGATCTGATGCTTTCAGTTTAATCATTCAACCAAATCAGAAATCTGCTTTAACAACTCAACACAAATAAATGTTTTGGTTTAACTAAAGTCCTCAAATATTGGAATTTAGAAGCCCTTGAATATACTTCATGATGAAATATGACACAGACATTTCTGTACAATCTGAAAGAGACCCAAAGATCATTCAATTCAAATCACATTGCCCCACAATAGTCATTTCTATGACAAAATGGTTTCCATTACAAGCATGCTTACACCTTACTTTTGTTCTATATTACTACAGTTATTGCTTCTGTAAACTTAAATTACGCAATCATGTATAGTTAACGTCTTGTTCCTGCAATAAATCCATCAAATAAGTTCTTATAGTGTTAGTTCAGCTAGACGTGGAAGTCTATGCCGACTAATATTTCATACCGAACAGACAAAGCAAGAACAACACAGCAGCTAAAGAAGATCAAGAACCAGTTCGTCTAAATTCAAAACTCCCTTCAGCACATAAACGAAAGGAAGGAAGAATTCAACTCCTACCTATCTTATCTCTGATAATCAATAATATGAGCAAACAAACTCAACATCGTACAGAAACACCAGCTTACTCTATAAAGTCACTTTAAAGTCATTCCCCCTTCCGTAACATAAATTGCCATCAGATCACGTGATCAAGTACCACTAAAACGAAGAAAATAGGAGGAAGAAGAGAAAAACGTACGTATCCTGGCAACATGCGGGTCCTCCTCTTGAATCTCATCCGCAGCCTGAAGGATGGCGTCGATATTAGTGGCGCGACCAAGCGAGGGTGGGAGTTGAACAGCACCGGCGATCCCACTTGGTCTTCTCGCATGACCTTGACCAGCATCTCTAAGATGCTCTCTTTCCAAGGTAGCACGCACCAGTCTCTCCCAGTTTTTTAAAACCCTAGCCATGGAATCTCAAGAATCTACCAAATCAATAGATAGAACCTAGTCTTTCACATGAAAGAGATGAAATTAAGAAACACAACAAATAAAAACAAGAGACGCCAACTCTGGACGAGTTGAATAGCACGACTCGGTGGTGGTGAATTGGATCTACAACGAAATATACGAGAACTTCTCAAAGCAGATTTGAAATTGAGGTTTAACGAGGAAAATGAAAAGTTAACGCGGAGGCAAAAGAGAAAATTCTGATGGGTGGAATTACTGATAGACCCTCGGTTTTTAGACCGTCTGATCAGATCAAATATTGACGAACTCTCTGATCTCAACGAAATGAACGGATCAGATTTGTTGCTGTAATTGCCCGCAAACAATATTTTGATACGAGTTTCTAAACAGAGGGCTAACCAACTTTGCAGGGGCACGCGTTTGTTATTTTGGAAAGGTAGACTTGTAGACTCTTAAACCTTAAGAATTTATCATACCATGCCTTTTTAAGAAAAATATTATATGTAACCAATATGTAATTATTCAGCGGCACTCCTCCAAGCAATTGACCCATTTTTAAACAATGTCGAAATATTATCTTTTATACTTTATCAACAGTAACAATACTATGCAATACAGCCCAATAAACCTAGTTCACAGACTTGAAAGCATTTTGATTAGTAAACCAACAAAACTCAAGGCTAATTTGGCGTTACTTTTAAAAAATATTATAGAAAAGTGTTTTTGAAAAGTTTAGTTTAAAATTTGAGTATTTGGTAATGATGTTAAAAAGTACTTTTGAGAAATAAAATATTCATTTTAGATATGATATTATAAAGTAACAAATATGCATTTAAATAATGTTCAAATTAATTAATATTATGATATTTTAATAATAATATAAAAAATAATTTATTATAACTTATTGTTAATATTTTAATATATAATATTAATTTTAAATAATTCTAAGTAATTAATATTAATTATTTATTAATTTTAATTAGAATATATAAAATATATTTAAATATTTAACTATTTAAATATAATCATTAAATATTTGTAATTAGATATCGACACAATTGTACTATCTTCATATTCCATAAAATCTGCATCATTTCGACCGACATGTTTTCGGATAAAATTGTATATCGTCATTGTAGTAACAATTATCATCATTTGCTTTTCAAAACTATAACTTGGCATATTCTTTAAAATGGTCTATTTTTTTTTTTTAAACACCAAAAGTTCGTTCAATCACACTACGTAATGATGGATGTGAATGATTGAATATCTCTTTTTTCCCAGATACCAGTCTACCTCTACGAAACTCAGGTAAATAATATCGCTGACCTCTATATGGTCCAAGATAACCTTTCATTTAAGGCTATCCAGAATCAACAATATAATATTTTCCTATATGTCATAATATAACAAATAATTAATTCAAGAATCTTTTTATAAAAATTATCAATTAAAGAACTTGATACTTTATTATTTAAAAAAGAAAGAAATAAATAAAATATCTAACCATTTGGTGGGTGCAAAAATTTGTATTTTGGATCTCGAATTGCATCAAGAAATATTCTAGTGTCATGTGCCGATCCTTCCCATCCAGCCATGACAAAGGTGAAACACATATTAAAATCACAAACTGCCCTAACATTTTGAGTCGGGATACCTTTTCTTCCAATATAGGGAATTTGTTTATTTGGTGGAAGAATAGCGGCAATATGAGTACCATCAATTGCACTTATGCAATCCTGAACAAATAATCATATTCGTGCATATTTTTAGTCAACCAAAAAAATTAAAATATAATAATATAAAATTAAATTTTAACCTTAAAATGCGGCATATATCTAGAATCATTACGTATTTATTTGGGAATTGAGCTAAAAAAAAATCTTCAGGTGCAATTAGATTAATGGCCATCCTTGAAACTTTCTCAAGCACAATTGCAAAGTATCGACTTATTGATGATCCAGACCTTTGAAATCTTTCTCGACATTGGGAAACTTTTGCACCAGTGCCTAAGATGTATAAAGAAATTCCCAACATTTCACTAGAAGATATGTTTCTTGAAGTTTGCAAGTTGTATCTTGTCTCCAAAACTCTCAACAAACTTGTGAATACAATTTTAAACATCCTAAAATTAATCATACAACGCGATTCGTGACCGTCAAGAATCTCTCGGATCCATGTATCACCTGACTGTTTTGAATCCATGCATGGTTGCTTCAATATATACTTCTCGTAATATAATTGCAAGAAAAAAGATACAACAAAAAATAATCGGTTAAAACATTCCATGCGTTGTAAAATCTTTTTCTTTTCCCTTTCATCATCACTTTCATCACCGCTGGAATTCTTAACTATACTCATCACCTGTGAATAAATTTTATATCCAAAATCATATATAAACAACTATTGATAAAACTAATTTAGTATAAATAAGTAGAACATAAAGTTAATATTCAAAAATCAAACATAAACAATTATTGATAAAACTAGCCCTAAGCATAAATAATTAAACCATAAATTCAATATCCAAAGACCAAACATAAACAATTATTGATAAAACTAGATTACACATAAATAAGTAGAATATAAATTCAATATCCAAAAACCAAACATAAACAACCATTGATAAAACTAGATTACACATAAATAAGTAGAACATAAATTCAATATCCAAAAACCAAACATAAATAACTATTGATAAAACTAGTTTAGCATTGTTGTTTAGTCATATAGTAGATATCTATGAAACCTAGAAGATCGGAAAAATTTCAACTATCCTCCATTTCCGTCTTAAGCCACAAAGCTCTAATCTTGGGATTAATTGATAAAAACATAATTCGCTTGTCCTTATTGAGCAATAATTTAAATGAGAAAAAGTATAGCGAACTAGCTTCTGAAACTTCTTCCAACATGCTATCAAGCACTTTGACTGCTTGTGGAATACCATATGGATCCATAACAGGAATCAAACTAGATGTAGCTTGACTCATATTGTCAACTGCATTGCATATTTTTTCTATTTGACTGGATAATCTTACAGCCCCTCCAATTTGCTTTGAGGATTTCTTTCTTCCAATTTTAAAATGTGAACTTGATATCTCAGGTGTTTTTCTTTTTTTGACCGTTTTCATCAATGTAAACATCAAATCTGAACATCATTTAAAATGTGAACATCATTTCTCACATTTTCTTCCTCATTCTCTTTAGGTATTTCATTGTTAACATCCTCAAAAAAATCACTACAGAGTGTACGAGAAGAAGGTGCCCATGCTTTATCACCTATTGCAACTATCCCTATGAACATTTGGTCCAACTTCCCTTCGAATTCAGGATCAATGCCCGATGTTCTAAATTTTTGAGCTTCAGGCACAACCTACATATAAAATAATAGTTCAATAATAGTAATTATCAATAACCTTAAAAATAAGAAAAAATAAAAATATTCAGAATTATTAATGTATTATTAATGTACCTTTAGCCTACTCTCCCACCAATCATCCGATGCATCAATGGTTCTTTTTATAGGATTCCACTCTAGACCAGTATCTTCACCTTTAAGTTTATTCCAAGCATTCTATTCTTTTTTTAAGGCATCCCACCTATTATTAAGTTGTCTTTGTGAATAGGTCTTGCTCGTTTCTTTCTCAAAGTTGGTCATTATTTTCAACCATCCATCTTTTGTGAAATGAATACCAGGCCTATTGCCTTTCTATATCTCTTTAATACAAATATCACAAAATTCAATGGTTCTTTTTATAGGATTCCACCCTAGACCAGTATCTTCGCCTTTAAGTTTCTTCCAAGCCTTCCATCCTTTTTTTAGGGCATCCCACCTATTTTTAAGTTGTCTTTGTGTATAAGCCTTGCCTGTTTCTTTCTCAAAGCTGGTCATTATTTTCAACCATCCATCTTTTGTGAAATAAGGACTAGGCTTATTACCTTTCAATATCTCTTTAATACAAATATCACAAAATATTTCTGTCAATCTCTTATCCCACATTGCTTTGACTTTTTCACCACTAACTTTAACCATCGAAGTACTCATCTATTGTGTATACGAACTTATTCGTTTCAGCCAGTAAAGTAATCAAGAAAATCAAATGTCACATAAGTATATTTTTTTACATGTGTATCAAAATCAAGATAGGATCCTAAGATTGTTTTTCTCAATCAAAATCAACTTTCCAAGACCAGAATAATAACCAAGAAAGAGAAGACAACTAATAATAGCATCAAACACAATTAAAAAGTCAGTATGAACAATATTTTATCAATTGTTATTTTAAAAAATATAATATAAGGTAAAGAAATGTGAGAGATGATATGCATAATCTTTAGTATATCAGCTTTTAGGGAATAAAATTATGTAGACATAAAATGCTAAGATTTTTGTAATACATAAACTTGAAGTCTGTTTTTCCTAAAAAAAAAAGGAAAGAAAGTATAATACTACTGTTGATGTCTTTTGAATAGTGAAACTGATTGAGTTATTAGGATTGTATAATGCACACTATGCCATAAGGCTGATAATCTTTAACATCATGTTCATTAGTTATATGGTTGCATCAACTATTTCTCACAACTAAAGATAAAACTATTCTCCATATAACTTGGTATTTACTCTTAATTTACCGCATATGGAAAGTTATATGGATCTTACAGACCAGATCATAAATCATTAAACCGATAGTTTAATCATGCAACTTCAATGGTAAAACAAGCACACTAATAAAACATAGAGAGGTTGTTTAATGCTAAAACATATACAATCGAACCAATTTGACATATAGAAGAGAAAATATTCCAATCATCTCCTTGTTGAAGAAAAGATAAACTATGGTCAAATAGTAAATGACTATTTTGGGCGAAACTATAATCAGAAAGTAGACGACTGTCTTTTGCTCAGTATTGCTTATTGATATTCTACAAAAGGACATTATTTGCTTATTCACTTCACTCTAAATGCATAAACATACTAATCCTTCTATATTCACTTCAGTTTTTTATTTCTTCGTTAAACTTGGGTGACACTTAGTCAAAAAGAGAAAACAACGGATTGGCTCGAAGGTCTAGTTTTTTAGTCTTTTGTCTTCTTGCCTTCTAAAATGATAGCATAGAAGGAACACGGTGTGAACTGTCGTCTACCAGACCACCCTTCCTGCTAGAAATTAGTGAACTAGAATTTATCCAATGTTGTTACCTAAGAATTTTAGGAATGTGCCAGATGATTATTTAGCACCAAATAGTAGTAAAAAAAATCCTATCTTCTCACTATAAAGTGGACAGTCTTGCAATAATACTTAAAGAGGAAGTCTACCAAACATGAAAGGATGAAATGAAGAAACGTAATAAGGTCACAAACCTGGGATTTACTTTGTCAAGTTCAAGAACCAAGGGTACAAGCAAAAGAGAAAAACTGAAAAAATGTGAAAAAACTTTTTTTATTTCATAATTATTTCATAAAATCAAACAATCAGAAAATAACTAAAAACTAAAGCATAATGAACAATTAAAAAGAATAAGAAGTATTTCACCAAAAAAAAAAGAGAAGAAGAAGAAAAGAGAGACTCATCGGTGGAGAAAAGGAACATAGAACCAGAGGAAAAGTAAGGTTTAGACAAAAGAGAAAAGGGGAAAAAATGGGTCTAACGTCTATTTGGAAGAAGAAAAAATAAGGTTAAAAAAAGTAATATCAGGCCAAAAGCACTTTTGGGCTGAGAAAAAGTGGCAAATTTCTGCTTTTTCATCTGTGAAAAAGCACTTAATTTAAGTTGAAAAAGTTTCTAAAATGATGACTATTCTTTAATGCTTTTAACAGAAAAGCACTTTTTATTGCAAAAACCCGTCAAATAAGCAGAGCAGAACGGGGCCTCAGGTGCTACCATAGTTACAAGTGAGTGGGTTATAAATTTAAAGTTGATAGTTTAAGACCCCACATATGACCATATTATCATTCTCACATCCTTTATTGACATATTTTCTTTTAAATATTGTAGGTCATCAACTGAAGAGCTCTCAACTTTGTCAACCAAATCTATCAAATAGCTATTCAGGTACATTGATTCTCGACAAGGTAGGAGAGACAAAATTCATATTAGTGGATAACACTTGACGAAGTTGGGGGACTGGTAGATTGTTTGACAAATAACAATTCGAAGATAAAGAAATATTGACAGCATGAAATATTATGAAATTATTATTAGTATTAGTATTTATTCTGTTTAATTGGATTTTATTCTAATTGTTTTTAAAATTGTGATTTTTTTAAAGTTTGGTTTGGTTGTATTTGATTAAATTTAAAACATTAAACTTTAAAATTAGTTTTTAACATTAAAATTTTTAAAAATATATTGTTTTGACGTTAATTTTAAATTTTAAATAATGTATTAATATCATAATTTGTTTTTATCTATACATATAAATTAAATTGAAGGTTAATCTTGTTATAAAATAAATAGATAAAGAGTAAAGAAGAAAGAAAATGGGAGAGCAAAGGAGAGAACATATTTTATTTATCAATTCATAAAAGAGATATTATTTTGACAATTCATAAAAGATTTAACTTGCGTCTAATAGTTATTGTTACAATATTTTATGAATCACTATATAGTAAAGTTTACATTAAAATCATTGAAAGATTTAGAATACTAGAAGCATATTGAAATTATCGAGAAATTGATTATTTATATGAATTGAAATAATTTGAACATATGTGGCAAATTTGACTAAGTGAATAGCAGTTAAAGGAGGATTATAAAATAATAAAAAATACTTATTTATATTTTTATAGAAGAATTATTATTAAAGTTTGCTATGATTATTGTTAAAACTCTTAAAGAGATCAAAATATATTTCCCCCAAATTTTCCCTTACTCATGACTTTCACAAGAATGGTGATATAAATGCTTAGCAAATACATTCAAATAGTCATTTGAAAAAACTAGTATTCAAGATTGAATACGTAGAATATGAGAAACTATGCGATGTTTTCACGAAGAGAGTAAATATGCGCTGCACTCTTTTTCCCTTAATCGAGGTTTTGTCCCATTGAGTTTTCCTGGTAAGGTTTTTAACGAGGCAGCATAATATGCTTATTATAGATATGTGTACTCTTTTTCCTTCACTAGGATTTTTTTCCACAGGATTTTTATCTTAATAAGGTTTTAATGAGGCACATTATCTACCAATAGACATCCAATGGGGAGTGTTATGAATATCTTATTAAGTGGATGTCCATTAAGATCAAGACATGTTTTAATGTACTTAAATTATTATAGTCATTAGAAGTAAATCTCTACTTCATTTATACTTCTTATGCCTATAAATAGAGACTTTGGAGAAGTTTTGTAAACACTCCGATTGACCAATAAAATACACTCTCTCTTTTACTCTCTCATTTTCTTTGTCCTTTATTCTATTTCTATTTATTTTATAACAAATCTCAATTTTTAAGATTTATTATATATTTTTTTTAAATAAACATATTCACATGAATTATTGCGGTAAGTGTGGATTCATTCTTAGTTTAGGAACCTCTCTAATGGCAAACCCAAAACCCACCATCCTAAGCGACCAAGCTAATCAAAACAACCAAATTACCACAAACCTAGAACATTAACCAAACTCAACCGCGAAATTGAAATTTTTGGATGTATATTTACAATCCATACAACCAATATGCTCAGCGTTACCCTTTTTCAACTAAGGTATTGCAAAGCTTACGCTAGGTACTAATCCCTAAACCAAACATATACAACCTATAACAAAAAAATGCAAGCTCCCAGCAATTCTCTAAATTGCAAGAACAACTTTGAAACTTGCAAAAGCAATTTGGATAATCTTAGGAATTCTAAAAACAATAGCCAATCGAGATTAAAGGATCAGTCATATTTCCAGTCATAATGGGGGATGGTTAACCCACCATGACTGTTTATGCAAAATTCTCAATAGTGGATTAGTCTTCAGCGCATAATATCGCTTTTTGGCAAACCATTAATGAGAATGGCAAAGTTGATTATGGCTACTTTTAGCCTCATGGTCAAATTCCCAACTCATAGAGGCACAACATACATAAAGGTAAATCAACAAACAACCAGGCATTGTCATATCCTATCACTTCAACTGACACAACATGAAAGCAATGACAGCCAAGTAAATATTGTAGACAATACTACTTTGAATTTGGAAAGTTTAAAAGTGGGATACGAGCTAAGCTTGCACAAAACTGAGTCCGCTAAGCAAATGAAAGCTTTTTTGCTTTTTCAAGTTGGAGCAAATAAGATAACTAAGCTTGCAATGAGCCTCCCAAAGCTTGAGAGAAATTGATGCAATTATTAAGGGTTAATGTAAAAAAGTTTACTTGGACTATCGTAAACATGCTGGGCATAGATCCTTCAACAATTATACACACCTCCAATGCGGATTATTCTACAAAATCAATCAAACATAAAAATAGAAAATTGCCAAATGAAAAAATAAAATAGGTAAGTATAGAGGTTAACAAATTCATTGCATCAAGTTTTGTCCAAAAGGTGACTGATAAACGATAAATTATACATATTTTTACCTCATGTTTAGCCTAATTTCTGGATAAATTATTATTAATTTTGTGAGAATTGGCGCTCTTAACCCTTCTATATCATGTTGTATACTCAGGAGAGCATAGAGAAGAGAAAAGAACGAAAAATAGACCGAAAATGAAGAAAATAGGCCAAAGTGTGAAAACGACACGGCCCAAGGAATCACCACAAGGTCGTGGCACACGGCCGTGCCACACAAGGTCCAACACGACCTAGCCCCGATAAGCACGGCTAGGCTACACAACCGTGCCACCTCAACAGGCCCGAGCACGGCCCTTATCGAAACCACACGGACGTGGCACACGGGCGTGTCCTTGTCGTAAGGAAGTGCAATTTCACTCGGATTTGGATACTTAGAGGCTAATAAAGGCATCCCAAAACTCTATATAAAGACCCTAGGAGGCAACTCTAAGGGTGTACTCTTTTCTCCTAAAAAGGAGCGCCATATTTCTGCCAACACAAGGAGTGAAAGCAAGGAATTACTCCAAGGGAAGCTAATTGATTCAACCCAGAAGCCAGAATTCTACATCAAGACAAAGGATCTCCCGAAAATTCCTTCAGGGGTTTTGGGTTCTTTATGTTTTGTTATCTTATTTCTTCTGAGATGTTTTCTTTATTAATTATGAACTAAACCTCTCAAATACTTGAGGGGGATGAAACCTAAGACAGAACTTGTTATTATTTATTCTTGAATTATATGATAATTACTTGAATTGTTCTTAATTATGTGTTCTTCATTCTTGATTTAATAATCCTAGGTATTACTTCAAGAAACTGATGTGCTTAGGCAGATGAGCAAAAGTCCCTGTTTTAAGAGTAGATCTACCATAATTAAGCGGAGTTGCATGCAACCTTAGACATAGGGCGACATAAATCTGCCGGATTAGGGTCAAACCTAATAGGAGGATCCATAGATCGAATTAATGCAACCTAGGGGTGTTAATTAATAAAGAAACTTTAGTTAACCACCTAGGATTAGTTGTTCTTATCCTCGACGGAGGTATTAACATAGGTTAGGGATCTCTACGGATCAAGTCAAGTGAAGAAATTATCTAGTTCAAGAAGTTAATAACAAGTGAAGTCTAGGTGGATTCTCCCTTGAGTATTACTTATATCAATCAGTTTTCCCAAAGAATCTTTTCCCACTTTACTTTTTGTGCACTTTTAGTTAGTTTTAGAATTAGTTTCAAACAAACCTCTTTTATTTTTAGGTTAGATAATAGAAAGGAAGTAAGTATTAGTACTTTTGGTTCCCTTGGGTACGATAACTCGGTCTTGCCGCTAAACTATACTACTGTTCAATAGGTGCGCTTGCCTTTAAAATCGTGATATTAGTTAGTTTTTGGTGTGATCAGTTTTTATAAATTTTATTACTTAATATCGCGAGTATCAAGTTTTTGGCGCCGTTGCCGGGGAATTAAAATATTAAGAAAACTCGATTTCTATTACTTTAGCCATTACTATATATATTTATTTTTGGTTTTTATTTATTTTTATTATATTTATTATTATTTTATTTTTCTTTCATTTTATTCTATTTTAATTTTCTTTACTTTTCCCCTCTAGGTATTTCTAGTTTATGAATAGAAACAACCCAGCAGGACCATTACTTTTTGACGAAGATTTAGAAGCAACAGTTCGTAGAACTCGCAGAGAGATCAGACGAAGCCTACATTATCCAGAACAAGATCAAGAACAAGGGCCAGAACTTACAGAAGAGATGGAAGCAAACCAAAACATTCCACCACATCCCGCAATAGCCGCGCAACCAGCGAATCAAGATGAAGCTCCTCGTACTATGTATGATTATGCTAAACCTAGTTTAGCTGGTACTCAAACTAGCATTATTAGACCTACTATTGCTGCTAATAATTTTGAATTAAAACCTAACACTATTCAGATGATACAGCAATTGGTGCAGTTTGATGGTTTACAGGATGAAGATCCAAATTCACACATAGCCAACTTTTTGGAACTTGGTGATACCTTTAAAATTAATAGCGTTTCTGATGATGCCATTCGTCTACGGCTATTTTCATTCTCTTTGAGAAATAAAGCCAAATAGTGGTTAAACTCTTTACTACGAGGCTCAATCACTACATGGGAACAGATGACAGAAAAATTTTTACTAACAGCTAAATTACGAAACGATATCTCTTCTTTTGTGTAGATGGATTTAGAAACACTTTACGATGCCTGGGAAAGATACAAAGATCTTTTGAGAAGGTGCCCTCATCATGGATTACCTTTGTGGCTACAAGGTCAAACCTTTCACAACGGTTTGAATCCTTCAACAAGGCAAATGATCGATGCAGCTGCATGAGGAACGATCAACAATAGAACACCCAAAGCAGCTTATGAATTTATTAAAGAGATGTCACTGAATAACTATCAGTGGCAAGTCATGAGAACAAAGCCGACAAAAGCTGCAGGAGTTTATAATATTGATGCTGTCACTATGCTTACTAACCAAGTAGAACTTTTAAATAAAAAGTTTGATCATTTTGTTGGTTCTACGCAGGCACAGCCAGTGATGTAGTGCGACGCAACCCCAGGAAATATGTTCAATCCGGACTATTCATCTTATGGACACAGCATAGAAACTGAGCAAGCCAACTATATGGGTAACAATTCTAGACCTCAACATAACCCTTATAGTAGTACTTACAATGCAAGTCGGTGAAATCACCCCAATTTTTCATGGGGAGGACAAGGAAATCAAAGACAACAGCCCCCTCCGGTATTTTAGCAGCCACCACCACAACAAGAGAAAAAGCCGAACTTGGAAGAGATGTTCACTAAATTTATGACCATGTCAGAAACTCGTTTCCAAAATACCAAAACAGCACTAAGGAACCAACAAGCATCTATTCAAGGACTCGAAACTCAAATAGGCCAGCTTGCCAAGCCAATCTCTAAAAGGTTACCAAGCAATACTGAGACTAACCCTAAGGAGCAACTCAATACCGTGGATACGATAGATGATGAGTGGTTAACCAAAACCAACCCAGAGCCATCCAAGGAGCCTATGGTAAGTAACAGAAAGAATGACGTAAGTTACAAAGATAAAATTGTCAAAGAATATAAACCTCATATCCCATACCCAAATGCACTAAAGAAGGACCGTACGGATGAGCAATTCGGTAAGTTTCTTGAACTCTTAAAGAAATTACATATCAACTTACCATTTGTTGAAGTAATTACGCAGAAGCCAGAGTACGCAAAATTTTTAAAGGAACTTCTCACAAATAAAAGGAAGTTGGAAGAACTGTCCACAGTGGAACTCAACGAGGAATGCTCAGCTATTCTCCAAAATAAATTGCCAACCAAACTAAAAGATCCAGGGAATTTTACTATTCCTTGTTTATTTGGTAGCTTAGACACCAAAAATGCTTTAGCTGATTTAGGGGCTAGTATAAATGTCATGCCTTATAAACTGTTTAAACAACTAAGTCTTGGAAAACCTAAGCAAACTAAGATGAGCATTCAACTGGCTGATAAAACTATTAGGTCTCCTAAGGGAATAATTGAAGATATGCTTGTCAAAATTGATAAATTTATATTCTCAGTTGACTTTGTTGTTTTAGACATTGATGAGGATAGCAATGTACCATTAATTCTAGGGCGACCCTTTTTAGCAACTGCCAGAACAATAATTGAATTAGGAACAGGTAAACTTACACTACGTGTAGGTGATGACAAAGTTACTTTACAAGCTCGAAACTTGATTAAGACTATTGATAATAATATAGTCACGAGTCCTTGTAAAAACACTGAACTCACCACCCAACCTTCTGTGCAGGATACACTCTACATAAAGGCAACCTAATCACAGACAAGTCCATCCAAGGGAGATGCACCTGAAAAGCGAATGCTTCAGATCGAAGAACTGGATAAGTGGCTGAACTATCATGAAAAGCCCAAAATATGCCACACCAACCTAGAGCATCACCAAGACGACCCTCAGGTACGAACGAATCAAATCAAAGTAGGAGAAAAGGTAATATTAGGGGAAGATAATCCTTAAATCCTGAATTCAAAAGAACATACAAGTGACATACCCTACTTCACGGTAATGAAAATCTTCCCCTATGGTATAGTAGAAGTAAAACATCAGTCACTCGGCACTTTCAAGGTAAACCACACTCGACTCAAATCTTACGTTGATAATAAAATTTTAGACAGGATAGAAGAGTATCAACTCTTCAAGCCGCCATGACCAAACAAGCTTAAGAAAATGTCGAGCTTAGACTATAAACAAGCGCTTCTCGGGAGGCAACCCGAGCACTAACTTAGTAAATTCTTTTAAAATTAGGCTTTCTAATACATCAACTAACCCTTGAATGCATGTTTTTCAAGCCACACGGCCATGCCCACGGGCGTGCCTCAGGCCATGTGTACACTTTGAGCAGAGACACGGTCATGCAACTTGGCCGTGTATAAGCAAGGTAAAATTTTCCCTAAGGCACGACTACTATAAATAGCCACTGCCGTGCGATATAGCCGTAGCCAACACTGTCAATTCCAACATAGGCGTGTGACCCCATACACGACCGTAGAAGAAGCGAACATCGAAGGACACAGCCGTGCGACACGGCCGTGTGCCTCAACATGCCTTCGCAACACGGGCGTGTGTCTCGAGCCAGGCACGTCAAAATCCCTGAGATTTTTGTTTTTCCGTTTTATTTTATTTTATCTTTTTCTTTATTTAAATTTTAATATTCTCAGAACTAGTTTATGTTATTTCATTTATTTTATATCGGTTATTTTCTAACGAGTAATTGTTCTAATCTTGAAATACCTAAAATCCCTTAAGTGCTATCGCAGTTTCAAAACCATGAACTTCAAGTATTCCTTCCTCCAAGATAACTTTCACCATTCAAAGGTTCCATCCAATATTCAGGGAGTTTTACTTCTCTCCCTAACTTATGATCTTGTGCTTCTATTGCTATTAATGTTATCTTTGTACATTGAGGGCAATATACATATTAAGTGTGGGGGGAAACTCACTTTCATTCTTTATATTATCTTTGAAATCCCTGAAAATTGCTCTCAAATTTCGAATTCTCTGCATTATCTTCAAATCTCTTGTTAGGAATTAATTCTAATTGATTTATGATTTTTATTGATGTGTTGAGAATTAAGACATAGATGTTTATGCTTTGATTATTCAAACTTTAAAACATTAAGGAATCATGCATGATAAGTTGAAATTTTTGAGAACCCAATTCAGTTGATACCCGTGATATTAAGTAATCAAATTTATAAAAACTGATCACACCAAAAACTAACTAATATCACGATTTTAAAGGCAAGCGCATCTATCGAACAGTAGTATAGTTTAGCGGCAAGACCGAGTTATCGTACCCAAGGGAACTAAAAGTACTAATTCTTACTTCCTTTCTATTATCTAACCTAAAAATAAAAGAGGATTGTTTGAAACTAATTCTAAAACTAACTAAAAGTGCACAAAAAGTAAAGTGGGGAAAGATTCTTTGGGAAAACTGATTGATATAAGTAATACTCAAGGGAGAATCCACCTAGACTTCACTTGTTATTAACTTCTTGAACTAGACGATTTCTTCACTTGACTTGATCTGTAGAGATCCCTAACCTATGTTAATACCTTCGTCGAGGATAAAAACAACTAATCCTAGGTGGTTAACTAAAGTTTCTTTATTAATTAACACCCCTAGGTTGCATTAATTCAATCTGTAGATCCCCCTATTAGGTTTGACCCTAATCCGGCAGATTTATGTCGCCCTATGTCTAGGGTTGCATGCAACTCCGCTTAATTATAGTAGATCTACTCTTAAAATAGGGACTTTTGCTCCTCTACCTAAGCATATTAGTTTCTTGAAGTAATACCTAGGATTATTAAATCAAGAATAAATAACACATAATTAAGAACAATTCAAGTAATTATCATATAATTCAAGAATAAATAATAACAAGTTCTGTCTTAGGTGTCATCCCTCTCAAGTATTTGAGAGGTTTAGTTCATAATTAATAAAGAAAACATCTCAGAAGAAATAAGATAACAAAACATAAAGAACCCAAAAACCCCTGAAAGAATTTAGGGAGATCCTCTGTCTTGATGTAGAATTCTAGCCTCTGGGATGAATCAATCGACTTCCCTTGGAGTAATCCCTTGCTTCCACTCCTTGTGTTGGCAGAAAAAAGACTCTCCTTTTGGGAGAAAAGAAGTGGTCCCTTAGCGGGAAATAAGCACACCCTTGAAGTTGCCTCATAGGGTCTTTATATAGAGTTTTAGAATGGTTTTCTTAGCCCCTAAGTATCCTTTTTCGAGTAGAATTGAACTTTCTCATGATAGGGACATGCCCGTGTGTCGTACCCGTGTAGATCGATAAGAGGCCGTGTGCGGGCCTGTTGATAGTGGCGCGGCCGTGTGGTCTGGCCGTGCTTGTCGGGGTTGGGTTGTGTTAGACTTTATGTGGCACGGCCGTGTGCCACAGCCGTGTGGTGAATCCCTGGGCCGTGTCGTTTTCTCATTTTGGCCCATTTTCTCTATTTTTGGCCCGTTTCTCGTTCTTTTCTCTTCCCTATGCTCTCCTGAGTATAAGACATGAAATAGAAGGATTAAGAGCAATAATTCTCACAAATCTAATGATAATTCATCCAAAATATAGGCTAAACATGAGGTAAAAATATGTATAATTTATTGTTTATCAAATACCCCCACACTTAAGCCTTTGTTTGTCCTCAAGCAAAATCTCAATCCCTAATTAAGAATCATTCCTCTCAACTTACAATCTTTATCAATAATGTTTCAAATACAAGTAGTCATACAATGAAGATTCAATCAGAAGAACATTAAAGATTCAATCACTCTAAGTTGAGAATTTTATCACGGAAACATAGGTTTTCTCCCTTCTCTTAAGTAATTATCTTTCAATCAAAATCAACGAGAATTGACATCCTCACTAAGGGTTCACTCTATCCACTCAAAGTGTTTAGGGTTCAAGAACTAAGCATTCTCTAGTCAATCTAAAAAGTTATTACCATAGGCTTGCAAGAAAATCAAATCTCTACCACTATAGATTGATACGACATATCTATCAAAAGGTCTTTCAATGGTTGTAATGGGGCTTTGGTTAGGGGTGTTGTCACAGGCTGAAAAAGCGGGTTAGAATCGAGATTGAATTGAAAAATCATCTAGCTAGAGAAATCTCTATCACTGGAACATATTCCTAGAGCTAATCCTTATGATGACATCGTTCTGGATTTGGAGGCTTGTAGAAACTATTGAACTATTACAGATTACAACTGAATTAATTGTATATAATTTTTTTTAGAACAAATCAAATACAATACTTTGAATATTGACAAACTTTACAACTGAAAAAGAGAAAAAAGCTAGATAATAATTTAACTCAAATCTCGACAAAAATAGGGATTAAAATAATTGAATAGAATTCAACAAAAATGGCTTATGGGTTAATATTAGAGGTAAGTCAAAGAATGGGTTGTTAGGCTCAATGGGGTTTACTAGGGGTTAATTTATGGAGGTAGGCTTTTTATGAAGTAAGTGGGTTAAACCTAGGTGCCTTTATCATTTCGGTGTATCAAATCAATGATGTGGTCATGACATGTATAATCGAAGCAAGTTATAGAATAACAAATCAGTATTGACTCACTCAAAGCAATAATAAAAGTGAGCACGAAAGAATGTATGCTCAAAAGGCTCAAAAATCTCACCAGAATTATGGCTTTTGATGTCAATCCTGTGAATTTCAAATATCAAGATAATACTTAAAATCAAGGAAAATTACTTATGCAAAAAATGAGATTCTCAAAAATTTCAACTTATCATGCTTGATTCCCTAATGTTTTAAAGTTTGAATAATCAAAGTACAAGCACCTATGTCTTAATTCTCAACTTATCAATAGAAATTATAAATCAATCAGAATTAATTCCTATTAGGAGACTGAAGCTAATGCAGATTTGAGAACAATGCATAAAGTTAAAGAAAATTTTAGGGATTTCACAGATAATATAAAGATTTAAAGTAAGTTTTCCCCCCACACTTAAGATGTACATTGCCCTCAATGTACAAAAATACATAAATAGCAAGAGAAGCATAATATCATAAGATAGGGAGAGAATTGAAACTCCCTGAATTTAGGATAAATTTGTGAGACAGAAATTGGAAGAGTCGGTAGTTGTGGCGGGGTGTTCCCATTTCCATTTGAATATGAGCTGTAGAGCTCCTTTGCAAAAATATTAATTAGTCGTGGGAATTTTGGATTAATAGAGATTACTCGTTAGGGATTGGCCAATATGAAAGATAGGAAAATTAAATAGTAGAAAAATAAAATAAATAAACTAAAATAAATAAAGTTCTAAAATACTAATAATCAAATGATGAAAAACAAAAAGATAAAATGAACTAAAAATAAAAAGAAATGTAAAAAAGAAAATAAAGGAGAAGAAGTTAGAAGGTGAAAATAGAGATAGGAAGTCACATGGCCGTGTGCGATGAGGTTTCGCTATGTACAAGATCATGTAGGAAGTCACACGGCCGTGTCTAAATTGACAGTGTTGGCCACGGTTTGGGGACATGGGCGTGTGGCGTTGTGCAAGCCCGTGTCTAAACTGAAGGGTTACCACGGCCATGTCGTACGGCCGTGGGAAGTTGTCGGTGGCTCGTGTCTAAATTGACAATGTTGGCCATGGTTTGGGAACACGGGCGTGTGGCGTTGTCTCTGCTTTAAATGTTCACAAGGCCTTGGACATGCCCATGGGCATGGCCGTGTGGTCCTAAATTTCTGTAAAAAAGGGTTAGTTAATGTATTAAAAAAAACTAAAATAAAAATGAAAGAAAAGTTACTAAGTTAGTGCTCGGGTTGCCTCCCGAGAAGCGCTTATTTAGAGTCTAAGCTCAACTATGCTCAAGCTTGGTCGGTCACAGTGGTTTGAAGAGTTGATGCTCCTCTATCTTGTTTAAAACTTTATTTTCAATGTAAGATTTGAGTCGAGTGTGGTTTACCTTGAAAGTGCCGAGTGACTCATGTTTTATCTCTACTGTACCATAGGGGAAGATTTTCATTACCGTGAAGTAGGGTATGTCACTTGTATGTTCTTTTGAATTCAGGATTTGAGGATTATCTTCCCCTAATATTACCTTATCTCCTACTTTGATTTGATTCGTTTGTACCTGAGGGTCGTCTTGATGATGCTCTGGGTTGGTGTGGCATATTTTGGGCTTTTCATGATAGTTCAGCCACTCATCCAGTTTTTCGATCTGAAGCATTCGCTTTTCAGGTGCATCTCTATAACACCCCTTACTCGAGACCGTCGCCAGAATCGAGCACGAGGCGCTACTAAACTGAATCTATCACTTAAGCAACCTTAAATCGTTTATTTAAGCTTCTCGAAATTTGCTGCCATTCTGCGTCATAGTCGCTTAAAAATTCATATCTTGAGTTCTGAAACTCAAAATTAAGATTTGTAAATTTTTCCTGAAACTAGATTCATATATCTATCTACTAATTGTTTTCTAGAATTTTTGGCTGGGCCAATTAGTATAGTTTATTAGTTAAAGTTACCCCTGTTTCATAACTCAACTGCACTGACCTCTACTTACTACGAACCACTTTTCTTCCTATGCAAAATTCATATGACTATGCCATTTATTTCTATTAAAACTAGACTTAATAAGGACTCTGAACATATAAAGTACACCACCTAATTGTTTTTTTACGATTTATGGTGAATTTCCAAAGTTGGAACAGGGGATCCAGAAATTGCTCTGGCCCTATTTCACTAAAACTCAGATATCTCATAAAATACAATACCTTTACCTGTTTTTCTTATTCCATATGAAAATAGACACAATAAGATTTAATTTCATATATTATTCACCATCAAACCATGTTTCTACTATTTTTAGTGATTTTTTAAAGTCACGTCATTTCTGCTACTTGAATCTGTTTTTAAACTACTTTCACATTTTTCTTAATTTCCATGTGATAGTTACTACTCAATCATACATACTATTAAACATGTATATCATCAGCCATTCTATTAGCTAATCACTAGCAGGTATTTACACATCATTTATTGATCATATCATATCAAAAGAAGCCAAGTTCCTATACATGCCATACACAAAACGAAACGTCAACTATACCAAAGTGATTCCTTCGATAGTGTGATCAGATCTCTGACGTTTCCTTCGATCCCCGAGTGGCTTCGCAAGAACTATAAGAAGAAGGAAATAAAGAGAGTAAGCACTAGGCTTAGTAAGCTTGCAAGCAAATAAATCACAACACTCATCACAAAGGATAATTATGCATAATGTCACCTAGCATCATAAACTTTCTTTACATCTCATTTTCTACCTTCTTCTTTATTCACTTACCTTCTTTCTTATCTGACCTTTCATTATTCATAAATACAATCTACCTTTCCTTTACTGATAATTCACTATAATTTAACTTGTACAATGGCCCGTTGAACCACTCGGAATACTAAGGATACTAGGGTCTTTCCTGTCTAACAATATCCTGCCAATGCCATGTCCTTGACATGGACTTACATGAATTATTCCTATCTCTAATGCCATATATCTAATATGGGCTTACATGGCTCATTCCTGTCTCCAAAGCCATATATCTAATATGGACTTACATGGCTCATTCCTGTCTTATCCTGTCCTGTCAACCCCAAATGTCGTGACATTTCGTATCCTAACATTCCTAAGGTTCAATCGGGGCTTTCTAATGCTTTTCTCTGTTGCATCATCTTTAATTCAACTTTGAATATTTTCATAAAATGAATATATAAATGCTGTAAATTGAAAATATTAATGTAAAATAAAGGAATATTGCATTTATTTACTGTAAACTTACCTCGATACAAAATGTGACTAAACTTTACAATTTAGTCCTTTACTTTTTCCTTTCCCCGATCTACTCCCGAATTTTGTTCTTCTTGATCTATAATAGCAAATTTAACTTATTTAATATTCACATTTATCAAAACAGTCCTTTACTCAAACTTTGGCAAAATTACATTTTTGCCCCTAAATTTTTGCATATTTACACTTTTGCCCCAAGGCTCGGAAATCAAAATTTATCACAAATTCTTGTATTTTAAGACATGCTGATCATTTATTTACCAACAACATCTTCAAATTTCTACCATAACATACACTTATGTAAAATAGGTATTTTTATCTATTAAGCCCTTTTACTCGTTTTTACCTAAAACCGAGTAGCACAAGTTGTCTAACATAATCTAAAACCTCATATTCTATCATAAAACATCAAAAAACACAAATTTCACCTATGAGTATTTTTCCAAATATGAACCCTAACTTAAATTATTGCTAGCATAAGCTTTATCGAGCTACCGGGATTCCAAAAATATAAAAATTAATAAAAACGGGGATTAGAATCACTTACTATGAAGCTTGAAAGTTGAAGAAACCCTAGCTATGGAGAGAGGTGATATTCGGCCAAGGAAATGAAGAAGATGATACAATTTTGTCATCTTTTTCCTTTTTAATTCATGTTAATAACCAAATGACTATAATGCCCTTCCTTACTAAACTTTCAAAAATTCCACCCATGTCCAATTTTTGTCCATGAACTTAGAAATTGATCAAATTGCTATTTAAAACCTCCTAATTAATATTCCAAAACAATTTCATACTAAAAACTTTTAAAATGCAAATTTTGCAACTTATTCAATTTAGTCCCTAATTTCAAATTAAGCACTTTACGTTGGAATTTCTTCACGAAATTTTCACACTATCATGCAATCATAATATAAACCTTAAAATAGTTGTAAAATAATTGTTTCTATCTCGGATTTGTGGTTATGAAACCATTATACCGATTAGGCCCTATTTTGGGATGTTACAATCTCTCTTGGATGGACTTGTCTGTGATTGGGTTGCCTTTATGTAGAGTGTATCCTGCACAGAAGGTTGGGTGGTGAGTTCAGTGTTTTTACAAGGACTCGTAACTATATTATTATCAACAGTCTTAATCAAGTTTCGAGCTTGTAAAGTAAATTTGTCATCACCTACACGTAATGTAAGTTTACCTGTTCCTAAATCAATTATTGTTCTGTAGTTGCTAAAAAGGGTCGCCCTAGAATTAAGGGTACATTTCTATCCTTATCAATGTCTAAAATAACAAAGTCAACTGGGAATATAAATTTATCAATTTTGACAAGCATATCTTCAATTATTCCCTTAGGAGACCTAATAGTTTTATCAGACAGTTGAATGCTCATCCTAGTTTGCTTAGGTTTTCCAAGACCTAATTGTTTAAACAGTTTATAAGGCATGACATTTATACTAACCCCTAAATCAGCTAAAGTATTTTTGGTATCTAGGCTACCAAATAAACAAGGAATAGTAAAATTCCCTAGATCTTTCAGTTTGGTTGGCAATTTATTTTGGAGAATAGCTAAGTATTCCTTGTTGAGTTCCACTGTGGATAGTTCTTCCAACTTCCTTTTATTTATGAGAAGTTCCTTTAAAAATTTTGCGTACTCTGGCTTCTACGTAATTGCTTCAACAAATGGTAAGTTGATATGTAATTTCTTTAAGAGTTCAAGAAACTTACTGAATTGCTCATCTGTACGGTCCTTTTTTAGCGCATTTGGGTATGGGATATGAGGT
The DNA here is from genome assembly GCA_020496765.1 of Gossypium stocksii. Taxonomy (NCBI): domain Eukaryota; kingdom Viridiplantae; phylum Streptophyta; class Magnoliopsida; order Malvales; family Malvaceae; genus Gossypium; species Gossypium stocksii. The sequence continues at coordinate 70,246,315 of CM035622.1, forward strand.
TTATATTCTTTGACAATTTTATCTTTGTAACTTACCTCATTCTTTCTGTTACTTACCACAGGCTCCTTGCATGGCTCTGGGTTGGTTTTGGTTAACCGCTCATCATCTATCGTATCCACGGCATTGAGTTGCTTCTTAGGGTTAGTCTCAGTGTTGCTTGGTAACCTACCTTGCGGTCTTTCAGAGATTAGCTTGACAAGCTAGCCTATTTGAGTTTCAAGTCTTTGAATAGATGCTTGCTGGTTCCTTAGTGCCGTTTCGGTATTTTGGAAACGAGTTTCTGACATGGCCATAAATTTGGTGAACATCTCTTCCAAGTTCGGCTTTTTCTCTTGTTGTGGTAGTGGCTGCTGAAATCTCGGAGGGGGCTATTGTCTTTGATTTCCTTGTCCTCCCCATGAAAAATTGGGGTGATTTGGCCAACGTGCATTGTAAGTATTACTATAAGTGTTATGTTGAGGTCTAGAATTGTTACCTGTATAGTTGGCTTGCTTAGTTTCTATGCTGTGTTCATAAGATGAATAGTCCAGATTGAACATATTTCCTGGGGTTGCGTCGCACTGCATCACTGGCTGTGCCTGCGTAGAACCAACAAAATGATCAAACTTTTTATTTAAAAGTTCTACTTGGTTAGTAAGCATAGTGACAACATCAATATTATAAACTCCTATAGCTTTTGTCGGCTTTGTTCTCGTGACTTGCCACTGATAGTTATTCAGTGACATCTCTTCAATAAATTCATAAGCTGCTTCGGGTGTTCTATTATTGATCGTTCCTCCTGCAGCTGCATCGATCATTTGCCTTGTTGAAGGACTCAAACCGTTGTGAAAGGTTTGAACTTGTAGCCACAAAGGTAATCCATGATGAGGGCACCTTCTCAAAAGATCTTTGTATATTTCCCAGGCATGGAGTTGCGTCGCACTGCATCACTGGCTGTGCCTGTGTAGAACCAACAAAATGATCAAACTTTTTATTTAAAAGTTCTACTTGGTTAGTAAGCATAGTGACAACATCAATATTATAAACTCCTGCAGCTTTTGTCAGCTTTGTTCTCGTGACTTGCCACTGATAGTTATTCAGTGACATCTCTTCAATAAATTCATAAGCTGCTTCTGGTGTTCTATTGTTGATCATTCCTCCTGCGGCTGCATCGATCATTTACCTTGTTGAAGGATTCAAACCGTTGTGAAAGGTTTGAACTTGTAGCCACAAAGGTAATCCATGATGAGGGCACCTTCTCAAAAGATCTTTGTATCTTTCCCTGGCATCGTGAAGTGTTTCTAAATCCATCTGCACAAAAGAAGAGATGTCGTTTCATAATTTAGCTGTTTTAGCTAATGAAAAATATTTAAGTAAAAATTTTTCTGTCATCTGTTTCCATGTAGTGATTGAGCCTCGTGGTAAAGAGTTTAACCACTATTTGGCTTTATTTCTCAAAGAGAATAGAAATAGCCGTAGACGAATGGCATCATCAGAAACGCCATTAATTTTAAATGTATCACAAAGTTCTAAAAAATTGGCTATATGTGAATTTGGATCTTCATCCTGTAAACCATCAAATTGCACCAATTGCTGTATCATTTGAATAGTGTTAGGTTTTAATTCAAAATTATTAGCAGCAATAGTAGGTCTAATAATGCTAGTTTGAGTACCAGCGAAACTAGGTTTAGCATAATCATACATAGTACGAGGAGCTTCATCTTGATTCGCTGGTTGCGCGACTATTGCGGGAGGTGGTGGAATGTTTTGATTTGCTTCCATCTCTTCTGTAGGTTCTGGCCCTTGTTCTTGATCTTGTTCTGGATAATGTAGGCTTCGTTTGATCTCTTTTCGAGTTCTGCGAACTGTTGCTTCTAAATCATCATCAAAAAGTAATGGTCCTGCTGGGTTGTTTCTAGTCATAAACTAGAAATATTAGAGGGGAAAAGCAAAGAAAATTAAAATAGAATAAAATGAAAGAAAAATAAAATAATAATAAAAATAAATAAAAATAAATAAAAACCGAAAATAAATATATATAGTAATGGCTAAATTAATAGAAATCGAGTTTTCTTAATATTTTAATTCCCCGGCAACGGTGCCAAAAACTTGATACTCGCGATATTAAGTAATAAAATTTATAAAAACTGATCACACCAAAAACTAACTAATATCACGATTTTAAAGGCAAGCGCACCTATTGAACAGTAGTATAGTTTAGCGGCAAGACCGAGTTCTCGTACCCAAGGGAACCAAAAGTACTAATACTTACTTCCCTTCTATTATCTAACCTAAAAATAAAAGAGGATTGTTTGAAACTAATTCTAAAACTAACTAAAAGTGCACAAAAAGTAAAGTAGGGAAAGATTCTTTGGGAAAACTGATTGATATAAGTAATACTCAAGGGAGAATCCACCTAGACTTCACTTGTTATTAACTTCTTGAACTAGATAATTTCTTCACTTGACTTGATCCGTAGAGATCCCTAACCTATGTTAATACCTCCGTCGAGGATAAGAACAACTAATCCTAGGTGGTTAACTAAAGTTTCTTTATTAATTAACACCCCTAGGTTGCATTAATTCGATCTATGGATCCCTATATTAGGTTTGACCCTAATCCGGCAGATTTATGTCGCCCTATATTAATTAACTAAACTTGTTATTATTTATTCTTGAATTATATGATAATTACTGGAGTTGTTCTTAATTATGTGTTCTTCATTCTTGATTTAATAATCCTAGGTATTACTTCAAGAAACTGATGTGCTTAGGCAGAGGAGCAAAAGTCCCTATTTTAAGAGTAGATCTACCATAATTAAGCGGAGTTGTATGGAACCCTAGACATAGGGTGACATAAATTTGCCGGATTAGGGTCAAACCTAATAGGGGGATCCATAGATCGAATTAATGCAACCTAGGGGTGTTAATTAATAAAGAAATTTTAGTTAACCACCTAGGATTAGTTGTTTTTATACTCGATGGAGGTATTAACATAGGTTAGGGATCTCTACGGATCATCTCAAGTGAAGAAATCGTCTAGTTTAAGAAGTTAATAACAAGTGAAGTCTAAGCGGATTCTCCCTTGAGTATTGCTTATATCAATCAGTTTTCCCAAAAAATCTTTCCCCACTTTACTTTTTATGCACTTTTAGTTAGTTTTAGAATTAGTTTCAAACAATCCTCTTTTATTTTTAGGTTAGATAATAGAAATGAAGTAAGTATTAGTACTTTTGGTTCCTTTGGGTATGATAACTCAGTCTTACCGCTAAACTATACTACTGTTCGATAGGTACGCTTGCCTTTAAAATCGTGATATTAGTTAGTTTTTGGTGTGATCAGTTTTTATAAATTTTATTACTTAATATCGCGAGTATCAGTGACCTAACTAAATTGGGTGTCAAATGTAGTGATAGTTAAAAACTCAAATGATAATTAAGAATGTGGGTTGATTTCACCAATCTCAATAAAGTGTTCCCCAATAATAATTTCCCCCTATTGTCTATTGATAAATTCGTAGATTCAATTGTCGGCCACGAGTATACAAGCTTTATGGATGCTTTTTTAGGATAAAATCGAATCTATATGGACTTTAATTACTAAGAAAATACATCGTTCATTATAGAGAATGTTGCTTTTTTTTGCTACAAAGCAATGTTGCTTTTTTTTTTTTTGCTGCAAAGTAATGTTGCTTGAGTAGAAAAATGCAAGGGCCACTTATCAAAGGTGAATCAATAAGATTTTTAAGGACCAATTGGTAATAGCATAGAAGTGTTTGTTAATGATATGATGGTTAAAAGAACATCCATGAATCAACACTTGAAAGACCTGCATGAGGTGTTCCAAGTCCTACAAACCTATAACAGGAAGTTGAATGCGAAAATGTGCTCTTTCAGAATAGGGGCAAGAAAATTCTTGAGATTTTTAATCTCAAGCAAAAAGATTGAAGCCAACTTAGAAAAGATAATAGAAATTCTATAGATGAACCCCCTAAGCTGTTAAAGAGGTTCAGAAGTTGACATGAATAATGGTCAGCCTTAATAGATTCGTGCCCAAGATAGTCGATAGGCGTATTCCAGTTTTTAAGACCATTCAAGCAATGCCATTTCAGTGGACCTCAGAATTCCAAAAGTCTTTCGAGGAGTTGAAGCCTTATCTGAGGTCTCTACCCCTACTCACCTTAATGAAACCAGGTGATAAGTTATATGTCTACCTAGCAACATTTAATGAAACTATAATAATTTTGCTTGTTAAAAAAGATGAAAAACATCAATTTCTAATGTGCTTTATCAATATGGTTCTTCAAAATGGTCAATGAACTATGCTAAGATTGAAAAAATCATTTTTTTGCCTTGGTGATAGCCTCTAGAAAGTTGAGATGGTATTTTTATACTTATTCGATTATGGTTTTGTCTAATCTATTGTTGAAAGAAGTTTTGTAGAAGATATACTCATCGACTAGATGGTTATTTGGAGTATTAAGCTTAATGAGTTTGGTTTAAAATTCATTTGTAAAAAGGGTTATAAAAGCAAGTTTTAGTAGACTTACTAGTTGGTTTTCCCCATGTTCTCAAGGTTGAAGATTAGGCCATGGTAAAAGTAAGAACAAGTAAATCGGTTAGTGTGAACAAAATAGTCAAGTTAGCCAATTAAGTGAACTCGTCACTTGAACCCTAATGGACCTTGTTCATGGATTGTTCCACTAGTAAGGATAGAGTTGGTGTAGGGATCTTACTCATTGACCTACAACATAATAAATGGTAGTATGTATTTTTTGGAGAGTTCAATGCCTAGAATAATACAGTAGAATATGAGACACTAATAGCAGGACTCAAGCTAGTAGTTCGACTTAGGGTAAAAAATTTTAAAATTTAGACAAACTCTTAGCTAATAGCTAAACAAGTCATTGGAAAATACAAAGATAAATAACCTACCCTAGTTGTAATAGGCCAATTTAGCCCGGGTCCATACAAAAAAATAATCAACCCAAAATAATAAAACAAAGTCCAAGTCCAGTCCAAAATTACAAATATATCATTTAACCCGATCGAAATGGCCCATTACTTGAGAAGATTGAAGGTCCATCTACAAGCTTAAAACATATGGAAACATAATCTTCAAGGATATACAATCTTAGATATGATATGCAATCTTAGAAGATATGATATGCAATCTTAGAAGATATGATTTTGTAATCTTAGAGATTTAATTTGTAGATACCCTTTAATCTTAGCTGTTGATGTAATTGATCTGTACTGTTGTATTTGGGGAGGCTCAACTATAAATAGAGGCCTCACCCTTCATTGTAAAGGACTTGAGTTTAGAAGCAATAAGAATTTTTAAGAGCATTCACTCAAATTTCTCTCTCTCTTGTGTTCTTATTTTCTGTGGCTTGTTGTTATTTTGTTTTTTTGTTCATCTTCATTTCTTTTTTAGTTGTTTTCGTTTGAGTTGGATTTTGGTGGAGGAATTCAATTGAATCCTCATATTGTGAGGGTTAGGTTAACTTAAACTTTTTTTTAACTTTTTTTTTAATCCCTATTCTATTGTTTTTCTATCTTTTTTAAATTTGTTAGTTATTTATTTATTTTGATATTTATATATGCATATTCTTTTCGAAAAATTACTTTATTCATTTTATTTTTTAATTCATTATTATTTACAATAAATTGTTTTATTATAGATCATCATATATTATCTCATTTATTATATATATTATTACTTTAAACCATTTTATATTTAATATCAAACATTTTTCCATATCGCTTGTTTTATTAAAATTGTTTTATTATTTTATTCAAAATTTTTCATATATTATTTATCTTGTATTTTTTATTTCATATTCGATCTTTTTGAATACCCCTCTCTATTATGCCTTTTTATTTATTTGTTCATTGTTTTAAAATTTAGATTCCATTATTATTATGGTCATTCTTAATATTTTTTAGCATTATCATTGTCATTATTAATGTTATTTGCTATTTTACTTTGATTCTTTCTTTTTAATTGTCTATATTAGCGTTAAATATTAATCCGTTATGTAATATTTTTTTTAAAAAAATATGTTTATGTTTTTATTATGCATTAGCACGACAATTTCATTCAAACCATTATTTTAAATAAAAATACATTTCATTTCCACACTCGTTATTATTCAAAAGCTTTCTAAAATAAGGCCATATTCGACATTTGGGAGCTTTGAGAAAATCGTGCCCTAACTTACTGGATTTCGATTTTTCCCATTGAATCCAAATGCTTGAGTACCCTTTTAAAAAAATAAAACATATGAATTTCAAATAAAATCTTATTCTCGAGAATTCGAAATGTTGTATCCTAACTCACTGGATGTGACATTTTGATATCTCGAGGTAAGGATTTCTAAAAAACAAGGCAATATTTCGTGTTTGGAAATTCGAGAAATCGTGCCCTAACGTGCTGGGTTTCGATTTTTCGTTTGACCAAATAAATAAATATCCTTTTAAATTTCAATGCATGAGCTTTGAAAATCAAAAGACGATCTTGGATTCGAGGGTTTAAAATATCGTATCCTAACGTGCTGGATGTGGTATTTTATTACTTCGAGATAAGTGAATCTCAACATCCAATTTGAATTATACAAATAATTTTTTTTAAAAGGGATCACATTTTAAAATCTTTTCAAATTTTCGACATTAGGATATTAATTAATCAATTAGGTACCAATTTTTGGGCGTTACGAGGGTGCTAATCCTTCCTTGTATGTAACAGACTCCCGAGCCCATTTTCTTGAATTTCGTGGGCCAAAATCGATGTTTTAACAAAACAAAATGTCTTACAAGGTAACCCGATCACACCTAAACAAAAAAGATTGGTAGCGACTCCATTTCCGTTTTTTAAAGTCGACCCCGTTTTCTCAAAATAAAAAAATGGTTTTGACACTCGTGAAATACCATCAACATGTCACAGGGTTCCAAAGAAAAGTGCTAGCAATAAACCTACAACAAATAGCTCGCAATGAAAATTAACGAGCAAATACATCATTCAAGCTCGTAACATTAGTAGAAATCTAGTAGAAGGGTAAGATTTTACTTAAATATCAAACCCACCCAGAGTATACACAATAACAAGATTTTTGTATTGATAAGAGGGATACATGGATGACACTAATAGTGCAATTATTGGCAGATAATGAAAAGCCAACAAATGTTCAAGAAGTATTAAAGTTTAGGAACAAAGTAGCAATGTATGTACTTGTTGATGAAATATTGTACAATAAGAGTTGTTCCCAACCACTTCTTCATTGTTTGGGGACCTACAAGGTAGACTACATTTCACGAGAGGTTCGTGAAGGTATCTACAGACACCACATGAGAGGAAGATCCCTTGCCCAAAAAATCCAAAGGTAATGATACTATTGGCCAACAATTCAAGACAAACCAAACTTGGTGGTGAAGTGTAATATTTACAAAAAGTTTGCCCCCATCCCCGGACATTAGTTGGATTTCTATAAGCAATTTCTAGCTCTAGACTATTCACCACTCAGGAGATGGATATGCTTAGCCCTTTTCTGAAAGCTATAAGATGGAAAAGGTTAATTCTTGTTGTTGTTGAGTACTTCGTCAAATGGATGGAGGTTGAGCCACTTGTTACCATAACAAAAAAAATTGAGAACTTTTTCTGGAAGATAATGATATGTAGGTATGACCTCCCTCACATCGTTATTATTGATAATGACACACAAAGTGAAGGAAATATTTAAGAGTTTTGCCAGAATTTAAAGGTTACAAGAACAAAAATTTCAATAAAAACTCCTCAAATGGCCAAGTTAAAGCCACAAATAATAATTATGGTTGGTGAAGTAAAAGGGGCATGGCTAAAAGAAGTGCCTAAAATATTATAGGCCCTTTAGACAACGTCACATACAAGAACAAGAAAACCCTTTACAATTTATTATTCAACATAGAAGCAATCATCTCAACAAAAATCAACTTCAACTACTTTAGAACTTCACATTTTAATATTGATCAAAATGATAAGATGTTACAAGCCACCTTGACCTATTAAAAGAAAAATAAAGGAAGCTACAATCAAACTGACTACCAGAGCACAATAGGTCGCCAACTATTATAACTCCAAAGTCAAGAATAAGCATTTCTAAGTTGGAGATAGAGGTGTCCGTGGGTCAGGCCCAACCAAAATCTTAGGCCTGATTAGTAGGCCGAGCCTAGCCTGGCTTAAAAACATGCTTAAATATTTGTCCAAGCCCTGCCCAAATTATATATGCTAAACTTGGGCTCGACCTAACCCTTTTTTTAAAAAATATTTTATTACATAAAATTTACATTTAAAACATTAAAACAAATATTTCCCAAAAAATATCAAATTGCATTAACAAATATTAAAAGTTGGATGAAAACATTAGCATTTAATGAATGTAGACCTCATTAACAAAATACCAGAATCATATAAGGGAATAATATATTTTGCATAGTGGTGTATATAATATGATTTGGGTAAAGGTAGCAAAGAATAAAAAATGACTTGAAGTAAAGAATGGCATCAAGGTTGTTTCATTGAAGTACATTAAAGCTAAAGGACAAAGTACAAGAAATTTGATAATTAGTGAAACAACTCGGTAACTAAAACCAATCACAACAAGGTTGTATTCTCATGCAATTGATGTTGGAAACCTAACAAAATTAAAAGTTTTACAATATCCAAACAAATTTTATACAATATTTATATATCAAGCAAAATAGCACCAAAAATAGCAGCATAAATTAGCACCCAACAGTAGCTGTAGAACGTAAAAAAAGCACCTAAAAAAGCACAAAAACAACCTGCAAAATATAATCAACCATTCAAAATATCTATATCAAACAATCAACATGTTTGATTTTATAACAAGCTATAAATTCTAAGCTAAATTATATACCTAGAAAGGAATCGAAGAATCATCGTCTTTATTGTCCTCATCATCCTCATCGTCATCATTATTCTCATTATTCTTGCAATCAATTTCTAATATAAAATAAGAATAAATAGTTAGATAATCAAATTGATAAAATGCTATAAAATTATAACAATAAAATGAGAATAATAATTACTCGTTGGAATCCTTTAGCTCACATCCAATCATCAAAGCAAACAACGGCTTGAACCATTTTTGGTTTAAGGGAACTCTTCAAAGATGTGATAACTTTCTTCCCCGTGCTAAAAGTCAACTCAAAAGCTACAGTCGATATCGGAATTGCCAAAAGATCTCGAGCAAAAAATGAAAGCTCATGATATTGAATTCAACTTTTGCTCTAATAATCCAATACATCTATTTGGCTATTCAACTCAAGCTCTGGTTCTTCTAAATAAATTTCTAACTGTGACTTTTCACTCTTAGTACTAGGTTCACTTAAGTATCGTTTATAATCATCACTTTCATCATAATCTTCTCACAAATTATCCCTATTAACATTAAGTTAATGCCAGCTAGAATTAATAGGATCATTATTTAAAACATTGGAACTTCCGGCCAAAGAGGAAGATATGGATTTGGAGTTTTTAACATATTCATCAAACAAAAGTGTTAAGATTGCTAAGAATAGTTTGCACAAAGTCTGAAGCATGAGTACCGTAAATTGTAGTAAAGCAATAGTGTACATAATTTAACTTGTAATGAGGATTTAAAATTGCAGCACATTACAATATCAAAGAATACTTATCGCAATATTTATTAAATTTCTCTTGCATTTGCATGAAAATTGGAGTTAAAGAAGAATGATGACTTTTAATTGTATCAATTAAGACATTGTGAACCTTTCAAACCCCTCTAAAATAAAGATTAACTGTTGGATAATTAGAACTAGAAAAAATATGAGTCAAATCATAAAAGACTTTAAAAAAACTGTAAAGAATAGCAACATTACTCCACTCCTCATCAGAAAATACAAATATTTGATAATCTTTACCTCGTTGGCCCCAATAATTTGACACATCTTTATAGTAAAGAGTAAATTCAAGCATCAAATAATTAGAATTCTATCACACACACACATATCTTGACACAACTTTTTGGTCACATGCAAATGAAAGATTTTGTCGGCCACGTCATAAAATCTTTTCCCACAAATTCTTGACTTTTTTATGTACTTAATTACATTTCAAATCTTACCAACAACATCATCAGCAAGTTCCAAACCAACTTTAACTATAAGATTCAATATATGTGCACAATATCTAACTTGAAAAAAAGCACCATCACACAAAAAAGCTTGGTTTGCACGAAAACGATTTTGAAGACAAGAAACCATAAAATCATTATAAGAAGCACTATCCAAAGTGATGCAAAAAATTTTCTTTTTTATACCCCACCGAGATAAACATAAAATAAGTTCATCCGCTATGTTTAAACCATCATACGGGAGAGATAAAGCTCTAAATCTTATGATTCTCTTTTGTAGCTTCCAATATTTGTCAACTTAATGAGCAGCAATACAAATGTTTTCATTATTTGTATGCTTAGAATTCCAATTATAAGTAGTTAGAAATATTAAACCAGGTGCTTTAGCCAACTATTCTTTTGTATGATCTCTTTCTTTTACATAAAACATTAGTACATCCTTAGTAGTTGTTTGTCTACTTATATTCTTAAAATTAGGACTAGCAATATTATCATCTATCTAAATCCCGATTCATTAACTGTCTTAAATGAATACTTGCCACACACAGGAACTCATTAGCATCAAACTTGTAGGTTTTTATAGATGAACCATCTCCTAAAGATGGTTGAGTGGCTATGGTGTATTGAGTGATATCCTTATTAAAAATTTTCAAACAACTATTTAGATGATGTCTTAAATGAGAGGTTCTGCTAGAATATTTAACAGAAAAGATACTCTTACATTTATTACATTGTGCCTTTAACTCGTGTTTTTTCTCACATTCAAGCTTTGTCATTTCATCCCACACATTTGAAGTAGTAGACTTTTGACATTTGAGAGCACTTTCATATTCATTAAATCCATCATCCATAGGTATTGGAGTGCTCGAACTAGCCATTTTCATAAAAACTCAAGTCACAAAATCGTAAAAACTCAATTAATATATAAAATAAAAATAGAATCAATTATTAAATACATATATGGTTAGCTATGGCAGCATGATTTGAAAGCTTGCTAAAGTACAAGTACTGATAGTAGACTTTGATCATTCATTTTCGTAGGCATACATATTTAACATCCCAAATTTGAACACGAAATAATATAAACACCATCAACCAAATAATAACTCACCTTACTATAAAAAGATAGCAGCATAATCTCAAGTAGATTATTTCATGGCATGAAGTGCAAGGAAAAAAAACAAAAGTATATTTGCATTAATTTCATGGGATAAAGAGTTGACCTATAAATGCTTCAATTAATTATATATATACAAGTTAATTCATATATATATGCTAAAAATCACTTGGGAAAGAAGGCTGAAATTCTAAAAATTTATCGATCTACACTATTTTTAGAGAGAGAAAGAAAAATATGTCCCACAAGGCGTGTTTTCACTTAGCTAAATTTTTTTTTCCTTTTATTTTCTTGCAGTTGGAAATTGGAAGTTTGTAGAGTTATTTTTATCTGTGTTTGAGATAGACATCATTTTAGTTTTAAGGAATGATTGAATTTACGGTTGTGTCGTGGAGCTGGTTGACTTACAAATATCATTTGTCATGTTTGCAACTCTAGGTCCCAGTTGACGAGGATTATATAGTTTAGGGTTGAAGTGTAACCAGGGCTTCAAGTTTACAAAGGTCATACTGTCAATAGATGGAGCGTAAATGGAGCCATAGTTGACGGTGGTTATACGAGAATGAAAACTAGTTTCTCATAAGAAGTGGATACTTTATAAAACTCAAACATAAATACGAGGAAGAAAAACGCAGTGGCGTTTCAGTATAATCAAGTAATGCATTTTATCCACCACTACCAAAAGCGGTGACCCCATTATTATAACTTATGATAGCATCGGTGTGTAACAAGTTATACTAACAAGGTCACCACCTTCGATGGAGATGGACAACACAAATAACTTGATTATATTGGAAGGCCCATTGAGTTTTCTTTCATCGCACCTATGTTTGAGTTTTATGAAACATGCTCTTTTGATGAGAAAAATCATTGTTGTGCCCGCATTAGCACTGCCAACTACAACCCTATTTATGCTTTATCCCTTGATAGTATAACCTTTGTAAACTTGAAACCTTAGTTACACTTCAAGCCGAGACGATATAATCACCGTCAACTTGGACCTTGAGTTGCAAAGCAATCCCAACTTCTCAAGTATAGTGCCATGCTCATATGACAAGTAAAATTTGTAGGTTACCGACCTCTATGACATCACCGTGAACTTAAACACAACTTAAAACTATAACTACGTCTCCCTCAAAGTGAGAGAGAAATAAATCTTTAAACCTAAAAATTTTAACATGTAAGAAGAAGAAGAAAAAACAATTTATAAGAGATTGAGATGTGGTGAGTAGCAATGAAGAAGGAACATTTATATAAGGGACCGGGTGGGGTATAAAGGGGAAAAAAATTTGGTTGGAAATCCCAGGTTGTAGGGCTCAGAAGCAATTAAGCTGAGGTGGTTGAAATGGCCAGAGAGAAAATGCTCCCTGCAGAAGAGCTAATATTAATTACTGAAGTGTAGAAGAGCTAATTAAAACAGTAACTCATGTAGTGAAAGCACAAATTTATTTGTTTATTCATTAAGTTTTCTTGTAAAGTAGGGGTGAGCATTCGATCGAATCAAGTGAAAAAAATTCGAGTTAATCGAGTTGGTGAGTCCTATTTTATCATCCTAACTAGACTTGAAATTTTTTTGAATCGAGTCAAGTGAAATGAAATTCGAGTTGAGTCGAATCAAGTGAAATTGTTTGAGTTAAATTAAAAAAAATTATACATGTCAAATTAAAATCTTGTTATAATATAACTAATTTCATATTAAAGCATATAAATTTGAAGCCATATATATTTAAAAACTTTTTTAAAGCAAAATAAAAAAAATTACTTTAGCATAATGAACTTGAATCATTAATTAACTTAGTTAGGTTCCAAAATTATTATTCTAGAATGTTTTTAATTTTTTAACTTTCTTTATATATTTCTTAAAATTTTTTTGAATTTTTATAATTTAAAAATATATAAATTTTAGAATTTTTATAAATATTTTAAAAAATTCAAATTTATTTTGAAACTTTTTGTAATTAACAAATGGACGGAGAAAAACTTAAATGAAAAAGTAACATAAATAATTGTAGATTTTAAACTCACAACTTAATTGTGTACAAATCAAACCAAATTAATAAATGTGTTTAATATATTGTAAATAAGTGTACATTTCATATGTAAAACAAAGTATATAAAAATTACAAAATAACTTAATCATCGGTTTTTCGAATGTATGCCACAATCGGGTGGGCATCGGGTACGCCTAAGTTTCGTCGCTCTATTTGATTTGGCGGCTCCTCGTTGACTTCGGCTTCAGCTTGACATGCACATCAGGATTGATTGCTGACTTCATCTCCTTCCTCCATGGTTGATTGTATGTAACAACCTATTTTTCAATAGTGTCGAAAATAGTAGTTTCGGGACCAAAAATCCGATGAGTAAGCTTGTAAATATTAATATAGTATTAAAATAAATTTGGAATTGACAATTTATACTATTCGAATTAACAATTAGGTTCAAGTGGTATGACCCTAAAGTCAAGTGGTTTTAGAAAATAAGGTATCAGGACCTTGTTTCTATAAATCGAGTTATAAATATTTTTATAAATATTTATGGAGTGTTATTAAGGTTGTAATAAAGTTTCGTTAAGAAATTTTAATGTTTGGATAGTTAATTAAGGAAAAAGAACTAAATTGTAAAAGATGCAAAAGTTGAATTCTATTAATTAAAAGTGTCAAATAGCTAAGGAAAGGTAATTAAATGAACTAAAATGGCAAATATACCATGCCATAAATTAGTGGGCGGTTGGTGACTAATTTTTGTTAATTTATATGATATATTTTAAGTTAATAAAGTAAATAATAAGTAATAAATAAAGAAAAGAAAAAGGTTAAAAATAAGAAAACATAATGTTTTCTTCTCCAATTGTTTGGTTCATCACCGAACCTTCATGGAAACATATTCAAGGTTCGGCCATGGTAAAATCTTTGCATGGTAAGTTATCTTTTACCCGTTTCTAATAATTTTTATGTTTTTTGAGATCATTGCAATTATGTCTAGCTAGCCCGTACCTTCCTTTTTGAAACTGTTAAAGATTTTGAATGTTTTCATTGATTAATCTTTGTGATTTTAGATGTTAAATGATGAATTTGAAGTTAGTTGTTATTTATAAGTATTTTTTAAGTGATTTTTGATGAATTTAACCATTAGGGATTAAATTGTTGAAATGGTAAAAATATAAAGACTTGATGTGAAATTTTTGCAAATATGGGCTGCAATGGAAGCTATGAACATTTGGTTGACATCGATTTTCAATAAAAATGGTTAATTTGCATGTTTTAGGCTCAGGGACTAAATTGAATAAAAGTAAAATATTGAGGGCAATTTTGTAAAAAATTTGAAAAAGACTAAATTGCATAAATGAGTTGGTTTTGCTGTCTAAGTTAATGAATTTAATGAAATTATTAATTTAGATTAAGAACGAGTGGAAAATCGAGGAGAAAGAAAAATTACCGAATAGCATCTGTACTTTGACATTTCTGCAATTTAGCCATTTAAGTTCATATGAACTGTAATTATTACAATGTTAATTAAATTAAATGTTTACTATGTTATATAAATGTGAATGCATCCATATTATGACGAATTAACATATATTGAGCCTTTTAAGAATTCGTAAGATACAAATGACATGTCATTAGGGTTATCATTTTTCGGGTACTGGTCCTAAATATCCTACCGTTGGCTGAGGTTCGACATTTGTTGCAGATACTCATCAGCTTGTGTGAGCAGCATTGTGTAGCTTACATTCCGACCATAAACTTGTGTGAGTAGACCCAGGTTACCATGTCTCGGGTGCTAGTCCTGAATGTCCTACTAATGGCTGAGTTTTGACATTTTTTTGCTGATACTCATCAGCTTGTGTGAGCGGTATCGTGTAGTTTACATTTTGACCATCAGCTTGTGTGAACAAACTTATTTTATGACCTGAGTGAGCAATGATGTAAAGGAAAATGAATGATTACGACCATATGTTTAGCACATTTTGAGTGAGCTTTCTCGCGTATCTGATGTTATTTTAAATGGTTCAATAGGCATGACAATTAAAGGAATGGTAAGTGTTCAAATGAAATATAACATGAATCTATGAAAAGGATTTATAAGGAAATATTCAATGAAAGTATACTTAAATTTATGAATTTGTTGACTTCAAATAATATTGCTCATGTATAATGACTTACTGCATGTTATTTCAAGTGAATTATGAGTTGATGCACTAACATGTGTTGTTGATGATGCTTAGGCTTGTGCCAAGCTTATGGTTGGATTATATCATACTTAAACTTATGATATACATCGAAATGGTAAGTGTCCAAATGGAAATATGTCTATGTTTATGAAAAGATTGTATGAATTAAAATATATATTTTCTTATGAAATGGCTTATCATGTGGTTGATCCCAAATGAATTATGTATAAATGCACTAACTTGTGTATTGATGATGATATTTAGGCTTGTGTCAAGCTTGTGTGATTGGTGAATATTTATGCTTATGCCTTGTATTATGTAAATGAAACTGTTAAGAAAAGGTAACAAAACAATAAGTTTATAATTGAGATGTAATATGATGATATAAAAGGATTGATGAGTTAAATGACTTATTTATATGTGAGAAATTTACTTATACTATGGATGAATTTACCTATATCATGAATAAACACACTAATTTGTGAATTGATAAAGTTATTTAAGCTTATGTTAAGTAAATGGAATGGAAAGTAAGTAAATGAAATGGAAAGTAAGTAAATGAAATAGAAAGTAAGTAAATGGAATGGTAAGAAAATAAATGGAGTGGTTCATAGTCTTATGAAAAGGTTAATGATGGTGTAATTTATCTTATAAAATCCTAGTATGCTAGGAGTGAAAAATATATGTGATGTTGATGGACTTACTCATTTGTGAGTGGATGATTGTGTAGTTTGATAAATTATGTGGCATTGGTATATGTTTATATTTACCTTATAAAGTTCATTACTGAAATGGAAAGTTATGTTAAAAGTTGATACGAGCTTACTAAGCATTCATTGCTTATGTAGTTATTTTTCTTTTACTTTTTATATTATCGGAGGCTCGATCGATTTGGAAGCTTGTTGGAGATCTATCACACTATCTGATGCGGTTGTTGAAACCACCAAATTAATCTATTCCCTGTAAAATAATAAAAATAACAGTAAAGGGGAAGTAGGGTCAAAATCCTCAGGGACCGGATTATACAAACGCTTGTTTTTCGATATCCTGGCCGAAATCGTGCCCAAGAAACCTGCGTTCCTGGAAAAAAATAAAAATAACAGAATTAAAAGTTTTGATCTGGAAACGAAAATAAAATAAAAATAGAATTAAGAAGTCGAATTGAAATTGCGAAAATTAAAAATAGGGGATAGAGTTGAGATAAAGAAATTCTTATGGGAAAGTTCCAGCCTCCAGTTGTCTCATTCCGCCTTGGGTTCAATCCTTGGCTTTTGGATGACCCTTCTCGAACCAAGTAAGCCAGTTATAGTGGAAGAAGACGCCTACGACCACCAGCTCCAAGAATTTAGACTTACGATTTTAGGTAACCTGACTCTAGCCAGTATCCTATGCTAGATCAACGCCTTTCAATGGCGAATCCCACGCCATTTTGTCTCTTTGGCTCACCAACATATGACGCAGTAAGTTGATGAACCGACGGTGCAACCCTTCCAAAACACACAAAGCGGCCGCCTTTGCATACGTTGAAAAGCTTACTTCTTAAGGGCCATGGACAGAAGCGTCAGCCCGTAGTGCAGAGAAACGATCAATACTTGGTTGAAAAAGGGGCTAAATACGGATTCTAAGCCTCAAGAACCCTTTTTGGGAAATATTGACAACTTTTGGCTAGATAGATTTTAGTGGCTCATGATAATGGTGGGGAAGAAAATAAATATAAAAATATGGGAAGAGGAATTTTATTGAAAGAAAATATGGAAAGAACAAAAGCCTAGACTTTTGGGGGAGAGTGTTTACAGAAAAAGATGAACACAATTAGAGTCACTTCACCCCCTATTTATAGTGCTAGAGAGATAGTCTAATTAACTTAAATTCCTTAAAGATAAATACATTTAAATAAACATAATTAAAATAAAATCCTAAAATAATTCTAATAATTATCCTAACATTAATTATCCTAATATAAATAAAATAAAATAGAGTCTTCTAAAATAAAATCTCTTCTATTTGCTTTTTAGTCTTTGTGTCTTCCATGTTCGCACATTTGGCACAATCTTTTGCCTGTGTCGCGTATCAGCCCATTTTGTCTCCAAATTCGCACTTTTGTCCCCTTAATTTTACTTTCACCTCCAATTTAGTCCCTATGAGATAAAAGATTATAAATAGCATAAATTAGCAGGAACATACTCAGAATAATCATAATATTAATACAATAAAATACGTTATTCTAGAGTATTATCAAATTCCCCCTACTTAGCCCATGCTTGCCCTCAAGTATGGTTTCTATCGACTTGTGAAAGCTAGATTCTGCCATAAGAGAAATACTATTCCAAAATTAAGATCGACTTGAGTTATTTCATGCTATTTAGGTAAATTAACAAACCTACCAAGACACCCTAATTATTTCCTCCTTTAATCCTCAACTACAATTTTATTAGTGTTTATTATTTTTTTGTTTTTTTGTTATTTTTGTTTTTCTCTTTTTTTTTCTTTTTTTATTTTTTTAAATTATTTATTTACTTAGGAATATATTAAACCTTTTGACGTGAAGAGAGATGACAACCCAAGCACCCCACCCCGGTTACTCAGCTCAACATACTCCTAGAATTATTTATTTTCGGTTAGCGGAGTTTTACTCATCACGTCACACAACCTTTTGACGCGAAGTAGAATGACAACCCAAGCACCCTACCCTGATTACTCAGTCAGTCACGATTTGAGCCGCACTCATAACCTTGGTTAGCGGAGTTTTACCTATCACGTCACACAACCTTTTGACGCGAAGTAGAATGACAACCCAAGCACCCTACCCCGGTTACTTAGTCAGTCACGTTCTAAGCTGTACTCATAACCATGGTAAAGATTTATTAAAAATTAAACGATATTTAAAATTTTTTGAGAACTCAGGAAAAATAACAATTTAAGTGTCAAAAATAAGTTTCAATAATCACCTAATAGCCATGAACATAAATTAAGCATGCAATCATTTTAAGTGTTCACTTTATATTAAACTTAATCAATTTTACGGAAAGCAAGATAGAGGTAACTTTATTAATCACAATTATTTTTAGCCTAATAAAAATAAAACAGTGGAGATGGCATCAATTATGGAAAAATCATAACTTTCTTAGACAGTAAAAATCATGCTTGTGGGGCTAGCAGTAGGCAATTCCTAGTTAAAATCTTGGGCATGAAAAGAGGCAGGATATTCTTAAAAAAAATAAATATGGACAAAATGAGGCCTCAAACAGCAACATCAAACAAAAACAGAGCAACACAACCAAAATTTCAGCAGAAAACGACAGTAATAACAAAGACTTCCTTCCCCCTACTTAAAACACATTATCCTCAACGTTGACAAAAAGAAATAAATAGGTAGAAAGGTTTAGGAATACTCCCTGTATAGTCTATCGATGATCGTGCATGATGGTAAGGAGTTCGGTGATTTGCTGGCCAAAAGTGTCAAGTCGAGCATCAATGCGCTCTAATCATTGCTCAATGGTCAATGTCGGTTGAGATTGGACGGGTGCTGGTGCGTCATTTTGATTTTGTTGTCGAAAGACCCGTTCGGAAGGAGTGGAACGAACACTAAGAGGGACGAAACGGAAGGATGATGGAGTCCCAAGAAGGAGTCCCATTGAGTCGAGGCACCGAGCATCTAAAGGATCAGCCTGACAAGCAACATGTAAGTCTGAAATGTGAACGTTAGAACCATGTAAAGAAAATAACAGCTGTGTAATAAGAGATCCTAAAATTAGAGGGCGCTTAGCTTTGATAACATGCTCAAATTGAAGTGCAAACCAATAACCCAAATTAACCGGACGACCGGTATATATACACCATAAAAAGAATAATTCCGTCTTTGAGACGATGGCTAGAGCGTCTCGACGGCCTGAAAAATTGTAAGCAAGATAACGGTGTATGTAACATAAGGCAGGGTTGTGAAACCATAAATCATTCGATGTTTTTGGGCTATATGTGGACTCGGCATTATCAGTTAGCAAACAAAAGGCCTCGACGGCCCTAAAATCAGTAGGAAACGTACATAAACTGTTTTGGAAAGTAAGAGACATAGCATATTCTTCAGTTATGAAAGATAAGGCAAGATTAAATTCAAGAAGGGATAAGCTATGCATAGTACCAAGTAACCGAAACTTGACTATACCAGGTGTATCTAACGATAGTTGACTATGTTGCTCAAAACAAAATGTGGAATAAAATTCCAAAACTAACTCATAATATGCACATTGAGCAATATCAGAATTTTCAACCCAGCCAATGTTCTTAAAATAATCTGTAACAGCATTTTCAATATGCAAAGTAGCCAAAGCAGGTATCGACAGGCATTTACAAGGTATAATCAATTTATATCGAAGAGAGTCATACTTGCGCTGATCAGTATCGGAAGTAAAAGTAAGGTTACCGTGCAAATGAGCCTCCGGGGGTAAGATGTTGATGCGAGAACAGTAGGTACGGCCACGAGAGGGTATTGTTTGCTGATGTTGCGACTGTCAGAGGGTGTTGAAGAGTCGATAGTGTCAGTAGAGGAAGAATCCGAAGGTGCCTCTGGTGCAGACTCAGGGTGACAACGCGTCGGACGACGTGGTGGTGGTGACGACGGCTCAGGGTTAGAAGAAGCAGGAGCGGCCGGCGGAGGGCGAGCCGAAGTTCAGGTAGGCCGTCGATGGGGCTGGTTCGGAGTTGGCGTCGTTGTCAGTCGAGCTTCTCATTGTGTGGAAGAACGGCATGCTCATCGTCGCGGTGGTGCAGTTTGGGTTCCTAAATGGGTAGGTGATGCGCTTGGCAGTGGCATGAGAAGGAGGGAAGGATGGCACGGAGAGGAGGAGAAGCGTGCAAAGAGGACGGCGATGGCTCAGCTTGTGACGAAAAAAGGGAACGGGAACGCGCCGATGATGTACGAAACAGAAGAGAGGACGGTATGGGTGCATCCGTCGGCAGGGTAGTCGCACGGGAAGGAGAAGTCGGCTCAGTCGTGTATGTATGTGAAAGGGACGACGTAGAGGGTACGGTGGTTTGTGGTGGGGTCGTGGAGGAAGAGGAGGAGGAGTAGGCTGAATGGTGTGGCGGTGATAGAGGAAGAGAAGAGGTGTCGGACAAGTCGACTATTTGGTGAGCGGAGAGGCGGTGACGCCGCGAGTTGATAGTGAAGGAGGGTTCGGCAGCGGCGCTATTCCAGGTACGGGCCATGGTGGACGGCGAATCGGTGGTGAGAGTTTGGAAAGGAAGGGTGCGGCGGCAATGGGGGGAAGAAAAGTTTGAAAAAGAAAAATCATGAAAGATTGAGGGTTTTAAGTTGCTGAAAAATGGTGTTTGGTTGTAGGGATATGGCATTCTAGGGCTGAAATAGGGCTGTTTGGCTACAGGGATAAAGCTATTTGGCTCCAGGGATATGGTATTCTGTGCTGAAATAGATGTTGGAATAGGGGTTATTTGGTACCATGGATAGGGCTGTTTGGTGCACACTTTTTGTCTTTTTTCTTCGTATTTTTTGCTCCGTTTCACCTGGATGGAAGAAGAGAAATTTATTTAAAACAAATAAAAAGAAAATAATAAATAATAAATAATAAAAATGAAAAATAAAAAATAAAAATAATGATAACAAATAAAGATTGGGTTGCCTCCCAACAAGCGCTTGTTTAACGTCGTTAGCTCAACGTATTGAATGGTTCTACAGTGGCTCTAACTGAATTTTTTTGACCGTATGGGCCTGAAAAGTTTCGTAAAATAGCTTCAATCTCTGGCAATTGACTTTGAACCGCTTCTTTGATTCTTCACTTTCTATTTCAACCGCACCATGAGGGAATACTTCAGTAACGACGAAAGATCCTTGCCATCGTGATTGAAGCTTACCTAGAAATAATTTCAACATAGAGTTATAAAGCAAAACTCTTTGTCCTACCGAAAAATACTTCTGAGCGATTTTCGTATCATGAAACAACTTGGTATTGTCTTTATAAATACAAGTATTCTCATAAGCATCATTACGAATTTCTTCCAATTCTTAGATATCTAACTTCTTCGCCTTTCCTACAGGGTCTAACTCCATGTTACATTGTCGAACCACCCAATAGGCTTTATGCTCTAACTCTACTAGAAGATGGCAGGCTTTGCCAAAAACAAGTCGATACGGGGTCATTCCAATTGGTCCTTTATATGCTGTCCGATAGGCCCAAAGTGCGTCATTGAGCCGAAGACTCTAATCTTTTTGGTTGGGCCGCACCATTTTCTCCAAAATAGTCTTTATTTCTCTATTTAAAACCTCGGCTTGTCATTCGTCTCAGGGTGGTAAGCCGTAGCTATACGATGATGGACTCTATATTTTGACAATAGTGCCTCCATGACTTTGTTACAAAAATGGGTGTCACGATCACTGATTAAGGCTCGAGGGGTGCCAAACTTGGAAAAAATAGTTTGTTTCAGAAATTCCACAACAGTTTTGGCATTATCGTTGTGAGTAGGCTTTGCTTCTATCTATTTAGAAACATAGTCCACCGCGAGAATTATATGTATATTGCTAAATGAAGAAATAAACGGGCCCATGAAATCGATGCCCCAAATATCAAAGATTTCGCATACATGAATCGGGGATAGGGGCATTTGATTTCGTTTAGTGATGTTACCTGTATGTTGGCATCTATCGAAAGACTTACAAAAGTTATATGCATCTCGAAAAATTGTAGGCCAATATAACCCACATTCTAACATCTTATGAGCCGTTCGCTTAGGCCCAAAATGCCCTCCACAAGCTTCAGCATGACAAAAATTAAGTATAGAAGTTACCTCAGTTTCTAGAACACATCGTCGTATTATCTGGTCTGAACATTGTTTCCACAAGCACGTGTCATCCCAAATGTAATATCGAGCGTTGCGTTTGAGCTTATTCCTTGCGGAACGTGTTAACTCAGTGGGTAACGATCCTGTGGCTAAGAAATTTACCATATCTGCATACCATGGGAGATGTACCTTGGTCGAGAATAAGCTTTCATCAGGGAATTCCTCCTTGATGGGGATGTCGTCAAAAGGTACCTTTATTCTACTTAGGTGGTCAGCCACTAAGTTCTCACATCCCTTTTTGTCTCGAATCTCGATGTCAAACTCTTGAAGTAACAGAATCCACCTGGTGAGCCTTGGTTTTGCTTCCTTCTTTGAGATCAAGTACTTGAGGGCTGCATGATCAGAAAAAATAATTACTTTAGATACCAATAAATAAGGTCGAAATTTATCTAAAGCAAATACAATGGCTAAAAGTTCTTTTTCTGTCGTGGTGTAGTTGCTCTGTGCGACATCTAGGGTTTTCGAGGCATAACAAATGACATGTGGTTCATTGTCTATCCTCTGCCCCAACACGGCTCCTACACTAAGTTCGCTGGCATCGTACATAACTTCAAATGGAAACTTCCACTCTGTCGGTTGCACTATAGGAGCGAAGACCAATTTTT
Organism: Gossypium stocksii; assembly: GCA_020496765.1. Taxonomy (NCBI): domain Eukaryota; kingdom Viridiplantae; phylum Streptophyta; class Magnoliopsida; order Malvales; family Malvaceae; genus Gossypium; species Gossypium stocksii. Next base: position 70,269,191 of record CM035622.1, read on the forward strand.
TCTTGAGCGTGTCAGAAGCCTCCTTATATTTTGGGCCAAACTTAAACTTCTTATCCTTCTGCAACAATTCACACAGTGGTTCAGCTATCTTCGAGAAGTTCTTTATGAAGCGTGTAGAACCCTGCATGACCAAGGAAAGAACGAATTTCCCTTACAGTAGAGGGATAAGACAAAGAGTTTATAATTTTAATTTTAGCCTTATCGACCTCAATTCCTTTAGATGACACAACATGTCCTAGAATTAAACCCTTGTCTACCATAAAGTGACATTTTTCATAGTTCAAGACGAGATGCAGCTACTCAAAATTATCGTTAGGTTTTTAAGGCATTCATCAAAATAATTCCCATACACAGTAAAATCATCCATAAAAACTTCGATAATTGTTTCCACATATTCAGAAAATATATTCATCATGCATCTCTGAAAGGTGGCTGGCGCATTACAAAGACCAAATGGCATCTTTCAGTATGCGAATGTTCCAAACGGACACGTGAAAGTGGTCTTTTCTTGGTCTTCTAGTGTCACTGGGATTTGAAAGAAACCTGAATAACCATCAAGACAACAAAAGTGAGTTTTTCCAGCTAATCTTTCAAGCATTTGATCAATAAAAGGAAGAGGGAAATGATCTTTTCTAGTGAATGAGTTCAACTTCCTGTAATCAATACAGACGCGCCACCCATTTTGTAATCGGGTAGGTACCAAGTCTCCTTCAGCATTTTCCTTTACTGTCACACCTGTTTTCTTGGGCACGACTTGTACCGAACTTACCCATCTACTGTCAAAAATAGGGTAAATTACGTCAGCTTTCAGAAGCTTGATTATTTCCTTTTTTACTACCTCCATCATATTCGTATTTAGCTGTCTTTGTGCCTCTCGCCTCGGTTTTGTGTTTTCCTCCAAGTAGATCCTGTGTGTATACGTCAAAGGGCTTATCCCTTTTAAGTCTGCAATGGTCCAGCCAATCGCCTCTTTATGACTTTTTAACACACGAACCAAACTTTCTTCTTCCTACATAGAGAGGTTATTAGCGACTATGACCGGCAGGGTATTATCCTTACCCAAAAATGCATATTTCAAATGCTCAGGAAGCAGTTTCAGCTCCAACTCTAGTGCCTACTGATATCGCGTGATATGAAGTAATAAAATTTATTAAGAACTTGTTTAGACCAAAACCAACTAATATCACGATGTTGAGGCAAGCGCACCTGTCGAACAGTAGTATAGCTTAGTGGCAAGACCGAGTTATCGTACCCAAGGGAACCAAAAGTACTAGTACTCACTTCTTTCCTATTATCTAGCCTAAAAATAAAAGAGGATTATTTAAACTAATTTAAAACTAACTAAGAAAGTGTAAAAGTAAATTGGGAAAACTTTTAGGGAAAAGCTGATTTATATGGACAATACTTAAGGAGGAATCCACCTAGACTTCACTTGTTACTATTTTCTTGAACTATATGATTTCTTTACTTGACTTGATCCTTAGAGATCCCTAATTTATGCTAAACCCTCCGTCGAGGCGTAGAGCAACTAGGCCTAAGTTGTTAATTAAAGTTCCTTTATTAATTAACTCTCTAGGTTGCATTAATTCGATCTATGGTTCCCCATATTAGGTTTGACCCTAATCCGGCAGATTTATGTTGCCCTATGTCTAGGGTTGCATGTAACTCCGCTTAATTATAGTAGATCTATTCTTATCACAGGGACTTTTGCTCCTCTGCTCTAAGCACATCTAATTCTTGAAATAATACCTAGGATTATTAAATCAAGAATGAAGAACACATAATTAAGAACAATTCAAGTATTTATCAAATAAATCAAGAATAAATAACAAGATCTGTCTTAGGTTTCATCCCCCTCAAGTATTTGAGGGGTTTAGTTCATAATAAAAAAAGAAAACATCTCAGAAGATATAAAATAATAAAACATAAAGGAAACCAAAAACCCCTGAAGGAATTTGGGGAGATCCTCTATGTTGCTGCAGAATTTCGGCTTCTGAGATGAATTAATCAGCTTTCTCCCTTGGAGTAATCCCTTGCTTCTACCCTTAATGTGGCAAAAAAATGAGAAGAAAGATATCTAAAAACGTATATCTGCCTCTGCCTCATGAGGTCTTTATATAGAGAGCTTGTGGGGAGCCTTTCTTAGCCTCTAAGCATCCCAATTTGAGTGAAATTCCCCCTCCTCACGATTAGAACACGCCTGTGTGCCACGCCCGTGTGACTTCGACAGAGGCCGTGTGATATTCTGTTTATGGGGCACGGCCATATGGCCTGGCCGTGCTTGTCGGGGTTGGACCGTATGATCTTTATGTTACACGGCCGTGGCAAGCGGTAAATCCTTGAGCCGTGCGTTAAGCTATTTTTTTGCCCATTTTCCTCATTTTTGATCCATTTTTGGTTCTTTTCTCTTCCCTATGCTCTTCTGAGTATAAGATATGAAAAAGAAAGGTTAAGAGCACCAATTCTCACTAAATCATTAATAATTCATCCAAAATATAGGCAAAATATGAGATAAAAATATGTATAATTTAGCGTTTATCAAATACCCCCACACTTAAGCCTTTGCTTGTCCTCAAGCAAAATCTCAATCCCTAATAAGAATCATTCTTCTCAACCTATAAAATTTATCAATAATGTTTCAAACTAATCCACAGGTAATCATACAATGAAAAATTCAATCAGAAGAACATTAAAGATTCAATCAATTTAAGTTGAGAATTTTGTCATTGAAAACATAAGTCTTTTCTTTCTTTCTAAGTAGTTATCTCTTCATCTTAATTAACAGGAGTTGACATCCTCATTAATGGTTCACTCTCAAAGTGTTTAGGGTTCAAAATTTAAGCACTCTCTAGTCAACCTGGAAAGTTATTACCATAAGCTTGCAAGAAAATCAAATCTCCACCACTATAGTTTGATATGATACATCGATCCAAAGGTCTTTTTATGGTTGTAACGGGGCTTGGTTAGGGGTGTTGTCACAGGCTGCAAAAAGAGGATTAGAAACGATATTGAACTGAAAATTATCTAGCTAGAAAAATCTCTATTACTGGAACATAATTTCAAAGCTTAATAACATCATTTTGGTAGCTTTAAGAGAGAAATATGCAAAAACTTAATTTGAACTATTACACATTACAACTGAATTTGACTGTATATACACATGTTTTTTTTAAGAACAATTCAAGTGATACAATGAATTTAGTAAAGATTTACATATGGGAAAAGAGAATAAAGCTTAAATAAATTCAACTCAAATCTCGACAAAAATAGGGATCAAAAGTAATTGAATGGGAAATTCAACAAAAATGGGTTATTGGTTAATAATTAGAGGGTGAGTCAAGGAAAAGGTTGTTAGGTTCAATGGGGTTTACTAGGGGTTAAATTATGGAGGTAGGCTTTTGTGGAGTAAGTGAGTTAAATCCTAGGTGCCTTTATCATCTCGGTATATTAAATCAATGATGTGGTCTTGACATGTATAATCAAAGCAAGTTCTAGAATAACAATTCAGTATTGACTTACTCAAAGCAATAATAGAAGTGAGCACGAAAGAATGTATGCTCAAAAGGTTCAAAAGCCTTACAAAAATTATGGCTTTTGATGTCAATCCTGTGAATTTCAAATCTCAAGATAATACTTAAAATTAGGGAAGATAACTTATGCAAAAATGGGGTTCTCAAAAATTTAAACTTATCATGCTTGATTCCCTAATGTTTTTAAAGTTTGAATAATCATAGTACAATTGCCTATTTCTTGATTCTCAACATATCAATAAAAATCATAAATCAATCAGAATTAATTCCTAATAGGAAACTGAGGAAAATGCAGAGAACAATGCATGAAGTACAAATTCAGGGGTTTTCATGAAAGGTATACTGAATTAAAGTATGTTTCCCCCCCACACTTAAGATGTACATTGCTGTCAATGTACAAAGACATATATCTAGCAATAAAAGCATAATATCAAAAGAGAGGGAGAGAATTGAAAACTTTCTGAATTTAGGATGAATTGTGAGATAGGAAGAGCCGGTAGGTGTGGCACTGTGTTCCCATTTTCGTAGAGATTTGAGCTGTGAGGCTTCTTTGAAACTGTCAATGGATTTAGTAGTCGTGGGGAGTTTTGGGTCAATGGAATTTACTTCCTTGGGATTAGCCGTTAAGAACGTAAAATAAAATAAGCAAGTAAAATAAAATACTAAAATGTAAAAAGGAAATAAAATAAACTATACTGGAAAAGAAAAACAAAGTTAGAATAAAAAAAACTAAATATTAGTGGGTAAGTCTGAAAATTAAGAAAAAAATAAAAAAATAAAAGTAGAAATAAAAATAACATAAAAAGAAGAGGAACTAGTCCTCGGATGGCTCACGTGGCGGCGGTGTGATGTTCAGGTGCTGATATATCTGCGCGAGAGTGGCGTCAATGTAATCGAAGCACTGAAAGCATTGTTACTCAAATCGATCCAGGCGCTCGGATATGTCGACACATGAGGCTGCCGTCTGAGTGGGTCGTCTGGGGTGCCATGGGTCAGCGGGCTCATCTTCCTCTGGTGATGGTGGTGGGACATCATCAGCAATGTCCTCTGGGTCTACGGCATCCTGGACAAGGCGGAAGTGGAAGTGACTTCCACCTGGTCGTCGCTTCACTATCCTCATGTTAGCATGCTCTGGATGCCTTGTAAAGACATCTGGCCTATGAAAGTGTAGGAGGATGTCTGGGCCGTGGTGTTGAACAGGCCGAAGTATCAGCCTAGCCTCGTAATGTAGGGGCCCATGGAGATAACGCCCTTCCGGTGCCTCTCAGTCTGGTGTTGCATGGCCAACGCTATGAAGTAAGCAAGGTCGATAGTGTGGCCATTGGTCATGCACCAGAGGAAGTATGCGTCATGAGTGTTGACGATGTCTGTACTCTCCCTTCTACCTATAAGAGTGTGAGTGAGGAGAGCATGAATGTACCTTAAAGAAGGAGGGAGGGCGGTCGCCTTACTGACGCTTGGGTTGTAGACTTGCTACCCCGGAGCGATCTCATACTAACACTGGACTGGCCTGATATGTATGCGACGGGATAGGGTGGGAAAGTCCTCTTCGGCCATGATCTGTTCGGAATAAAGTCTGAGGGCTGTACCGAACTCTGGGACACTCAGTTGTCGCACTAGACCTCCTAAGCGAAATTGGACCGTACTTGGATCGTCAAAGTTGTTCATGACGGTTTGGAGGTGGAATGTGGAACAGAACTCGAGGGTGAGTTCTAAGTAAGTTGGTTCCACGATTCTAAAGAACTGGTCCCATGGGTCGGTACTTAGCAGGGCTCGGATGTCACTTACTAGATTAATTTGCTCAAGGGCCTCCCAGTTGATACATCGGCCCATAGAAATAGTGCGAGCCCGGAGTAACTGATAGCGTTCCTCCTGAGAATCCTACAAGAATGTAAGGAATGAGTGGCATGCCTTGGAGGTGGGCCTTGATGAACTTCCCGGTCCTTTGCGCTTTTTAGATACGGGAACGGTAGTCTTCTTAGTACGTGATAACATCTTTCCTATAATAACAAGATCATTAGTCCTAAAAAATTAACGAGATGAAATGGAAAGTGACAATGCTTAAAAGTAAAACAAAATGGATAATTAACCTAAATAGTAGGAGCGAATCATTTTGAAGACTTGCAATAGAACTAAGAACTATGATTGTATATATATATTGGAATTATGGCCAAATGGCATGCAAATAGAAGTTTAAATGGCAAATGAATGGAATTCTAAATAGCAAGCAAAAGTACAATCCTAGTTGATTCTATATTGTTCTAGAGTATTCATCCTATATTTCCTAATTCCATGCTTTAAATCAACAAAATGCAAGAAAAATGTCATAAAAAATAAAGAAATGAAATAAAACAAGAATAATTGAGGAAAATGAGAAAATAGAACCAATTTTTGGGCTTACACGGTCGTGGGTTGAAGGTTGCACGAGCGTGGGTTGTCGAAGATGAAGAGTTGTGGCGTTTTTAGGGCTGGGGCGGCGTTTGTGGTGGTTAGGGAGGGAGTTTTCTAGGGTTTGAGTGGAAGGGGAGGTGAATAGTGGTTCCCTATTTATAGTTTTAGTGTCACACGGGCATGTCACACGCCCCTGTGAATCGTGTTTGGCCCGTGTTTTTCGAAATTCGGCTGTTATGGCGCGCCTAATACGATGAGCACGCCCGTGTGACTGGTTCGTACGGCCGTGGGAGATCGGTTCTTCGTGTTTGACACGGGTGTGTGCTAGGATCCACGGCTGTGTGAAATTTGGCAGTGTCTCCCACGGGCTGTAGGCACGGGCGTGTGTTTGTGTGTGTGCCCGTGTTGATGCTACAGGATTGCCACGGCCATATAGCATGGCCGTGGGCATGTTGTTAGTAGCCCGTGTGAAATTCGAAAGGTCGCCACGGTCATGTTGCACGCCCGTGGAATGTATCGGTGGCCCCGTATTTTGGGAAAATTTTACTCTGTTTGTACACGGCCTAGGTACATGACCGTGTCCCTGTTTTAAAGTTCGCACAGCCTTAGGCACGCCCGTGTGCCTGGCCGTGTGGTCCTAAATTTCTGCATTCAAAAGTTAGTTTATGCATGAAAAAACACTATAAATCGTAAAAAAAAGAAAAGTTACTAAGTTAGTGCTCGGGTTGCCTCCCGAAAAGCGCTTATTTAGAGTCTAAGCTCGACTCTTCCTGGATATATCATGAAGGGATTTCGTGGAGCTGAAGCTCTTCCCTGTTATCTGTGAAATTCTCACCTATATAGTGTTTAAGTCTATGACCATTTACCTTGAAAGTACCGTGACTAGGGTGAGTTACCTCAATTGTGCCATATGGAAAGACAGTTTGTACAGTGAATGAACCTGACCATCTTGACTTGAGTTTCTCAAGGAATAATTTCAACCGCGAGTTGTAGAGTAAGACGAGATCACTTGTTTTAAATTGCTTTGGTTGTTTCAGCCTTTTGTCATGGCGTCGCTTCATGGCTTCATTATATAGTCGCGAGTTCTCGTAAGCATTGAAGCGCTATTTATCAAGCTCATTCAACTGCATTAATCTCTTCTCTCCTGTACTTTTAAAATCAAAGTTTAAAAATTTTATAGCCCAGAATGCTTTATGTTCAAGTTCAAATGGTAGATGGCAGTTTTTTCCATAAACAAGTTTATAGGGAGATGTTCCTATGGGTGTTTTGAAAGCAGTTCTATAAGCCCATAATGCATCATCTAATTTTCTTGACAGTCTTTCCTATTTGTTTCTATTGTTTTCTCTAGGATGCGTTTCAGCTCTCTATTTGTCACTTCGACTTGGCCACTGGTTTGTGGGTGGTAAGGGGTAGCTGTTCTATGGTGTACTCCATACCTTTTCAAAACCTTTTCAAATTGAGTATTGCAAAAATGTGTACCCCTATCACTAATGATTATCCTAGGTGTTCCAAATCGAGAAAAAAGTCTTTTCAAGAAGCGTACTACCACCCTAGCATCATTTGTCGGTAGAGATTGGGCTTCTACCCAGTTTGACATGTAATCTACTGCTACTAGTATGTATTTATTCCCAAATGAATTAGGGAACGGACCCATGAAATCAATACCCCATACATCAAATATTTCACATGAAAGTATATAGTTCTGAGGCATTTCATTATGCTGAGAGATATTACCTGTTCGTTGGCATTTATCACCAGAGGTCACATACCTGTTGGCATCTTTGAAAAGTGTAGGCCAGTAAAAACCTGATTCGAGTACCTTATGAGCAGTTCTAGTTCCACTGTGATGTCCTCCTGTGGGTCCTGAGTGGCAGTGATTCAAAATTTGGTATGCTTTTGTGTTATCAACGCATCTTCGTATAACCTGATCTGCACAAATTCGAAAAAGGAAAGGATCTTCCCAAAAGTAGTTTTTTCACATCAGTGAAGAATCACTTTTTTTGCTGACGGTTTAGCCCTTTTGGGGTTATGTTTGCTGCTAATAATTCGTAAAATTAGTAAACCAATGAAGTGTCGTATCTGCTAAGGCTGGGAGTTGTTCCTCAGGGAACAAATCGTTCATCTTGTCTAGATATTTGGGCTGTGCGGTCTCTAGCCTTGAGAGGTGATCTGCTACTAAGTTTTCGGCTCCTTTCTTGTCCTTTATTTCCAAATCAAATTCCTGTAACAATAGAATCCATCTTATGAATCGAGGTTTTGCATCAGTTTTAGTTAAGAGGTAGCGAAGAGCTGAATGATCAGTATAAACAATGACTTTTGACAAAATCAAATAAGATCTAAATTTGTCAAATGCAAAAATAACAGCTAGCAATTCTTTTTCTGTGGTCGTGTAATTTGCTTGAGCAGTTGTCAAGGTCCTACTAGCATAATAGATCGGCTGGAAGTGTTTGTCCATTCGCTGTCCCAAAACTGCACCTACTGCAAAATCACTTGCATCGCACATTAGTTCAAAAGGTAGATTCCAATCAGGTGAAATCATAATCGGGGCGTTAACTAACTTTTCCTTGAGGTTGTTGAAAGATTCCAGACATTCTTGGTCAAAGTTGAAGGGTACGTCTTTTTCTAGTAATTTAATTGAAGGCTTAGCTATTTTAGAAAAGTCTTTAATGAATCTTCGATAAAAACCGACGTGTCCTAAAAAGCTTCTTATAACCTTAACTGAATTAGGAGGAGGTAGTTTTTCAATAGTTTCAATTTTCGCTTTATTTACCTCTATCCCTTTACTAGAAATTTTATGTCTTAAAACAATACCCTCTTGAACCATAAAGTGGCATTTTTCTCAGTTTAGCACTAAATTTGTCTCTTCACATTTGATCAAAACACATTCTAGATTATTAAGGCAAAGTTGGAAAGAATTATCGAAAACTGAGAAATCATCCATAAATACCTCCATGATGTCTTCCACGAATTCATTGAAAATAGCTAGCATGCATCGCTGAAAAGTAGTAGGAGCGTTACATAAACCAAAAGGCATTCTGCGATAAGCAAACGTACCGTATGGGTATGTGAACGTTGTTTTCTCCTGATCTTTTGGAGCTATCGGGATCTGGAAGTAACCAGAGAGGCCATCTAGGAAATAATAATACATATGACCTGATAATCTTTCCAACATCTGATCAATAAAAGGCAATGGGAAATGATCTTTCTGAGTGGCGTCATTCAGCTTCCTATAATCAATGCAAACTCCCCATCTTGTGACTGTTCTTGTAGGTATTAACTCTTCCTTGTCATTAGACACCACGGTCAATCCACCTTTCTTAGGAACAACCTGCACAGGGCTTACCCAAGAACTGTCTGAAATAGGATAGATAATACCTGCATCTAGGAGTTTAATTACCTCGGCTTTTACAACTTCTTTCATGTTGGGATTCAATCGTCTCTGGGCTTGCACTGATGGTTTGAATTCGTCCTACATTAAAATTTTGTGGGTGCAAAAAGAAGGATTAATTCCCTTGATATCTGAAATTTTCCAAGCTATAGCACGTCTATGTTCTCTTAATACATGGAGTAGTTCCTCTTTCTCTGTAAAGCTTAAATCGGATGCGATAATGACTGGTAAAGTTGATTCTTCCCCTAAAAAGGCATATTCTAAATGATCTGGCAGTTGTTTTAGTTCTAATTTAGGGGGTTCAGTAATGGAAGGTTTCTGTCTCAATTCATCACTCATCTTTAAATTCTCATAACTTATGTACCTAGCGATGATTTCATTAGAATCCAATTCTTTCCTTACTTCCTCGATTTTGGGGGTGGTTTCATCTTTCCCCCCACCTTAAACAAGACACAGTTCCAACGTGTCTATGAGAGAAAGTTCCTGGAGATTATCTTGAACAAAATAATCAATAATATCAACAAAATAACACGAATCATCTTGTTCTTTAGAGAATCTCATGGCATCATAAATTTTAAAGACAACTTCTTCCTCGCCAACTCTAAGTACTAATTTTCCATCCCCTACATCAATAACAGCTCTAGCAGTGGCTAAAAATGGTCGTCCCAAAATCAAAGGTACTTTAATATCCTCATCCATGTCAAGCACAACAAAATCAACAGGGAATATAAATTTATCTACCTTTACTAGCACATCTTCAATGATTCCCCTAGGATATTTAACAGATCTATCGGCTAATTGAATACTCATCCTAGTAGGCTTGGGTTCCCCGAGACCTAGTTGTTTGAACATTTTGTAAGGCATGAGATTAATGCTAGCACCTAAATCAGCTAAAGCTTTATTAATAAGTAAACTACCAATCAGATAAGGGATAGTAAAACTCCCTGGATCTTTCAGTTTTGCTGGCAGTTTATTTTGGAGAATAGCTGAGCATTCCTCGTTGAGTTCTACCGTGGCCAATTCTTCCAACTTCTTTTTATTTGTCAGAAGTTCTTTAAGGAACTTCGCATACTTCGGCATCTGTGAAATTGCTTCAACAAAAGGTAAGTTAATGTGTAATTGCTTGAAAAGTTCAAGGAACTTACCGAATTGAGCGTCTGTATGGTCTTTCTTCAATTTTGCCGGATATGGGATGCGTGGTTTATATTCCTTGAGTGGCGGTGGAGTGTTATCCTCGGGTTTTGCTACCTTTTCTTCTGAAATTTCTGGGATAGTCTTCTTTTTGGGCTCGGCTAGGACCTTTCCATCTCTTAAAGTAATCGCTTTGACATGTTCTCTGGGATTTGGCGCAGTATTACTTGGTAATCCTCCCTGTGGTCTTTCTAAAATTAATTTTGCAAGTTGACCAATTTGGTTTTCAAGCCCTTGAATTGATGCTTGCCGATTTTTCAGTGCCGTTTCAGTGCTTTGAAAACGGGTTTCCGACGTGGCCATGAATTTGATAAACATCTCTTCAAGATTCGGCTTCTTCTCATGTTACGGTGGTGGTTGCTGAAATCCTGGAGGAGGCTGTTGTATTTGATTTCCTTGTCCTCCCCATGAAAAATTTGGGTGATTTTTCCAACCTGCATTATAAGTATTACTATAAGGGTTATTTTGAGATCTAGAATTGTTACCCATATAGTTAGCTTGTTCAGTTTCCATGCTGTGTCCATAAGATGCGAAATCTGGATTAAACGTGTTTCCTTGAGTCGTGTCACATTGCATCACTGGTTGTGCCTGTGTAGAACTAACAAAATTATCAAACTTTTTATTCAAAAGTTTACTTGGTTAGTAAGCATGGCGACAGCATCAATATTATAAACTCTGCGGCTTTTGTTGGCTTTGTCCTCATGACTTGCCACTGATAATTATTCAATGACATCTCTTCAATAAATTCATAAGCTGCTTCAGGTGTTTTATTATTGATCGTCCCTCCTGCGGCTACATCGATCATTTGTCTAGTTAACGGGTTTAAACCGTTATGGAAGGTTTGAACTTGTAGCCACAAAGGTAGACCATGATGAGGGCACCTTCTCAGAAGATCTTTTTATCTCTCCCATGCATCGTATAGTGTTTCTAAATCCATCTGCACGAAAGAAGAAATATCGTTTCGTAATTTGGCTGTTTTAGTTGGAGGAAAATATTTGAGTAAAAATTTTTCGGTCATCTGCTCCCATGTGGTAATTGAGCCTCGTGGTAAAGAATTTAACCACTGTTTGGCTTTATTTCTCAAAGAGAATGGAAATAGCCTCAATCGAATGGCATCATCAGTAACGCCATTTATTTTAAAGGTATCACAAAGTTCCAAAAAATTGGCTATGTGTGAGTTTGGATCTTCGTCCTGTAAACCATCAAACTGAACCAATTGTTGTATCATCTTAATAGTGTTAGGCTTTAACTCAAAATTATTAGCAGCAATAGTAGGTCTAAGAATGCTGGTTTGGGTACCAGCCAAACTAGGTTTAGCATAATCATACATAGTGTGAGGAGGTTCTTCTTGATTTGCTTGTGGCGCGACTATTGCGGGAGGTGGTGGAACGTTTTGATTTGCTTCCATCTCTTCTGTAGGTTCTGGCTCTTGCTCAGGTTCTTGTTCTAGATAATGTAGACTGCGTCTAATTTTCCTGCGATTTCTGTGAACTGTTGTTTCTAGATCTTCGTCGAAAAGTAGTGGTCCTGTTGGATTGTTTCTAGTCATAAACTAAAAATACCTAAAAGGAGAAAACAAAGAGAACTCAAAAATTTAAAAGAAAATAAAAATAAAAATAAATAAAAACTAAAAATAAAAATAAAAGAAAAAAGAAAAAAATAAATATATATATATATTAATGGCTAAAGTAATAGAAATCGAGCTTTCGTAATATTTTAGTTCCCCGGCAACGGCTCCAAAAACTTGATATCGCGTGATATGAAGTAATAAAATTTATAAAGAACTTGTTCAGACCAAAACCAACTATATCACGACGTTGAGGCAAGCACACCTGTCGAACAGTCGTATAGCTTAGTAGCAAGACCGAGTTATCGTACCCAAGGGAACCAAAAGTACTAGTACTCACTTCTTTCCTATTATCTAGGCTAAAAATAAAAGAGGATTGTTTAAACTAATTTAAAACTAACTAAGAAAGTGTAAAAGTAAATTGGGAAAACTTTTAGGGAAAAGCTGATTTATATGGACAATACTCAAGGGGGAATCCACCTAGACTTCACTTGTTACTATTTTCTTGAACTATATGATTTCTTTACTTGACTTGATCCGTAGAGATCCCTAATTTATGCTAAACCCTCCGTCGAGGCGTAGAGTAACTAGGCCTAAGTTGTTAATTAAATCTCATTTATTAATTAACTCCCTAAGTTGCATTAATTCGATCTATGGTTCCCCATATTAGGTTTGACCCTAATCCGGCAGATTTATGTCGCCCTATGTCTTGGGTTGCATGCAACTCCGCTTAATTATGGTAGATCTACTCTTATCACAGGGACTTTTGCTCCTCTACTCTAAGCACATCTAATTCTTGAAATAATACCTAAGATTATTAAATCAAGAATGAAGAACGCATAATTAAGAACAATTCAAGTATTTATAAAATAAATCAAGAATAAATAACAAGATTTGTCTTAGGTTTCATCCCCCTCAAGTATTTGAAGGGTTTAGTTCATAATAAAAAAAGAAAACATCTCAGAAGATATAAAATAATAAAACATAAAAGAAACCAAAAACCCCTGAAGGAATTTAGGGAGATCCTCTATATTGCTGCAGAATTCCGGCTTCTGAAATGAATTAATCGGCTTTCTCCCTTGGAGTAATCCCTTGCTTCTACCCTTAATGTGGCAGAAAAACGAGAAGAAAGATATCTAAAAACGTATATCTGCCTTTGCCTCATGAGGTCTTTATATAGAGAGCTTGTGGGGAGCCTTTCTTAGCCTCTAAGCATCCCAATTTGAGTGAAATTCCCCCTCATCACGATTAGAACACGCCCGTGTGCCACGCCCGTGTGACTTCGACAGAGGCCGTGTGATATTTTGTTTATGGGGCACGGCCATGTGGCCTGGCCGTGCTTGTCGGGGTTGGACCGTGTGATCTTTATGTTACACGGCCGTGGCGGTAAATCCTTGGGCCGTGCGTTAAGCTATTTTTTTGCCTATTTTCCTTATTTTTGGTCCATTTTTGGTTCTTTTCTCTTCTCTATACTCTTCTGAGTATAAGATATAAAAAAGAAAGGTTAAGAGCACCAATTCTCACTAAATCATTAATAATTCATCCAAAATATAGGCAAAATATGAGGTAAAAATATGTATAATTTAGCGTTTATCACCTGCATAATAGAGGGTAAAGGTTTAGTATTTGGAGATAATAATTCATTAACAAATTCAAATTTATTAAGTTCAGAATTATCTCCATGAATTGACTGAAAATTCTCCTCCACTAGCGAGTCAATTATGTCAATACGATTTACACTCAAAATTTTGCTTGGATGGCTAATAGCGTCGTAGACATTAAACTTCACGATCTCTCCATCAAACTCCATCATGAGAGTTCCACTTCGAACATGAATTTTAGTACTAGCCGTACTAAGGAAAGGTTGTCCTAACAAGTGGTCTGAGGATCTAGGGGTGCTATCCTCCTCCATTTTAATCACATAAAAATCTGCAGGAAAAATGAGCTCGTTAACTTTTACCAAAACGTCCTCAAGGACTCCTTCTGGGTGTACAACGGACCTATCTGCCAATTGAATGATAACACCTATTTTTGTCAAAAAACCTGCGTTAAGTGATTTATAAATAGAATATGGCATTACATTTATGGTGGCTCCTAGCCTTTTTAATTCCCATATGGCCAATTTTGCATGGTATTGCAAACATGCCCCTATCCTTACACTTTGCCGGTATTTTCTGCTGTAATACTGCAGATACATTCTCACCAACATTCACCCTTTCATTACCTGTCAACTTTCGTTTGTTAGTGCAAAGTTTTGTAAGAAATTTAGCATACCTTGGAATTTGCTTGATGGCATCTAATAGGGGTATGTTAATCTGAACATTCCTAAATGTTTCGAGGATCTCCTTGTCCTCTTTACCTTTTCGGCACTGATTGAACTGTTCTGGGAATGGAGGTGGAATCTTAGGCAATGAAGGTTTCGGTCGGACCTGTTCATCTTTCTCTGATTTTTCCTGGGCATTTTCTTGGCCAAGATTCCTGTCGAAAATTGGTTTCAGTACCTTTTCGCTTCGTAACGTCATTGCATTCGCATTTTACCTTGGGTTTAGTTCTATTTGTGACGGTAGCTTCCCTTGAGAATTTAATTTTTCAATTGAAGTGGTCAACTCCCTTATGGAATCCTTCGTCTGTCTTTGGAAATTAAGAGTTTGCTGTTGAAATTCAAGGACATTAGCTACTAATTTATTGACCAAAGTCTCAAGAGAATTACCTAAACCTTGCGACTGTTGCGGAAATCAGTTTTGGTATGCCTGGTTGTTTCGTGGATTGGCCCCATAACTCAAGTTAGGATGGTCTCTCTATCTTAGATTTTATGTTTTAGCGTAGAAGTCATATTGCCTTTGTGGTAGCCTAGGGAAGTTTCCCACAACATCCAAATGAGCCATAGTGTCATCATACAAGCTAGGGCATGCATCTGTGGTATGTTCAGGTGTAGCACATATTCCGCACACTCGAGCTGGTTTCACCCTGTCAACAAGAGAATTCACAATATTAGTAAGTTTATCAAGTCTATCCTCAATAGTAGAATTACTTAGCTGGTGAGCCCTTCTAGGGGGTTCATGATTGACTCGAAACTGTTGAGAGTTTGCAGCTGTCGTGGAGATCAAGTCTCTCGCTTGTTGGGGAGTCATGTTGACCAACGCTCCTCCACTAGCAGCATCCACCATGTTTATTTCCATAGGCTTCAAGCCTTCATAAAGGTATTGGAGGAGAGATTACTTTGTTATACCGTGTTGTGGGCAGCTCGCACACAACTTCTTAAACTGCTCCCAGTAGTCGTAAAGAGACTCAGCTTCTTTTTGCCTTATTCCAACGATCTCTCTTCTTAGCTCAGCTGCTCAAGATGCTGAAAAAACCTGTTGAGAAATAAACGAGATAAATCAGCCCATGTAGTAATAGATCCAGAAGGTAAATAAAATACCATTCCCTTGCTGAATCTGCTAGGGAAAAAGGGAAAGCATACAATTTCATTTGATCCTCAGTTACGCCCTGAGGTTTCATACTAAGACAAATTATGTGAAATTCCTTCAAGTGCTTATGGGGGTTTTCATTTTGTAACCCTCTAAAAGTTGGGAGTAATTGAATTAACCCAGACTTTAATTCGAAATCAGTATCTATATTAGGATACACTATGCATAATGGCGGTTGTTTCGTCAGGGCTTCTGCCAGTTGCTGAATTGTTTGAGCTATCTGTTGCTGCACCTGATTTGGGTTTTCGTTAACCCTGGCGTCAAGAACCTCTTCAGGTGAATCGACTTCTTCTTCTTTGCTTTCGAATGTTCGAGTAGGGTTTTCGTTAACCCTAGACTCTACTTCGCCGTTGATTCTAATTTTTGGCGGTGGATTGCTTTGAGTTCCAACCATTGCTGACTGCTTTTTCCTTAGTTTTGTTTCCTTTCGATTAGCTTTCGCAGTCTTTTCGATTTTTGAGTCGAACGTAAGAGTGCCTGAAGTAGATCTGGTCATAGAAAACAAAAAAATATGATTAGTATGTTGTCGGTCCCTAGCAACGGTGCCAAAAATTGACTTACGACCCTTTTCGAACCAAGTAAGCCAGTTATAGTGGAAGAGGACGCCTACAACCACTAGCTCCAAGAATTTAGACTTACGATTTTAGGGAACCTGACTCTAACTAGTATCCTATGCTAGATCAATGCCTCTCAATGGCGAATCCCACTCCATTTTGTCTCTTTGGGTCGCCAACCTCTGACGCAGTAAGTTGATGAACCGACGGTGCAACCCTTCCAAAACACACAAAGCGGCCGCCTTTGCATACGTTGAAAAGCTTACTTCTTAAGGGCCATGGACGAAAGTGTCAGCCCGTAGTACAGAGAAATGATGAATACTTGGTTGAAAAAGGGGCTTGAAAAAGGGGCTAAGTACGGATTCTAAGCCTCAAGAACCCTTTTTGGGAAATATTGACAACTTTTGGCTAGATGGGTTTTAGTGGCTCATGATAATGGTGGGGAAGAAAATAAATATAAAAATATGGGAAAAAGAATTTTATTAAAAGAAAATATGGAAAGAACAAAAGCCTAGACTTTTGGGGGAGAGTGTTCACAGAAAAAGATGAACACAATTAGAGTCACTTCACTCCCTATTTATAGTGCTAGAGAGATAGTCTAACTTAACTTAAATTCCTTAAAGATAAATACATTTAAATAAAAATAATTAAAATAAAATCCTAAAATAATTCTAATAATTATCCTAACATTAATTAGCCTAATATAAATAAAATAAAATAGAGCCTTCTAAAATAAAATCTCTTCTATTTGCTTTTTAGTAATTGTGTCTTCCATTTTCGCACTTTTGGCACAATCTTTTGCCTATGTCGCGTATCAGCCCATTTTGTCTCCAAATTCGCACTTTTGTCCCCTTAATTTTACTTTTGCCTCTAATTTAGTCCCTATGAGATAAAAGATTATAAATAGCATAAATTAGTAGGAAGATACTCAGAATAATCACAATATTAATACAATAAAATACGTTATTCTAGAGTATTATCACTATCCAATGAATATATTGGTAGATTTTGATGTTTTGGTCAAAGTTATAATGGCAAGTATAGGTGGACTTGTGTTTAATGATCTAGTTATTATGTTTGTCATGTATATATTATGATGGTTGATGTGCTTATAGTACTTTGATACCTTGATGGTTGGTGTTATTATGGCTAAGTTGATGCATGATTTGAATGATCAATTTGGTATGTGATGGTGTAGTTTCAATGTGATCAATTATGGTATAATATGGTATAGAATTAAGCTAGATATGTATGGATGGGTTATGGCTAATTATGTTTAAGTATATTTGCTTAATTATTATTGAGGTGCCTATATGGCATATTTGTTGGATAGAATAATGGCTTAATGAATTGGTCTTATTATGCATGTTTTGGTATGTATTGATGCCTTCGTTAAATATGCAAATGGCTTATAGGTGCATGTTTTGAATGGGTGAAAGAAATGGCTTAATTTTGGTCAATTTCTTGTCCACACGGCCTAAGACACGGGCGTGTGTCTCAGTCATGTATAACGCATAGCCATACGGCATGGTCGTGTATCCCCTATAGGTTTTAAAGGTTGCATGTAACATCCCGGTATCTGGGGTTATAGGTTTTGAGGTTTGTGGTTAAGGTCAGTGAGTAGGTTGAACCTTTTGGATTCAATTTCGATTTTTAATATCAGAATGGGCTTGCTGGTCTGATGTTAATTGTGTGTTAGTGTGTCACTGGGTCTTATGTTCGAATCCCTATGAATGTTTTTAATATTTATTTGTTTTTATGTTATTTTATTTTGTCTAAAAGAGGGAAGTTATCTTTAAAATAGAAAAAGAGTTACGTTCTCCATTTTCTTTTATTTTTTTACTTTAACTTCTCTTTCGTTTCATCTTTTTATTCTTTTTCTTTTTTTCTTCTTTGTTTACTTCTTCTATTTTACACAACCGGCAAAGGACGTTGCTTTTGTACGTTTCATTTTATCTGAGGCATTGCTTGATATCGTGTTCTAAGGTGTGTGTTCTGAAACGTTTTAACTTCAGTATTGAATTGCGATGAAATTTGATGATATCTTGTGTGTTTGTGAAACTGATTATTTTAGGTACCGTATTGTTACTAAATTGCATGGTATTCTGTATGTTTGACATGATTTTGGGTACCAAGTGTTGGGAAGCATCTTGATATCAAAATTGTAACTTACAGGCTGTTTTGGTGTGGTTTCGTGACTACACGGGAGTTTGCCCCACATGGGTGGCTTACACGGTCATGTGAAATTGGGTATTAAGGTTTTTGAGTGAATTTTGGTGCCACACGGCTAGCCACACGAGCATGTGTACCCACAAGGGCGTGTGAGGTCTCTACACGGCCGTGTCATCTCTGTTATTTATTTTTGGCATTTTTGGATAGTGAGTTACATGGGCTACTCACATGGGCGTGTGCCCCCTCCACACGGGTGTGTCTGGCTTCCATATGGGCTTATAGACTCCCACACGGCCTGGACACATCCACACGTCCGAGCACACGGCCATGTGCCCCTATTTTATAAAATTTTGGTTCTGAGTCACAAATTTTCTATTTTATATTTCTGTGTAATCTGACCGTTGTCAAGCCTCGGTAAGTGTGTTTGAGACCCGATTTAGGTTGGCTCATATATGTATATGCGTTTATGGGATAAATTGTATGAGTTTATTATTGTTGTCATGATTGAATATTAGAATACAAGTGTATTCAAATTTGAATTTGTTCAACTAGAATTGTTAATGTTCGTTTTGTATATTGTCTGCATAATACGTACATTGTTGCATAGTATGAAAATTTTGGGATCTGGTTATGAAAAGAAGGAAGACAAACTTAACAGTTTTAACTGCGATACTTTCGTATAGTGATTTACCGTGCTATTCTATACGTATACCAGCTCAGCTATATACAGTTACTCAAGTGGCATAGTTGTACGTTGTGGTGTGTTGGATGGATGAACCTATTATGGTTCTATGCGGTGTGCAAGGTGGACGGGCCTACCATAGCCCTTATGGGGTGTGCTGGATGGACAAAGTGGTGTTTGGTTGGCGGGATGGGATTTTGATTTGTGCATCTGTACGCATTTGAATATACGTTTGCTTGTCAGAGCATTTTGTCTGCTTGTATGAACCTCTAGTTAGTAGTAATATAATTATTATCCTGTAATATGACCTCAATATTTCGTATGACTAGAAAACCATTCCTGTGGTTCGATAATATATTTGACATACTGATTAAGATTTCCGTAAGTGATATTCTTATGTAGATGCTTGTCTGAAGTATTTATTGTGTTACTCCGTTTGTTGTTGCTGGTCATGTTTCGTACTCACACTGAGCTCACATAACTTATCTCTATAGTGTCTTTCCTTTCAGTTACTTTCTGTGTTTTGAAGCTGGACTCGGTATCCTAGAGGTCTTAAACAAATACGGTTTGAATGGTTTAAGTAAAATCTTATAAGTTTTATACGACAGACTTTAAGTCGGTTTGTAAGACGATTATACAAACTGTGGACTAAACTTTAGAAACTGTGATTTTTATTTCCGAATGTTTGACGCTGCTTTAACATTGTTTCAAACATAATGAACAAAAAGGTTTTTCTTAGTTTAAATTAAAGTTTTTTTTTCCGGTCACTTTGGTGATCAATGTAACCTTCAGGATTCAGTCTTAACTTCTAGGCCGAGTTTTGAGGCGTTACATTTAGTGGTATCAGAGCCAAGTTTGTAAAAACTCGGCCTATGTTTTTAATTAACAGTGTGCGCTAGTGTTTGTATAAAAAAATTTATTTGAAAATTTTGTACCATAGTGTTTCGAAAAAGTTAGTGTCTTTAGCTGTCTATTGTGGATCCCCCTGTTTAAATTGGTGGCTACAAGGATGACCGATATCGGTAGAAAAATGATGTTGAGGGTGGTTACGACACTATCGGTGGGCCACTATACGGTGTCGCATGGCCCGATTGCAGATAAAAGGTGGGAATCGTGGGTGAGCCCAAATACGTCGGTGTTGTTAGCGGGACCGACATGTAATATGGTACGGTGGGTGATGGTCACGCATAATATATCCCTGGAGTAGGTGTTGATGCAGGGAATAATTACACATACTGTGGTGCTTATGTAAACTAAATTTGCGTTAAATGTGTTGATGTAAAAAATGATTATGCATGCTATGGTAGTTGTGTAAAGTAAATTGGAACTGAAGGTGATGTTGTGGGGAATGAGTGTGCATGTTGTGATCCTTATGACAAAAAAACTAGGTTATAAGCAAAAATAAATTAACTATACTGACGGAGAGGTTGCAGGGCAATCGAGTCTTTTGGTGCAGATAGAACATATGTCGATCCCGTCGCGTCTCTATCTCCCAACCTAAGATTGATGGGCCCTTGTCTTAGCCTCCTACGGGCGACGTTCCCTACTCATTTTCGAAGCCAACATAGATACGATTTTTCGTTATGCTTGAACCAATCCATGTAATCTGGAGATGTCGCCAACTCCGGTGTGAGAAATGGTTCACGTGTTGGCAAGTAATCGTACCAACACTGCCGCATCTCAATGTACTATTTGTGGAATGTTAGCTAATCTTTCTCGAGTTTCCATCACAAGTTGATCTTATACAGGTCATCGAGCTCCTAGGATAGCAATGGAATACGTTGCATACACCTAAACTGCCACATGACTTGGTTGGATTCATGCATTGCGACTGTTACAAAGACGACCAATGGCACTTTGACATGCCAGATGTTGCAATTGGCCAAAAATTTGGCCAATACACATTCTTGAATCCTTAGATCTGCGTATGGCATCCATACAAATTCCATTACGAATTTATAATTTTTAGAACGTGCCTAATATTTAATTTCAAGTGCTATAGTACATATTCTATAACTTTGAATTCATAAACTAACCTCCTCATCGGTTTCTTGATCTACAGCTAGTCGGATATTGTAGTGAATATTATTTGTTAATATTTACGAGAGTATTACAATATTATATTAAAGTTTGGTTTAGTAATTTTGGTTATTTGGAAAGTTAGATGAGGTACAAGTGTATTGGCTCTGAAGTTAGTGGTTTTGGAAATTGAGGTATCAAGAACTCGTTTCGGTAAACTGAACTCGTAACTATTCTTATTAAATACTTATGTAAATACGAATTAAATTTCGGTTAGAAATTTTCGTTCAATTAGTTTTTAATTAGAGTACATGGGCTAAATTATGTAAGTGAATAAAGTAAGATTTATAAAGAAATTGTAAATAAAAATTGAATATTTAGGACTTGTAAAAGAAATAGACCATTATTTATATGTTTTAATGATGACCGGTTATGCTTTGTAGTATATGTAATATATATTATATTATAATACTTAGTTATAATAATGAGTAAATAAAATAACAATGAAATAAAAATAAAATGAAAAAAAGATAGTGGGAAGAAAGAGAAACAAATTAACATTTTTCCACTTTCTTGCGTGTCGAAGGTGGGAGGAAGAACAAGGGAGAAACGACCTAGGGTCTTGATTTTTCAAGGTTGAATTCCTAATGTTGACTCAAATTCCTTGAAAAGGAAGGGAAAAGGCAAGGTTGTCAATGAATAGCTCGAGGATTACGATTCATGTGTCTATAATCTAAACTATTTAAAAATGTGACTTTTATACATTTCATTATTTGGTAAGTATATATAGAAGGTGAGTTATTCCTTTGAAATAATTTTATGAGATATGGATTTGATATGAAAATGAGATGGTTGGATCTACGTGTCCAAGTCTAAGTCATGTTAATAGGGGATGTAACCGGTAAACTCGAGAGGACAACTTGAGATGGTAATGATTTGAAAATGGCAATGCAATTGAATAGCAAATGTGATAGAATGAAGTGAAATATGGAATGAAATGTGAATTGGAAACTATAGTGGTGAATGTATATGTATTTAACGAAGGATGCTTAATTAAGTATGAAATGAATTAAACTATGAATGAGATAATATTGCATAGCATTTTTTTTAATTTGAACATATAATTGTATTGTTTTTTACTTTTATGTTCAGATTATAGAAATACCACTGAGTTAGACTTAGCGTATGATTTTATTTTCTGTGCCCAGGTTAGGTACTTATCGGTTCAATTGTCTACTCAGCATCCAACGACCATCCCAAACTCAACTGCTGTTGAAATGTTCTTTGATCTTGGCATGTATCTAGGATGTTCTAGATATATGTAATATTTATTTTGTGTCTTGATGGTATTTGAGTTCTAAGTTTCTAAGTATTGTGTATGTGTTGTTGATAGGAATGATCATTTTGAAGATGTAATAGGAATGATTAGACAGTTGAAGTGTTGTTATGTTGGATGAGTTTTTGGTTAATGCATAGTTGTAAGAATGATAGTTAATATATGGTTTGATCTTGATAGATTATAATGCTTTGGTGTGTGCTTTATAAATGAAACTGAATGCTTAGTTGTTCATGTTGAGGTACCTTAATGACTTAATGGCTAATTATTTAGGTTGGTTGATCTTAAGAATATATATATATATATATATATATATTTGGCTTAGATTTTAATATATTGAATTGAGTTGTACATGGATAAGATGCTTAGATATGTTATTTATGTTTAGGTATGCTATTTGAGTTTAGGCAAGTTTTGAGCATGAGTGCATCTTTTAACAAGTAGTTTTCACTATTTTTGAACTCAAGTATCGATATTTTTACATCTAGTATCGATACCTGACCTTATGAACAGTTTTAACACAAACAGAATGCCAAAGTGGTACCGATTTTTATTTAAGTACCGATACTTTTTCATAAAATATCGATATCATAAAATAAATATCGATGCCATTGATTTTTAAGTAAACATAATTGAATTTTGATATTGATTTTCAAAAGGGATCGATTTGGTATCGATACCATCTGTGAATTTCTATTATTGACTTTTAACTTCAAAATTTTACAATCCAATCTTACTATATGCTTGTATTTTGTAATTTGGTCCTTGTAGAATTATAATTATTTAATATATTTCTTTATATCCATAATTTATTGAGAAATAATTGAATTTTCATTAAGTAAGGTATTTATTGAATTGTTTAATTATGTTGTAGGATCTTATTATTCGGGTCCAACAACTGAGACGGGTAAGGGGTGTTACAGATACCCTCCAAATCAGTCAGTATACCATTGTGTCTCACAGGGTTGTTCCACTTATTAAAAAAATATGTTATTTCAAAATTACAACAATGAAAAATAAAAATGGTAATGATATTGTCAAATGAATTTTACCATATAACATCTCAAAATTCGTTAGGGAGTTCCACTCGGAGGCATTAAAATGGTAGTCGATACAATGCTCACAATTGAAGAAGGAGCATGCAACACTGATTTTAGCTTTATCTGGTATTATCGTTTGACACATTTTTCGGTACACTGTCACCAGCATTGCTGATTCCCAATTAAGTCATCTTGATTCTTTCAAGTCGACTACTAATAGTACCCTCCTTAAATGTACCAAATTGTGAGATTTATCTCGCATTAGCAAACCCCCATTCAACCTCAAGATGAATGCACATGCAAATTGTTCCTTTTCAACATCACTCGCTGAAGCCTCAATAATTTGGAAGTTGTCCTCTACCCATCTCATCTCGATCCAGCTACCCCTAAACTTGTTTGGCGATTTCCCTAATAGTTGCTCGCATGTTGCACTCTAATCAGCACTAATAACTGGCTCTGTAGCAACATCACCATCGATTGGTAGACTGAGTTGTAAATTGACATCCTCAAGTGTAATTGTACACTTGACGTAGGGAAGATGGAATGTGTGAGTCTCTGGTCTCCATCTCTCAACCAAAGCACTAATGAGTAGGGAATCCAATATAATCCCCATGAGCATACGAGCCGTGTATAAAAGGCCTATTTCTCGCAAGTGTCCATGAATAACCTCCTGTGCACATTCTCTTAAATTGTTTATGTACATCTCCAAAATCTAATCTTCAAATTGAGTATATAAATATAAAAAAAATTAATAATTAACTATTTAAAATTAAATAATTTAATAAATTTACTTATCATTTGTAATTGAATGCCAAAGATATGGTTGTCATCCAAACAAAGAAGTTGATTTGCCATTTAAAAATCATAAAAAAAGAATAAAATCGAAGAGAATAAAATTTTAAAAAAATTTTAATTTTTTGGAAAACGTTTTAAATTTCCAACTTATTAAATCAACATTTTCCCAATTTCCAATTTTATATTTTCAATTCTCAATCTTTAATTATTTATTAAATTCTTTAATTATCCTCCCAGGAATGTATAAGAGGGATATGAAGTGAAAGGAAAAATGGTTCGAAAAGAATATTCTGAAGTGACCTAAAGTGAGGCATGATCAAATGACGACATGGATCAAAGATGCTCTGATTAACCAATTGATGAACAAACGAAGGATTAAGGTTTCCTAGACTTCGTGGAAGTTTCATTTTAATGAAATGGTAGAGAGTCCAAAAACTAGCTCTTTAGACACCTCCTTATGAATTTAATTCTTGTTCTGTGAATCATAGAGTTTGGACTTAGAACTTATCTTAGTGCTTTGAACTTTGAAAAGAGTTGATAAATGAGTGGGAAGATGGTAGAATCACGATATCCTATGTTGGATATCGTGATACCATTGATAGTTTATAAAAGGGGGATTTTCGAACCTATTTTTAGTATCGCGATACCCAATCTAAGATATCGCGATACTCGAATCGAGTTATATCCTAGTGACCCACCTATTTTAAAAAAAAATTAAACACCCTTACCCACTAAAACCCCTAAATCTTCCCATTTAAAACTCTATTCCCCCTTTTATCTCACCTTTTCAACTCTTTTCTCTCAAAAGCTCTCGAAAGCTACAAAAAGGTTCTTAAAGACACATTTTTAGTTTTTCTTAAGTTTGAACTCTAGCTTAAGAATTCTTCCATTTGCTTCAACCCTAGTTGCAGATTTCTTCTACAGTGTAGTTGGGAAAAGAGGTTGTAATATTCATCACAGTTGAACAACATCATCTACCACTGCCTCAGGGGTGTAGTAATTATTCATTGCACTATAAGGTTTCTTTTAAAAAACCTTATTTCTCTACATTTGTATTCTTGACTGTTTATTTAAGGAAATGAGCTCAATGGAACCCTTAAACACTTTGAATGAGCCCTTAACCCAAGTCATTGTTTTACCACCCTTACTGTCACCCTTGGAGTATAATATTCCTTAATCGGTAGAATTACTATTCCCAAAAAATAGAATTCATACTTGGAAATAAATTCTAACTATTTTAGAAAAGAATAACAATATCTCAAAATTGTGTATAACTTGTATTTTTAGCCTTGTTAGTTCCATCTATTTATATGAAAAGATTGAGAAACCCAAGTTGAATTGGTAGAACACAAGTAATACAAATTTAATAGAAAAACCATTCCCCTAGTTGAACTAAGAGAGAGAGGCAACTAACCCTAGTTAATTTGATTACGGTTATGGCCCCTCCACTTATACATATTACAAGGGGTTTGGAGCCTCTCCTGTATCAGGTCCAATTATACGTGTTTCCTAAACTTTTAATCAAGCACTTTATAATTTAATCCAACTCAATACATGTTTATCAATTTCCCAAAATAAATATTTTATTTTAAATTAATTTTAAATACATTAAATTTTTAATTAAATAATTTTCTCAACCAATTCTAATTTCGTTAAAGTCATGACAACTTTACCGTAAAATAATCTATGAGAAAATATATTTAATTTCTACATTCAACATATTTTCAATGACCAATTAATTTAATTCGATTTTTTAACTTTAATTATTTAATTAAATAATAGTTCAAAAATCTTAAATTATTTATTGGGTCATCTCTATACTTAGTGAGAAACCACATTCATTTCCGAATGTAACACATTCTTTAACTTTATCATTTCTATCCAATTTTATTCATTTGATTCAACATGTAATTCAATTCTAGTTTCAACGAGCTAGTGGAGGGACTGATTGGACATATGTGATTAGGGCTCAAATGACTTATAATTAAGTTCTAGCTTTTCGCCTATTGGTTATAAGCTCATTTGATCACGAAGTTATTCCACTATAGTGTCGTGATTTAGCTCTCCCTAATAACATACCATACAAAAGCTACTTTATCAATGCTCATCAAATTTCCTTGTTATAAATGTGTTACCCTCATAGGATTTCCTTAATATCTTTGGGATAAATGTATTCTTCCAATATGATCTTATTTGATCTCATGGTAACCATTACATATTCCTTAATGAAAAGTTAATTACTATCAAATAGTAATTAAGTTATTCATCACAAAGACAAATGACTTATGACCACGTTTACTTTTCATCTATAATGAATGTTAATGAGAGGATCTCATTTACCCATGTCTTGGGTCATTTACAAGTGAATAAATCCATAAATAAATTCAAGATCTATTCTACTTGGGTCATTTCTGATGTACTGTTAGTTTAGTTAGTCATATATATGACGTTATCTTTTAGGAGTCATTCGTTTTGTTGCTCAAGGCAAAGCATCTCCCCAATTGGACTTGATAAATGACATATTAGTCTTTCAATCGGGCTTGTATGAAGTGTGCCTCACATTTAGGATAAAATAGAGCCAACATTGAGATGAGGAAGAGTCGACGCCCCGACGAGAAGAACCAATCGTCCTGATGACACTATGCTTCCGATAGCCAAGTCATGACGTGGCAAGGTGTTCCCCACTTGACTAAGCTTTGTTCTCCTAGTCAAACTTTATAATACTTTCCAAGTGAAACTTTAACTATTCTTTGGATGTTTTAGTCATAATTGTACACAAACTTCAGCTTATAAATAGACCATTTAGCAACATTACATAATTTAGAATAGCAATAAAAAAATTAAGAGAGTTTTTTGTAATTTCAAGAAAAAAATTATATTTCAGGTTCAAGGTTTATGTCTCCATCTTGTACTCCCTTTTCGATTTTTTCCAATTTAATGAAGCTTTCTTTTTCCCTTTTTTTTTTAATTCTTCGGAGGGGTTTTTCCACGTAAATATTTGTGTCCAATTTCCTCAATTTTATGTTTGTATTCATTGAATAATTCGGGTTTGATTCAACAAATTGGTATTAGAGCTTGGTCTAATTTTCGTAATCAACCGTTCAAAGATTGAAAAGAGGTATGATATCGAGAAGTTTAATGAGATTACAAATTTCCGTTTGTGGCAAATTTGGATGATGACAATTCTGGTTTAGAGCAGCCTAAAAAAGGTCATTATAAGGAAAAATCTTGTGGATGTAAACCAGATAAAATAGAGGGAAGCTTCATGAGAAGGCACTATCAAGATTTCAATTATGCCTCACTAATAATGTATTGCTGGCGATACTTTCAGAGAATACAACAACAACCTTGTGGAGGAAATTGGAAACCCTTAATATGATAAAGTCCGTCACAAATTGCTGAATGCTAAAGCAACGATTATATATGTTTCGTATGGTAGAAGGTGAGTATATTAGGGCTCACATAAGTGAAATTGTAACTCTTCTAAATGATCTAAAAAATTTCAAGGCCAACATAAACAACAAAGATTAGGTTATGTTATTACTTTGTTCTTTTCCCCTTCATATAAAACTTTTAGGGAGACTCTTATTTATGGTAGAGATAAACTCTCATTTAAGAATGTGAAGGAAAATCTTTTAACTAAGGATAAACTCCACAATGAGTTAGCCTCGAAGAACAAATCTAATGGGCAAGCTTTGGTTTTGGTTGTTAGAGGAAGGAAACAATCTAAGGATTCGGATCAAAGGAGATCAAAGGTGAGGTCAAAATCTAGAAACTGTGACAAATAATGTGGCTATTGTAAAAAGATCGGTCATATAAAGGCAGAATGTTACAAACTTCAGAAAAAAAAGGGCCGTAGAAAATGACGAGAAAGGGATGTAAAAAGCTGATGTAGCTAATGTTAATGTAGCTGAGGACAGAGGTGATGATTTTTTACTGGTTTCAACGACTGAAAGGTCTAAGTACACATCCGAGTGGATCTTCGATTCTGGGTGTTCCTACCATATGTGTCCTAGAAGATACTAGTTCTCCACATATAGTTCGGTTAAAGATGGAGTTGTGCTTATGAGGAGTAACTGACCCTGTAAAATAGTCACCATTAGTACCATTCAAAATAGGGTGCATGACAGGATAATTAAAGTGTCATCAGATGTCAGGCATCTGTGTTAGTTAAAGAAAAATCTTGTCTCTTTAGGCATTCTCGACTCAAATGGGTTCAAGATCGTCTTTGAGTCAAACGACTTAAAAGTATATCATGAAGCTCTTTTTCTAATGAGAAGGTAGAAAGTCAATAGCCTTTAAATTCTGCAAGGTGCAACGGTGTTAAATTCAACAACAAGTACCGAAGAAGGGACGAATTCATTGCTAACTTCCCAACGATGACTCCCTCAAAATGGCAACGACATGACAAAATTCACTCATTTTAAATTCTAAATTAACTCAGCTGTTGTACATGTGACTCAGTCATATAAGTGAAAAAGGTATGACCGTTTTGAGCAAAAGAGTTCTTTGAATAGGTACAAGAGTTAGAAAGTTATATTTCTGTGAGCATTGCGTTTATGAGAAGCAAACTTGAGTCAGCTTCAATTTGGTAATACACAAGAGAAACAGGACCCTAGATTACATTTATTCTGATGTATAGGGTCCGACTTCAGTCGTCTTCAAAAGAGGTTGTAACGCCTTCAACCCGACCCGAATCACCAAGTTCGGATCTTGAGTATTACATCATGATACTTAACAAATTATCAGAACAAATATTGCCTACTCTTTATCTAAATCATATTTCTTATTTATTTATAAAACGCTTCATTATTAAAGAAAAATAAAATAATACATTAAACTTATCATAATTTAATTACACATCAAAAGTTCACTAAAGATTGACTCTAAAAGGCATAATCCTACTACACACCACTTTTCCATATTGACCACTGTATGCATAATAACCCAGTTTGCCCCTTCCTTGGTGTATTCCTAGCGTCGTCCCTCCTAACATAATTCTTCACAGCAATACATGAAACAAAAACATAACATTTGTAAGTTATACAAACTTAATGAGTTTATGTTCAAAATACCTTTAAACTTTTCTTACCGAATTTTACATTCTAACTCTTTGAATTACCATTTCAGTCTTTGGTGAATACCTTCATAGCTTCAAATATATATATACTTTATCCATTCTTATACGACACTTACCATTCTTTACTTATTATCTTTCACTTAACTCTTTGGCTATCTCAGTATCTTACTAGACGGTACAATTTCTTCTATTATCATCAAACAACCTTCAATGTTTATTTCAGAACAATTGATCATCAATACTATACTCTTGGTGGATACTACTTATAGATCTTTCATTTGGCGCATACCCCTACTAAGACTGATAATCATATTATACCCTATCTCAGAGCAATCCGTACTTATATCGATGAAAATTATTCCAAATTGTTTAGAAGAATTCTAACACATCCTATTTACAGAATACTAGAATAAACCAAGATGACAAACAACTCAGATTCTATGAGATTTCCGAAAGAGCCATGATACTATCCAGATATGTCGGATACTAGAGATTCAGGTTTCAACACTACATAACACAGATGAACTCAAATTGATAATTTCTTATATCTTTTATAACTATGAATATGCCCATATTCTAAACTAACAAATTACCATGGCAAATATCCTCTTTGAACATGCAGGTACACACTTCCTTTCAAGGATTTCCCTTAAGACTTATTTAGTGATATCATAAAACTAATTCAACCAAATTAACTTTAGATGTATCATAACCTTATCGTAGACTTATCTGTCAAAGAATTCTTAGTACTTATCCAACATTTTCCACAAGGGCTTAAAAAATCATGCCAAATAGGTGAACATATAGAATCACATGTTTACTATCCTAGCAGACTTTCATAGAAAGTGCCATGGGTTTTTCCATCATGGATTTATACATAATTTCATGTAATGATCTACCAGTTTGATCTACACATTATTGAAGGTCTCACCATGAAAATTTATGAAATCATTTATTACCATGGGTCTCAACCACATGGGCTTACATATTCTTATGTCATGATCTGCCAGTCTAGTCTCCATCTTACTAGAGGCTACACCATGAGTGTTTTCATAACATATATTGCCATGGGTCTCAACTACATGGTCTTACACTTATTTTAGTATCGTGATTTGCCAATCTAGTTAGCAATGTACCTGCCCTGCCAAAGGCATTACAATGGACGTTTTATTCAAAATTTACTTACGTAAATCTGTTGATGCAAAGCTAATTGATTTGTACATTCCTTATCTTAGACCTTACCTGCATACTTACCAATCACTTTTTATTCATATAGCACTTTATGCATAAATTCATTATACACATATAACATCTTTACTATACTTCAAAAACTTACCTATTATATGAGGTTTTATCATTATATATATGTCTTTACTTGAACAATTAACATGCATGAGTTATAATAAAGACTTACCTGACACTCATTTGAATTGTAGCTTGAAGCTCCAAACTCAAGCATTCATCTTGACCTAGCAGCAACATCTGGTTAAGGAACACAGGTTCACCATTAAAACTCATTTTCAAACAAATTTCTAACAACTCAGTCATAGATAACCTCCATACAATACTTCTATTCATAACTTACTATTCCTATAATTCTTAAAATATTTAATCCTTCAAATAACTTAACATGCAGAGCTATAATACTTACCAGGAGGTAGAACAATCATTGATTAAATCAAGAATCTTAGCTTCCCGCTTAATGAGAAAAATATAACATTTAGGTTTAAGAAAAAGAAAATAGAGAGTAATACTAAAGGAAGAAGAAAACTTCCTTACAAACCCTTCTTACCCATATATATAACAAACTTCTCTAGCTAGAAATTCATAAGTGTCCACTGTATCCATAATTTGTCCTTCTTACTAGCCTACATGTTCCGAGAGAAACATACATGAGCATACTATATACTTGATATTTTACTAGTCAAGCTAGTTTACTCCTAACTAGATATCGTTACAAAACCCAACTAGCACAGTACTTAGGCAACTGGGCATACTATGTATATGGCAGTAACTCACTTGGCTTTATACTTCACTTGATATAACCTTCTCTTAGATAACAAAAAAAGAATAACCTAAAACCTTTGTTCACCTCTACAACAGTTAATATTTGCCACATTCCAATTCAGCAGAAGACTATAACATGATAGATTACACTACGTCAAATAGATAAACTCACAACTTTACACCTTAAATCTAAATCCGCTAGACTCGAGGTGTGACAGAGGTAACAAATATAATATAACTTTTATCTACGACCATTCTAGAAAATTTTGGGTATACTCCTTGAAGAATAAAAATGAAGTCTTCAAGATCTTTAAACAATGGAAAACCCTAGTTGAAAAACAAACTGGAAGTCCGTAAAATGATTCAGAACGGATAATGGGCTTGAATTCTATTTAGCCGAATTTAATGATATCTACAAATAGGAATGAAATGAAAGATATTGCACAGTTGTTAGTAACCCGTAGCAAAACGGTGTTATCGAACGGATGAACAAAACATTATTTGAGAAAGCACGATGTACGCTTCCAATGCAAGTTTAGAAAAAGAGTTTTGGGCTGAAGCGGTTAATCTCACAAGCCATTTAGTGAACCGGTCTCCACATCGAGCTTTATATGAAAAGGTTCTCGAAGAGGCTTGGTCAGGTAATTTTCCTAATTACTTTCCTTTCGATGTAACGACCTAAAAAAAAGGGCATCAGAAAATGAGTTATCGGGTTTCCGTTTTAGTAAAATAGACTCGTAAATATTTATTAAAAATATTTACGAAGTTAGTTATGTGGTCAATTAGATTTTAATTAAGTGAATTTAGTTGAATTAGGGTTAATTAAGTATTAGGACTAAATTGAATTAAGTGTTAAAGTTTAATTATAGAATAGAGAAAAGAGAAAGGACTAAATTAGTAATTAAACCAAATTTGTGACACTTATGTGGTAATAAAATTTTACATGTGTATTAGTATATATACATACATTTGTAGTTTTATAAAAAATGTACTTATTATTAAAGTATAATATATTTTATTATTATATTATTATTATAATCATTAATTAAAATAAAGGATAAATAAAAGAAAGAAACAAAACAAAAGAAATAACAAGCATGAAACAAAATTGAGGGAAAGAAAGAAGAAAAGAAAAGAGAAAGGGAAATTAGGGCTTTAAGGCTTTAAGTTTAATTTGGTAAGTCAATTTAGTCCATTTTCTTATAATTTTTGTGTTTTTGGAATCCTAGGACAAAGTATCATTGGATTTATGTTGAAAATTTAAAAGATAATAGATGTTTAAACATGGTTCATGTTGGATAAATTGATGAT
Source organism: Gossypium stocksii (assembly GCA_020496765.1). Lineage (NCBI taxonomy): Eukaryota > Viridiplantae > Streptophyta > Magnoliopsida > Malvales > Malvaceae > Gossypium > Gossypium stocksii. The sequence continues at coordinate 70,301,724 of CM035622.1, forward strand.
TTAGGAGTTAAATTGATTGAATTTCAAGTTAGGAGTTAGTAAAGGATTGAATTGTAAAATAAAGTGTAAGTTTTTAATATTAGAGACTAAATTGAAAGAATTTCAAAATTAGGGATTTATGGTGAAATTGAAGAGTTAAAATGAGTTTATAGAAGAAATTTAACGGGAATATGGAGTAGTTTTGGTAAAATAAAAATTAGTATTGATTTAGGGATTAAATTGGAAATTAGATGAAATTTATGTATAAAAGGAAATATTTAAATGGAATTGTGTGATTAATTATTTTAATTGTTTAGTTACGAAGCCAATATCGTACCCAAGTCATCGATCAAGAAAGGAAAGGAAAAGGTGCACAAGGATAAGATTGAGGAATTATGGTTTGTATTACCATAATTCGAGTTAATTATTATTAAATATTGTAATTGATTATTATTATTATGCATGGTAAGTAAATTAAATAAGTATTGAAGCTTGTGATATTGATGTTGGAAGCGAAATTTGCTTATTGAAATCGTGTGAAATATCGATTGAAATGTGAAAGTGAAATAGAATTGAATCTATGAAATTATGTGAGCATATTGAAATGTATATTGTTTGGAAATTGAAAAGTGAATTGAATTGAATATAGGTATGAATACATGTGATTATTTGAAACATGTATTGATATGATATTGAAAAGTGATTTTAATATCCTATTAACTAGTCGGCCTAAGTCAGATATAGTTGGCATGCCATAGGATTGGAAGTGTTCAGGATATTTCAACCTTGAGTCGATTAGACACTATATGTGTCGTATTAGGCACCATGTGTGTCGTATTATTGCTTCTGATAAATTTGATTAGGTACTGAGTACCATTTGCTTTGATAATATTGATTAGGCCCAATGTGCCGTATTGGTGTGTTTGGTTGGATTCGTGTATCTACCAAGATTTGAATTATGTTATTAGGGGTAAAAGAACAAATTACAATGGAATTGATATTAAATGAAAAGATAAACTGAATGATTTGTATATGAAATGGAATGCGTTATTGGAATGAGATGTGGAAATTAAGTGAAATTGAGATAGTGAAATAATGTATGAAATTATTTAAATACAATCTTTGAAATAATGAATATTGTTAATATTAAACAAGTCGATTTAAGCATGAAATAGTTACTGAATAATTGTAAACACAAATTGAATATACATACTTTATTGAATAATTATACAAATTTGAATTATGGTAATATCACTAAGTATACATACTCAATGTATGGTTTTGTAACACCCCAAACCCGGCCTAGACGTTATGGCTGAAACTGGTGATGTCACATGATAGGGTGTTTGAACTAAGTCATCGTGTCAAAACATTTTTGATTTGTCTGTTTTTGGTTAACTATTGATATCTCTAAAAACCATTTTCCAGTTAAGTCAATTTGTGAAACCATAATTCGTAGTGGTAGCTTTCGAAATCATTTGTTTTAAGAAAACTGATGTAATTAAGTAAATCCGTTTGTGTAACACCCCAAACCCGGCCTAGACGTTATTGCTGAATCTGGCGATGTCAGATTTAAGTGTTTTTCATAAAGTGTGGTATCGATGAAAACCCTTTTCCTATTTAATCTCTTTGTGTGATCTTAATGATGATTCTAAGAGGTGACATTCATTTTCAGAATGTGAGTCATTATCAAAAAGCTATTCACATTTAAACGTTATTAGTTTTCAAAACGTCATTTATTGTGGAAGCTTTTAAAAAGGTTGTGTATTCGTGGTATTTTTGCTAAAACATTCATCTTTTTGAATATTCACGTCTTTTCCTACTGCTAGCAGTTATGAATCAAAACCATGAAAATCCCAAATTAAAATAAAAATCCAAAAAGGCCATTATTACAGTAAAATACCTGAAAATTTAAATCAAAATCGTAAAATACTAAATCAAATTAAATAGATCGTGTGGCCACCACTGCGTCCTCCATTGCACCGATCCGCCTATGTCTAGGGATTACCTGTACTATTAAAATAAAAGTGTGAGTTTATGAAAAGTCAGTGTGTAATCCCTTATAAGAAAACAGACAGAAAGCAAACACAGTCTGGGCCTAAGCCCTTCTTAGTATCAGTGACAATATCAGTTTGGCTGTAGTCCATCACAATACAGCAACAGTCATGTGTTTGGGCCTTGACCCATTACAGTAACAATAATCAGTGCAGTAACAGTTTAAATAGTATACAGGTCCTACCCATCCAGCCTATACACTCCATCTCTGTCCAACCCTACACTCCATGTGAGGATATAATTAACCCACCCATCCCTACACTCCAAAAAGAACCGAATGCAGCACTATACAGTAATATGCAGTTGAGCTGCCAGTAATTTAGGCTCGAAGCCTTTTAGTACACTTCCTCCGATCAGTATAAAACCCATCCCCATGCAATGCATCATATAGTCATGTCATGTCAAATTATGGTATCATACATGTACTCGGTACAGTTTAAATAGCATGCTCAATACAGTCATAAACGTGCATTTATATCACACAAGGGGATCTCAGTCATTCAGCCAATTAGAGGTCTAGATACGCTTACTGACCCAACGGTAGGGCCACAGTCGTTTCGGGCGACGCGTGCAACCTTAGTCGTCAAACAGTGAAAATGGGGCCACGACCCATGTTGCGGGCCCATGGGGCCCACACGTCCGTGTGGCCTACATAGCCCAAAATGGCCTTGGTCGTGTGGATCACACGGCTTGTCCCAATATTTCCACACGTCCGTGTGGTTCACCCATGTGGGGCCCACCTACCAGTGGGGCCCACACGGCCCAATTCGGTCCAGTTTGGCCCAGCCAATAAAATTGCACATGGATAGCCTTGTCAATCTCACGCCCAGGTTTAGTCACACGGTCTACCACACGGGTAGCCGCACTCTCGTATGGCGTCAACAATCTCATATTTTGACTTTTCACCGATTTCCATTTTAGAAGTTGTGTTTATACACACCTAAACTGTTCTCAACGCGTTTGTACACCAAAGCACTCTAGTACCTATCAATTGATTGATAAACACCAGTTTAATACCTTGAAACATATTCAAACCTAAATTGAAACGAATAACTCATTAACACGTAACCTCCAAACTTACCCACGACACTCGAATGCTCAACTATGGTTCCACTTGCGTCCAATCTCCTCATCCAAAATCCACTACTGCCTAAAAAGGTAAAAGAATACTTATTAGAACTTTAATGACAAAAAATTATCAAGTACTAGAAAGTCGCTTACTGAAACCACCCACCTAGAATCGTCAAAGGTAGAGGCAAGAACTTTATTGCCATGGGATGAAGAGATAATTTGGCACTTAGCAAGGCAAAACAATACTTCAGGAAAGAGGGTGTCCTAGCAGTGAATAGAAGAAGCAATAGAAACTTGGGAAGACAATCAAGTATGATTCGGCTAAGAACTAGAGAATAGGCAGAAGTTTGAAGACTTTAGCAAGAGCCAAGGGAATTTCGACAGTAACAAAGGGGAGTCAGAGGGGAAATAATCAATAGAAGATAAACTAACCACAGTCGGTATGAAGAACAAAGAGTGGCCACCAGAGAGTTGAGAGAAAACAAAAAGCTAAAAACTAAATTGCAAAAAGAGGGAACAAAGAGAAAGAAAAGAAACACTAGAAGGAATTTCGGCTAAGGGAAAATGGATTTACCGTCAAAACTTGGAGAATGTGGGAAGAGGGTGCCGAAATTTGGCAAAACAGAGTTCAAGTTCAGCACAATTTCATCATATTCCTTAATCCTCTCCTCAAAATCCTTCATACCTACCATCCACTCTTCCTCCACACTTCAAATTCCATATTTTTCTCCCAAAACACTTCCCAAATCCCCTAACAACCAAAATTCTCTCAACCACCTCCTAAAAATCGGCCATAACAATCCCCCACACCTCAAACACTTAGTATTTTGGTAAACTCCAACACTCACATGGCATGAGCAATAAAAATAATCCCATGCTTACGCAAGTACTTGAACCCCGGACCTGATGCTCATTTGTACTCCCCTTAGCCACTAAACCAGCAGGCCCTTTCTGAAAAATTTCACCAACAATTATTTTTAACCCTACGAACTAAAGCTATAGTTTAATTCATTAAAAAGAAAAAATTTCCCCAAGCCAAGGCTTGAACCCAGGACTTCTCAGACACACCTGAAACACTTAACCAGTGAAACAGACAGATATTTGTGTCACAAATATACGAAAATAAATATTTAAGATTTTTGGGGCGTTATAGTTTGTTTGTTAAGTTGCACAATCATGAAATCCATAAAACCAATAAAAACCCACAATTTACGGAAAAAGTCCGAAATGTCCTAAATTACATCGAAATCAACCAATAATGAAAATATGCTCATAAATCGTAAATCATGCTAAAAAGTGCTAATAACCGTGGTCACCGCTAAGTCCTCCGCCGCACCGATCTGTCTAAGTCTGGGGATTACCTATACAGATTAAACAGAAGGGGTGAGCTTACATAACCTCAGTTTGTAATCCCTACAGAAAACAAACATACAATCAATCACAGTAAACAGTCAAATGCGATCTGGGCCTAAACCCATTTCAATTTCAGTAGTAGTTGGGCCTTAGCCTATTTCAGTTTCAGTATCAGATATGCATTAGGGCCTTAGCTCATCACAGTAACAGTCATGCATGCAGTGATTAAAAAACAAAATCCTACCCACTAGCCTCTAATACACTATCTTCATCCATCCCTACACTTTCTGTGCGGTTTAAAACACCCACCCAGCCCTACACTCCGAGCTGTACTGAATGTGGCACATATCAGTATATTGCAGCTGAGCTGCCAGTCAAATAGGCTTAAGAGCCTTTCAGTATATATTGTAGTTGAGCTGCTAGTCCTTAAAAGCCTTTCAGTATACTTCCCTCAATAATCATCATCCCAACCCAATGCAATGCAAACATATAGTAAATAACTTGCTATCACATGGTTATCAGTTACACATACAGTTTAGTATACATACATATAATCATCATGCTCAGTATATATATATTATATTCAGTTCACACATTTAAGTGTCTAAGTAGTGCTTACCGATCGTACAGTAGGTTCACAGCCGACTTGGGTGACCTGTGCAACCTTAGAAAACATTTTAGTTAAAGGGGCTCAAATGCCCATGTAGCTTGCCCGTGTGGGCCCACACGCTTGTATGGCCCACACAACCCAAACGTATGGATCATACGGCCTGGCCCAAAATCCCACATGCCTATGTGGGCCACACGGGCCAAATAAGTCTAGCTCGTATTCGTACACGGCCTACCTGGCCATCACACGGCATTGTCTTGCGCGCACGACCTGGCCTCGTTGATCACATGCCCATGTCCTAGCACACAACCTACCACATGGGTGACTACACGTTTGTGTGGCGTCGACAGTGGAGTTTTTCAGCTTTTCAGTGACCATCGTTTTCTGCGTTTCGGGTACACATCTAGTATGATGTTGATGCGAAATCACTCCTAAGTCTACTGTAACCTAAAATCAACATATATCATCCTTTCAAAAACCAAAAACGATTCTTAAACTATTAATCCCAAAACATAAGCTCGACTTACCACTACCAAACTGATCACAACTCTGAATCAAATCGTCGAAACATTAACTTCAGCCTCACAACCTCTTCCTGAACACAAAATAACTCCATTATTCATCGATTCAACAATCCAAATGAAAAATGATAATTACCACGCTTACTGATAACACACAATGGCACGACAGCAACACGACATGAAAATAATAGTAGGTAAAAAGGCAAAAATTGAAATCAACAATAATGAGATAGTGTGAAAAATGACAGCAATGGAGAATGGAAGATGAAACAACAGAGAAGAAATAATTTTGGAAAAAGAGAGAAAAATGAAAATAGGACTCTATTAGATTTCCCCCAACTTCCCACTACTACCCAATCTCAACCACTTCAGTATTTGAAGACAACTAAAACCCTTTTGCAAAATTGAGTAAAAATAATCTCCATTGCTCATGCAGGGATTCGGACATAGGACCTTCATTACCCCAACACTCCACTTAACCACCATACCAGTAGGCCAATTCTGATAAAATTTTACCAACAATCAAATAAAAGCCTATTGAACAAGAGTGAGGCTTTATTCAGAAAAATTTTAAAATTTTGCCAAAGTCATGGCTTGAACTTGGGACCTCTCACACATATCCAGCATACTTAACCACTGAAGCAGACAGATTTTTATGTCACAAATTCATAAAAACCAAAATAAGAAATTTGGGGCGTTACAACTCTACCCCCTAAAAGAAAATTTCATCCTTGAAATTTACCTGATCAGAATGGATAAGGATACTGCTGACGCATCGCATCCTTAGGCTCCCACGTGGACTCCTCAATCCTATGATTCCACAACAGCACCTTTACTAATGGAATAAACTTCTTCCGATGAACCTTTACATCGTGACCCAAGATCTAAACTTGTTCTTCCTCGAAGGTCAAGTCCGGCCTAACCTCAACTTCCTCAATAGGGACAATATAAGTATGTGATCTCGTGATGATGAAGTAATAAAAATTGATCTAACCTGGAAACTAACTAATATCACGATAAAAGGCAAGTGCACCTATCAAATAGTAGTATAGTTAGTGGCAAGACCGGAATATCGAATCCAAGGAACTAAAAGTACTAGTAATAGCTTTCTTCCTATTATCTAGCCTAAAAATAAAGAGGTAGTTTGTGTAAACTAATTAATTCTAACTAAACTAAGGATGCAATAAAGAGTTTAGAATGGCTTTCTTCCTTGACGAAAATAATGTCCTTTGCCGTCTTCCCTTTGTGGTGGACTCTTAGGGTCTTTATATAGAGTTTAAAATGTCTTTCTTGGCCCCTAAGTATCCTTTTTCGAGTGAAATTGAACTTCATCACGATAGGGACACGCTCGTGTGCCACGCCCGTGTGAGTCGATGTGGAGGCCGTGCTCAGGCCTGTTAATGTGGCACGGCCGTGTGACACGCCCGTGTGACGAACTTTCAGGCCGTGTTGATTATTTATTTGGGCCTAATTTGCCTGTTTTTGGCCATTTCCTTGCTTTTTTCTCTTCCTTATGCTCACCTAAGTATAAAATATGAAATTAAAGGATTAGGAGCATCAAATTCCACAAATTTAATAATAATTCATCTAGAAATTAGGCTAAGCATGAGGTAAAAATATGTTTTCTAAGTAATCATACAATAAAAATTCAACCACAAGAAAATCAAAGTCTCAAACAATTTAAGTTGGGAATTTTATCATAGAAACATAGGTTTTCTCCCCTCTCCTAAGTAGTTAACCTTTCAATTCAAAATTGACAAGAGTTGACATCTTCTCTAAAGATTCACTTTATCCGCTCGAAGTGTTTAGGGTTCAGAAATTAAGCACTCTTTAGTCAATATGAAAAGTTATTACCATAAGCTTGCATGAAAATCACATCTCCACCACTATAGATTGATATGACACATCGATCAAAAGGTCTTTCAATAGTTGTAATGTGGCTTTGGTTAGGGGTGTTGTCACAAGTTGAAAAAGAAGGTTAGAATCGAGATTGAACTGAAAAATCATCTAACTAGAAAAACCTCTATCATTAAAACATATCCCTAGAATTAAGCTCTTCTTTTAGTTAACATTGTTTTATATTCGGAAGCTTATAATAGAAATATGCAAAAATATTAAATTACAACTGAAAGATGAATTACAACTGAATAAACTGTATATACTCTTTTTTTTTAAGAACAAATCAAATATTGAGGTTAAGTCAATGAATAGTTTGTTAGGTTCAATCGGGTTCATTAGGGGTTAATTTACGGAGGTAGGCTTTCATGGAGTAAGTTGGTTAAAACCTAGGTGCCTTTATCATTTCGGTATATCAAATCAATGATGTGGTCTTGACATGTATAATCGAAGCAAGTTCTAGAATAACAAATCAATATTGACTCACTCAAAGCAACAATAAAAGTGAGCACGAAAGGATGTATGCTCAAAAGGCTCAAAAATCTCACCAGAATTATGGCTTTTGATGCCAATCCTACGAATTTCAAATCTCAAGATAACACTTAAAATTAGGTAAAACAACCTAGAAAAACTTAAATTCTCTAAAAAATTTCAACTTATCAAGCTTGATTCTCTAATATCTTAGAGTTTGAATAATCAAAGCATAAGTACCTATGTCTTAATTCTCAACATATCAATAAAAATCATAAATCAAACAGAATTCATCTTAATAGGGGATTGAGAATAATGCAGAGAGTGAAAGTGAGAATTTGAAATTTGAGAACAATACAAAAAGTTAGTGGTAAAAATTTTCAGGGTTCGAAGAGAATGCAATGACTGAAAGTGGTCTCAGTGTTACTTGGAAGTCCACATTATGGTCTTTCTGCTATTAACTTGGCGAGTTGACCAATTTGATTCTCAAGGCCTTTGATTGATGCTTGCTGGTTCTTTAATGCCATTTCAGTGTTCTGAAAACGGGTTTCTGACATGGCCATGAATTTGGTAAACATCTCTTCAAGGTTGGACTTTTTCTCCTATTGCGGCTGTGGCTGCTGTAATCCCTAAAGGGGTTGTTGTCTTTGATTCTCTTGTCCTCCCTAAGAAAATTTGGGATGGTTTCGACAACATGCATTATATGTGCTACTATATGGATTATTTTGAGATCTAAAATTGTTACCCATATAGTTGGCTTGTTCAGTTTCCATGCTGTGTCCCGAGAATGAGTAGTCTGGATTGAACATATTTACTGGAGTTGTGTCACACTGCATCACTGGCTGTGCCTACGTAGAACCAACAAAATGATCGAACTTTTTATTTAACAGTTCTACTTGGTTAGTAAGCATAGCGATTGCATCAATATTATAAACTCCTGCAGCTTTTGTCGACTTTGTCCTCATGACTTGCCACTGATAGTTATTTAGTGACATCTCTTCAATAAATTCATAAGCTGCTTCGGGTGTTTTATTGTTGATTGTTCCTCCTGCGGCTGCGTCGATCATTTGCCTTATTGATGGATTCAAACCGTTGTGAAAGGTTTGAACTTGGAGCCATAAAGGTAGGCCATGATGAGGGCATCTTCTCAAAAGATCCTTGTATCTCTCCCAAGCATCGTAGAGTGTTTCTAAATCCATCTGCACAAAAGAAGAGATATCATTTCGTAATTTAGCTATTTTTGCTGAAGGAAAATATTTAAGTAAAAATTTTTCGGTCATCTGTTCCCATGTGGTGATTGAGCCTCGTAGTAAAGAGTTTAACCACTGTTTGGCTTTATTTCTCAAAGAGAATGAAAATAGCCTTAGACGAATGGCATCATCAGAAACGCCATTAATTTTAAAGGTGTCACAAAGTTCCAAAAAATTGGCTCTGTGTGAGTTTGGATCTTCGTCCTGTAAACCATCAAACTGCACCAATTATTGTATCATCTGAATAGTGTTAGACTTTAATTCAAAATTATTAGCAGCAATAGTAGGTCTAAGAATGCTAGTTTGGGTACTAGCCAAACTAGGTTTAGCATAATCATACATAGTGCGAGGAGCTGCTTCCTGATTTGCTGGTGGCGCGACTATTACGGGAGGTGGTGGAATGTTTTGATTTACTTCCATCTCTTCTGTAAGTTCTGGCCTTTGTTCTTGATCTTGTTCTGGATACTGTAGGCTTCGATTGATCTCTCTGCGATTTTTGCGAACTGTTGCTTCTAAATCTTCGTCAAAAAGTAATGGTTCTGCTAGGTTGTTTCTAGTCATAAACTAGAAATACCTAGAAGGAAAAAGCAAAGAAAAATAGAATAAAATAAAAATAAAAATAAATAAAAACTGAAAATAAATAAATATAGTAATGGCTAAAGTAATAGAAATCGAGTTTTCTTAATATTTTAGCTCCCCGGCAACGGCGCCAAAAACTTGATATGCTCGCGATATAAGTAATAAAATTTATACAAACTGATCACACCAAAACTAACTAATATCACAATTTTTAAAGGCAAGCGCACCTATCGAACAGTAGTATAGTTTAGCGGCAAGACCGAGTTATCGTACCCAAGGGAACCAAAAGTACTAATACTTTCTTCCTTTCTATTATCTAGCCTAAAAATAAAAGAGGATTGATTGAAACTAATTCTAAAACTAACTAAAAGTGCACAAAAAGTAAATTGGGAAAAACTTTAGGGAAAAGCTGATTGGTATGAGCAATACTTAAGAGAGAATCCACTTAGACTTCACTTGTTATTGACTTCTTGAACTAGACGATTTCTTCACTTGACTTGATCCGTAGAGATCCCTAACTTATGTTAATCCCTCCGTCGAGGCTAAGAACAACTAGGCCTAGGCTGTTAACTAAAGTTTCTTTATTAATTAACACCCTAGGTTGCATTAATTCGATCTATGGATCCCCTTTTTAGGTTTGACCCTAATCCGGCAGAATTATGTCGCCCTATGTCTAGGGTTGCATGCAACTCTACTTAATTATGGTAGATCTGCTCTTAAAACAGGGACTTTTGCTCCTCTGCCTAAGCACATCAAGTTCTTAAAGTAATACCTAGGATTATTAAATCAAGAATGAAGAACACATAATTAAGAACAATTCAAGTATTTATCATATAATTCAAGAATAAATAATAACAAGATCTGTCTTAGGTTTCATCCCCCTCAAGTATTTGAGGGGTTTAGTTCATAATAAAGAAAGAAAACATCTCAGAAGAATTAAGATAACAAAACATAAAGAACCTAAAAACCCCTGAAGGAATTTAGGGAGATCCTCTGTCTTGATGTAGAATTCTGGCTTCTGGGATGAATCAATCGGCTTCCCTTGGAGTAATTCCTTGCTTTCACTCCTTGTGTTGGCAGAATTATGGCGCTCTTTCTTAAGAGAAAAGAGTATCCCCTTGGAGTTGCCTCATAGGGTCTTTATATAGAGCTTTGGGGAGCCTTTCTTAGCCTCTAAGCATCCAAATCCGAGTGAAATTCCTCTTCCTCACGACTAGAACACGCCCATGTGCCACGCTCGTGTGATTTCAACAAGAGGCCGTGTTTGAGACTGTTTAGATGGCACAGCCGTGTGGTCTAGCCGTGCTTGTCGGGGGCTGGACCGTGTGATCTTCGTGTGGCACGGCCGTAGGGCACGGCCGTGTGGTGACTTCTTGGGCCGTGTTGATTACACCTTTTGGCCCATTTTCTCCATTTTTGGTCCATTTTCCGTTCTTTTCTCTTCCCTATGCTCTCCTGAGTATAAGATATGAAGAAGAAAGATTAAGAGCACCAATTCTTACTAAATTGATAATAATTCATCCAAAATATAGGCTAAACATGAGGTAAAAATATGTATAATTAATCGTTTATCAACAACCCACTAACGAATTGCATCGTTACTCGCTCCTATTTCAATAGTGGAATCTTAACTGACTATAGCAAATGCGAAGGCAACTGGTGCTCAGCTTTAACCTGTTGGCATGTCCGACATTTAGCCACAAAATCAGTAACCTCTCATTTCAATCCTGGCTACCAGTATAGTTCCCGAAGATCTCGGTACATCTTTTTCCAACTGGGATGTATAGCGTAATGGCTACTATGCGCTTCCTTCACGATAGACTGTCTACAAAAATAGAGTATCCATCACTATTCAGTCCAAAATCTTTAGTGCTGCCATTCTCAATCTGACGGAACCGTAACCCAAGTGACTCATCCTCTAACTGTTTATCTCGAAACTGCCCAATCCAAGTCGGTTTAACCTAAAGCTCGGCTAAAAAAATACCATCATCCAATAGGCTAAGTAGAGCAAACATCACCATCAGATCAGTCATTACCCTACGGCTCAATGCATCAGCTACCATATTGGCCTTGCTTAGATGGTACTCAATAGTACAGTCATAATCCTTAAGCAGCTCCATGCATCTACGCTGCCTAAGATTTAGCTCTTTCTGAGTAAGTAGATAATTGAGGCTTTTGTGATCGGTGTAGATGATACATTTCTCACCATACAGATAGTGCCTCTAGATTTTTAGTGCAAAGATTACGACAACCAATTCCAAATCATGCGTCGAATAGTTCGCCTCATGTGTCTTAAGCTGACGAGATGCATATGTTACCACCTTACCATTCTGCATCAACACACATCCCAAATCGACATGTGATGCATCACTATAAATCGTGAACTCCTTTCCAGATTTAGGCTGATCAGAATAGGAGCCTCAATCAGTATAGTCTTGAGCTTTTTGAAGCTCTCTTGATATGTGTCAGTCTAGACAAACGGTACACCCTTACATTGTGCTTAGTTAAGGGTGCTGCAATCAGTGAGAACCCTTCTACAAATCGTCGATAATAACCCACCGATCCCAAAAAATTACGGATCTTAGCCATGTTCCTAGGCTTCTTCCAGTCCAAGACAGTCTCAATCTTTCAAGGATTGGCTTGAATCCCCTCAACGTGACCCAGAAATGTTACCTCGCCTAACTAGAACTCGCATTTGCTGAACTTAGCATAGAGTTGCTTTTCCCTCAAAATTTGAAGAATAACTCTAAGGTGCTCGTCATGCTAATTCTCAATCCTCGAATAAACCAATATGTCATTAATGAACACTACCACAAACCGGTCCAGATAGGGCTGAAACACTCGGTCCATCAGATCCATGAAAGCTGTCGATGTATTAGTCAGTCCAAAAGGCATCACTGGTAACTTGTAGTGACCATAACGAGTCCTAAATGCCATCTTATGTACTTCAGCCTCCTTAATCTTCAACTGGTGATACCCTGATTGGATGTCAATCTTAAAGAATACTGAAGCTCCTCGAAACTGGTCAAATAGATCATCAATCTTCGGAAGTGGATACTTATTCTTAATAGTCAACTTGTTTAGCTGTAGGTAGTCAATACACATTCTCATGGATTCATATTTCTTCTTAACAAATAGCACAGGTGCTCCTCATAGAGGCACACTAGGGCAGATGAACCCACGATCCAACAACTCCTGAATCTGAGCCTTAAGCTTCATAAGCTCCTTCGGTGCCATCCGGTAGGGAGCGATAGACATCGGAGTTGTGCTAGGAAGAAGCTCAATCCTAAATTCCACTTCCTGATTCGGAAGTAAACCTGGTAGCTTATCAGGAAAGACGTTCGAAAGATCCCTTACAGTTTTGATGTTCTTAACAGTAGAGTCCCAGAAGTAGAAACACTGATATAGGCTAAGTATGCCTCATATCCCTTACGAAGAGATTACATTAGACAAATAGTTCTAGCGTTCTCTAATCATGACTACCTCATTATCCTCCTGAGTTCTCAAAACGACCCACTTAGTCGCACAGTCCAAACTCACTCGGCTTTTGACCAACTAGTCTATTCCCAGAATTAGGTCAAACTACCCAAACGAAAGCTCCATTAAGTCAACCAAGAAGATTACCTCTTGAACCTCTAAGGGTACATATCTATATAACTTATTAACCTGTATAGACTGCCCTAATAGACTCAGTATAGTAACCTCATTCGTAGTGCTCTCAACCAAAATGACCAAATTTTTAGACATAGTGCTAGCTATATAGGAATGTGTGGAACCTATGTCTATCAATGCAAGATAAGGTACATCATAAATTAAGAATGTACCCGTAATGACGTTTGAAGTATCTCCGTCCTCTCGGCGATGAGCAGCATAAACAAGAGTAGGCTGCCTCGCCTCAGTCTGTCTAGTACTTCTGCCCAGTGCTCTCTATTTACGGCCCATACTGATACCACCCCTACCTGACCACGGCCTCTTGGTAGCTGTTGAACCACCCTCTGTGGCTGTGTAGTGCCAATACTTGGACCTTGCATTAGATCGGTTCTTAGCAGACACTCCCAAATGCAATACTCTGGTGACCCAAACCTCAAACATGCCCAAGTCCTCTTACAACACTTGCCCTGATACGTCTACCACAATCTACACATGGCTGTAGTCAGTAGCAATAGCAGGGGGCCCAGCTCTAGCTGGCCCATCAGATTTGGCCTTTTTCTTAGGCCTCTATACAGAAATCGAGGGCTCTGAATCCCTCTTGATCTCTGTTTTGGTGCTCAGCGTACTTAACCTCCTCAACGATCTTTGCTTTCTTTACTAGAACTGAGAACTTTCACTCTCTCTGCGGAGCTATCAGCACCCTCAATTTATCTCTAAAGCCATCCTTAAAACGAACACACCTCTCACACTCGTATGCCACCATACCTCGCGTATAGCAACTTAGTCGCAGAAATTCGTCCTCATACTCGGCCATTAATCTGTCACATTGCGTGAGATTCAGAAACTCACGCCTCCTAGTATCAATGTAGCTCACCGCCACATACTTCCCTTGGAAGGCAGACTTAAAGAAATCCCAAGTTAATCGATCTGGCTGAGTCCCCTCTTTAATGGCCAGCTACTATTGATACGCTTCATCGCGAAGCAAAAAAACAACACCTTTCAGTTTCTGTTTAGGGGTAAAATCCAAATTATCCATAATTCTTTCAGTAGGCTCCATCCAATACTCGGCCACGTTAGGGGAAATTCCAGTGACACCCCTAAAAAGCTTAGCTCTATTGGACTAGAGTTGTTCTGTAACTGACCCTTCACCCCTAGATCCAGTATTGGGCCCAATGACCCCTTAAAGTATCCTTAGCATAGCCTGGGACAATATGTTGTCCCCAGCCATGCAATCATGAGACCTAGTCTTAGTAATCAGCGACACAGGTGTCTCACTAGTGTCTAAGTTTGACATACCGCTAGAAAAAGAAAACTCGGCGCGAGCCCCTCTACGACCTCTACGACGACCTCGAATACCATGTCCGCGAGTACCACGTATGCTCATTGTTTAACTCAGATTTATCTGTATTACAAGTTTTATGAATCAGTTACAGTTCTGTATTTGTTAGCAGATTTTTTTTTGCAAACAGTTTCAGTAATTTAGAGTTTGTTTTCGTTTGTCGTAATCTCTATTAGTTTTGCTATAGTTTTAGTTTTACTACAGTTTCAGTATACACTAACTAGAGTGTTTTCATAGCATACTACCTACAGCAGTTTCAGAATAGACTATCTATAATATTAGATTAGAATTTAAAAGACTTACTTGATTGGCGCCGGAGACTCAAATGTACCACATACTCAATCAAACCATTTCAAATCATTTTAAAATTCAATTCTTTAAAAAGAGAGTTTTAAAACCCAAAATCCACAACCGAGTTTTCCAACTTGACTCCGATACCACTAAATGTAAAACCCCAAACTCGACCTAGACGTTATGGCCAAATCTGGCAATGTCACATGATAGGGTGTTTGAACTAAGTCGTTGTGTCAAAACATTTTCGATTTGTAAATTTTTAGCTAACTCTTAATATCTTTAAAAACCATCTGTTAGTTAAGTTAATTTGTGAAACCGTAAGCTTTCAAAATTATTTGTTTTAAGAAAACTGATATAATTAAGTAAATCCATTTTTTGCTAAGTTGCGCAGTCATAAAATTCATAAAACCAATAAAAACCCACAATTTAAGGAAAAGTTTGAAAAGTCCCAAATTACATCGAAATTAACCAATAATGAAAATATACTCATAAATTGTAAATCATACTAAAAAGTGCTAATAACTGTGGTCACCGTTGAGTCTTCCGTCGCACCGATCTGTTTAAGTCTGGGGATTACTTGTACAGATTAAACAGAAGGGGTGAGTTTACGTAAACTCAGTGTATAATCTCCATAGAAAACAAACATACAATCAATCACAATAAACAGTCAAATGTGGTCTGGGCCTAAGCCTATTTCAATTTCAGTATCAGATATACATTAGGGCCTTAGCCCATCACAGTAACAGTCATAAATGCAGTGATCAAAAAATAGAATCCTACCTACCAGCCTCTAATATACCATCTCCGTCCATCCCTACACTTATTGTTGGGTTTAAAACACCCACCTACCCCTACACCCCGAGCTGTACTAAATGCGGCACATATCAGTATATTGCAGCTGAGCTATCAGTCAAATATGCTTAAGAGCCTTTCAGTACACTTCCTCCAATAATCATCATTCCAACCCAATGCAATGCAAACATACAGTAAATGACATGTTATCACATGGTTATCAGTTACACATACAGTTCAGTATAAATGCATATAATCATCATGCCAAGTACATATATCATACATTCAGTTTCACACATTTAAGGGTCTAAGTAGTGCTTACCAAACTTATAGTAGGTTCACAGTCGACTTGGGTAACCCATGTAACCTTAGAAAATATTTCAGTTAAATGGGCTCACATGCCCATTTGGCCTGCCCGTGTGGGCCTACACGCCCGTATGGTCCACACGGCTTAACTTGGCATTGGCCTTATCGATCACACGGCCTGTCCCAAAACCTCACACGTCCTTGTGGACTACTCGTGTGGACTCAGATGCCCGTATGGCCCACATGAGCTAAACCAGTCTAGCCCGTGTGTCTCACAAGGCCTACCTAGCTATCACACAGCCGTGACTTGCAAGCACGGCCTGGCCTCATCGATTACACGACGATGTCCTAGCACACGGCCTACTATACGGGCAACCACATGCCCATGTAGAGTCTACAGTGGGGTTTTCAATCTTTTTATCGACCCCCGTTTTCTATATTTCGGGTACACACCTGGTATAATTTTGATGCGAAATCACTCTAGATCTACCGGAAGCTATAAATAGCATATTTCATCATTTCAGAAACCAAAAAGATTATTAAACGATTAATCCCAAAATGTAAAGTCGACTTATTGCTACCAAACCGACCACAACTCTGAATCAAATCGTCCAAGCGTTAACTCCAGCTTCACAACCTTCTCCTGAGCACAAAATAACTCTATTATTCATCAATTCAGTAACCCAAACGAAAAACGATACTTACCATGCTTCCGATAACGCACGAAAGGTACGGCAGCAACGCGACACAGAAACAATAGTAGGTAAAAAGGTAAAAATTGAAATCAACAATAAGGAGATAGTGTGAAAATGCAACAAGGGGGAATGGAAGAGGAAATGACAGAGCAGAAGGAATTTTGAAAAAATAGAGAAAAACAAAAATAGACCACTAAAATTCTTGAAGACCACTAAAATTCTTTTGCAAAATAGAGCAAAAATAATCTCCCTTGCTCATACAGGCATTCAAACACAGGACCTCCATCACTCCAACAATCCACTTAACCACCAGACCAGTAGGCCCATTCTAATAACATTTTACCAACAATCAAATAAAAGCCTACTGAACAAGAGTGAGGCTTTATTCAGAAAAAATTTAAAATTTTTCCAAAGGCACGGCTTGAACTTGGGACCTCTCACACATATCCAGAACACTTAACCACTGAAGCAGACAGATTTTTGTGTCACAAATTCACAAAAAACAAAAATAAGAAATTGGGGCCGTTACAGGTTTACTTCCGTGCGTAGGTTAGGTAAAAATAAAATTGGTCCAACATCAAAGACAATCCCAAACTCAAACAAAGTGGTGATGTATTTTTCTTTCTGAAAAATGGCATGTACCTACAATATGTATATGGTCATTTTGGTAGTTGAATGTAAATTGTGTACATTATGAATATGAATGGTTATATATACATGTGAAGTTAAGTTTATGGAGTGAATGTTTTGGTATAAAACTTAAAATGATTTGAATATGGTAAATTGAATTCAATTAGATATTATAATTGAAATAGGTATGAATAAACATTGTATAGGCCATTAGGTTAAAGTTTATGTTATGGTTTAGGTATATTTAGATGCATTCTGGATTGGTTGAAAGATTGAAATTTGAATTGCTTGTGGTTTAAGAGTTGCAGGGTGGTAAACTTGAGGTTTAAGGCTCATTTTGAGTCTACACGGGCTGGCATACAAGCGTATGACCAGGCTGTGTGAGACATACGGCTAGCACATGAGCGTGTGAACTGGCTATGTATCCTCTGCACCTTAAAATTCAAAATAGAATGCCCAGGTTTAGGCACACGGATAAAGACACGGGTGTGTGTCTCAACCGTGTGAAGTACACGGCATAGCACACGGGCGTGTGGCTTGGCTGTGTGACTTCAATTTCTTCTTAGGTTACAAGTCAAAGAGTTATATGGGTTAGGGATACGGCCGTCTGATACCACACAGCCTGACCACACAGGCGTGTCCCATACCACACAGGCGTGTGAGCTCTACACTTAGGAAAAATTTTAGAAATTTACGAAAAATTTTCGGAGTGCTCGAATAAGTCCCGATTGGCTTCTAAAGCTTAATTTGGGCTTTGATAGCCCATAAAAGGGACAGTATAGTTACATTATAATACATTTGTTGATTATTTGTACAATGTTTGTATTTGATCGAAAATGACCGGTAATACTCCGTAACCCTATTTTGGAAACGGTTTAGTGTTGGGGGTGTTACATTTAGTGGTATTAGAGCTATTCAAATTTAGCCAATTCTCAGACTAAAGTGAGCTCATCAATGAGTCTAGAGTTACATGCCATAATTGAGTCGATATAGAGTTGGGATTTGGATACTGATATATCTGTTTATTTTTGTTTATAGTTAGTTCGGGTGAATGTATAGATGATGTAGATGAAGAAATGTATACTAGAGATGAAGAATATCGAGAACTAGATGAAACAAAATCAGTTACGCCTAGTATAAATCCGGTGAAAAATCAACCCCCTAATGCAGAATGAGAAAAAGTTAGAGAAATGGATGATTCCCAAATATTTAGAGTTATTGTCGATGCCCTACAACGAGTAGTGGGAACTGTACCTGCTGCTTCATCTACCCTTGCTGCTAGATGAGCTTCGATCAAGGAATTACGTAATTATGGAGCTACTGAATTCATGGGTCTAAAGGGAGTTGATCCATCAAATACCGAAAATTGGATGGAATCAATGAAAGGAGTTCTACAATCTGGAATGCACTCCTTGAGAGAATTTATTGTGTGCTGTATCATTGTTGCAAGGAGAAGCATATGTATGGTGAGAATCAGTGGTTCAGCATTTACCGATAGAACAAGTAACCTAGGAATTTTTTCAGAAAGAATTTTAAAAGAAATATGTCAAAGAATTGTGTATTGAAGATAAAAAGCAAGAGTTTTTAATGCTTAAACAAGCTGATATGTCAGTGGTGGACTATGAACGAGAGTTTTCGAGACTTAGTAGGTATGCATCTGAATTTGTACAGACTGAAGCTGAAAGTTGCAAACAATTTCTAAGGGGTTTGAGAGATGAACTAAAGGTACAATTGGTATCCCTTAGAATAACTGAATTCGTAGACTTCGTTGAAAGGGCCAAGATGGTTGAGCAAGTTTTGGGCCTCGATAAACAGCCTGAAATTACCCGTTCAATTGGAAAACAATCTGGGGTTGTTGGTTTGAGTTTGCAACCGAAGAGATCAAGGAAGTGCCGTAGTAGTTGGAGATCGAGTTCCAGATCAGATAGAGGTGGCAAAGGTCGTAGGAAACATATGACTATTTTTACCAGTAGTGTAAAAGGTCCATCGCGGGAAATTGAATATCTGAAATGTGAACATTATGGGAAGAAACATCTGGGTAAGTGTTGAAAAATAATTGTTGGTTGCTTTCGTTGTAGGTCTACTGAGTATTTTTTTAAGGATTGTTACTGTTAAAGGTCGAGGATCGAGTAGAGGTGGATCATTTTTTAGAGGAGGTAGTAGAAGAGGAAGTGATGTTGCCACTCAATAGTTTGAAGCTAAAGTACTAGCCCAAGCTTATACGGTATGAACCAGAAAAGAGGGTGAAGCACATGATATGGTAACATGCATATTTTTATTGCATTCAGAACCTATTTATGTATTATTAGACCCGGGATTATCACACTTGTATGTTAATACAAAACTAGTTGAGTTGGGAAAATTAAAACCTGAAATGTCTAGATTATCTATAGCGGTATCTAGTCTATTGGGGCAAACAGTGTCAGTAGATCAAATCTGTCGAAGATTCTCGTTAATGATATAGAATAAAACATTTCCGGTTGACTTGTTAATTATGCCATTTGGTGACTTTGATGTAATACTGGGAATGGATTGGTTATTTGAACATGGGGTGATTGTGGACTGTTATAAAAAGAAATTTACCATTCAGAGTAAGAATGGAGATAAGATTGAAGTAAATGAGATTCAGACTAGTGGGTCAGCCCGTATTATTTCTGTAATTCAAGCTAAGACTACTTCGTCAAGGGTCTACAGCTTATTTGGCTTATGTTATTAATTTTGATTCTGTAGAGAGTCAATGCAACAAAAATTGAACAGTATGTGAATTCCCTGATGTTTTTCTTGAAGAATTACCGGGTTTGCTACCAGAAAGAGAAGTTGAATTTGCGATTGAGGTTTATCCGAGTACAGCTCCAATATCAATACCTCCGTATAGAATGTCACCTGCGGAATTAAAGGAATTGAAAGTACAGTTGCAGGATTTGTTAGATCGGGGATTTATCCGATTGAGTATTTCACCCTAGGGAGCTCCAGTACTATTTGTCAAAAAGAAAGATGGTTCAGTGCGACTCTATATTTATTACTGGCAGTTGAATAAAGTAACCATTAAGAACCGATATTCGTTACCTCAAATTGATGATTTATTTGATCGGTTAAAAGGAGCTTCAGTGTTTTCTAAGATAGATTTGAGATCGGGCTACTATCAGCTGAAAGTAAAAGAAAGTGATGTATCAAAGACAGCTTTCTGCACAAGGTATGGTAATTTTGAGTTCTTAGTAATGCCATTTGGGTTAACTAATGCTCCAGCTGCTTTTATGGATCTTATGAATAAATTTTTTCAACTGATTTGGATCAGTTTATAATGGTCTTCATTGATGATATTTTGGTCTATTCCAAGTCTAAAGTTGAACATGATCAACATCTCAGAATTGTTCTGCAAATATTGTGAGAAAAGCAGTTGTATGGAAAACTTAGTAAATGTGAGTTTTGGTTATCAGAAGTTGTATTTTTAGGGCATGTTGTATCATCAGAAGGAATCAAGGTCGATCCGAAGAAAATTGAAGCAACTGTTCACTGGAAAGCACCGAGAAATGTGTCAGAGATGCGTAGTTTTTTTGGATTAGCCAGGTATTACAAAAGATTTTTTAATGGATTTTGAAAGATAACATTACCGATGACAAAGCTATTGCAAAAGAATGTGCCTTTTGTTTGGGATGGTCAGTGTTAGGAAAGTTTTGAGAGATTGAAATGAATGTTGACTGAGGAATCGATTTTGACCTTACGAAAGTCGGGGAAAGATTTTATGGCAAGGTTGATAGTTTTAACTTTGCTAATTTAGGCTTGAGGCAAATCTGTAAAGCCACCAATTGTGGAGGGGTTTGTTTGCAACTTGAACAAGTCTTCAAGGGCCTCTTTGCAAGCTAAATAATCAGCCAAGAAGCTAATTTGCGTCAGCATATGGACAGTTTTGGGCTATCTATTTCTTGGTTGGTTCAGTTCACTCAGTTCGGCTCACTTGGACCACTTTTTCATAATTAATTAATAATAATTTGTTAATCCAAATTAAATTGGATATAAATTTAAAATTAATTATATTATGAATTAATATACTTAATTTTGGACCGTCTTAGGCTGAAAATTAATTCGTCTTGATACTTCAAATTGCTTTGTGGTTTTGTGCTTATAACAGTGTCTATCGACTCGTTTTTCGCCCTTTGTGCAAATGTATTGAAAATTATCAAAATTAATTAAAATTAATTATAAAATTAATTAAAATTCAACATGTTCATAATTTAAATAAAATTTAATTATTTTATAAAAATTAATTATTTTTCGATAAGAATTTTATCAAAACTGCATGAATTTAAGTTAAAAGGGCATGAAAAAGTGTGTACATTTGTAACACCCCAAACCCGGCCTAGACGTTATGATCGAATCTAGCGATGCCACATGAGAGAGCTTTTGAAAAATGCCTCAATACATTCAAAATTGTTCTAGTTATTATCTTTTACTTAAAACAGGAAAACGTGAATAAAACGATTAGCTTAAAACCATTTCTTTAATTCAGAAGCTTTTGAAAATAAGTATTTTTTGCAATCGTGTTTCCTTAAGAAAACTTTGGTTAAATTTAAGGAAAATCGTTCTTTTGACGTGTTGCAGTTTATAAATCATGTAATAAACAGTTTAAAATCCCTATATTAAAACCGTAACCGTCTGAGTCCAAAATTACATCAAAGATTCCCAAAAATAATATTAAATGTAATGAAAGCATAAGAACACGTAAAACTGATCAAGTAAGTGAAGCAGTGGCCACCGTTAAGTCCTCCGCTGCACCGATCCGTCTACTACTGGGGATCACCTGACAGATAAAACAAATAAAGGGTTGAGTTTTCGCAAACTCAGTGTGTAAATCCCTGTAGACAACATGCATACAGACAGATAATAGAATACAGTCATAATTTGGGCCTGAGCCCTTTACAAAATCGGTGTGGACCTTAGTCCACTCAGAAATAGAATAGGTACAGACTTAGGGCCTTATCCCATCATAAGCATCGCATGCATATCAGATTAGAATATCAGAAACATACACACCAATCCTGCACACCATCTCCGTCCAACCCTGCACACCATGTGGGGATAAAATCGACCTACCTAGCCCTACACACCAAATATGGGAATAAAATCAACCCATCCAACCCTACGCACCAAATGGTACCATAATGCGGCACAAGTCAGAAATATGCAGTATAGTTGCCAGATAACAGGCTTAGGAGCCTTTCAGATGCTTCCTTCACTTCATCAATCCCACCCAAATGCAATGCATCATACAAATATGGCATTCTATAATATAGATACATAGATCATACATACATATTTAGAACAGACCAGATACACATACTAAATATAACATGTTAAACGCATATATCTCATAGTCAGATCACATAATTAGGGGTCAAAGTAACTCTTACCGACCCTACAGTAGGTCCTAATCGACTAGGGTGACCCGAGCAACCTTATAGAGTATTTCAAATAAATGGGCTCACATGCACGTGTGGCCCACACGACCCAATTTGGCCTTGGCCGTGTGGACCACATGGCCTGGCCCAGAATCTCACATGCCTGTGTGGTTCACCCGTATGGGCTCACATGTCCATGTAGCCCACACGGCCTAATTAGTCGAGCCCGTGTCTCGTACACAGCCTTGTCGACCTTCACACAGCTGTGTTTGTTGTGCCCGTGTCGAGTGCGCACGGCCTAGTTCATTATCTACACACCTGTGTGTCGCCACACGGCCTACCACACGGGTGACCACACGCCCGTGTGGCGTCAACATACTTCTTTTCGGCTTTCACTGAATTTCATTTTCTGTGCAATCAGAGT
Organism: Gossypium stocksii; assembly: GCA_020496765.1. NCBI lineage: Eukaryota > Viridiplantae > Streptophyta > Magnoliopsida > Malvales > Malvaceae > Gossypium > Gossypium stocksii. Next base: position 70,325,036 of record CM035622.1, read on the forward strand.
ACACACCTGGTTCGTTTAGGATATGTTTGTCCTCTTAATGCTCCTAGAACCTATAATCAATCATTTTGAGTCCAAAATCAGTCACTTACACGTTATTCAATTGAAAACTTAGTGAAGTATATAGGCCTAAATCGTTAAACCTCTTACTAAGAACGACTCCGATAATTCTCACCTCCATGGCACTAGTCGAAATCCTACAGAAACTTAGCAGTCTTCTAACCAAAATAATGAAACCTCTTTAGACAATGAACGATCAAAAAGTTAATGATTCTATCACCAAAACTTACCGAAAGTGCGTCCTCAAAGAAGAAAGCAAAACTATCCAAGAGAAGGAAAACGGAGAGGCAATAGAATAATGAAATTTCGATAGCAAAAAGAGGTTTAGAAAGGGGAGAAATCGGCTGAAACAGAGAGGGAAGAAACATAGATAATTGAATTTACAAAAAGAAGAAATTGTATTGAACAAAATTTTCTAACTCCTCTATCTTTTCCCTTAATTCTCTCCACATGACTCCCTACTACTCAGTTCCCTACTCAAATTCAATCTCTTGTCGAAACTTTGTAACAAAAAAATACTATTTACGCACGCATGGATTCGAACCCCAAACCTTCCGCAGACTAGCACTCCACTTATCCACCAGACCAGCAGGCTCATTCTGACATTAGCTTACACACAAATACTTATAAGCCTATTAACCAAAGGTAAGGCTTTATTCAAATAAAAACCAAAACTTAGCCTAAGTCTTAATTTGAACTTGAAACCTCCCCAACACACCCAAAGCACAAAGCCACTAGAGCAGACAGTTATTCGTGTCAAATTAATGCAGAAACATGTTCAAATATTTTTGGCACCACAATTTTACAAAAATTCAGAAACTAGAATTTGGGGTGTTATAATATTTTTGTGTTTCTAAAACTACATACATACATATATACATACATACATACATACATATGCATAAAATGTTTTGGGATGGGGTTTTGAAGAGAAGGAATTCTGATACTAAACTGAACTGGATGTTTTACTACAACTGAACTATACAGCGGATTACCGCACTACACCTGCAACATGTACATTAGCTGCGCTACGTACCATTGACTGATCTGGCAGCTCAGTTACAATTTACTAGTATAGCGGTTTACCGCATTGCACTATACCGCATGTACGTTAGCTATGCTACGTACCCTTAACTAATTTGGTAGTTCTACTACGCATCTGTACCACAGTTTACCGCATGGCACTATATAGCTTATACGCCAGCTTTGTTACTCGATTTATATAAATGGATTGGCAGTTTACCTGCTTACTGATAGCCCCAATTTCCAGAGGGTCGTGGGTAGCCCAATACCCTGAGGGCCGTGGACTTACTGAAAGGCTCTTAAGCCTATTGACTGGCAGCTCAGCTGCATTATACTAATATGTGCTGCATTTGGTACAACTTGTAAGTGTAGGGATGAGTGGGTGTTTTAAACCCTACAGTAATTGTAGGGATGGACGGAGAGGTGTCTTGGCTGGATGGGTGGGGTTATTTTATAATTCAACTACATACATACGCATTTGTTTGTGAGATTTGCGTGGATCACAACTGTTGCGTGCTTCTTTTTGATTGAATGACACTACTGTACATCTGACTATTTTGTCGACTGAAAAGCATATATGATTGTATGAGTTTTTAGCCACTAATTATAACTGATCGACTGTATAGTTATAGTAACTGTATGATTGATTGAGAACTATTGTTACTGAGACTGAATGGTACTGCGATTGTGTGACTGAGTGTGTTTTTAACATGCTCTAAATATTGTTATCTGTCGGTACATCTGTTGTGAATGTACCAATTGGTTTTGAATAGCTCTATAAGTATGCTCTATGTCTGAACTGCTTTCTAGCTTTCAGTTCTATTTCGGTAGTTAGCTAGTTTTAGATCTCACAGTAAGCTTGTATAGCTCACCCCCTCTTCTATTTCCCTTTCAGGTACCTTTCAGAATTCTGTTGCTGGACCTAGTACGCGGAGGCCTCGGACAGTCATGGTTCAAAAAGGATTATTACGGCTTTGTGTTTCAAATTTATATTTTGATAACACTAAATTAGAATTGTAAAGTTTTATAATATTATGGTACAGTTTCCGTTTTAAACTTTTACTCATTTATTTGACTTTGACTATTTAATAAATTTATCTATAATTTTTATTAATCGATAGTTAAGTAATTAAATATTCAGATTATGGTGATAACTAGTTTTGTAAATTTTCCCACGATCACTTCGATGATCAATGTAGCATCCTGAATTTGGTCCAAACTTCTAGGCCGGGTTTAGGGTATTACATACATCGAATGAATTCTAAGGAGATTTAGAATGCAAGACTCTGAACCAATAAGTACACCCTTAGATGCCCACTTCAGACTTTTAATTTCAAATTTACCACAAATCAAAAACAAAGAAAGGTACATGTCTTAGATTCTTTATTCTAGGGCAATCAGAAGCCTAATGTATGAAATGTTTTATACTCGTCCAGACATTTTACATGTTGTTAGTGTAGTAAGTAGATATATCGCCAAACTCAGCAAAGTACCCTAGCAAGTAGTGAAGTGGATTTTAAGTTATCTGAGGAGGACTTCCAGTACTTGTTTGGAATTCGAAAGATGTTCAGAAGGTCTAGTCAACTATGTAAATTCAGATTATTCCAGAGACTTAGACAAAAGAAGAACTCTTACAAGTTAAATGTCCACATTTAGAAATAGCACCATTAGTTGAAAAGTCACCCTTCAAGCCAGTGTGACTTTATTTACTACCGAAGCTAAATATATGGCTATCACAGAGGTTGTGAAAGAAGTCATTTGGTTGAGAGGTCTATTGGCGGAACTGGTTGATAAAAATGAAAAAAACTATCGTATATTGTGATAGTCAAAGTGTCATACATCTTACAAAGGCTAGATTCATCACGAAAGAACAATGTATATAGATATTTGGTACCACTTTGTTCGAGAGGTGATCACTCAAGGAGATTTTCAAGTTTATAAAATCGGTATAGAGAACAACCCAATAGAAATAAAGATGAAGAGTCTTTCAACTTCCAAGTTCAAGTATTGTTTGGACTTGGTAAGCATTCGACATAAATCGGATTAGGCCTCTAACGGGGCTCGGCAAATAAAGCATTTTGAAAATACGAGTCAATGTGAAGATTTGTGGAGTGTACCTTACATTTCAAATAAAAAAAAGCTAACGTCGAGATGAGGAAGAGCTGATGTCCCGACAATAAGACATGCTACGTCCCAAAGAAAAGAACCAATCATCCCGATGACACGATGCCTGGTGTCCAGACGCGCCGATAACCATGTCACGATGTGGCGACGTGTTCCCCACTTAACCAAGCTTTCTTCTCCTACTTAAACTTTGTAATCTTTTCCCAATAAAACACTGATTATTTTAGGGATGTTTTAGTCATAATTGTACACAAATTTTAACCTATAAATAGGCCACTTAGCAACCCTAGGTAGTTTAGAATAATAACAACAAAATTAAGAGAGTTTGTAGGAATTTTGGGAAAACTTTGTATTTCAAGTTCATGGTTTATTTCTCCATCTTGTACTCCACTATTCTAATTTTTTTTCCAGTTTAGTGAAACTTTCTTTTGCCCATTGTTTTTTTTTTATCAATTTTGGAGGTTTTTCCAAATAAATATTTTTGCCCAATTTTCTCAGTTTTACGTTTGTGTTTGTTGCATAAATTAGGTTCGACTCAACAGTTTACTTATTTTCAATTAGACTAAGGACATGTTTAGGTTCATCTACTAATATAAGTTGTCTTTTCGTTACAATTTGACAACATAATATCGTTTCATATTAGTTAAACATTAAAAAGCTAGTGAGCTAAAATTTGCTTCTATTTTGCTTTACATGAAAATCCCATTAAGAACAATATACAAAGGTTATTAATGTAATTCAAGAATAATTTTATTAAACAAATCTATTCAAAAAAATTACAAGTATACAAATGAATATACTACACTTAGGGCACCTGGTCCAACACCAACATCATCACCTATAACAACCTCTTCACCACCTCCACCTTCACCTTCACCATCGGAGTATACATAGTCACTATTATTCTCTCAACTCTCAATCAGGGTGGAGGCCATAAATAACTATGAATTTGTAAAAGCCAGTTTTTCGGTGGTACGAGAAACAACAATTTCAAAACTTTGTATTTCGATTATTCGAGATAGTAAATATTATTTAATATTATTTTCAAGTTTATTATAGTGTTTTATTGAATTTTGATGTGATAATTTTTGCTAATTGGATAGTTAGCTAAGTACAAGTGGTTTTGAAAAATGAGGTATTAGAATCTTCTTTCCCTAAATTGAGCCCATAAATATTTAATAAAAATATTTGGAGAGTTGTTATATAGGTTATATTAAATTTTGGTTCAGTAATTTTGTCGATTGAATGGTTAATTAAGGTAAAAGAACTAAATTATAAAAACCGTAAAAATCAATTATTTTTTATTTATCAAATGGTTTAAAAATCAAATAGTAAGGACTTCAAGTGATAATTAGCCATATTTTTCATATGGTGGATGGTTACTAAGTGGGAATTAAGTGATTTATATATAAAAACTATTAATTAAATTATTATTATTAAATGCTAAAACATAAAAACATGAATAAAGTGGTTGTCTTCTTCATTTTCTCTTCTTTCCCACCGTTCCACCATAGCCAAGGAAGCTTAAACTTAAGGCCAAACGTATCCTATTGCATTTAAGTCAAATTCAGGTAAGTTTCTCGTAAATTTTATGTTTTTGAGATCGTTACAACTAGGTCCAATCAACCCGTATCCCTATTTTCAAAGTTGTTAAAGTTTTTAAATGTTTCCATTGATGAAAACTGGAGCTTTTTATGTTTAATGGTATTTTTGTGAGCTTAGTTATGAATATAAACTAATTTGCTAAGTAAATTTCTTTAGTTTTGTGTATAATGACCAAATTGTAATAATGTAAAAATCATCATGAAATTTTTGAAAATTATTTTTTTAGAAGGTTTTACATTGATGAATTTGTAATTGGATTGAAAATTAAAGTTTGAATTGAAAGATATAATAGTTTTAGTTTTAAGGACTAAATTAAATCAATTGTAAAACTTTAGGACCAATATGGAAAATGAAATTTAAATTAATTTACGGTTAATATAGGCTGTTTTGAGATGTTTTTAATTGATTAATAGAATTAAATCATATTATAGATCGGGATTTGAAACAATTGAAAAATAAACGCGAAAAAAGGAAAATTTACTTAAAAGTCCTTGATGTTGTATTCGTTGTCGATTTTGATTAGGTAAGTTTCATATGAGACTAAATTTGTTAATGACCTTTTATTATTGTACTATTTAATCTTTTGATAGTTAATTGTTGTAATACAGTAATTGTTGGCATCGAAAGAACTATAGTACAAAATACGATATATGTGGCTAATACAAATAGTTACATGATATGGAATGATAATGAAATATTAATTAGTTTAAGCTATAAGTATATGGTTATTTAATACGTGAATGGAAATGAGTAAGTGTATGGTTATTTTATTACGAAACGTTCAAAAGAATGGAAAGATTAAATACGTGATACAAGGCCAGTGTGAACTTACTGAATAGCTAGGATACAAATGACATGCCATTAGGGTCTTTTATAGTAGGTACTATGTATTGGTGGTGGATACCTTACCGATGGCTAAGAATTTGCATGTGTTATGGATTTTTCACAGCTCGTGTAACAACATCGTGTAATGGTTACTGTCTGATTCATAGCTCGTGTAAACATTATTAACCCATGGATCTGGGGTATATTCACTATAGTCCTCCAGGATATGAAAATAAAAGTGATATGAAAGGAAATTGTTAAAATAATGTGATTACTAAATCTGAAATGGATACATAAGAATAGAATGATTTAAATGTTGCACTTGTTGGACGTTTTTGTTATTGATTAAATGGTATTGTTGGAAATATTATTTGATCCATGTGTGATAATCTCACCTATTGTTATTAAATTGTGATATAAGGGAACTGTATAATAGCTAGTCCATTTACTTAAATGCGAGGTGAGTTATACTGTTTTAGGTTGTGTTTGATAAAAAAGCAAAAATGAATTGAGTTACAATTGGTCAAATGTGTTTTGGATTGTATTAAAGATAAATGGTTATATTATACGACTATGTAATCTACCTTATTAACCTCTAGAAGTGTTAAGTGATGTACTTGTGAATGTAATAGAATGCCAAATGATTCCACACTTGTTACAGTAGATTTTCATAATTTAATTGTAAACTTATTGAGGTAGGTTCAATGAATTTGATATGAGCTTACTAAGCATTTGTAATGCTTATCTAGTTTACTTTTCTATAAACAAGTTATTTTGCAGAATGAGTCAGTCGGATCAACTCGGAGCTCAAACTATCTAGTCTCTGATTCGGTAATATTTATTTATTCCAGATTCAGTTATATGGCATGTATATAGGGTTGTATTTGTTTTTAAGTTATTTTGAATGTTCATGATCTGGTTTAATGATGTTGGATGATTTGGTATTATTATGAGAAATGAAGTGGCAAGTGAATAGCCTACTTGAAATCTGATTTACTGAAGCTAATGGATATGCACATGTAAATAGGTGTTACAGTTTCATATATATATATATATATATATATATGCAAATTGTGTTTTGAAATGGTACATGTTTGTTCAAATGGTATTTTTATTATGTTGGCAGGCTTGTGAATATGAATGTTTATGTATATATGTAATGTTTTGGTCTTCTTCTATAGATTACATTTTAATGAATTAAAGAATGGATAGGTAAGACGTGCGTGAGCAATGGATTTTGTATGTTTGAGCTTGTATGCAATACTTAGGATGAAGTAGATTTTGAATTAGTAAGATATGTCTATTTGATCTTTAAGGTAAGGTTAATGGAAGTACTTCAAAATGCTTTGTTGTTACATGAAATGATTGTTAGATGGAAATGTTTAGGTGTTAGAATTTATGGATGAAAGGTATTGAATGTTAGCTTGCAGAAGTTTGAATTGAGGTGTCGATTGTGGCATATTGGTTAAGCACATAAAATGTATGAAATAAGTGTTGTTTTGAGTATGTTTTGATGATTATTTGGACATGTTTGAATGGTGGTGTGATGTAGCTTGTAACCTAAGTGAATTAGGTTTGAGTGATTTGATTAAAAGGGGTCCTTTAGGTGCACACAAGTTGAGACACAACTTGACATGCGACTGTGTGCCATACACGGGTATATGGCACGATCGTGTGCTCTGTGTGATTTAGGTTTCAATTGGCACACACGGCCATAGTCTATTATACGGTCTGGAGACATGGCTGTGTGATTCCACCTACACGGTTTCTGCCATTACACACGGTTGGACAACATAGCCTTGTTCCATAGCTTCACAAGGCCTCAGTCTGTCACACATTTGTGTGACACCTGTTTTGTATTTTTACCTTCTTCTTTTGAAATGTTTCAATTGAATCCTTTATTCGTTTTAAGTTATTTTAGAACTTCTATGTGTTTGTTTTAACCTTAATAATATATGAATATCATTTTTTTATAAGTTTGATAATCAACGATCGTTTTGAGAAATTTTACATTGATATAGCATGATTCGATTTTGTTATATGTGGTAGCATCTCATAACCCTAATGCGACGACGAAAACAAATGAGGGATGTTACATTTAGTGGTATCAGAGTTACGATTTAATCGCTTTTAAAACTGAACGTAATGTTTGTTGAATCTAGAAATACATGCCACATTAATTTGGGGTAGTATGATGCAATATGATCCGATCTGAAAATGCTTAAAGCCTAATTCATTTGGCATGCTTAAACCTCAATGTTGAAAGCCTAGAAATAGCTTAATCACTAAGACAAATACAAAATCCTAATATGATTGAATCCGAAATCTTCAAATAAGTACAAAGAATTTATAGGCAACAAGAGTGATATGTATGTTTTGCCTGAATGAAGAACAAACAGTGAATTGGACTGCAACATTTGGAAACTTTGCTAGCTCTAATAAGCATGTGGAAGCTTCAAAAAGTAATAACATCCCAAAATTAATGTCCTTGGCTTTGCTTAACAAAATATGAAAGTACGATTCTCCACACATTTAGACAACGGTGTCGGATACGAGTGTCAAACATGAATTCTGTAAGAAAAATGAAGAGTCTGAATAACATAGTCAACGACAATTTTATAGTGAAGTGAAAGAAAGAAAGAAAGAAAGAACAAAATATAACATTAAGCCTGGGAGGCAATCTCAAAGTCAACTAATATAAATATTAATAATTGGGGATCTTACATGATCATATACATTATTTTGCCAAAAAAAATGTATTGTGGAACCGAAATTCTCAATGTGAATATCTAACCAGAATATATGCACATCCAGCAGTTGGCGATTATCTCTCTGTACATGAGAATTCTCTCCTAGCAGATTAGATCAAATACTCATAATACATTACGAACAACGCATCTGGCAGATCCTTAGGCAGCTTGTTTATATACAAATGGAAGCGCAAAATATCCTCCTTTAACACAGTCTTGGTTTCAACCACATCAGTACTTCGTGTAAGAACCCACAAGTCCCCAGAAGTTACTCGTTTCAGACTTCCACGACAAAATGGGCAAGATTCAGATCTTAAGCTCCTGGAAGGTAATGAAAAATGAAGACACAAATACGAGATTACTTGGTTATTGTATGTTAACCAAGGACCAAGTCCAAAAGCAGGGAAAAACAACAATGCACGACATACCAGTCACGGTAGCAATTGATACACATTGCATGGCAGCAATTTGGCAAAACAACTTTGTTGCATGGCTCTAGACAGATTCCACATTCATCTTCCCTCTCCAACTCCATATCTGATACTTTCCTTTTATCGTCTAATTTCTTCTTGACAACCATTTCAAAGCAGTGATCTTCCTCTCCAGTCGCATCAAGCTCCGAGAGATCACCATGAAGACGTTGAAGAGATGGTAATATAACAGCTGCAATTTTACACCAGTAAGTCTATGAATTCAGATAACATGAATGCATTCCCATTCTATTCCAGATTGAAACCACAAGGATGACAATTCAATCTTTTATTCAGTTTAGGCTTCCAAGAGGTTCAACTGTGATCCATATTAGATTAATACATATAGACCAAAAGAGACTTGCTACAATATCGTGCATGATGAATGTAACACGTTAGAGGCAGGCAATTAGATTTTCCAGTTTATTTGGACTGAGAGAAGTGGCAAATACAATGAATTATTCTTGTTCTGATATTACTTAGATTCTTTGGTTTTTCATACTTTTCAACGAGTATCACTTATTTTCTACACTTAAATAACCATACATAGTAAATTAAGAACAAAACAACATGAGAGAGATGACTTCTCAATTCACATACAGTAGAATTCTCTTATGGTGGCCTTCCTTCTACATGAAGAGATACTTGGCCTGCCATCTGAGCGTACCTAAAAACATAAATCAACAAAGCAAACAAGATGATTCATTTAACTGAAACTTAAACGATGACGACAAGGCAAAACTGAGAAGCAATAATTAATTAAATTCACACAATGAAACAACATGGATAAGTTAACTGACCTGATATACAACAATGTGAAATAGGTTTAGGTAACTTGAAAATAGACATGAACACGAGCAATCCAGCCATTGAAGAAAAAACAATAAAATGGGTGCCAAATGATTGTAAACCAGTTTCATTTGAAGACATCCAGCTCCCTTAGCTCTTGACATAGAGGCAGCTCTAACAACAATGTAAGAAAGAATATAATCATAAATTAAACATTTCCATTGAAATTTTATTGTGCAAATTCAGAAAGTATATGCGGCAAACATTATAAAGTATTACTACACAAATGCTAAGGAGAAATTAAAAAAAAAAAAAATACAAAAGGTACTGATTTTCTAAAGATGACTGCTTGATGCCTGAAACTCTGCCAACACTTTAACCCCTAATAAAATATTTTGCTTAAATATCTCAAACACTGTTAATCTTTTCTGATGATTGAAAACATCAAACCCTTCAAATGAAACACAAAAGGAAGCCTTTTTCACCACTTGATTGAAATAAAACTTTGATCTTGTCCAAATTGTTCAATGGTAACAGATAGAAAAAAAACCATTAAACATGATGAAAACTAAAAATTTCAAAGAATCCCATCAAATTCCAAGTACAATTCAAGTTCAAGCAAGTCCAAATTAAAAGGAAAAAGAAAAGAAAAGGGGAGTGAACTCACAGAATATTGGCATGTTGAATGTCAGTTTCAAGAACTTTAAGGTAATCTTGGTGAGAAGAACTTGCAGAAAGCTCAAAATAGTCCATTATTTCCCTTCACTTCAAAGCTTAAACCAAATTCAAAACACTCAATAAAAGGGGGGGGGGGCAGAAAAAACAGTATTTAAAAGTCTGGGTTGTTTTTTTTTCCCCCAAAATGAAGTATATGAAGTTGAAAAAGTTTGTTGAACAAGAGAAAGGCAAGCCTATGGAGTGAAGAAGACGCTGGTAGGAAAGACAACAAGGTCTTCTGGAAACCTAATATCCGTCAAAAGCATTTTTTTAGAAAAAAAAAAAAGAAGAAGAAAAATAAGAATTGGTCAGTGGATTTTCTGAATAGTTTTGAATTCAAACAAAAACCAAAATTATAATAATTTTTGTTTTTTGAAAATAAAAAACGCTTGGGGTTTGGCCGTTGACTGTAGAATGGAGCAGTTAAGGAAGTGGATAAAATGGGGATGGTGGTGGGGTTAGGTGCTTTCTTGTTGGCTGATGCTTCTCGCCATCCCGAAACCGGTTTTCAAGTCAAACTGATTATAATTGCGTTTTAGATTGTTTGGGCCAATTGGGTTGCTTTCTTCACCCAACTTATTATTTATCTTTACTATTATAAGCTCGATAATCAATTTCTTCTTTTTCTCTAAATAAAATAGATCATAATTGTTGTTTTCAAAAACAATTTTTTATTATATTTTTTATTATTTATCTACATTATATATTAAAACTTTGACCAATGTGAAATTACTAAAAAGTTATTCTTTTTACAAACAAACAAATATTATTTTAAAGAGATTTATTTTTGTATTTTAATAAATAAAATTTAAACCCAAAACATATAGATTTTCACCATATTAATTTTACGTTTTAACTAAGGCTCTGTTTGTTTGTCAATAAATTTTTTCCGAAAATTTATTTATGGAAAATGATTTAATTTTCTGAAAATAATTTACTTTTCTAGTGTGTGGATGAATCTGAGTAAAATATTTTTTATTATTTGGCATATTTCTTGAAAATATTTTATAAAAATTGTTTTAAATGAAACAAATATATATTTGAGAATTTATTATCTTTTCAATAAATTTATATTTTAAATTGTTTTTACATATATTGCAATGATTTATTTATAAATAAATAAATCAAATTAAATATATAATAATACTTAATTATTAAGCTATAATATTAACAGTCATAAATTGAAAACAACCAAAGCAAATAAGTTATTTCTAATTGTGTTATAAAAAAAAAAAAAAAAACAAAGATTGAATAATTATAAATTAGCTTCCAAATACTAGAAATTAATAATATTATCCAAATGCATAATTAGTACACCACATGATAACAACAATATTGTCTAAGTGCATAACTAATATTACACCACATTAAAGTATCAATATCTTCAACCTTGAGAAAATTTTTGAAGCCAAATTTTTCTATACTTTTTATTTTTAACTAAAAAAGTTTTGACCTCGGATTCATGACCCACAAGATAATCAAACACACTACAAAGTCATCATCAAATCCTTCTACCTCCATCGACATCACTTCTTTGTAAAGATGTGGTGTCTTATCTGCAGCAAATTATTCCAAAGCATTAGCAATTTTACCAAGTTGTTTACCCATAAATTTAATTTGTTCATCAATGATACTTTCTTGAGCATTTTTTCTTTTACGTTTAGATGTGCCAGATGAAGATACGTTTGTTCTTCCCTCTTTAATCTCTTTATTATTGTAGTCTATAGGCACTAAATCTTGGTTACCATCATCCAAATCTATGTCAGCAAATGTTTTCGCAAAACTCCAAGTTGCCATATCTTTGCCAACAAAACCAAAGCCATTTCATCATAATGATCAATGCTTTTATTTAAAAATGGTTCATACTTCTTGTGTGCCTGTTGGATATTACACACAATTAAAATAACAAGTAAAAAACAACTGAAATATACTTAACATATATATACATATATTACCATCACTGTTGCATCACATGTCGCTTTATCACATGTGATCATTTTCATGTGATCATCCCATCCAAAATTGTTTTCAGCCCTAATTGTGCATAAAATCTGCCATTGGTTTTTTACAGTCTTAAAATGATTTATCAAATGCTTCGCATTGCATTGGACTTGAAATCTTTCAGAAATAGCTACGACAACTCGATTAATAGAAACTACTTTGAAAGTGTTAGAAGGTTTATTTCCTTTATAGGCCTCCTCTGCTAGAATTTCAAGAAAAAGATGTTCCATTAGTTTTGTCCACCTGAATTGCTTGGATGTCCCTTCTTTGTTGCCTTTACCCATTCTACATTAATAATTGTCATTGTCAATCATTTTAATATCCAACAAGCTTAAAACATAATAAATTCAATATCTAACAAATTTAAGACATATAATCTCAAAATCCAACAAACTAATTTCAATATCATTATCCAACCAACATTAAAAAAAATAATACTAAAACATACATAACATAAAAATAATAACCCTAAGCCCTAAACCTACCTAATATTTCTAGCCATATAATCAGTCCACATAGTTTGTGCAATTTCCTCTCTTTTAGCAAACCATTCTCTTGCTTCTTCTCTTTCTTCTCGCTCCGTAAGAATTGGTATTATCAAATCAGACTCAAGCTCCTCGTATAATCCTTAACTAAGTAAACCACTAGGATCAACTCCCATTATATGATTATGAATGATATAACAAGCTAAAACTATATCTACTTGAGTTTGAAAATTCCAAAAGGGTTCAGCATCTAATACATAAAATGTTTCTTCAAAATCCCAAAAACACATTTAATAGTGATTCACAATGATGAATGACGAAGTTTAAAGAGTTCTTTTGCATTTTCTGGCCCCTGAGCACTAAACTCTTTTAAATGATATCGGACACCACGATATGGGGTAATATATCCATTTTGGATGCCATATCCAGCGTCAACAAGATAATATTTGCCTACAATTTTACAAATCATAATTATTACTAATAAATTATGAGCTTACTTGAAATATTTGGTATTTAATGTTCATTCTTACCTTTCGAAATTCTTAATCCTCTTGGGCATGAAAGTGCATCACTGAAAATATGAGAATCATGTGCACTGCCTTCCCAACCAGCTAGAACATAGGAAAATTTCTAATCAAATGTAATGGTAGCCAATACATTTTGTGTCATCTCCCCTTTACGGCTACGAAATCTTCCTTGAATGCAAAGTGGAACATGTGCACGAACATGAGTTCCATCTAATGCTCTAATATAATCTTTGAAATAAGGATAAAACCTTGGATTGTTTCTGATTTCACTAGAAGTTGACTCATCAGGTAATCTAATAACTAGTTTATACAATTTCAAAATAGCTCTTAATACAACCCTGAAGTAATGGTGAATTGTCTCAATTGATCTATAATATCTAGATCCAATTACTCGAAACCTTACATTATGACCAATTATATGTAAAAATATAACTACTTGCTCCCTAATATTCACCGATTTAGTTGATTGTAACAAATTATTCCTACTAAGAATATCACACAAATTAAAAAAGGCAATCAGTTTCATCCTTATCACATCAATATAATGCTAGTCACTACTATATAAAATACTATTAATATAATTTTCTCTTTCATAATCTCGATTCACACGAGGATGAGAAGCAATTTCCTTCCTAGGTTTTAATTTTTTAATTCAAAGAGCCCCAAAAGCTAAAACTGAAGTCATGACTCGGACAATTGCATTTTGATCTTGATTACGATCTATCTCCACAAAATAATGCCACACAAATATTTGATCACTACAAAAAAGATGCAAGCTTGCCATAAGATCACACAAAAATTTACAAATTAATATGCAATTATTACAAATCAATGTGCAATTATAAGATAATTAATTGCTAAAAATCTTTATTGATTTTGTAAAGAGACAATCAGACAAGTCATGTCAGATTAATAATGGGACAAAAAGGTTTTTTGGACATTTAAAGTTATGAATTCATCTATCAGGTTCAAGCATTTCCAACATTTAATTTATGACTTACATCTCAAAGTAAAGAATGCAAAGCATCAGGTTTAAAGATCATAATATGCACAACAAATATAGTGGCCCTGCAAGGTCTGCATCATGTCATGCATGCATAGATACATTACATTACTACAAGCAAATTTACAGCTTTATCAGTCAATAACACGGTAGCATAATCAGAAACTATCAAACATGTCAGAGCGTGCATGTCAGAATTAAAGTACAAAGGAAAAAATATACAAGTTTCTTCTCACTACAATATAGTAGAAACTAACTTTTCTTGCCTGCAAAGGATAGAAAATGCTAACTCAAGACTTACAACAGTGCATACATCACAAGATGCATGCGAGCCAATGGCACCTCAAGAGACATGAAACTTTACACAGTTAGAATCTTCACATTTACCCCAAAAGTTCAGACTTCAAACAACAGAAAATGGTAGATGAACTAGCTTTTTATAGTGTCAAACATGTTACATTGCAACAAAAAATTTCCATCATTCGGACCGCAAAAATCCCTTAAGGGCAACGACCAAGTTAAAATAATGACAACCAATATTTTGCTTCATTTAACATAGCAACTAGTAACATTTAAAACAAAAGAATAAATATACTGAATTTCCAGCATTCAATTCGAATTACAAGTATTCGGTTTTGTACAGCTTTATTTTATGCTTCGGACATCATCAAATCTTCAACATTACAAAACATTAGATCAGCTTAATAGCATCACATTCAAACTATTTTATTAACCCCATCGGAATAGCTTAATTAACACCATTTTACATCCTCTTTAACAACAAATTTAACCCTTTCGATCAACAACAAAAACTAATATTTAACAACTATTGTTTTCTTTTATTTCATACATGTAGCAGACCAACTGCTCCACATATGACAGTACATTTAAATCAGTATTACATGTTGGAATAATGAGCTTTCAAACTGTAGTTTTCAGTAGTCATTTAAGCATTTAATTATCAAATTTTTACTTCACTACTAACAACCAAACTTAGTAAGACTAACATAATATTTTAACTACTAAACTCGATTTATCAACCCCTACAACCATAGCTTACCTGTATGCAAACATCAGAATTTAAACATGAGAATTTACAAAGTTTCCTTTGAAAAACTCACTCACAAGCACATTCAATTTGTCCTATTTTGGACAGTACAAGACTGCAACATGCAGGGCATTTGTATCCCGCAAGAGCACACTCAATAGTATTAAAATTTATTAGCTCATCACATCAACAATCTATGGTTTTTAATCCATTAATACTCAATTAATTGGTCCCAAAATTGAACAGCATAATGCAACAAAATGGACTATATTTACAGCTCTTAATCGACATGAAAATAGAACCATTAATTTGTTCAAATTTTGGACAGCATAATAGGGGCACAAAATTGGATAACAGTAATTTTTACACTATTTTCGAGCAGCATTTAAACTTACAAGAAATGAATCTAGCTAATGCTAGACAGTAAGTAGCGTTAAAATTTTAACAAAACAAATGCCAATTCAAAATGGCAATCAGTCTTGAATCCCAATCTCTTAACAATTCAAGAAACAAATTCCAATTCCAAAAAATCCCAGTCTCTTAACCAAAAAAAAAATACCAAATACCCTTTCCCTTACACACAAAAGCTAATTCAAGAAATTACCAAAAAAAAGCTAATTCAAGAACCAAACTTAAAAAACAACCAAAACCCCTAAGTAAAATCTTAGAGAAAGCAACGAATTTACAGGGTAATAAAATACAATAACTTTGAAGAACAAAAATAATCAGGCAAATAGCCAAAGAGAAAAGCAACAAGTTAAACCCCATGAAGGAAATTCTAACTGCTCATTTACAGAGTAATCAAAATAAAAGATAGCGGTATACCTTAATATGATTGGAAAGCTAGATTTTGGGGTTTCTTTAAAATGAAGACTTGGTAAGAACGACCAGATGACGAGACTCAGATTTGGATGTGAGGCCAACAGACAGAGATAAGGAGGAGAGGCGGAGGCTAATGGACAGAGAGGAAGGAGAACGACTGTTGTAATGTGAGTGGAGGAAAATGGAAAATGTCTTACAGAAATAAAATCGGTAAGATGTTTTCCATAAAAAGCCATTTCATTTACCTATGTTTTAGAAAATGTTTTCCTATAGTAATTTATTTTCCACCAAAAAAACACCGTAAAATAAGGAAAATATTTTATGAAAAATATTTTACTGGCAAACAAATGGAGCCTAAGGCTGTGTTTGTTTACCTGTAAAATATTTTACTGAAAACATTTTCATTCTTTTCCACTTTTTGTTTGGTGGAAAATGATTTCCTACTGTAAAATCATTTTAAAAAAAGGGGAAAAGAAGCCTTTATTTTAGGAAAATGTCTTACCCTTTTCATTTCGTAAGACATTTTCAAAACTTTTCTCCTCACATGTAAATGAAACCTCTTCCCATTTCCTTTTCTTCCTACTTCGATTTAATGCTTGCTGCTAACCAACAACAGTTCTCAGCACGAGTTGCCGGCGTGGATATTTGATTTACCCATTTTCACCTTTCGTTGCTGAAATTTGCACTGCACCAGTTGGCGACGACGCTCATTTTCCTCTTTCAAAAGAAAGAAAGACTAAAACTTTCGTGGATAGTTTACTGGAAAAAATGAAAAAAGAAAAAAAACCAACCTGGAAAGCAGAAAAGGCCGTCCCCAAAATGAAGCCCTTTAGGAAACTGGCTCTGCTAATATTCTGTGAAGACCCAGCCTGGATTCCCAAAGCTAGTAACAATGTAATAATTGGCAAAGCAATAGCCTTTAGCACTAAGTCTTTAATTCAACTATTACAGAAAATTGATATGAGAAAGAGTGAAAATGTAACACCTCCAACCCGTTCCCATCGTCGAAATAGGGTTACAGAGCATTACCTGAGATTTTAGAACAATTAATAAACATTACACATCATATAGTTTTCATATTAGAAATTTATCATAAAGTCCCTTATTAGGGCCATTGAGGTCCAAAGCATACCTTAGAAACGAGTCGGGACCGAATCGAGAACTCAGAGAATTTTTCACAAAATTTTAAAAATTTCTTTAATTACAGGGGTCACACGCCCGTGTGATCAGGTCATGTGGCTCACATAGCCAAGTGACATACCCATGTCTCAGGCCATGCGGTATGTACGGTAGAGCACACGCCCGTATCCCTAACCCGTATAACTCTCTATTTTGTAATTTATTTAAGTGTAGGGGTCGCACGGCCAAGTCACACGCTCGTGTGCCAATTTGCATGATCAATTCCAAGTACTCTATTTTGAAATTTTAAGATACAAGGGTCACACGGCCAAAATACACGCCCATATGTTAGGCCATGTATCATACACGACTGAGACGCACGCCGGTGTCTCTACCCGTGTGGATAGAATAAGGCTATTACCAAGCCTTATTCCTCACCCAAACTTGTCTTTCAATCCATTTTAACACTTATACACATTTCCAACCCATATCAAGGCTCTTAAACATACCAAAATCATGTCTTAAACATGTTATAATTCCACTTTTATCCAATTTTCCTTTAGGCACCTCAAGTGACTATACATTTTCACATCTACCTAGTCTTGTAAAAAAATATACAAACTTACTTAACTTATCAAATTCACTTATATGCATGTTTTATTATATATGTTAACATGATATCTATTAATCAAACATTTAAGCACACATCAAACATGTTATAGCCTCATTTATACATATCAAAACAATTTCAACACAAGCCATTCTAATGGCTAGCAATATCCAAAATATTTACAAGCCAACATTGGCTAATCAACCTATACATGCCATTATAACCTTAATTAATTTACCGTATATACCTAAATGGGCCGATGGATAGTATGAGTGATCTGCTCTAAGTTTCCAATCTAACAAGCTTCTGAATTACTATAAACAGGGAAAAGTAAAATAGATTAAGCATATAGGGCTTATTAAGTTCGTATAACATGGTAATTAACTTACCATTCATTTATTTTCAAAATAAACATACAAGGTACATTGAACCACATTGATCACGAGCCCTAACATATATCTTCATCACCCTTGTTAGTCACATAATTCATACAAAATATCAAGAAACATGTATGGGCTCAACAATAACCAAATTTTCATGTACGTATAATTTCCATATCATGTATTCATATAACATATACTAATCATATTTTGATATTTCAAGTACATTTTCATAATAGTTCGTCTCAAATTTAGATTATTTCATGTTAGAACTTTGCCCATTTAATCATTTGAAACATTAATGCTCTACAGGTAGTACACTCAAGGTGTACAAATCTATAATCACAAATGTATATATATTCATCAATCAAATTCTATGTTCATGTATTATCATCTCATATTTTCATATATCATATACCATCATTTTCAGGTACTTTTGGCATATTGTAATAATTTATTTTATGTTCATATTTTTTCATGTCAAAATTTTATCCATTGAATTTATTTAAAATATCGATGGATACACTGGTAGTACACTTGAAGTGTACAATACTGAAATTCGTCAATTCATAACTAGGGGTACTCATCAGAGTACATAATCATGAAGCACTCTCTTGAGCCATGTAACAGGATGCTCATGTGAGCCATATAATAGGAAGCTTATCGGGGCTAAATCAGGAATACTCATAAGAGCTATAAACAGAAAGTTCATAAAGAACTTCTAACCGGGAAACTCATGAAGAGCCTATCAAGAATACTCACAAAGAGCCATGTATCAGGAGCTCTGGATAACCATATATCAGGAAGTTCAAGCGAGCACTAATAGGATGCTCATAAATAGTTGCATTTGTGTCCGCAACATATGCAGGATCACAACTGATCAAATAACAGGACTCTCACAAAGAGCTGCGTTTGTGTCCGCAACATATACAGGATCATAACCAATCAAATAATAGGATACTCACAAAGAGTTACAGTAGTTTGCAACACATGCAAATAACTATTGATCAGGATGCTCACAGAACTATATAACAGGAATTGTAACGCCCCAAATTTTATGTTTTTGATTCTATTAGATTGTGACACAAGTTTTTTTCTACTTCAGTGGTTAAGTGTTCTAGGTATGTGTGAAAGGTCTCAAGTTCAAGCCTTAACTTGGGCAAATTTTGTCATTTTTGGAATCAAGGCCTATCTCTAGTCAGTAGGCTTTTAAGTAATTGTGGGTAAGTTGATATCAGAATGGGCCTGCTGGTCTGGTGGTTAAGTGGTGTGTTAAGTTTGTTGGAGGTCTTGAATTCAAACGCCTGGATAGGCAATGTTTTTGCTCGGTCGACTAGAAAAGAATTTGAGTTTAAGTAAAATGTTGAGTAGTAGGGCGTTGGTAGAGAGAATTAATGGGAAAGGATTATGGGTTATCAGATTTTCATGATATCTTTTTCTTCTTTCCTTCTGCTAAATTTTCTCCCTTTCCCTACCGAAATATTTTTCATCTCCTTTTCTTCCGATTTTACTCCTCTTTTTACTGAAATCATACATTCTCCCTTTCTTCTGCGATGTTTCATTACGCAACATCAGTAAGTAAATTTTGGTATATTGTAAGATGTGTTTTCTAAAGCACTAATTGGGGTTATATCGATTCCTTAGGCGGCGGCGAATTCTGAACAAAGGGACTTGTCTTTTGTGGAGTCTTAGTCAAATCTTTCGAGGTGTTAGGGGTAAGATTTAATCATTCGATGATGGAGTTTGAGTTTTGGATTTGATTTTCGTTCGACTGTTAAGTGATTAACTGAGTGAATTATTAGTTAATTATAGGTTCGGGATTGCTTAGAGTTGCTTTAGTGTCAAAAATGATACAGGTGTGTACCCGAAACATAGAAAATGAGGCTCAATGAAAGGCTGAAAAACCCTACTATTAATGCCACATGGGTGTATGGTCACTCGTGTGGTAGGTCGTACCATGTGGTAGGCTGTGCGCTACTACATGGGCATGTGAATGATAAGGCCAGGCCATGCACGAAGGACACGGTCGTGTGAAGGCTGAATAGGCCTTGTACGATACATGGGCTAGACTAAGTTAGGCCGTGTGAGCCCACACGGGTGTGTGAGCCCATTTTTACTGAATCGAATTCTAAGGTTGAGCAGGTCGCCCAAGTTGATTGTGAACCTATTGTAGGGTCAATAAGCACTACTTAGACCCCTAATTAACTTAAATTGATTATGTGATTTATGTACTGAGCATGTTTGATAAACCTTAAATTATACATATTTTTATCCCACATTTAGCATATTTATAGATGAATTATCATTGAATTTGTGGAATTTGATGCTCCTAATCCTTCAATTTCATGTTTTATACTTAAGTGAGCATAAGGAAGAGAAAAGAGCAAGGAACGGGCCAAAAATGGGTAAATTAGGCTCAAATCAATAATCAACACAGCCTGGAAGTTCGTCACACGGGCGTGTCACACTGCTGTGCCACATAAACAGGCTCGAGAAAGGCCCAACACACGGGCGTGTCCCTGTCGTGATGAAGTTCAATTTCACTCGGAAAAGGCTACTTAGGGGCTAAGAAAGACTCTCCAAACTCTATATAAAGACCCTAGTAGGCAACTATAAGGGTGTGAATTATTCCCGCCAAGGGTATAGTCTTCCCACCAAGACGGAGAGCTAAAGGCAAGGAATTACTCGAAGGAAAGCCGACTGATCCATCTCAGAAGCCAGGATCTACATCAAGACAGAGGATCTCCCTTCAATCCTTTAGGAGTTTTGGGTTTTCTTATGTTTTGTTATTTTCTTTATTCTGAGATGTTTCTTTTTATAAATATGAACTAAAGCCCCAAATATCTAAGGGGGATGAAATCTAAGACGAATCTTGTTATTATTATTTGAACTATATGATAAATATTTGACTTGTTCTTAATTGTGTTTTTAACTCTTGAATTGATATTTCTGGGATATTAATTTAAGTTGAATGTGCTTATGCAGAGGAGCAAAATTCCCTGTATAGGAGTAGATCCAACACAATTAAGCGGAGTTGATCGCAGTCCTAGACATAGGACAACAAAAATCTGCTGGATTAGAGTCAAATCTAATATGGGGATCCATAGATTGAGTTAATGCAAGACTAGGGGTTTTAATTAGAAAGAGATTTCAATTAATCAACCTAGGATTAGTTGTTCTTATCCTCGACGGAGGTATTAACATAATTTAGGGATCTCTACGGATCAAGTCAAATAAAGAAACCGTCTAGTTCAGAGTTAGATAACAAGTGAAGTCTAGGTGGATTCTTCCTTAGGTATTGCCCTCATTAATCAGTTTTCCCAAAGCAATTTCCTAATTTATTTTTTGTCGCATCCTTAGTTTAGTTTAGAGTCAATTAGTTTACAACTAAACCCCTTTTTATTTCTTAGGCTAGATAATAGAGAGAAAGTCATTACTAGTACTTTTAGTTCCTTAGATTCGATATTCCGGTCTTGCTACTAGTTATACTACTATTTGATAGGTGCGCTTGCCTTTTATCGTGATAATAGTTAGTTTCCAGGTACGATCGATTTTATTACTTCATCAGATCACGAGATCAAGTTTTTGGCGCCGTTGCGAGGGAACTGAAATATTAGGAATACTCGATTCCTATTACTTTAGCCATTTTTACTTTTATTGCAATTTATTTTTTTTCTATTTTAGGTTTTTATTTACTAAAATTCTCTTTCCTTTCAGGTATCTCTAGTTTATGACTAGAAGAAACCCAGGAGGACCATTATTGTTTGACGACGACTTAGAAGCCACAGTTTGCAGAAATCGCAGAGAAATAAGAAGAAGCTTGCGATACCCAGAACAAGGACAGAAAGAAAAACATGAACCTACTGAAGAGATGGAGGCAAATCAAGATAATCAGCTACCTCCTGTGGTAGCCGCAAATCCTGTTGAGCAAAATCATGTTCCTCACACTATGTATGATTATGCTAAATCTAATCTAGCTGGTACTGAATCCAGTATTGTTAGGCCTACTATTGCTGCAAATAATTTTGAACTGAAACCTAACACTATACAGATGATACAACAGTTTGTTTAGTTTGATGGTCTGCTGGATGAAGATCCTAACGCTTATCTAGCCAATTTTTTGGAATTATGCGACACATTTAAAATAAATAGAGTTTTCGATGATGCCATTCGTCTTTGGCTATTTCCATTCTCTTTGAGGAATAAAGCTAAACAGTGGTTGAATTCTCTACCACGAGGGTCTATCACTACATGTGAACAAATGACCGAAAATTTTTTGCTTAAATATTGTTTGCCGGCTAAAACAGCTAAATTAAGGAGTGATATCTCTTCTTTTGTGCAGATGGATTTAGAAACATTTTACGATGCCTGGGAGAGATATAAGTATCTATTGAGAAGGTGCTCTCACCATAGTCTACCCCTATGGTTACAAGTTCAAACATTTCACAATGGTTTGAACCCCTCAACGAGGCAAATGATCAATGCAACCGCTGGTGGAATAATCAATAACAAGACACCAGAAGTAGCTTACGAATTTATAAAAGAGATGTCACTGAATAACTATCAGTGGCAAGTCATGAAAACAAAACCGCAAAAAGCTGCCAGGGTTTTTAATGTTGATGCAGTCACAATGCTGTCAAATCAGGTAGAACTCTTAAATAAAAAGATTGATAATTTTGTTGGTTCTATGTAGGTACACCCAGAGATGCAATGCGACTCAAACCTACGAAATATGTACAATCCCGATTACTCCTCCTATCGACATGGCATAGAAACCGAGCAAGCCAACTATATGGGTAATAATTCTAGATCTCAAAATAACTCTTATAGTAATACTTACAATGCAGGTTAGAGGAACCACCCAAGTTTCTCATGGGGAGGTCAAGGAAATCAAAGGCAACCACTCCCTCCGGGATTTCAACAACCACCGTTACAACAAGAGAAAAAGCTGAACCTTAAAGAAATGCTCATAAAATTTATCGCCGTATCAGAAACTCATTTTTAGAACATCAAGACAGCACTTAAAAACCAATAGGCTTCCATTCAAGGACTCGAAACTCAAATAGGCCAGATCGCTAAGCTAATTTTTGAAAGGCCATAAGGAGGTTTGCCGAGCAACATTGAAACTAACCTTAAGGAACAACTTCATGCCATCGACACGATTGATAAAAGAGGGTTAGCCAAAACCACAGCAGAGCCAACTGAGGTAAGTAAAGGTAAAGACGAGGTAAGTTACAAAGAAGCAGTTGTCAAAGAGTATAAGCCTCGTGTCTCATACCCATATGTGATAAGAAAAGACCGCACAGACGAGCAATTCGGTAAATTTCTTAAACTCTTAAAGAAATTACATATTAACTTACCGTTTATTGAAGTTCTTTTGCAGATGCCAAACGCTGTTAAGTTTTCAAGAGAACTCTTGACAAACAAACGAAAGCTAGATGAGACATCTCATGTAGAATTGAATGCAGTGTGCTCAGCAATTTTGCAGAATAAGTTACCCGACAAACTAAAAGATCCAAGGATTTTTACAATTCCTTGTTTACTTGGTAGTTTAGACGTAAAAAATGCTTTAGTTGATTTAGGGGCTAGTATTAATGTAATGCCATATAAATTGTTTAAACAACTAGGTCTTGGGAAACCTAAACAAACTAAGATGAGCATCCAATTAGCTGATAAAACCATTAGATTTCCTAAAGGTATAATCAAAGATGTGCTTGTCAAAATTGATAAATATATATTTCCAGTCGACTTTGTTGTTCTAGACATAGATGGAGATAGCAATGTACCTCTAATCCTAGGGCGACCCTTTTTAGCAACTGCTAGAACCATAATTGATGTAGGCACAGGTGAGCTCACACTTCATGTAAGTGATGACAAAGTTACTTTGCAGGCTTGTAAATCTAATAAGACTGTTGATGAGAAAAATATTATTACGAGCCCTGATAATAAGAATGATCTCACCGCCTAACCTTTTTTGCAGGACACCCTTCACATAGGTCAGATCAAATAACAGACGAGTCCATCTAAGGAAAACATACATGAAGAGCGAATGCTTCAGATTAAGGAACTAGATGAGTGGCTGAACTATCAACAAGAGAAGTCCAAAATATGCCACACTAAAACAGAGCATCACAATGATAAACCTAAGGTAAAAACGAATCAATTTCAGGTAGGGGATAAGGTATATTTAGAAGAGGAAGATCCTCAAATTTTGAATTCAAAAGATTAGATAGGTGACACCCCTTCCTTCACGGTAATGAAAATCATTCCCTATGGCACAGTCGAGATAACAGACAAGACACTCGGCACTTTTAAGGTAAATTATACTCGACTCAAACCTTATGTTGATAAAAAAACTTAAAGCAGGATAGAAGAGTTCTAACTCTTCAAACCATCGTGACTGAACAAGCTTGAGAAAAGTCAAGCTTAGACTATAAACAAGCGCTTCTCAGGAGGCAACCCGAGCACTGACATAGTAAAGTTTTTTATTTAAGCTCTCTAATTCATCAACTAACCTTCTGAACGCAGATTTCCCAGAACCACACAACCAGATACACAGACGTGCCTAAGGTCGTGACACCCCACGATTAGAAACACGGCCGTACGATATGGCCGTGTATGAGCAGGACAAAATTTCCCCCAAACACACAGGCTACGACAAAGAGCCACGACCGTGCAATATGGTCGTGGCCAATCCTGACAATTCGACACGGGCGTGAGACACGCCCGTGCCCTAACCCTGTGGTCAAACCTACCAATTTAGACACGAGTGTGTGAGACTAGACACGGCTGTGGGAGAAT
Organism: Gossypium stocksii; assembly: GCA_020496765.1. Lineage (NCBI taxonomy): Eukaryota > Viridiplantae > Streptophyta > Magnoliopsida > Malvales > Malvaceae > Gossypium > Gossypium stocksii. The sequence continues at coordinate 70,350,192 of CM035622.1, forward strand.
TGAACACCAAAAGCTACGACCATGTTATATGGTTGTGTATCCCAACACGCTTGTGCTGACCAACCGTGTTCACACCCATAGGTCCACGAAACACAAGGGCCAACCCCAAGGACAGACGGGTGTGTGCCACGGCCGTGTACCCAATCCCCTATTTCTTTATTTTCAGTTTTAATTTTCTTTACTCCATATTTTTCCTTTTTTTTATTTTGCACTTCATTCCTTATCGAGTAATACTTGAATTCCCCACGCATTTGTGTTTATTCTCTCCAGTCACTTAGAAGCATGAACTTCAAATAAGTCATTTCTCTGACTCAGCTTCCAATTCAAGGAATACTATCCAATTTTTAGGGAGTTTCACTTATCTCCCTATATTATGATTTTATGCTATATTGTTACTAACTTTATCTTTGTACATTGAGGGCAATGTACATCTTAAGTGTAGGGGGAATTCACTTTCACTCTTTGTATCATTCTTAATTCCCTGAATTTTACTCATTTTCTTTTTGCATTATTCTCAAATCCTAAATCTTTACTTTTACACATAGGATGAATTCTGATTGATTTATGATTTTTATTAATATGTTGAGAATTAAGACATAGGTACTTATGCTTTGATTATTCAAACTTTAAGACATTAGAGAATCAAGCTTGATAAGTTGAAATTTTTGAGAATTTAAGTTTTTCTAGGTTGTTTTCCCTAATTTTAAGTGTTATCTTAAGATTTGAAAATCGCAAAATTGACATCAAAAGCTATAATTCTGGTGAGATTTTTGAACCTTTTGAGCATACATCCTTTCGTGCTCACTTTTATTGTTACTTTGAGTGAGTCAATACTAATATGTTATTCTAGAACTTGCTTCGATTATACATGTCGAGACCACATCATTGATTTGATATACCGAAATGATAAAGGCACTTAGGTTTTAACCCACTTACTCCATAAAAGCCTACCTCCATAAAACCCTAGTGAACCCCATTGAGCCTAACAAACTATTCCTTGACTTACCTTCAAATTAACCTATAACCCAGTTTTTGTTGAATTCTCTTCAACTATTTTGATCCCTATTTTTGTCGAGATTTGAATTGAGTAATTATCTAGCTTTGTTCTCCGTTTCAGCTTGTTAAATATTTGATTTGTTCTTAAAAAAAAGGTGTATATACAGTTAATTTCGTTGTAATTCATATTTCAGTTGTAATTTAATATTTTTGCATATTTCTATTATAAGCTTCCGAACCCAAAATAATGTTATCCAAAAGAAGATGCTTAGCTCTAGGGATATGTTTCAGTGATATAGATTTTCCTAGTTAGATGATTTTTCAATTCAATATCGATTCTAACCCTCTTTTTCAGCTTGTGGCAACACCCCTAACCAAAGCCCCATTACAACCATTGAAAGACCTTTTGATCGATGTGTCATATCAATCTATAGTGGTGGAGATGTGATTTTCATGCAGGCTTATGGTAATAACTTTTCATATTGATTAATGAGTGCTTAATTTCTGAACCCTAAACACTTCGAGTGGATAGAGTGAACCTTTAGTGATGATGTTAACTCTTTTTGATTTTTTTAGTTTAAAGTAATTACCTAGAAGAACGAAAGAAACATATATTTCTTTGCTAAAATTCTCAACTTAGATTGTTTGAGACTTTGATCTTCTTGTGGTTGAATTTTCATTGTATGATTACTTATGGATTAGTTTGAAACATTATTGATAAGGATTATAAGTTGAGAAGAATGATTTTTAATTGTGAGTTGAGACTTTGCTTAAGGACAAGTAAAGGCTTAAGTGTGGGGGTATTTGATAAACTCTAAATTATACATATTTCTATCCCACATTTAGTACATTTATGGATGAATTATCATTGAATTTGTGGAATTTGATGCTTCTAATCCTTTAATTTCATGTTTTATACTTAGGTGAGTATAAGGAAGAGAAAAGAGCAAGGAACGGGCCAAAAATGGGTAAATTAGGCCCAAATAAATAATCAACACTGCCTAGAAGTTCGTCACACGGGCGTGTCATACGGCTGTGCCACATAAACATGCTCGAGCACGGCCCAACATCGACTCACACGGGCGTGGCACACGGGCGTGTCCTTGTCGTGATGAAGTTTAATTTCACTCGGAAAATTCTACTTAGGGGCTAAGAAAGACTCTCCAAACTCTATATAAAGACCCTAGTAGGCAACTACAATGGTGTGCATTATTCTCGCCAAGGGTATAGTCTTCCCACCAATACGGAGAGCTAAAGGCAGGGAATTACTCGAAGAAAAGCTGACTGATCCATCTCAGAAGCCATGATCTACATCAAGACAGAGGATCTCCCTTCAATCCTTTCAAGAGTTTTAGGCTTTCTTATGTTTTGTTATTTTCTTTATTCTGAGATGTTTCTTTTTATAAATATGAACTAAAACCCCAAATATCTAAGGGGGATGAAACCTAAGACGAATCTTATTATTATTATCTGAACTATATGAGAAATATTTGACTTGTTCTTAATTGTATTTTTAACTCTTGAATTGATATTTTTGGGATATTAAGTTAAGTCGAATGTGCTTATGCAGAGGAGAAAAAGTCCCTATATAGGAGTAGATCTGACACAATTAAGCGGAGTTGATCGCAATCCTAGACATAGGACGACAAAAATCTACTGGATTAGAGTCAAATCTAATATGGGGATCCATAGATCGAGTTAATGCAAGACTAGGGGTTTTAATTAGAAAGAGATTTCAATTAATCAACCTAGGATTAGTTGTTTTTATCCTCAACGGAGGTATTAACATAATTTAGGGATCTCTATGGATCAAGTCAAATGAAGAAATCGTCTAGTTCAGAGTTAGATAACAAGTGAAGTCTAGGTGGGTTCTTCCTTAGGTATTGCCCTCATCAATTAGTTTTCCCAAAGCAATTTCCTAATTTACTTTTTGTCACATCCTTAGTTTAGTTTAGAGTCAATTAGTTTACAACTAAACCCCTTTTATTTCTTAGGCTAGATAATAGGGAGAAAGTCATTACTAGTACTTTTAGTTCCTTCGATTCGATATTCTGGTCTTGCCACTAACTATACTACTATTCGATAGGTGCGCTTGTTTTTTATCGTGATAATAGTTAGTTTCTAGGTACAATCAATTTTATTACTTCATCAGATCACGATCAATGTTATTACTATACATGTATACTGGATTGAATGTATGTACTGATAACCATGTATATAGCATATCATTTATTGTATGTTGCATTGCATGGGGTTGAGATGATGATATTGGAGGAAGTGTACTGAAAAGCTTTAAGCCTATTGACTGGCAGCTCGACTGCATTATATTGATGTGTGCCGCATTCGATATAGCTTGAAAGTGTAGGGATGGGTGGGTGCTTTATACCCCACAGTTAGTGTAGGGATGGGCAAAGATGGTGTATTAGAGGCTGGTGGGTAGGATTCTGCATTCTGTCCACTACATACATGACTATTACTGTGATGGGCTAAGGGCACAATGCATAGCTATTACTGTACTGAAATGGGCTAAGGCCCAAACTACTAATGATACTGTAATGGAATTAGTCCCCGAATTGTACTAACTGTTATTGTGTTTAACTGTATGTTTGTCAACTCACCCCTTTTATCTTATCTATACAGGTGATCCTCAGACATAGATGGATAGGTGCGGTGGAGGACTCAACGGTGGCCACTGTTATTAAACTTTATGTTTTATGATCTATGATTTATGGTTATATTTTCATGGGCAATTTTTGATGTAATTTTGGGACTTTTGGACTTTGTTTAACTATAAAACTTTATTTGGTTTTGCGTGAATTTATAACGGCTAATTGTAGGAAAACTCGTTTTACAAAAAAAGAAGTTAAAGATTTCTCTAGAACACACGAACACTTAAAATGTTTTCAAAGCTTCCGTAATGAACATTGTTTTCTTAAATTAACAGGTTAAGTGTGTATTACGGATTTTAGAAATTAATAAGAGATAACAAATAGTAATAACATGAAAATATTCTCTCGTAACAACTTAGATTTCAAACACACTATGATGTGACATTGCTAGATTCGACAGTAACGTCTAGGCCGGGTTTGGGGTGTTACAAGAATACTCAAGAAGGCTTTTAACAGAATGCTCATCCGAGCTATAATATCTGTAAAAAATACAGGACTATAATCAATACGGGAAAATCACGTGTCCATCGAATTTCATTTATTTAAACGGGACTTAACATTTTTTGAGTATTTATCGGATATGTGATCATTTCTTATATTTGTTACATTTATAAAATTTACATATACACATTCATTAGAAATTCAATCAATTTCACATACATGATAATTCTATAATTCACATACAAATCATTCATATCAATTCAAACATATAATTACATAATTTAGTTACACAAACTTACCTCGACAATTATTCGTGTATGTACAGCTACTAATCCAACATTTCTCTCTTACTCTTTCTAACTCTGAATTTGGCCTATCCGAATCTATATGAGGAAATTTAGCATCAATTCATACTCAATTCAATCAATTTACATTTTAGGCAAAATTACCATTTTGCCCCTAAACTTTTAATAAATGATGATTTCATCCTTAGGCTCGGAAAATGAAATTCTTGCAATTTAATTCTTATTCCAAGCCTAACTGAATTTTACATGTAACATTTATAGCCCATGTATTTCATAAAATTCAGAATGTTTCAATAAATTTCACATTTTTACAATTTAGTCCCTAAATCATATTTTCATAACAATTCACTTTGTAAAAGTTGTTTATCTTTCAATAACCTTTAATTTTCTACCATAAATTTCAAAATTATAGCATATTCATCCATGGAAAAACTTTGATACTTTGAAAACTTTGCAAATTAATCCCCAAAATAGATTAGATTAGGTTACTACGATCTCGGAAATATAAAAATTATTAAAAACAGATCAAGAAAACATACATTATTAAGCCTGATTAGTTTCCTTTCTCTCGCCTAGGGTTTCCATAACATTTTAGGGAATAAGATATATTTGATGATATTTTCTTTTTGTTTATTATTTATCACCACTATTTTTTTATCTTTCCAATTTTTTCCTTTTCTTTATTTTATTTTCCATGGATGAATCATCATCCTTAATCACCAAGAATTTTTAAATGGTCTTTTTACCATATAAGGACCTCTACTTTAAAGTTCTATAGCTATTTAATCCCCTTAGCTATTAGAACTCAACTTTTGCACTTTGTGTAATTTGGTCCTTTATCAAGTTAGACATGTAACCAATAAAATTTCTTTACGAAATTTTCATATAACATTTCCATCATACTATAAATCATAAAATAATATTAAAATAAATTTTCTTTTCAGAATCGGATTTGTAGTCCTGAAATCACTATTTTGATTTCATTGAAAACGAGCTATTACATAGAGAGATAAAGATAAGGAAGAAAGATTTGGGTTTGGGTTAATGATTATTTATAAAGGAAATGTGCAGAGAATAAAGAAAAAGGTTGTTAAGAAAAAAAAAAAGAGAATTTAATCGTTAATTCTAGCATAAGTTTACGTTTGTTTGTTGGTTTGTAGATGTATTTTGATTCAATTGAATGATAGTGTTTAATTTTGTGTCCTAGGTAATCACTCCCCTTTTTCATATGTTTTTGGATTAAATTTCATACCAAACATGTCAGCTTGTTTTTCATGGTCTAATCCGCAAATTCAAACAGAGAAGTTAAGGAAAAAGAAAATGAAAAAAGGAAGGTTATTTGTCATTCCACTTCAATCAAATGGTACTGGGTCTAGATATTCATATACATCGATGGGTTTAGTTCAAGAAAATGGATGGCATGTATTGCTTGATGCAACTGCATTAGGTGCTAAAGAAATAGAGACTTTAAGGCTTTTATTGTTTGACCCTGATTTCCATATTTTTCATTTTTCAGAGTTTTTTGTGAAAACCCATCAGGGTCTTGCTGCTTGTTTATCAAGAAATCCATTGGTTTATCTGTTTGAAAGGTTCAACCACTAATTGGATCGTGAGCCTTGTTCCACCATTGAAGCTTGAAGCACCCAAGGACAGGCATCATTGCATGAAATTGAGGAAATAATAGATTCAAGAACCAGTAACACCCTACAATGCAAGGCCTTGGACCATGCAAATTCATTAGGTCTTATACTAATAAGTAGCAGAACAAGGAGCTTGATTAACTAGTTGGTCAATGCATTGATGAGTCTCCAACATCCATATTCAGAAACTGGAATCCATGCTGTCAAAATCTATAGCCCAAAAGTACTGTTTGATTGAGGTCCAACAGTGGCTTTCAATGTATTTGATTGGAAAGGGAAAAGGATTGATCCTGGATTAGTACAAAAATTGACTAATATGAACAATATTTCATTGTACATTGGGTGTTTACAACACATTTGGTTCAGTATTAAACATGAAGAAATGAAGGAAAAAGATGAGTTTCAGCCTCGGATAGATGTTACAGCTTCAATTGGGTTCCTCACTAGTTTTGAAGACATTTATAGGCTTTAGATATTTATTTCAAGGTTCTTGGATGATGATTTTTTAGAGAAAGAGAAATGGAGATATAAAGCTATTAATCGAAAAACAATTGAAATTTAGTCCAAGAACTTGTTAATTCTTTCATTCTTTGTATATTATTGTCTGGTATGAACTTTATTTGTATATTATTGTCTGGTATGAACTTTAGCCCAAAAATTATGATCTAGTATCAAAATTTGTAATATTAATTATGGTTTGAAGTTAATTTATTATTATTATTCAATCTTTATTTTTTTTTATAACACAATTAGGAATCATTTATTTGCTTTTGTTGTTTTCAATTTATGATTGCTAATATATTTAATTTAATGTATTTATTTATAAATAAATCATTGTAATATATGTAAAAATAATGTAAACTATAATTTTTAATATTTAAAATAATAAACTCGAGATGAAAAAATAATAAATCTTAATTGTATATTTGTTTCATTTAAAACAGTTTTTATAAAATATTTTTAGAAAATTTTCCAAACACTAGAAAAATTTTACAGAGATCTATTTAAACACTAGAAAATATTAACATTTATAGAAAAGTAAGACATTTTCCAAAAATTATTTTCCAGAAACCATTTTCAATCAAACAAACGAGCCCTAAAGTTACGTTTAGTTTTCATGTCAATTTCTTATAAATTTGTTTAAACTAAAGTCACATTTATTATTATTTGTGTCAAAAAATTACTTTTTAGAATATATTTTTAAGGGTACTTTTGAGTATCAAATTTAGGGATTAGTTACATCATCACAATAGTAACTTTAGTTTTATTAATTTTGTTTGTGCCATGCATGTAGGAGAAAAATACCGTAAAAGTAGAGTGAAAAATAACTCGACACTTATGAGAGTTAAGTTCAAAGTTTAGTAGTTTGATTTAGGAATTAATTTTAACAGCTAGCTCAACCAACTTATTAAATATAGTAGAAGTCAACAACTATAGCAATTGACTTTTACTCAATAAATACCCCATCCTAGTTCAATTTTATGAGTTTACCTCTCTTGATTTAAATAAAAAATCAAGTCTAAAAAGTTAATTAAGCAAATACTTAAATGTTACTTTAAATTAATTATTAATTAAAATAATTAAATAATTCTACTTAAATAACTTACACAATCAATTATAATTCTACTAAAATCATGATAATTTTATCATATTCGAATTTATGTACAAATTTATTTAATTATTTGAATAAAATTACATTACAATGACTACTTTATTTAATTTTCACTTTAGACCCAGTTATTTAATTTTTTTACCCAATTAAGTAATAATCTAAATAAACTAAAGGGTAAACTACAAAAATAGTCACTTTTGTTTGCCACAGATTACATATTAGTCACTTATGTTTGAAATATTATATTTTAGTCACTTACATTATTGTTTTGTTACAAAGTGGTCACTCTACCGTTAAGCTCTGTTACTTCCCTAACGGTGATCCTACGTGGCAGTTCAACTGGGTTTTAAATGCCAACTTGGATGTCCTACGTGGTAGTCTAAATTCAAAACCTATTTTCATCCTAGCAACTAGACATCCAAGTTGGCATTTAAAACCCATTTAGGCTGCCACGTAGGACTGCCGTTAGGGAGGTAAATGAGTTTAACAGTAAAGTGACCACTTCGTAAGAAAATGATAGCATAAGTGACTAAAACGTAACATTTCAAACATAAGTGACTAATATGTAATTTAAGGCAAACAAAAGTGATCATATTTGTAGTTTACCCTAAACTAAATTATTCCTAAGTTATCTTTTGTAACACCCTTTACCCGACTTGATTGTCGGATCTTAGCTACAAGATGCTACATTCGTTGTCAAAATAACTATAGACAATTATACATCATTCAATCATTCAAACATGTAAATCAACATTAATCACATTTATAATATGTTATACAATCATTTCCAAGTCTCACACAAGCTTACGAAAGTTCTTTTGCTAAGAATATGAATTATGACCAAAACGTAAAGTTTTAAAAATCTCAGACTGACATCACGACTTCTTAACTCAATGAGTTACGTTGTGATGCCCCTCACTATTGGACAAGGTTGCGACGTCATAAGAAGGGACAAAGCCAGACCCTACCAGAGTTAGAGGTAGGCGCAAGAGCTATTTCATGTATATAATGGGGCACCCTTAGAGGCCACACCTCAGGGTCTTGAACAATCTCATCTATAATTTGTTCATCAAATTAAAACTTGTAAATAAATATTTTGGTTATTCAATGAACCAAATTTGTAAGAATTTATTTTTAGTATGAAATAAGTCTTTGCAGTAGTTAATGGTTGGAAGGCTAGGTGGTCCAAGTACGTAGTAAATTCAGTTAGAAGTTTGTTAAGATATTCGGATTGATTGCGACATTCAGTACCCGAACTTGGCAAAAGGGTCGGGTATAGGGTGTTACATAACTTTTTACTAAGTTCACATGGGCATTATTTCAATATACATATCATTAAAAATCCTTGTATTTGATCATGGAATTCATTTACATGTCTTGTAATCATTAAATTTTCATATTTGTACCCTATACTATTACATAATAACTAATGAACGCACGAAATTTCAATTTAGTCCACAATTAGCCAAACATGCCAAATTTACTAGAATTCTAATTCTATCTAAATATTTATATATATATATATATATATATATATATGAATCAAAACACAACGTTAAATAAACTAGTAAGTGCCATATGAACTTATCTGTTCAAAATATGAAAAGAGAGTATACTTTATGATCAAATCTGCAATTTTAGCTTTTTCCCAATTAACTTCAATTCGATCCAATTCTTGATCTATAAAAATATGCTATGATATGCATGATCCTATAGAAATTTACTTTTCAATTCCTTAAATTTTAAATTTTATTCAATTTAGTCCCTAAACTCGGAATAGCATAACTTGTGATTCCTAGCTTCGAGTTAAAATCCAATTTCATGAATTTTCATTAGAGACTTTACTGTAGTGACCCGAAAGTCAATGGTGTCGAAAATTATGGTTCCAAAATGTGTTTTTAGTAAACCATGCTCGTAAATAGTAATATTTAACATTTATAGGGCTAGTGTAGAAATATGTTAAAATTTGGTTTAGTAATTTTATTTAATTGATAATTAATTAGGGTACAAGTGTAATGATTCTAAAGTCAATGTTATTGGATAATGCAGTTTTGGGACCCTGTTTCTATAAATCGAACCTCTAAATATTATTATCTAACACCCTTAACCCGGCTTAAACGTTATGATCGACTCTGGTGGTGCACATGAGAGTGTTTTTTACACCGTATTATCCTAAAAACTGTTCCAATTGTTATCTTTTACTTAACTTTGAAAAACATATACTGATTAATTTCGTAACTCAGTGTGTACATCCACATAGTTCAGCATGCATACAATCAGATAATAGAATACAGTTATATTTCGGGCCTGAGCCCTTTACAGGTTTGGTGTGGGCTTTGGCCTACTCAGAAACAGAATCAGATACAGTTGGGCCCTAGCCCATACAGTTAAATATTGCATGCATATCAGATCAGATTATCAAAAACATGCCCACCAACCCTGCACACCATCCTTTTCCAACCCTACACACCATGTGGGGATAAAATCGACTCACTCAGCCCTACATACCAAGTATGGAGATAAAATCAACCCATCCATCCCTACACACCATAAGGTACCGTGAAACAGCGCATATCAGATATATGCAGCATAGCTACCAGATAACAGGCTTAGAAGCCTTTCAGATACTTTTTTCACTTCATCAATAATCCCACCCTAATGCAATGCAATCATACATAATGGCATGCTGCATTGCAGATAAACAGAACAAATATCAAAATCTAGAACAGTACAGCACACATGTTAAATATCACATGTTTAAATCATATATCATAATATCATATCACAAATAAGGGGGCTAAGATATCCTTATCGACCCAGTTACAGGTCACAGTCGACTTGGGCGATCCGTGCAACCTTACAGTACATTTCGAAAAAATGGGCTCACACGCTCATGTGGCCTGCTCGTGTGGGCCTACGCGCCCGTGTAGCCTAAACAGCCCAAATTGGCCTTGCCCGTGTTTATCACACAGCCTGGCCCAAAATCTCACACGTTCGTGTGGGCCTACATACCCGTGTGGCCCACACGACCCAATTGGCTGGCCCGTATCTCGTACACGACCTCACCGGCCTCACACGGCCGTGTTCGTCACACTCATGTCGCATGCGCACTACCTAATTCGTCGATCACATGGCCCTGTCTCGCCACATAGCCTCCACACGGGCAGTCCACACGCCCATAACATCGACAGTATGTTTTTCGATTTTCACCGAATCTCATTTTCTGTGCAATCGGAGTACACACCTAGACTTTTTTAGAAGTGTCCCTCCTAATGCTTCCAAAACCTTAAACGAATATCAGCGAATTCCACCCACCTAACTCGCTGTTCGAAAATGAAGAACAATCTATTGATTAGTTCCAAAAACGCAAAACAACCGATGCCAAAGGAAAATGAACATAATAAAATGAAAAGAAAAATAAGGGAAGAACGAAAGAGGAAAATGGCAATAAGGTGTGGAGGAATTTCGGCAGTAGGAGGGAATTTCAGGGAGAAAACGACATAGAGTCTTTTGAAAAAAAGATGAGAAATTAAATTTTGGAAATAATGAAATTTGCATATTCACAAACCCCTATTTTTCTCCACAATCTACTCCTAGAATCACTCTCCCACATCCCACTTCACAACCAATACTTAAAGTCTCAATTTTACCCATCTCTTGCCAAAATCAATAGCAAAAATAAACCTCTTTGCACAAGCAAGGGTTTGAAAACTGGACCTCAAGCATAACAACAGTCCACTTAACCACCAGACTAGCATGCCCATTCTGACATATTCTTACAAATAAATATTTTTAAGCCTATTAACCAAGGGTAAGGCTTTATTCAATAAAAACCCAAAATTTTGCCAAACAAGTGGCTTGAACTTGGGACCTCCCACACATACCCAGAAAACTTAACTACTGAAGCAAATAGATATTTGTGTCCAATTAAAGTAGAAACATGTTTATAAAATTTGAGGCGTTACAGCTCTACCCCCTTAAAGAAAATTTTGTCATCGAAATTTTATCTGATTAGAAAAGCTGAGGACACTGTTGTCACATCGAATCCTCTGGCTCCCAAGTATCCTCCTCAGTGCTATGATTTCGCTACAGCACCTTTACCAAGGGAATAGATTTCTTTAGTAGAACCTTAACGTCGTGATCTAGAATCTGACCTAGCTCCTTCTCGAACCTTAGATCTGGTCTAATCTCAATCTCCTCCATAGGTACAATGTGCGTGGAATCAGAGTGGTAACGTCTTAACATCGAGACATGGAACACATCAAGTATGCGATCTAACTCTGGATGTAGCTCTAACTAATATGCGACTTTCCCCACTCACTTCAGAATCTGGTACGGCCCAATAAATCGAGGGCTCAGCTTGTACTTGCGATCGAACCTTAGAACCTTCTTCCATGGTGAGACTTTAAGAAAAACCAAGTCCCCCACAGAATATTCGATGTTCTTTCTCTTTAAATTAGCATAGGACTTTTGTCTATCAGAAGTCGCTTTTAATCGCTCTCGAATCAATCGGACTTTGTCCTCAGTCTCTACTACCAACTCTAAACCCAGAATACGTCGCTTACCCAACTCAGTCCAGCACAAGGGAGTGCGACACTTACGACTATATAGTGCCTCGTAAATTGCCATCTGTATACTAGACTGGTAACTATTGTTGTAAGAAAACTTCGCTAACAGCAAGTACTCCTCTAAACTACCTCAGAAATCAATTACACAGCTCCTTAACATGCCCTCCTGTATCTAAATCACCCTCTCTGACTGAATATCTGTCTGAGGATGGAAAGCAGTACTGAAGTCTAATCTCGAACCCAAAGCTTCATGAAGCTTCTGCCAGAACCATGACGTGAAACAAAGATCCCTATCAGAAATGATCGAGACAGGAACCTCATGTAGCCTCACTATCTCTGAAACATAGAGTTTAGCCAATTTCTGTAGGGAGAAGTCTGTCGTAACCGGAATAAAGTGAGCAAACTTGGTCAATCGATCCACAATGACCCATACAGAATCCTTTTTAGTGGGTGTTAGAGGCAACCTACAAACGAAGTCCATTGTCACTCGCTCTCATTTCCATATTGGTACTTTTTACTGGCTGTAGCAAACCTGAAGGCAACTAATGCTCAGTCTTAACCTACTGACAAGTCAGACAGTGAGCAACAAAATCAGTAACCTCACATTTCAACCCTGGCTACCGGTATAACTCTCGGAGATTTCTATACATCTTGTTTCCACCAAGATGCATAGCATAAGGGCTACTATGCTCTTCCCTCAGAAACAACAGTCTCAAATCTTTATCACTATTAATCCTAAAATCCGTAGTAGCACAAGTCTCAACCTGACGGAAACGCAACTCAAGAGACTTATCTCCTATCTTTTTATCTCTGATCTAATTAATCCATATTGGTTTCACTTGCAGCTCAGCCAACAGACTCTCACAGTAAAAAAAACTCAGTCGAGCGAACATTGCCTTTAGGTCGATCACAGCCCTATGGCTTAGCGCATCGGCCACCACATTGGCCTTACCAAGATGATACTCAATATTGCAGTCATAGTCCTTAAGAAGTTCAACCCATCGTCATTGCCTAAGGTTTAAATCCTTCTAAGTGAAGAGACACTTGAGGCTCTTGTGATTAGTGTAAATAGTGCACTTTTCACCGTACAGATAACGCCTCCAGATCTTAAGAGTAAAGACTATCGCTGCCAACTCCAACTCATGTGTCAGATAGTTAGCCTCATGAGTCTTGAGCTGATGAGATGCATAAGTCACCACCTTACCATTTTGAATCAAAATGCAACCTAAACCCATATGCGACGCATCACTGTACACTACAAACTCCTTACCAAGCTCAAGTTGTATTAGAATAGGAGCCTGAGTCAAAACTATCTTAAGCTTCTCAAAGCTCTCCTGCTGTACATCAGTCTAAATGAAAGGGACTCTCTTTCGTAGCAACTTAGTCAACGGAGCTGCAATCAAAGAGAACCCTTCTACGAATCCTCAATAATATCCTGCCAACTCCAGAAAGCTACAAATCTTAGACACACTTTTCAGTTGTTTCCAATCTAACACAGCCTCAATCTTTCGAGGATCCATATGAATCTCCTTAGCAGACACCACATGTCCCAAAAAAGTTACCTCTCGAATCTAAAACTCACACTTAAAGAATTTCGCATACAACTGTTTCTCGCGCAGAGTCTGTAGAACAACCTTGAGATGCTCATTATGCTCATCCTCGGACTTAGAATACACCAGAATGTCGTCGATAAACACAACTACAAATTGATTTAAGTAGGGCTGGAATACTTAATTCATCAAGTCTATAAATGTCGCTGGTGCATTAGTCAAACCAAAAGGTATAACGAGTCCTAAATGTCGTCTTATGCATATTGGTATCCTTAACCCTCAACTGATGGTATCCTGAACGCAGATTGATCTTAGAGAACACTAAAGCCCCTTTGAACTTGTCGAATAGATCATCTATCCTTGGTAGTGGGTACTTATTCTTAATCGCCAACTTATTTAATTGACGGTAGCCAATACACATCTTCATCGTATTGTCCTTCTTCTTTATGAATAGAACAAGTGTTCCCCATAGTGACACACTGGGACGAATAAACCCACGATCCAACAACTCCAGTATTTGAGCTTTAAGTTCCGTTAACTCCTTCGGTGCCATTCTGTAAGGGGCGACAGTCACAGGAGCTATACTAGGAATCAACTCGATCTTAAACTCTACCTCTGGGCTCGGAGGCAATCCTAGTAATTCCTATGAGAAAACATCTAGAAATTCCCTCACAGCTCAGATGTCCTTAATCAAAGAGTCCACAGAATCCAAAACACTGATGTAGGCCAAGAATGCCTCACATCCCTTCTTACTAACTTTTCTGCCACCAAAGTAGATACCACATTACTCAAATAGTCTCGTCGTTCCCTAATCACGACTACCTCATCATCCTCTTCGGTCCTCAGAACAACCCTTTTCGTAGCATAATCTAGACTTACTCGGTGTTTAACCAGCCAGTCCATACCCAATATCAAATCGAACTCTCCAAAGGGAAGCTCCACTAGGTCAGTCAAGAATATAGTCCCTTGGACCTCTAACGGTAAATCTCTAAATAGTTTACTAACTCCAATAGACTACCCCAACGGACTCACCACTGCTATCTCACTAGAAGTGCTCTCAAATGGAATCCCTAAGGTCTCAGACACAGTACTAGCTACGTAAGAGTGTGTAGAGCCTATGTCTATCAATCCAAAGTAAGGTACATTAAAGATTAAAGACGTACCCATAAAGACGTCCAGAGCATCTCCATCCTCACGATGAAGAGCAGTATAAACCAGTACAGGCTGCCTCACCTCAGTCGGTCCAGCACCTCTGCCCAGTGCTCTTTGCCCTCGGCCCATGCCATTACCACCCCTGGTCTGATCTCGGCCCATGCCATTATCACCTCAGTAGTCGGAGCTTGCATCTGATTAGTCTTCAATAGACAGTCCTTAACATGTTGCTCAATAGACCCATACCACAAACAAGCTCCAGTAGCCCTCCAACACTTGTCCAGATGGCGTTTATTACAAAGCCGACAAATCGCCACCCTAGCAGGTGCAACAGTAGACCCAACTCTCATGGGCCCATTAGTCTGGCCTTTTTCTTAGGCCTCATCCCATTATTCAAAGGCTTAGAATCCCTCTTAGCTTTCCCCTTCTCTCGATTTTAGCACTCTAAGCGCTTCATCTCTTCGACAATTTTGCCTTTTCAACCAATGCTGAGAAATCCCGCACCCTCTAAGAAGCTATCAGAACATGCAGATTGTCTCGAAGACCATCCTCAAACAGAACATAATGCTCATACTCAGTCACCACCATGAATCGCGTATAACGGTTCAGTCTTAAGAACTCGTCCTCATACTTGACTACCGAACGGTCCCCTTGTATGAGATTAAGGAACTCACGTCTCCTAGTATCGACATAACTGGCCCCCACATATTTATATTTACTTTGGAAGGTTGTCTTAAACAAGTTCCATATCAGTCGATCAGGCTGAGTGCCTTCTTTAACAGTGAGCCACTACTGGTATGCCTCGTCGCGAAGTAGTGAAACAGCCCCCTTGAGCTTCTGCTCATTAGTGAAATCCCAATCATCCATAATGCGTTCCGTGGCCTCCATCTAGTACTCGGCCACATTAGGAGCAACCCCAGCGATGCCTCTGAATAACTTAGCCCCATTGGACAGGATTTGTTCTGTAACCGACCCACGACCCCCAGATCCAATGTTGGTTCTAGCGACCCTCTCCAATATCCATATCATGGCTTTGGACAATGTGTCGTCCCTAGTCGCTCGATCATAACACCTTGACCCAGTCTCTGTAACAGGTGACACCGGTGTCTCACTAGTGTCCAGATTCAGAATCATATCTGATGTGAAAGACTCAGCTCGAGCCCCTCTATGGCCTCTACCTCAGCCTCTAGTACCCCATCCATGAATACCGCATGTCCTTATCATAATTTTAGACTTATCTGTTTAATAGTTCTATGCAAATCAATTTACAGTTTCGATATGTTATTAACAGATATTTTAAACAGTACAATATCAGAAGTTTATGCAGTACATGAGAGTGTATTTGAAACCGTATTGTCCTAAAAATTGTTCCAGTTGTTATCTTTTACTTAAATTTGAAAAACGTATACTGATTAATTTGCTTTAAAATCCTCTCTTCTACGCGGAAGCTTTCAAAACCGTTCATGCATACAAAAACCTTTATAAGTACAAAAACCCTTAATTTATTTTAGGAAAAACGTATTTTGTTGTGTTTCAAATTGATAGTCAATAGTAACTATTTTAAATCCCAAAATAAAACCCAAACAGTCTCAAAGTACAGAAAAAAGTTACATAAAAAATTCTCAAAAGTAGTAATTAAAGTATTTAAGCATTTAAAGTCTTAAATCGAAATGTGTATAGCAGTGGTCACCGTCGAGCCCTCCACTGTACCAATCCATCTATTGTTGGGGATTACCTGATAGATAAAATAATAAAGGGGTGAGTTTTTGTAACTCAGTGTGTACATCCCCATAGTTCAGCATGCATACAATCAAATAACAGAATACAACCATATTTCGGGCCTAAACCCTTTACAGAAATGGTGTGGGCTTTAGCCCACTCAGGAACAGAATCAGATACAGTTAGGCCCTAGCCTATATAGCTAAATATCGCATGCATATCATATCAGATTATCAAAAACATGCCACCAACCCTGCACACTATCTCCGTCCAACCCTACACACTATGTGGGGATAAAATTGACTCACCCAGCCCTACACACCAAGTATGGGGATAAAATCAACCCATCCATCCTTACACATCATAATGTACCATGAAATGGCACATATCAGATATTTGCAACATAGCTATCAGATAACAGGCTTAGAAGCCTTTCAGATAGTTCATTCACTTCATTATTAATCCCACCCCAATGCAATGCAATCATACATAATGGCATGCTGTACTGCAAATAAACAGAACATATATCAAAATCCAGAACAATACAGTATACAAGCTAAGTATCACATGCATAAATCATACATCATAATATCAGATCAGAGATAAGTGGCTAAGATATCCTTATCGACCTTACAACAGGTCATAATCGACTTGGGCGACTCATGCAACCTTACAGTACATTTCGAAAAGCCTGCCTGTGTGGGCCTGTACGCCCGTGTGGCTCATACGACCCAACTTGGCCTTGTCTGTGTGGATCACACGGCCTGGCTAAAAATCTCACACACTGTGTGGTTCACTCGTATGGGCCCACACGGCCCAATTAGCTGAGCTCGTGTCTCATACACGGCCTCACTAGGCTCACACGATCATGTCTGTCATGCTCGTGTCGTGCATGCATAGCCTGCTCTGTCGATCACACGGTCGTGTCTCGTGACACGGCCTCCACACTAGTAGTCCACACACCCATGTGGTGTAGATAGTATGTTTTTTAGCTTTCACCGAATTCTGTTTTCTATACAATCGGAGTACACACGTGGACTTGTTTAGATGTGTTTGCCCTCCTAGTGCTTCCAGAACCTTGAACGAATATCAAGGAATTCCACGCACCTAACTCGCTGTTCAAAGAAGAGCAGTCCCTTGATCAGTTCCAAAAACGCAGAATAATCGATGCCAAAGGAAAACGAATAGAATAAAACGAAAAGAAAAATGATGGAAGAACAAAGGAGGAAAAAGATAGCAAGGTATGAAGAAATTTTGGAGAGAAAATAGTAGAGAGTCTTTTGAAAAAAAAGATGAGAAACGAAATTTTGGAAACAATGAAATTTGCATATTCACAAACCCTTATTTTTCTCTACAATCTACGCCTCGAATCACTCTCATACATCCCACTTCACAACCAATACTCAAAGTCCCAATTTTACCCATCTCTTGCCAAAATCAATAGCAAAAATAAACCTCTTTACACAAGCAGGGGTTTGAACACAAGACCTCAAGCATAACAACAGTCCACATAACCACCCGACCAGCAGGCCCATTCTGACATATTCTTACAAATAAATATTTTTAAGCCTATTAACCAAGGGTAGGCTTTATTCAATAAAAACCCAAAATTTTTCCAAACAAATGGCTTGAACTTGGGACCTCCCATACACACCCCGAATACTTAACCACTGAAGCATACAAATATTTTTGTCCAATTAAAGCAGAAACATGTTTATAAAATTTGAGGCGTTACATATTAAATATTTACGAGACTAGTATATATGTTGATTAAATTTTGGTCCACTAATTTTTTCATTTGGGTGGTTAATTAAGGTACAAGGATTAAATTGTATAAGTTATAAAAGTTAAATACTATAGATTTTTAATTGGAAGCTTTGATTAAGGACTAATGTAGTAATTATACCACATTGAAATGTTAGTGGATGGTCAAAAACCATAATATATATATATATATATATATATATATATATGTATGTATATGTTATATAATGATAAATAAATAAATATAACATAAATTAAAATAGGGTAAGTGGAGAGAAAGAGAAACATTTTTGTCTTCGTCTTCATCTTCATCAAGGAGTTGAAACTCTATAGTTTAAAAGAAGGGAGAACGACCTTTAGGGACTTGAAGTTTTGGTAACAAATTGGTTTGTGCAATTTAGTCTTTTTTGTAATTTTTATGTTTTCGAAATCCTAGGAGCTTAATCTAACTGACCCATATGTTATTTTTCAAAATTGCTAAAGTTTTAAAAAGTTTTCATTGATGAATTATTGAAGTTTTAGGTGTTAAATTGATAGATTTTAAGCTTAGGAGAGAAAAATGACTAAATTGTGAAGTTAATTTATAGTTTTGTTCAATAGGCACTAAAATTCATGAATTAAAAATTTTGTGGTGGAAATGAGTAATAGGAGGACTTAAATGGACTATAGTGAAATTAGATTGAAAATTTGAGTTCTAAATTGAAAGTTATGTTAATGCCGGATATAAGGACTAAATTGAATAAAATGAAAAAAAATTATAAATTGATGATTGATTTTGAAATTGGTTGTATTTTGATAGTTTATGTGTTTATGTTAATCCATAGCTAACATCAACCTGAATTCCTCGAAAAAGAAGAGAAATGATAAAGTCGTAGGCAAATAGCTCAGAGTTTACAGTCTGTATTTCTATAATCCAAACTTTTCAATCATTGTGTTTATGAACTGTGTTGCATGGTAAGATTATAAGGTAAGTTAGAAATAATAAAATGAGGTATTGTTAGTGATAAGGACTAAATCGAATAGTTTTTAAAATATTGTATATTGTTGTAAATGTGCCATTGAATCAGTTTCATGATGAAGTAAGCTCACATATGTGTGGAATTGAGAAATTCAGTATAAATAAAATTGAAAAAATGGTGAATAGTGGATATCAGACTATAAGCTTGGATTTGTGAATTTGACATTATATGATTTAATCGATTCAATTGAGTATATGCTTCAACTATGATGGCTTGGTTTAAAATATATGCAAAATAGATTGAATAATTAGGTGATGTATTAGGACTTTTAGATTGACACATTAAAATGCATTATATGATTTATATTATGTTCTAATGTACAAATATAGAAATACTATTAAGTTATACTGTAACAGCCCGGTTTTAGCTTAATCGAAATAGTGGTTTCGGAACCACAAATCTGATATCAGAAAAAAATATTTTAATATTATTTTTAGTGTTTATGTTATGAGATTATGCATGTGTGAAAGTTTGGTGCGGAAATTTTATCGGTCGATTAGTTAATTTGACAAAAAGACTAAATTGCGCAAAATGCAAAAGTTGCATTCTAATTGTTTAAGTGCTTATTTGCAATGAATAATTAAATGTGAAGTCCTTATGTTATGAATAGACCATTGATAGTGGAATTTGACATAAATGGGTATTAATATGATAATTTTAAATGGTTTAGTAAATATTAAAATAGTAAAATGGTTAATTAATGATACATAAAATAAAACAGAAGCCATATCATCTTTATTTTCTTCATCAATAGCTGAATATTAAGGGAAAAATAAAGCTTCCATGTCCATCTAGGGTTCGGCCAACTCTTTTCTTGATTAAGGTATGGATTTAGCTCGGTTTTTGATGATTTCTACGTTTTTGAGATCATTGCTTCGTATACTAGCTAGCCCGTGCATAATTTTTGAATTTTTTGATGATTTTGGAAAGTGCCATTGATGAATATTCAAGTTTTATGTTGTCTGATGATGAAAAATGGAGGATAAATGTTAGATTGATATGTTTTGTTAAATGATTTTTTATGGAAATGCATTTTTGGGATTAATTTGTGAAATTTGTAAATTTAGGGGTTGAAATGTGAAATAAATAATAAATATGGGCTATTAAGGACTCATGAGAAATTCGGCCAAGCTTGTATGAGTTTAATTTTGTGTTAATTTGTGATTTTGAATATTGAGGACTAAATTGTGAGAAACGTAAAAGCTTAGGGGAAAATGTGTAAAACTGCCTAAATATGTGTTTGTGGACTGAATTGAATGAATAGTGATTAAATTAGTTAATTTCGAATCTATATAGATTAAGAACGAAAGAAATCGGATCTAGATCGAGGGAAATCGAAAGTTATAGAGTAGTTGATTCGATCTGTTCATTCCATTTCTAAGGTAAGTTCATATGCAAATAAATATCTTGTATTTGAATTATACATGTTTATATGTTATTGAATTGAATTGAATGATAAATGGTCGTGTACGAGTAAGAATCGACAGAGTTATGATGTCCGAAAGTCCCATACAAACCCTAGGAAGAGTATAGGATACTGATGTCATGACATTAGGATTACCGAGGTGTGATTTCGTGTAAAACCATGTTTGGGACATTGGCATCGATATGAGATTATGTGTAAGACCATGTTTGGGACATTGGCATCGTACATGATATCGTGTAAGACCTTGTTTGGGATAGTGGCATCGATATTTGATAACATGTAAGACCAGGTCTAGGATATGGCATTGTACGAGCTTTACAAGTTATCTGAGTATCCTTATCAATTTTGAACGGTTCAATGGGCAATGTCGAGAAGTGAATGAATATGTGAATGAGTAATCAGGTATGTAAGATGTTATATGTTTCTTAAAAAAGAAAAGGTAAGTGATGCATATGAATCATGAACAAGTGAGCTAGATAAGAATTGTGATACATGTTTATGTGATTAGCTGTAATTTTCATTGATGAATTGGTTATATTTACTTCATGTGTTATGTTTATTTGTATATGGCTTACTAAGATTTTGGAGAGCATACTTTGTGTGTGTTTCCATTGCTTTATAGATAATCGAAGTTAGCTCGAGCTTCGGGATCGTCAAGAATTATCGTCACACTATCAAACGTTAATTCGGTACTTTTGAAACTTGTATAGATGGTATATTGCATGTATAGACTAGTGATAATATGATATGTTTTGTGTTGTGAATATAGCCATGTGACTTGGCTTGGATATGTGTAAATGATGTAAGTAAATTTGGTTTATAGCATGTGTATATATATGTAATGAGAAGAACATATTATATTAAATGAATTTGATCATTTTGATGTGGTTTTCATTTGGGAAAATGATTGAGTCCCATAGTGATATGATGTTGGTATTTTGAGGATGAGAAATGGTATGTTTTGTGGCTGTTTTGGTAATTGAAATGGTAAGCAATTGTGTATGGAAATAGTTGATGATGTTACAACATAAAATGTGCATGAATTGGTGATGTTTTGGCTGGAAATTATATGTCATTTGATGTTGGATTTGAGCTTGTAGAGATGCCCCTTTTTGGGTGGCGAAATGGCCTTGTAAATGGCCTATTTTTGTCCACACGGCTGAGCACACATGCGTATGGCTGGACCATGTGCGACACATGGCCTCGATACACGACCGTGTATCCCCTGGAGATAATTAGAAAACCAAGATAGTGATTTACACGGGCTGGACACTGGAACAACGGAAATGTACAAGTGTACACAATCGCAACAAGTAATAAAGTGACAAGTAATAAAGTGACAAGTAAATGTCGAGTTATTGTACCCACAGGGACTGTGAAAAGGATTATTTATAAAATTAATTTAAAACACTTTGGTGAAGGAAAATAAATTGATTTAAGAAGATGATTAAAAACTAGGATTTTAAAACTAAGTAAATAAATAAAATAGGAAATAAAAATTCTAAAGCACATTTTAAAAATATGATTTGATCACGATGACATAATTGTGTTAGATTAATTACATTTCTTTAACTTAGGATTATTAAACTCATGTTTATGTTGTTACAAATAAATTCACGGCAACTCAGTAATTTGCTAACTTATGAACATACTAACCTACAAAAATCCATTCATCTCTTGTACATATCCCTATGTCAATTCAATCGATTAAATAGATTTTAATAAGCAAACATGTTATTGCACATACATACTCATTAAATTGAAATAATCTCTTGCATATTCCTATGTCAATTCAAACGATTAATTAAATCTAATAAGCACATAAAAGACTACATGAGGTAACAAGGTATCCATACCTTGAAATAGTTTAATCACAATAATCTTGCAAGTTATGCAAGGTAAATGTATCGCCAGATATAGTGCTAATTTACCCTTCAGCTACCTTAGAAGAATAAACATGCATTGATTAAGTACTATGTCCATTAATTATAATTTCAATTCGTTTAAATAATTAATTCATTAGTTACCTAACAATTGTAATGCAAGAATAACTTAGTCATGATTTTACTTAATCAAGCATCTTACCGAGGCCTATAACAACATAAACAAAATTTAAATAATTTAAGAGGACGAAAAGCAATCAACCTAACACAAATTAAATTCAAGCTAAGCTGATTAAACTAACCATTCCAACAACATAAATATTCATAGATATGTTCATCATAACAACAACAAAAATTAAAGAGATAGGGAACAAGAATCAAATCAGGTGGTTTTCCGTGGCTTGACTAGGTTGCTCTGTTCTTCCTTCCTTGTTGTCCTCGCCGACCAAGGCTGCTATGAACACTTAATTGCTGCTCCAAAATGGACGATGAATGCCCATTTTCCAAGAGGAGAAATTAGCTAGAGAGCAAGAGAATTTGGAATGGAAAAATGAGAAGAAAAAGTGAGAGAAGAAACAATAGTTGTGAGTGAATGAGGTGTGTTGAATGATCAGCCAAGGGAGGTTTTATAGCTGAAGATGGCAGCTAAAATTAGCTAAAAATAGCATCCAAAGAGCCACCCCTTGGCCGGCCACCCATGTGGCAAGGTTGATGGCTTCAATTTTGCTAAATTTGGCTTGGGACAAATCTATAAAGCCACATATTTTGGAGGGATTTGTTTGCAACTTGAACAAGTCTTCAAGGGCTTCTTTGCAAGCTTAAATAATCAGCTAATAAGCTGAATTGGGTTAGCACTTGGACAGTTTTGGGATGTCCTCCAGTTCGGTTCACTCGGTTCGGTTCAATGGGACCACTTTTTCATAATTAATTAATAATAATTTATTTAGCCCAAATTAAATTGGATATAAATTAAAATTAATTATATTATGAATTAATACACATAATTGGTTCGTCTTAGGCTGGAAATTAATTTGCCTTGATACTTCAAATTAATTCTCGATTTTGTACTTCTAGCAGTGTCTACCGAGCTATTTTTCGACCTTTCTACAATTTTGTTGAAAGTAGTGAAAATTAAAATAAAATAATTATAAAATTAATTAAAATTCAACATGTTCATAATTTAAGTACAATTTAATTATTTTATAATAATTAATTATATTTTGACAATAATTTAACTGAATTTGCATGAACTTAAGTTAAAAAGGGTATGAAAAAATGTGTCAAGTTTCGTGTTTCCAGACACACAGACTTGTGACTGGCTTTGTGGTTAAGTCAGAGAGTTACACGGGCTGGACACACAAGCGTGTGACTGGCCGTGTAACCAAGTCAGTAAGCTACCTAATTTTCACACGGCTTAGCACACGGGCGTGTCTAGTGGTCGTATGGATAAGTCAGTATGTATGCCCTATTTTCCCACGGCCTAGACACATGGGTTCACACGGGCGTGTGACCTCTGTAACTTAGAAAACTTTTAAGTTTTCGTAAAATTTTATACGAGATCAGTTTAGTCCTGAACCTTCTCTAAAGCATATTTAAGGTCTCGTAGACCTAGAAAAGGGACTTTTTGCTTATGTATGATTATGATGTGATGATGTATGAGCTATGTATGTGAAATGATCATAAAATGTTATGAAATGTTCGGTAATGCCTCTTAACCCTAGTCCGGTGACAAATACAGGTTAGAGGTGTTACATTTACTCAGCGTATGGTTTTATTTTCCATGCATAGGATAGGTTTTGATTGCGATAATCTGTAGATATCAACATCGAACCATAATTCTAGACTCAGTATGTTGGTGAAGTTTTTGTAAACTTAATGGCATGTACCTAAGGGAATCTTATGTGATATAATGTTAAGTTGATGGATGGATTAGTATTTCGATATGGTATATGTGTATATGTTAAAGTTAGTTGAAAATGGTATGATTCATATGTATATAAATGTATTGTGTTATGCTTGGTATGTGAAATGAGAGTGAAATAATATAGTAAGTAGATAAGTACCTTGGATGATGTTGATAGTAAATTGGTTGAGTAATGTATTAAGATAGGATTATAATAGACTTGGCATGATCAAATGGGTTAGTAAGGTGCTGATGTATGAAAGATATGCTAAAAGTCTAGAAGTGAACATAAAGTATAGCATGATATGGTGTATACCTTGATAATTAAGTAGGATATAAGATAACTAATTGATGCTTGTAAATGAATGTATAATTTTAATTAAGTAAAAATGTTATAATGAATGTAATATGGATTATGATGCATAGGTGATTCATATGGTATGTTAATGTTTTTTAATGTGAATTGATATGTTTTGTGATTGAAATTGAGGTTTGAATAGCACGTGTGATGTGTCTAAGGTCACCATTTGTGAATGTTTTGGGTTTGGGCATGAAATTTGATACTTAATGGTACATTTTAATTTCTTTTATGTTCTTCTTCTTCCCCATAATCGGAACCTTCATAGAAGGATAGGGAGCATTCAGTCAAGCATAGTTCCATTGCATGTAAGTGGTTTTCATTCCATTTTTAATGATTTTTATGTTTTTGTTATCATATTAGTTTAATCTAACTAGCCCGGGGGCCAATTTGTAAAGTTGTTAAAAGTTTAGGGACTTACTATGATAGATTTAGCTTGTGTTTGAATTTAGATGATGGATTATTAAATTTGGTTGCTAAATAAACAAGTTTTGTTAAGTGATTTTTGATAATTTTAATTTTTAAGGATTAAATTGTAGAAATAGTAAAATTCAAGGTAAGTATTGTGAAATGATGATAAAAATGAGCTGATTATGAACCCTATGAAAATCGGCTAGCATGAATTTTAACTAAAAATGTCAAATTTGCAATTTTCGGGTTTAAGGACTAAATTTCATAAAAGATAATATGTTGGGATAAATTTGTTAAATGATTATGGAATGACTTAATTGTATTAAACATATCATTTAAGTGCAAGAATTGTATTAATTGAATGCAAAATTATTATTTAGATCAAGAAACGAATCAAAGGAATCTAAATCGAGGAAAAGCTAATGTGTCGGATTAGTCATCAGCCTTGTTTTACAACTGTGCTTGTCGAGGTAAGTTCATTTAAGGACTCAATTATCATGTAATATTTTGAATATAATGTTAATAAATATTTATGTTATAGTTAGATTAGATTGGTAGTTGTATAATATTTTGATAAATGAAATAAAATGGGATGTGAATTAATTTGAATGATATAATGTTTTGGTTTGGATGAGGTACTCCAATGTTAATATGATAAAGTAAATGTATATGTGAAAAGGATTTATTGAATGCCAATTATGACTTGGATATGTAAAACAGTTTTGTAACACCCTAAACCCGGCTTAGAAGTTATAGCTGAATCTGGCAGTGTCACATTGGAGTATGAAACAATAAACCTCGATGACGTTTGAAACCTTAAAATCATTTAGTCAAACAGTGATTTCAAAACGGGTTGTTCATTTACAAAACGTGCGTCATTGAAGAGTTATCTAACTTTAAAACGCGATATCGTTTGAAAAGTCAAATCTTTATTTAGCCTTTTTTTGTGTGATCTAAAAAATAATTAATAATCTTGCGTTATTGTAAAAAGTACCTTCTTTTAACTGTTATCAATTTAAAATCTCGTTTATAGTGGAAGCTTATCTTTTGAAAATAGTTACGTAAATGTGGTGTCTTTGAAAAATAGTTATCTTTTGGAAAACCCGTCTTTTACCTACATCTAACAGTTTATAAAATAGAGTAATAAAACCAAATAAAAATAAAATCCAAAAGAGGCCTTATTACATATCAAAACCCATATGAAATACTTATAATATCCAAAACTAGTAGGAACCCGTACGGGTGTGTGGCCACTATCGAGCTCCTCACAGCACCAAACCACCTAATGCTGGGGATTACCCGTACAGTTAAACAGAAGGGTGAGTTTATGAAAACTCAGTGTGTAATCCCTTAATACACTCAGCTAGACATACAGAATGCAGTAACAATCTGGGCCTAAGCCCATTACAGTAACAATGTCAAATGGGCCTTAGCCCAATATAGTAAACAGTTTCAAATGGGCCTTAACCCGATACAATAATAGAATCAGAACAGAAATGCAACAGAAATCCCACCCCAATCCAACTAGACACACCACTCCGTACCACCAACACACAATGTAGGGATAAAATCGACCCACCCAGCCAACACACTAATATCGCAGCCGAGCTACTAGTAATAATATCACAACAAAGCTGTCAATAACAATATCGTAACAAAGCTGCCAGTAACAGTATGTGTGGCAAAGCCACCAGTACAATATACTTCCTCCATAACAGTATCCCAACCCCATGTAGAATGTCATGTCATAATAACATACGTGAATGCAACATATCATGCTCAATCATAGTTACACATAACATAAGTAAATCAAACATTTTACCTCTAGGGGCATAACGGTCATTTTTATCAGAATGGGTCTAGACACACTTACCGACCCATCAGAAGGTCCACAGTCGTCTCAAGTGACTCGTGTACCTCAACATGCATAACAGTGTGAATGGGCCCAAAGCCCATTATGCGGCCCAAGTGGGCTCACATGCCCGTGTGGCCCACTAAGCGCAGAAACGACCTTAGCCATATGTGCGACATAGCTGGGTCCAATATTCCCACATCTCCGTGAGATTTACCCTATGGAGGTATTTCAGTCATTTTACCCTACGGGGGTATTTCGATTATTTTACCCTACGAGGATATTTCGGTCATTTTACCTAAGAGGGCATTTCGGTCATTTTACCCTATGAGGGTATTTCGGTCATTTTACCTACGAGGGTATTTCGATCATTTTACCCTACAGGGGTATTTCGATCATTTTACCCTACAGGCGTATTTTGGTCATTTTACCCTACAGGGGTATTTCGGTCATTTTACCCTACGAGGGTATTTCGGTCATTTTCCCATGTTTTGTGGTCACGATTTTCCACAAGTGCGTTCACACGCCCGTGTGTGGGATTGAATGTAGGTTGGAATTCTCGTGGATCTTAGCACAGTTCAGCAAAACAGGTGTGTAACAGTACCCTGTATTCAATAGTCGGTGAAAAGCCAAAAAGTGTGTAACCACACTGTTAATAGGCTAACAAATGAGTCGAAGAGAACCCTAATCAAAACTCTTATACACAAAGGCTTACCTACCGCTTGACTAGATCAGTCGATTGTGGCTTGTTCACTTGGTCTAGTGATTGGTGCGGCAACCCTACAGCACCCTAGCGGAAAGTCTCGAACCGCCGACACCTTGCGCTGTTTAAATTTAGGGGCGGGGGCTACGAGTCCATTCTCAGTTGGCACCCTTCCTGATCCCCCTCAGAAAAGCCACAACTCGCCACCATTGATGTCCCTTTTTGCGACATATTCTCGAAAACCTCTATTTGAAGTAAAAAGTAATCTACGCTTACCGCTTCAAAGGACCGAGAAAGAAAATGATTGATCTACAATAGTAAACAGGGGATAAAGATTTAGATGAGGAGAAGTCAGAAGATTGTGCTCAGAAGATTGAGAACCAAAGGAAGAAAGAGATAAGTCAGAAGCTTACCCACCAATATTCGGCCCACACACCAACTGGAAAGGGAAAAATTTTAGAGAGATTAAGAAGTACTCGTACTCACCGATCACTAAAGTTACTTCCAAACCGATACTGATCAAAGAAGAAGACAAAAATTGATAACAGGGTCCAGGCTATAAACGGAAGAAAAAGGAAGAAGAAGAAAGACAATATTCGGCCACAAAGTTGAGAGGAAAAGAGGAGAAAAGCAATCGATCAAAGGGATTGAAAGAAACGAAAGAAGAAAGAAGAAAGAAGCGTAAATGAAGAGGGAGAGAAAAAAAGGTGTAATCGACTAGGATTATGGGAGGAGGAGGAGAGCAGAGGTCTGGCCAAACCAAAAATTGAAAAAAGGTTGAGGGAAAAAGAGTATTCGACAGCTTAGAAAGAGGAGAAGGGTCAAACCAATTTGGAAAGAGAAAGAGAGAAAAAAAATAACAAGAGATGCTCAATCGGCAAAACACTCCTATCAAAATATTGGTCAAAAGCACCATTCGACTGACTCCAAAACAAAGAATGAAACGAAAATCTCGGAAGATATGCCAAACCAATAATGAGAAAAAAGAGCCACCAGGCAACTTACCAAAAATCGTAATAGTGTACTCAAAACACTCCTAAGCTAAAACTTGAGTGCCATAGTCCAAATTTGGCACTCAACTCCCCATCCTATGACTTTCCTTGATTTTCTCCTTAAAACCCTCTACAAATCTCTCCATTAATCTCTCCACCGATCACTCCTCAAATACCTCAACCACACAATTCAAATCATCCTCAAACTCCTCAAGTTTGGTCAAACCAGGACACTCCCACGGCAAGGAGCAAAATAAATACTCTTTTGCGCAATACGAGACTCGAACTCAAGCCCCTTAGCCACACTAATACGCCACCAACCACTCGACCACATGCGTTTCTTATGTCCTATTTTATTCGCAACAATTTAAAAGCTTACAAGCCAAAGTCAAAGTTCACTTAAATAAATAAAACAAAAATTCTGCATACGCCAAGACTTGAACCTCAGACCCCATGAACATTCCACACGCCCCTTACAAATAGACCAGCAACCTCTCTTGTGTCATATTTTAACCATAATTATTTATAAGTCTATTAGCCCAAAGCTAGCGTTTTACTCAATAAAAAAAATTTTTTTGCTAAAGCCTAGGTTTGAACCCAGGACTTCTCAGACACTTCCCAGAGCTCTTAAACACTGAAACAAACACACAATTGTGTCACTTCCTTGTACAATTAAAATTTTATGTGCACCCTCCTTACTGTTCCCTTGCTCAAGGCCCAACACTTCTAGGCCCAAATTCAGGGCGTTACAGGTTTCGTTTGAGTCATGAGAATTCTTAGGATACAAATGAGATGTCATTAGGGATTATACGGTTTCGGGTGCTGGTCTTGAATGTCCTACCGATGGCTGAGGTCTTGCATTTGTTGCAGATTCTCTATAGCTTGTGTGAGTAGCATCGTGTAGCTAACATTCTGACCCACAGCTTGTATGAGCAAACCCATTTCACAGCTCGTGTGAGCACTATTGAAAAGAAAAGGTTATGATTACATGAAAAGGCACACTATGTGTGAGCATTCCTGAGTATTCGATGATATTCTAGATGGTTTAACGAGTAAGTAAAGGTTAATGGAAAGGCATGTATAAAAACTTAATGTTACTAATGTTCATATGAAATGGAAAGATGAATATGCATACATGAAATGAAAATAATGAGAAATTATCATGTGATAGATGAAGTATGCATGGAAATTATTTCTTAATATATAATATGTTCCATAGATGTTATGTTTACTTATCATCTACTAACTATATGGATTCAAATGAGAAGAATGTATATTGGATATATATACATGTAATGGATGACATAGAAAGTCTAAATGATTATTATGTATATGCCATGATTTACTTGGAACTTACATGTAATTTTATACTTACTAACCTTATAAGGTGGTGTGTATAGGAAAGGAAGTTTGGCATATGGCATGATGAAAGTAGGTTTGGTTGCTTAATTTTAAATGTTCAGTAAGTTTAAGTTTCCTATATACGAGCTTACTAAGCACTAGTTGCTTATTTAGTTGTTTTTCCTTGTTTTGTAGATCATCAGAAGGATCAATCTGTTGGAACCTTGTCGGAGCATCATCACACTATCCATTCATCATATTGGTAGTTATGGTTGCCATGGTTAATGGTTATAAATGGCATGTAATAAGGTTAAAAAGGTTATTCCAGTGATTTGGCTTGTTTAGGTTGTGTTAAATTTGTTGTGGTTAATGATATTAAATAATGGTATGTGAATAATAGGTACAAGTATGTGTGGATGAACTTTATGCATGCTTTATAGATATTAGGTATTACAAGGTTGAATGGCATGTCTTGGAATGGCTATTTGGCATGGTTGACATAGGTTCAAACTAGAACTTTAAGATGTGAATGGGTCTAAATTTGGTGTGTGAAATGTGTTGCCTTTGATTGGCATATTGATAGCTATATGTTGAATGACTCTTGACTTGATTTGTGCTTATTTGAAATTGAAATGGATGAATGATAGGTATATGGTGTAGATTTTAAGCTTAGTCCATGTCAGTTAGATGAATTTACTTGGATGTATATTTTGTGGTACCAATTAGGGTATATTGGTTGAATGATGGAAAGATGTTGCATATATGATGATTTTAGCATGATTTGGTCTCATTTAAGTGTGCTTTAGTTAGGTTAAAAATGTTAGCAAATGGTATGCTTGTGGCTTAAGAAAGCATTTTTCGTAAACTTGTTGTTCAAGGCACATTTTGGTACACACGGCCGTGTGTCACACACGGGCCGTTCGCATGGCTGTGTGTCCTTATTGTTTTTAAATGCAGGTTTCACACAGTTTCTGACACGGCTGTGCCTCCAAAACAATTAGCTACACGGTTTGGCAAGCGGCTCATAACACGGCCGTATAGCCCTATTTCGAATGTCCACACGATCTGGGCCATTACACACGGCCGTATTACCCCTGTTTTACAAAATTTCCATATTTTACCTGAACTTTCTGATTTGCTTTGAATAAGTCCCTGATTGTTTCCAAATTTTTTTAAGGACCAATCAAGCTTGATTTAAGGCCCGTAAAAGTATTTTATCATATTTAAATTACGTTATTGAAAATAAATATGTGAATTGCATGTTGATCCATGTTTCGATGATTAACGTTCTGTTTTGCACTGTAATGCTCGACAAAGACGAGTTAGGTGTGTTACATATACAATTAGGACTAAAATAATTTATAGTTAAGTTTTGATTTTTCGTCTATTAACTATAAAGTTATTTATTCATGGGGTGAATCTACTAAAAATACCATGATTGAACTTCTCATTATATTCAATTACAAAAGCTATTTATTAGAAGTTTTAGTTCAATGACCTTATCACATATGTGTTAAGGATTTTTTTTTGTCACCTAATTATTTATTTGTTGGTGATCAAAATATTTTTTAGTTTATTTGCAACATGAGGCTAAATTCTGTTGTGTTTGGATTGGAATGGAATTAGTGATGGCATTCTAAATGTTGAACATAATGAATTTGATTATTTAATTAAATTATTTAACATTTATATTCGTTTTTTTTTATCTATTTTTAATTTAGATGAAGTATTTAATGAATTAGATTTAGCAACTAAAATAGATAAAAAAGAATCAACTAACAAGAGAGAAAATTGTTTCGACATAAGTCTGGGTTGACGTTAAGTTGACATTTTTATAATATTTTTCATTTTAAGGTAACTAATTTAATATTTTAAAATAAAATTTAAAGTGAAAAGATTACATTTACATTTGATAAACCTTTAAGGGCCATTATCGTATTATCTCATTTATAATTTGATAAAGTTCAGTGCATCAAAATTGTGCCAAAAACACCGTATGAATCAAATTTTTGCGAAAATATCATTTCGGTAATGCCTTTTATATAAAACATCCCTCATCCTGTAATCTTTTACTTCTGCTAAATAATATTACCTTTAATCTAATTCATTTAATATCTTTTTCGATAATTGATATATATGAAAAAAGAAACCCAAATCTCTGCGTTGCAAATAAAATTTTTTTCTTGGACTAATTATATAGAGTTCCCTAGTTTTAGTCAAAAGTTCAAAAAAATATCAGCAACCTGTTAGTGGTTTAATAAACTTTTTAATGGTAGTGACCAATTTAAACAATTATCTTAATTAGAGTGACTAAATTGACCAAAAAAATTAAGAGACCAAAATAGGAATAACGCTATTTTAAGGTGACCTGCAGTGTAGTTTACCCTTAAATCTATTTTGAAAGGGCTTAATTTACAAATTAGTACCTAAGCTATATCATTTTTCTCAAGTTGGTGCCTAAACTTTTTTTTATTACAAGCGGCACCTTATATATTTTTTATTACCCATTTTACAAATGTTATATCCGTTTAAAAAATTTTCAACCAATAATAAATCGCCACGTCATGTTAACTTAACAGCTATTTTTTAATTATTTTATATTTTTTTCATTTACATTATTTTTCTCTTTTTTTCTTCTTTTTCTTTTATAATGTATGACAATACTAGCAATGCTTGAAATTTGTCCTCCTGAAGTTGAGACATGTCAATTAATTTTGTTTTCGAGTTTCACCGCCTGCTTGCTCGACATGATAGGATAAAAAAATTATTTCATCGATCAAATTAGTGTTTTCAAAACAAAACTTTTATTCGAAAATATTGAAGTACTATTTTTTTTAAATGAAAAGTTAAGCCTTTTCAAAAAGATAAATGGGATTAACATAAATATAACTAATGCAATGATTACCAAGCTTAGATATCATAGTGATATCAAAGCTTAGATGGGAAATTGTGTTTGTGAATGTAGTACGGAGATTGTGGAAAGGCAGAAATTTGACTATTTTTACCGATCAACATCTAAGTATGGATGATGTAGTTATGACTAGCTGGTATTGGGCTCATGTGATAATGATTTTGGTCACTGATGCGCAACAACATAATTCTACACGTTGGAAAAGCCTTTAAAATGGATAGTTTAAACTAAATACGGATGGTAGAGTTGATGTTAATTTTGGGAATGCAACAGCAGGGAATTTAGTGAAAGGATCGAAAGGAGAGTAGGTAGTTGGTTATGGGCAAAATATAGGTGTGAGTTCAATTTTAAACAATGAGCTTCAAGCGATTGTTGATGGTCTAAAAATGGCTTGGAATAAAAGGGCGTGGCAACTATTGGTCAAGTGTGATTGCAAAACAATGGTGGATTTAATACTTGGGTCGAAGAGGGCGGGGTTATCAAAACTGAGCCTGGAAATCCGGAAATGGAAGGTATAATTAAGACAAGTTTCAAGAATGACGAAAATGATTGTCGATGCTATGACTAAATGGGTTAGATATTGCGTGATTAGATTTCATGTTTTTGACAATCCACCCCAAGTGATTCTGGATATTATGGCTAGAAACAAAGGGTAAAAAAATTGAATTGAGCATTAAATCTCAACTTCCTATATTGTAACCAAAAAAAAAAAAAAAGAGAAAATTTCGTCTACCAAGTTTAAAAAAAAGTTAGGAAACCTAATTTGGGGAATAGTACCACAAAATGGCCATTTCCTAAATTATTTACGGAAATAGACAACTAAAAAATTATTTACTGGAATGGTCCAAAATCAGTAAAACGCTTCGATGTGGATGCGTTTTCAGGGGAAACACAGAAAAACACGTTGGCGGGGACAAGCTTTACCCTGTGTCAGCAAAACCTCGCTGACGTGGACGTGCTTTAATAAAAAGCACTAATGGGGATGAGTTTTTTCCCATGTTTGATTAGGGTTTTTGGGTTATTTGCATATTAAGGCTTAAGGTTTTAGAAAAAATAAATTAGGGTCTATAGTTTTAAAAATAAATAAATTAGGGTTTAGAGTCTAGGGTTTTAAGGTTTAATTTTTTTACATTGGTAAGTATTGTTCTGGAAGAAATAAATTTGACAAGATGGGATATGAAAAAATAAATTTGACGTGATGTGTTCTGAAAAAATTATTTTGACGAGATAGATTTTATTTTATTTTTGTACAGTCAGTAATTGTATAGAAAAAGCTTCCAATTGGACTTTTTTTGTACTGTTGATTCTAAAAAATAATTTTGAGAAGATGGCTCTGAAAAACTATCCCGGGATTCTTGGGAAATCTGATAGTTGGGGTTGAAAAACGCTTTAAGTAGGATGCACTGTCAGCAAAAGTACTGAAAAAGCTCCCACCTGGACACTTTTTTTTGCTATTGGTTCTGAAAAATAATTTTGAGAAGATGGTTCTGAAAAAATATCCTAGGATTCGTGGGAAATCTAATAGTCAGGGTTGAAAAATGCTTCAAGTAGGATACACTGTCAGCAAAAGTACTGAAAAAATTCCCAGTTGGACGCTCTTTTCAGTAGTACTGGTGACAGTTTATCCCACTATTTCTTAGGCTATAAATGAGCCAAATTTCATTCTCTTGTTGCATGAGTTACAATAAGAGAAATTGAAGAAGTTCAGAAGAATAGAGATTAAAGAAGTTGAGAAGGTATAAGTTGATTTATCGTATTAATATTTATACAAATCATTATATTTTTACATAATATTTATTGTTTTAAATTTCTTTCGACACATAATTTGGTTGAAAATGAGTGAACGTATTAGTGTTGTTATTTACTACAACAGTGAGGTCCATGACACTGAAAACGGCATTGTTTTTTTATCAGAGAACACAGCTCGACTGGTTTTTAACTAGAACATAAAATTGATAATTCGTAAAAGAGGCGCAAATTCTTCAGAACAACGCCAATAAGAGTTTCGTCTATTAAGTATCAATTTTGTGCTTCAGTTGATCCCGTGACATATGACCTATTTGATATCAAAGGTGCTCGTGGCTTGGAGGCGATGGTGCAGACTCACCTTGCTAGTAGATCACCCTATCTTAAGTTAAATGTGGAATTTTCAATGCCAAATAAAACACTTGTGAATTCAACATCTACTACTATTTGAAAGTAATACATGTCCCTTACCAGACACT
The DNA here is from genome assembly GCA_020496765.1 of Gossypium stocksii. Lineage (NCBI taxonomy): Eukaryota > Viridiplantae > Streptophyta > Magnoliopsida > Malvales > Malvaceae > Gossypium > Gossypium stocksii. Next base: position 70,385,632 of record CM035622.1, read on the forward strand.
CCGTTAGTGGGAGGCAGAACCCAGAATTTTTTGTGGCAAGACAAAATACACGACCCCTGCACGACACTCCGTTAGTGGATAGGACACGCGCCTCAGTGGGTCGATGTTCAATACTAAAAATACTTACTAGAGAATGGTATTAACTTCTAGTGGTTGGCAATCCACATCTGATTAGGGATGTTATTAAATGTACATGAAAAGAGATGATGTACTCCCTACAACGTCTACCGGTGAGGGGACCTCCTATATTGCAGATGTTGGTGCGTCGGATAATGAGTCTGATGTGGATCCACCCCGAGAGCCAGGTCTCGATAGTGTAAAAGTTACATTATTTTCTGAACTAAAGCCTATTCCAACAGAACATGAAAATGGTGAAGAAAGTTCATATGAAGAAGAAGAAGATCCACGATTCACGGTGCACTTGCCTCCAGTCCACATGCATAATGTCGATCTATTAGCAGATGATATGTTGGATTTTTTAGATCTACCACACAAGAGGCATGGCCACACAAGTTCGTCGTTGGATTCGGGTGAATTGAAAGTTGGTAAAGAGCTTTCTAGTAAGGATGGTTTTTTCGATGCATTGAAGTAACGTAGCATCATGAATGGGGTTAACTTCAACGTGGTTAAATCCAAATCTAAGAAGTTCGAGGCCAAGTGTGTAGTGCGATACAGCACATGTTCATGGAAAATCATAGCTTTAGTTAAGAAGACAAGGTTGTGGAAGATAAATAAGTTCAAAGGTTCGCATACGTGTGTTGCCTCTAGTGCAGTATCACTGGGTGTTTAGGGTTCTTAAATTTTACTATTATTATCTAATGTTGCATTATTTAACGTACTCGTTGTTTGATAGGTGTTTCACAAGGTCATCTCAAGTTGGATTCAGAGATACCGATAGTGAAAGCAGACCCTAGGACTGCTATGTTGGTCTTAATTTTCCAATATTTTAGCCAATTCAATTACACGTCTTCTTATCGCAAGGCCTGGATAGTTAAGCAAAAGGCGTTGGAGAAGATACACAGTGGGTGGGATGCTTTATACAATAAGGTGTGGCAGTGGTGTTAAGTGCTAGAGAGGTACGTCCCAGATTGTGTAACAGACCTTGAAACAGTTCCTGCGCACTACAACTTCCGCTTGCTTCGTGGATTTTAAGCATTTAAGTGTCTGTTTTAGAGCTCTAAGCAATGTTGGGATGCATCTTAAAACTGCAAGTTATTGGTACAAATTGATATTACCTTTATGTATGGTAGATATACTGTAACACCCTGAATTTGGGCCTAGAAGTATTGGGCCTTGGGCCTGGGTTCAGGTGTGAGATAGTTCGAAATAAAATTATTGATGTGTTGAATTCTGTTAGGGAAGGTTATTATTAATGGGTTAATGTGGTATTTTAGTGAACTGCGAAGGATTCATAGTGTGGGAAAAGTTTTGGGCTAATTTCTGGGTTTCCGGGATTTTTGTGATATTTAGTGTAATGTTGAAATTTTGATATATGGATGTGTAATTCGTGTTTGGAGTGTGTTATTGTGCCTATAGAAGGCCCAAGTGTTGGTTAAAAACCCGGAGAATTCTTGGATTTTTGGACTTAAGGAATAGAGGACTTGGAAAAAAGGAGTTGTAAGGAATTATGTGTGGAATAAGACACAAAAAAGGAGTGTGGTGTAGTGGCAAAGTAAAGCCACTTAGGGGGCAAGGAAGCAAAGGGTCCAAGGTTCAAGTCTTGGCTCTTGCAATTTATTTTGGTTTTTCTTTTAAATAAATCTGAAAGTAAGTAAGTGAGCTTTAAAGTTAAATGTGTTGGACTTATGACACAAAAGAGCTTATGTCCGAGTGGTGATGGCTTGACAGGGTTACTGAGAGGACCTTAGTTCGAATCCCGTTGCACGCAAAGGTTGATTATTTTGCTAACGCTTTAATTTTGGGGGGATTGATGGAGAATCCCACATCGGAAAGCTAACATGAGAGCAGGTGAGGAGCTAGCTTTAAATAGAGCAACCACGAGGAAAGTAGGCACAGCCTTCTTGGCTAATCCCTTTCGCTTTATGGCGTGCCCGTTTGGGTTGGGCATCGGCTAAGAGTGTTTGGAGCGCGGATTAACTTCAGTCTCCTATCAGGTGTGTATTTCTCACTGCTCTAGCAGTAGGACGGCTACTTCGGGCTGCGATGGGCCGAAGAGGCCATGCGGGCCCAATTGGATAAGTTGTTTGATTGTATAGTAAATATTGGGCTAGATTAGGTGAATCTCATATCTGTGGCTAGATCTAGGCTAAAAGGGCCACACGAGCGTGTGGGCCCATTTGGGCCGAGAATGGGCCTTAAGCCCATTCGCATTGTTATCTCTGTTTAGAAATGCTTTAGTTTACAAAGTTACTAAAATACCCTTGGTTTACAAAATTACTGAAATACCTTGGTTTACAAAATTACCGAATTACCCTCGATTTGAAAAATTACAAGAAATATCCCGATCTATAAAATTATCAAATTACCCTTGATTTGTACAATGACAGAAGTACCCTCGATTTGTAAAATGACGAACATACCCTTGATTTGTAAAATTACCATTTTACCCTTAATTTGTAAAATTACCATTTTACCCTTAATTTGTAAAATTACCATTTTACTCATGATTTGTAAAATTACTGTTTTACCCCTAATTTGTAAAATTACTATTTTACCCCTAATTTGTAAAATTACTATTTTATCCTTAATTTGTAAAATTACCATTTTACCCCTAATTTGTAAAATTACCATTTTACCCATGATTTGTAAAATTACCGTTTTACCCCTAATTTGTAAAATTACTATTTTACCCCTGATTTGTAAAAATTACTATTTTACCCTCGATTTGTGAATTTATCGAAATACCCCTGTAGGGTAGAATTACCGAGACACCCCTATGGGGTAAAATTATCGTTTTGCCCCTAGGGTGTTAAATGACTGTTTTGCCCCTCGTGGGTAAATGACTAACTTGTGTGATGATTGGGCTAGTTTGACTGTGGATATAAGTTGGTGATATGAATGACTTGACTATGATCTATTCTTATTTTTGGGATTTGGAAAAGTTGGAATCCCTATGTGTTTAGGGAGGCTGTCGAAATAGTGCCTAAGGCTTTAAGGGGCTGTTACCAATTATTTTACTCTGTGCTTGTAAGGGTTAAAGGCTGCTGACTAAGGGCTTGGATCAGTGGAGCGTTCGGATCCAGATTTGGATATCAACTTCAGCAAAGGTAAGGATTTAGGGCCTTGTTCATGGATGCCCGAATATGGTAAGAGTATGTTAAATTTAGTTATCATTGATTCGTGGTCTAATGTTTTAGTAATCGAATGTAGGATTGACTTGGATCGGATATAGTCATCGTTCGCTGCAAGCAGGTGTGTAATGAACCTCATAGTAGCTTAGATTAATATTTGTTGAAAAGCCAAAATGCCTAAACTTCGGCATTTCGAACTTATGGTTTTGTGAATGGTTTGAGACGTGATACATACGATAAGATCGGTGATTGGATCGATAGAACAAGTAAGGGCACGATTTTTTGCACGATGGTAAGTTGGGCCTCGATGGGCTGAAATTGGGCCCAATGGGCTTACGGGCCCATATGGGTAAAAATGGGCAATAGACATTTCTTAATAGACTATAGGCTTAAAACTGGTTAAATTAGTAGTTAATTGTAGGATGTGGACCAAGTGGGCTTAGACGACTGAACTAGCTACACAGGGCCCATTAGGGGTTTTTGGCCCATAACTCGGATGTACTAAAACAGGCTAAAATTGCTGTTTAAACATTTGGAATTGATGAATAAGCATGGAAAACCCTAATAATGGATAAAATTACGTAATTACCATTAAAACATGAAAATGTCTATTTTGCCCCTAGGTGAAAAATGTCTATTATACCCCTAGGGTTTCATTCTGAATATGATGATTGTGATATTGTTATTTTACATGCTATGACATGATATGCACATGATATGCACATGATATGCTATGACATGTATACGATATGCCATGTTTTACTCATTAAATGCATGGGTTGGGTTATTATATGATGGAGAAAGTGATAAAGGGTTTTGCCCCAGTTTACCAAAAAGGGCTTTTGCCCCAGTTATTAAAAGAGGCTCGGCCTCCAGTTATATGATAAAGCAGCTATGCTGCCAGTGGAGAGTTTGGTTGGGTGGGTTGAGTTATTCCCCACATGGAGAGCTTGGTTGGTACAGGTGGAGAGTAGCGGATGGTGGGTTGAGTAGTCTCCCCAACTGGGCTTTGCATACATACATTGACATTACATGTGATATTGAAATAGGCTTTGCACACATACATTGATATTATATGTGATGTTAAAATGGACCTTTGGGCCATACCGTTTACAGAAAAGGCTTCGGCCCAGAGATATGATTTATGAAAGGCTTCGGCCCAGTGAATTGATTTATGAAAAAGGCTAAGGCCCAGTAACCGATATTTGAAAAGGGCTTCGGCCCAGTTATATGTTGAGACTGATTTGGGGGCTTAGGCCTAGTATGCTGATATTGATTTGGGCTCTGTAAGTGGCTTGTTGCACACTGAGTTTTCCAAACTTACCCTTTTTCCTTCCATCCTTGCAGATGAGCCTTAGACTGGTGGACTTGGAGCTGGGAGGGATTCAGAGTGGCCACATGGACTGGACTATTGGATTTCTAATTAAGTTACCTATTTGAATTTAGATTTAATTATTTATTTCTGGTTTTGGGTTGTAAAAAGGGCCTCTTTAATTATTCTTATTTTGGGTTTTTATTCTTTACTTATTTAAATTGGTTTTAGCTTACGTAGGATATTATCTAAATCGAGTTGAAAATAAATGATTTTAAGACGTGATTTTTATAAAAGTTACTTGTTTTCAAAATAACACGATAACCAAGCAAAGCTTCTGCAATTTTAAATGATCTTGTAGATAAATATTTCAAATAGTTAAAGTGTGGCAATGGTAGTGTGCATGTCTAGGAGTGGATCCAAGAAGAGCTTGGTACTTAAGCAGTCTATTCGACTTACCTCCTCTTTTCTGGAATCCTACCTGGTGCCCAGCTTCCATTCACTTTAAGTCTTAACGAAAAAGGTCAAATTTATTTGATACTTAAACCGTTTTCAAGATAACATGTTTTATAAAGGTAACAAATCTGATTTTTTGATATTTTATCTATTTTTAAAATAACATGTTTTTGCAAACTACAAGGGTTCATAAGCTTTCATAAAACTTTTACAAAGTTTTCAACGATGTTTGAAAAGGGATGATCATTTCAATAAATCCCGTTTTGGAAAAAAATAAACACAAACTAAGGTGTTATACAAGTTTAACGGTAAGAGTTTTTAAACATTTAAGAAGGGTTTTCAATGAAAACACGGTTTTCGAAAAACACTTCAATGTGACACATCAGACTTGGCCGTAACGTCTAGGCTGGGTTTGGGGTGTTACATATACCATCAGCTATTACTAGCTGTGGCACAGGATGGTAATTGGAGGATTCTTCCAATTACATTTGCAATAACACCGAAGGAGTTAGATGATGATTGAGATTTTTTTCTTTCTAGTTTGAGGAGGCATGTTTGCCCTTATCCTGATATCTATATTATATCATATCAGGGCGCTGGAAACTAACCACAATTGAGTGATAGGGAAGCCTCTAGGATCACATACACTATCGGTATTATCTAAGGCACGTTGAGTCCAACTACTACGAGCAATATTGGTCTACCACTGAATGACGACAAGTGACCAACATGGGTGTTTAATCACCAATAATATTATTTGGTTTGTAATATTGAATTTTTTCTGAATGGAAGAGTGGTATGTAATTATCGCTATCACTTATATTGACAGGGTACAAGATCAATAAGGATCGTTTTCATGAGATATTAGAGATTTTGCGATCAATTAACGATAAATGTGCAAACTACCTTTGTAACATACCTTTCAATTAGTGGACACAATTATACGATGGCAACCTATGATATGGTTAGATAACCTCAAACCTGGCTGAATGCATTAATTCTGTTTTAAAAGGACCGCGACAGCGGGTAAACTCCATGCACACAATGTGTCACAATAGCGATAACCTATGGTTTCGTGTGACAGAGTTCGACAAATCGAACCAAGGTATTCTTGACGGACAATACCGTGTACACATAAAAAATATGACTCGCAACTGTGGGAGGTTTGATGCACTTTATTATCCATGCGATCATGTAATTGCAGCTTGTCAGAATCTTCGTTTGGATCCCATGAGATATGTCGACGAAGTGTACAAATTAAAATACATGTACAACGTGTGGAGACGCGTATTCCCATCAGTCCTAAATGAACATAAGTGGTCGTCTATATCTGCTCTATTTAAGTTGTTATCGAATAGAGAATTACGCCGCAAACCAAAAGGTCGACCGTACTCGACTAGAATACGTGATGATATGGATATCTGGGAAAGACCGAACCGATAGAAGTTATGTGAGTGGTGTAGGAACCTGGGTCATGCAATGTCAACATGTCCAAATCGAAATAACTCATAATTTATTAAATGAAACAATGAAAAAATAATTTGCACAAACATATTCTAAAGAACTTCTATTTTATTAAATGAAACAATATAAAAATAATTTGTACAAAAAATTCAAAAGAACTTCTGTTTTATTAAATGAAACAATATAAAAATAATTTGTACAAAAGTATTCAAAAGAGCTTTTGTTTTATTAAATGAAACAATATAAAAACAATTTGTACAAATATATTCAAAAATAAATTAATTCATGTGCCGGTTGGAATCAGTTCCACATGGAGGTGGTCGACGGTTACGCGCTGGATTCCTTCTTAGTTCAGCTTCTGGTCAGGGTTGTAGTTATTCGAGATTAGCTTCTAGTTCTAGGTGTTGGGAGGATGACACACCTTGATAGAACAAAGATTGCGGAGGTGTTTGCATCACTCACGATGGATGTGTTGAATCTCATGAGGCGGTGGGGATTGAAAATGAGATGTGCTCCCCAACGGTACCTCATGCGATCCCTATTACGACAATGGCCTATATATCGTCGGTTGAGTTGGAGTCATCGGGAAATGAGATGCACTGAACCATGCATTCCAACCTTGCATAGGAGTGGAAAAAGGAAATATATAAGGGTTAGGATACACATAAGGATTAGGATACGCACCTGGCATAATCTGAAGATGTTGTGGTGTGGGCATCATCACTTGCTCTGTTGGGGCTAGTGATTGTATGGATGTTGTTGATGGACTCGCCCCGCCAGCCCTTGTCATTGGATTTAAAGGGTCCCATCATTCCGTTTCAACATGAAATTACCGACACCTCTATTCTGCCAAGAGAAAATATGGCTTGCCATGGATCCTAAACCATGGCATGTAATTTGGATCGCGTGCTAACTCTGGAATGATAATTGATTTGCGAGTAGGTATATTATCATACCTATTTTCTCATATTTCAATATATTCCTGGTAGAAGACCGGCTAATGCGTATCCGGTCACCGTAAGTCGATTTTGTGCTCATCATCGAGCACCTCAGGTGCCATGAGAATTGGTTGTTAGGATACAAATTGTCGCAACACTCTATCTGTCTAGTGCATCTCGACGGTAATGTAGTTGACCAATGGGACTTTAGCGTGCCAAATATTCGAATTTTGTAAGAATTCATCCAAAATTATTGCCCGAATTGTCGGATCCTCATATGATGTCTATTGAAACTATATAAACGTGATAAAAATATTATTTATATACATAGTACTAAATATTAAATACCAAATACGAGATCGACTATGTTATGTATATATAGTTCAAAATGAAATAAATACTTATATGCGCTTCCGACCTTTGGTCTAATAAAAGCCGTATATCTTCAAGAGCAGTAGGTATTCCTCCGTAACTCGCTGAATGGTTCCACCTATTTAAATAAAATTTAGTATAAAATTATATTTTAAATCTATGTAATAATTGTAAAATCTAAGAGTGGAATGTATACGGGCAGTTCACTCGAGGACATAAAAATGGAAAGCGAAACCGAGCCTATGATTATAGCAGTGAGAGGCAACCTCCGATTTTGATTTTATTTGGTTGCATCACCCGATACATCTCCTGTACAATATAGACAACACGGCAGACCCCCATCTGAATTTGCCAATTGCTCTAAAATCAATGCGTTTCAGCAGCCACCTCAGATGTACGAGGTTTTGTGACTTACCCGACATCAGATAACATCCGAGGATGTGAAGGATGTATGCCCGGGCATATCGTACTCTTTCTACTTCAGTCGAATCATACCCCACCTCCAGGAATATGTATTGTAACCAACCTATATCGATCCAACCTCCGTAAATAATATTCGGAATCGCACCCAAACGATCATAGCATATGGCTTCCCAATCAACAGATTAAACGGACCTGATGACTACGGACCTATTCATCAATAACTCAATTGTAACTGCACGTCTTCTAAAGTGATGATATACTCCCCACATGGAAGATGAAATATGTGTGTCTCAGGTCTCCACCTCTCCACAAACACGTTTCAAAAACCCGCTTCCCTCAAATAATTTTCAATCAACGGTGATAGAAAACTAGGTATATTACGAATAAAACATTGTAACACTCGATCTACCAACTATTATAAAAAATATTAATTAAATTACAAAAATAAAATAAAATATTAAAAAATTGAAATTAACTCTTATCATTTTCATTTGATCGATAGAGATATGTTTATCATCGAGACGAATTAATTATCAGGTCATTGCTAACACGATCAAAAATTTCTTAGAAATTATTAAAAAAATAATACTAATTTATACAAAAATAAAAAATTTAAATAGCTTTGAGATTTTTTTTTTTGAGAAATTTAGAAAGAAATTTGGAAGAATTATAATTTAGAAGAAATTTTGTGTGAAAAAAATAAGTGGGGGTTTTATAAAAAAAATTTCCTTACCGTTAGGCCCAACGGTCAAATTTTTAATTGGTTGTTGGATGTGATTGTTGGGGGAAAACACGGGGTAAAACGCATTCATGCCAGCACACTTTTGTTGACACAAGGTAAAGCACGGCCACGTCAGCGCGCTTTTGCTGACACAGGGTAAAGCGCGTCCTATTCAACACGCTTTTCTGTGTTTTTCCCAGAAAATACGTCCACGTCAGAGCGTTTTACTGATTTCGAACCATTTCAATAAATAATTTTTGTAGTAACCTATTTCCGTAAATATTTTAGAAAATTGGCATTTTTCCGGTATATGCACCCTAATTTGTATGTTAAACCTTATACTTTTAAGATTTTCTGCTATGAGTACTTCCCAACAGATGTACCATTTTCTTGGTTCAATGTCACTCTCTAATTTCATGTATTCAACACTTGATTTTGTTCATTGCCCATATTTTTCTCATCTGAAACTGAATATCATAATTTTCCCATGGATAAAAAATATTACATTAAATCACTGGCTAGTATTTTAAATACGTTGACAACAATTTTCCTGGAAAAAATGATAGGATCACTGAAAGTTTCCCCATCCATTTTTTATAAGAAAAGTTCTGCCCCATATATAATTGAAAAAAAAAAAAAACACTTCAAATGATTTCAACCATGGATTCTGCCCCAGCCGAGACTTGATTTTGTCCATTGCGCACCATTTTTCTCATCTGGTTCAACCATTTAATCAACCTCAACACTAAATCATATGAACTAAGAGCAACATGAACCCCAACTCCACCAATAATCCCATTGGATATTGAGTAGGTTAATGGCATCAACACCATTGTCACAAACGCTGGCACTGCTTCTTTCACGTCTCCCCATTTTATGTCTTTCACCACTTTCATCATCATCACCCCAACCATTACCAGTGAAGGCCCAACCGCCCATGGTGGAACACTGGTCAGCAACGGTGTGAAAAACAACGAAAAGAAGAAATACGCTGCGATGACTACCGCCGTTAATCCCGTCCGACCGCCTTCTTTCATCCCCGCTGATGACTCTACGTAGGTGGCGACAGGAGAGACTCCCAACGCCGATCCGACTATAGTGGAGCTTGAATCAACTATGTATGCTAAATATTCTCCTTCAAATCCCCCATTATCATCCACAAATCCACCAATTTCGGCCATTGTACATAGAACACCAGTTGTGGCAAGCAAATCAACGTATAACAACGTTGCCAAAGCCACCCAAACCGCCCTGGAATTGAAGCGGCTGAAACTGATGGCCCCGGCGGTGGACTCGATCTTATGGAAATCAACAACTTTCTTGAAATAATTGTAATTAGAGTCGCCAAGTGGGGTTTCAGGGAAATATGTAAAAGCAGTGCCTCTAATCCATGAAATTAACGTAGTAAACAGAATCCCATAGATCATACTTCCTTTAACTTCCTTCATTAACCCATAACAAGTTATTAAAAACCCCGCCATGGCTAACCAAAACGTGGGGCTCTTCATCTTGCCCCCAATGCAAGCGCCTGTAAGAGGGTCTGCGGTGGTGCAGGCGGTGATAGTGACCAAGGTCGAGGGATCAGGCCCGATCAGGCCTACACCCTGGTGGATCTGTAATCCCACGAATGCAATGAAAAGGCCGATTCCGGCCGCACAAGCGAGCCTGACTGAGTCAGGTATGAGCCTGGCTAGTTTTGATCGAAGCCCTAAACCAGAAATTACGAGGAAAGCACAGGCTTCGACTAAAACTACAGCTAATGCAGTTTGATATGACATGGATCCTGATCCATGGTACCCTACTAAGTTATAGGCCAAGTAAGCGTTAGGACCCATACCAGGAGCCAAACCCAGAGGTAAGTTCGCCAACATCCCCATTGCAAACGACCCGATCATGGCTGATAAAACAGTGGCCACCACAAGGTCACTTTTGGTTTTCGAGACACAGTTTTCATAACCTGCATTAGGCTTGAACATGCAATCTGGTGAAGCGGCAGTTTGGTTCGCCGGAACCGAGCAATCGGCCCCCGAGCAGGTGCCACCGGAATCCGCTAGGATGGTGGCGTTAACAGCAATGATATAAGCCATGGTCATAAAGGTAGCAGTTCCAGCTCGTAGTTCCGTTGTGAAACACGTTTTCCTTGCTTCAAGCTTGAAATACTTTCCGACGATGCTCTTAGAAACTGCATCATTGACAGCCATTTCCATCTTCCGCCATGAACTTGCCAGTCTTCCCATTAACCCAATCCCCATTGATGTCTGTATTTCTCCCTGTTGGTTTACTTGGATTTTGGAGAGTAATTTAATGAGAAAATAATGGAAAGGAATCCCTGTTGGATTTTATAAGTCATTTGTCATTGAATACAGGAAACCAGAGTTGTCCATTCATGAGCGTTACATGAACCTTTTATTGGGGGTAGTATTTTAATAAAAATGGTGGGGGTAGCTTTATATGGAATGTTAAGCAAGCTACTTCCGGTTTTTTGCATTATTCATCGCGTTATCGGATTTTCATTATTTAAAAACAATTAAAAATTTAGCGTTTCAAAGAAAAATTAAAACTTAGATAACATATGGGGAAAGGATTGAATGATACACTTACGTCACATCCACATCCCTTAGTAATCAATTAATCACATGTTAGCTAACATGTTATTTATGGGAAAGAATTGTATGAAACAATTACGCCATGTCATCTGTTTTCCTTACCAATCAATTAATGACATGTCAGCTAATTTTTATATATTATTTACACCTCATTTAATTAGATTTTTTAATCATTTAATGACATGTCAGTTAATTTTTACATCTCATCTACACCTCATTTAATTAGATTTTTTAATCATAAATCCCTAAAATCCCAATTACAAATTACTTAACCCAAATAAAAGTTCTATCTTCACCACATCTCTGCCCTGCTGCTTTTTTTCCAGCAACTGCTTTGTTGCTTCACGTTCTGCCCTACTGCTTTTTTTCAGCAATTGTTTTGCTGCTTCACATCTCTGCCCTACTTTTATTTTTTTCCAACAACTGCATTGCTGCTTCAATCCCTGCTGATTTGCTTTGGTTTTTCTGCGTGGCTGCTGCAATTTATTTTACAGGTGAGTTTTTTTTTATTATGCTAAAATAGATAGGAGAGCAAGAAAGTCAATGCTAGTTCCTAACAATTAAATGAATAGTTTAAACTATTCTTGAGCAGAAAACAAAGATCTAATCTTTAGGCAGCTTTTCATGTAATACAATATAATTAAATAGTTTTAAATAAAATTAGTGAATTCTAACATTGTGCTCAATTGGATCAACATGTTAGGTTATTCAAGGCTGGTTGAGTGATTTAGTTTGGGATGTTAAGTATTTCCACTTTATTTTCAGACATATAGTTCTATTTAGATTCTTTGAAATAATTGTGATTTTTAATAATAATGACTTAGCGTATTGAAAAAAAATTATATGATTTTTGAGTCGTGTTATTATTAGATTTTAATTGTTCTTTTAAATTTTTTAACGATTTCTTGTTTTATCATTATTTTTTATTATATATTAAAATTTATTCTCAGGTTTTGTTAATTTATAATTTTCATCTATGGAGACAAATCAAGATGACATAGTTCATCTTGTCGGGAAACAAGATAATTAGGTTGAAGAAATAAAAGTGGGACTAAGAGTGCATTCCGAAGAAGAGGCTTATAATCTTTATAATCAATTTGCTTTGAGTAAGGGGTTTAGTATCCGAAGAAGAAATAAGAGACGAAGTATGACTGAACCTATAAGACAACGTGAATTTTTATGCTCGAAATCTGGGTATCGTGAACACGAAGATATTGGCAAAGTGACAAAATTTAATCGTCTAGATACAAGGAGTTGTCAAGCTAAAATTCATTTTACAATAGAAAAATGTGTTTGGGTTTTTTCTTACTTTAATGATTATCATAATCACCACTTAGCAACTTCAGAAAAAAGAATTAATTTAAGATCAGGAAGAAAAATTTTGGAAGGACATGGAGATGTTATTCGTTCAATGGTTGCTGCAGGAATTAAACAAACAAGTTCATATTCGTTTCTCAAGAAGGAGATTGGGTTTGAAAATATTAGATTTACTAAACGAGATTGTCATAATTTCTTGCGAATTGAAAAAGAGAAACTGATTGAAGCAAGGGATGCACAGAGCATTATCAATTTTTTCAAATAAAAGCAAGCTGAAGACCCTATGTTTTTCTATTCAATGCAAGTGGACCAGAATAATAGACTAGCTAATTTTTTTTGGAGAGATGGAAGATTAAAATTGGATTACAATTGTTTTGGAGATGTTCTTGTGTTTGATACCATGTATAGAACCAATAAGTATAATTTGATTTGTGCTCCATTTGTCGGAATCAACAATCACTGGAATACTATTTTGTTCGGTTGTGCCTTTTTATCAAATAAAACCACTGAGTCATTTACTTGGCTATTTGAAACATTTTTAGAAGTCATGGGCCATCAAAAACCGAAGAGTATTTTTACTAATATTAAGCGATGATGAAAGTAGTAGAGATTGTCCTCCCAGAATCTTCTCATAGATTATGCATGTGGCATATTTCAAATAGTGCTAAACAACATCTTGCTAGTCATTTTGTCAATACCGAGTTCAAAGCACAATTTAATAAATGCTTTTATGGATGTGAAAGTGAAACAGAGTTTGAATCAACTTGGGCTACTGATATGCGTGATATTAAGTAATAAAATTTATAATAATGATCGCATCAAAAACTAACTATTATCAGGACTTTAAGGCAAGTGCACCTATCGAACAGTAGTATAGCTTAGTGGCAAGACCGAGATATCGTACCCAAGGGAACCAAAAGTACTAGTACTAACTTCCTTTCTATTTTTTAACCTAGAAATAAAATGGGTTTTTATGAAACTAAAATAATTCTAAAACTAAACTATGAATGCACAAAAAGTAAAGTGGGGAAAAGCTTTTTGGGAAAGACTGATTGATTGGGCAATACTCAAGGGAGAATCCACCTAGACTTCACTTGTTATCAATTCTTGAGCTAGATGATTTATTCAATTGACTTGATCTGTAGAGATCCCTAAATTATGTTAATACCTCCGTCGAAAATAAGAACAACTAATCCTAGGTTAATTAACTGAAATCTCTTTCTAGTTAAAACCCTTAGTCTTGCATTAACTCGATCTATGGATCCCTATATTAGGTTTGACCCTAATCCGGCAGATTTATGTCGCCCTATGTCTAGGGTTGCATGCAACTCCGCTTAATTATGCTAGATCTACTCTTAAACAAAGACTTTTGCTCCTCTGCATAAGCATATCAGTTTCTTAAATTAATGCCTAGGATTATTAAAATAAGAATTAAGAACACATATTTAAGAACAATTCAAGTATTTATCATATAACTCAAGATAAAATAACAACAAGATCTGTCTTAGGTTTCATCCCCTCAAGTATTTGGGGGATTTAGTTCATAATTAATAAAGAAAACATCTCAGAAGAATAAAAATAACAAAACATAAAGAACCCAAAAACCCCTAAAGGAATTTAGGGAGATCCTCTATCTTGATGTAGAATTCGGCTTCTGGGATGAATCAATCGGTTTCCCTTGGAGTAATCCTTGCTTCCACTCTCTGTGTTGGCAGAAATAAAGCACTCTTGAGAAGAGAAAAGTACTCCCTTAGCGGGAAATAAGCACCCCATTGAAGTTGCCTCCTAGGGTCTTTATATAGAATTTTGGAATGCCTTTCTTAGTCCCTAAGTATCCTTTTCCAAGTGAAATTGAACTATCTCACGCAGGTACACGCCCGTGGGCCACGCCCGTGTGGATCGACAAGAGGCCGTGTGTGGGCCTATTGATGGTGGCACGGCCGTGTGATCTGGCCGTACTTGTCAGGGCCGAGCCGTGTTAGACCTTATATGGCACAACCGTGGGACACGGCCGTGTGGTGAATCCTTGGGCCGTGTCGTTTTTACACTTTGGCATATTTTTTTCCGTTTTCGGCCCATTTTTCGTTCTTTTCTCTTCCCTATGCTCTCCTGAGTATAAAACATGAAATAGAAGGATTAAGAGCACCAAATTCCACAAATTCAATAATAATTCATCTAGAAATTAGGCTAAACATGAGGTAAAAATATGTATGATTTATCGTTTATCAGCTACAATGATTGAAAATTTTGAACTTCAAGATCATGCTTGGCTTAAGAGACTATATGAGCTTCACGTGAAATGGTGCCCTGCCTTTAGCATAGATATTTTTTCGACTCGAATTAGATCCACTTAAAGAAGCAAGAGTATGAATAGCATATTGCATCAGATTATGAATTGGTCTTTATCTCTTAAACAGGTTATACAATATTATGAGGAAAAGGCAAAAGAATTTCACCAGATAGAGTTAAATCAAGATTTTCGATATAAAAATAGAGCACCAAATAAAGTTAATAGATGTGGGATTTTGAAGCATGCATCCAATGTTTACACTATTGCTATGTTTAAAAAGTTTGAAGAGGAGTTGATGGATTGCATAGGCATGAATTGTGTTGAATTTAGTAACATCGAAAATATTTCTTTATATCATGTGACTGAATATGGAAGTGAAAGAATTTACTGTGTGGAGTTTGATGTTCCAAATAGCATTATCTCGCGTAGTTGTAATACGTTTGAAAGTTGATATGCGTGATATAAAGTAATAAAATTTATAATAATGATCGCACTAAAAACTAACTATTATCATGACCTTAAGGCAAGCGCACCTATCGAACAGTAGTATAGCTTAGTGGCAAGACCGAGATATCGTACCCAAGGGAACCAAAAGTACTAGTACTAACTTCTTTTCTATTATTTAACCTAGAAATAAAAGGAGTTTTTATGAAACTAAACTAATTCTAAAACTAAACTATGACTGCACAAAAACTAAATTGGGGAAAAACTCTTTAGGAAAAACTGATTGATTTGGGCAATACTCAAAGAAGAATCCACCTAGACTTCACTTGTTATCAACTCTTGAACTAGACGATTTATTCACTTGACTTGATCCGTAGAAATCCCTAATTTATGTTAATACCTTCGTCGAGGATAAGAACAACTAATCCTAGGTTGATTAATTGAAATCTCTTTCTAGTTAAAACCCCTAGTCTTGCATTAACTCGATCTAGTTAAAACTCCACTTAATTATGTTGGATCTACTCCTATGTAGGGACTTTTGCTCCTCTACATAAGCACATTCGACTTAAATCAATATCTCAGAAATATTAATTTAAGAGTTAAAAACACAATTAAGAACAAATCAAATATTTATCAAATAATTCAAGAGAAAATAATAACAAGATCTGTCTTAGGCTTCATCCCCCTCAAGTATTTGGGGGATTTAGTTCATACTTATAAAAGAAAACATCTCAGAAGAAATAAAATAACAAAACATAAAGAACCCAAAAACCCCTGTAGGAAGTTGAAGGGAGATCTTCAGTCTTGAAGGAGAATCTGGCTTTTGAGATGAATCAATCGGCTTCCCTTGGAGTAATTCCCTACTTCTGCTCTCTTTTTCTGAGGGAGAAAAGTGTTCTCTTGGGGATAGAAAAGTATTCCCTTAGCGGGAAATAAGCACACCCTTGAAGTTGCCTCCTAGGGTCTTTATATAGAGTTTTGGAATGTCTTTCTTAGTCCCTAAGTATCCTTTTCCAAGTGAAATTGAACTATCTCATGACAGGTACACGCCCGTGGGCCACGCCCGTGTGGATCGACAAGAGGCCGTGTGTGGGCCTGTTGATGGTGGTACGGCCGTGTGGTCTAGTCGTGCTTGTCGGGGCCGGGCCGTGTTGGACTTTATGTGGCACGGTTGTGGGACACGACCGTGTGGTAAATCCTTGGGCCATGTTATTTTTTACACTTTAGCCCATTTTCTCTGTTTTCGGCCCGTTTTTCATTCTTTTTTCTTCCTTGTGCTCTCCTGAGTATAAAACATGAAATAGAAGTATTAAGAGCACCAATTTCCACAAATTCAATGATAATTCATCTAGAAATTAAGCTAAGCATGAGGTAAAAATATGTATAATTTATCGTTTATCAAAAGTCTTGGATTACTTTGTCATCATGCTTTACGTGTAACGCCACAAAATTTTGATTTTTGGCTTTTGTTAACTTATGGCTTGAAATTTTCTAAATATGTTTTTGTGCTTACTTGACGTAAATAATTTTCTACTATAGTTGATAAGTACTCTGTGTGTGTTTAGGAAGGTCCCAAGTTCAAGCCCCAACTTGGGTTAAATTTTGGTTTTATTTAAATAAGGTTTGATCCTTGGATAATAGGATTAAAAGAATTTTTGTGTAAAAATACGATAGAATGGGCTTGCTGGTCTGGTGGTTAAGTGGTAAGGGATTATGGTTAAGGTTTTATGTTTGAGTCGTTGCTAAGGCATTAATTTTTGCTGCATTTGGCGTGTGGGAGTTTGAGTTTTACTAAAAGACTGAATAGTGGAGTAGTGGAGAGATTAGGGGTTACCAAAAAATCTACTCATTATTCTTTTATTTTATTTTATTTTATTTTTGCAATTGTGTTTTCTCCCAAAAATTCTCATACTTTTGATAATTTTCTCACCTCCTTGCCGAATTGTTATAGTTTACTTTCTCTCTCGTTTCTGATTTTTATTTGGGTACCTATACGACGCTAAATCGGTAAGTGATCGTCTCTACTGTCCTTTCTCCTTCGTAGTTAGGATTTTAAGGGTGTTCATCTTTTGTTTTCGGGGTAGGTGAGGAATTAGAATCAGCTAATGCCCCTGTTTTGGAGTGATTGCTATCGAACTCGGGTTGTTGACTGTAAGTTTTCGATAGTCAAGTGTTTATCGATTTTCAGGATCTACCTATTCGTGGTAACTCGATTTAAGTGACTGAAATTGAGCCTTAAAATTGATGATTGTAGGTTTGGAAAGGCTCAGAAGTGCTTAGGAATTGAAAACGAACCAGGTGTGTACCCCAAATGCTTTGAAATCACAATTCGACGAAAGCCAAAAACGAAACTATCAACGCCACATGGGCATGTGGCTACCCGTGTGGAGGCCGTGTGGCGATACACAGCCGTGTGGTCGACAAGTTAGGCCGTGCTCGCACCGCACGGATGCGACGGACACAGACGTGTGATGCTGGCTAGGCCCTGTGCTAGGCATGAGCTAGGCCAAATAGGTCATGTGGGCTACATAGGTGTGTGGGCCTACATGGCCGTTTGGGGTTTTGGGCCAAGCCGTGTGATCCACATTGGCAAGGGTAAGTTAGGTCGTGTGGGCCACATGAGCATGTAGGCCACACAAGTAGGCAACATGGGCGTGTGAGCCCATTAATCTGAATTATTCTGAAAGGTTGCACGAGTCACCCTAGTCGACTGTGACCTGTTTAAGGGGTCGGTAAGCATTACTTAGACCTTGTTCTATGACATGATCCTGAGACGTATGCTAACATGTTATATTTAACATGTGTTATAATACTGTTCTAAATTGATTTGAGTTTGACACGTATGATTTGTTTACTGTACGGTAGCATGCCATGTCATCATTTATGTTGCATTGCATTAGGTTAGGCTTGATATTGGAGAGAAGGAAGACTGAAAGGCTTTTAGCTTATATCTGGCAGTTATACTGCATTAATTTATTATGTGTCGTTTATGGTACCACATGGTGTGTAGGATTGGATGGGTTGATTTTATCCTCATACTTGGTGTGTAGGGCTGGGTGGGTCGATTTTATCCTCACATGGTGTGTAGGGTGGTCGGAGATGGTGTGCAGGGTTGGTGGGCATGTACTGTACTAATTGATATGCATGTGTATCTGTATGGGCTAAGACCCGAATGTATATGATACTGCTCTGAGTGGACTAAGGCCTACATCGTTCTGTTAAGGGCTCAAGCTCGATTTATGACTGATTGATTGATACATGTTATATGCATGATTTACTGTGGGGATGTACACACCGAGTTTGCGAAAACTCACCCCTTTATTTATTTGTCTGTCAGGTAATCTCCAGCAGTAGATGGGTTGGCACAGCGGAAGGCTCGTCGATAACCACTGAGACGGTTGCTACGGTTTAAAACTTTAATGTTTTTACTATTTTTATTTTATTTTATTTTATTTGGCTATTTTATGTAATATAGGATGTGGACGGTTGTTGGTTTTATTATGGGGTTTTAAGCTGCTATTGATATTGATTTATGAACTACAACACTGCAAATATGATTTTTAAACTTAATTAAAGATTTTAGTATGAATGAACGTTTTTGAAGCTTCTGCGATAAAGTAGAGATAATAATTTGAACAAAATTTTTATATTCGAACAGGTTTTCCAAAAACACTCTCATGTGACGCCACTAGATTCAATCATAACATTTAGGCCGGGTTTGGGGTGTTACATTACGGGTTTTCTTATGAATAACATTAAAGATATACCCAAAAAAATATATACTTAGGAGATGGACAAAAAAAGCAAAGTCGTTGCTGGCAAGTGATTTTAGAGCCTCATCAGCACATGAAGAAAAATCTAGTTGTTTATTGCGCCTCAGTGAGTTGAATCATATTGGTTACAACCTTTTTGACAAAGATTCATTGACTCCTAAGTGTACTCAAATTGTCAAAAAAAAAACTATTTGAGGTATTGCACTTAATTGAAAAGGAGATAACAACTATGCAAGAAGCTAATTATTCGAAAATTCCGAAGCATACATCTTTTCAAGATGCTATCAATGATGGCAATGGGAGATCAAGTGAAAAATTAATGTTTGATCCTATATGTGTCAAAATAAAGGGCTTCAGAAATTCTCAAATGAAAAACCAATTTGAGAAAAATCAAAAGAAAAAAAACAAAGAAGGCAATGCTCTCTCAAGTTTCAAAAGATAATGAGAAAATATCAAGTGAATATGCTTTCCTTTATTATTATATTTGTATCTATTTGTTATATTATTTAATTAATGTCTTGAATTTAACAAACAATTTTTATTTTGACCAAAGGAAACAAAACAAATCACTTATGCACAAAGGTTCTCCAATAGTGCCTCCACTAATGGAGTCTCAAACTCATGGTTATTCTTCCTATCATCAAATCTCAATGTTAATGACTCCAAACTACCATAATCACTTTTTTCATCCTCTACAAGTATTGGTTGAATGCATTATCCTTTTTAAATGTCAAAAGTTGTAAATATTTAAGCACATGTATTGTAAAAATATTTTTATGTAGGATTTTTCTTCAAATTGGAGGTTCAATTCTTCATCTAACATGAGTTATACTAAATTGCTGGAAGAGAATGATCCATCGCTATTCAAGACTCAAGTAATATGTTTTTACTTGTATTGTCACAAATTATTATATATATAATTCAAGGGTTTATCTAATAGTATAATACTTTTAATGCAAGAATATTTCTCAAATGGTTTAGAATCTCAAAAAGACTAATGATAATTCATGAGAAAGACTTCAATTTTATTATTATTTGTAATTCTTTTATAATGTTTTGAGAATAATACTATTATACGGTTTTTATAATGTTATCTTGTATTTTATTTTAGTTATTATTTAATATGGAATAAGTTCAATCAATATTTTTGTAAGTATATTGTTTTGGTAATTCGATGTTAGTTTTGGAAATGACACAACTAGAAACTTTAATATTTTTTCATACTTTGCAAAAAAAGATTCTCAAAAACAATAAACTCATATATAATATGCATTTGTTTTGTGTAAATTCTCATAAAAAAAACACTCATATATAGTAACTCTTTTCTGCTTATTAATTTTCACACTTTTTTATTCTATCATTTACTTTTTATGTTGGATTATCAAATGCACTTATAAATATTGAAATATTAATTTTAAATTATTTCACTATTTTCAATCGGTTATCTAAACAAAGATCATGTTACTTCGATAATAACCAATTAATTTTTTTATACAATTGAATAAGTAAATTGTAATGGGGAAAGGAGGAAAAGATTTACAAATATAGAGATTGAACCTTGACCCTCATCTCAATCAACTTAAAATACACACAAATTTATCGCTGAGCAAGTGAAACATCCACAATAACTAATTAATTGCTATATTAAATCGATTGCTAAACAGAATAGCCAAAATCAAAGCTTAACTAAATATGCACAATATCAACACGTAATCTATTTGTAAATTGAATCATAATGATAAACATTATAGTAGTTTGTTTTTTAAGGTGGCCTTTCTAAAACCTGCAATTTCATTGAAACATCACCAGAAAATTAAAGAGAACAAAGGTAGAGTAATAGTTATTACAGGAACTTGCTTAGCTATAGCGTTCTTGTTGTTCCTTGCTGGAGTTTTCTGGAGTTTGGTGACTTTATTGCCAAATTCTTGACATAGGACTTCAGATTAGTCCTTAGAGACAGTCTCAAACTTGTTGGCAACATTTGATACAAATCGTCTCGAGCTTCTTCACCGACCAAATAAGGGTAGCGCAGTAATTTGTCGATCACAATTATTACATTAGTATAATGCAAAGCAAGAGCCGAACCTCCCACAGTGGAGGGTGAAGTATATAGAGCTAACCTACTTTTAAGACCAAATTGTGCATTACTCAACACTCCACAATTTGATTGCCTGTGATCATCATTCAAACGATCATTTAGTTGAGGCAAACAAAAGGAAGGAGAACGATTTGGCTACTCTCTCTTCACCCCATCATTCGCAACACTACAATAACCCGAAATCTAACTACTTCGGTCATTATGATCAACGCTCTGATCATCACCATCGTCGTACCTCGAAGCTGAACTACCCAAACCAAGGCAATTGGTCAAAAGTCTCTCGAGACTAGTCCCACAAGAAAAATTGGAATCCTCCATCCTAGACAACCTAATTTCATCCTTCCGTGAATACCTATCTATGACTGAAAAAACTCACATGTAAAATAAATTGCAGCAGCCACACAAAAAAAACCAAAGCAAATCAGCAGGGATTGCAGCAACAATGCAATTGCTGGAAAAAAATAACAACAGGGTAGAGACGTGAAGTAGCAAAGCAGTTGCTGGAAAAAAAGCAACAGGGCAGAGACGTGAAGTAGCAAAGTAGTTGCCAAAAAAAAGCAGTAGCGCAAAGACGTGGTGAAGATAGAACTTTTATTAGGGTTGAGTAATTTTTAATTGGGATTTTAGGGATTTATGATTAAAAAATCTAATTAAATGAGGTGTAGATGAGATGTAAAAATTAACTGACATGTCATTAAATGATTAAAATATCTAATTAAATGGGGTGTAAATGACATGTAAAAATTAGTTGATATGTTATTAATTGGGAAGGGAAGGGAAACAGATGACGTGGCATAACTGTTTCATACAATCCTTTACCATAAATGACATGTAAAAAATACTTAGTATGGTAACATCAATTGGCATATTCGTGTGTCTATAAATATCTAATTGTTGATGGCTTTATTCGAGGGTATAAAAAATAGATTTTCCATGGAGAGTGTACACCTTGTAGAACCTCTTCAAAGATTAATCCAGTCTATCCTCATAATGCTTACCATTAGTCTGTTAGAGAAGATAACATGGAAGGTATGTTACGGGATGCATTTAATATGCACAGTCATGGTTTACAATCATTTCCACCTGAAATTATTACATTCGATGATTGTGATATTGGTGGAAATATTTTTACCGAAACGGGAAGAAGTGTACCTGATGAAGAGCCAAATGAAGAAGCGACAAAGTTCTACAAGTTACTTAATGAAATGAATGAAGAAATTTATGATGGATCAAAATTTTCAAAACTGTCCTTCTGTATTCGTCTTTTTTACTTAAAATGTTTAGAAGGGTGGACCGAAAACTCTTTGACATTACTGTTAGAATTTTTGAGAGATATGTTTCCGTTTACAAAAATCCCTTATTCATGCAAAGATATGAATAAACTAATAAAAGATTTAGGCCTTGGGTATGACAAAATTCATAGTTACCCAAATGACTGCATGTTGTATTAGGGTGATTGGAAAAACCAATAATCTTGTCATGTTTGTGGTAAATCTCGTTGGATAAATAGGAATATAAAGATGTGAATAAGGATGAAGGTGAGACATAGTTAAGAAAGAAGCCAATAAAGATTTTGCAATATTTTCCACTAATACCAAGGCGTCAAAGGCTTTTCATGTCGTCAAAGACAGCTGAATCTATGAGGTCGCATCATGATCAACGAACTGATGATAGATTATTAACACATCTTGTAGATTCTTTAGCTTGGAAATCATTTAACAGTAAATTTCTAAACTTTGCAAGCGATCCTTAGAATGTGAGGCTTGGGCTAGCATCTGATGGATTTAATCATTTTAAAATCATGAGTATTTCATACAGTACTTGGCCTATAGTGCTTATTCCTTACAATTTGCCTCTGTGGATTTGCATGAAGCAGTCTTCTTTTATCTTATCTATGATTATCCTTGAAGAAAAAGGTCCCAAAAATGACATTGACATTTATATGCAGCCACTTATTAAAGAGTTGAAACAGTTATAGGCGGGTGTTGAAACATATGATGTCTTGAGAAAGAAAAACTTTTATTTACGTGCAGCTTTTTTGTAGACTATTAATGATTTCCCGGCTTATGCTAATTTATCTGGTTGGAGTACCAAAGGACGTTATGCTTGTCCTTGTTTTGCGGCGCAAACATGTTTGAAATGGTTATATAATGGGAAGAAGTTCTCTTATATGGGGCATCATCGATGGTTAGATAAAAATCATATATTTAGATTTCAGAGGACTCTATTTGATGGTATTGAAGAGTTCAGAGAAGCTCTTGAGCAGATCATTGGGTCTAAAGTCTTATTCATGTTAAAATATATCAATTTCAGTTATGGGAAGATGAATTAACCACCCAACACGCAAACAAAGAAAAGACTGAAGGAGACGTATGTTGGCGATGTTAACCGACAGATTGATGATGAATCAGATGATCCTAAAGATGCGAACTTGTGGAAAAAAAGAAGTATTTTTTTTAGTTACCTTATTGGGAGCATCACATTTTGCGACACAATCTTGATGTCAGGCATATTGAAAAGAATGTTTACGAGAACATCATTGGGACAATTTTGAATGTCGATAGAAAATTGAAAGACAATCTTCAAAGTCGACTCGATCTAGTTGACATGGGAATTCGGTATGATCTTCATCCCCAATTACTTCCGAATAGAAAATCTCAATTGCCGCGTTCTATTTTTGTAAAGTCAAAAAAAGAAAAAGAAGTGTTCTACACGATGTTGAAGGATATAAAAGTCCCAGATGTGTATGCATCAAATATATCTCGATGTGTGAGTCATAAAGATCAAAGACTATATTCCCTAAAATCACATGATTATCATATCTTGATGCAAGATTTACTGCCAGTTGCTTTACAGTGTTGTATGTAAAAAAATATGACGTCTTGTATAATTGAACTATCCAATATAATGAAAGTTATTTATGGCAAAGTTTTGATTGTTGAAGAACTTGAAAAAGTATAAGATCGAGCTACCATGATTTTATGCATTTTGGAGAAAATCTTTCTACCTTCGTTTTTCACTATTATGGTGCACTTGTTAATCCATCTCCCTCATGAAGCAAAACTTGGTGGATCGGTTTTCTATTGGTGGATGTATCCTATAGAGATGTGCTAATTTTTTTATAAAGTTTTCATCCATTCATGAATATACCTTTAGTTACAATTTTTGATAATGTTGTATATCGTGTTTAGTTCCTATGCAAATTGAAATTTTATTGTCGTAATAAGCGTTATCCAGAAGAATCAATTGCTGAAGGTTACTTGGCAGAAGAGTGTATGACTTTCTGCTCTAGATATTTAAAAGATGTTGAAACAAGACTAGATAGACCAAATAGAAATGCTGGGCTCACTAATTATAACTTAGCCGAAACTTATCTATTTCGAAGTTATGGAGAACCAATCGGTAAAGTTGAAATTGCACACTTAGATAATAGATCTTGGGTACAAGCACATCGATATGTTCTTTTTCACCACGATTCAATTGAACCATTACGCAAGTAAGTTTTAGAATTTGATAAATATTCAACTTTTTAATTTGTTTATCTTCTAACCATGTAATCCACTTTTTAACGTAGTGAGTACAAACAAGTCTTGAGATCTCGTTCATGTTCCCGAAGATTACATCGAGAGATTCATAAGTTATTCACAGAATCTTTTCATGAATAGTTAGGGCAAACGGTATGCAACTGAAGCTTTCATTGACAAATAATAATGTTTTTGTATAACATTTATAATTAATCAATTTACTTTAGATTCAATAGGTTTGGAGTGGAAAATACATCAATGACGAAGTTAAATGGCTTTCTCAAGGTCCGAATAGAGTAGTAAAAAGATATACTGCCTTCCTCATTAATGGATTCAAGTTTCATACAAAATCTCGCAAAAGATTGAGAAGGACTCAAAATTGTGGAATAGTTGTTAATTCTTCAATTACAAGTTATGCTAGTATTAGGGACAGTAATCATGTTGAGAGAAATATGGAGTATTACAGACTTCTTACTGACATTATTGAGTTGGATTACTATGGCAAACAAAAGGTTGTCTTATTTCGATGTGATTGGGCTGATGTTAATACTGCTTGCGGAATTAAAAAAGATCAATTTGGTTTTATAATAGTAAACTTCTCTTGATTAATTTATACTAGACAACAATTTATTGATGAGTCGTATGTATTTTCTTCTCAAGTCAAACAAGTTTTTTACTCGAAAAATCCAACTAATGAGGGTTGATACGTTGTACTCTGTAACACCCCTAGAGACTTGTTTGACACGGGCAATGAAAGTAGAGACGACATCGACGAAAAATTAGAAACTTTGCCTTTTCCAGAACAAAACTTAAATGAAACTATCCCTAGTACTAGTACACAATTTTATTGGGTTCGCCAGGATGTGGATGAAGATATTTACGAATCATGGTGCAGTAATATTTTACGATTTTTTAATTATATGTAATATTATAATTTAAATCTTGATTTTTTTAAATATTTCAACTATTTTATATGTACTATTATTGTTGTAATTAGTTACTAATATTCCAACTATTTTATGTGTATTGCAAATAAAATGCCTAGAAAAAGATTGCGAGATCTAAGTATTATTTAAAATCCTCTAAATTCGAAAGAAACAAATAGTGAACAACAGACTGCTATTGGATCTTCGAATGTTCCGAATACAGTTAACGAACCTGCAAAAATTCAAAGTAATGTTAACTTTAATTTACATGCATGTTGACTTTTATTATTGATTTTTGTTTCAAATTATTATATTATAATATACCATTTTTTTAGCTGAAAGTGGTGGGAGGCGCAAAACTCGAGGACGTACGCTATTAAAAGATTTATACGAGTTAAATTTTGTCGAGCATGTCAAAGTAGCTAGAAATAGTCATGGTCAGCCTATTGGATCAGAAGCTCGACTTTTAGCAAGAAATGTCAATTTGTTGCCTATCAACTACGAGTCATGGCATCATATGCCTGATAGTAACAAAAATCAAGCTCCCGATAATATTAAGGTAATAACGTGAATGTAATTTATAATGCTTTGGTTTAAGTTTCATTTATATTTATTTTCTAAACTTGTGCTATTTGTAAGAGAGGTTTGCTTTAGAGGTCTCAAATAATTATGTGAAGAAGACATTAGAAAAAAAATGGAGAGACCATAAAAGTGCTTTAAAGAAGGAATATTTTAAGAAAAATATAAGGCTCGAAGAGAAATTGTGAAATGTCCTGCCGGGAATGCTGAGATACAAATAGGAATATTCAATTAGATTTTGGAATTTAGAAAAAGGAGAGGTATTACATACTTCTAAACTTTTATAATTCTTTAAATTTATAGTATTTACTATATACGTAATAATAATTTCATAATATATGATCGTGAGCGAGTTGGAACTACAAGTAAGCAAAAACAAAAATTCACGTAAACAGTTGGGTCGAAAAGTTTTGCTTGTGTAGCTGATGACGAGGTATTTTGAATTTATTAATTGTGTCAAATATTAATTACTTTCTACTAAATAATATTTTTCCTACTATATTGTAGGAACTGTCGTCTGGTCAAAAAGTTGGATGCCTTTAGCTTTTTGACATTACACATAGAAAGAAAGATGGATCTCCTATGACAACTGAAGCTGTAGAAATTATGGTATATTTACTTAATAAATTTTGAATTATTTTAAATATTTATCATGTTTAATTATAATGGTTTAATTCATTGTTTGTAATGCAAATAATGTTAAGTTATATTGCATTTGTTTTTATTATATATTTCGTTTCTAACTCTTTCATTGATTTATTAGGAGAAACTAAAGGATAAAAGTGCAGAGTATGCAGCGATCGCTTCAAGTGATAGTTTTGTTAATCTTGACGGCATTGATAACCAAATTATTACTAAAGTTTTGGGTCCTGAAAGGTATGGTCGGGTTCGATTTCAATGATCTTTTGTTAACCTAACCCAATATTTTGGATCCAGCTCGCAACAATACATGTCTTCAAAGAATCAAGCTCAAGCTGAAGTTCAGAGGTTAAGAGATTAGATGGCCCAGATACAAGCAAGCACAATTGAGCAAATTGCTCAACTTAAAACGGAGGCAACATCAAGAGAAGCAGAGGCTCAAAGAAAATATGAAGAACTCTAGCTACAACTTAAAGCAGAGGCAACAGCGAAGGAAGCAGAGGCAATCAGAAAATATGACGAACTCCAGCTATAGCTTCAGAATATGATGAAAATGTTTCAGCAGTTGTAGAATCCGCCATATTAGACGTTTGTTTTCTTATTGTGAGAATATTTTAACAATATAACTTTTGAATATAATATATTTTGTTATTTCATTTGTTAATTTAGTTTACATACATATTTCTTTCGTTGGATTTGAAGTAGTATTTCGTAATATTTTTTTCCACATAAACGCTACAAAATTTAGCGACGTTTTTTGCAATGCTTATCAAAATACCACTATAGGCCTAAAAAAACGCCGCTAAAAATTTATTTTGCTATAATGATAGTATAGATTATAAGAGAAAAATATTGAGATGTGAAATGAAATTTTGTTATTTGTTAGTTTATATGTTTTAACTTTCCATATCATGTAATTATATTCAGAGTGGTAATGATTAAAGATAAAATTGAAGTAGGAATAATACCAATAATAATTATTTATTATAACTTTGATATTCTTCATCCTTATACGAAAAAGATTCGTTGAAAAAGAAGAGAATTGATTGGCTAGGAACCTACCTGCTGCCATTCTTAAAGAAAAATATATGTAGAATTTTATATTAATCCCACTTCAATTATAATATACTCCTTCCCTTTTACATTTGATAATGCTTATTGGTGCAAGATCCCATATTTTTATAAATATTTTTTAAAATATTAATTGTTGGATTAAAACCCTCAATTATTGTTTGTATAATGTTATTATAAGGTGTGATATAAAATTAAGTGATCAATTATATTAAAAGTATTATAGGTATTAAAGTGTCATGAAAATAATGTGTAGATATTATAAGTAGTATTTATAATTTGATGAAGGGTCAAATTATAAATACCCAAAACTGATTTAATAATCAGTTATTTAAAAGAGGTAGTGGTCCCCAATATCTATCGTATTTCTTTTACATCCTCGTCAGAGAGTTATACAAAGAAAAAAACTATTTTTTTAGAAGATCAACACTTTTTGGGCAATTTTCAATAATGAATTCGGGTACGTTTCCGCATATAATTTTATTCTTAATGTTTTGACATGACAAATCATGGTTTATAATTTTAAATTTACATAAGAATTTTAGGATTCTAACATTAATATCAACCTCAATTCATTTAATTTTTTCATTTTCTAAATTTGTTTATTATTCATACACTATCTCAATATGCAGTTACTTTACTCAAACTGATTTGGATATAATATATTATATATGTATTTCGTTAAAGACAATATATTATATTATAGTATATCTACAATGTGTTTCATATAGATACTAAATAATATATTGATTGAAATGATAAAATTAAATAAATTAATATTCAAAATTCATAATCAATTTTATGTATAAAGAAATATTTTAATAATTTTTCAATTGAATTGATTTTAAATTAATATAAGTATAAATAGAATAACAATTATACAAAATATTCATATAATTTGAATAGGCAAAAAAAATATGGAATAAAATAAGAAATAAAACTTAAACATTCCGTTATCATTTCAAGAAGGATATAGAGATCATGAAAAGTTTAAATGCTGCATGCGTGAGGAGTGATGTATGTATAATATTGTGTTTAGAAGGGGAGTGGGTTCTTCTTTTAAGAGACTCAAAGGATAGCTAAAACCCTAAAAAGTAATAACAACATTATAAACTGAAAATGGGAAAAGAAAAGTTGGAATAATTTTAGATATTGGGGTTACTGAAACTTAAGAAAAGGGTTGTGAAAAGAAGGGAATGGCGGTGCCACCCAGTGTCCACCTCCAACAAATGGGCTCTTCTTTTGAGGCTTACTTACAACTTTGCTCATGCTTTCCCTCCCTCGTTTCTTCCCAAATTCATGAGGAGATTAATCGTTATTTTCATTTATTATCAATGGAGTAAATTTCGTAATAAGTGCAGGTACATTTCTTTCTTTAGGAGAGAAAATAGATTAAAAAATTTAGACAAATATGAATTATTTACGGACATGAAAGATACTCAATTTAATGTTTTGAAATTTTATATACAATTACTTTTAAATTTTCTTCAGTTACTTTATCCTAACAATACTTTCATTTTAACAATTTTATAATTATCATAAATGAATAATGTTTATATTTAAAATAAAATTTATACTAATTATCAAGTCTAGTTTATGGTCTATAAATATGTGATTATTTGATAAATATAAATAAAACAAACACTTATTTGTTAAGTAGTAAGAAGATTCGTGCTTCCTAAGTAAGATTATGGGTTTGAGTTATTTTGAATGGAGAAAATGCGAGTTGTGTAAGCTTTGCCGCTCATTTAAGGGTCTGATCTAGTTTGATTTTAAATTTAGTTGAGATCTAATATAATTATTAAATATTGAAAATTTTTTATGCGAAATAAAGAAGTTTTAGCCACCAATAAAAGCAACACTAAAAACATCGCATGCATGAAGTTTGTAACATTATATATTAGGTGAAGATATCTAAGAAGTCCTTCTATTATAGAGGTTGGATCAAATTAGCTCCTCTATTATTGTACTATTAAAAATAATCAAATAAAGCTAAATTAGAATAAAATTAACATAAAAAATAACATGAAAATTATTTTTTTATTTACAGTTTAGCTCCAAACAGAATATTTTATCTGCAAAATCATAAAAAAACTTTCAAAATATAATTATGTTAAACGATAAATGTTGACTCTTCTAAAATTTAACTTTCTTTTATTATTTTTAATAATACAAAAATTAAATTATTTCATTTAATAATAAATAAATAAATTTAATTAAATCCTTATAATAAAGGATAGCACCAAATACATTCACGCATGATAGGATTGTTGTATTTGAGATTGATTACAGTGATATTTATTTTGACATAAAGTTTTATAATTTTATCTTACAAAAACATTTCAAAATTATGTGTTTAAATCTCTATAGAGCTAAATAGAAAATTCTACAAAGCTTTGTTTTTCATTTTTTATTGTTTACTGTTTTAGAGTTAAAAGTGATTTACTAAATAAATAATTTCTTTAGAAAGTGCTTTTGAATTCTAATGTGGAAGTATTTTTTAATTTTTGTGTTTGAGAAAAATATTTTTAGAGTCAAATGACATGTTTAATCCTTATTTATAATTCAATGTATTTTATATAATATTTATATTAAATATTGCTATATTATTATCTTTTAGACACACCTTTCAAGAACTCACTCACCGAAACTATTCATCTGAAAGATTCTTGAGGACAACTCTTTGTAACCACTCATCAACCACAACATCATGTGAGTCACATATTTTAACCGTCATATCTAACATTAACAGACCACGTTTCATTTGAAGTAATTGACAACATATTCAATTGTCACCCTACCTAAATTTAGGGTGATAGGCCTCCCTCTCTCTCTTACTAAAAAATATTTAAAATTTATGTTTAATATATCAAATATTAATAATGAATTATAATAAATTAATTTTTATATATTTTTTAAAATATCATAATATTAATGAATTTCAACATTATTTAAATGTATATTTTTACTTCATAACATCATATTTAAAATGAAAATTTTATTTCTCAGAAACACATTATAAAAAAAAAAAAAACACTAAACATTTAAATTTTAACGAAATTTTACATTTCTAAAACAATGAGAAACTACCCAAAAAAATAAAAATAAAAAGCTTCCCATGAGCTCAAAGGAACACGAACCGTTAGGTTAAAAGATTGAAAATCTGAATTGTTTAAAATAAAATAGCTTGGCAACTTAAATGGGGAAATTTTTTTTATTGAATTTATTAATAAACTTCCTTTATAGACCTTTCTTTTTCACAACATTGGATTATTTTTTCCTCTTCACTAAAACTGGAGTTCTAGGGTTAGTTAGGTTTGAATTTTAGATTAAATTTATGGATAAATATTATAATTATATATGAATTTTGATTCAATGTGTAATGTCATACTTAAATTTTGATTTTATCCAATTTTTTATATAAAATTTTAATTTGATCTAATTTTCACAAGTTATTGATAACATTATTAAATTAGCACAATTTTACGTTGATATATTGCACACACAAATAATTATATTAATCCAATATAAAAACAAATATATGTATTCATTTTTTTTAAATATATACAGTTGAATCAAAATCGAAATTTCATGTTTACTTATGAACCGCAATTTAAATTTCATATATAAAATTGTACAAAATCAAAGTTCATGTATCAAATTATACACTGGACCAAAGTTTGTATGTAAATATGATATTTATCCCTTGAATTTATTAATAAAATTTATCAAAATCTATTTTAATCAATAATGATCACATGGTTTTCTTTTTTGGAAAATTTCAAATTCAATAGAATATTATATTTTGCACCCAAAATCTTTGAGAAAATCTTTTAGAAAGAAATGAAATTTATATGTTTTGAAAAATATTTAATTCACTGAAGACTTTAGAAAATCATTTGAGAACAAACTAAAATTTATATTTCAATCCATGGCACCTTGAAAACTTTTAAAAAATTATTTAGAAATACAATTAGATTTTTATAAAAAAATTTTGACTAATCTGCAGCATCAAGAGACTTTAGAAAATTATTTAAGAAAAAAAAATGAAAATCGTGTACTCTGAAATCAATCATAAAAATCGTGATATATATAGGAAAGTATAAATCGAATAAAATTTAGATTTTGGAGAAATCCTTTCTTGAGTGGTATACTGAGTTATTGACCAAAAGCAATTGAAAGTAGATAAATAACATGCAATAAAGTGAAGTCTAAGGACTGGAAAGCAATTGCCTCAAGGGCCTGAATGGATTATCCCAGAAATAAATTGAGCAAAGGTTTGGCCCGAAAGATGGGCAAGCCATCCATTGTTTTTACATTGTTGACCAAAATTAACCCTTAAATTCTTTAGGGTTAATACAATAGTTTGCTCTCAATTTATTCAAAAGTACCTTTAACTCTACTTGTTCCTTCATAGGTGACTATAAGCTTGTCTCATATTTCTTTTGTATTATCACACAACGAGACTCTATTATACCCATTTGGACCAATAGCACAAAATAGAGTATGCATAGCTTTTGCATTTAATTGCACCTTATTTATATTATTATCATCCCATTCACTCTATTCCTTTCGGACAATAACGTCTTCAACCCTCTTTATTGGAAGGTATGACCCATTTGTAATTATCTTCCAAACTTCATAATTGTTAGCTTGGATGAATAGTTTTATTCTTGTTCTCCAATATGAGTAGTTGGTGCCATTGAATAAAGGAGGCCTCATGGTGGAATGCTCTTCTCCCAAAATGGTGGAATTTTGTTCCAATGCCATGAAGCAAATTTCTTGACTTGTGGCTTCCATCTTGGATATCTTGAGGATCTTCTCTCTTGGTGGTAAAATCGTCTTTAGAGTTCTAGCTTTGATACAAATTATTGAGATCGAAATACAC
Source organism: Gossypium stocksii (assembly GCA_020496765.1). Taxonomy (NCBI): domain Eukaryota; kingdom Viridiplantae; phylum Streptophyta; class Magnoliopsida; order Malvales; family Malvaceae; genus Gossypium; species Gossypium stocksii. The sequence goes on from CM035622.1 coordinate 70,418,724, forward strand.
CAAGATGGGGTGAATTGGTGTACTAAAATGTTTTTGGGAAATGAAAAAAATAAAATGGCTCAAGTATTTATAGTGGTTCGATCACAATTGCTTATTTTCACCACCTTAGCTTTCCTCAACTAGGGATTTCCCAAATCCACTAGATTTGAACCATTAAGGACAATGTTTAACCTTACAAATTTATATCTTCTCAAAGGTAAGTTAGAACCATTTTCCCTTAAGGTTTTCTACCCAAAACCTTAAGTAACACCTCACAAATGATAGGAAATAATGATGAATAAGATGATACCTTTAAAAGGTAGATAATCAACAATTAAGCACTCTCACACAAAGCTATAACACTTGAAAGAATGATAAAAGACTTAACCCACAAGTGTGTACAAGAAATATTTAGTAAAAGATTGAAAAAGATTGAAAAATTGAGTTTTTGGAATATAGGCACTTGTTTCTATATATTAATAAGGAGCCTTGACCTTGTATTTAAGTCTTCTAACAACCTTGTGGACGTTTGTAGCCGTTAGAAACAAAATAGAGTCGTTGCAGCCATAAAAACTAGTATTAAATGCAATCTGCAGCTTCATTGTATCGGTAAATGTGTACTTATATCGGTAGAACTCCCACTTCTACTGGTAGAATTCTATAGCTTTTTCAAGGTTTTTCCATCTTGAGTTCTACTGATATTTGTCCACCTAAATATTGGTAGAAGTTCTTCAAACTTTAAAAACTCGTTAAAAATTAAGTTAAATTAAGGCTTTTTAAAAATTTATTTTATCCAACAATTTAAAAATAATTTTAAAGACTTATAAACAATTTTTACAAATTTAAATAGAGAATTTTTAATATACTTTTTGTTATATTAAAATGCTTGAAAAACTACAGCTAGCAAAAATAAAAACATGTTGAATAAGGAAATAACAATTATCAAGACGATTATTAAATAAACAAATTAAAAAGTTTATAAAAATTCTAAAAGTTATAAGGATTACTGTTTTTACATGTTTAAGTTTATTTTGGTCATAAATTCTCAATATAAAAATATTTTAAAAATTAGAAATAAATAATAAAAATGGTAAAACAAAGATTATAAATAATTATTAAAAATCTAAAAATTTTAGAAAAAGAAAATGATAATAATTAAAAAGTAGCATATAAAAAGTATTAAAATCATGGCACTAAATCTAACATTTAAAAATTTAATTTGTTGTTTATTAATTATGAGTTTCAGATACAAACCTCCTAGAAGCTAAATTTCTGAAAATATGGTGCCCTCATAAATTTATAAATTGTATGTGGTGTATTTATATTTTGATGAAATTTTAAAAATTTCAATAACAATTTACTTTTAATAATGTAGGTGAACTAAATTTATAACACTTTACTTTTAAATATGATTGTATAAATGTATTAATGTCCATTTTTTACAAAAATTAATAATTTTAAATTTTAAATTTATTCGACATATTTTATATTTTTAATGATTATTTATATTTTATTATTTTTAAATATTTTTACAATATTTAAAATTTATATTTAAAATAAATAGAAATAAATGATTGTTCAAATTTAGTTTAGACATGTAAAAACAATAAATTTTATGATTTTTTAGTATGTTATAATTTTTAATATTTTTATAATTATTTACTATTTTTAATAATTCATTTTACAATATTCATTTTTTTAGATTTTTTTTATCTTTAAATCTATGCTAGTATGTAAGGGCAACAATTTGCCCACGTAACATTACATGTGGGAGCTTCATCAGCTACATTAATGCTGTTAACAAAAGGGGTAATTGAGTTTTTTTTTTTCCATAAATGCTCAATTGGTTATACCTTTTAGGCTTTTACACTCCTTTGCCTTTTGCCCAATTTTGTTACTATGAGCTTTAAAAAAATAATAAAGTAAAGTAGAGGTGACCCGAATATAGTTTTTTTTTACTCCTCATCCCATTTAAAAATTTACAAAATAATCATTTAATTATTTAATTGTCATTTTTTATTACTAAAAAATAAAAAATAGCTCAGTGATAAAAATAAATAAAAATAAATAATTAAATAATTAAAATGAAAAAAATAGTTAAGTGACTAGTAACATAGTTTATAAAAAAATTGGTTGGGCTAGGAAGTAGAGCTGATCATGGGCCGGGCCGAGTCGGGCCCAAATAAAATTTTAGGCTCATTTTCTAGGCCCAGACCGGCCTGGCCCAAAATATGGGCCTAAAAAATTGTCCAAATCCTGCCCAAAATAAAATTGATAAGCCTGACCCAAGCCGACCAATATTAAAATTTTTTTAGCTTATTTTATTAAATAAAAACATTTAAAAACATAAAAAATGATATTAAAACTGTAATACCTCATTCTTGCCCAGCCCGTTGGAAGCCAATATAAAACCAAAAATTAAATAAAATAAACCAAGTTCAGTCCTTTTTTACATACCAAAAACAGGCCCAAAATACATAGCCCAAACCAAAGTCCAACTACAACCCACATTTCATCAACAACCCCTAACTTAACCCATTACAGCATCAAGCCTAATATCCAATTAATTTAACCCAATTTTACCTAAACCCGATTAACCCTTGACCCAAAATAGACCAACCCCAACTATTGACCCGAATCAACTAAGCCCACGAAACCCAAAACCTTAATACTTTCCAGAAACCCTAGGGGAATCTGGAAAGTCTTGCGCCGCAAGCTCCATCAGCGCCTTCGTCGAGCCACCATCAGCGCATGATCACCGCTGCCAATCTCGCGCCATTCACCTGCGAAAGGAGAGAAAACAGAAACAGACAGAAGAAATATGGCAACAAATCAAGCAAAACAAATACATACCAAATAGGTTTAGAAAACAGTGGCTATAAAAGCCCTTTTGTAACATGTAAAGCTTACGGATACTAAGAAATAAAAAAACAGTTTTAAGAAAGGTGATTTCTTTTTCCTACGTTTCATTTTATTTTTATTCACAAAAAATATACTGTGAATGCTCGATATTTGTTTTTTTTCTTCAAAATATTACTTAGAAATAAAAGGGAAGGGTTTTACCTTTCGAACGGCGCCAAAAAATGAGGTTTTTTAACCTCCGGCAACCGCACGTGGCGGTGCAGATAGCTGCGCGTGGGCGCGTGGGCGCGTGAGTGTATCGGACACCCGATGAATGGAGCGTAGCCAAACCCGGGGCCAGAGCTCGGAGGGTTGTTTTTTTTTAGAGGGTTTCAATTTTTTTTTTTTTAAAAACTGGGGTTAGAAATGATTTTTTTGATTGAAATTAAGCTTTTATAGCCCTATCAAAACGGTGCCGTTTTGGCTTAATTCAATAAGCCCAAAACGACATCGTTTGGAGGCTAAGGATTCGTGCGTTGACCCGTGACCCGAGGAGGATCCGCGCATTTTTTGGAAAATGGGTAAATTTTCATTTGAGCCCTTCGGCATATTTTATTATTTATAATTTGGTCCTATTTAACTCCTTCTCTGTATCTAATCTAGCCCACTAATTCTGTTTTGATTCTAATTTGATCCCTAAGCCTTTGAAACCTGGGAGTTGGAAACGGTGTCGTTTTGGGATTAGGGCATAATTGCTCAGTGAGTCCCTTGCTTTTGAACACGCATTCCAATTAGGTCCCGAATCCATTTTTTGTTTTTTAGATTTATTCCCAGAGTTTTATTAAAAATTAAATTTAGTCCTTTTATTCATTTCTTACTTAATTATTATTTTTCTATTCTAATATTTTGTATATTACTTATTTCATTCTAGATTCTTTATAATTTTTTTATACAATTTTTTTATATATACATAATTATTTTCATATTCTATTTATTATAAAACTGTTTCATTACACATTGAATTTGTTTTTTTTTTAAATATTTATATATATTATTTATATTATATTAAACTTTTATATACATAAAAATTGTTTTTTTTTTTACATTATTTTGTACAATTATTTTCATATATTATTATATAAAATTTATTTTTATCATATATATTTTTGTTATATTATCATTTCTATATATTATTTATTATATTATAAAGTATTATTTTAAATCAACATGTTATTACCATTTATTATTTTAAACTTGTATTATTTGAAAATTAGTGTTATTATAAAACATTATGTATTATTTTACTTTTCTATCTATAGTACGAGATTTTAAAATGAATTGTTATAAATATGAAGTTTTGTCCTTTATAAATATATGTATATGTTATAAATCATTCTTTTCAAAAATGTATTAAATTTTTGTATATATGTTAAACTTTCTTAAATTTTTTTATCACAATATCCATTCGTTGTTTTTAAATACTTCATTCATTTTACTATAGATATTTTACTCTTTTTTAGTTTTCTTTAAAAAATGTTTTTCATATCTTTCGTTTTTTGACTAATGTGTAAATTGACCTTTTTTTATTTATTTCTTCAAATTTGGTGTTTGTTTATTTTTATTTAAACATATTTTTTTTACACTCCATTATTTTTATGTTATTGAAAATTGTTTAAATTCGCATGAAATGTTAGTGTATATATTATGTGATTTATGTTGTTTAATAATTCTATCTTGCCATATATTAATGTTATATTTTTCCTTGCATCATCGTTTTAAAAAGTTTTAATTTAAAAAATTTTAAAATAAGGCAATGTTTTTGTGTTTAGAAATTCGGGAAATAGTGCCCTAACGTGTTGGGTTGCGATTTCCCGTTTAACTAAATACCTAAAATATCCTTTTAAATAAATTTTGAAAAATTACGAGATGATTTTAGTTACGAGAATTTAGAAACATCGTGTCCTAACGTGCTGGATGTGATGTTTATATTTTTTCGGAACAAAAAAAACCTCTAGTTTTAACTCAAATTGCTCAGATTTTAAAAAAAAGGGATCATACTTTTAAATCTTTTCAAAGTTTCGACTTTAGGACAGAAAATTAATCAATTGGTACCAATTTTGGGCGTTACAAGGGTGCTAACCCTTCCTCATACGTAACCGACTCCCGAGCCTGATTTCTAAAAAATCGTAGACCAAAATGTTTTATAAGGTGATCCAATCACACCTAAAAGATTGATGGCGACTCTATTTTCGTTTTTTAAAGTCGACCTCGTTTTTCAAACCTTAAAAAAATGGTTTCGACAAAAACAATTCTTAAAACAATACACAAATTGAAAATATAATAAAAAGTGATTATATTAAAAATTTAAAATGATTAAAAATAAAAAATATAAATTATTATATAATTCAGGCCGGGTCGGGCTGGGCCTGGGCCAAAAATCTTGCCCGAGGCTCAGCCTATTTTCTAAATGGGCCTCTTTTTTTATCTAAGCCCATTTTTCGGGCCTATATTTTTGCTCAAACCTTTTCATTTTTTGGGCGAGACTCCCGGCTTGACCCATGATCAGCTATACTAGGAAGGGACTAAAGAATAATTTCTCCATTTTCATGGGATTTTTCTCTTCATTCCTGTATATACTATCCCAAACCAGATTTATTTTCCTATTTCTCAGTTCCCAAGCTAACTCAAAAGAGAAGCAGGGCTCCTTTCGCTCCAACTCAGTGTTCACTACATCAACTCAGCCATGGACACACAAGATGGAACACAGCAGTCACAGCAACTCATCCTTGCTCACAACGTCTTCCTCCTCAAGCATCCAGACGTCTCTGACATCGAGAAGGTCCGTCTCAGGGACGAGGTCCTCAACTCTGTTCAATCCAATGGTAGCTTCCCAGATTCAACTCTTCTCCTTGCGAGTTAATTATTCCGGTTCTAATTTTACAAGATATGCGTTGCTTTTTTTTTCGTTGTGGTGGTGTTAGATATGACTTCATATTATGAAACCCTCGTTACTGATAAAGTGTTGGAGCTGGATCAGAGCCTTTTGGAATCGATGCGTGCCAAGAGTGAGGAGGAGATTAAGAAGCTTGACGAGAAGTGAGTATTTCTTTCTTCCCCCTTTAATTTTCGTTTCCTGTGTGGTTGCTAGTTAATAAAAAGTTACTTTATCGTAGATTTAGGTTTTCTGGCCTTAATTGTTGATGGGAAGTATATATTTAAGGTTTTTGGTTCACATTGTTGGTTAGGGTTTGTTTAATTCTCAATTGATGAGAATACAATGTGGAACTTTTAGCCTAACGTGTATTGACTGTATCATTTGCTTGGTGATTGGGAACTTGTAGTGGATTGAGTTTTTGGAGAAACAGACAGATTATGAACCAATAAGGGGTTTCAAGAATTGAAACTTTAATTGAGTGTTGTGAGTGATTGAATTTTAAATTCCTTTCTGTCGCTTTGATATCTTTATGCCTTGCAACTTTTCTTGGTCATTTTTTATTAGCAGCTGTTATTATGAGAGTGCTTTATTATGGTTACTTGTTTGGAGTTGTAACATTTACAAGAGGTATGCCCATGAACTGCTGTTAATCAAATACAGCTGAGCTAGATAGATAATGAGTTGAATGTTCTTCTTTTACCGCCAAGACCAAAGTTGGTATAATTCATTGTAGTAGCTGAATTATCTCAACTCTCGGGGTCTTTAATAAAACGAAGTGGGATGAAGTAATAACTGCTAATATTCCTAGTTTTGGTGAATTAAATACACACACCAAAAGCCCCAAGGCAGTACCAACCCAAGTACAATGCTGGTTTTATAAAACAATAGATCAACAAATTCTATAGCATTATTTACTTCTAACACTATATACAAAAAATATTTAGATGGATTTGAATCTGTAGCATTTTGTTTTTCTATCTATACAAGAATGTGCACTTCCAAGATAATAACTCCTTGTCAGTTGCCTGACAGTCAATCTCTCTCTCCACAGCATTCACAAAGTAGTTAGGGGTTTGAATTGATAGCATTTTTCTATCTATATAAGGATGTACGCCCAGTCAAGATCATAACTCATTTTCAATTGCTTGAGAGTTTGCATGGTAATATTATTAGGATTTTAGAACTAAATGATGTTATCAATTAAAGAGGTAATAATTTTTTGTCAATGATGAATGCTTTAATATAAGAATGATGGAATGACATTAATTTTCTACTAAAACTCTCGCATCTAAAGTACGTCGCAATATCTTTCAACCACCAGTCTGCCTTTTCAACAAAGGAAAGAAACAATCTTAACATATGAGAGTAATTACTCTTTTCTTATTGAATTATGTTTAACTCATGTCTGCCTTTTGGCATTGTAGGATTGCTGATGCTGAAGAAAACTTAGGTGAAAGTGAAGTTCGAGAAGCACATTTAGCAAAATCCGTATATTACATTCGGATAGGTGAAAAGGTATTTATAATTGTAGTTTATTACTCTTGAAGCTGATGTCAGCTCATCTATTCATTTTTGAGTGCTGTATTTCTGATCTTGTCTTAGGAGAAAGCATTGGAGCAACTGAAGGTGACAGAAAGCAAGACAGTTGCTGTTGGCCAAAAGATGGACTTGGTTTTCTATACTTTGCAAATTGGCTTGTTCTATATGGATTTTGATCTTATTTCCAAGAGCATTGATAAAGCAAAAAAGTACATAACAATATGTATCAACAGTTTCTATTACTTCTGGCTTTCGCATAACTTCTGATGTATGCCTTTTACTTACTCTGCTACTATTTTGATGCCAGCTTGTTTGAAGGAGGGGGTGACTGGGAGAGGAAGAACCGTTTAAAGGTGTATGAAGGCTTGTATTGCATGTCCACTCGAAATTTTAAGAAAGCTGCCAATCTATTTTTGGATTCTATTTCAACCTTCACAACTTATGAACTTTTCCCTTATGACACATTCATATTTTACACCGTGCTTACTAGCATCATATCATTGGATAGAGTTTCCCTGAAACAAAAGGTATTTTGGAGTTTGCCTCAGCATTCTGATCCTATGATCTGTATTATCCTTTACCTGGGCCAGTCTCTTAATCTCTAAATCTTGTAGGTGGTTGATGCTCCTGAAATCCTGACTGTGATTGGAAAAATTCCACATCTTTCAGAATTTTTAAACTCTCTATATGATTGCCAGTACAAATCATTCTTCTTAGCCTTCGGTATGTATTGGTCTAAATTCTACTGCCATTAACATTTTTTTATCTCATGTTTGATAAAAGCTATTTTTTTTTCACTGATCTATTCATTCAGTTTGTTTGAATTATATATTAGCTGGCCTGACGGAGCAGATAAAACTGGACCGATATTTGCATCCTCATTTCCGGTTTTACATGAGGGAAGTCAGAACTGTTGTTTACTCTCAATTTCTGGAATCCTACAAAAGTGTTACGATTGAAGCCATGGCAAAGGCTTTTGGAGTGACAGTGGAGTTCATTGATATGTGAGTAATTAAAGCCAGTGATCTCTCTTTAGGTTAGGGATTAGGGTTCATTGACAAATACCCTTTTCTCTACTTTTAGCATTGCTGTTGAAATTGGTTGAGTTTGGCTGTATTTTTTTTCCTGCCTTGACGTAATTGTGTTTTATCTTCCATGATCCCAGGGAGCTATCCCGTTTCATTGCAGCAGGGAAGCTTCATTGCAAGATTGACAAGGTTGCTGGTGTTCTCGAAACTAACCGCCCTGATGCGAAGAATGCTCTTTACCAAGCCACCATTAAACAAGGTGACTTCTTACTAAACCGGATCCAGAAGTTGTCACGCGTCATTGACCTATGAAGTATTTAGTCACATTAAACAGTTCCAAATAACTATGAAAATAGGCTGTTTCAGAACTGTGTTTACAAGGCTGAGAGGCTTTTCACCATTTTTACTCTATGCTATTCAGATTCTAGTTCGAGCGTTTGACACAAACATATCTTTTAAAGTTTCTTTCCGTACCCATATTCTGCAGTAGAAAGGCTACAGAATAGGTTTTACAGCATCATTATGTTGAGAAAATACTGGTTTTCCTATAATCTGTGAAATATTTTAAAAGGGGCTGGGCTCATGGTAGTCAGTACTATATTGGTACTGATCGTACTAGCTGATACATATCATTCCCATTCTAAACCAATATGTAAATTTAAGTTTTATTTCAGTCAAAATGTCGGTGTGTTTTTGTTGCTCCGGTCTGGTTCGGTTTGTGTTTTGGCCAATACCAGTTTGAATGTACCGGCCATATATGGTTGGTATGCTATGGTATGGTATGAGATGTTGATGTTTTAAATTAACTTTTATTATCTCAAAATTTAAAAAAAAAAAAAAAATTGCATGTCAATATAATAATAATTTATTGAGAACAAAAATTAGATGATATATAATCCTGGAACACATCGGTATGAAATGTAGCAGTACCAAGAGAATAATTGTAGGTTCAGCAGATAATTTTTATTAGCGTTGCCGGCTCAAATGAGAACATTTATTACTTTCCTTTAGTTTAACTTTGGCCAATTGATTGTTGTGATTTTATAATAAAATAGTGTTGCTCGATATACTCTTTAACTTCAAAACACACCAATGGTTTAATTAGTATTGAGATAGGCTGAACAAGGAACCTGACATTTAATGGTTTATTTGGTTTAAGAAGTAGCATTTATGAATTTGAACATTTACAACTTTTTCTTTTTTTTTGCATTACCGTACATTAATTCAGGACCATGATCTATGTAAAAGATTAATGTCGAGTGGTTTCCAATGCATTAAGCAAGTTAGAGAATCAGCAGGCCATATATAAATATATTTTTTCTGATCCACTAAGAATGTTGGAGGTGAAAAACTGAGTTTGCAATCTTCACAATTCATGGCCTCCAAAAGCGCAGGATCAACATCTCCTCTCAGAAAAAAATTTGTTAAATGCCCAATATGTATTTTTATGTGGTATGCTTTTGTTTATACAAATCTAATTATCTATAATCCCCCTAAATCTCTGATATTACAAAAATAACAATGTGGACTGAATTAACACTCGTTTTAAGTTACATGATATGATAAAACATATTAAAGTTGAATATGGTCAATATACATACCTCGCCGAAGAAATTGCACCGTCAGGGCCGCCAACCTCTTTTCCCTTCTGACTCTTCCAATCTCTCTAAAGACCACTACTTGCAGCTTTAGGCACAGAACCACCACCTCCACTCTCCAATCTCACAGATTGTACCAACAAATCTCTACCTCTTAGATTAAAAAGTTTGTAGTTTATATGTTCCAGATAGAGGTGTACATGGGCCGGGCCGGGCCAGATTCGGGCCGGGTTTAATAAAAATTTAGGCCTGTTTATTGGGCCTGGGCCGGGCCGGGCCAAAAAAGGGCCTAAAATTTTGTCCAAGCCCGGCCCATATAAAAATGCTAAAACCCGAGCCCGGTCCGGCCCGTCTGTATTAATTTTTTATATTATTTTATATAATTTTAAATATATATAATACATCAAAAATACTAAAAAATTTTAAAATAAATATTTTTCAACAAATTGAAAATAAATTTTAAAAAATATGTAGACTTAAATAACACTAAAATAGATGTAACTTAACAAGCAAATGCCTCTAAAATAATAACAAAATTAACAAATATTTTTAAAATAATAACAAAATTAACAATAAAATAAGTTTTATACAATATCTAAACAATAACAAAATAATAACAACATAATAGTAAAATGGTAGCAAAATAGGGAGAAAAATAATAAGAAAACAATATTTAAAAAAATATTTTTTTTTCCTTTAGTGAATTCGGGCCGGGCCGGGCCGGGCTCGGGCCAAAAATACCTTACCCGAGCCCGGCCCATTTTTTAAACGGGCCTTATTTTTTTGTCTAAGCCCATTTTTCTGGCCTATATTTTTGCCCAAACCCTCCCATATTTCGGGTGGGCCTTCGGGCCGGGCCAGGCCGCCCGACCCATGTACACCTCTAGTTCCAGGGCTCCTTAATTATTTCCACTGTAAATATGTATTTTGGCATATTATTTCTAGGAGGCTTAAATTACGATTTGGTTCTTAAATTATATAAAATTTTCTACTTTAGTATTTAAATTATTTTTTACCTATTTTAATAGGTATATTATTCCTCCACCATAATTTTTGGTTTAAAAAATTGGCAAGGTTAAAGAAATAGATGATAAACCCAATCGATGAGAATGTGCCATGGGATGCACTTTTTTCTTATGTCGTCAATGATGTGGCCATTGATAGATGACGAAAGTGCTGATCGTTGACCGGTTTAATATATATTGTAAAAAAATAGAATTTTCATTTTTGAATTATTTTTATTTTATAATTTTTTTAATTCTTTATTTTATAAAATTGATGTATAATAAAATTGGAATTATTTTAATTTAATAAAATTTTACGATTTTTTTATTTTATATTTTTTGAATTTATATATTCATGTGTTTATAATTTTTTGTTCTATACATTATAATTTTTTTAATTTAATATTTTTTGATTGATATATATTTGAATTTTTATATTTTATATATGGTTTTTGTAATTTTTATTTTATATAATGTATATATCATAATTTTTTATTTTTGAATTATGTATTAGATATTTTATTTATTTTTAATAGATGTCGTTTAATAATTTTCATGTGTAAAGGAACCTATATATCTCATTCTCATTTATTGAATGTCCTATATCTTTTTTCAATAACGTATATTTCTACAAAACGTAAAGTTAATTTTAAAAACAGGTTTCTTAAAAAATTAAAAGAAATTTAGAAAATGCTTTTCAAATTTTTTTAAATATTTATTATAAATATATTTCCATAAATAAAAATTTAATAAATTTTATAAAAAATTCATATTTTATCTAGAAAATTGTATATACCATATATATATATATATATATTATAATGATTTTAAAAAACTAATACATAATATATTGTTAGATACAAAATTATAACATATCTTTAATATATTTTAATTGATAGTTACAATCAAATTTATTTGTTGAATGGGTAAGAAAATTAGTATATAATACATATTAAATATATGATTTATACAATTACAAGTAACTTTTTAAGGTATAATGACAAATTTAATTATAAATATTTACATTTTTTATCAATTTAATTTTTTAATGATGTTAGCGTGACAACACGTGTGATTTGACATTATTTATTTTATATATCACATCAACAAATAATTTAAATTTATAAAAATAAATTAATATATGAGTATATAAAATTAAAAAACAAATATGAAATACATATTTAAAAATAAATTAATATATGAGTACATAAAATTAAAAAACAAATATGAAATACATATTTAAAAATTTAATGTTTTATTCAACATTTTTACCAAAAAAATTATGAATTATTTTTAACTAAAAAGAATAAATATCAAATCGACTTTTTTCCATCATAAATTATAATTTCTTTTTTTGGCAAGAGAAGAAAACATCTAATTGCATAAATGAAGGGATGCCTTAAGTCAGTGACCCTATCTAATCTGTTGATTCAGAAAAGGGGAAAAAGGAGTCTGCGCTAAACATGAGATGAACAAATTTAATATCTACAAAAAAGATTTTTATTATCCCACTTTAGTACCAAAAAGGCCACAACCATTAAACAACTATTATAGTACAGCTGATCCCAACTGATGATCAGGAAGTTGATTCTTCTACTTGATTATCCTCAAAAGGAAGAATATGAACAAAAAAAAAAAAAAAAAACAGAGACTTTCCTCAAGCACAATCCAAAAGCAAAGTCAATCACAAGATCTGCGAAACAGTAGGCAAATCCATCCATATTATGCCAAATGACCATTCAAAGCTGAAAGATAATGTTTGCTTCTGCAGTTCTTCATTTCTCCCCATGGTTGTGCTCTTGATGTCAAAGGGAGCGAAATATAGTGATCCATCATCAGAATTCTGCAGAACCCCCATAGTAAACAAGCAAAGGGAGATAACCATCAATCAATTTCTCCATCCTCTACATCATTTACTGGCTCCTGAGCAGTTTGAGGAGGTGCTTCTGCTTCTTCATCCTTGTCATCTTCGACCTTAATATATAATCCTAGTTGTTCGAGGGGATTACTTCTTCCCCAGAGATTTCCTTCATCTATATCGTTTGCTGGCTCTGGAGCACTTTGGGGAGGTTCATCTTCATCCTCATCATCTTCCTTCATGTATAATCCTAGCTGTTCAAGGGGATTACTTCTACAGTCTTCTCCATCTGCGAACCGCATTTCTAAATCTTGTATAAATTGACTGTTCTCATTGATATCCACTGTCTTCTCCATCTGCAAAGCAGATTAACTTCTCAGTGGCATTATGACAAGGACACACCACATTGGTTACAAAGAGAAACTGACATATCCAATTTACCTGTAAAAGTGCTTGCCGTGCAGCTTCTCTCTCCAGCTCCCTCTTCCTTTTGGCTTCAGCAGCAGCTTCTGCTTCTGCTTTTCTCCTAGCCTCTTCAGCAGCCTTAGCCTCTGCTTGTAATCGCGCTTTTTCTAATAAGGTAAAAGGAAAAAGAATCATAGTTTTTCAGATATTCAGGGGGAAAAAGAATCTACACTTGCAGGAAGCATTCAACAAAAATATGAAGTTTAACCTTCTCTCTGTCGCCTCTCAAGTTCCTCCCTCTCCATCCTCAGTTTCTCAGGATCACCCTTCTCACCCTGTGCTCAATCACCTTAGAAATGAATCAATGGGGCTTTGACCATCTTCCCCGTACAGGCATGTAAGAATAACTGAATCAAGCTTCTGGACTAACCTTTTCAAGTGCCTTTTCTCGAGCTTTTAATATGGTGTCAGCAAAACGGTTCCTCAATAAAGCTGCACGATAGAGCTTTTCGGGGGAGACTTGCCTCTCAGATGGAGCACTCTCCTCTATAATATTACAGCATTATGGGTCAGATGATGCCCCAACTGTAACAGTACAGAGCCTTTCTAATAATTATGCTTACCCTCTTGGTGGCATTCTACCTCAATAGCACTAGACTTATCATGAGAGTTTAGCTCAACTTGACCCAACTCATTTAAAGACTCTGTATGAGCACAAAAGAATAGGCATATTTTATATTGACCCAAAATAGATTTTCCAGAGGCATACATGTGCATAAAAAGAATGGGAAAACTTACGATTTCCAGCATCAGGAACGGCAACACTTCTGTTCTTCGACTCCATATGTGTTCCTGATTCAAAATTTTCCTATCACATAAGGATGGTAAAGATAAATATTAGAATTGTGATGCACTGTGTCTCATATACACTCACAGAGAGAAGAAATTCGTTTTCAATTTACAAAAACACTTGGAATTTCCAAATTATAAAAAGAGATACCTTCATAGAACTAAATGGAACAGAAGCCTTAGCAGAATCTGAATCTGAAAAAGAAAAGTACAAAATGAAAATTACAGTATGTTAAGAAACGGCAAAAGTTCACATTTGCTGTGAAGCATGTTCCACGTAATCCTCATAAGTCATAACATGTGATTTTATAGCTTGTTTTAGATGGTCCCCAATTTAACTTGCATCACTAACATGAAGTAGAAAGTAGGCAGTGGGCATCAAATCTCAAGCAAAAAAAATTAACAAAAATGGTTCTAACTAGAGAAACTCTAAAAATCAGAAAAATGGTGACCATTATTATTCGCAGGAAGACCTAAGATAACAAATTGCATAACTGATAGCAAGAGTTTCAATCAAAAGTTCCACACGGTGAACAAATTATCATAAACAAAGCTGGCCTGTTACTCAAAAGGTATTCCCGTTTTTTTCTTTCATCTTGTATCCCCAAGTTTCAGGACTCATCTCCATAGTTTCACCGTATTCTAATTTAAGGGAATCAAGTTATCTAAAGACAGCTGAGATAAAATAAAACAGAGAGCAGAGATGGGTAAGCATGTTACAATGATAGAATATGTTTGCAAATGGGCAGAATTAACTGTTGAAAAAGGATTGATAGATTCAATTCCATCAATGAACATTTTCCACAGAGATATATTTGGGAGTCATCCTCAAAAAGGAAAAAGCCAAAAGCCAAATACCTAAAGATTAAGCTCTAATCCGAGTCCTCTACACGTTAGGATAGATATAAAAAATACAAAGAATTGAGTAGAAACCAAACAAAAGCATGGAATAGCACCAAAAAAACACAAAACAACAACATGGAAACATTTTATCAACCACTCAACAACATTGAAGAGCATTAAAGAATGATCTCAAGCTAGAAAACAACTTGACTTAGACAAACTATGATCTACAAAATTGTGAATAAGCTCAAACAAAATTAGAACTCTTACTAGTGATAACTTTCACATAGAATTTTTTCCATACATATATTTTCCCATATCCAAAACATATATTTCCTTTAGGTTTTCTTCAATAATAAAGCAGAAACAGCATGCTCAAAAACACAACAATTGCTCGAAACAAGATCTCTTAAGCATAATAAATAAACAAAGGAAAAGTTCACTACAGTATAATTGTACAAACCACTAGAAGAAGAGCCTGATTCACCACTGGATCCACTGGAACTACTGCATCTGCTATTTCTATGGGTTAACCCCTTCTCTATTGCTACTGGAGGGTAACTGCTACCAACTATACCTACGACCTCATCAACTTGATCATTACCTAACAAGAAAGAAAAGAAATATTAGTTTCTGCCATGATTTGGTTTACTACTACCTTGCTATCTGTAAATAAATCCAAAAATGCACAGAGGTTGGTAAATTACCTTTACACGGCTGCATTGATGAATTGCTAAACCCTGACTCATTAAGCAGCTACAAAAACGGAAAAGACGAAGCAATATCATAAATGCCAATGTTGCATTTTGGATAAAAGAAAAATAAAGGCACCAAAGGATGAGATAGATGCATAAGGATACCTCCATTTCACAGGATTCAGCTTTTGCCTGGTTTTTCTGCTTCTCCAGCAAATAATCATCCAAAAGTTTACGCAATTTGTACAATGTTTCATGACTTAAAGCATCAATATCGATCTCAATCTCATCCTCACCTATTTGACCATCACAAGAACTCTGCTCTTTAAGAAAGTCAACAATGTTTTCAGGCAATTCTCCCAACAAAGACTCTAATTCTGTGCTCAAATTATGCTTCTCCTGATCGGTCATGATCTGTCTGATGGGCTCTGGCTTGACCATAGCATCTTTTTGGTTAATTTTTTTCTTTTTCAAAGGTAAAACATTACTATTCGTTTCACCTTCTATAGGTGCAGCTGCTGTTGAAGGCACAGCATCAACATTTTTCGTTACAGGAAGCTTCTTTTCTATAGCTTTCCATCTTGCTTCAAAATATTTACTTAGTGTCTTGGCCATGAAGTTGACATCATTTCCAGGTGGGTTATATGTCATTGCATTAGAAAATGTAAGGCGAACATCTGCAGCAAAGTCCAAAGGATTTGAATAGTGCCCTGAAGTTATCCTCTTCTTCACAGTGCCCAAATCCATGGGGCGCTTAATGACAGTAAAATAATCTGGAATGTTCAACTTCACTACGTCAACAGGGCTGTTAAAAACCCAACCAAAATTATGTTGCATTAAACGGTTAAGCAAAGCCTCACATTCCTTCATCAAATGAGCATTTGAATTACTCACTGCCACAGCAGGCTTCTGAGATTCAGAACATCCAGATGGATTCTTTTTTGTGCAGGCTCCATTACGTCCTCCAAAAGGTCGTTTCTTCCCCTGCAAACTCAATACTTCTACTGACTGATGCACACTCTCTAGTGGAGGCCTCTTCTTCCCATCACTGCAACTCCTGTTATCAGTAGACGGTGATAAAAGAACACTTGTACCAAAAGAACCAACTTTCTTCTGCAGCACCCGAACCTGTTCAAGCTCCATTTTTAGCCTCAATCCCATATCCTTTCTTTCCCGTCGTGACATCTTAGACAGAGACAATACTTGCATGGGGACACCAAAATTATCATAACTATCGGCATTCAAACTGATGCATTTTCTTTTCCGTGCACAAGAATCCTCTGACACCGTCATCTCTGTAAAAATCCGTCTAGAACTCCCAAAGCCTTCTGATTCACCCATTGTCTCAACAGCATGCTTGTAATCGTGGCTGAAACTAGAAGAATTCCGTCCCTTAGAATGCTTCCTAGACTTCCCCATCAATCTCGAAAATGAACACTTTCCAGATTCCTTCTGTCCTGTGTACTCTACGGGAATAGCTGGTGCCATAAGATTGACTTCCAATGACAGCACATAACAACCAGTCCGCTAAGTTCTATAATCTCCCATGGTTGATCATATTGAAACCCAGAATCAAAATGTAAAATTCGATAGGGTAATGACACTCTATTCGCTTGTTATAAGCTCCAATTGCAACAAATGTTAAGTGTATCTACTAATCCTAATTTCTTGAGAAGTTCCAAAATGGGTAGTTCATTAGTCCTCCAAAGAATTCATACACCAATCCCAAATATTGGTCTTCACATTCGTCAAAGAATGAAATGTTGAATTATAACCCTAATTAAAGAAATCGCAATCGCTGTATAAAAAGCAAAACCCAAAATTATGAACTTTTTTCTCTTAAGTTCCCAATCAACGGCACCTCAAGAAAAACTATAACACTTTTCTTTCCTTTCCTTGCCGCTCAAAGGAAAAAAAAACAACAAAATTCACTCATTTTTCCGTCGTATTTCCGACATAATGATTGATATGAATCCACAGCATGGTGAGGATTTGTTTAACGAAAGAATTATTGAAGAAAATAAGAACGAATCAATACTTACGGGAGAAAAAATTGAAAAATCTACGCTAAGCTCGTTTATGTCTTCAGAATCGAAGTTGAAATGGAAAATTTGAAATATAGCTCAAACCCTAAATCTGTCTCCACATGAATTCTTTTATTTCAAAACCTGGATCTCGCAACAGAGTCACGGATGGATTTTCCCGATTAGAAACCCTAGAGAGAGAAATTGAAAGTTGAAACTCCCCCTTGCCTCTCACTCCTCGACAAATCTTGGCCTCGAAGCGCGAGCAAAATCAGAAAGAAAGAAAAAAAGTTAAAAACAATAAGAGACCGAGAAAGAGAGAGAGAATGTAGTCGTTGATAGGCCAAGGTCTTACGTTTCGCCTCTCAACTTAAAGGCCCAATGGCCTCTTTTCCCGCCGCTATTGAACTCATCCTAGCCTTTGATTTATTCAGTCGGTGTAATCCAACGGGTAGCATTATAATTTCTGATCCACCGTCAGAGTCTAGATCTGACGGCTTTCATTGTTACGATTCAAATCTTTGATGACTTTACTTGAGTTCCCATAATTACAATACACTCTCGTGTGTTTGAATATAAACTACTCGCTCATTTTAGAACAACACGTTTCTAACTGTTTCACTATTTGACAGGTGGAACATTAAATTTGGCGAGTAAATATTCTCAACAAATTGTCAGAAGTTATGGATGGAGAGTGAAGAAAGTACGCCCACCACGTTTCTGCATTGACTTTTCAGTGCCCTCTCACGATACTTTAGCCACACGTGCTGAATTGGGAGCCTCTAATCCAATTTTAGAATTTTTTTGTCAACTAAATCCTCATCTTCTCTAATCTTATTACATCATGCCACACTCACTGCTTGGCGAGAATAACTTAGACAGAATTTTATTTAATAATAATCTAATGATATTTTTATGGAAGCTTAAAAATCATTGTCTTGCGTTGTTTTTTTATTGATTTTTATATAAAAAATAGAAATATATTTGTAATAATATTTTTTAAAAATATGTTTTTAGTCTTATGAGTTAAACTCAAATGAAATTAATTCAATTAGAGTTTTAATGAATAAAGTTAATTACCAAAAAACAATAAAAAAAGGGATTATTTAGAAGGATGGATTATTTTGACAATAAATATTTGTGTTGTCAACGTGTCAAATTATACTACCTATAAAAATAATATTTTAATAAAAATAAATAAATAATATAAAATAATAATATTTTAATTACAAAAGGGATGTGAGTGTGACCAACTAAGGGGGTAGCACCCCTTTTTCCCCCGTGGCTTTTAACTTGTTTTCTTATTTTTATATTTTTTAAACTCATAAAAATATATTTAACCTTTCAATTTTATAAAAAAATTATTTTATCCTTTTATTTAATTTTTCTTTTTTTAGTTTTTAAATTTTTTTGTATAATCACTCTAAAATAGATAAAAAAATTTAATATTTTTAATTTTGATGATGTGGCATATACGTAAATTGTTACATGAATGTCATATCAACATTTAATTAATTTTTAAAATTTAAAAAATAAAAAAAACTAAATTTTCCATGTCGTGGAAATTCACATGTATGTCATATAAGCAAAATTAACAAACGCTAATTTTTCTATTCATTTTGAGGTGATTTGACAAAAAAATGCAAGTCAAGGGGTTAAAAGAGACAAAAATTAAATAGATGATTAAAATAATTTTTTTTGTAAAATTAGAAAATCGAATATATCATTATGCCTTTAAAAAATATAAAATAAAAGGTGATAGGTGAAATTATAATTAAAAAATATTATTATTTTATTTATTTTTATTAGAATGTTATTTTTTATTGGTGGTATCACTTGACACATTGATGACACTAGCTTTTACTGTTAAAAATGATTCATCCTCATAAATAATATGATTTCTACTCAATTTTATAATTAAATTTTTCTCGAACTACTAATATAAAAAACTCATATATATATATATATATATAACAATTTACATGGACATTTAAAAAAAATCAATACGTCATTATAATATTGCGACAAGTGACACATATAATCTATTGACTCTTCGTTGAATTTAAAAAAATTAAATAGATAATATTTGTTTAAAATAATTAATTTACTTAATTAAACATAAATTCAAATTAGATAATTTATATATTTGATTTAAATTAAATAATTTTTAGGGTAAACTCTACATAAGGTCACCCAATTATAAAAAATTTTCATTTTAGAAACTTAAAAAAAAGTTTGTGATTTAGGCACCTACGTAAGTTTGATTATTTTGGTCACTCCTACTAAAATCACAAATGAAAATCTGACATGGAAATTTTTTTTAAAAAAATTTGGTTTTCTACGTAATTAAAGTACAATCCATATCATTGTTATTCATTAAAAATTATCATTTTAGTCACCAAAACTTTTACTTTAATTCAACGATGCCCCAAATTTTGACTTAAGCAACGAAGCATTAGGTTCATTCCTGACCTTCAAGTATCAGTGTAGCACCTCACACCTTACCCAGTCACCGGATTCGAATGTGTGGTGTCACATTTCATCGCCAAAGCAACTCAAGCTACTTTAACACAAATACATTTCATTCAATCATCAAAATAATTCATATGCATGTATTTATACACTCATTAATTTCATTTCATCACTTTACAGGGTTATATGAGTTACTTTCAAAGTTAGGACTTAAACCCAAACTCAAATTTCAAATTTATATCTCGAGACAAGGGTCTCCATGACTTGAGAGAGGTCATAAATTATTTTGAAATTTTTGGCTTCGAAGTTAACATGTTTAAAGACACTACATGTTGTGTCTCGAGATAATGTCTTTTATGTCTCGAGACTAACCAACCTCCCTTGTTTTCCTATTTTTCTTCAATGTTTGAATACTTAGAGATAAGGGGTTCCTATCTCAAGACCTGAGGTAGGGCAAAATATATTTAGCTTCAATGTACTTAAGTCTAGAGACAAAAGCGATTTGTCTCTAAACCTAGGAACAATTATCTCGAGACTATATAGATATGTCTCGAGACATCAAACTTTTGAATGCAAAAATTAAGTGGAATTTATTCTAATGGTCTTGAGACATGTTCTTTCTATCTTGAGACTTAATTACCAAATGGTCAAAATTCTATACTTTTAAGTATTTAAAACCTCGACCAGATAAATTGAACATACATAAAACTTACCACAAGATATATTCATCCAATTAGCCTATCTAAACATGTTCATACATTACCAAACCATAACTTTCAATACATCATTACTAAACCAACCAACCTGCACATACAAACTTACATAATTAAGCATAATTAACTAAAGATAAGATCCAACCAATAAAACATTATAGGTCACTTACCAAAAAATGCCAAAACTAACATAAGCAACAAGCTTACCAACCTAGGTACATGCCATATGACATCAAAACACACACACACACATATATATATACACACATACAAAATAAGATCATAATGGTTTCAGAGTAAAGCCTGAGATTTGGATGCTTGATCACGAAACTTTTATAGCTTTTATCTTAAACTTGCATATGAAAACAAACAAATCCGTACGCTGAGTAATGGTTACTCAGTGGTGCTAACATAATTCAAATTTAAATAAAAACATAACAAAAATCAAATAGAAATAAGTAACAAGATTACTCTTGTTAACCAATGAACCATTTTAATGATAACATCAAGGATACGTAAATACCAATAATTTGTTTATCATTTCACTAATTCACATCAATGCTTTACTCAACTATAGTTTCTAATGCACCCTCAGGATATTTGCATCTAGTTTAACATATCAAATTGTGTAACATTTCAATATTTTTATCTCATTTTAGTTACACAAGTATACAATAAGCAATATTACAATTTTAATCCCTATTAATCAAATCAGATACAAGAATAAATACTCGAATCAATCCACCATCACACCAAATACACACCGAAATGCTAATTGGGCATAAATGCACTACACCAACCACACTACAATACACTAGTACCCCCAGGATATTTGAGATGGTGATACGTTCTCGACCCCTAGGGTATTATAGAACTATCACGATATGTATGCATATAGCGCTTAATGTTCCACATACCAAAATGGACCCTATGGCATGCCAACTATACTTGTGACTCTATCCGAAAACATTAATAGGGAAAATATCCTAACTATTAATTGTCTTTCTTGAACAAGAATATATACATGTATTTATCCAATCAAATGATTACAAATCACATAATCAATTATATATGTACCTTTCGAATATTTCACATTGTTAGATTACCATTTCCAGACATTTAACAAATCAACATATACATATACCCTTTAATATTTTAAATTATTTCTCACATCAATTTAATGTTAAAGAATAATATTTCTATCAAAAGAATAATAATTTAATATAAAATATTAAAATAATATTTTATATTAAATTATATTAAAATATTAAAATAATATTTTATATTAAGTTATATTAAAATATTTTATTTTTATATTTTTTGAAATGTGGAAATAATATTTTATATTAAAAGATTTTTTTTATTTTCTCCATCTTCTTCATCTTTGTTGGTCCTCACTCTCTCCCCAAATTCATCTTCATTTTCCTCTCCAACTTTTTACTTTGAACTTCATCAATTATTTGTTCAAAAACCATCTTTATTCAAAATATTTTATTTGTTATATCAAAATAAATTATCAAATAAAGCTTAGTACAACAATAGCCTAGATCTACAAAGCTTCTATATCAAAATTTCTCTCTTTTTTTATTTTATTTTGTTTACTAGTATTGTTAAAGCGTGCTACTACCAATATAAAAATATTGTTAAAGAAGTAGCACCAACATAATCCAACCATCATCTCAGCATCTAAATAACATAACAAACCATGATCGACTTTCAAGAGTCCAATTACAGTAGAAAACTCATTTACACATATACAAAAAGTGACAATATTGGTATGACATACTTCCATGTCATTATATCATCCTGCAATTACATACAAAAAGTTATAATACTCCACCACCACACTCGTTTAAATATACAAAAAGTAGCAACCTACAATTACATACAAAAAGTTATATTAGTTCACCACCACATACATTTACACATAGACAAAGTGACAACCCTCTATGACATACAAAAAGTTATATTCATTCACCACTACAACCACATCTTTAATGTGTAGAAATAAATTTTCTCACCCATGCTAATCGCATAGAAGGTAGTAGACTTAGGAAAACGACCATTTGCAGCTGGATGATTAGGAATTTTGATTAATGCATCAATTCATTCATCATTTGTTAAACCTTTTATTTCACACAAAGCCACATGGAGAGTTTGTACCTTTTCTTATATGATCATTTCTGACTTCTCTTGAATGACCACTTCAGAGGCAATGCTCCTACTTAATTGAAGGCTAATTGTCCTTTTATTATCCCTCAATAATATGGCAACATCAATAAGTTAAGTAGAAGAATTTGGTTCACTAGCCTCAGAACTCTTTTTCTTCTTCTTTGGAAATGTAGAATCAACATTGTTTGGATTAGACGGTTACGATTATGTAGCCAAGACATCCATCTCATCTAAGGAAGTATCAACTTCGTATTCATTGTCATTGCTTCCTTCTTCAGGATTCCTTTCATTAGTAACATCTTCAACACATAATTCTTTAAAAATATTGCAGCTATTTGAGCATATTTCCTTATGGCTTGATCTTTTGTGTATATGGAAGTATGTTGCTTATAATAAAGGAAACTTCGAGTTTTGAATTGTGCAGCTTCTTTATGGCTTTATAAAAAGAATTTCATAACCATTATATACTATATGGATATAAGTAAGTTGATACAAGAAAAGAAATATAAAAAAATAAATAAAAATTCTTACACTTATATATGATATCCACACTGCACCTTCAGCAAAAACCATTGCCTATTGTCATCCCAACTAAAGCCACTATTATCTTTTCCTCTGAGCATACTGTAAATGATTGCCCAATCCTTTTTCAATGTCCTAAACCTTGATTCTAGATTAGGTTTAACGTTTAACATTGCATGAGGTAAAACTTTTTCTATCATTCTCTCCAATTCAAGTAAATAACCAGCCTTGAATCTCGTATCTGCATTAAAAGTTCCAACATTGTGCAAGTCTATCATACATGAAATCAACGCAACATCTTCTTACGGAACTCATTTCCCTTTGGTTCCTCTAGAGTTTTGGGAAGAAGTTACATTGATTTTGAAAAGTCTAACATACTTTTAAAGAAAATTTCACACAACCAATAAATACAAGTCTAGTACAATACAAAAATATGATAAACACAAAATCAAAGATAAATAAAATAACATAAAGTCTTTCAAACAACACTTTCAGCCCCATTAATTTCTAGATGCTTGCCATTAATTGAAAATTTGATTTGCTAGTTCCATTCTCCAATTTGCCCATGCATTAGTTGGATGAATATTGATTATATTAGGTTCAACATCCTCTGTCACATTACTATTAAACCTTCACTCAATGCCGCTTCAATAGGATCAAGACTCATTTAAGTTCGAATAAAATTATGAAGTAAGCAACAAGCAATAATGATTCAATTGTACACCCTCACAGGACAAAATGATGGAATCTTAAGTATACCCCATCTAAGTTTTAATAAACCAAAACATCTTTCAATAACATTACGCGCTGATGCATGTTTCATATTGAAAAAATTCTTCATAAGTACTTGATTGGTGACTTTGGTGCCATTCATTCAAATGATATCTTTGTCCTCTAAAAGGAGCAAGAAATCACTCGCAATTTGTGTAACCAACATCAACTAGATAATAAAAACCTATATTAAGAAAACACTGTTTATCAATCTCTTATTTTCAATATTAGTATGATCTAAAAAAAATTAAATTTCCTCCATGTATATACTTTACGATGAGGAACTTTTAGTCCATGTCTCTTAGTAATGGCATCTCGAAAAACTCATCCATCAGTGACAGAACCTTCCAAACCAGGAAGAACATAAACAAATTGCATATCAGGTGTACATACACCTAACATATTTGTTGTTATGTCACTTTTTTTAGTTTGATATCTAGATTTATCAACTGATGGAACCCTAATCTTGATATAAGTTCCATCTAAAGCACCTAAGCAATTCTACAACTAAATTAAAAGGTGAAGTTAAGATACTCTATTGGAAATCAAGTGAGTTATCTCTAAATAATGCATATACCCACTCCAATACCTTGAATCATTTCCACCTTGTGTCTGTATAATTAGCTGAAACTAGCTCTGGCTTTTTAAATAACATATATTGTAAGCGTACCACACCATTTAATACATTGTGAAATGATCTACTAACGATTTCTCCAAGCCTATTAAAGTGATGTTTGATAACTTAATTTTATGGTGATGAGCAATAATATGTAAGAACATTGGTACTTGCTCATCTTCAAGCATGTTCCTTGATGACTTCAATCCTTCTAAAGTTTGTAATATTTCACATAATTTTAAAAAAAAGCAAATCTATTCATCCTAATTTGTTCAATACAGGTCTGGTTACTAGCATAAACAAGTTGCTTCACATAATCTCTTTGAGTATAAAAATCTAAAAATTATTATCTAATCCTTAGTCTATAAGTTTGTAGGCTAGAGACAACATCTAACATAACTACGAACCAACTCACAACTGAACACATTTGCAACCATACTGTCAATGCAAGACCAATTCTTTTATGCCTCTCACATTATACTATTAAAGGAAAACGAGCCATTACTGTAAGATATTGAAGTGTTATATATCTTCAAATCATAGTATAAATCAATCTCAAAACATAATGAGGTGCGTATATCTTCAAAGCACACAATGCAAAGCTAAAAAGGGTCATATTTCTTCAATACTAATCTCAATAATAGTAAAACAAAATCAAAGAATTTAATTGCAAGAGAAGTTACAGTGATTCAATGAATGAATACAAGAGACTTAGTTGTGGGTGGAGGAAACAATCAAGCAAGCCAAAGAAGAAGAGGAAGCAATGCCAAAGAAAAATGAACAATACATATTAAGAATATTTGCAAAGCACAAATTAGAAATTACAAATATCTTTGCAAGTAAAAAACCTGAAATTCATATCTTTATCAAATTTCATTCAATAAAATCGGCTCTTTGTTTAGCAAATAATAATGTCTTGAAAAAAATTTTCATTAAACAAAAATTCATATCTTTGCAAGTAATAATGTCTTCAATGTTGCACAAAAATTATATAACAGGCTGTAGGGGCAAAATTCTTTTATAAATATGTTGTGGAAATCGCATAAAATTGCATTTACATGTTGTATTTACGTGTTGCTTTTTAAAATTTAACAGGTTGTAGGCTCTTTAATTGTTTAGTTCCATTTATATGTTGTATTTATATGTATGGATTCTTTTCAATTCAGTAGTTGTATTATTAGATCTGTTATAACTTCAAAAAAACCAAAACAAAAAAGAGAATAAAATGGTTATATCGTCACATTTGAGTTAGTATAAGGACTAAAATAATAATTTAACCAAGTTAAAACGTATTAGAAAAGCTTAATACATGCCACCTGTTTAGTCACCATAATTTTATTTCTAGCAATTTAGTCATTATTTTTAGTATTTTACTAAATTCAGATTTATTACATCATTATTATTTTTAGTTGCATAGTTACTTTTCTTTATTTCAAAATTAGGACATAAACCATGAGCATGGAATCTTTTTTCAATTTTGATGGATGTTTAATGAAGTATCTGTTAGGGATATTGCTTAAAATAAAGAAATAAAGATACTTGCAATAATTTTCAAATTACTATGCATAAGAAAGAGATGAAATATGAAACACAAGCTAAAATTGCTTTGTTGAACTCTGCTTCACTAGTCATAATACCAACAGATACAAGATATGGAGACTATGACATCTCCATAGGAAATATATTGTTCCTTTATATACATATATGCTAGACGCGGATCTTGAACATGTATTAATACCATCACATACAATTACCTCACTTACATGTATAAGAAACACAAATCAACCTTGCCACATCAAGTATATGTAAATTTAAGATATGTTGTAACACATCAAACCCGACCCCATAATAGGATTCGAGTTTGATGTGTCACTACATAAAATCGAACTAGCTTGTAGCAAAACAACTTGGTGGAAGCTTTATAAACTTATTATAAAGTTATACATATAAAGATATGATAGTGGTTTACTAAAGTTTGAATGAAATCATTGACAATTTGAAATAACGTTCAAGCCATTTGCCGTTTAAGTTCAAATATAATAACTTCATTAAATAGAATGCGATAATTCAAATCCAGGCATTGATACTTAATAGAAATCTTGTAAAAGTAGAGCTTTGTCAAAATATAAGTTCTTTATACAATTCATTTCCAAAATACATTTATATGCCACCCCAAGAGTCATGCATGATAAAGAACAAAACAGTCAGCTTACAATAGCAATAGCATTCTGGTGTAGTCATTCTAATAAAGTCTTCCTTTAGTCAGCAACCTTGAGGAGGAAAAGGTAACTGAGTAAGTTCATATGAACTTAGTGAGTTCCAAGAAGAAATCATGCATATCATTACTTACAACACAACCTCAGGGGCACTTACACATGATGAACATAGTATGCCCAATGGCGTATATAAAACACAGACAAACTGAGTACGCCAACTTACTTAACACATGGGCGTATACTGTACGTCAATTTAACATAACTTAGACCACCCATTTTCATGCCAGCCACATACCTAGAGTTCAAAATCAGAAGCATATCATACATTCTCATTTTCATACATTCACCCCATTAACGCCTCATATCATTTTCATTCAGAATAACATGTTTTATCGTGATCTACCAATTAGGGCTGTAAATGAATCGAGCTTGAACAAACAAACCTCTATTCATGTTCGTTTGTTTATTTTTTAAGTTTGTTCGTGTTCAGTTTGTGTTCGTTAAGAATTTTAGATTTTTATTTATGTTCGTTTATTTAAAATTATGTGTGTTCATATTCGTCTGTTTAATGTTCATGATCATGTTCATTTAACTTAATGAACATGTTCACGAACAATGTTAACAAATAATAAACAAACAAACAATTAAACACATACACACATATATTGTTTAGATATAAAATAGTCAAATATAAATATTAATAATTATATTATAAATTAAAAAAATACAAACCAAGATAATTTTATTAATATATACTAATGGGATTTTTATAAGAAAATATCATTAATAAAATAAACGAGCTTGTTCATGAACATAAATAAACTGAACACAGCTCTGTTCGTGTTCGTTCGTTTATTAAACGAATATAAAAATTTTATTCATACTTATTTATTTAGCTTAATAAACGAACATAAACGAAAATTATATGAATGGTTCATAAAAAGTTCATCGAATGTTCTGTTCATTTACACCCCTACTACCAATCTAGTTTGCAATATAGTTGCCTTACCGAAGGCTACATAAACATATCTTCTCTTTTCCATCACCATAGGTAAGATCATATCATACATATTAGAAGCAGATTGGAGTGGCTTAGCATGAAGAATGGCACTTACTTCATATCACAGACAAATTGAACTCATACTGATGACTTTGGATAACCATTATCCACATATACACCTTTCATCCATGATAGAGGAGGATTACTTACTTTACACTAATTATATAAACAAGAACTTTACAATACATGGAAGTAAGAAGGAACTCACCAGAAATTCTAGCACAATCTACAAAGTAGGTCCTTTGCCTTAACCACTTAGACCTTTGTTAGCTTCTTAGCTAAAAGATAGATATTTATACATATTAGATCATCAATATATCAAATCTAAACATGCATGCAAGAATCACAACACTTAATCTAGAACTAAGAAGTTTCTGATCGTGATTATGATAAAGTAATAATAATGATCATACCTAGAAACTAACTATTATCACGATAAAAGGCAAGCGCACCTATCAAATAGTAGTATAGTTAGTGGCAAGACCAGAATGTCAAATCCAAGGAACTACAAGTACTAGTAATAACTTTCTTCCTATTATCTAGCTAGAAATGAATGGAGGTTGTTTATAAACTAAAATTCTAACTAACTAAAGACACGACAAAGAATAAGTTGGGGAAATACTTTGGGAAAACTTGATCGATAAAAACAATACCCAAGGAAGAATCCACCTAGACTTCACTTGTTATTTAACTCTGAACTAGACGATTTATTCATTCGACTTGATCCGTAGAGATCCCTAAATTTTGTTAATATCTCCATCGAGACTAAGAACAACTAACCCTAGGTTGATTAATTGAAATCTCTTTCTAATTAAAACCCCTAGTTTTGTATTAACTCGATCTATGGATCCCCCTATTAGATTTGACTCTAATTCGGTAGATTTTCATCGTCCTATGTTTAGGATTGCGATCAACTCCGCTTAATTGTGTTGGATCTACTCTTAAACAGGGACTTTTGCTCCTCTGAATAAGCACATTCGACTTGAATTAAAATCCTGAAATATCAACTCAAGAATTAAAAACACAATTAAGAACAATTCAAATATTTATCATATAGTTCAGATAACAATAACAAGATCCGTCTTAGGTTTCATCCCCCTCAGGTCTTTAGGGGATTTAGTTCATAATAATAAAAGAGAACATCTCAAAATAAGGAAAACTACTAAACATAACGAAAACCCAAAATTTTTGAGAGAAATTTAGGAAGATCTTCAGTTTTGATGTAGATCTTTGCTTCTGGGATGGATCGATTAGCTTCCCTTGAGTAATTCCTTGCCTTCTACTCGGTGTGTCCCTTTTAGTTATCTCCTAGGGTGTTTATATAGTCTAATTTATTATATTAGGGCAGACATTTGAAATGCATTTTTCTTAAAGCCTGGATCTCTTTCATTAGATTCTATAGTTATAACACTCTGTCAAAGAAGTATGTACTGTAAACTTTGGAGTACCCTTCTTAGCCCCTAAGTAGCTTTTTCCTCGTGAAATTGAAACTCGTCACGACAGGGACACGCCCGTGTGGCACGCCCATCTGAATTGAGCACAGGCCGTGTTCAAGTCTGCTAATGTTGCACGGGCGTGTGGTGTACCCGTGTGAGGAACTCCAGGCCGTGTTAGTTTCTTACTTTGGCCCATTTTCTCTGTTTTTGGCCCATTTATCGTTCTTTTCACTCTTCTATGCTCACCTAAGTATAAAACATGAAATTAAAGGATTAGGAGCATCAAATTCCACAATTCAAGGGATGATTCATCCAAAATTATGCTAAGCATGGGGTAAAAAGATATATAAATTACAGTTTATCAAATACCCCCACACTTAAGCCTTTGCTTGTCTTCAAGCAAAATCCTCAACTCACAATTAAAACTCATTCTTCTCAACTTATAAATCTTATCAATAATGTTTCGAATCAATCCATGAGTAATCTTATATTGAAAATTCAACTAAAGGAACATTAAAGTTTCAAACAGTCTAAGTTGAGAATCTTATCATAGAAACATAGGTATTCTCCCTTCTTCTAAGTAATTACCTTAAATTCAAAAGCAACAAGAGTTGACATCCTTACTAAAGATTCACTCTATTCACTCGAAGTGTTTAGGGTTCAGAAATTAAGCATTCATGAGTCAATATGAAAAGTTATTACCATAAGCTTGCATGAAAATCAAATCTCCACCACTATAGATTGAGATGATACATCGATCAAAAGGTCTTTAGAGGGTTGTAACGGGGCTTTGTTTAGGGGTGTGGTCATAAGCTGAAAAAGAGGGTTAGAATTGAGATTGAACTGAAAAATCATCTAACTAGAAAAATCTCTATCACTGAAACATATTCCTAGAATAAGGCTTTTTCCTTCTGAATAACATTATTTAAGATCAGAAGCTCATAATTACATAGAAATATGTGAAACATCAAATTACAATTGATTTTTTTTAAGAACAAATCGAATATTTTACAAACTTAACTAACTGAAACAGAGAACATAGCTAAATAATTATTCAATTAAAATCTCGACAAAATTGGGGATCAAATTAGTGTGAGGGAAATTCTCAAAGAATCAAAAATAGGTTTATGGGTTAATATTAAGGGTAAATCAATAAATGGTTTGTTAGGCTCAAGGGGGTTCACTAATGGTTAATTATGAGGGTAGGCTTTTATGGAGTAAGTGGGTTAAAGCTAAGTGCCTTTATCATCTTGACATATCAAATCAATGGTGTGGTCTTGACATGCATAATCGAAACAAGTTCTAGAACAACAAATCAATATTGACTCACTCAAAGCAATAATAAAAGTGAGCATGAAAGGATGTATGCTCAAAAGGCTAAAAAATCTTACCAGAATTATGGCTTTTGATGTTAATCCTACGAATTCCATTTCAAGATAATACATAAATTTTGGGAAACAATCTAGAAAAATTTTAAATTCTCAAAAATTTCAACTTATCATGCCTGGTTCTCTAATGTCTTAAAGTTTGAATAATCAAAGCACAAATACCTATGTCTTAATCTAAATATATCAATAGAGATCATAAATCAATCAGAATTCATTCTAATAGTGATATGAGAAAGTGACTTGAGAGACAAGGCAAAATTCAGGGATTTTCTGATAATGGACTAATCACCCCCCACACTTAATATATACATTGTCCTCAATGTATGAAGATAGATAAGAATATAATTATAAATCAAAAGAGAGGGAGAGAAGTGAAACTTCCTTAATTTTGGATGAATCTTTGGAGTAGTGATAGCAGTTTTGGGAAGAAAGCTAATTTGATGAATTAGGCAGAGGTGAAGGTGGGGAGGATACTCCTATGGTTCCACAATCACAACGAAGATGGGCGTGGTTGAGTAGGAGTGGTAGTTGTGGAGTATCTTTCCTCAGTAGATTTATCATTGTATCAATCACCTTGATCCTTTTGAAACTGCAGAGTCAATATTCTAGGAAGGTGTATTAATTATATTAGTAGAGTTACTCATTAAGAAACAACCATAAATGGAAAATTAAAAAATTACTAATGGAAATTTTGGATAAAATAAGAACTAAATAAAAATAAAACTGAAGATAAAAGAAAATAAAAGTTATAAAAAATAAAAATAAAATAAAAAATAAAAGGGAAAAAAATAAAACTAAATTAAAGAAAACTAGGGTATTTAATTAGGGATTGGGTCACACGGCCGTGTCGCACGGTCGTGTCTTGCTTCGTTTGCTTCTACCACGCCCGTGTTATGGTTCTCACACCTGTGGAGTTTTAACAGGTTCGGCCATGGCCTCATCACACGGTCGTGGCAATTTATCAGTTTCGCCCATCGTCATATTGCACGGCCGTGGTGATTTATCTGAGGCCGTGTGCTTTTGTCAGTTTGGGGAAAAAATTCTGCCCTATTTTCACACGGCCAAGGACACACCCGTGTGTCCAGGCTGTGTGGGTTAAAAACCTACACTAAAGACATGAAAAATAGACGGGTTAATAGTGTTAGTGCTCAGGTTGCCTCCCGAGAAGCGCTCGTTTATGTCTAAGCTTGACTTTTCTCAAGCTCGTACAGTCACGGTGGTTTGAGGAGTTGAACTCCTCTTTCCTGCTATTAGCTTCAGTATTAAAATAAGGTTTAAGTCAAGTATAATTTACCTTGAAAGTGCCAAATTCTTTATGTATTATCTCGACTGTACCATAGGGAAAGATTTTCATTACCATGAAGGGAGTTGTGTCACCTGTATGAAGCTTTGAATTTGAAATTCGAGGGTTATCTTCCTCTAATAATACCTTATCCTCCACTTTAAATTGATTTTGCTTACCTGTAAACTCATCATGGTTTTGTTTTGGTTTCGTGTGGCATACCTTAGATTCCTCTTTGCTATAGTTTCGCCATTCGTCTAGTTCATCAATTTGTAGCATTCATTCTTTCTGGATTGTTCCTTTGTTGTTGTATGAACTTACATGTGGCTCAATTGTATTCTTGTGAAGAGTGTCCTACAAAGGAGGTTGGACAGTGAAATTGTTCTTATTAGAAGAACTCATAATAACATTTTTATCATTAAAAGTTCTATTAGAATTACGAGCTTGCAGAGTAATTGTGTCATCGCCTACGCGAAGTGTGAGTTCACCTGTGCCTACATCAATGATAGTCCTAGCAGTTGCTAAAAAGGGTCGCCCTAAAATTAATGGCACTTCGCTATCCTCATCCATGTCTAAAACAACAAAATCTACTGGAAATATAAATTTGTCAATTTTAACAAGCACATCTTCAATTATACCCCTAGGAGATCTAATGGTTTTGTCAGCCAATTGAATGCTCATCCTAGTTTGTTTGGGTTTCCCAAGACCTAGTTGTTTAAAAAGTTTATAAGGCATTACATTAATGCTAGCCCCTAAATCAGCCAAGGCATTTTTAACATCTAAGCTACCAATTAAACAAGGAATCGTAAAACTCCCTGGATCTTTCAGTTTGTTAGGTAGCTTGTTTTGTAAAATAGCCAAGCAAACTGCATTCAGCTCGACATCGACGACTTATCCAGCTTCCGTTTGTTTGCTAAGAGCTCTTTTAAGAATTTAACTGCGTTTGGCATCTGCAAAAGAGCTTTAATAAACGGTAAGTTAATATGTAATTTCTTTAAAAGTTTACGAAATTTACTGAATTGTTCATCTGTGCGGTCTTTCCTTGTCACATTCGGGTATGAGATTCGAGGTTTATACTCTTTACTTACCAGTTTTTGTGTACCATGACTTATTTCTTGCCTCTCTTCAGATTTATGTTCAGCTAACCCCTGTTTGTCGTACACAGTGATGGCATGGAGTTGCTCCATTGGGTTAGTTTCTGTGTTGCTCGACAAACCATATTATGGTCATTCAGAGGTCGGCTTAGCAAGCTGACCTATTTGGGTTTCGAGGCCTTGAATTGATACTTGCTGATTTTTAAGTGTCGTCTCGGTATTCTGAAAATGTTTTTCTGATACTGAGATAAATTTTGTGAGCATCTCCTCAAGGTTCGGCTTTTTCTCTTACTGGTAAGGTGGTTTTTGGAAGCCAGGAGGGGGTGGTGGTCTCTGATTTCCTTGAACACCTCATGAGAAATTGGGGTGGTTCCTCCAACCTGCATTATAAGTGTTACTATAAGGGTTATTTTGAGATCTAGAATTGTTACTGGAAGCACAAAAATTTATATACTTTTTCATGCCCTTTTTGATTTAAAATCATGCTATTCCGATTAAATTCTTGTCGAAAAATAATTAAATTGTGTTAAAAATATGAACATGATGAATTTTAATTAATTTTATAGTTAAATTTGATTAATTTTGGTTATTTTTGACAGAATTGCACAATCGGCGAAAAATGGCTCGGCGGACACTGCGAAAAGAACAAAATCGAGAAGCAATTTGGAGTATCGAGGCGAACTAATTTCCAGCCCAAGACGGTCCAGAAATATGTATTAATTCATAATTAAATTAATTTTAATTTATTTCCTATTTAATTTAGGTTAAATAAATTAATTTTAATTAATTATGGAGAAAGGGCCTAGTGAACTGCACCGATTGAACCGAATGGAGTGAGCCGAACCAGCCACTAATTGGGCTGATCAGAACCGTCCATTGGCTGACCCGAATCAGAAAATCAGCTGATAAAATATGCTTGCAAAAAGGCCCTTGAAAAACCTCCAAATTGCGTTCAAACCCCACCTTTATTTTAAGCTTTGTAGATTTGCCCCAGCCTATTTTTAGCAAGGTTGAAAGCTTCAACCTTGCCATGTGTGTGGCCGACCATAGGGGGCTATTTGGCTGATGGGATTTGCTATTTTTAGCAACCACAATCAGCTATAAAAGCCACCCCTTGCTGATCATTTTACACATCCCTCATTCACTCAACATTCTCTCTTCCTCTCCACTCACTCTTCTCTCCATTTTCCATCCCATTTTCCTATAGCTCTTGTGCCGATTTATCCTCTTGGAAAAGAGGTGTTTTCCCAGCCATTTTGGACAGCAAGCGAGTATGACGACAAACGGAGCAATCAGTCAAGCCACAGAGAAACACCGGATTTACCTTCTTGTTCCCTATCTTTTTAATTTATGTTGTTTTTATGATGAACATATCTATGAATATTATTGTTGTTAAAATGGTTATTTTAATCAATTTAGCTTGAATTTAACTCGTGTTGGGTTGATTATATTTTGCCTACTTGAGTTATTAAAATAGTGTTTATGCTGTTATAGGCTCAGTAAAATGCTTGATTAAGTAAAATCATGCTTAGGTTATCTGGCATTATAATTGTTTAGATAACTAAAGAATTAATTGTTTAAATGGATTGAAATTGAAATGAATTAATTGTTTAAATGGATTGAAATTGCAATTAATGGACTCAGTACTTAATCATTGCATGTTTAATTCTTCTAAGTAGCTGAAAATTAAATTAGCATTGTATTTGGCGATACATATGCCTTGCATAACTTGCAAGATTGTTGTGATTAAATTATTTCAAGGTATGGCTACTTTGTTACTTCACATAATCTTTTACATGTTTATTAAGTTGAATTAATCGGTTGAATTGACATAGGAATATGTGAGAGATATTTTAATTTAATAAGTATGTATGTGCGATAGCATGTTTACCCTTATCAATCTGTTTAGTCGGTTGAATTGGCATAGGGATATGTTCAAGAGATGAATGGATTTTTACTGAGTAAATATGTTCATAAGTTAGCAAATTACTGGGTTGCCGTGAATTTATTCATAACAGCATAAGCATGAATTTAATATTTCTAAGTTAAAAAGGTATAATTAATCTAACACAATTATATCATCTTGATTAAATCTTGTTGGAAATCGTGCACTAGAACTCTTTTCTTTTATTTAAATTATTTACTTAGTTTTAATCTTAGTTTATAAATCACTCGTTTCAAACCAAAATTATTTTTACTTTACCAAAGTGTTTTAATTAATTTCATAAATATTACTTTTTACAGTCCCATGGGTACGATAACTCGACATTTACTTGTCACTTTATTTCTTGTTACGATTGTGTACACTTGCACATTTCCACCGTTCCAGTTACCCATATAGTTGGCTTGTTCATTCTCTGTGCTAGGGTCGTGGGATGAATAATTTGTGTCGTATATTCCTCTTCCATTTGAATCGAACCTCATCACTGGATGTACCTGCATAGAGCCAATTAAATTGTCAATCTTTTTATTTAAGAGCTCTACCTGATTTGACAGCATTGTGACTGCGTCAACATTAAAAACACCGGCAACTTTTTGTGGCTTTGTCCTCATGACTTGTCACTGATAATTATTCAGTGACATCTCTTCTATAAACTCATAAGCCTCCTCATGTGTTTTGTTATTTATGGTTCCACCAGCAGCTGCATTAATCATCTGTCTTATTGATGGATTCAAACCGTTGTGGAAGGTTTGAACTTGTAGCCACAAAGGTAACCCATGGTGTGGGCACCTTCTCAATAAATCCTTGTATCTCTCCCAAGCATCGTAGAGTGTCTCTAAATCCATCAGCACAAAAGAAGAGATATCATTCCTCAACTTTGCCGTTTTAGCTGGTGAAAAATATTTAAGTAAAAACTTTTCGGTTATTTGTTCCCAAGTAGTGATTGACCCTCTGGGTAAAGAATTTAACCACTGTTTTGTCTTATTTCTCAAAGAAAAGGGAAAGAACCGAAGACGAATGGCACCATCAGAAATGCCATTGATTTTAAATGTGTCGCAGAATTCCAAAAAATTAACTAAATGTGCGTTAGGATCTTCATTCTGCAAACCATCAAACTGAACAAACTGTTGAATCATTTGAATAGTGTTAGGTTTCAGTTCAAAATTATTTGTAGCAATAGCAGGCCTAACAATACTAGATTCAGTACTAGCTAAATTAGGCTTAGCATAATCATACATAGTACGAGGAATAAGATTTTGATTCACAGGATCTGCAGCTACCACAGGAGGTAGCTGATTATTTTGATTTGCTTCCATCTCTTCAGTAGATTCGGGTTCGTTCTCTTTTCCTTGTTCTGTGTACTGTAGGCTTCGCCTTATGTCTCTTCAGTTTCTGCAAACTGTGGCTTCTAAATCACTATCAAATAATAGTGATCCTGACAGGTTTCTTCTAGTCATAAACTAGAGATACCTATCAGAGAAGAACAAAAAGAAAATTTTAGTCAATAAAACCTAAAAATAAAAATAGAAAATAAAGTGCAATAAAAGTAAAAAATGGCTAAAGTAATAGAAATAGAGTGTTCCTAATATCATAGTTCCCCGGTAATGGCGCCAAAAACTTGATCGTGATTGTGATGAAGTAATAATAATGATCGTACCTAGAAACTGACTATTATCACGATAAAAGGCAAGCGCACCTATCGAATAGTAGTATAGTTAGTGGCAAGATCAAAATGTCGAATCCAAGGAACTAAAAGTACTAGTAATATCTTTCTTCCTATTATTTAGCCTAGAAATAAAGGGAGGTTGTTTATAAACTAAAATTCTAACTAACTAAAGACGTGACGAAGAATAAGTTGGGGAAATACTTTGGGAAGACTTGATCGATAAAAACAATACCCAAGGAAGAATCCACCTAGACTTCACTTGTTATTTAACTCTGAACTAGACGATTTATTCATTCGACTTGATCCGTAGAGATCCCTAAATTATGTTAATATCTCCGTCGAGACTAAGAACAACTAACCCTAGGTTGATTAATTGAAATCTCTTTCTAATTAAAACCCCTAGTGTTGCATTAACTCGATCTATGGATCCCCATATTAGATTTGACTATAATCAGGCAGATTTTTGTCATCCTATGTCTAGGATTGCGATCAACTCCGCTTAATTGTGTTGGATCTACTCTTAAACAGGGACTTTTGCTCCTCTGAATAAGTACATTCGACTTGAATTAAAATCTTGAAATATCAACTCAAGAATTAAAAACACAATTAAGAACAATTCAAATATTTATCATATAGTTCAGATAACAATAACAAGATCTGTCTTAAGTTTCATCCCCCTCAGGTATTTACGGGATTTAGTTCATAATAATAAAAGAGAACATCTCAAAATAAGGAAAACTACAAAACATAATGAAAACCCAAAATTCCTGAGAGAAATTTAGGAAGATCTTCAGTCTTGATGTAGATCCTTGCTTCTGGGATGGATCGATTGGCTTCCCTTGAGTAATTCCTTACCTTCTACTCGGTGTGTCCCTTTTAGTCCTCTCCTAGGGTGTTTATATAGACTTTGGAATACCCTTCTTAGCCCTTAAGTAGCTTTTTCTATGTGAAATTGAAACTCGTCACGACAGGGACACTCCCGTGTGGCACGCCCGTGTGAATTGAGCCCAGGCTGTGTTCAAGTCTACTATTGTGGCACAAGTGTGTGGTGCACCCGTGTGAGGAACTCCAGGCCGTGTTGATTTCTTACTTTGGCCCATTTTCTCCATTTTTGGCCTGTTTCTCGTTCTTTTCACTCTCCTATGCTCAACTAAGTATAAAACATGAAATTAAAAGATTGGGAGCATTAAATTCCACAATTCAAGGGATAATTCATCCAAAATTATACTAAGTATGGGGTAAAAATATGTATAAATTATGGTTCATCAGTTTCCTTCCTTACACTCCATTCTAACATCTATGCATGTAGTACGAAAAGCACGTAAATTACTTCAATGATAACTTAAGGGTTCATCAGTAATTACCAGTAAGCTGGTACTAATGTATATGTTAGCTAGATATTGCGAACCTTTACTCTAAAGAAGTTCTCTAAACTTAAGTTTTTTAAAGACTTTTAGAGGAAATCAAGAAAGAAAAAGAAGAAGACGTAAAAGTGTTTAGAAAGACTATCGTTATCCTTATATACTTAAGCATGGAGACAATGACTAGTGGAAAAATCAGATAATTCCGCTAACTCTCTTGATTCACGTGATTAAGTGCACTTAACAAAATTTAGTTTTTATCCTCTTCCGTAGTCTAGTTCTATTCTAACTAGACCTCAAATTGGCTAACTAGATCACTATACTAAAATAATAAATAAATCTAAAAAACTGTGAACTAAACAAATTCGCCCAAATCATCTGGGTTGGGTGGATACTTCACAAAAGAGTCTGCCAAACCTCAGAGCTCACCAAACTAGGATTTCGCCAAATGGCGTATTCCACCTGATTCTATACTTAGTCAGAACAAATACTTTACTTACTCAAATCCATCCTTAATTTACCATATATACGCCAAATAGTAACCAAATACAGAGACTTCATTGGGCTAGCTGTTACATATGTATACCCTTCTGAGTTTTAATGCATTTTAATAAGATCACATAACTTCATTCTAACTATGTCCAAGAAACAAAACAAATTTATACTTCCAATATGAAAGCCAAAAGATAAATTAATAGGCATTCAAACCTCCTGAAACACTTCAATGATATCAAAAGACGTTTTACATAACCACAAAAAAAGTAACAACAATATAAAGTCCAGGTACAAATTCATAGAAAATTTTCAAAATGATGTTGTGGATGAAACTTAAGCCAAAACATGTACATAATTTGTCATTTTTTTTATATCAAAGTAGAAACAAGACATTTAAATCTTAAAGGAAAACAATTAAAGTATTGAACATCATAAAGATACTTGGAATTTTGGGTCGTTTAGAGTACTAAATATAGTTATCAGTTTCCCCGAGTCTATATCATGCTAGTTATATTGCTTCACATGAACATCAAGAAAGGCATCAATTATTCGTCTCATTTTTATTGATCATGATTTAAACAACCATAACATATCTAACATGATCATAGGTAACAACTTGTCATGAATGTCTTGCAGTATAGTTAACAATTACATTAAATAGTCAAATAAGATGAAGCGTCATATATGCCTGGAACATGAAACAAATCTAAATACAAACCAAGTAGAAAAATTATCAAATTTGAAAAGAAAAAAAAGAATTAAGTTGACCTTGCCTTTGCTTTAAGTTGGAATTCAAAGCACCAACGATTACCTACAGATAGAGGTGATAAGTAACCAATTCAACTTAAGGGGAAATTCTTAAAAACAAAACAACTTAAGGGGAGAATAATGCAATTTGAATCCCTAATTTTTGGGTTTATAAAAAACATAGCAGTATAATATTTATATTTTAATCTCAGATTAAACGCAAAACGAAAATAAAAAACACGTAAATAATAAATCCTATGAGAACTTGGATAAAAATTAACCTTTGTTTCAAATCTAGGAGGAACTGATGGTTTCAAGGTAATATCAATTGATGTGATTCAATAATGAAAGGGAAAAAAGAAGAAGAAAGAGCAGAGGAACTTATGGCTTCAATTGAATGTCGTGAAAGAGCAGAGGAATGGAAGTGTCCAAAGGTGAAGTAAGCAAGGGAGGCTGGGTGAGAGGGGTTGTCGAGTTTAAGGAGGAAGGTTTTAGAAAGGTGAGGGTAAAAAACTGAAAATGGGAAAAAATCTTATTCCACCCAAACTAAATCACTATTTAGTGGTGAAGGAAGGGAATGCCTATGTTGCCTCTTCCTAGAATTAGGCCATA
This sequence comes from Gossypium stocksii, assembly GCA_020496765.1. NCBI lineage: Eukaryota > Viridiplantae > Streptophyta > Magnoliopsida > Malvales > Malvaceae > Gossypium > Gossypium stocksii. The sequence continues at coordinate 70,458,887 of CM035622.1, forward strand.
TTCACCACGGACCATAATAGGCCATTACAGTCAACCAAACATTAGTTTGGTGGTGGGCATGCAGAATTGGGTTCTAATCCATTCATACTCCCTCCAACCAAACATGTTGTAATTCACTTAATGGGTTCTTAACATCTATCATAATTTAACCAAAATTTAATAAGAATTTGATGAGAACTTACCAAAATTTCCTTTAGCTATGTTTGATTATGGAGGAAATGAACGAAAGATGATGCTTTTATCTCTACTTTCTTTCTCTTACTCATTATCTTATGTACATATATATAAAAATAATTAGTAAATAATTAACTTAGTTAAAAAAGTAACCAAATTAATATTAATTAATCTAGTTATTAATTAACCTTAATGTAAGTTAGTGAAAAATGATGATAAGTGGTTCATTAAAGCATTAGCATAACTTTATAAAAATGGTTTTATTGATAATAGAACCTTAGTTTAATTACTATTTAAGGCACTTGTCAATTTAAAACTCAATTTCTCTTCATTTAATCCCTAATCAATTTAGTCTCTGTACTATTTTTATTAATCGATTTAATTCTATAACGCCTAGTTATTTGATCTCTCCAATCCGTACTTGACACATAATTTTTGTATTATAATTATATACTAACTTGACTTAGTTAATTCAGTTTGAAATCAAATTTTACGACACCGTTGAAAGTTGGGTCGTTACAATTCTACCCTCCATTAAGAAATTTTGTCCTTAAAATTTACCTAAGAAGAGGTGGGGATATTGTAACTGCATCATTTCTTTGGGTTCCCATGTGGCTTCTTTAATAGTATGGCTTCGCCATAGAACCTTTACTACCAGTACATGCTGATTTCATAATTCCTTTATCTCCCAGGCTATGATCTCACCGACTTTTCTTTGAAGGATAATTCGAGTTGAATCTTAATAGACTCGATTGAAATTACATGCAATGGGTTTGATCAATGCCTCAAAAGCATAGAAACTTGAAACACGTGAATTTTTCTAGTTTTAGTGGTAACGCCAAAGAATAAGATACTGAACCGACTCATTCGACAATTTCGCATAGACTGATATACCTCAAGTTCAACTTCCCTTTGTGACCAAAGCACAAAACATTTTTCCATGGTGACACTTTCAGAAACACCATATCCCTAACTGAATACTCGATATCTTTTCATTTCAAATCCGCATACAAATTTTGTCAATTTGACGTCGCTCTCAATCTGCCTCGGATTATTGAAATTTTTTTCAGCTTCTTGAATAAGATTTGGTTCAGCTATATTTTTCTCTCTCAATTTGGTCCAACACAATGGCGTTCGAAACCTCTAACCATATAGAGTTTCATATGGAGCCATTTGGATGCTTGATTGGAAGCTGTTATGATATACAAACTCAGCTAATGGTAGGTAGTGCTCTCAACAACCTTTAAACTCAATTATACATGCTCTCAACATATCTTCAAGAACTTATATAAAAAATTTAGATTGGTTATCCAATTATGGAGAAAAGGTCGTACTGAAATGTAATCTTGTACCTAGAGATTAATATAGTTGTTTCTAAATTCTCGATGTAAAATGCGGATCTCTATATGATATGATTGACACTAGAACACCGTGCAACCTGACTATTTTGTAAATATATACCTCAGTTAGTTTTTGAAGTGACCAATCATTCATCATAGCTAGAAAATGAGCTAACTTTGTTAACCGATCCATGATAACCCAAATGACATTTGTCACAACCCCTAAATTCGATGAATCCGAAAATATAAGTAAGAATGTTAATTTTGTTTTGGCGCACTATGATAGCATGATCTGCTACTCAGCTGGTTGGTTGGCGAGATAGAGTTTTGGCTCAAACTAGCGTTAAAGTATTTACACGTTGGTGGTATCTAAGGAATTAATTGCAAGATGTTTCCAAGTGAAGAAAGATTACACCTATGAAAGTACGTGCCTAAGGAGAGTACGCCTAGAGTTTTGTTTGACCACTAATAGTCTGCCAAGTGTTTGAGGATGCTGTAGAAGACTTAATTATCTTTAAGACCACGCCGAACATGAAACACTGCCAATATATAGTACAATCAATTTGCATGAATACTATTGAAGTAGATCTTGTATCAGGTTTAGTTGAGAGTTATTAGAATTCTGCAACAAAAAAAATAAAAATTAGAGTAAAAAATAGAGTAGAAAGATGTTTGAAAGATTGTTTGTACACTAAAACAAGACAACTAAAAAAAACATCACGACAACATGGTTTGCCACTCCTTAATAGAAGGCAATTAGATTGATTTGACCCTCCTCATGACTGGTTAATAGTAAGGTAAACCTTTGATGGATTTTCTTTTATCTACCTTAGATTTGGTAGGAAATCAGGGGGACCAAGAGTATATTTATGGGAAGGGGACATTTTAAATGGTTTTTCTATCTATTTAATGTTCATGTTCTTGTTTCTAACCTCATCATTCTCTTATTCTTCTTCGTTAAAATCAGACTAAGATATTGTTTAATGAGTAGATGATTCTGCCTTCTCGTAAGTCTTACAGCATTGCATGTTACGATTATAAAAAGGAAGAGTGTTCAGAAAGGCCTTGCATGGGGGTAACATATAGTTGAAATGTTAGTAAAATGTCTGTAATAAAGATTCTAATAGAAACATTATAATCTTTTAAGCAGTTGCTACTATTGAATTGAGAAAGATAGTCGAAACAAAAACTCTAGGTTTAAGTAAAGGTAGGTCTCTGACAAGTTTTTAAACTTGACTTCTGCATGTCATGTAATTATTTTTATGTGTGTTTTCTGAGGGGTATCTACAAATATGTAAATGATGTGAACAATGTGTGACAAGATATGATGTTGTGTGATATAAGTTGTTGTTGGTGGCATGTGTGTGTTTATTGCCTAATAATTCCTTACTATATGATTCTAGTACATGACAAATTTGAGTTATGTAAAAAGGTTAGAAAGAGATTCATTTGTGTGGCCTCTGGTACATAGATATATTGTTTATCGGATAGGTAGATCAATGTAAAAATGATGATTTATTGTGTTGCCTTCGATAGGGCAACTATAATACTAACTAGACTGGCAGATTGCTGACTAAAGTTGTAAAAATTTCATGGCCATGGCATCATATGATAATACACCAAGAGGGTGTAAAGGTATAAGACCATGTGGGGGAAGCCCTATGGCATCCACAAAAATGGTCTGTCGGGATAGTAAACACGAATTATCTAGAAAACCTTTGTGACGAATTCTCTAGAAAACCCTTGTGGCACACTTTCTGTAAAACCTGAAGCTTCAGTGGCGGAGTAATATGGGGAATACTTGTAGCAAGTTTTCTGGAAGGTCTGTATTGTGAATTCTACAATGCCTAAACGATGAGTTGTTATTCCACCATTGTGGTAAGACCTGGGTATGCTTATGATGTATTATATGAAAGAGTTCTCGACAGTGAACATGTTTAATGATTCCTCCATGATAGGGAATTTGGGGTATTTGGAATATTGGTGGTGCAAGTGTCCACCAAACCTGAAATTTATTAGATTCAGTATTGAAGTCATCTGAGATTTTATCGCTTGAATTAAAATGTTATGTTCTTCAAAGCAAGTTTAGTTGTCTGGACTGATTTGAAAATAATATGTAACTGGTGTCTGGATAATTGCTAGATTCTGTAAAGGAATACGTTAAGAGTAGCATCCATTGAGTATTATTCTAATAAGTGTATCTAATTACTATTTGAAAAGAAATTGTGTATAGATATTTGAAATATGGTGTGTAATCTGTGATATGCCAATTGAGTGAAATGTGGTGGTTAAAAGTAGATATTGGCATATGGTTATTCGCCAACTAGGAAGCATAAAAGTATTTGCCAAGATTTGAAAGGAAGTCTAGAATATTGAAGTCAAGGATTTTAGCAGTAACGTTAAAAAGGTAATATTGGTTGAGATTCATTAGGTTCCATTGAACTTACTGGTGTTTATTTTCCATGCAGGTTAATAGGTTTGCACCAGTTCGCCTAAAACGACCAAGCCAGGGATGCGCCGTAGTGGCAGATCGAGGGCAATGTTATGCATATAGAGGGACACTTTTAGAAACATGTTTTCAAATGAAAAGTAGTATTACACGCTATGAATATGTCTGTTTAATCGAACAATTAAGTTGTAAGGTTTTATACTATCTTTGAAAGTCTAAGACAAATGATAAATGTTTCATTCAACCATTGTCTTAGAAAGGATTTTAAATAAATAAGAGGTAAATTGAATATGGTTTTAGCAAATTGTAAAATTTTGTTAAGTATGTAAGTATTATGACATCTTATATTCTGGTCCGATAAATTGTGTCGGGTATAGGGTGTTACAACATTCTTATTTGTTGACAAAGTAGGTAACTCTGAAATAAAGTTCATCGTTACTCGCCTTATTTCCACTTAGGAATTGAAATGGGTTGTAGTAAACCAGATGGAACCTAGTGTTTGGCCTTAATACTTTGACACATCAATCATTTAGCTACACATTCAGTGCACTTCATTCGTGACCACCAATATCATTATCGTAAATCATGACACATCTTTATACTTTTTAAGTGTAAAGAAAAAGAACCATCATTAGCTTCCTGATACTCAATATCAAGCACACATACTTGATCATGGAATCACAAACAACCATTATTGTTGATGCTAAAATCCTCAGATTCACTTTACTCAACCAATCTTCTTTTATCGACCACTTTAATGTCTAACAACTGTGCCTCCTTGATTTGCTCAATTAGGTTCGGTCTCACAAACAATTCAGCTAATAAATCTCCATCGTCACATAAAATCAAACAAGCAAGCATAGCTCGCAATTCAACTATATATTTTTTGCTCAAGGCATCTACAATGACGTTCTCATTATCGGGGTGATAATCTATCACACAATCATAGTATTTTATTAATTTAATTCATCCAAGCTATCTCAAATTCAACATTTTTTGAGTGAAGAGATCTTTAAGACTTTTATGATCAATATAGATGTGGTACTTCTGACCATACAAGTAATGTTGTCAGATTTTGAACGCAAATACAACAGCAGCCAACTCTAAGTCATGCGTCGTGTAATTACGCTCATGCATCTTCAACTATCTCGAAGTGTATATAATTACCTTTTTGCCTTGCATCAACACATAGCCAAAACCACTCAACGAAGCATCTTTGAAAATTAAAAAGTCTTTTCTTGATTCTGGTAACGTTAACACTAGAGCCTCTATCAACATTTGTTTTAGCTTCTCAAAATTGTTCTGGCATTTATCACTCCACTCAAACACTCCATTTTTTTGTAATAATCGAGTCATTGGTAGAGCTATTTCAAATCCCTGAATGAATCACTGATAATAGCCAATTAGACCCAAAAAGATCTGAACCTCCGTAGCATTTTTTGGCATCTTCAATTTTTTTTAGAATCATTGATAATAGCCAATAAGATCCATGAATAATGTAGGATCATTCGTCAGCCTAGATGATATCACCAAAAACTCATAATACCCATATCTCGTTTGGAAAGTTATTTTCGACACATCACACTCCCTGACCTTCAGTTGATAATACTTGAATCTCAAATCAAATTTTGAAAACACTAAAGTTTTTTTAACTGATCAAACAAGTCATCAATTTGAGGTAATAAATACTTGTTTTTGGATTGTCAATTTATTCAACTACCAGTAACAAATACAAAGTCGTATTGTTCCATCTTTCTTTTTGACAAACAAAATCGATACTCTTCCAGGTGATATACTTGGCAGTATAAAGCCTTAATTTAACAAGTCTTGTAACTACACTTTCAGCTCTTTTAACTCAATCGGTGTCATGCCGTGAGAAGCAATAGATACCAAAGTTGTACCATCTAAAAATTCCCATATGACTTGAATTTCATTCTACTTCTAATTCTCAGAGGTTAAGTTAATAACATAGGCTAGGAATGCCTTGCACCCTCGATTTAAAAGTTTTCTAGCTTGCACCACGGGGATAATATGAGTAGCATTACTCGATTTCATGCCTTAAACCAACAATTTATCATCTTCTTAGCACTGAATCTCAAATTTATTTTGTCGGTAATCCAAAATCACACCATGCTCTACAAGCCATTCTGTAACATCCCAAACCTGGCCTAGACGTTATGGCCGAATCTGGCGATGTCACATCATAGGGTGTTTGAAAACTAAATCATAACGATAAAATCGTTTCCATGTTATTATCTTTTCTTAGTCTCTTATTTAATTAATTGGGATTTGAAAACGAAGTTCATTGCAGAAGCTTTGAAAAACAACTTATGTACTCGTGTGGTTTAGAGAAAACTTATATTAATTTTGAAAACTGAATTCCCTACTACTAACGGTTATAAGTCCATAAAGTTAGGAAAAATAACAACCCAAAACCAAGCAAAACTTCGTAAGTCCAATTTACAATCCAAAAACTTAACCAATAAAAATAAAATTAAAATAAAATTAAAAATAAAACTAATAATCATAAATGAAACCATGACAGTCTAAAACAATGATCATCGTCGAGTCCTCCGCCACACCGATCCTCCTAGGTCTGGGGATTACCTGTGCACATTAAACAAAAAGGGTGAGTTTACGTAAACTCAGTATGTAATCCCGCAGAAACAAACAAAACAAATAATAATTATAATGCATAGTCAACAGTTTTGGGCCTAAGCCCTTCTCAATATCAGTGACAGTTTGGGCCTTAGCCCTTCTAAGTACAGTATCAATATGCATTAGGGCCCTAGCCCATCACAATATCAGTAACAGTCATGCATTATTTAGTTACAAAGTCATACCCAACCAGCCTCTACACACCATCTTCCCCCAACCCTCCACTCCATGTGGGGATTAAATGAACCCACCCATCCCTACACTCGAGGTAGTACTGAATACGGCACAAACAGTAATTTGCAGCTGATCTGCCAGTATTTTAGGCTTAAAAGTCTTTCAGTACATATACAATGTCTATAAATTATGTCATGTTATCGTAAGTTTAATAGCTACACATACAGTATATGGCATGCTATCACATGTATATCAATTATACATATAGAATATATCATGCTATTACATGAACATCAGTCATACATACAGTTCAGTCCACATATTTAGGGGTCTAAGTAGTGCTTACCGACCCTACAGTAGGTTCACAGTCGACTTGGGTGAACAGTGCAAACTTAATAAACATTTCAGTGAAAATGGGCTCACACGGTCATGTAGCCTGCTTGTGTGGGCCCACATGCTTGTGTGGCCTACATGGCCCAAATTAGCCTTGGTCGTGTCGATCAAATAGCCTGGCCCAAAATTCCACATGCCCGTATGGCCCACACGGCCCAATACAGTCTAGCTCGTGTCTCGCACACGGCCTGCCTGGCCATCACATGGTCGTGTCCTTCGCGCACGGCCTGGCCTCGTCAATCACACGGCCGTGTCGAGGCACACAGCCTACCACACGGCCTTCCACACGCCCATATGGCGTCGACAGGTTGAAACTATATTTTCCGCATTTTCAGGTACACACCTGTATTATTTTTTATGCCTAAGCAACTCTGAGCACTCCAGAACCTATATTTGTCCAAAACATGACTCAATTAATCACTTAATCAAAGAATTGAAACTAATTCTGAAACGAGAACGCATCTCTTACGCGACGGAAAACTTGCCCCAACACCTCGAAACAGTGTATTTCATAATAGCATGATGAAGTCCCAAAACCACGTGAGCTGCTGCTACCAAAAGTCAAAATCCCCCAAATCAAAGTTGGAAAGCAGTAAGTTACAGAGAGCAAAAACCCCACTTACTAGAATGTGTGGCAAAAATTGACCTAATGGGGCCGAAGGTTGCACACAAAGGAACGATTAGAAACAAAAAGAGAAAACGAAAGGATAGGGAATAGAGAAGCAAAAATTCATCTAGGGGAGGAGAACAACAACTGTATTTTCGGCAAAGAGATGTTTTGGAAAAAGCAACTACTAAGAACTCTGAGAATTTCCTAACTTTCCTCACACCAATTCTGCTAACAAACCACCACTCAGTTTCCCATTTTAGCATAACTCTAGCCATAGTTTAGAACAAAAATATTATCCTTTACCACAATCGAGATTCGAACTCAGGACCTCAAACATATTAACACTCCACTTAACCACCAGACCAACAGGCCCATTCTGTCAATTGGACTGTTGAGCCCCAACTATATGAATGTGCAGCATATAAATCCCACAACAAGGGCAAGTACATCAAGTGGACCTTGTTGTTATTTGCGTCTGACATAAGTAAACAACCTATGATATGCATTATATAAGCTCGAGTGGGGCACATCAAATCCTGCTTAGTAGCATTATTCGGGAAATATTCGAAATTCGCTTTCAGCCATGAAAATATCAAAGTCGTTAATTTATCCTCACCATTATCGTGCGAGCGCTCTAGTAAGTCATAACAAATGGTTTCCTGATTGGACAATGTACTCAAACCCGTGACTGTAAAACTGTCGATAGGGAGCCCCAATTGCAGTGCAACATCTTCTAGATTGATGGTGCACTCCCAACGCGAAAAATGAAAGGTTTGGGTCTCTAGGCCCCATCGCTCAACCAACGCGGAGATCAAGTTGTACTTCAAATCAAACATGAGGATCAATGCCACCGATCTGAATCTGGATGCCTTCAAGTATGGCATAATACGTTCATCTAACAAATAGCCCACACCGTTGACACTGCCTCTTAGTACACAGTAAGGAAGTTGACCCTGACCATATATTCAACTATAATAGTTAATGTATACCAATTAAATAAAAAAAATTACATGCAAGCTTATAAGGTGACCCCTGAATAACAAATAACAATTTTATTACCACCAAATCAATCATATTTGATGTATGATCTATTTCTATGGTCAAAGAAGTCATTCCTATATTTGCAGTTTCACGCAAAAAATTTAATCATCGCCTTAACAAATAACGAAAATGAATTTTGTACCGTTTTATTGTTTTTGAAGAATTACTAATATTTTTACACATATAAACAAATCAATAACAACATATTTGAAGAATTACTAATATTTTTACACATTTTTTCAAAACCATCTCATTTATTAAGTTTTTAATTTTTTATCCCAATAACAATTTTTTTATTACATAACATATATTCAACATTTGTAAAATATAGTTCTTTTACCATAATAATCTAAAAAATTAATTAAAAATACCAAAATAGATCATCGTAAAAAATTGAAGCAAATAACTCATTTCGGTATTTATTTTTGTAGCAAATGACCCATTTTAGTAATTCATTTGTACCAAACCATTTTGATAAATAATCTATTGGATATACCATTTGAGTTATTATTTTTTTTTTTGTATTTTCGGAATAACTAAACCAACAAAGAAATACATAATAATTACAAATAAAATTTTAGATCACATTCTTCGACATAATAAGCGTCTTTATACTAGTTAAGTAAATAACAAAAAAAAAAAACTTTTAAAAATTTCAACACAATGAGACAATGTATTAAGTACATAAAAAATAAAAAATTAATGTTAAAAAAATAGAAATATACCTGCTCCCTTTCTTGAAAACACCCTCACTACAAAACAAACAATCAACAAAATTAAACTAATACCTTTTCTATTGTTATTCACATTTAAATTAAAAAATAAATATTAAGAAAAAAATTAGAAACATACTTTTCTTTTTTTCAAACACACCTTTCCTACAAAATCAAAAAATAAAAAAAAAATCAACACAACCATTTATAAAATAAACAAATCAAATGAATGCATACATTTTAAAAAAATAACACATTTGACTTGGGCTTAGATCCCCATGACCAAAAGGTCACATCAACTGGTGGTGTTGCTTATAGTTAGCCCTCCATCAACATTAATGTCGTCGATGGTTAGCCCTCCACCCCTTTGCACCAAGTCCCGATAGAATTCAAGTCCCTATTAATTACTAGCACCCAACACATTATTTTATTATTACTTTTTAAAATTAAATTAATTATTTTATTAAACCTTATAATAAACCATATTTCTATTTTTTTAATATTAGTGTAATCCATCTCTCTCCCTCCACCACATCAAAAGCTGCCTATCTCTCTCCCTTCACCCTTAGTACTATTGCAAACATATCATTTTAGTAAATAATGGTATTCGCATGTATTTAAAATTATTATATAGGTAAAAAAGCTTTCTATCATCTCTTCTTTCTTTTATAGCTTTTATTCATTTCCTTCTCCTTCGCCACATATCCTCCCTGCTTGTACCAGACTCTTCTTCACCCTTGTCTCACCCCTGACACATTGTCCTCATCTCCCTCTCCTCTGCCCTTCTTACGGCTATCGTCATCCTCTCTCCCATCGCCCTCGCCCTCTTCTTCCGCTATCATTAGAGTTTTCAAATGATGATTTATTAGATTACATAAGAAAAACATTTTCCCATTTCTAGTCAATTTCTTGTTTATCCCCCACTGAAGCCAAATATTTTGATTAAGAGTTTGATGATGATGTTTTTTTCTATCTTTGCATCTCTCAACAATGTACTTCTTGGCCACCTAGAGATCTTAAGGCTCCTACCAAACATATTCCTCTTGCAGCAAGAATACTCGACGCTATTAACCCAATAATTGAGTATGAATACGATAAGGAACAATAGTAAAGATACAATCAATCCAAATTTTTACATCATTTCCCCAGAATTAGGAGTTTACCTTTTATCCTTAAGCCTGAAATGCTTTTCCTGAAACTAACTAAGAAGTAAGAACACTTGTTTCATTGTTGTTGGTCTCCAAATCATACCAATCATATGTTTTAGATGCTCTTCCAAGCTTGTATCTTGTGCTAGTAGGGAATCATGTCACAAGGTTTCCTTCATTGAATGATGTTAAGACATGTTCTTCCTCAAAGAATCTGCCAATCTGCCTTGGGAACTCCGATGTTGTGTAATACCCCAAAAATTTCTACAGTAAGAAAGTAAGATAGTATTTTGATATAGTAAAATAAAAAAATTGTAACACCCCTTACCCGTATTCAACGTCGGCACAGGGTATGAGGTAGTACCGAACTTACCACACGAATAAATAAATCTTGAGTTACAAACTTGCGTCCAAATTAAAATCATTTGCAATTAATCATAAGTCCCTTATACGAGCTACGAGGCCCAAAACATGCATTGGAGTTGATCCGAGACCAAACCAAGAACTTTAGAAAATTTTACAAAACTTAGAAAATTTTTCACACCTATGTGGTTTGGGACACGCCCGTGTGGGCAGGCCATGTGGTCACACACGCTCGTGTCCCTACCCCATGTAATTCTTTGACTTGTAACTCATGACCAAATTGAGATCACACGGCCAAGTTACACACCCGTGTGCTAGGCTGTGTGGAAAATTAATTTTCACAAAAATAGGTGCGGACTTCACACGGCCAGGGCACACGCTCGTGTTTGAGGCTGTTCCGTCCTCACGGCTGAGACACACGCCCGTGTCTCTGTCCGTGTGCTCAATTCTGAGCATTCTGTTTTTCAAAACTAAGGTGTAGGGGACACACGGCCTAAACACATGCCCATGGGTCTGACCGTGTGTCACACATGGCCTAGACACACACCCGTGTGTCTACCTGTGTGAAGAAAATAAAAGCTATCTACCAAGCCATTTTGCCACCCTTTAATGCACACACCTACACAACATAACATAGCACCAATCCAAGCATATATATATACAACCAAAGATCAACAACCATGACATCAACACATCATTCATGAAAGGTAACATCATATGAATATACTTATAACCAATATTGGCCCATTTCCAATGGCCTTATCTAAAACAATCATCAAACTAAAATAAAGTAACATATTTGGCCAAATCAAATATGACACATAATAAAATAACCAAGTCCTCCTATACATGTCATACATTCAAAATGCTAAAATCATCAATACCCAAAATGAGAGAGTTGATAGTGTGATTCGAATCTCTGACGATAACCGATCTCAATCTAGCTTGGTGACACTATAAGACAAGGGAAAGAAAAGGGGAGTAACCTAAATAGCTTAGTAAGTTCATATGTAAATAATAAGCATCTTAACCACACAGTTATCATGCAATTCAGATAATAGGAGATAACATGAATGTCATTAACATTTCATAGTCATAACTTACTCAATCCCAACCTTACTAGGAGTTCGTCATCTATCGAGTTTATTACTTATGAGTTTTGCGTACACACCTGTACCAACTTGTAACATACCACATACTTTCACATATTTGACCTTCCTGTTGAACACTTGGAATATTAATAGATACTCAGAAATTTGCACATAAGTGCCACATATGTAGCCAAGCTACCTCATATCACATAACACACGTGGGCTCACTATCGAGCTATTCACGGGCCTGCTCACACAAGCTGTCGGTCAAAACGTAGCTACCTAGTGCTACTCGCACAAGCTGTCAGGTATCCACAACAAATGCCGGAATACCTAGCCACTGGTAGGACGTACTAGACCAGCACCCAGACCACATAAACATTTACACATGGATTCCTAATGACATGTCACTTGTATCCTATTCTATTCCTAAGGTTCAACCTAGATTTCTCGCTTGTCGAAACTTGGTCTAATATGTCAAAAGTGTCAACCACACAATTCATGTAATATTAAAGCATTTTAACATAATATAACAATGCATTATTTACATACGAACTTGCCTCGGTACAAAAATAGTTAAAATGGGACCTAATGGTCAAACACTTTGTTTTTCCCCCGATCAAGGTCTGAACCTCATTTTTCTTGATCTATAATAACAAATTTAACTCATTTAATACACACATTATTCAATTCAATCCAAAAATCATATTATGGAAACATTACATTTTTGCCCCTAACTTTTCTATTATTTATACTTTACTCCCTAGGCTCATAAAATGAAATTCTATCAATTTCTTCATTATCCAAGCCTAGCTGAATCTTTTTAATACTCATAAAAGCCCACATTTTTCATTTATTCACATATTTCTACACATATTTACAACTTTTACAATTAAGTCCTTTTTAACATTTTTACCGAAAATCACTTAGCAAAAGTCGTTTATCCTACAACTAACATTCATTTTCTACCATTAGACATCAAAATACATGCATGTCTAACATGGGTAAAATTTTAAAGTTTGATAATACTTCAAATTAGTCCTTAGAAAGACTAGATTAGGTTATGAGGATCTCAAAAACTTAAAAATTATTAAAAACGAGGCTAGAATGAACTTATAATCGAGCTTGGAAAGCTTGGCCAAAACCTTAGCTATGGAGACCCTTGAAATTTCATTACTAAAGGACTAAATTGGGGAACATGATATCTTTTATTTGTTGAATTTTGTCTTTATTTACCAAATGACCAAAATGCCCTTAATGCCTAACTTTGAAATTTCACCTAACCATGTCCATTTTTATCCATCCTATGATATAATGGTATAATTACCATTTAAGGACCTTTGATTTAAATATTCATTACAATTAAGCGCTTATAGCTTCTAGAACACACATTTTGCACTTATTGCAATTTAGTCCTATTAGGCAAATTAAACACTCTATCAATAAAATTTCTTAACGAAATTTTCACACAAGAATTCAATCATATTATAAACCTTAAAATAATATCACAATAAATTTTTCTACTTCAAATTTGTGGTCCCAAAACCATTTTAGCCCTAAATTGGGTTGTTATAACTCTCCCCCTTTAGGGATTTTTGTCCCCGAAAATCTTACCTAAAAAGTGGTTTGGGTACTATTTTCTCATGGCTTTCTCGGGTTCTCACTAGCCTCTTCAACCCCATGTCTTTGCCACAAAACATTCACTAGGGCTATGCTTTTATTTCTCAACTGTTTGACTTCTTGAGCCAAAATCTTGATCGGTTCTTCACCATAAGTCATATTAGATCGAATATCAACCTTTTTTGGTGAAATTATGTACGAAGGATCTGATCAATAACGGTGCAATATAAATACATGAAACACATTGTGGATACTTTCTAACTCTTTCGATAAAGTTAATCAATATGCTACTGGCCCTATCTTTTCAATGACCTCATACGGACCAATAAAACATAGACTCAACTTACCCTTGCGACCGAATCTAAAGATTTTCTTCCACGGAGACACTTTCAAGAATACTTTATCACCGACTTGAAATTCAATTTCCTTTCGCTTCAAATCCACGTACGATTTTTATCTATCTAAAGCTGCTTTCAAACAATCATGAATTATATTTACTTTTTCTTCAGTTTCTCTAACCAAATCAATCCCGTGAATTTGTCTCTCACTGAGCTCAGTCCAATATAACGGAGTTCGATACTTACGACCATACAAAGCCTCATATGGTACTATCTTTATACTCGACTGAAAACTGTTGTTATAAGAAAATTTGACTAAAGGTAGATATTTTCCCAACTATCTTCGAACTCTAAAACACAACAGTGAAGCATATCTTTGAGAACTTGAATCATTCTTTTTGATTGACTGTCAGTTTGCGAATGAAATGCAGTACTAAAGTTCAGCTTTGTGCCCAAAACCTCTTGAAACTTTTTTCAAAAACGAGACATAAACCTCGAATCTCTATTCAAAATAATAGAAGTAGGCACTCCGTGCAATCTAACTATAACAGCCCGATTTAGAACCTAGTTGGAACAGTGGTTTTGGGACCACATATCTGAGTTAGTAAAATATTTTAATATTATTTTTCGTGCTTATTATATGTGAATTAACATGTGTGAAAGTTTCGTATGAAAATTTGTCTGTTTGAATGCTTAATTTGCAAAAAGGACTAAATTGCATAAAAAGTAAAAATGACTAATTATGTGATTTAGTGTCGAATTGAATGTCACTTTAAAATATAATGGCCATAATTGGTAAATGGACCATTATTAAGTTAGTGGACATTTATGTCCAAGTTTTAAATGGTTTTAATTAATGTTTCATTAAGGATAAAATGGTAAATGGCTAATTAATGTTTAATAATTAAAAAAACATGAATTAGTGGCCATTTTAGTGTTCATCTTGCCGAAATATCAAAGAAAAAGAAAAAAGAAAAAGATTTTTAGGGTTCGGCACATAATTGGCTCAATTAAGGTATGTTTTCACTTCGGTTTTTAATGATTTTTATGTTTTTGAGATTGTCGCTTAGTCTATTATCAAGCCTATGTTTTAATTTGAGAAATTGATGAAGAATTCAAAATGTTCCATTAATGAAATAATGAGTTTTGTGATGTTAGTTGTTAGTAAATGAAAGTTATGTGTTGGATTGATATGTTTTGTTCTTGGATTTTTGGTGAATTTAGTTAAATTGGGATAAATTGTGAAAATGAAATAGAGAGGGACTAAAATGTGAAATTGATGAATTATATGGGCTTGATTAGACTAGGAGAAAATTTGGCTATGCATGAAAGGAATGAATTTATGTGTATTTGAGGATTTTGTGAAATAGGGGCCAAAGTGTTTAAATGTGAAAATATGAGGGCTATTTGGCAAAATGCCCTAATTATGTGTCTTTGTATTGAATTGATTGAGTGTGAGATTGAATGAGTTAATTTTAATACGTATAGATCAAGAAAAGCAAAATCTGGATTTGGATCACAGGAAATCGAAAGTCGACGAATAATCGACTCTTTTAGACGTATCACACTCGAGGTAAGTTCATAAGTAGTAATTTCACTATAAAAGTTGTTAAATGCATTGTTATTGTATATACTTTGAGGATTGAAACCTTGGAGAAGGTTGAAATAGTGAAATTGATGTTATGAAAGTGGATAGAGATGGAAATGAAATGTGAGAAAGCTCGATTGAACCGCATGACTAGTTTCGGAATGCTAGTGACATGTCATTAGGTTATGAGTTGGCTACGGGCCATGATATCGGTAATACACGTGTGAGAAATACCTTGATTTGGCTACGGGCCATGGTATATGTACTTATCGATTGAAATGTTCATGTATCCGATTTTTACTTTGAATGGTTCAACGAGCGAGCAAAAGTTGTGAATGAATAAAAAAGATTAGTACGAATTGAACAGGTACGTACGATATCTATACAAGATTTATCGAGATGAATTAATGAGGTGCATAGAGAAAGACTTATTGAGTTGTATAAACCATGTTATGAGACATGGATAAAGGTTTATGGTATTATATACTTGGTTTGAAATAATGTAAATGGATAATTTACAATTGAATTTGTATATTGAATTACTTACTTGTGAACTTACTAAGCTTTAAAGCGTACTTGGTGTGTTTATTTCTATTTTATAGATTATCGAAGCTACTGAAGGCTCGAGAATTGTCGAGGATCATCATTGCACTATCCAAACATACTTGGTACCTTTTGTGGTTGTAAATATCTAAGTATGGCATGTATAGGCTAGGGGTATTTGGATATATTTTGAGTTGTATATATGTTAAGTCAAGTGATTTGGCTAACTAATAGGTTGTGTTCATGCTTGAGTTGATATGTGCTATAAGTTGCAAATTTGGTATGATTTATGGTGTATATATGGCCTATTATGAAAGGGTCATTTTGGTATTAAATGTGCTATGATTTTGGTAGGATTTGGGTATGAAATGAAATGGTTTATGATGAGTTAACAAGCATGTGTTTGATATGAATGTGACTTGTGATTTGGTATGATTTGGCATGAAAATTGAGTATGGAATTGGTTGAGTATATTATGAATTGAATGATGTATATTTTGGATTGGAAATTGACTGAATTGGTTGCCTATTTATGATTATAGATGTTGTGTGTTTGATGCTTGTAGGTACAAGGAAAAATGGGGTGTGAAAAATGGCTTAAACCAAGCCTTTTTTATGCCACACGGCCTGAGCACATGGGCGTGAGTCTCGACCGTGTAACCCCTATTTTGTAGTTATTTAAGTCAGTATGGCAAACGGGTTAGACACACGGGCGTGTCTGGTGACCGTGTGGCCAAGTCAAGATGACACACGGGCTGGACACATAGGCGTGTCTGGTGACCGTGTGACCAAGTCAGTGTTGTACACAGGCTAAGTTGTGGTTTGAGGTACGGCCGTGAGAGGTACATGACCTAGCCACATGGGCATGTGCCCTATTTTAAAAGAAAATTTTTCTAAGTCTCGTACAGGTTGCAAAGGTTATCGATTTAGTCCCGACCCCTTTCTAAAGTGTGTTTAGGGTCTTGTAGACCTTTTAAAGGGACCATATGGCTGTGAATGACTTTGATGTGATGATGAATGATGTATGTATTTGAAATGACTGTATAGTGATATGTGTTGATTGGTAATACCTCGTAACTATAATCCAGCGACGGATACGGGTTAGGGGTGTTACACTAACAATTTTAGCAATGTACAATTCGGCTAGCTTATCAAGTGAATAGTCGGTATGCGCTGGAATAAAATGAGCTGATTTCATCAATCTATCAACAACGACCCAAACAACATCTTTCTTCTTCGGAGTCAGAGGTAGTCTAGTTACACAATCCGTCGTAATTCTATCCCATTTCCATTCAGGAATCATCACAGGCTAAAGCAAACCTGAAGGTACTTGATGTTCGGCCTTTACTTGTTGACAAATTAAGTATTTCGATACAAATTCAGAAATATCCCGCTTCATACCCGACCATCAATATAATTTCTTCAAATTATTATACATCTTTGTACTACCCAGATGAATTGATAAACAACCACTATGTGCTTTTTGCAAAATCTTCTGAATAAATTCATCATTTTTTGGTACACATATTCTATCTCGGAATATCAAACAATCATTCGAACCGATCTGAAAGTCTAAATCACTACCTAATTCGCACTAAGCTCTTTTAGTTTGCAAATCACTATCATTTTTCTGAGCTTTCACAAATTTGCTGAAGAAATAACGGTCTAGCTTTCATTTCGGCCAAAATTGAACCATTATTGGACAAAGTCAGTCTTGTATTAATAGCTTTCAAAGTAAACAAAGATTTTCTGCTCAATGCATCTGCGACTACATTCGCGTTTCCTGGATGGTAGTCAATCACTAGCTCATAATCTTTCAGTAACTC
Source organism: Gossypium stocksii (assembly GCA_020496765.1). Taxonomy (NCBI): domain Eukaryota; kingdom Viridiplantae; phylum Streptophyta; class Magnoliopsida; order Malvales; family Malvaceae; genus Gossypium; species Gossypium stocksii. The sequence goes on from CM035622.1 coordinate 70,476,955, forward strand.
GAGCCATCTCCGTTGTCGCAAGTTCAAATCTTTTTGAGTCATCAAGTATTTTAAACTATTGTGATCAGTATAGATGTAGCACCTTTCACCGAACAAATGGTGTCACCAGATTTTTAAGGCAAACACAATGGCAGCCAACTCCAAATCGTGTGTCGGATAATGCTTCTCATGTGGCTTCAACTATCTCGAGGCATAAGCTATCACTTTGCCCTCTTACATCAATACACATCCAAGACTATTCAAAGACACGTCGTTGAAAATCACAAACTCTTTTCCCGGCTCAGGTTGCACTAATACCAGTGCCTCAGTCAATAATGCTTTCAACTGTTCAAAGCTCTTTTGACATTTCTCAGACCACTCAAACTTAACCTCTTTCTGTAATAATCTGGACATGTCGGTAATACCCTGCCAAGCCTAGAAAGCTTCTAACCTCAGATACATTCCTCGACGATTTCCAATCGACAATTGCCGAAATCTTACTTGGATCAACCCTTATACCATCCGTGGAGACAATGTGTCTGAAAAATCCTACTTCTCGGAGCCAAAACTCACTTTTACTAAACTTAGCAAACAATTTCTTATCTCTCAAAGTTTATAGTACAATTCTCAAATGTTCAACATACTCAGACTCATCCCGAGAATAAATCAAAATGTCATCAATAAAAACAACCACAAACTTATCTAAATATGGTCGAAAGATCCGATTCATTAAGTCCATAAAAACGGCAGGTGTATTAGTTAGTCTGAAAGGCATAACAAGAAATTCATAATGCCCATACCTTGTCTTGAAAGCGGTTTTCGGCACATCCGAGTCTTTAACTCTCATCTGATAGTAGCCGGATCTTAAATCTATCTTCAAAAACACTATTGCCCCTCTTAACTGATCGAACAAATCATCAATCCTCGGCAAAGGATTCTTGTTCTTTATAGTCACCTTCTTGAGCTATCAGTAATCGATTCAAAGTCTCAAGGATCCGTCATTCTTCTTGACAAATAACACTGGTGCACCCCATAGTGAAAAACTAGGTCTCACAAAACCTTTATCTATCAACTCTTGTAACTGAGACTTCAATTCTTTTAACTCAATTGGAGCCATTCTATACGGAGCTATCAATATCGGTGTAGTCCCTAGTACCAAATCAATAGCAAACTCTACCTCTCTGACCAGTGGTAATCTTGGCAACTCTTTTAGAAACACATCCGGATATTCACAAACTACCGGTACCGATTCAATTTTTGATTCAGACACTTTCGTATTCAGTACATACGCAAGAAATGCTTCATAACCCTTTCTTACATACCTCTGAGCAAACATAGACGAAATCACAATAGGTAATTTACTTGATTCATTTGTTTCAACCCAAAGAACTTCACTATTTTCACACTTTAATTCAAGAGTTTTCTATCTTGAATTTACTTTGGCATCATGCAGTGTTAACCAGTTCATACCCAAAATAACATCAAATTCATCAAATGGCAATAACATTAAGTCAGTCGGGAAATAGTGACCTCGAATCATCAAAAGACAATTCTTGCAAACTTTATCAACTAGGACAATTTGCCTAAGGGGTTTGACACTTTAATCACAAACTTAGTAAACTCAACAGGTAAATTTTTACTAGATACAAAGTCACACAAACATAAGAATGAGTCGATCCAGGATCGATCAATGCAATAACATTAGTAACATAAAGAGAAAATGTACCGGTAATCACATCAGGAGATAACGCATCCTCACGAGCACGTATGGCATAAGCTCTAGCAGGTGCTCTAGCTTCGGATCTCACAACTGGATCTTTTGTCACACTTTATTGCTAGTTCTATTCCCAGTATTCCTCGGTGGCCTACCTCTATTGGTAGTATTACAAGGTCTTGCACTTTTAAGTTTTTCTTCCTTATCCCTTTCAGAGCAATCTCGAATAAAATGCTCTTGAGAATTACATTTGAAACAAGCTCGGTTAATCATCCAACACTCCTCAGGGATGTCGTCTACCACAATACTGACATTCAGGTCTATTAGACCCAACATTACCCACACTTGCCATCGAAGTAGCTTGAGCTTTAGAACTCGAATATTGTTTCCCGTGGTCTCTGCATGAATGCCCAGATAATACATTCGAACGAGAATACATTTTTTTGGATTTCTTTGACTGAGATGGACATGACTTACTCATCGGCCTTTCTCTTGTATCTCTAGCATCACTCTTGACTTTTCTTTTCTCTTTGCTTAGTTCTTCAGCTTTGCAAGCTCGTTCAACCAATACAACAAATTCTTTTAGTTCCAAGATTCTGACTAACAGTTTGATATTCTCATTTAGCCCATCTTCGAACCTCTTACACATAATAGCCTCGGAGGAAACACACTCTCGAGCATACTTACTAAGCCTGACAAATTCCTGTTTATACTCTGTCACTGACATTCAGCCCTGTTTCAGCTCAAGAAATTCTTTATGTTTCTGATCGATGAACAGTTGACTAATATATTTCTTTCGAAATTTCTCTTGAAAGAATTCCCATGTAACCTTCTCTCTCGGTACTGCAGATACTAGCGTCTTCCACCAGTGATATGTTGCGTCCCTCAATAATGATATAGCACATTTCAAGCATTCGTCGGGTGTGCATGATACTCAATGTGAAATTGTGAAAATTTCAAAATTTATGGATTTAAGTGAAATTAGGGAGTTAAATTTAGTTTAAAGTAAAATTTGTATGAAAATATAAGATTAATTGTGAAGAAATAAAGTTAGTCTTGGTTTAGGGACTAAATTAGAAATTAGGCAAAGTTGAATAAAAATTGAAATACTCAATGTGAAATTATGTTGTATTGATGATTTTTAATTGTTTAATTTTCGTAACTAACGTGGTGTCGGAGACCTCGTCTAAGAAAGGAAAAGATAAAGTTAACGAGGGGTAGCTTGGAAATTACGGTTTGTATTTCTACAATTCGAATCTAATTATTAATTGTTATAATTTTTATTTAATGTATATGGTAAGTGTTGAGGTGAGTAATTGATATTTGATAACTGATTGAAATGGAATGAATTGATAGATATATATATTGAATGGATTAATTTTTGAATTGAAATGAATATATGTATAATTATGTGATTATATAAAAAAAGTATTAGATATTAATTATATCTTAAATGTGAAATTAAACCCTATTAACTAGTCGGGCTAAGTCAAATATAGTTGGCATGCCATAGGATTGGAAGTGTTCAGGGATACTTCGACCTTGAGTCGATGAGACACTGGGTGTCATACTGTTACTTCAGATATATTCGATAAGGTACTAGGTACCAATTTACTTCAGCTTGGCTGATGAGACATTGGGTGTCAACTATTGCTTCGAACTATCCGATGAGGCACTGGGTGCCGTACTGGTATGTTTTGGTTGGATTTGTGTATCTGCCAAAGTTTGAGTCATGTTAATAGGGGTAAATAAATGAATTGGCAAATTGAATGATATTGAATGATTTTGAATATGAAATGGAATGAGATATTGATTTGAGATATAAAAATGAAAAGTATGAAACAATGTTTGCATGAAATAAATATTGATGCAATGAATGAAATGGATATTGATATGTGAAATGATATGTAAATCAAAATAAAGAATATGAGAAATGAAATTGATATAGTGAATTGAAAATAAAATGTGATATGTGTTGTAAATAAATGGAATACATGAGTTAAATACTCATGAATTGAATATGGAATGGATAGTGCCATTTTTAAACTGATTTGTGTTCATATTGTGAAAAGCCATTTAGGATAGCAAATGATAAAGATTGAATATGTTATAAATGAATGTATGTGAAATTGTGATTTATGTGATAATTGGGTATCATATATAATGATGTATTCATGAATTAAATATTGTATGACTAATGCCATTGTACGAATAAATATGGTTTGATATGTGAATGACCATTTATATAGTAATTGCGTGAATTAGGATAATGTAAAATAAATGAAAAATGATAGTTATGATACTAGACATAAATATGTCCTTATAATTTAATTTTTCCTATTATATTATATTATATTATTTTTAAATATTCAGATTATAGAAATATCACTGAGTTTTTACTTAGCGTACGGTTTTATTTTTCGTGCGCAGATTATGTATAGATTTTTAAGAGCTGTAATTGAGGTTGTGGGCATCCATCTCATCACATCTCCAAGTGCCAAGAGGGCATGTTTCAAAATTTTGGAATAGAATGGTATGTACTTAGGAAAATCAAGTGTGTTTCAAGTAGTAGGGACTAAAATATAAATTATTAAAATTTATTTTTAATGTTCAAATATATTAGTGATTGGCTAAAATTACTTTGACACCAAATGTAATATTCCTATATCAGGTTCTTGGGTCAAACCAGTATAGGGGTGTTACATGTTGTTGAGAGATTGAAATTGCAGCCTACATCGATAGAGGTCAATTAGCTAGTGAAAGAAGCCTTGATAAATGTCGCCTTAGAAACCAAAAATTATAGAGTAAATGGATAAATAGAACTTCACCTCTTATATGCTTTGGTCTAATTCAAATTACTTTCCACCCACTTCTTTCAGTAATTTAAGTTTGGGTAAATTAAACCAACAGTCACTCAACTTTGCGGTAGCTAACAAAACAATCACCTATGTTTCATTTCAGTCATTCAACTTTTGAAAAATAACAAAACAGACACTAACATTAAAAAAAGTGACAAAATAGTCACTGATTAACAGTTTCCGTTAGTGTCTTAATAGGACCACTGAAGAAGAAGAAGAAGAAGAAGAAAAAGAAGAAGAAGAGACTGTTAAAAAAGTATTCTTTGCTTAATTTGGCGGGGTCTGATTCTTTGCCATTGAAACAACATGTCTTTGCTCTTCTTCTTCTTCTTCTTCTTCTTCTTCTTGGCTCTCTTCTTTTGTAACCTTCCGCCATTGTTGGTGGGGTCTTATGGTTTTTTCAGATTAGGATGTGGTTTACTGTTTGAATCCCATGTGACTAGGAGGCGGCTACAGAAGTGCGTTGGGGCACCTTTTCTTCAAGACCATTGACATGGTTTAGGCTGTTAAGCTCCTAACTCCATACGAAATAAAGTTTCATTCTCTGTTTTTGGCTTTCTTAATGGAGAGGTCTTCTTGAAAGGTAAGGCCACTCCCACCCTACGTTAACCTCACTAGTCATCACTTGATATAATGTTGGTATGTTTATCTTTAACTAGCAGTACCATGTTGCCACATTGTAATTTTATGACAAATAACCAAAATTAACTTATGGATTGGTTCATGATTAGCACCTAGAATCCCATTTATTCATCTTTTCTATGAAACTCAATTAATGTGATGTGAAATTGTGGATGTCATCTCCACTGATACATGTTCCTTCATGCATTGTGCAAGAAAGCTGAAGGTCTTGGATCATCAATGGATTCGAGTCATTTTTAAGCCACCTGAACTCTTTATAATTAACTCTTTCATGCATAATTTGTTGTCCATTTTATTTATTTCAGTACAACCATTGGTTTATTTTATGGAAGGAAGGCTCATGCCCTTTTTTTCTAAATTTTTAGTATCACATCTCAAATATAAGGTACAATGTATCAAGTGGCGAACGTTACCCTGTACCAGATAAATCAACTCCAGTTTACATCACTGTCGGAGATTGTGGAAATCAATAAGGTCTAGCTAGAAAGTTAGTTTGATGGCATGTTGCAACAAAGACAAGAATGATATTTAGCTATTTGTTTATAGATAATCTGTTACAAACTACATACCTCGCTAAATTAAGCAAATGGTTTTTTGATTCTGCAGATTTTTAGATCCTCTACCAGAGTATTTTGCATTCTGAGAATCTAGTTATGGTCATTTGACACTAGAGATCCAAAATAGGACACATGCATTATACCATTGGAAGCACAATGATGATGGGAAAAAAGTGGCAACTGACTCATTTGTATTACACAATTAGTACTGGTGAGTACAATCAACCTTAATCTGCATAAGGTTGTATGTTAGATGAAGAAGCATCAAAGTCTGCAGTGAAACAACTAATGATCATTTCCAATAATTTTGCTGAAATTACCCTAGTGCATCAATCATTCTTAGAGTGTTTGCATGATATTATTAGCAAACTTTTTAAAACAAAATATGCAGTGAGTGGTATATATTGTAAGAGAATTGATTCACTTGAAGATATGGTTGTGTCTGTTGCAGGTCAAGCAATCTGAGATGAAGAAAACTGAAGAAGCATCATTTGAGTAGCATGCTTAAGCGTATTGCTTCTTATTGAGAAGATGAACTTTCGATTAAAGCATTTCATCTTTGGTACATGTTTGGTTGATTAAATTTCACTAAGAAGATGAAAATGCCAAATTTAATCAAATCGAGTAAGCACAGATGCAAATTCCTTAGCATGAAGCTTCCTTTCGGTATATCTTTTGCTTCGAAATCATGCTCTTTTTTGGCTAAACCATAAGACCTCGCCAACAATGACGGAAGGTTACAGAGGAAGAGAGCCAATAAGAAGAAGAAGAAGAGCAAAGACATGGTGTTTCAATGGCAAAGAATCAGACCCCGCCAAATTAGGCAACGAATACTTTTTTTTTAAAGTCTCTTTTTCTTCTCCTGCTTCTTCTTCTTCTTCTTTTTCTCAGTTAAGAGGTTTTTTTTTTAAGTTTTTTTTTTAATTTCTTCTTAAATTGGGTGGGTTTCCACTATGTACATCCAACGTGGCAAGTTGACTGGCTACATCAGCAGTTAACTTGCCACATCAGCGATCTTGTTAAGACACTAATGGAAACTGTTAATTAGTGATTGTTTTGTCACTTTTTTATAACGTTAGTGACTGTTTTGTTATTTTTCAAAAGTTGAATGATTGAAATGAAACGTAGGTGACTGTTTTGTTAGCTACCCCAAAGTTGAGTGACTGTTGGTGTAATTTACCCTTTAAGTTTTAACCAAAGTTTAAAAATAGATCAAGGAAAATAGTTACAGTATACAGGAAAACAACATCTTTCATAACTGAGAATTTTATGACTTTAACATTTTCCCATTTCTAATCAATTCCCTATTTTCCCCCACTAAAATGAGCAAATGTTTTTCTTATGTAATATAATAAATCATCATTTGAGAACTCCAATGATGGCAGAAAAAGAGGGCGAAGGCGAGGAGAGAGAAGATGACGATGGTTGCAAGGAGGGCGAGATGAGGATAATGTGTCGGTGGTGGGACAAGGGTGAGAGAGAGAGAGTCCAGTACAAGCAGAGAGGATATGTGGCGATGGAGAAGGAAATGAAGGAAAGTTATAAAAGAAAGAAGAAAAGAGATGGTCAAAGATGGATGAAAAAAGAATAAAAAGCAAAGAGATGGTCAAACTCAAACTAAAAAAAAAACTTACATTAGCATGATGTTAAAAAAAAAAAAAAACTAAGTTCTTAAGCACAGATACAATTTTGCTACATCTTCAAATTTTAAATCTTTAAATTTTAATGACATGAAATTATATTTTATGGGCTCTTCCTACTATATCATTCATAGTCCCTTTCTAATTATTTAATGATATTTTAACAATTTTTCCATATTATTGACACATAATTGAACAAAAATAAAAAAAAATATTAACTTATGGAAAAAAATTATTAAAATTTATAAAAGAAGAAAAGATGTTTGTGTATAATTTAAAAAATTATTTATTTTAAGAAATTTAATTAAAGTTAAATTAAGTTGGAGAATATATTAAATATAGATGAGTGTATAATAGTACTTTATTATCTTTAAAATTTAAAGACGTGACATTATTTATTGGTGCCTAAAAACTATACCTTTTAGGATGATTCTAATATAATTTATTCCCTAAAATATTATTTACACAATTGCAATTTGTTAAAATTTAAACATTCATAAATTCAAACTGCAATTAATGTTTAGTGATTAAATCGAAAAAATTAATTATCGAATGATCAAAATAGAATAAAACTAATAGTTTAGTAATATTTTTGTACTTTACCCTAAATTTTTTAACTTGCTAACCTCATCATTAATTACTAGGTAAACTAATCCAAGTTTACTAAATTATTTAGAAAGTTTATGTTTTAGTCAATTTTAAAAAGTTATAAAATGGTAATTGAATTATTTAAAATTTTAATTTAAATTACTGAGCTATTAAAATTGCTATTGTATGACATTCTTTATTTGCACCGAATGCACCAGTTGAAAGTTATCTTTCCATTTCTTTTCTATAGTTCAGTTTTTTTTTAATGAAATAATTTTAAACGTTATGAATCTACAAACTAAAATTCAAATAACTTTTTTCTCAATTTTTCGACATTGATTATTAAATCGACTTTGATTTAAAGTATTTATTTTTTACTCAATCACTTAAATAAAAACTTTTAAATAATGGAATGAAATTTTTTATGTAAAATAGTCACACTCATGTTGGGAGTGAAAGTAAAATTCTTAAGTACATATATATATATATATATACATACAAACATACAAACATATATACATGTATTTATACAAAAATTATTCGTTGAATAAACAATAGTTGAATCGATAAAGGTTTTTTTTTACAATTTTTCACCAATCGAGTTCAACAATTGGATTCTTAACTTTTTATGCAACACTAACGGTATAATTAATCAATTACTTTTAAATCATATTTATCATAATCAAAATATTATCCATAACGTAAAATTAAAAGTTAAAGCACCATTATAAAAAATAAAATACAAAATTTCAAATAAAATATATTAACAAAACAAATATTTTTAGACTCGTAAAGAGTTCTAGTCATATAATTTTGCAAATTTCCCAAGTCGAGCTCCCAAGAAAGAGCAAGATCCAATTTTTTTTACATAAATTTGAACTTAATTTGGGTTTTACAAATTTAATTATTTAATGTTTAATGGATTTGGGTTGGTGTATATTATATATATATATATATATATATATATTAATTTTATTTTGAGTTTTGAGTTTTGAGTGTTATATTTATTTGAGATTGGGCTTAGAGAGTTCATTTAGCTTAGGTATAATATATTTTTGGATTTGTATAATATTTTAAATATATATAAATTTAATAGTGTAATATGTTTTAATGAATCTCTCTAATTGATTCAAAATTAAAATTGACTTAACTAAATTGGAGTGATTCGGACAATTAAGTCAGTTTTAATAGATTTTTGCTCACTCATAAAAGCATATATTAGAGTTCTAGGATTTATATTTTTCTAAAAACAATGTATTTTTAATATTAAAATTTAATAACAAAAAATAAAAATAATTTTTGAATCGATGAAATACTTCCATTAAAAGGTATCCTTTATCAAATAACTGGATTCATTTGCATCTTGATAGTATTGTTAATTTATCTACAAGATATGCGTCCACGGGGGAAATGTATTATGGGATTTAACCACTTAGAAAAATGTCTTGTCTTTGATACCGTATTATGGAGCATTTTAGATGGTCTTATCTTATTAAAAGAAGCAAGTTGGAGAGAATTTTGATCCATACAAATAACCTTGAGGTGGTCCACTTTTCAACTAGTTCAATCTCTATGTTTGTTAAATAAATCCAAAAGTTGCTACAACATAAAAAGTTTTGAGTGGTTAAACACATTTTAAGGAGGCACATTGCTAAGGTGATCTCTACCAATATAGGAGGAGTTAATGTGTTGACAACAACTCCTGTGGAATTATTAGAAGCCATTGATAGGAAGAAATCTAATGGTATTTTTGATATTGCAAGTCTTTTAAGTTATTTTATTTTTGTTTTTTATTTTAAAAGAAAATCAATTGGAATGTGATGGTACAATAAATAATAAATGATTTTTTATTGGTTTGAAAGTCATGTATAGATTAATTACTTGCACTTTAAATTACAGTGCACAATAGCTACAAATAAACAAAAAAGAATAGTACATGTAAAATTCATAGAATCATAAGTGTCACTTATAATAAGTCCTTTTAGTTATGTAATATAAAATAATTGTTATACTAATACATTTACATAAAAAAAAAGTTGTTCAAAATAAAAATATTTATAATTTATTTTATCAAAAACCATAATTAAAAGTCATATAATATCAAAAATTATTTGAAATTATTTAAGACTGTCTACTCAGAATATGAAAAAGAAAGAGAAAAACTTTTAAGAGAAATCAGTTTTAAACATGAATTCAATTACAAATGAATCCAATATGACCCCGTTTGAATAAACTTATGTATCACCTTACTACATGTGATAACATATTCCATCTGCATGTTCTTTTTCTGTCTCCCCGACCCCTTCCATTTTCAGACATCATACTACGACATTAACCCCGATTTATATTCAGAATTTGACTTCTTAAAAAAAGTAATTATTTATACACTATTTTAAATATGCTTCAGAAGAATGTAACTACCTTTTTCAATAATATTCTAACTTACCCTGCCCCCCCTTCGTCAGATTAATCTTTTTTAGGCGAGAGTTATCAGATGAAATCTACATTTAATATTTGATTCGTTCATTCCCTCTAAAGTAACTAGAAAACTAAAACCCTAACTCCAAAATGCATCGAATGTATTGAGAAGTGGGAAAAGGGCAATCCTAAGCTCCATCTGTCTATGCAAACTGCAAACATACAGTGAGTTAAGCACATGAGGACTGAAGAAGTGCCATAAAACCATCTACCATAATAATAAATACATCAAAATCTGACTACTTTGAGTTCCTTTTCAAATGCTTTTTGCATCTCAAAACCAAACACTCCAGATCCAGTCGGAAACAAAGAAAGAAAGAAAATAAAAACAGGCAAGCTCCCATAAAATATTTACAATTTAAAAAGGAAAGTTTATCTAAATAGTAAGCTCAGTGATGCAATAGAAGGATTTATTTACTTTTTATAATTTCACCGGCCCAAGCAGAGAGCAGCGTTGATATCGAGCCTCCATGCAAATCCACCGCCGTCCATTCGCCAAACGTCGCAAGGCAGCGTCAAGGAGCTCCGCTCCTTCCCGCACGTGTATTGCACCCTTACCTTGCATGTAAACGCCGGGTACGTTGTCATCATCGGCATCGTTTCCTTCATCACCAACCACACCATCGTTTCTCCTCCAACCATTTCCTTATACGCCCCATTTGTCCACGTTACCCTCCCCAACCCATCCGATATAAACCCCGGACACGTGTCCCTCCCGAGATTCACCTTCTTTTCCTCGTCTGTACTCCCTAGCCCATCCCCACTCACCCATGTCTCTGTCACGCATTCCACCGTCACGCACGACCCCACTCTCACCGTCTGCCCTCCCATAAACACCGCCTGATCTGCTGACCGTACACCACCACCACCGAGAAAATCCTCCTTTTTATCACCAGCTTGACCAAAGCTTAACCAAAACGGCATCATCTTTTGGACTACTCCATCCTTTTGCTGCTTCAGAATAGACTCTTCTTTGCAGTCAGGGGTTTCAGGGAGAAGTGGCAAAGTAACCCTCTTCTCTTCGTTCAAAACCCTTCTTTTCTTGTTGCACTTCTTTGTGTTACTCACAGTGTTACTTTCTTTAGAGAGTCTTCTTTTTCCTCTCCCCGACTTAGAGCAAACCTCACTACTTCCCTGTGGGGAAACCGATCCACCCGTCGCCGGTTTCGGAGCGATCGGTCGGAACCGGAGCATTATCCGGTGCACTTTCGACATATCATAGACACCATGGCCAGAAGATGCATATCTCGCTATGCAACACCCTCCTCTGCCTTCCATTTTTTTCTCTCCAGAAATCCCTTCTTTTCTTTTTCACTCTGCCTTCTTTTAAAAAAAAAAAAAATTCTCTCTCTTTCCCGTGCGTGTCCAGAGACTCTAAGATGCGGACGCACTCCATTTTTGGAATAGGAGTGTTGAGATTTATAAGGAGAATGAAAGGGACACGTGTGAGGTTCAACACGTGTGTGAACAGTGAGACGAACAACACAGAAAAAGGATTGGTCGAGAAACGAAACGTGGCGAAATCCAGAAAAGTTAGGCGGGGCCGAGAGTACGGAAAAATGGTCTCTAGTGGACCCCAGCAGAGAGCCAATGGGAAGGGGAGGAGTGTCCCTTCTACCGGCGCCAATAGGAGGCACGTCGATCTCGGTGTTCGCGTTGAACTGCTTACTTGTCGATCGTGGGAGATAAAACACAACACGTGGACCAATGAGAATGGGATAGAGATCTAAAGAGTAGGGCATTTCGGGTTTCCATAAATAGTAGGTGAGATGGGAGCCACGTGGATGGTCGGATTATGACGCAGATATCGGTTTTGATTGGGATACGTGACGTCAGAAAAAAATTCTGGTTGAATGCAGGACTTTTCGCTAATTTAAAATTTTCTCTTGTCTCCGTGATTGGAGAAAGGGAAAATGACTTGATTTTTGAAAAATACGTAGTTATGTTACGATACTACCCTTGTTTTGTTAATTTGTTTTGGGGAATGACCTTCCTAGCTTTGGCATATTACAAAAATGATTTCTGCTTCTGTTTTCCAAGTTCAAAATTGGTTAGGATCAGTCTATGACTAGGACTGCTGCCTCCTTCTTATTCACTACCTCTAAATCCTGAATGCTTACTCTTTATTGGGTCCGATACACCTCCATGTGTCCAACCCTAGTTCGATAATTTCAATGCTTTTGGATTCCACTTTTTTTTTTATTCAATAATTTATATAAATATTTTTTAGGCTTAATTTTTATTGTTAGACATTTATTTTTTTTAATATTTGTAAAATTTGAAAAACATAATTTTTTAAAAACATGAAAAATTTAATGCGATTAAGAGATAATATCTAATATACTATTAATATACAAGTCTTATGCACTATTGATGAATAATAGCATAACATCTTTAAGGACGAAATTAAAATATTCTTTTTGGTAAGATTCAAATTAAATTTTATATTTTTACGATAATAAAAATATAATTTCATCATTTTAGTAATCAATATCTTTATAGTTAAAAAAAAACACTAAAACTTAAAAAAATAACCAATATAATTATAATGATTAGATTTAAAGTTGTCACCGTCAAATATTTTCTTCACCATTGTATTTGTAACAATTATTACAAAATTGTCATAATTATTCAATTTTTTTTAATCAAACTTTTGAAATTAGTAATTATGACAAAAATAAATCATCACAAATATTTAATACACTAAAATTGTAAGCAATTGTGACAAAAATAAATGATAACATAGGTATTCAGTTTTTTAATCAAAATTTCAACACTGAAATTGTAAGCAATTGAGGCAAAAGAAATAGTCACAAATATTAAAAAAAAATTTATCAATTTTTTGACACTAAAATTGTAATCAATTGTGACAAAAGTCATTGAATCTACTGCACCAACTTAGAAAATCATTAAAAATCAATTTTATATTTTTAAAAATATTTTAATCCGCAGCACCCCAATGATCTTAGAAATGAAACATTATAAAATTTATATTTCTTTAACAAAAATGTATTTATTTTAAATGAAATAAAAAGATTGTATATACATTATAAAAGCAAACATTTAAAAAACCAAATCATACCAACAAAAGGCTAGAACGCAAAACATATGGTTTAATTAGACAAATATGTCATTTTCGTAACGAAAGGGTTTTAGACTATTTTTCCTAAAATTTAAAGAAATAGGCCATTTTTGAAGAAAGAAAACGAAAAGGAGGCCTTTGCAGCTGAGGTGGCAGCAGGGAGACTAAAAGCACATCCTAACATTTCCTAATGGATGCATTTTTGTCCCAGCTAAGCATGTCCCCCACGACACATTTCTTAAATCCATGATCGTAAAAAATCTTAAACCTTAACCCTACACCCGAGAATCTCGAGATGAAATTTTAGAAGCCTGGGATAAAATTCACACATCACATCCAATCTTTTCCGTGGTAGATAATAATGTTATCTTTAAAAGTTTTTTAGAAAAACGCATCTTGTTAGAAGCATTTTTTTACTTGTCATGATCAATCATTTCTAACATTTTGAAATTATATTTCATGATTAAATTGAAGACATTCTGTGTAGAGGTTTCCATATTTTGAGCAAATTGTTTTCATAAAGAGGTTTGCATAAGGAGGCCATTGTTGATGCTAAAAATTCGAAGTTTAAAAATCGACCTAACAAAGTAAATTAGTTCAAGTAAGTATCGTTGTTTTAATTTGGACAATGAGTACTTATTTTTCTATACGATGTTTTCATTTTAAACATGTGTAAAAGGTTATTTGGGTGAAGATGAGTAGACGGATTAGAGTCGTTATTTATTACAATGATCAAATTTGTGACACCGATATTGGGGTCATTTTTGTATCAACCCAATTTGTAGAATTGGCTTTCAATCGGAGCATAAAATTGAATGAGCTTCAGTCAAGAATTAGAAGGATAGTGTCGACTTCAAGTCGGAGGAGAATTACAAGCTTAAAATATAGATATCTAATGTCACTGAACCCTATTAGATATGATATATTTGAGGTCAAAGGCTAAAAGGATGTCGAGGTGATGCTTGATAGGCATTGCTCTAGTGGAAATACTATACTAGAGTTATATGTCCACTTCGTCGATGTCGAGGAAAGTGGTATGAGTTCGACAACAGTTCCAATAAATCAGGAACAAGAAGTAGAAAGTCCAACCACACAATTGTGCGGTAGTTTCACAACATTGTTGCAAAGCTTCTATCAGGAAATGCCAGAATCATCAATAGGAAGGCATTCCTTGGTTTCAACCTTCGATTTCAAATTTGGCGTACAGTTAGGGTTAGTTGGTAACCTGAACTTGGAGACCTCGGTATTACAACTTATGAGTGCTTTCGATTTCAACTTCCCAATGTTGATTTTTTTGTTGGAAACACTTTTAGGAGTATGCCATCAAGTTACACTGGTGGGCAATTCACAAATAGTTTTGGTTTTAACGTAGGGTTTATAAGAATGGATGGTGTACTTTCTACAACCTATATGTAACACCCTAAACCTGATCCGATGAATTGGATCCAAGTCTTAGGTGTTACCATACTAATACAGATATAACCTAACTCTACTTACACAAATTACAATTGACTTCAGCTTAATTACAAGACTTCATAATGCAATACATGAATATAAACATTGAAGAAGTTCGGTTATAATACATAGAGAATTTGATTACATGTATTATAAAAATAATATCCTCGTCTAACATAGTTATCCCGATTTAAGGGTTTCTATATGCCAAACAGACTCGTTCACGCCATCAAGCTTATTCTCTATGCATAATAGTCTGATACACCACTTATTGGGTGTACTCTTGGCATCGTTCCCTTAAGCGTAGCCTTATATTCAACCTGAAATAGAGAACACAATCTATGTAAGTTCATAGGAACTCAGTGAGGAATAATCAATTTATACCTTAATCGTTGATTTCCAAAAATGGGTGGATGGTCTATTACCATCAACTCATTTTCTTAAATCTTCAACTATTTGTCACCAGGAATAGTTTATCATTAATAAAAAATAATCATTCATTCTATTTACTATATCATGGTTAATTCTCTTTTAACATTGTTTCATCGGTGGCTTCATCTCTTTTGAAAATTTCCTTTATGCTCATCTTAATCATGATTCCCTTACCCAATTCTATTCGTAAAATGATGTTTGAAATCACTTTTCTTACCTTATCTTTCTTCGACTACCCTTTCTTTTTATTGCTCACTGATAGATACCCTTCATCTAGCGACCAGATGTAGCCTTTACTCAGGCTTATTCTTTAGAATTTACTTAGTTACTTATTCGTGTTCATCAAATACTCTAACCCATTTTAATCTTTCTGATCTTAACTTAAATTTGTACATGATACGCCATGTTATTTCATACGGAACTCGTCATAGAGAGATTCATCAGTTCATTATCTTTAATCATATCTTAACCTTATATAATACTTTCCATACAACTGATAGATACTTGGTACCATAGTAATCTTCAAGAGCCCTTTATAGAATTATATTGAACATTCTATATAGCTTTGTACAGAACACGCCACAAGAGAATCTATTAGAATACGCCACAAAGGTAGTCCTTAAGGGTACGCCATGAAGGTGTTCCTTACGGAGTCCGCCACAAAGGCTTCCTTTTTTTATAGATCGCCACAAAAGCTTCCTTTTTATAGATCGTTACAAAGGCTTCCTTTTTCTGGTGTGTTTATGATAGGGATTTGCCTAAACTCACATTTCATGATGTTTGCCCCTCATCGTCTTGGGTTACGTAGATAAGCCTCTTTTTAGGTAATCACCTTCTTTTAGTTCTTTTCCATATATTGCCATAGCCTAGCTATGGTTTTACATAATATGGTGCTATAGCCATGGACTTTTCCTTTCAGAGATCGTGTTTAAAATCTTAACGGATCCCTTTTAGACAAATTCGCGGAGATAGACATATGCTCATCATACTCAGATCCATTCTTATCAGAACATATCGTATAATATACAACCAAGATGAATGTATGCAATCCAAACAATCCAAATGCAACCATACTTTAACTTCAGGATTCCTATCACTTAAACTCAACAGATCTTATACCAAGTATGCATATCATTCTTAACAAACATAAGCACGATCATAGAAATACTTCAATAACCACACACATCGGGTCACATACATAGTATGTTGTAACCTCAAGAATCACAACATCGTCTTTTAGCCACTTTTTTAGAGATCTACAAGTATCATCATCATGCAAACAAGAGTCAACATAGAGACTTACCTGATTCTCTCTTACTGTAGTTCAAAGCTCCAGATCCAGACTTCCATCGTGAAATCACTAGCATCTACTACTACATAATAAAGAAGCCCATTAAGATATATTTATATACCCTATTTCCAATCATGTTTAACACCGAAAATCCCTAAGGAGGGCCCTTTTATCCTTTATCTTACTGATGTACCAAGTCTAACAGATTTACTCTTCACAATACAGTATACAGAGTTTTAAATCTTACCTCAATGTGGTGTACTCACTAGTAAATATCCAAATCTACAACTTAGCTCAAGAGAGAGAAGTGAATACTTTGGGTTCCTTTAGATCTGGATAGAAATACTTCTTGAAGAAGGAAGAAAAAACTCCCTCTTTTTAGACTTAAATACTTATTTATAGAACCCAAGCTTGTACTGGAACCTACCACGTGTCATACACTTTTAAAGCTACCTTTAAAAATGGTTTACAACTATAAATAGAAATTCAAAATTTTAATATTCCTGGTTCGTCCCTTTGTTCCTTTTTAACTATCCCGTTAAAACGTAACTAGCACAACAACTCAATAAACTGGGTGTACCATACATTTAGCAAAAATCCCCTACTTATAAGGTTTTCAAGACTCTTACCAAAGCTTTTCTTCTTTATAACTTAATACATTTTTAAGAACAACCCTCGCTTAATAATCCGATACATACTAGGTGCCTGATCTATACAATAGAATAACAATTTGGGTAGATAGCACTATGCCACTTAGGTTACTTCGATTTACCCGTTAAATCTAGAACTCGCCCAAAGCTGAATGTTATACTATATCGATAAAAGGACATCCAAACCTGGACATGCTACTGGGGTTGATAAGGAAGAGAAAGATGAGAATGAAAAAGTTGGGAATAGAGAGGGAAGGGGAGATAAGAATGAAGAGAATGAAGAGAGATCTGAAACCGATAATGATCCAATCCAGGAGTCTAGGTTGGATGGTTCAGAAATTGTATTATTTTCTAAACTAGAGGTCATTTCTACTAAACTAGAATGAAGTGGTTCTAATAGTGAATGTCCAAACAATGTTGGAGGAATTCATCTAATTTTATGACATATGCACCTCCACTCCATATGTTTAATGTCGACCTTGATGCTGAAGGTGGGTTAAAATTTCCAGAACTTCCTCATAGAAGACTGAGCCAATAAGTTTTTCAACAAATTTTGACGATTTACAAGTTGGAATGGAGCTTTCATCCAAAAATGCTCTTGTTGCTACAGTGAAGCAATGTAGCATAAAGCATGGGGCAAACTTCCATGTTATAAAATCTTGAACTGAAAAATATAAGGCTAGGTGTGTAATAAGTAACAATAGATGTCCATAGAGAATCATGGCATCTGTAAGAAAGAATATAGAGTTCTGGATAATAAAAAAATATAACGCTTCACATACTTGTGTTGTTGTAGGTACATCATAAGATAATTCGAAATTGGATTCTGACATGATCTCTAACATTGTCTTACATATTTAAAATGTTTGTGTTGTTATAGGTATGTCAATGGATCATTCAAAATTGGATTCTAACACGATCTCTAACATTATCTTACCTATGGTGAAAGCGAGTTCTAGTATTTCGGTGCCGATTTTAATTGCTAATACCTGTAGTTAGTATGATTACACATGGTTGCAAAATAGAAGGCTATACAAAAGAAGCATAACGAGTAAGATAAATTGTATAATGATTTGTGGCAATAATGCAAGGTACTGAATCAGTACATACCAGGTACCATTATTAAATTGCAAATGCAACCTGGGTATCATGGCAATCAAATGGTTTGAGGGAAAAATTTTTCCATCATGTTTTGGACATTCAATCCATGCATTGAATCATTCCCATGCTGTAAGCCATTAGTCCAAATTGATGGTACATTCATGTACGAGAGATATGAGCATCACTTTTTATTGGCTATTGCACAGGATGACAATCGAAAAATCCTGCTAATAGCATTTGCAATTGTTGAAAGAGAAACTGCTGATGCTTGGGTTTTCTTCTTAACTAACTTAAGAAAAAATGTTGTAAGACACCCCAATATATGCATCATTTCTTATAAGGCACCCGGAATACAAGCTGCAGCTGATCAATGTAGAAGCCTATGGGATTGTGCACATAATAGGTATTGTCTACGTGATATCATGTCTAATGACATGGGCAAAATTGGTAAGGATGCTGAACGGCGACATGTTATTAACATGAGTATGTAGCAAATATTATTTTCTATATCATTCTTTAACAAATACATTGATTGCATTCATGGATATACTATTTATTTTCTTTGATAGGGTATGAACTCGTCCAACTTCAATTTCATGAAATGTTGGGGAACTTGCGGGCTATAAATAGTGGGCATTACCTCGATGGGATACCCAAGGAACAATAGACTCAATCATACGATTGAGGTCTATAATATGGACACATGACAATGAACCTAGCGGAATAAATATATTACATATTGAAGGGGACATGTCATTTTTCAATAATCTCGGTGGTCAAAGAAACATATTTTCGCTTATCAACCTTGTTTCCAAAGCAAGTGGAAAAATATGTTAGAAAAATAAAGGGTGACCTTTTTTGGTGCGAGGAAGTGATGAAAAATATTACAAAAAATGTAGAAAGAGTGAACCCTATATTTGTAGTGTGTCACTTGTGTCCAAATCAAATATTTTGAGTTACGAAGTTCCATAGACCCGACGAAGGTATTATCGGAGAATTGTATCATATATACTTGAGACAGAGGACCTGTGACAATGGGAGATTTTAAGCACTTCATATCCTATGAGCATATGCAATTGCTGCATGTGCCTCGACACATCTGGATTGCATGAGCTATGTTAATGAAGTGTACAAACTAAAATGTATATATAAAGTATGAAATTTTGAATTGTCACCGATCCCATATGAAAGTATGTAGCCACCTATTTTGAGCACTTCATTCGAGTTGCTATCGGATATTATGTTGCATTGCAAGCCAAAAGATCGACCAAATTCTAGTTGGATACGCAAAAATATGAATATTAGGGAGAAGATAAACCAACTGAGATTATGTAGTTATTGTAGGGACCTTGAGCATAGTAGGACAACATGTCCACACTTGGGGGGAACATTAAGGAGATGATCGAATCAATTTTTTTTTCATTTTTGGGTAAATTGTAAATAAGTATATTATTAGTTTAAAAATACAATATGATACAATACAAATAAATTTTTTTATTTTTTTCGTAAATTGTAAATAAGTATATTATTAATGTAAAAATACAATACAATACAATACAATACAAACAATTTTTCATTTTTTGTAAATTGTAAATAAGCATATTATTAATGTAAAAATACAAAACAATACAATACAATTTTTTTCATTTTTTTAAAGTTGTAAATAAGTATATTATTGATGTAAAAAAAATAAAAGAACACTTTTTTGATAGAATGTGAATAAATATATTATGGATGGAAAATTTTAATATAAACTAAATGATGATTTACATGAGAAAATTTTAAAATTAGAAAATCATTTCCGTCGTTAGTCCGAATGTGTGCCACAACTCTATCAATTACAAGGAGGATTTTGTTATGGTTAGGTTATGACTCATCATCTTCTTATTCATCTCCATCTCTACCTCCATCTTTATCTTGATCGTCATCTTTAACATTGTCTTCATCTTCATCTTCATCTTCATCTTGTTCTTCCATACTAGAATGCATTTACATCCTAGGTTCCCATTGTATATCATCGGTGGTATTAATAGGTGGTTGTAAAGATGACCCACCTCTGAAGAACAGTGATGCTGACGATGTCTGTGACACTATAGATAAAGAAGTATACAATGTTGAATACCCCAGTTGTGGATAGAATGTTGGAATTGTAGGCGATGACAGATACATTGGTGTTATTAGTGACAGTGGCGTGTAATATGCTCTTGGAGATGGAGGTGATGCAAAAAATATTCCTGGAAAAGGTGTTGATGCATGATATGATGGTACATAATATGGTGCTTGTGTAAAAAAAACATGAGGTTAGTAAAAGCACCAAAAAAATATGAAACATGCTGACTGGGAAGTGGTGTACCCTTTGTATAGTATTTGGGGTTGGAGTTAATGATGATGAACTTGACGTATGTACTCTCAATTGTGACCTCATCTGGGGTCATGTTGGGCTTCTACAACGAATTTTTCTACTCCTTTCCTCCTCTGGCAGTAGATATGTCTTACCTTGAAGCCTAAACCATGTCATGTGATCTGAAGAGGATGTCAAATCTGGTCAGACAATTGGTTTACGCATAGGTATGGAATCATCCCTATGCTCCAAGATGTGGATATATTTTGCAGGGAATTTAGGCCAATATTCATTTGTTCTCCCCCTCAAGTTGATCTTGAGAAATTAGTCGAGCTCTTGGGGTGATGGTGGGATATTTTGCATAAACCCGAACTGGCGCATCACTCGATCAAATTCGTGTATCTCAACCATTACAAAAACTATTAGTGATACTTTAATGTGCCAGATATTGTGATTCACCAAAAATTTGGTCGGGATGAATTCTTGAAATTTCAAATCAGAGTATGACATCCATTCAAACTACAATACAAAATTTTAAATTTTATTACGTACCTAAGATTAAATTTCAAACCCTTATGTATAATATAATTGAAAAATTCAAAAACTAACCCCGGCTTTTGATCGCTGATCTAATAATAACTGGATATCTTCGAGCTCATTCGGTATACCCACATGGCTCTTGTCATTGTTCCACCTATTGAAATGATATTTTATTTAAAAAGTATAATAAAGAATATGATAACTATATTATTAAATGGATCTTACCTTATTACGAGTAAGAATTGAAAAGGGAAGTTTAGTCGATGACGTAAAAATGGTAGATGGTAACATGCCCATAACTAAAAAAGGAGTATGCAACTATTGATTTTAATTTTTTATGCTTCCATTGCCTGACGCATCTCTCAGTACAATGTAGCCAACACAGTTCATCCCCAACTAAGTCGATTGGCTTCTTTTACGTCGATTAGTTGTAGGAGCGACCTTAAATTTACCGTATTTTGAGATTTATCTGGCATTAGAAGACCCCCGATTAACCTCAATACGGATGTTTGAGCGATTTTTTTGTCTTTCAATCGCATTAGAGTTGTTGTTGAGATATGATAAATTTTCTTCTAACCATTTCATTTCTATCTAGCTACTACTAAACTTTTTTGACACTTTGCCTAATAGTTTGTAGCAAATTGCGCTCCAATTGTCAATGCACACTACTCTGTAACAATTATTCCATCAACCAATAAACTGAGTTGTAATGCTACATCCTTGAGCATAATTGTACACTCACCGCACGGAAGATGGAATGTGTGTGTCTTGGGTCTCCATCTTTCCTGCAAAGTACTAATAAGTGCAAGCTCTAATTTAGTCCCCCCAAGCATGCGAGACACGTGCAAGAATCTAGCCTCTTGTAAGTGTTGTTCAATGACACACGGTGCTTTCGCACTTAAATTATGTATATACGTCTTAATACTCTGAACTTTAGTTTGATTATAGAAACATAAAAATTTTAAAAATTAATAATATTAACCTTAATAATTATATTAATTAAAATAAAAAATGGAATGATATTTTCTTACCATTTGTAATTGGATGCCAGAAATGTGTTTGTGACTCAAACGAATAAGAGGCATTGACATAAGAAATTCAAAGAAATTACAAAATATAATATTGAGACAAGAAGAATTTGAGATAAATTGAATGATGAGAATAAAATAGTTGAGAGAACAGGATTGAGAGAATTGAGAGAATTGAGAGTATATGATTAAATGAAGAAAAAAAGAAAATAAGTAGGGTTTATATAGAAAATGAAATAGCTCTTGGGGGAAAAAAGACATTAGCCGTTGAATTTTTTTTTACTGTTAAAATTTTGATCGTTGGATAATTACCATTAGAAAGTTACCGTTAGGACAAAAATGCCTCCTGCAAGAGACATATTTCATTTTAAAATCAATATATTTACTTAATTAAACCCAAAACATGTCATATATATACATGTATGTATACTTACAACACCTTCATGTCAACATCTTCCATAAACCATGAACACCAATTTTATATTGGTTCAACTCAGAATTCAAATATCATACTTAACTATTAGACTTTTCATTGTTTTTTATTAGAAATAATAGAAAATGAATTACTCAAATCATAAATACAAAATCTAGAGAAAAAGGGATTATATGCATGACAATGGACAATAGAAATCATCTCAGCAAATCAATTTAGAGACTTCTTAATATATTTAAAATTACTAACAATTTAATTTTTTTCTATCAATAAAAATTTCTTAAAAATAACATAGGGAAGAGTATATTAATTCAATGGATCCAAAGAAATCAAAGAGGTAAACAAAACAAAACTTATCTGAGAAAATATTTGAAGTCACTTATTCTAATATTTAATTTGCTTTCTTTCTGTAAATTTTTCTCCTTCTCAAAATCGTTGGCTCTAAAGGTGTGCATGGGCCGGGCTATTCGGCCCGGACCCGAAAGCCCGCCCGAAAAATGGGAGGGTTAGAGTAAAATTATAGGCTCGAAATATGAGTTTGAGCAAAAAAAGAGGCCCGTTTAAAAAATGGGCCGGACTCAGGTAAACTTTTTTTGGCCAGAGCCCGGCCCGGATTATATACTAAATATATTTATTTATTTTTAAATATATTTACATTTTATTTTTAATTTTAATATAACCACTTTTTATTATATTTTTAATTTGTGTATTGTTTTAAGAATTGTTTGTCTCATTATTTATTTATTTCTTATTTTAATATTTATTTTTATGTTTTTAAATGTATTTGATTTATTATATTTTAAATTTTTTTATTTAAATTTTTTTATTTAATGAAATAAACTAAAAAAATTTAAAATGGGTCGGGCCGGGCCGGGCCAGGCTCGGGCTTAAAAATTTTATTTCAGGCCAGGCTTGGACAAAATTTTAAGCCCATATTTCGGGTCGGCCAAGCCCGAACCTAGAAAACGGGCCTAAAATTTTGTTTGAGCCCGGCTTGAACCCGGCCTGGCCGGCCCATGCATACCTCTAGTTAGCTCCAAGCACTGTTATTTTTCTTCTCCTTTAAGTTCTGCTCAATCCCCCTTTTTCTCCTATTTTTCTATCATCTCCTACCACCCTTCCCTTCAAAAGTTTTTAATAATATTATTCTTAATCCCCAATCCCTTTTTTTTTTCTCCCACTTCCTTTATATGGAACTTTCCAAATTAACCATGCCCCCTGTTTCTTCTATTCCTTATTTCTACTCCTTTTTTTTTTCAGCTACACCTCTATTATTCTCCCTTTTTCTCTTTTCTATTAACTTTTTATTTTTCTTTTCTTAAAATCCTTCTCTTTTTTCATATTATCTTTTCTAATAAATAATAAAATAATAATTTAAGCATAATAGTAATAGTAATAGTAATAGTAATAGTAATGGTAATAACAAAACTATAAAAGTAATATTTAAAAAGTCATAAAATTTAGAGACTTTGAGCTTGACTCGGACAAAATATGGGAGAATTATGTTCATAGACTTGTATTTTTAGTGGAATTGTTTAATTAACATCGTGAATTAAAAAGAAATTCATATTATAATATTTTTAAACAAATTAATTATGGAATATAAGTTAGGTTAATAATCTTTTTTTTTAAATGGGTCACTTGCCGTCAAATGTAGTAGTCAATTTCGTCAATTCCGCACTTAAGGAGCTTGTTTTCAGTAATGAGGCCTTAGGATAGGAAGTTAATAAAAATAAGTGTTTTTAACACTTTTTTTAAGTGTTGTGACCCAATAGGCCAACACGGGACTTAGGTTGTGCTAATTTGTTTAATTGAGAGCATATGATGAAGATATTAAGGCCCAATTAACGTGGAAGCAAGAGTTGAGTGATGCACAAGCTTTCTGGGATGTCAAGACACAAAAATGAATGACACAAGGCAGGATTTTGGTGTCGTGTCGTGCCACACAAGGGGTGTGGTGTGACACATGTCGACGTGCTACCCAAGGTTATCGAGGTTATTTTTGTCCACCCAATTAAACTTATTCCAAGACCTAGCATATGCCAAGGACCTAATTTGGGTTGCCAACACCTTTATAAATAAAACAGTATGGGTTTGATGGAACTAAGTCATCCTAAATGCCTTAAAAAGGCCCTCGTAATTTAGAAGTAGTTTTAGTTTATTTTCTTTTCTTTTCGAGTTTTAAATACTTTCTTGTTTTCCTCTTGAAATCAATTTTAATTAGAAGGTTTGTTTATTTAATTTAAGTATTTTACTTTATGTTATTTCACATTTATTTTATTTCTTTGTTCTAATCAAGTGATTTACTATCCTGGTCCCTACTTGATATTCAATCCATGATTATTCAAATCTTTTTTCTTTTTCGAACAGATTGTGTTCTTTAAATGATTTATTCAATTAGAGTTGAGATTATGAATAACATGAGTGGCTAAATCCCTTAGGGGAGATTAATGAGTAGATGAGGATGTGATTAAAGGAGGATGTAGGGTTTTCTGAGAGGAATTAGTCGGTATTAATTATATGTTCTTAAACTGTTAGGATTGACGACCCTAACAAGTTTTCATAGGCTAGACGAGGTTGGGAGACTAGGCGAACCGAGTAAATCGTAATTTATCATGGTTGAGAAAGTGAGGTCGGGAGATAAGCGAGTATCAACCATTTACTTAAGTTAATTAGAGTCAGGAGGTAATAATTGATTAATTGATGGCTAACCCACCCTAAAAACCTAATCCGAAGGTAGTTGCAAACCCCAAAGCGAGTTAAGCTTCTTGATTGGTTTATTGATTTATTTCAATTGTTTGTTTTTATTTATTTATTTATTTTTATCTGTTCAACTTATTTTATGATTGATCGTAATATAGGAATTAACTATTACTACTTAGACTTGTTATTGTAAAAATGTTTTCATTATTTATTCCATCCTCCTTTAGGTATGATCCTTGGAATACTTCCAAGTATTTCGTTGTATAAACTATATTACAATTTGACCCAAGCACTTGCGAACATCACTGATTTGAATTATTATATTTTGGTGTTATATTTAAACTATAAGTGATCACACATTTATAGGCGGTCAATGTGTAAATAGTTTTTGAATATATTTTAATTTTTAAATTAAAATCTAGGATATTATCAATTTTTTAAAAAAAATTTAAATATAGGATATAATAGTAATATTGAATTTTTATAATATATTTTATTTTTTAAGTAGTAATAAAATCTTTTATTCTATATCAAATTTCCAACAATAAAAAATAAATCATGTTCAAGCAATTAGCTTCTTTGCATTTGCTTTCAATTTGAGCATGCTTCACACTTGTTTGTAAAATATACTAGTGAATAAGCTATTTATAGATTTCTTCCATCCAAAAATCATGTTGCTCCTTTTATTTTTATGTTCCTTGTAATCACCTACCTCTTCTCATGAGAAAAGCAAAATTGTAAGTAAGGTTAACAAATGGGATTGCCTTGCCTTTTTTCTCAACTTCACCATGCTGATTAATGACAAATATTACAAAATTGATCCACCTAATGAATATAGTGTTAGTGCATCTTTTAATGTTATAGATTTATCTCCCTTTGATGTTTCAAATTCAAGGACAAATTCTTTTGAAGAAGGAGGAATGGTGCAAGTACTAAGATCCATTCGAAGGCCCAATAAAGTGATGGATTTAGTCTTCCTAAAGGTCTAATCACTCGTGCAAGTTTGAGGTAGATTCGAGCAACATTAATTTGGTTGTGCAAGAAATTCTGATGAGTGGACTTAAGAAGCTCGGAGGAGTTGAGATCAAGGCTAAATACAATCAAGACTCCAAATCTTTGTTTCAAGAAAATCAATAAACTAGATATTGGATTCATTCGAGCTTAATTGAATATTTCACAATTTAAGAAAATCAATGTTTTGGTTAATGGAAATCTTGGTCAAAAACTAGGACTCTTCGATACGGATATGCTTGGCGATCCTTAACATGTGTTGGTGTTCAAGAATCTTGAAGAAATCACGCCTAGATTGCATAATCTTTTCTTTTTTGAATTATGAGCACTTATTGATGTATTTATGTTATTTTAAGATGATTTGTATGTTTTGGACAATTTTTGGAACGTTTGGATAATTTTGTATTTATCCTAAGTTATGCATTATCTTAAGTTAATTAAATTGCCATGTGTTTGATTAGTTGGCAATGGGTTGTTAAACTTGTCATGTGTCCTCATATTATTGGTTAATATGGAGAGCGAGTTAATTTTTAGCCTTATAAAAAGATTGTAGTTCTCATTCTTATTCTCTCTTTCCTGTCTTGCCATAACTGCAAACTCTGTCCTTTATATCTACTCATGACCTTTAAGCGTACTCCTTAATTACAAAGTTTTATGGTTGGTTGCAAGTGTGGGTCTTCTTTTCTACCATGTATTTATAAGGTTGTCCTTCTAAACTTCCACCCTAAAGACACCTTTGGTTAGGTCTTCCTTGGCAAACATTCCAAATCTAACTAGACCTTGATAAACTCCTTTTTTTTTACTATAGTCTTGAAGGATTTGCTGAAATCCCATCAATAAGATTAACTAATGAGAACCTAAGCCACTCTGGCAAACTTAATCTCATTTCACCTTGCACTTGGGCTGAAAAGTTGGTTGGATTACTTACTCGTTATCCGCTCTATTTGTGACTATCTAACATAAATTTCATTTCTCTGTCCATCCACCCATTCCTCCATACGCCAAATCCTACTCCGTCTATCCCGTCAATAATTTCCCTCCATATTCCACAATTCATAAGCACACAAGCGTAGACATATTATCACATAAACATAATAACGTGGAGCACGTCAAATTTATATATTGTACCATAACAATTTCATGCAGACTGACACACTTGTGGATACTTATATACTTACTCAACAATATGCATACATAGAATTCTCAAACATCAAGAATTATAACAGTTGTATAGCATCCAAAGCACATCCAAACTCACTTAATGCTTCTTTGCCTTATAAGCTTAGCTTTTCCGAATGCTAGGACTCCCATTTTTCTGAAAGCTAAGCATGACAACCAAAGTCATAAGTTAAACTTAACATTTCAATTTAAAACTTAGTATCCAAAAACAGGTAAAACACTTCAAAGGTTCTGGAAATTCTTAACTTCATTTCTTAAATTTACGAACACCCAAAGACTTGGAACGTTACCAGCTCACTAGATTCCTTACTTTTTCGAATCAAACCTCATGATCGTTGCTCCATGCAGAGCTTCCCATAATTACCTCTTCTTCGGAGCAACCAAAAAAGATGAAGAATAGAAGAAAATAAAGCAGAATTAAGAATTACCCCAGAAATTCACTTCTCATCTGCTTATAACCCTTCACGTATGATCTTCAACCTTATCAAAACAATTCATTCATAATAATTTTGTCTTCCACTAAAGAACCAGTTGGTTCTCATCCAACCAAACTAGAATTGGAAGTCAACTATTTCCAAATCAACCACTAAAATTTCCTAATTTTTCAATAAAAGCCGCCAATTTACAGTTTCTTTCAATTTAGCCTCCAGTTATTCCTAAATTTCGGTCTTAAAGAAAACTGGGTGTGACAATTGACATCTAGTTCACACAAGGACACCTAGAAATCATTATTCAAGTTGGAGAACCACCACCGGTAGCTTTGGAACCAATCTCCTACTTAATTTAGGATTCTTTCTCTAAGTTGATTCCAATCTCCCTATTATCTCCTATTTTCTTTAGTTTATTTTCATTCAATTATCTCTCATTGATTTCTCATACTCTTACTGTTGGTTTTTGGTTCTAAAACATCTTACTTATTGCCTAAACGACCTAGGTAAACCTAGATCTACCTTACACATACGATGTCTTTCTTGCAAACGTAGCAACTATGATTAAAACCAAAACTTTATGGGCACTACCCCCTATCAGGTGGCCTACTACACCATCCCAGGAGTCCGTATTCAATACCAACACTCACCTTACCCTCCCCTATGCTTTTTATCACATGCATCACAAAGTGATACCTCGAAACATCTTAAGGCACTTTCCTCTCAAGAACCAAAAGAATTTCGAGGATCCAATTATCAATCTTTTCGGGGCACCTTTGGCACCCCTCAATGTTGGGTCATTGAAGAATAATTAACCTTGAAAGATCTAAAATTTTGATGATCCCACACCATGGGTCCATGTAAGAAATAATGGATCTAGGATAGAATATGGTTCTAAATATACCTTTCAATAATCAAAGTAGATAATTTGAGTTTGACAAAGTGTACTCAATGCAAAAAAACGGAGTATAGTCACAACTTTTCATGTTTTAGCCTCTACGTAATCCAAGTAATTTAAACAAATGGAATTCTATCTTGAACTTTTCTAAGCATTTTTTTCTTATTGAAATTTATTTTGTTTACTAGCAAAAAGAATTCGGGTAAAGATTGTGAGATAAGAGAGTTTTAGTTTTCTTTAAAAATTATTTTGAATAATTACATGTTTGGAAGGATAAGGGATATTAAAACATGATTTTGAAATCCCTTTAAAATCTCTTTTAATCAAATTACTTAGATACTTTACTTAATAAATTTGATAATAACCCAGTTAA
This sequence comes from Gossypium stocksii, assembly GCA_020496765.1. Lineage (NCBI taxonomy): Eukaryota > Viridiplantae > Streptophyta > Magnoliopsida > Malvales > Malvaceae > Gossypium > Gossypium stocksii. The sequence goes on from CM035622.1 coordinate 70,506,356, forward strand.
AATATGTGAAATATAATTCACATTATTTTGATAGAAGCCATTGTATATATGTACATCAAGCACGCGTATATATTGTGTCCAAATTTTAACTCTATCCATACAAACATTTCTATTAATTAATTTAACTTATGGGATAGTTAAACATAATCATGAACTTCTTCAGACCCCAACAATTTCAAATACTACAAAAAGCAAGTGGCATCTAGCAATGCATTACTACCACCTAAGTTGTAAGAAGTCGTGATTCAACAAAACCTTTATGTTAGAATGTTATAATGTAGCCTATCCTTTTGTCTATGATATATAGAATGAACACAATTCATGGAATAATCATACTAGTTTGGTCCAATCTTTTATTCCTTGAATCTCAAATAGACTAAGATAAACAAATGTGACTAATATCTCAATTAACTCATTTGAGTACAACCCATATGTAGCAGGGATGAATCCTATGTTGGTTACACCATATACCAACACATAATTTATGGTATATCCAATAACAACCTTTATGGTACATCCAATTATGAAAGACGTTTGATTGCGTAAAAATATATGACTCTTGATGTTGGGAACTATGGTGAACTTAAGTCTAAGGATCACATACACAATTATCATTATGAGAATTAATGTGACTATTACATAATAATCTAAGATATCAACTCATGATGGGTCAGTCCAATACATTATTCTTTAACATGTACGTATGCATTGACTCGATATCCTATACCTATGACAACATATTGTTGTTGATCAACTGCACATCAGTCTCTATGTATTCTTGTTGTCCAAGACCACAATAATAATAGGCTGAGGATAATTTAAGAATAATCATATTATTCTAGGGATTTTATTATTATAGGTTTAATTGATACTTAAAAATGAAGAGTGAATACAATAATACAATTATTTTTATTAATAAATCAAGATAAATTAATATGCTATTACAATCACCTCATGATTGGTCTTTAGGTATATTCCAACAATTTCCTACTTGCACAATGATATACTAGGATGCTTCCTAGTGCACATCTCATATGGTTTCTTTCAAATTGATTTAGGGAGAACCTGATTTAATGTAAAACAATTATCCCTAGTGCATTCCCCAAAAGGAAGTTGGAAGGTCAACATGACACATCATCAAACAAACCATGTATAACACAATTCAAATCTTTCTATCAGATAATCCATTCCATTGTCTAGTACTAGGAGGAGTAAGTTGTAAGCCAATCTGTAACACCATCTACCTGACCCAATTGCTAGGTCCGAGTATCAGATGCTACATAGATCAGAATGACTTAACAAATTTCTTGTTTCAATTTAAATACATAATTAGACAACTTGAATTTGAAAATCTAACTGAAATTACAACTCGTATTAATTGGTAATAAATCTCTTAGACATTAAATCTGACATACGTTTACAACCTTTAGACAGAGGTTCGATTATATATACATAGGAAACTTAAACCTTGAGGCGAGGCCTCTACAATTTTCCTAGTTGCTGCTATGTTTTGCCTAGCTCCTAACGAAGTCTAGCTTGGTCCCACTCTATTTTGAATCTTTAACTAACCTGCATTGGGAAAAAAACTTATAAGTTTGGGCAAACTTAGTGAAATCCACATAATAATTTAAAAAAAATTTAGGACGTTCAGCATAAAATTTTAAATCCATGATAATCTATTTATTAGTTTTGAGGATTGAAGCTTGGCGAGTACTCAAGTGAATTTTACATCTATGATCTTTCTTAGAGTTTAATGTCCTCGCCTCCTTGGAGTACTAGGACTCATTAGCAATGTAGATACCCTTGTTCTGTCTAACATATTTCCAAATAAGGTTTCTTAACCTACGCGGTTCATACCTTAGGAGCTCAATGAAATTCTTGCCCTTCTCCTTGGCTAGATCTGACCTCCGCTATCTTTTATCCTTTGAATGACTTTGCTGGCCATTCGGCCTTGGGTATACACTTCCACTTAAAGGACCCGATTCAGCCTGTTAAACCCTTTGGCTAACCTTTTTCCATAATCTTAACTTATATACACGATTGCAAACTAGTGCATACTTATCCGTACCTGTTTACTTTACAATAGTTTTGCAGCTTCCCTTGTGGACTATTATATGCGTATGCTACGAGTACCTCTTTATTTTAAGAGCCACTCTTCCTTTCCAGCTTAACTACAGTTAGAATATAACCTGGGTCTTTCTCACTATCTTGGCGGTCCATCTCTCTTGACATACTAACACATTTCTTAATGCGACTTATCAATCCAATCACTTGCGAACTCCACTTTCACCTTTGGCATTTTCATAAACCGTAAGTTTTCCAATTACAATCCCCATGTCCCTACACCATGGCAGATTTTCCCAAGTTACAATCCCAATTGTCTACCCCATGATTAGCGTCACGGTGGGCTACCCTATGTTTAGTGTCCCACGGACTACCAAAGAAAGCCATAATGTATTTCAGCAATGGTCTTAGTCCTATTTAGCCATTTCTAGCATGATTTCACATCTTTCAGCTATGGTCTTACTCATTTCTAGGCGTATAGCCTCCGATCGATATCATGGCCTAGCCATGATATTTTATTTATTACCTTATTACATTAAATCCATCTCTCAAACCACCGTCCTATACATTGATGCTCGAACACCACAGTGTCCCATCCATAGGGCCAAAAGCTTTTCCCATCACAGGTGCACACAGCAACACTGTATGGCGGTATGAAACAAAATTACCCGTTTTCCCATCTTAACTTTTTCTAATCCCGGCAAAGACCCCTTATCGTAGTTCATATACAATACATGCATTTTCTAAATGAAGCATAGTGGATCATGCCTACTGAACTAAAATGACAGATACTTCTAGACCCATACACACTTTCAACATACTTAAAAATTCAAGGTTGGAGTGCAGAAACTCACCTTATTTTCTTGCCTCCTTAGCTGAGCTTCATTGAACGCTAAAGCCTCTTTCATTTTGACAGCTAAGCATGAAAATCATGTAAGGAAACTAAAATGGTAGATACTTCTAGACCCATGCACACTTTCAACATACTTAGACATTCAAGGTTGGAGTGCAGAAACTCACCATATTTTCTTGCCTCCTTAGCTTAGCTTCATTGAACGCCAGAGCCTCCTTCATTTTGACAGCTAAGCATGAAAATCATGTATTGGTTAAACTAAAGGTGTTCAACCATTAGGACCCATATTGCATAATTATCCAGAAACTTAGAGTTTTCTTACTCTACCTCTTTTATTCAATGCTCAAGTTCAGAGGGATAAGGAAACTTACCAGTTCCCAATCTTTCCACTTCTAGACTTAAATTTGTAAGATAGTTGCAACATTTAGAACTTTCTTCAACTACATCCTCATATTCATAAGGGCGAATGAAGAAGACCATTGTCGCCGCTCAATCCTACTTATTATGTCTCCCACTTTGGAACTAGCTGATTATATCCTAACCGAACCAAAGTGCAGATACAACTATTCAAATTTTGACTACTAAAATTTCTAATTTACTAGATAAGGCTCAACAGTTTGCTAATCCTCTAAATTTAGTCTTAACTTCCTTAGTTTTGGTTTAGATAATGATGTCTGGGTGTTACAACTCCCCTATCCTTAAAGAAAACTTAGTCCTCAAAATTTCCTTTTGTGTTTAGCTTTAGAAGAAGACTCCCGTTGTATTTATTTCATACCATTAAGATGGTCATTATTACATATCCCTATTACCTTGGTGTTACCTATTATCCCAGTAAGGTAATTTGAACATATTCCATTAGAGTAGTGGATTTGTACGTCCACTATTCTTAGGGGGATTGAGTCCGATGACGAGCCTAAGGTTTTCCTGATGGGCCTTTGGCTTTTTTCTAGTACTAGACATTTTCTTGTACGAGCGTACTTTTATGGGTGAATATGTAATGGTCCTCTTTCTTTGGTAGACTTTCATGTTATTTGATTTATGAGGGGTTTAGGAAAAACCATTCTCCTTCTCGACAGTTTTTAGGATTGCATTCGAGGATTTAAACAGTTGGTTACCCTTGGAATCCAAACTTCCTTAGGACGCTTGGTTACTTAACCCAATGTATCAATAGGAGTAATTAACTTTTCCCCTTACCCTTCTGTCATTCGAGTTCCATTTTTAGCCTTTAGTTTCCTGTTTTGCATCTTTCTCGTTTCATTCTTCTCTTATTTCATAGTGGCTACCTACTCGTTGTAGTTAGTTTTCAAATTCCGGGCAATTCTTCACTTTTCATTTCCTTCGTGTTTTATTGTACTACTATGTTTGAAATTGCTCCGGTATCAGGAGGAAGCATTAGAGGCACTGATTCCTAAAGTCAAAGGCATCACCAAAGGAAGATTATCGTTAAGAATAAAAATGCTCATTTAATCTAAGAGCCAATCACTTGAATAAAGAAGCCTATATATAGTTGCCCAACCATCTCAAAGAAGATGGTACATCATTTGGTAGCCCAGAGTATCTGGTTGTCTCACTTTTCTTACCACTTCGAAATTGCTATAGGTGGAAGGCATTTGAATGATTCTGACGAGGGCTTCATTCTACCACTCTACTTGTTAGAAGTTGGCTTCTATCTCCCTTTACTTCCTTTTTTCAGCGATATATTCAAAGAGTATGGAATTGTACTAGGGCAACTCATTGACTTATCTTGGTGGACTTTAATGTTGTACTTCTTATATTACAATAGTTGTAACAAGCTGCCCCTTCTTAGTGTCTTTCAACACTATTATTAATTGAAGGTTATGACACAAGGTCATTCAGTTGGGATTGTCCACTTCAGCATTTGCCAAGGTCGTGAACCTATCCTCAAAGATTGGGCTTCAAACTTATGTCTAAATTGTAATAAATTCGTTTTGGTAAAAGACAAGCTTTCTTATCGTTTCGATTTCCCTACAAGGTGATAGCTTCCTACTGACTCCACATACCACCAATACCAACCCTTGGACACAAAGATAGTTATGGTGCAAGTGGAAATATTCAATCCAAGACGGATTCTAGAGTTTAAAAAGCTTCTTACTATTAGAAACATCTTTTGCTACTCTTTGAAGGGAAGAAGCCCAAATGGTTGGCGAGCCTCAGATCGCCATCTTGGCATGAACCCAGAATGGTTCAGTGTGCTGAGGAGCCATCGCCATTTGGGGCTTAAAATGAATTAGCCTAGGCTCTCATTGGAAAATTGAAAGAGCCCACTGATTTCTTTTACTCCATTTGTGTAACACCCCTAAACTGCCTACATAGTCGGATTAGGGTTACGGAGCATTACCGATCAAATCATAACATTTTCAAACAAAACATTTATTCAATTTAAATTATAATAATTTTCGAAACCATTTTTATATTGGAAAAACCGGGTTGACTTTAAAAAAATAAAAATGGGAGTCGCCACCAATCTCTTTTTGCTTAGGTGCGATCGAATCACCTTATAAAACATTTTATTTGGAAAATATTGATTTTGGCCTACGAAATTCAAGAAAGTGGGTTCGGGAGTCGGTTACGTACGAGGAAGGAATATCACCCTTGTAACGCCCAAAATTGGTACCGAATTGATTAGTTTTTTATCCTAATGTCGAAAATTCAAAAAGATCTTAAAACATGATTTCTTTAAAAACTTGAACAATTTGAGTTGGAACTTGAGATTCCTTTGTTTCGAAAGACTACAAACATCACATCCGGCACGTTAGGACATGATGTTTTAAACTTTCGTAATCAAAGTTATCTGATGATTTACAAAATTCATTAAAAGGATATTTAGTTATTTAGTCAAACGAAAAATCAAAACCCAGCACGTTAGGGCACTATTTCCTGAATTTCTAAACACAAAACATTGCTTTATTTAAGAAATTTTTTTTGGATAAAATGTGGCAAATAAATAAAATATAAAAAAGAATAAAAAATTGAGGAAACAATGATTAAATCAAAATAAAAAAAGGTTGAAAGACGAAGATGAACGAAGAATAAAATAAGAACAAACCGCAGAAAATAAGAACGCAAGAAAGAGAGAAATTTGAGTGAATGCTCTCAAGAATTCTTATTGTTTCTCAAAACTCAAGTGATTTACAATGAAGGGAGAGGCCTTTATTTATAATTGAGCCTCCCCAAATCCAACGGTACAGATCAATTATATCAACGGCTAAGATTAAAGGGTATCTACAAATTAAATCTCTAAGATTACAAAATCATATCTTCTAAGATTGCATATCACATCTTCTAAGGTTGCATATCATATCTAAGATTGCATATCATATCCTCTAAGATTGCATATCATATCTAAGATTGCATATCCTTGAAAATTATGTTTCCATATATGTCAAGCTTGTAGATGGACCTTCAATCTTCTCAAGTAATGGGCCATTTCGATCGGGCCAAATAATATATTTATAATTTTGGATTGGACTTGGACTTTGTTTTATTTTTATTTTTGTATGGACCCGGGCTAAATTGGCCTATTACAGCTGCCCTTCTTTGCTCATTGTCGTGTAACGACAATAGAGTAAAGACTTTAAGCAGGCCAATTTTGCTTGGTCTTGCTGAATCTTAACTTCTTGGCACTTCACTTCGAATAGCTTCATTCCATCCCACTGCATCTTTAGGGGCATAGAAATTAGTGCTTATATCCACTCCAATGTAATTTCAAGGAGAAGAGATTCGTAGCTTCGATCTACTCCGCTAGAACTTCAAGAAGATAAAAATTGGTAACTTCAACCTACTCCACTACAACTTCAAGGATATAAGGTTTGTATATTTTTATTCTACTCCACTGCAACTTCAGGGAGATAAGGATGGTAGCTTGAACCGTTCCAATGTTGCTTCAGAGAGAAGAGACTTGTAGTTTCGATCTACTCTGCTGCAACTTCAAGGAGATAAAAACTGGTAATTTCAACCTGCTCCACTACAACTTCAAGGAGATAAGGTTTGTGTATTTTTATCCTGCTCCACTGCAACTTTAGGAAGATAAGGATGGTGTCTTCAATCTGCTTCACTGCAACTCCAGGAAGGCCAGATCCGCTATATTTAGCCTGCTCTGCTGCAAACTCAGGGATGCCAAACTAGTATATTCGATCTGCTTCGCTGCAATCTTAGGAAGACAAGATCTGCTATTGTCAGCCTGCTCCACTGCAAACTTAGGGACGCCAGACTACTATCTTTGATCTACTTCGCTGCAATCTCAAGAAGACAAGATCTGCTATCTTCAGTCTGCTCCACTGCAAACTCAAGGATGTCAGATTTTCAATCTTCGATCTGCTCTCTGCAAACTCAAGGATTGGCAGATCTGCTATCTTCAATCTGCTCCCTGCAAACTCAGGGATTGCCAGATCTGTTATCTTCGATCTGCTCCCTACAAACTCAGGGATTGCCAGATCTGTTGTCTTCAACTTGCTCCTTGCAAACTCAAGGATGCTAGATTTTCAATCTTCGATCTGCTCCCTACAAACTCAGGGATTGCCAAATCTGCTATCTTCGATCTGCTTCCTGCAAACTCAGGGATTGCTAGATCTGCTGTCTTTAACCTGCTCCTTGAAAACCTAAGAATGCCAGATTTTCAATCTTCGATCTACTCCCTGTAAACTCAGGGATTGCTAGATCTGCTATCTTTGATCTGCTCCCTACAAACTCAGGGATTGCCAGATCTGCTGTCTTCAACATGCTCCTTGCACACTCAAGGATGCCCGATTTTCAATCTTCGATTTGCTCCATGCAAACTCAGGGATTGCCAGATCTGCTATCTTCAATCTGTTTCCTGCAAACTCAGGGATTGCCAGATCTGCTATCTTTGATTTGCTCCCTACAAACTCAGGGATTGTTAGATCTGCTATCTTCAACCTGCTCCTTGCAAACTCAAGGATGCCAGATTTTTAATCTTTGATCTGCTTCCTGCAAACTCAGGGATTGCCAGATCTGCTATATTCGATTTGCTCCCTGCAAACTCAAGGATTGCCAGATCTGCTGTCTTCAACCTGCTCCTTGCAAACTCAAGGATTGTCAGATCTACTATCTTCGATCTGCTCCCTGCAAACTCAGGGATTGCCAGATCTGCTGTTTTCAACCTGCTCCTTGCAAACTCAAGGATGCCAGATTTTCAATCTTCGATCTGCTCTCTGCAAACTCAGAGATTATCAGATCTGCTATCTTTAATCTACATTATCCTCTAGAGGACATAACCTGTAGAATGGGTATATGCTTATACCTAATGATTAGGATGCCATGATCGAAATAAGTCAAATGCTCCTAATTAAACATACTATGATGCAAAAATGTTATGAGAATGATTCCTATCTCAGGTTTCATCACTCATTTATTCATCAAAATTTCATCTTCGTTCCTCTTGAAATATCAATCATATTCTACTTTTATGCTTTGAATCTTTTCCCCTCAATTTGGTCTGTCATACCGTGACCCGATGAAGATGTTTGTAAAAATGATCTTCTCTTAGGATCGATATTGCTCAACTCATTAATTTAGCCAATCACCTATTTGGACAAAAGAGATAGTCTCAATTTAGACCTTTCTTAAGTATCTTCGACCCTTACACATGGGAATTCTTAAACAATTGTCTTGTTTCAGGTTCTTGTATTATCTAAAAATTCCCAGAGTAATATGCGAAACTCCTTTTATGAAAATATTATTATTCTATTAATTGTTATTTCAATATAAAATGCTTGAAAAAGATCACAACTATGGACAAGAAGGAAAGTAATCAAGAGCATAGCTCAAGACAATTAATTAAGGATAGCCAAGGTGATAAAAGGAATTTGATTAAGACGTATCTTAAAAAGAATATGGCAATCAAAGTTAGCAAATTCAAAATAGGTAAGACGAGAATTAGGTGCCCTAGATATCTTAGCCTAAGCTTCTCTGTACCAACTTCTTGAGGACCATTTTGAGCTCAATATGTGTTTAGGGGATCCGGAGTACTTTGTTGATGCCCCAAGACGTAGCATACTTCTTCATTGTTAATTCAGGTATAGGAAGACTACCATTTGCCCTACTTTGATCAAAATTGGAGCCGCCCTTTTCGGGTTTTCAACTCAAAACCCCTTTGGTCTCAAGGCGCCTTTTGCGAGTTTTCGCCTTAGTCTCTCCATTTTCTTTTTTTTTTCTCTTTTTTTCTTTTTTTCTTTTCTTTTCTTTTCTTTTTCTTCTTTTTTTTGTGAAGGTCACAAAGCGCCCTTTTCAGGTTTTCACCTTGGCCTCTCCTCTTTTAAGTATCTCTGGACTGAATCTGAATTTATAGGATTGGATAAGTTTATCTCAGTCAAACTCAATGCTTCTCTGGGAAAAGCCTTCTTTGCCACTTAAGGTCCTTCCCTGTTTGGCATTCATTTCCTTTTGAAATCCTTTTGTATAAAAAGGATCTTCCTCAATACCAAGTCCCCATCATGAAATTCCCTTGGGTGAACATTTTTCATCATAAATCAGCATCGTCCACTTTTGGTACATTTGACTATGATGAATACTTTCAAACCTTTTTCTTCAGCCAAATTCACTGGAGACATTCTATTTCATCAAATTCTTGACTCAATCAAAACTTGGAGAAAAGGAATCTCGATTTTCATGGGCCGAACCATATTTATTCCATAGGCTAATGGGAAAAGTATTGCCCCAGCGAAAGTCCTGGTCGATGTTTGATAAGCATAGAGAGTAAATGGTAGCTTCTTATGCCAATCCTTACAAGTCTCGGTCACCTTTCATAATTTTTTGTTTTTTTCTTTCTTTTTGTACTTTTTTCTTTTAGCAGCCTTTGCTGCACTGTGATATGCCGTTTGATCTTTGAACAGACATTAAACTTTTGTCATTGTACAGTTGTGCATTATTAAACAAGATCTTTTCTGGCATTCTTTGTCGGCACATGATCCTTTCCCTTTTTTTAAAAAAATTTGATGACTGTCGACTTTGCAATATTGGCATATGAAGCAATATCCACCCTCTTAATGAAGTAATTGACGACCACAAAGATGATGTCAACTAGAAGCTTTTGACGAGATCGTCCCCATAACATCCATGCCCCTCATATAGAAAAGTCTGTGAAGAAATGGAGGAGGTACGTGGGTCTTGTCTCCTTAAATATGGCATAACTGATACCATCCCCTTCTATGATAAATTAGCAGTACCCAAACCTCATGACTAGCTAGGCTATTGTGAAACCATTAGCATGTGTCCTTATGTTATTCTTATGAACCTCTTTTAAGATTTTAGCATACTCGCATCTTAGTAACCAAGGCATGTCCTGATATGATCGTGCAAAAACATCTTTGAATTCTTGAAAATAACTCAATGATGTCTCGTCTTATTTCTGTGGTGAGCTAAGCTTCAATCTCCACCTCTTTTCTAGGCTCACAATATCCACTGATCCTTTGTAGAGTAGGACCTGTTTTTCATCTTGTTCTACCATTCTTAACAAATCAAAAGATAGGTTATAATCTCTGTCATCTTTAAAGTCCTGAGATCCCTCTAGATATCTCTCTTACTCAAAAGGAGAATCTAAGTCAGGAGCAATGTCGCTCATGTCGTTGATATCTGGGGACCTGTTGTAGGTACGAAGGCAAATTCCAAAGAATAAATGATTCTAAGGATGATTATTTATATGGTATGATCATGAATGAAGAATAAAAGAATTTCTGAGTAAAAGAATCTATACAAGGAAAGAATAAAAAATATTTCTTCAAAAAGATGCATTTTATTGAAATAAAAATTCTGGACACAAGCCTATTTCACAAAAGGTTTCTTATTGCCTCTAGGCTTAAAGCAGCAAGCATGTTTTGAATATTACTCTAGATTAACCTTAAAAATACAAGGATCTCTTCCACAGTCTCGTTGTTCAAAACACTCCCAAGTATGCAAGGGCTTGGAAACTTTATTCCTCTGTTCCCTCTTTAATGTTCAGACTCCCCAATATACCCTTCGGGCTCTTGACTTCCTCCAGGAATCGCAACTCTCTTGCCCCCACTTTCAACTATTGCATTTACTGCTTCGTCAGATTAGGTTCTGAGAAATCGTCGAACTTCACAATCCCCATCTTAATGAGTCTCTTAACTACTTTTTTAAAAATCGTGCAATTTTCTATAGAATGCCCTGGTATTCCTGCATGGTAGTCACATTGAGCATTGGAATCATACCATTTGGGGTGTGGGGGTTATAACGGCTTTAGATAAAATGGGGACACCATTGTGCATCGAATAAACTTTGATACAACTCCTTGTACGTCATTGGGATTGGCGTAAATTGGAGCTTTTCAGAGTTTTGCTTTGTGCCTGATTCCTGCCTTATTGAACCCTGTTGCTCAGCAGTAGTTACTCTTGGTTGGCTGACAGTGATTGCCATTGAGTACCTTTTGTTATATGTACTCGTATTATTCACCTCATTCTCTTTCTTCCTTGGAGCTGGCTTTCTAGTGTTTTCCCCTGCTTGAATCTTGCCACCCATTATGGCATTTTCAATCATTTCTCCTGCCATTACTATATCTGCAAAGCTCTTTGTGGTACTTCCTATCATGTGAGTAATGAATGGAGCTTTCAAAGTATTAATAAAGAGCATTGTAGTTTCCTTTTCTAGGAGCGATGGCTGAACTTGCATGGCAACTTCCCTCCATCTTTGCGCATATTGTCTGAAGCTTTCATTTGACTTCTTCTCCATATTTTGCAAAGTGATTCTGTCAGGCGTCATATTGTCACATGACTGTATTGCTTCATGAAAGCTTGCGTGAGGTCTCTCCAAGAGCCAATCCTAGCATGGCTTAGTTGATTATACCACCTAGATGCTGCCCCAACCAAACTATCTTGAAAACAATAGATCAATAGCTGATCATTGTTAACATAGCCAGTCATCCTTCTACAAAACATGGTGATATGGGCTTCAGGGTAGCTAGTCCCATTATAATTCTCGAATTCTGGCATCTTGAACTTATGAGGAAGCACCAAATCTGGGACCAAACTCAAGTCTTTAGCATCAATCCCATAATGACTATCAGCATTCTCTAAAGCCCTAAACTTTTCTTCTAACCATCTGCAACGGTCCTCTAGTTGCCTCGAGGATTCACTTCTTATTCCTTCCCTCTCGAGTATGTCTAAATCGAGGATGACAGGATTGGCAGGGTTATCTCCTAGGTTAGATCCTGAGCCAACTTGGAAATTCATGGGCACCCCAGTATCAGCTTTCCCTTGTTGAGGCCTAATTGTGACAGATGGCCTTTGTGGATGCACCTCAGGTTGGGCTTGTGCATGCAGTGGGGTAAAACCCAGAGGATAGTCCTCATTATCCTCTCTAGTACTAGTCATGAGGCCTTTTACTTTGTCCATTGCCCCAGTCAGTAGTTGAGACATCTGAGACATCATATTCCTCTGAGCTTCTATCATTTGTTCTCTCATATCCTGTTGCATCTTTGCCAGCTGCTCTTGCAACTGGTCTTGCATGTCTTTTTGGAGCTGTTCAAATCTTTGATCCATGTTTTTTGTCTTGGCGCGTGTACCGTAACGATGTGTAGTTTCCAGGTTAACTTTCTCTCTCACTCTCTCTGTAATAACCTTAACTAATTAGAGTCCTTCTATGGATTTGAATGCATATGATGCGATGTATGCAAATGCATGAATGCAACAAAGATATCGATTCTGATTCAGTTTCATTTAGAAAAATTTATTTAGAAAGTAAAATTCTTTACATAAAATGGATTACAAATACGCTTTCGCCCTAAGGCCCAAAACTTTAACCCTCCTAGACAATAAGGCTTACTCTTGACCACAATCTGACTGTAGCTCATATTTCGTGCTCAATGTATCTACCTATACTGCCAGGGTTTTTAGATGGTTGGCTACCTCTCGAATCTGAGCTATGGCTTCTCCCATGAGATAATCCCTATTTCTTACTTGATCTTGAAAATGTTGAAGCTCTCCCTTCCAATGTCCTTCTCTTGCTTCAAGATGCTTGATCCAAAGTTCACAGTTTTGCAATATCGACTCCAACCCTTCAATCTTACCCTTCATTTCCTCGATCTTGTTCAGACTTGACTTTATCTTGATCGTAGAATTACAACTTTGGTGGAGATGAAACAATCGTCCAAGTTCAGCCACTTTAGCCTTTAATCCACATTTCTCCTTCTGACTCTCTGCCAACCTCCTTTCTAGGGCATGGTTTTGTGTCTGAATTTCTTGACACTTCCTCTCCTATTGACCAGCTTTAGCTTTTTCCTCTTGAATCTCATGTTGCCACTGCTCCGAAGTCTTCCCTAATCCTGCTATTTTTATCGACAGCTGTATCTTCTTGTATTCTGTCTTCAAATCATCTCGATCTTCCTCTACCTTCCTCTTCTCTTTTCTTACTTTTTCTGCCTCTAGCCTCTGAACATCCATGTCTAGCCTCAAGTACATTTTCTTTTCCTCCAAATTCTCTATCCTCTTTGCAAGCTCGAGACTCTTACTTTTCAAAATCTTGTTTTATAATCTCTAACTCTGATGGGACCACTCGTAAGTACGCCTCCATAGTAGGTACTAAATCCACCGTCCTAAAAGTGAAACAATTATAGGCAGGGTTCCTAAACTAAGTCATAGCCCGAAACAAATGCTTATCCACCTTAACATCAAGTAAGTAGGGTAGATCACCATAATTATGGTAGAACAACTGCTTAGTCTCGTCATCCCATTGGGCCCATATATCTTCCAATTCCTGGAGGTCATTCTGCGCCACACTGATGCAAGTGAAGTCCCACCATTCCGGTGTATATCCCTCAATGATACTATCTCCTTTTTCTAACTCGGTATCCTCGGACCATGCATAGACTATAGCGTTGTCCTCCACTTTATCAAGAAATTCATTCTCCATAACAAAACTTTCTAATTTAGAAATCGAACCATGAATCGACACCTTTAAATGTTGAATGACATGCTATGATAATAAAATAAAATTGGCCAGGGTCATGTATATAAGACACAATTCAAAGAGAATAAACAAGCACCTACATGGGTAATTACTATGGGTCAACATAGTTCTACCTAAGGCGAGTTCCTAGGGTTCACTATATGTGTTTTTGGTTCTAAAGGAAAAAGGTACCTGAACTGGCAGATTCTTCGATCCTCACCCATTATAGGCTCATATAGACCGAGTTCAGTTCAGGGGGACACATTTCCCTATGGCCATGCAGAGATGAAAATCTCACGGAGACATAGGTACGGATGTATCCCGGAAGCGATCCACTAGCCCATGCGGAGGTGAAAACCTCATGAAGGTGTAGCTTCTCACTCCCACTTAAGGGTGTGACCACAACGGTCATGCAATGAAATGTGTGCGAGAAAAATAACAATCATATGCAACAAACACATGCAAAAAGATCATAATTTTCAAATTGAATTTTCCAATTTCGATAAAAGAATAGAAAATAATCAATTTTACGACTTGACTCTCTTTAGGCTCCCCAACGGAGTCGTCAAGCTGTCGAAACCATTTTTATATTAGAAAAAGGGGGTCGACTTAAAAAAAAGAAAATGGGAGTTGCCACTAATCCCTTTTTTACTTAGGTGTGATCGGATCACCTTATAAAACATTTTATTTGGAAAATATTGATTTTGGCCTATGAAATTCAAGAAAGTGGGTTCGGGAGTCGGTTACGTACGAGGAAGGATTAGCACCCTTGTAACGCCCAAAATTGGTACCGAATTGATTAGTTTTTTGTCCTAATGTCGAAAATTCGAAAAGATCTTAAAACATGATTTCTTTAAAAACTTGAACAATTTGAGTTGGAACTTGAGATTCCTTTGTTTCGAAAGAATACAAACATCACATCCAGCACGTTAAGACATGATGTTTTAAACCTTCGTAATCAAAATTATCTCATGATTTACAAAATTCATTAAAAGGATATTTAGTTATTTAGTCAAACGAAAAATCGAAACTCAGCACGTTAGGGCACTATTTCTCGAATTTCTAAACACAAAACATTGCCTTATTTAAGAAATTTTTTTGGATAAAATGTGGCAAATAAATAAAATATAAAAAAGAATAAAAAATCGAGGAAACAAAGATTAAATCAAAATAAAAAAAGGTTGAAAGACGAAGATGAACGAAGAATAAAATAAGAACAAACCGTAGAAAATAAGAACGCAAGAAAGAGAGAAATTTGAGTGAATGCTCTCAAGAATTCTTATTGTTTCTCAAAACTCAAGTGATTTAGAATGAAGGGAGAGGCCTCTATTTATAGTTGAGCCTCCCCAAATCCAACGGTACAGATCAATTATATCAACGGCTAAGATTAAAGGGTATCTACAAATTAAATCTCTAAGATTACAAAATCATATCTTCTTAGATTGCATATCACATCTTCTAAGGTTGCATATCATATCAAGATTGCATATCATATCTTCTAAGATTGCATATCATATCTAAGATTGCATATCCTTGAAAATTATGTTTCCATATGCGTCAAGCTTGTAGATGGACCCTCAATCTTCTCAAGTAGTAGGCCATTCTGATCGGGCCAAATGATATATTTTGTAATTTTGGATTGGACTTGGACTTTGTTTTATTTAATTTTTTTTGTATGAACCCGGGCTAAATTGGTCTATTACAATAATTATTTAAATATTTCGTTTATAGCATACAATACACTTATGGGCCTTAAACTGACCCTACGCGACGTAAAAATAGTTTAGGAGCATTCTAAGATCAATTTGAAACAAAATAGAAATATTTGGAAAAACTAGAAAATTTTGTAACAGGGGGCACACGGCCGTATAACATAGCCTAGACCGTGTGAACATTTGAAATTTGGACACACGGTCGTGTCCCAACCCATGTGTTAACCCATGTGAGTATTTGACATAAGGCCACATGGTCGTGTCGTAGGTCTGTGCCAGACCGTGTTACATATTGACTTGAGACACACGGCTGTGTCGCAGGTTGTGTCTCAGATCATGTGAAACCTGTACCTAAAACAATAATGGCACACAACTATATGGTGTGGCCGTATGTGTGCACACAGGCATGTGACAACTTGAGTCCCAGGCCATGTACAATTTAATTTTCCCCTAAAACAAGCTAAAACGCTTACCTTTTCTTGCATAAAAAACCATACTACTTTCCATCATTTTGACATGACCAAAACACTTAAAACATACCAAAAACATACTAAATCAACTATCCTATAAACCTAACTAATATGCCACCAAAAGGCACCATAATTCTTACATAAAAAATCAATCCAAGCAACATCTCAAGTTCATTAACTAAGCACATATCAAACATACTAAAACAATTTCAAACATGCATGTCATGTAAACTTGGTTTATCTATCATTACAAGACATGCATAAGTATTTAACAACCTACCAATTTATACCATTAATTACAATCCATTAGCTATAAACATTAAGGCATACATAAGCTTGGCGCCACTCAAACATACCAAATTGCCAAACTACAATCAAACCCTATTACATACCCAAACACACATATATCATTTAATTTAAATGTCCATCCAATGTACTTCATTGGTACCACAAGTTAACATCCAAATCAAGTCAAACTCAAATTCCATAAATTCATACTTTAAAACTTACATCATGCATCTACCATTTAACCACTTCATTGACACTTCAATAAACCAAAAGCCATCAAAATCACAACACATTCACAAGTAACCAAAATCCATACCTACATATATTTACTTATAAGCCAACATCCAGACACATTAGCAAATAATCTTAAACCACATCATATTGATAAATAACATAAAAAAAAACTCCAATTACATGCCATTTATAACCATTATCCTAACACAACCAAAACTATTAATATGACGAATAGATAGTTTGATTGTGCTCTTATGTAATTCCAACAGGTCAAGCTTTCTGATGATCTGCAGGGAAAAAAAACAATTATCATAAGCAAATAATGCTTAGTAAGCTTGTATAAATCTTAAACTTAAGCTTACTGAATAGGCTTAATTTTATAAAATTCATAAATAATTCCTTTGACATGCTTAAGATATTTATCCATTTCCTATTACAACACCAAGCTCACAAGTCAGGGAGTTCAATAATGAAACCTCAAACATTAATCCATATCAAAGAACATATAATGGATGCAAATCTATATACATATCATTCCTCGCAACTCTAATATGTAACATTCATACCTTTAAAACTTTTATGTCAAAACATTCCATTCCATCTATTATAGTATCATAACATTTTATATAATTAATTTCATTTATTTAAGCTTTTATTACCCATTCATATTATGGAAAGAATTTCACTGTATAAATCATTCATTCACATAATTCAATCTTTATCTTTTCAATACAAATACTTACATTACATTTCCCATTTATATACGTACCTTTTTACTTTAACCCTTAATTGCCCGTTGAACCAAATAGAATAACACCAAATACATGGGAACCATGCTCACATAAAGTGTGCCTGTACATGTAACTAAATTACCTAATTACCAAATTAACCTTTTAAATTAAACCAAATTTCATCAAATGCCAAGCCATAATCGTCCACTAAATTTAAAATAGGTAGAATTATTACTTAAGGCCTTTATTTCATGCTTTTACTCCTATTTAATGCAAATAAGCTTATAGTTATGAACTTTTGTAGCCTTTACAATTTAGTCCTTTTTACTTAATTAACTATTTAAACTTTAAAATTTCTTAACCAAATTTTAATATGACCCTAATAACGCTTCGTACATATTTAATAAAATATTTATGGGATTGATTTATAGAAAAAATATCATGATACCTCCTTTTCTAAAACCACTTGACTTTAGGGATATTCCATTTGAACCTAATTATTCATTCAAATAACATAAATTATCAAATCAAAATTTATTATAATACTATATTTTACTTTTAAATATTAAATAATAATATTTACGAACTCGCTCGTCGAATTTGTGGCCCTGAAACCACTATTTTCGATACCACTAAGAAACGGGCTGTTACAACTAGCAATATCCCTCCCATCGCTAGCTGACCTCAACTTTCAGTTCCTTGGACGAATCACCGGATAGAGATTTAGTTGAAAGCATGCTTGAATCTGATATTCCTTTCGCAAGTCCTACTCATCATTTGCCCCCGACGCCAATGTTCTAACACGAATTCATAGGTGTGGCGGCTTTGTTCGAGAGTGCCCAAAAGGTCATAGTTGCTGCAGATTTGAGAGCACAAACCAATAGTAGTGGTCACAAGGGATTGAGATTCAAAGAAGGGTCTTCACATGTTGGGTAGAGTAGTGGCCATGGGTCATCCTACCGCAAGCCTGAAAAACAGCCCATTTTCTCGAAGAAAGAACCTGTCTTTCCCCTCCTATTACCCAAGACATCTTCTACAATACATTGACTCCTTAGCATGCCCTTTTTTCCTTTCCATACTCCTTTCCGCTCTTATTTTTTAGTCTGCCATTGCTACGGGCCCCTTACTATTACCTTAGCTCCTCTCACTGCATCTTTCAACACCCTTCTTCATGCTTCCTTTTCAAGAGAAGCCCAAACCTTCTTTTCATAGCGACCTCACATCTGTGTAGGCTAATATCCATTCTTCCACTTTACCATTTAGTGTCATCAGGATTGGGTACTACCCTCAAAATTAAAGGAGATTGTATATTTTTCTTCCAATTCTTCTGGCACTCACAAGACCACTCTATTCAAGCTAGCAGTCTCCCTTACCATTTAGTGTAGGCATGTACTAAAGTTGAGACCAAACAGGTTGACTCTTGATTTGTAATAATTCAGTGTAGCAGATTAAATTAGTTTTCGTGTTTATGGAGATTGAATACAAGCACTTTTGTTATGTTTTAGTCAAGTTTTCATAATTTTATTTACATTTAATAAAAAGTGTAATTTGAGTCTTTTATTAACCTTAGGGGTCGAATGAGGCATGAAAGTGAGCTAATATACTTTGTGAGTGTACAGAAGAACGTTAGAAGGTGTGCTAACTCGATACTGGTCTTTATGTTGTAACACGGAGAATTTGATATCGCAACATAGGGAGAAGAATAGAAGAATTCCAAGACTACATTCAATGTCGTGACACAGTCTGATGATGTCACGAATCACCCCTGAAGATACCTTGAATGTGAGCATACTGCCTTCGATGTCAAGACACAGGCACTAGGGTTTCGCGACACCGATCCTATACGAGAAACACTTATGAGCCAGGGGTGTTTTGGTCCTTACAATCAAAAGTTATATACGAGAGCGTTAGATGACCTAGGGTTGAAGACGACGACAACCCTAACTTTATAAATAGGCTCTTAAACACTTGTTAAAGGACAACTTTTGATATTATTAGTTTCCTTTGTAGAAGTTAGTTTTTAGTTTAGTTTTCTTTCTTTCTTAGGTTATTAGAATTTATTTTCAAGAGATTTGAGTTGGAGAGATCATCAAAATTTATGGATTCACAATTAATACTTAATATAATCAGGTTCTGTTGTAAACTTTATATTGGTAATTTATTTAGCATGTTTGCTCTTTATATTGATCTTATATTGTCTATGGAAGCCATGAGAAACTAATCCCCCTATGGGCGATTAGCGAGTAGAGGTATGATCTATTAACTGTTTTGTAGGGTTACTTAGTGGATTAGCTGTTTGAGAAAGGAAGAACTTCAAACAAATCCTAATCTTGACAACCCTAAGAAGTTATTAAGGTGGGAATTAACCCAAAATTGGTATGGCCTATCCGTAAACACCTTCACCCCAAACTAGTTTGGACTGTGAGGTTGGAAGATAAGTAATCCTTACTAACTCGTTATGTTAGTGGAAGATTGGAAGATCCTTTTAGGGTAACAACTAGTTGATTAACAAGGAACCCAAAAAGGCAGTTGATGGGGATTATAGAAGCAAGCTAATCACCTAAAATCAAGATTTGTTTTACTTTGCTCTTTAGTCTCTTAAATTTTTATCTTTTTATGTTATTTTATTTTTATTATTATAAAAACCTTAAAGATCCTTTATTTATGTTTATTTGTAATATAGTTTATTTAAAGTACTAATTAGATCTATTAGCGTTTAGGTTAGAATTAATTTAGTACTAGACTTCCTTGGGTACGATCTTTGGAATACTTACGAAGTGTTCTATTGTAAACAAGGTATATTACAACTTGACCTATATACTTGCAAACACCGCTTTAAATTCCATATATTTTGTAGTAGTATTCACACTCTAGATGTTAGTACTTCTGAAGGTGGTCAACTCTAAAAAGGCCTTTCTTTTTAGTAAGCAGTCTCTTACCCAACTCCAACAATCATATGAAACTTCTATTTAGTGGACTTCTGAACTCTTAGAATCTGCCTTCTCACGAGATTCTCAATGTCAATTCCTAGAAACCCAAATAAAAGAGTTGGAGGAGAGAGTTTGCCAGTTGGAGATCCTTAAGCAACAACACATTGTCGCTGTAGAGCGCATCCAAAAGGAGAATAAAGAGGTACTGGCAAAATTCAATGTGGATACTCAACAAGGCATTCAAGACTTTTTGCCTAGGTTAAGGGCTAGTCTGGTCCTGCATACACAGGTCATTGCAGGCCCTCTTGACTTAAGTCATGTTAATTTCAACTGTATTCGCCAATACGCCCAAGTTGATCATAGCTTTGATGTTTACAACCCTTCCGGAGCTAGCTGAGAGGAATTTTATATGGGGTGTAGGGTGTTTGGACAACTTTTCCTTGTTAAAAACTCAGAAGCATCCCACCCTGAATTTCTTAGGGATTCGACACTAAGGAAAAGTTGATTATTCATATTGTAAAAAAAAATCTCCTATTTTGTTCTAAATAAAGATTTTCCCTATTCTCTTTCCTCATCATTCATACACGACCTTTTCATACTTCTCACAACTAAAGTACGCTTAATACAGACTTGATAATTTGCAAATTTGCACTCACTTCCATAATACACATTAATCTCATAAAGTAGTCTGAGGGATCAAGCCAGGGTTACTATGACATGCATACAAGGGCTATTTTTCCAATTATGTCCAGTGGATCGACTAAATCGAAGCTATGATACCACTTAATTTTTAACACCCTCTACCCGACCCGATCACTATTCAGAGTAGAGAATGCCACATAGATTTGAATGACTTAGAAAATTTCCTATTTCTATCTAAATACATATTTAGACTACTTGAATTTGAAAATCTAACTGAAATTACAACCCGTATTAACTGGTAATAAATCTCCATGACATTAAATCTGACAGACAGTTATAAACTTTAGACAAAGGTTTGATAACATATACATAGGCAACTTAAACCTTGAGGCGAGGCCTCTACAGGTGCCCCTCTATACACATGCACAACTGTTGCATTTTACCTAGCTCCGAGTGAAGTCTGCCTTGGTCATTCTCTATTTCTGAATCTTGAACCAACTTGCATTTGGACAGAAAACTTATAAGTTCGAGCAAACTTAGTCAAATTCATATGCAAAATTTAAGATTCTAATAATCGTATTTATTAGTTCTGGAGACCGAAGCTTGGCGACTACTTAAGTGAATTCTACATCTATGGTCTTTCTTAGAGTTCAATGTCCTCGTCGCCTTGGAGTACTAAGGCTTATTAGCAATGCAAAGACTGGTGTTTTGTCTAACATATATTCAAATAAGGTTTTTTAACGTATGCAGTTCCTACCTTAGGAGCTCAATAAAATTATTGCCTTTCTCCTTGGCTAGATCTGCCCTCCGCTATCTCCTATCCTTTGATGGACTTTGCTGGCCATTCGGCCTTGGGCATATACTTTCTCTTAAGAGAACCGATCCAGCCTATTAAACCCTTCGATTAACCTTTTTCCATAATCTTAACTTATGGACAGATTGCATAATAGTGCATAATTATTCTTACTTGTTTAATTTGCATGTGTTCCGCAGCTTCCTCGACGGAGTAGTATATTGTATGCTACGAGTACCTCTTTATTTTAAGAGTCTCTCTTCTTTTCCACTCTCACTAGGCTGAGAACATAACCTTGGTGTTTCTCTTTATTTTGGTGATCTACCTCTTTTGACATACCAACACATTTTTTAATGTGACTTATTAATCTAGTTACCTACGAACTCCACTTTCACCCTTGGTATTTCTCATGAACCATTGGCTTTCCAATTACAATCCCCATGTCTCTACACCATGGCATACTTCGTCATGTTATTGTCTTAATTTTTTATCTCGTGTTTAGCATCTCGGTGAACTATCTCGTGTTTAGTGTTGTGACAGACTAACAAAGGATGCCATAATGTCTTTCAGCCATGGTCTTAATCCTATTTAGCCATTTCTGGCGTATTTTTACATGATGCCATGGTGTCTTCAGCTATGGTCTAACTCATCTTCTACCATGATGCCATAGCATCTTTTAGCTATGGTTTTACTCATTTTCTATTATGATACGATATCATCTTTCAGCTATAGTCTTACTCATCTTTATTATGATGCCATACCATCTTTTAGCTATGGTCTAACTCATTTCTAGGCATATAGCCTCTGATCGATCTCATGGCCTAGCCATGATATTTTATTTATCACCCCATTGTATTCTATCCATCCCTCCATATGTCGTCCTATACCTTGATGCTTGAACACGACAGTGCCCCCTCTGTAACGCTTAGAGCTTTGCTAATCATGAGTACACACAACAATACCATATGATGGTATCTAACAGAATCACTCATTTTTCCCATCTTAACTTCGTCTAATCCCAACGAAGACCCCTTCTCGTATTTGATACGCAATACATAAATTGCATAAATGAAGCATCATCAATCATGCCTACTGAACTAAAATTGTTGATACTTCTAGATCCATGCAAGCTTTTGATATGCTTAAAAATTCAAGATTGGAGTGCAAAAACTCATCTTATTTTCTCACCTCCTTAGGTTAGATTCTCCAAACGCTAGAGCCTCTTTCATTCTGATAGCTAAGCATGACAACAATGTATTGGTTAAACTAAAGGTGTTTAACCCTTAAGACCCAGATTCCAGAAGTATCCAAAAACTATTAGTTTTCTAACTTTACCTCTTTTCTTCATTCCACAAGTTTAAAGTGATAAGGAAACTTACCAATTCCCAATATTTCCACTTTTAAACTCAAATTTGCATGATGGTTGCAACATGCAGAACTTGCTGTAATACATCCTTTTCTTCTTCAGGGAGACAAAAGAAAATGATGCTTAAAGAAAAAGGTTTGGAAGAAAATTGAGAGAAATTTCGTTCCCATACACACCTATATATACTTCATTAACACAGTCTCCACAGATTATTGTCGACACTCAATTCTAATTATTATATCTCCCATTTTGGAACTAGCTGGTTATATCCTAACTGAACTAGGGTTGAGATACAATTTTTTAAATTTCAGCCACTAAAATTTTTTATTTACTTGATGGGGCTCGACATTTTACTTACCTCTTAATTTAGTATTAATTTCCTCGAAATTTCCTTTTATGTCTAACTTTAGAAGTAGACCCCGATTGTACATATTCTATACTATCAAAATGGTCATTATTAGCTATCCTTATTATCTTGGTTCTAACTATTAGCTAGCGTAATTCTTTGAATTTGTTCCACTAGAGTAGTGGGTTTTCCTATCCACCATTCATAGAGGGTATTAAATCGAGGATAACGCTAAAGTTTTTTTTACAGGCCTTTGGTTTTTTCCTAGTACCAGACATTTCCTCACACAAGACACTCTAACGGACGGATACATGATAGTCCTATTTCTTTTACAGACTTTACTATTATTGATCTATCAAGGGTTTAGGAAAAACCCTTCTTCTCGACAGTTGCTAGGATCATGTTCGGAGACTTGAACAGTTGGTTAGGTATTGAATCCAAACTTCCCCAAGACGCTTGGTTACTTAACCCAAGGCATTAGAAGGAGTCATCAACTTTTCCCCTCAACCCTCTATTATTTGAGTTCCTTTTTTAGCTTTAAGTTTCCTTTTTTCATCTTTCTCATTTTGTTCTTCTCTTCCTTCATAGCGGTTACCTACTCGTTGTAATCAGTTTTCAAATTCTGGGCAATCCTTCACCTTTCCTTTCCTTTGTCTTTTACTATACTACTATGTTTGAAATTACTCTTATATCAGAAGGAAGGTCACAGGCACTGGTTCTTGAAGTCAAAGGCGTCGCTAAAGGAACATTATCGCTAAGGAAAAAAATGCTCCTCTATTCCAAGAGACGATTACTTCAATGAAGACGCCCATATACAATTGTCTAACTAACACGAAAAAGATGGTACATCATTTGTGGCCCGGAGTATCCACCTAACTTTACCTACTTTTTTAAAATTACTATGGATGAAAGACATTTGAGTGATTTTGATGAGGATTTCATTCTACCTCTCTACTTATTGGAAGCTGACTTCTATCTCCCTTTATATCCTTTCTTCGGTGCTATACTAAAAGAGTATAGAATTGCGCCAGGGCAACTTACTGGTTTATCCTGGTGGACTTTAATAGCGTACTTATTGCATTACAGTAGCCGTAATGAGCTGCCCATTCTCAGTGTCTTTCAACACTTTTACTAATTTAAGGTCATGACCCAAAGTCCTTCAATTAGGATGGTCCACTCCAGTATTCGCCAAGGTCGTGAACCTATCCTCAAATATTAGGCTACAACTTAGGTTTAAACTATAATAAATTCATTTTGGTGAAACACAAGCTTTCCCGTTGTTTCGATTTCCCCACAAGATGGTCACTTCCTACCGACTTCACATGCCGTCGATCCCAACTCTTGGACACAGAGATCATCGTGGTGCAAGTGGAAATATTGAATCTAGGTCGGATTCTAAAGTTAGAAAAGCTTCTTACTTTAGAAACATGTTTCGCTACTATCTAGAGGGAAGAAGCCCAAATGGTTGGCGAGCCTCAGATCGCCATCTTGGCATGAGCCCAAAATGGTTAGTATGTCGAGGAGGCATCGTCGTTTGGGGCCGAGAATGAATTAGCCTGGGCTCTCGTTGAAAAATTGAAAGAGCCCACTGATTTCCTTTACTCCATTTGTGTAACACCCTTAACCCATCTACATTATCGGATCAGTGTTACGGAGCATTACCAATCAAATCATAACATTTTCAAACAAAACATTTATTCAATTTAAATTATAATAATCATTTAAATATTTCATTTATAGTATACACTACATTTACGGGCCTTAAACTGATCCTACGGGTCCTAAAAATAGCTTGGGAACATTCTAGGATGAATTTGAAACAAAATAGAAAGATTTGGAAAAACTTGAAAGTTTTAGAAACAAAGGTCATACAGTCGTATGGCCATGCCGTGTAACATAGCTTAGACTGTGTGAACATTTGAAATATGAGCACACGGTTGTATCCTCGTCTGTGTACCAGACTGTGTTACATACTAACTTGAGACACACGATCGTGTCATAAGCTGTGTCTCAGACCGTGTAAAACATGTACCTAAAACAATAATGACATACGACTGTGTAGTATTTCTTAGAGTTCAATGTCCTCACCGCCTTGGAGTATTAGGGCTCACTAGTAATACAGAGACCCTTGTTCTGTCTAACATATTTTCAAATAAGGTTTCTTAACCTATGCAGTTCATAACTTAGGAGCTCAATGAAATTCTTGCCCTTCTCCTTTGCTAGATCTTACCTCTGCTATCTTCTATCCTTTGGCAGACTTTGCTGGCCATTTGGCCTTAGGCCTACACTTTCTCTTAAAGGGACCCGGTTCAGCCTGTTAAACCCTTCGGTTGACCTTTTTCCATAATCTTAACTTATGTACACAACTGTGTACTAGTGCATATTTATCAGTACCTATTTACTTTGCATGGGTTCTACAACTTCTCTGACGGGCTAGTATATGCGTATGCTACGAGTACCTCTTTATTTTAAGAGTCTCTCTTTCTTTCTACCCTAATTGGGGTTAGAATGTAACATTGGCATTTTTCACTATTTTGGTGTTCCACCTCTCTTGACAGACCAACACATTTTGTAATGGGACTTATCAATATAGTCACCCGTGAATTTCACTTTCACCCTTGGCAATTTTCATGAACCGCGAGCTTTCCAATTACAATTTCCATGTCCCTACACCATGGCCGAATTCCACATGTTACTGTTCCTAATTTTTTACCTTGTGTTTAACATCCCAGTAGACTACCCCGTGTTTAGTGTCCCAGCGGACTATTCCATCTTTAGTGTCCTAATGAACTACCAAAGGATGTTATAACGTCTTTTAGCTATGGTTTTAGTCTTATTTAGCCATTTCTAACATGTTTTCACATGATACCATAACGTCTTTCAACTATGGTCTTTCTCATCTTCTACCATGATGCCATAACATCTTTCAGCTATGGTCTTTCTCTTTTTTATTATGATGCCATAGCATCTTTCAGCTATGGTCTTACTCATCTTTATTATGATGCCATAGCATCTTTCAGCTATAGTCTTACTCATTTCTAAGCGTATAGCCTCTGATTGGTCGCATGTCCTAGTAATGATATTTTAATTATTACCCCATTGTATTCCATCCATCCATCCCTCTATTCGTTGTCCTATACATTAATGCTCCAACATTACAGTGTCCCTTCCATAAGGTGCGAAGCTTCGCTCATCACGAGTGCACATAACAACTTTGTATGGCGGTATCTAATAGAATCACCCATTTTTCCCTTCCTAACTTCATCTAATCCTGGTGAAGACCCCTTCTCGTATTTCATATGCAATACATGCATTACATAAATGAAGCATCATGGATCATGCCTATTGAACTAAAATGATAGATACTTTTAGACCCATGCAAACTTTCGACATACTTAGAAATTTAAGGTTGGAATGCAGAAACTCACCTTATTTTCTTGCCTCCTTAGCTTAGCTTTCCGAACGCCAGAGCCTCATTCATCCTGACAGCTAAGTATGACAACCATGTATTGGTTAAACTAAAGATGTTTAGCCCTATCCAAAAACTTAGAGTTTTCTTACTCTACCTCTTTTCTTCAATCCACAAGTTCGGAGGGATAAGGAAACTTACATGCTCCCAATCTTTTAACTTCTAGACTCAAATTCGCACAATGGTTGCAACATGAGACCATTTTTCACTATATCCTCTTCTTCTTCAAGGTGACTGAAGAAGACAATACTTATAGAAAAATGTTTGGGAAACAGAATTGAGAGAAATTTCGTTTCCGCACACAATTATATATATTCCCTCGGTATAGTATCTAAAGACCATTGCCGTCATTCAATCCTAATTATTATGTCTCTCGCTTTGGAACCAGCTGTTTATACCCTAACCGAACCAGGGTTGAGATACAACTATTCAAATTTCGACCACGAAAATTTCTAATTTACCTGATGGGGCCTGATAGTTTGCTAATCTTCTCAATTTAGACTTAATTTCCTTAGTTTTGGTTTAGATAACGATGTCCGGTATTATACGATCTCATATTCCTTCAAAAGGTCATCAAACTCTATGCTTAAATACTCTTCATCTCGATTGATCATAATACCTTGACACTTTTACCTAGTTGGTTTGTAATTCATTTTTAAATCCTTTCAACTTTTCAATGGCCTCAAATTTATGGCACATGAGATAAAATATACATATTTATTGTAATCATCAGTAAATTTTATAAAGTATTGAAAATCTCATCTAACCTGTGTATCCGTTAAACCAAATACATCATTATATATAAGGCCTAATAAATTATTAGCTTGCTTACTTTTACTAGTTAAAGAAGCTTTAGCTATTTTGTTTGACAAGCAAAATCCACATGCTTCATATTTTTCAAAAGCAAGTGATCGAAGAATTCATCTTTATAAAGCTTGGAGATGTGTTTCTCACTTATGTGTCCTAACGAAAATGTCAAAAATAAGTTTGAATTGAGCTATTTGCTTTGAATCTTTTAATATTTATGTTATAAATAAACATATCTTTATCAAAGATATAGAGACTATTAACCAATTGTGCATAACCATAGAAAACTCAGAACAACATTTATTCTTAATAATAATCTCAAAACCTGTTTTGTTTGAATAAGAAATGAAAATAATGTTTTTGGTTATCGAGAGCACAAAATGCAACTCCCTACAACTAATGCATTAACTATTGCTCCATTTACTGCTTGTGGGTCCACATCCCCTTTAGTTAGGTCCTACTCCTTTGTAACCTCTATACAAAAATATAAATATGAGACCTAAGAAATAAAAGTAGATATATTAATATTAATAACATATATACTTAAAGTAAAAGATAAGAAGTTTTTTTAATTGGATATCTATTTTTAATAAAGAAATTGTTTGTTCTAGATTTTTTTTTTTTACATTTTATTAGCTGACACTATATCAAGTTAACTCATGACACCAACAAAATTTTTCTATTAAAAATATAGATATAGATATATATTTTTTTGGTCGTAACTAAGGTTTCCACCATCAATAGCAGTGACTAATACCTTAATCACAAGTGATTTCTGAAAAAGTAAATGACTAGTCATAAAATATGTACTCCATTCCTATGAGCAAAGATCAAACCCTAACAACATAATTAAGGGATAGAGGTGAGATATAACACATGTCATAAATAATTAAATAATATATCAACTAATAATATAAAAAAAATCTACGGGTATTATTAAAAACAAAATTTGAGTTAAATAAAATATTAATTAAACCCAGTAGACAAAATTGGTATGACAAAAAGATGTTTGTACTCTTTTACGTTGTTTTTCTTTTCTTGGTAATGTGGGATTTAACAATGTGATTAGACTTCAAAGCCTCTTATTTAGCCTTAGTTCCCCACCTTTTTTGTCGACATTTGATGTGTGTGAAAATGAATGAGCCATCCAAACAGGAAAGAGAAGAAGGGAGATTCCTACGTACTAAGACCAAGCTGATCGTGATGAGCCACTAGATTTATTGCACGTTACAACAGTTGTCGAGGGTTTTGAAAAAAAAGGAGGCAGAGAGATTACTTGTTCAATAATTCAGCAAAGTCAAAATGGGTTCATATTGGACCCCATTGCTTAAATTGATCACTACAAATGGAAGAATCCTAGCCGTAAAGATTAGAGGGGGCCCACGAATCCAAAAGTAAAGATCATGTCGATGATTTGAATCGTACGGCTGCGAATTGGTGGTGGAGAAAAAAGAGAAAAGAGAGCTACTTGAGTTGTTAGTAGAAACGATAACTGAATGTGGAGGGCTGAGCTGCCAAGGGGACAATTGGCAAATCTTGAGCCAAGCAGCGTTGTGATTTTTATTCTAGTTGGGTCATCCCGAATAAAGATAAAAGATTTAAGGAACAACCTCGCCCACCGTTTTCATTCCCTATGAAGCACGATTTAAAACAATTATTTTGATTAGGGTTGATATAATTAAGTCTATTTTGTTATGCGTTCCACTTTTGTATTTCAGCTTTGTATTTAGAAAAATATAAAATTTTGATAATATGATATTATGATATAGTGTCAAGTCATCGTCTGTAAAATAGTTAATTTAATGATATAGTTGTTATACTATATATCGATAATGACAGTAGGAATGATCGCAAAGCAATAAGAAAGAAAAATAAGAACACGTAGATTTTACTTGAAAAACTCTTTTCGGGAAAAGCTATTAATAGAGGAGGATAAATTCATTGATGTTGAAAAACAATAATACAAGAAATTTTTGGCTATGCTCTATTTTTAAGGGTTAAACAACTCTTTTTTTTTTTGAACCCCATGTGATGGCTTGATGGTCAAGGGTGTTTATCGCCCCAGGTGCGGCCTGGATTCGAGTCGCGCTAGTCGTGTTTGTTGCTCGGGTTTTGTCTTGTTATTGTAATTCAGTAAAAAAACATTCCTTTTTTAATCAATGCATAATAAAAGAAGTATAGTCCTATACGGATTTAACTTGTGCGGCAAGGTCCGTAGATTTTTAACCCTTAGACCCTCGCATCCACAGATCCCCAATTTTGCCTCTGTATTTTATTTTTTTAACAAGTGAGTTGCATCTCGAACTTTTCTAGCCAGATCAAACGCGATATGGGTCACACAACTCTAACAATGGCACAATCTCAAAATGCTACATCATCAAACTTTTACATCATTCCAAAATCAGGAATCAAAATAGACCTAAGTTCAAGTATCAAAGTGGACAAAAAAATACAAGTATCAAAGTAGATCTAGTTATTAAGTTCAAGGGCTAAAATTTGCATTAACCCTTTTGAAGATATCTCTAATTTTTAATTAAAATTATATATCATAATGCATTTTATTTCACAAATATGTTTATTAAAAATTAATATATAACTAAATAAGGTTTTGATTGAATTGGTGAAGTTAAAATATTGAAAATGAATGTTTTGTGTTCAAATTTGTATCTTTCTAGATTTCACATGATTTAAAACGACAAACTTAATGTTTATTATTTCATAAAATAAAGGGTTCTTGTTAACTAATAACTAAGCTGGGACCCGATTGATAGATGACATCAAAACAGTCAATCATTTAAATATAATATAAGATAGATGAAGTAGATTGTATATCAAGATGCAAGTCAAAAAAAATTTTTGGTCTCTTCAATATTTATTTTACAGTTTATGTTTGGGGTTTGTGATTGCCCCTCTCAATAAAATTAGCTCTAAAATTTGAAAATATATTCTCTTTTTAAGATTGTAA
The DNA here is from genome assembly GCA_020496765.1 of Gossypium stocksii. Lineage (NCBI taxonomy): Eukaryota > Viridiplantae > Streptophyta > Magnoliopsida > Malvales > Malvaceae > Gossypium > Gossypium stocksii. The sequence continues at coordinate 70,536,967 of CM035622.1, forward strand.
TATATCTTACTTGTTAATTACATTTTTATATTTAAATATTACCATGACCAGAGTGGAAGGTCTAAGAGCATAAGCACACACAATTGTCTAACATCTATTACACAAATAATTACATAAATTTTAGATGTATGAAATATGTAAATTTAAATTCAACCCCTAAGAATTTCATCTCACTTTCAATAACTTCAATTTGTTTCCTTTTCCTTAACTTGTTTACATTCTTTGTCGTTAACTTGAATCCGTTCTTTTGAAAAGAAATTTTGAACTGTTGTTTTTTGATTAATTTAGACTGTCAATAATGAAAAATATTATCCCTTAGATCAGTTACTCAAAAAAAAAAAAACGATTCCGTAGTCAACAATCCCCATCGACAAGCCTGAATTTGGATAACCTTTTTACCATTTTCATGAATAACAAATCCTATATGGTTGTCATGTTATGTTTTGTTATCGCTATCACGACCATCATACTTGCCACTTCATTTTTGTTTCCAATTTGTTACATCTAATGCAGTTATGTTTCTATTTCCTAAACTAAAAATAATATATACAGCCTTTTTATAAAAATAAGATTTTCAATTTCTATTACTACTTATATTGTTTTAAACTCTTAAATTAAAATATAATACGCGTTTAAGTATACTCAAACTCACATTTTTTAAATTATTACAATAATATCAATTAATTTAAGACTTAATCAACACAAATTTAAATTTAATTGTTCATAACATGAAACAATCGAATATTTCAAAATGATAAATTAACCAATAATAAATATTAAAAATTAGAAGCACAAAAGAGTAAACGTTGTATGCATGGACAGTAAATTCTCATAAATTTTTGTGTTCTATCGTTGAACTTATGGTGATGTTGAAGTTCAAGATTTAGCACGATAAACCACAAACTCAAAATAGATGTAAAAGAAAATAGATAGCATACTTTATTTAAGAATTTGGCCAAGGTGGAATTTAGAGACTCGGGCTCCAAGTGAATTTGTGGAAATAAATAAGTCAGATTCAAATCAAACAAATAGAAATAGAAGAATATGATAGAATGACTCCTACAAAACCCTAGGATAACTTGTATCCACAAATGTCAATGAATGAGTTTGGACCCCCATGAAACCCTTACAAAAAACTTCAATCATCAGTGCTGGAAGACTTGATGACCCATAACTTCGGAAGACTTGAAAGTAAACCAAAAATTAACTTTTACTCTAATAGTATACTTCACGCATACAATTAAAAAAAAAAAAACTCCCAAATTTATTCAATGATTAAAAGGGGTGGCCTAAGGTCCCAAGTTAGAAAAATTTAACAGAAATAATACTCTTGATTAACAATTTAGTAATTATGTAAATTAAACTTCTATAAACCAATAAAAACTCCATGATGTATTCTAGTGAATCAAAAGAAAGCATTAATGTAAATATAAGATGGTAAAAAAGTGTTTAAATTGAGTAAAATTTCCTATAGAGGGACAGCTATGCAAAGTCTCATCCCAACCATCCTTCTTTCTTTTATTTCCGAATTATTTTCGTTCAAATTTATGGACCCGATTACATCCAAATTCAAGTGACTTAATTTTAAGTGATTAAATTATTTATCTTAATAAAAAGTTCAATATTATATGTTGATTTGGTTATTTGGTATACTTATTAAATTAAAAGTTTATTATTATTGTCGAAACCATTTTTTTAAAAGGTTTGAAAAAAACGGGGTCGACTTTGAAAAATGAAAATGGGAGTCGCCACTAACCTTTTTAGGTGTGATTGGGTCACCTTATAAACATTTTGGTCTACGAAAATTTGAGAAAACGGGTTCGGGAGTCGGTTACGTACGATGAAGGATTAGCACCCTCGTAACGCCCAAAATTGGTACCAATTGATTAGTTTTCTGTCCGATCGTCAAAACTTTGAAAAGATTTAAAAAGTATAATCCCTTTTAAAATTTGAGCAATTTTAATTAAAACTCGAGATTCTTTTGTTTCGAAAGAATACAAACATCACATCTAGCATGTTAGGACACGATGTTTTTAAATTCTCGTGACTAAAGTTATCTCGCAATTTATAAAATTTATTTAAAAGGATATTTTAGGTATTTAGATAAACGAGAAATTGCAACCCAGCATGTTAGGGCACTATTTCTTGAATTTTTAAATACGAAAAATATTGCCTCATCTTTTTAAAAATTCTTTTGAATAAAAATATACTTTTTACAAAAAACTATGGTGTGAACAAAATATAATATTAATATATTGCAAGATATATAAACAATTTAAATTACAACATTCATTTACAAATCATATGAATACAACATATAAATATAAAATATAAATCACATAACATATACAATAATTTTTCATGCAAATACAACTTAAAATACCAATATAAATAATCAATTTTCATGCAAATATACAATAAATAACATAAAGAGAATAAAATGAATAAAAAGTGTATACAAAAATAAATCAACAAATTTTAAAAATATAAAAAAATAAAATATAAAAAGATAAAAATAAAGTATTTAAAAAAAGATCAATTAATAAAAGTATATTATATAGTATAATAAATATAAATATCTAAAAAATTTATAATAAAATATAATAGGAACAAAACTTTATAAGAGTTTTTATAACATACAAATTAGATATTTAATACGTAAAAAATAATAATTTACAAATTTACAAATTATACATAATAACATAAAATATAAATATATATGTAATAAAATCTATAATATAAAGTATAAAGTAGTATAATAAATAATAAAATAAAATTTAGATACAATAACATATATATAAAACATAATATTTGATAATAATTTAAAAAAAAACTTAAAATTATACATAATAATATATATAAAAAATATAAAATATAAAATAATATAATATAATAAAGTATAAAATAATATAATAATTAAAATAATATGATATTAAATAAAAAATTAAACTAATACATACATGAAAATAATAAAAGAATATAAAATAAAATATATTTTTTATAGTGAAATAAAAAAAGTTGTACATAGTAATATAAAAATATAATATACAATATATAAAAATAATATAATAAAATATAATAAGAATAACAAATGAATCTTAAATATTTTAATGATATATGAAATTAAAAAAATCAAATAATAATTTATAAATTTTAAAATTATATATAATAATATAATAATAAAATACAAATAAAATTATAAAATAAAGTATAAAATAATATAATAATATAAACATATTCGAAATAAATAAAATATAAAAGAAAAATAAAAAAAATGGAAAAGGATTAAAATAGGAATTAAACAAAACTTTTAGGCTAATAAAAAATAAAGAGGGGTGAATTTTGGACCAATTTAAACGCGCGTTGATCACTGAGGAACTCATTGGGCAAATAAACCCTAATCCTAAAACGACGTCGCTCCTTGATCAGCCTAAAAAAGGCCTTAAGGACCAAAATGGAACAAGGACATAATCATTGGGCCAAATTGAAAAATAAAGAAAAATAAAAAAGGAGGTAATTTAAAAACTGAGATTTTCGGAAGAACCTAAAAAGAAATTAACCCTTTTCCCTTATAAACGCGCGGATCCTTCCCTCGGGTCGGGTCACCACGCGGGTCCCTTCTTCAAACGACGCCGTTTAATGCCTATTAGATTAGACAAAAACGAAACCGTTTTAGCAAGGCTATATAAGCCTAAAAATAAATAAAAAAACATTTTAAAACATTCTTTAAAAAAACAAAGGAAAGAGCTCAGAAATGCTCTCTCTCAAATCTGAATGCCGATGGTCGTCCGTACCACGCGCGGTCGCCTACGGTGGTTGAAAGACCCAAAAACACCACCTTTCAAACCGAAATCAGGTAGTATTTCTCCTTTTTTATTTTAAAAAATATTTTGTGTATTAAAATATCTTGTGTGTTCGAATCAGAATAAAGAAAATAAATCTAAACGAACTATCACCTTTCGTCGGAAAATAAAACCCTTTTTTATTTCTTTTCTCGTATTTTTGTGTGCGGATTTGTCTGTACATGTGTGTATCGTTTACGCGTGGTCTCTGTCTATATCCCCCCCCATTTTACAGATTGAAAAGAAGGCTTTATAGCCTTGGTAAACCACTACAAGTTTTGGGAAAGAAATCTCCGATTTCTTTCCATATTTGCTTGTGTGTCTACTGTTGTTTCTTTCTATCTGCAAGTGGGCGCGAGAATCACGGCGACGAGTATTCGTTCGAGCGCTGACGGTGGCGCGATCCAAGGCCAGGACTGCTGCACAAAAAGGGGCGAAGATCCAGGCATTGATGGGGCGTGACGATTGGAGTACCTGGTTGCGGCGCAAACGGACGCAGAAACCCTAGGGTTTCTGCCATGGAGTTTAGTTCTTCGAGCCAATTGGGCCCCGTGTATTTAGGTTGTAAGGGGTTTAGTGTTAATCGGGTCTGAGGGTGTAATGGGTTGCTGGGTTTTGGGTTTAATTTAGTTTGGGCTTAAGGTCTTTTAAATTGTAAAAGAGACTGTTTAATATACATTTTATTTTTGATTTTGGTTTATTAAGCCCAGGCAAATTTGGGCTATTACAGCTGCCCCTCTTTGCTCATTGATGTGCAATAGGAATCGTGCAAAGACTTATAAATGGACCAAATTTGCCCGGTGTAACTGGATCCTGTCTTCATGGTCCTCAATCTGCTCTTTGCAAACTCAGGATTGTCATGCTAATGTCCTCGATCTGCTCCCCGTCGAATACAGAGATGCCAAATCATCTTAGATCTGCTTCAATGGAGGTCAGATCTGTTATGTTTTCGATCTGCTCCCCGTCGAATACAGAGAGATAAGATCTGTCATCTTGGATCTACTTTGATGTAAACACATGAAAGTCAGATCTTCTATGTTTTCGATCTGCTCCCCGTCGAATACAGAGAGATAAGATCTGTCATCTTGGATCTGCCCCGATTTAAACACCTGAAAGTCAGATTTGCTATGTCTTTGATCTACTCCCCGTCGAATACAGAGAGATAAGATCTATCATCTTGGATATACTTTGATGTAAACACATGAAAGTCAGATCTGCTATGTTTTCGATCTGTTCCCCGTCTAATATAGAGATGCCGAATCATCTTGGACCTGCTTCGATGAAAGTCAGATCTGCTATATCTTTGATCTGCTCCACTCCTGCCAGTGGGATAAGATCTGCTGTTTTATCCTGTTACCCTATCACTTAGGGAGTTAAGGCAAGTCTTCGATCTACTCCACTCCTACCAGTGGGATGAGATCTGCTGTTTTAGCCTGTTACCTTATCACTTAGGGAGTTAAGGCGAGTCTTCGATCCACTCCACTCCTGCCAGTGGGATGAGATCTGCTGTTTTAGCCTGTTACCCTATCACTTAGGGAGTTAAGGCAAGTCTTCGATCCACTCCACTCCTACCAATAGGATGAGATCTGTTGTTTTAGCCTATTACCCTATCACTTAGGGAGTTAAGGCGGGTCTTCGATCCACTCCACTCCTGTCAGTGGGATGAGATCTGCTGTTTTAACCTATTACCCTATCACTTAGGGAGTTAAGGCGAGTCTTCGATCTGTTTCGCTATTGATTCAGGAATGCCAGATCTGTAGTTTTAGCCTGTTACCCTACCGCTTAGGAAGTTAAGGCAAGTGGCCAAAATCTGCTCCATTGCTGGTACATGGAGATAAGATTTTCCAAAATTTGATCTATTACCCTACTGCCTAGGGGGTTAAGATCTACTGAAATTTGTAGTTTCAATCAATCTTGCTACATTGTCTACTAGGGAATCCATCTGTAGAATTGATTTTCCTGAAATTTATGCTTATGCCAAATAATTAAGATGCCATGATCGAAATGAGTCAAATGCTTCCTAATTAAACATATTATGATGCAAAAATGTTATGAGAATAATTCCTGTTTTAGGTGTTATCTCTCATTCATTCATCTGGATTTTATCTTTATTGTTCTTAACGTATCGATCATACTCTGCTCGTATGCTGAATCTTCTCCATCAATTCGGTCCATTGTACCATTCCCCGAATGTTATGACCTGCTAGAGATGTTCGTGAAATGATCCTCTCTTAGGATTGAATCATTTGAATTCTCCAATCATCATTTGGACAACGAAGAAAATCTCTTGAGTACCTTCGATCCTTACTCAATGGGAAATCCTTAAACAAATGTCATGTTTCCGTTTCTTGTATTATCTAGAAATTTCCAGAGTAATATGTAAAACTTTGTTTGTGAAAATATTTTAGTTCATCAATCATTGTTTCAATGCAACATACTTTATGAATAATGGACAACAAACAAATTGATCTCGAGGAAAATTAGAGTTCGAATGATTTATCAACATAATACAAAGGAGATTAATCTAGGAATCTATCTTTGAGAAGAAAGAGAATCCAAAGATAGTAAACAAGACAAAAATCAAATGCCCTAGATATCGTAGCTTGGGCTTCCATATACAAACTCTATGAAGACTGTTTTGAGTTTAACATGTGTTTAGAATATCCAGAATACTTTGTTAATGCCTCGGGATGTAACATACTTCACTTCTCGTCGAATCCGGTATAGCAAGGTCACTGTACTCCTTTCGAAAATTTGAGCAGCCCTTTTCGGGTTTTCAACTCAAAACCCCTTTGGTCTCAAGTGGCCCTTTGCGGGTTTTCACCTTGGCCTCTTCATTTTCTTTTTTCTCTTTTTTCTTTTTTTATTTTTTTTTTTCTCTTTTTTCCTTTTCTTTTTTTTTGAAATAGAAGTCTCAAAGCGCCCTTTGCGGGTTTTCACCTTGGCTTCCGTGAGAAATTCTTGTGGACGAACCCTCTTTATCATAAGTCTGTGTCATCCATTTGATTAAGATGAATACTTCCAAGTTAAGTTCACTAGAGGTATTCAATTCTTGACTCCATCGAAGCTTGAAGGAAAAAAGAATCTCGATTCATAAACCCATGAGAAACGGATTGCCCTAGCAGCAGTCCTGGCTGTCGTTTGACAAACACATAGCTCGATGATGTCTCTGAAGCATCCACAAACTTCATAAATTACCCCAGTTGTAAAGCTGCCAAATGAGCGTAGCAAATAGGGGCCACAACAGATATGGCTATGGTGCTCGTAGGATAGAGAATGAACAAGCTCGCAGATCATCAGCTGAAAACCCAACTTGGTCAGCATGAGCACAAAGGTGAAAATCATTGTTCTTCGGATGGTATACTTTGTTGTCAATGACAGCACCAGCTAGCACATTGTTAGGAGATCCCTGCTGGAAAACTTGGTATGATGGTTTTTGTGCAAAAATAGCCACAAACTTAGGGTTCCAATTCTCGTCAATGTGCTTGCAAGCCTCAATAACTTGATCAAGTCCTTTGTTCATCATTCGACTGAACTGAGACTCGCTATCTCCATCCTTAGAGATAATGACCTGATCAGGCTTCCTCTTCCCTGAACTTGTATAGAAGTCTAAGAGAGCTTCTCTCATGATCTACTTATCCACTTTGTCAGAAACTGGTTTGAAAAGAGAATCTATCATTTCAAGCTTTGGAGACTGTGTATAGTCTAATGCTCTATAGCGAGAAATTGGTAACTATTACTTGAAGCTATCCAATGCAACTATTGATAGCACATCAGACTTCCTAGGAGATCCATGCGCTGCATTCATTCTAAAGATGATAGTTGGAACCCTTGAAAGCGTTTACCCCAGCGTAAACATAAAGAGTAAGTAGTAGCTTTTTATGCCAATTTTTATAAAGTCTCGGTCATCCTCTGTACTTTTTGTTGATTTTTTCCTTTTGGCCACCTTTGATGTACTGTGATAGGGTGCCTAATCTTTGAACGGACTGCAAACCTTTAACATTGTGCAGTCGAAAATAATCTTTTCTTTTCCCTTTTTTCTTTTTTTCTTTTTTTTTATTTTTTTTGATGTCTATTGACTTTGTAATATTGGCATATAAAGTTACTCTCTCCCTCTTAATGGAGCAGTCAACAGCCACAAAGATGATCCATTGTCAGCTCGAAACTTTTGACGAGCACAGGCCCATAACATACATGCCCCATAAGTCTTGACTCCTTAAATTCGGCATTTATAGTATAACTGATGTGATCATGTATCCTCCTTGACAACGTTTTTGAATTTCCATAATAGCCTCCACGAGGTCTTGTTTTGGCTTTCCTGCTATGCGTGTTCTAATTTCACAACCTTCCCTTCCTCTAAGGCTGTATTCTTTATCACTTTTTCATGGGGTAAAATTCGTTTTCTTTCCTTACTTTACCATTTCCAACAAATCAGGAGATATGTTACGATCTTTGTAATATAGTTTCCTACGTCATTAATATCTAGAGACCTATGATAGGCATAAAAGAATGTACAAGGAATGAATTCAAGAATGACTATTTACATATTATGAATGAAGCAATTTGATGAGAATCAAAGAATAAAGAATGAGGGAACATTTGCCCGAATTAATCATGAAAGATATATTTTATTAAAGCAATAATGTCTGAACATGAGCCTATTTCACAAATGAGATCTCGTTACTCCTAGGCTTTAAAGTAACAAGAGTGTTCTGTAGATTACTCTGTATAATTTCTAAGACTACAAAAAGTTCCTCTACAGACCAATTGTTCAAGACATTCCCAGGTTTGTAAGGCCGAATGCCCCACAAGTTTCTTTGCTCAGAATCTAGCACTACCAATCCTCTTCTTATTATTTCTTCCCAAACCATCTTCAACGGTGTTCTTATTTCTGCAATATCCCCCTTGATCCTTCTCACAATACTTTAATCAATTGCATTTACCCCCTTATCACCATGGTCTGCTAATGGGCTCTTTGTACCAGGGGTATCATCAAACTTCACAATCCCCATCTTAATGAGCTTTTCCATGATCTTCTTGAAGCCAATGCAGTTTTCTATTGAATGCCCCTGTACTCCCGCATGGTATTCACATTTAGCATTTGCGTCATACCATTTGAGATATAGGGGTTGTAGTGGCTTTGAATAAAAATGAGCTACCACATGTGCATTAAATAAATTCTGATTGAGTTCCCCATACAACATCGGGATTGGCGTAAACTGGATCTTTTCAGCATTCTGTCTCGTATCAGATTCATTCTTTTGCGAACCCTGCTGCCCTTTAGTTACTGCTCTTGGTTGACTAACCGTAACTGATTTCGAGTTATAACTACACGCATTGTTCACCTCATTATCTTTTCTCATTGGGGCCAATCTTTTAACAGCTTCCCCTTCTATCTTTCCACATCTTATGGCGTTTTCAATCATCTCCCCCGCCATGACTATGTCGGCAAAGCTTTTGTTAGTGCTTCCAATCATTTGAGTAATGAATGGAGCTTTCAAAGTGTTGATGAACAACATAGTAGTCTCCTTTTCCAAGAGCGGTGGTTGAATTTGCATAGCAACCTCCCTCCATCTTTGTGCATATTGCCTAAAATTCTCATTAGGCTTCTTCTCCATGTTCTGCAGCGTGATTCTATCAGAAGTCATGTCAGTCACATGATTATACTGCTGCATGAAGGCCTGCGCAAGATCTCTTCACGAACTGATTCTAGCACGGCTCAACTGATTGTACCACCTAGCCGCTGCCCCAACCAAACTATCCTAGAAACAATGGATCAACAATTGATCATTGTTTACATAACCTGTCATCCTTCTACAGAACATAGTGATATGGGCCTCCGGGCAAATAGTCCCATTATACTTCTCGAACTCTGGCATTTTAAATTTATGGGGAAGCACCAGATCCGGGACTAAGCTTAAATCCTTGGCATCAATCCCATGATGACTACCAGCACCTTCTAAGACCTTGAACTTCTCCTCCAACTACTTGCAGCGATCTTCCAACTGCTTTGAAGATTCTATTACCATTCTTTCTTTCTCAACTACATCCAGGTCAGGAGTGATAGGATTAGCAGAGTTATCACCCAAATTAAATCCCGAGCCAGTTGGGAAATTCATTAGGATTCCAGCGTCGACCGGCTCATGTTGAGGCCTTATAGTGACAGATGGCCTCCTTGGGGGTGCCTCAGTTTGTGCTTGGGCATGAGGTGGGGTAAAACCTGAAGGATAGTCCTCACTATCCTCTCTGGTGATAGTCATAGGAGCTTTCTCCTTATCCGTGGCTCTCAGTAGCTGAGCCATCTGAGCGATCATATTTTGCTGTACTTTCATCATCTGCTCTCTCACATCGTTTTACATCTTTGCCAACTGCTCTTGCAATTGGTCTTACATGTCTTTCTGCAGTTGCTCGAACCTTTGATCCATGTTCTTGGTTTTAGTGCGGGTACCATAAGGGTGTGTAGGTTCTAGGTTAACCTTCTCTCACTTTTACTGTAATAATTTTAACTAGTTAGGGTCTTCCTATAACTTGGAATGCATATGATGCGATGGAATGCAAATGCATGAATGCAAAAGATATCGATTCTGATTCAGTTTCATTTTAGAAAACATTATTTAAGGAACAAAAATCTTTTCATAAAACGGATTACAAATACGCTTTCGCCTGTAGGCCCAAAGTCTTAACCCTATCAAACAAAGAAGCTAACTTACGTCTTTTAACTCATACTTCGCACTTGCACTGCCAAATCTTGCAAACGGCCAGCAACCTCTCGAATCTGGATTATAACTTCACCCATGAGGTAATCCCTATAGCCAATGACACTTCCTCCAATGTCTGTGAAGTTGTTTTAATTATCTTGAAAGAAAGATTGACAAACAAATAAGCATTCTTGCCTCATAGCATGCTGCCTTCAAATGATATCCAACGTCCTCAGTTTTTCTTGAGTGTCTTCAGATTTCTGCCCCTGCAGAGCATAGATAATCCCCACTTTAAAGGTTTTTGAATGATACGGTCTTCTTTAACCTCTTCGTTCACGCCCATTTGTCCAAATCTTGTACTTCCATTGTTTCTGCAACATCCTAGTAAACTCAAGCTTGTCGTTTGGTAATGGTCCTATAGTAAATAACCTTTTTACCATCATAGATAAAATTCTTTCCATCCAATTCAAATTTGTAGGTCTTATGCATTCTGTCAATCACATTTCCTCCAATACCCTTACCATCCACGGGACGACCATCTTCATATGGAAGGGAAATGCTATAATGGTAGAAGTATCCATTAATACTTCCACGCTTCACTTTGAATTGTCCATCTATCTTCCCGTCAAGCAAATACTATAAGTCCTTATAGCTGAACAACTGCTTGGCTTCATTATCCTAATGGGCCTAAATGTCCTTAAACTCCTTCCACTCAATCTGTGTCGAACTGATACGAGTGAAGTCCCACAACTCTGATGTATATCTCTCGGTGACACTATCTGCTTTCTCTAACTGGGTTTTCTCTGACCATGCACAGACGAAAGAGTTGTCCCCCACTTTATTAAGATATTCGTCCCCCATTACAAAACTTTCTAACTCAAAAATCGAACCTTGAATCGATACCTTTTAATGATGAATGATATGCAATAACAACAAAAATAAGAAGAATATGTCAGTGCCATATATAAAAAATATAATAAACAAATACTTTAAAAGGGTAGGTACTAAAAGTTATCACCCTACTACCTAAAGCAAGCACTTAAAGCTCACTACATGAAGTTCGGTTCTAAAGTAAAGGGTACCCAAACCAGCAGATTCCTCGATCCTCAGCCATTATAGGCTCATATGGACCAAGTTCGGTTTAGGGGGATTCATTTCCCTATGACCATATGGAGATGAAAATCTCACGAAGTCTATAGGTATAGATGTTTCCCGGAAGCAATCCACTAACTCATACGATGGTGAAAACCTCACGAAAGCTTAGTTTCTTACTCCCACTTAAAGGTGTGGCCAACGGTCATGTAAATGCAATGTGTGCAAGAAAAATAACAAACATATGCAGCAAACACATGTAAAGGGATCATAATTTTTAAATCGAGTTTTCATATTTTAACAAAATGACAGAAAACTAATCAATTTTACAGCTTGACTCTCTTATTGTCCCCAGTGGAGTTGCCAAGCTGTCGAAACCATTTTTTTAAAAGGTTTGAAAAAAACGGGTCGACTTTGAAAAATGAAAATGGGAGTCGCCACCAACCTTTTTAGGTGTGATTGGGTCACCTTATAAACATTTTGGTCTACAAAATTTTGAGAAAACGGGTTCGGGAGTCGGTTACTTACAAGGAAGGATTAGCACCCTCATAACGCCCAAAATTGGTACCAATTGATTAGTTTTCTGTCCTATCGTCGAAACTTTGAAAAGATTTAAAAAGTATAATCCCTTTTAAAATTTGAGCAATTTTAATTAAAACTCGAGATTCTTTTGTTTCGAAAGAATACAAACATCACATCCAGCATGTTAGGACACGATGTTTTTAAATTCTCGTGACTAAAGTTATCTCGCAATTTATAAAATTTATTTAAAAGGATATTTTAGGTATTTAGATAAATGAGAAATTGCAACCCAGCATGTTAGGGCACTATTTCTCGAATTTTTAAATACAAAAAATATTGCCTCATCTTTTTAAAAATTCTTTTGAATAAAAATATACTTTTTACAAAAAACTATGGTGTGAACAAAATATAATATTAATATATTGCAAGATATATAAACAATTTAAATTACAACATTCATTTACAAATCATATGAATACAACATATAAATATAAAATATAAATTACATAACATATACAATAATTTTTCATGCAAATACAACTTAAAATACCAATATAAATAATCAATTTTCATGCAAATATACAATAAATAACATAAAGAGAATAAAATGAATAAAAAGTGTATACAAAAATAAATCAACAAATTTTAAAAATATAAAAAAAAAAGTTGAAAAGATAAAAATAAAGTATTTAAAAAAATCAATTAATAAAAGTATATTATATAGTATAATAAATATAAATATCTAAAAAATTTATAATAAAATATAATAGGAACAAAACTTTATAAGAGTTTTTATAACATACAAATTAGATATTTAATATGTAAAAAATAATAATTTACAAATTTACAAATTATACATAATAACATAAAATATAAATATATATGTAATAAAATCTATAATATAAAGTATAAAGTAGTATAATAAATAATAAAATAAAATTTAGATACAATAACATATATATAAAACATAATATTTGATAATAATTTAAAAAAACTTAAAATTATACATAATAATATATAAAAAATATAAAATATAAAATAATATAATATAATAAAGTATAAAATAATATAATAATTAAAATAATATGATATTAAATAAAAAATTAAACTAATACATACATGAAAATAATAAAAGAATATAAAATAAAATATATTTTTTATAGTGAAATAAAAAAAGTTGTACATAGTAATATAAAAATATAATATACAATATATAAAAATAATATAATAACATATAATAAGAATAACAAATGAATCTTAAATATTTTAATGATATATGAAATTAAAAAATCAAATAATAATTTATAAATTTTAAACTTATATATAATAATATAATAATAAAATACAAATAAAATTATAAAATAAAGTATAAAATAATATAATAATATAAACATATTCGAAATAAATAAAATATAAAAGAAAAATAAAAAATGGAAAAGGATTAAAATAGGAATTAAACAAAACTTTTGGGCTAATAAAAAATAAAGAGGGGTGAATTTTGGACCAATTTAAACGCGCGTTGATCACTGAGGAACTCATTGGGCAAATAAACCCTAATCCCAAAACGATGCCGTTCCTTGATCAGCCTAAAAAAGGCCTTAAGGACCAAAATGGAACAAGGACATAATCATTGGGCCAAATTGAAAAATAAAGAAAAATAAAAAAGGAGGTAATTTAAAAATTGAGATTTTCGGAAGGACCTAAAAAGAAATTAACCCTTTTCCCTTATAAACGCGCGGATCCTTCCCTCGGGTCGGGTCACCACGCGGGTCCCTTCTTCAAACGACTCCGTTTAATGCCTATTAGATTAGACAAAAACGACACCGTTTTAGCAAGGCTATATAAGCCTAAAAATAAATTAAAAAAAAACATTTTAAAACATTCTTAAAAAAAAAAACAAAGGAAAGAGCTCAGAAATGCTCTCCCTCAAATCCGAATGCCGATGGTCGTCCGTACCACGCGCGGTCGCCTACGGTGGTTGAAAGACCCAAAAACACCACCTTTCAAACCGAAACCTGGTAGTATTTCTCCTTTTTTATTTTAAAAAATATTTTGTGTATTAAAATGTCTTGTGCGTTCGAATCAAAATAAAGAAAATAAATCTAAACGAACTATCACCTTTCGTCGGAAAATAAAACCCTTTTTTATTTCTTTTCTAGTATTTTTGTGTGCATATTTGTCTGTACATGTGTGTATCGTTTACGCGTGGTCTCTTTCTATACCCCCCATTTTACAGATTGAAAAGAAGGCTTTATAGCCTTGGTAAACCACTACAAGTTTTTGGAAAGAAATCTCCGATTTCTTTCCATATTTGCTTGTGTGTCTGCTGTTGTTTCTTTCTATCTGCAAGTGGGCGTGAGAATCACGGCGACGAGTATTCGTTCGAGCGCCGACGGTGGCGCGATCCAGGGCCAGGACTGCTGCGCAAAAAGGGGCGAAGATCCAGGCATTGATGGGGCGTGACGATTGGAGTACCTGGTTGCGGTGCAAACGGACGCAGAAACCCTAGGGTTTCTGCCATGGAGTTTAGTTCTTCGGGCCAATTGGGCCTCGTGTATTTGGGTTGTAAGGGGTTTAGTGTTAATCGGGTCTGAGGGTATAATGGGTTGCTGGGTTTTGGGTTTAATTTAGTTTGGGCTTAAGGTCTGGCAAATTGTAAAAGAGATTGTTTAATAGACATTTTATTTTTGATTTTGGTTTATTAAGCCCGGGCAAATTTGGGCTATTACAATTATAACTTAATCATTTTTGTACCTATTAGGGTTACACACATAAACTAATAAAACGTTTTGACCTCCATCATTAGAGTTTGTGTAACAAAAGGAAAGAAGTTACTAGTGAAAAATCAATTTATTGTTGTGTTCTTCTTCGTCAAATCTAATGATTAATTCCAATTTCACTTCAAGTAATTTTATATCTAAGTGGAATAATAATATTATAGAGATCCTAGAATTACTATATATGCAATGTTAGGTTTTGGGTTTGCATAATATCATGATTTTGAATTTTTATATCTAGTATCAGAGTATAATTATAAAATACATGCTTTCTCATTGAACAATATAATTAAGATATTACAATAAATACTCAACAGAGACACTAATTATTCTTGAGTTTTGGTGTTTGATAAGTGCTAAAAGTAACATGTTTTAACCTCATTTTTAATACGTTTTTGGGTGATTATCCGATGTTAATTATGAATTTTATGCTAATAATCCTTTAAATTTATGTTTTTATACTTAGGAGAACATTTGGGAGCAAAAGGAGCAAAACTTAAAAAATCGAAGTAAGGTAAATGAGCCACACGGGCTGACCCCTTCCACACGGCATGGCCACACAGCTGTGTGAGACACACAGGCTGCCATACAACCATGTGGTATTGCACGGATTTGCACTCTAAACAGCAGAAAAATGCGATTTTTAGGTTTTTGGGGCCTTCTAATATGTATATATGACAAAAAAAAGAAAAGAAGATAGGAGAGAGTTGTCATAGAATATTCAAGAAAAAAACTCGAAAAACATCATTGAAGCCGATTTGAAGCAAATTTCCATCAATATTGAAGATTCCCAGTTGATTTTTGAGGAGATTATCATGAGTTTCTTTGTTTCTTTCGGCTATACTATCTCTTGGATCTTTTTATTTTTAAGCATTAACTAATTTTCTAAATACCTAGGGGAGATGAACCCTATGATGAATTTTTTCTTTTGATTTTTATTTTATGCAGTAAATACTTAAATCTTGTTCTTAATTATGTGTGCCTAATTCTTGCTTTAATATTTCTAAACTATTGATCCATATTTAATGTGTTTAAATCAAAGGAGGAATAAACCCTATTTAAGAGTAGATCTTGCATAATTGAGTGGAGTTGCATGCAATCCTAAAAATAGGACGACATAAATTTACCGAATTAGAGTCAAACCTAATAGGGGAATCCATATATTAAGTTAATGCGATTATAGTGGCTTTAATTAGAAAGAAATTTCAATTAATTAACCTAGAGTTAGTTGCTCTTACTCTCAAAAGAGATATTAGCATAATTTATGGATTTCTACGGATCAAGATACTAAGTAAATAAATTGCATTATTTAGATTTATAGTGACAAATGAAGTCTAGGTGAATTTTTTCTTAGGTATTGTTTCGCTTATTGGTTGTTAATCGCTTATTTTCTTATTTTATTATTTGTCGTGTTTGTTAGTTAATTAATTCAATTAATTTTAGTTTTTAATCAATCACTCGAATGTATTAATTAAATAATAGAAAGACAATAATTACTAGTACTTTTAATCTTCATGGGTAGAATATATTTACTCACCATAACTATACTATCAATTAGTTTTGTGACGCATCAGTGTTTTGCTATGATTTTTTAAGGGTTCTTGCTTATATGTCGTGGCTTATGGGATTAGTTTTTTTACTCTTGCGTTAAATGTGTGAGTTGTTATTGATTCATTCTAATAAAGATGTTATTATAACCTTTTTACATATATATATACATATATATATATATATATATAAATTTTCAAATCATATGATTTTCAAACGTAAGTGTTTCTGTAACCTCTATCTAACATATTTTAAGCAAATGTAATACTAAATACAAACTATATAAACTCAATACCTTAGATTTTGAGTATTATTCTCATGTATTTTTCTTTATTAATATTGTTTATTATTTATTATGATCTAACTTAATTATTAATATAATTATGTTATTTCTCACGTATTACTCATTGATTATTCTAATAAAAAATCAAGATAGATTAAATTATGGGCTTTAAATTATTTCACATAAATTGGTATTAAGGTTCTTGTCTTTGAAATTGAATACTTGAAATTGAATACTTTTAATTTGATATCTATGTGATATATATATATATATATATATAGTTTTTTGCTCACTAAAGTGGCCAAATTAGAAATTTTTCATATATGCCAATTAAATCATGTATGTAAAATTGTCAATGTACATTTAATTAATCAAATACTTATAATAAGAAAATGGATAAATTAATTTTTACTACCCATCAGAATTTCAAAATTTGCCCAATATAGATTATTTATTCTATGAATAGTGAAAATTACGGAAATAAATTAATATTTTTGTTAGATATATATTTGAATATCCAAAGGCAATATGTATATTTGATGAAAATATTTATTTGTCCATTAAAGTTAGTAAATAATTTATGATAGTATAATGCAATATTTACAAAAAGGAGAACTAGATTGACTTGGATTGTTGAGAATGGATTGTATGAAACTATAATTCTACCTCATCCTTATCCCTTTTTAATAGGAGGAAAATTTTGATTTGTCATTTTCCTATTGGAAAGGGATAGGGATGAGGTGAAATTATAATTTCGTACAATTCCTTCTCTGGATTGTTAACTTATCTAAATTCATAAAGTAAATTTAGTATTTTGAGAATTTATTTATTGTTTTGCTTTTATATATTATTTTGTAGCTATTTCTTTTCTTTTGCAAGCCTCATATGTTGCTTTTTTTAACGGGTTCCTTAAATGGCGTGTTCAAGTAAAGTTTCATTTAGGTGTTTTGGAACCTAACTTGGCACTATTAGAATATAAACCGACTGCTATTAATGGCTTATGCAGTGAAGAAGATAAGTTTTACCATAAGTAATGTGAATGATCAAATAGATTGAGCCTTATGTTTTTGCTAATGACTATCGCCAATAACATTAAGACCACAATTCCACAAACTAAAAGTTTTAAAAATTTCTGACATTTGTGGAAGAATATTTTTATTTCGCAAACTAGTCATTCATTGGTACTTTAATGACACGACTCATGACCATGAAGTTTAACTGGTTGAGAGAATACAAGAACATATCATTGAGATGACTAATATTACAATGATGCTAAAAATAAGTTAATGACTTTTTCTTAGCGTGGTTCATTTGAACTCATTAAATTTAAATTATGAGCCGTTTTAAATTAACTATAATACTATTAAAGATAAGTGGGAAGTTAATGAATTGACTAATAAACTCATTCAAGAGGAAGAAAAAAAATATCAACCTTGTGGGTGAAGGAGCTAACTCAGGACTTAATGTGAAAGCCAATAAGTTAAAAAAGAAGAAAAATATTCCTCTCAATATCTCTAATGGCGAGAAAAAATAATGAATAGTAGATAAGGGTCACTTCTATAAGAAAGTAGGACAATATAAAAAAGATGATGGAAATTTAAGCTTTTGTATGTTTCAAATCAAGCTTAATTGAAATTTTTAATAATACTTGGTGGTTTGATTCTGGTTCTACTACTCATGCATTTAACATGATGTAAGGATTCCTTTCAATATAAACCACAAACCTAAATAAGGATTTTCAATATATATATATATATATGGAAACTGTGTGAAGATTCTAATTGAAGGCATGAGGACTTATTATTTGGTCTTGAGTATTAGCTATCAGTTAGACCTATTTCAAACTCGTACATTTAATTTTAAAAAATTAGAGAAAAAATTAGAAAAAAGGGAAAGTATCAAAAACAATCTATAAAAAAAAATTATTAACACTAGTAAATAATAATTTTAATTTTTAGGTTTGGATTTATTTATTTGGGCTATATTTTATTTTGGGATTTTACCAATTTAAGTCAAATTTTATGGGCTTTTGCTAATAAATTGGGCAATCGATTGAATTAGATTTTGATTAGTTCAGCGGGTTTTGATTCTCGGTTCAATACTTTATTCAAACAATCTAGTTTGATTCCAATAATAATGGATTGCATGTATAAACTAATAGAAAATTAGAGCTTCCATAATTAGGATTTATGTAATAAAGAAAAAATATCATGAGGGAGAATCATATTATTCTAAACATCTAGGAATTATTATTTATGCAATATTAAAATTTGATTTTCATAATATCACGATTTTGAATAGATACAATTTCAACCAAAATTCTTACTCTCTTCATGGCTAAGTAATCTATGCAATATTAAGTACTTCGATATTTTTGCTTATCTGAGAAACTGAAATCGATAACAATTCTTACAAATTTGAAGTGCATTTGTATTTTGTTTTCCAGATTTCCTAACAAAAATTCTAACATATGACCATGAATCTTGAAAATGCAGATGAGTAAGATATGAGTATTGACTAAAGCCTACTAGTGAGGAAGTTGTGTTGGTCAAAGAAATCGAGTATAACTGAACTCCACCACCACTGGAAATCCTAATAAGGTTGAAGGGTACATTTACCTAAACATAAGATGTTAGTGTATCATAGACAAAAACTTTGAAAAAGAAGGTTAGCAGTGATATGTCACTATGATATTGTATCATATTATCACTTAGATTTTTTTTTATAAAAAATATAATTTTTTAGGTGATGATGTGATATAATGTTAGAGTATCACATCTTCATATGGATTAAAATAGGTAAAAGTTGTCAAGTTCAAAATCAATGTGGATGAAAAAAGTCAATTTTAGAGACTAATAATCTATTTGGACAACACAAAATAATTAGATGCAAGTGTAATTATTAGGGTAGTATTTACATTGTCTTGTAAGTTCTTTGTAATAATTACATAGATATATTTGGCTAATAGATTGTAATTACATCGTAATTTCCTGTGTCATGTTTTGTAATATAAAGTATAATTACAAATTGTTATTACATAGTTAAGTAATTTATATTTTTAAAAATAGTAATTAATATAAAAATTATTAGTACGATAAAAAAATCTAAATAAGTAACAAAAATTAAAATCAAATCATCGTATGCAATATGTTAGTTTAAGAAAGTAGCCAATAATACGATTACTAATAAAATAAAAAATAAAAATCATATGCATTTTATCTAAGTGCTCTAGCATTCCATAATTGTTGGGTTATTCTCTCTTTAACATTTAACATATACTCATTATTATTTCTTGTTCCTTAACTAAGTTCTTGATAATCTGGATCTGAATTTGTATTATTAAGATTATCAATGCTTCATTCTTCTATATACTTTTCAAATTATGAATTATCTCAATTCCACTTAAGAACGAAGTTATGATGTATGCAACATGTTAGTACAATCCAACTTTACTTTTTATGCCATACAGAGATAATGTTGTTAATATGGGAAATCTTCTTTCAGAATAACAAATGCCCAGTCAACCACATTTCAAAGTTTTGAATGCCTCAAATTAAAAAGTTTACAAGTTGTGTCAAGTGCTTGTGTTTGGCTTCATTCTCTCAAATGGTATCGTACCTCACAATATCTTTTTGTATTTGAATAATTAGCATCTACCACATAATATTTGAGTTTATGGTGGAAACAATTTGTAGCTTTGATTATAAAATATATGCTAGGTTATAATCATTTTTATAATACATAAATTAAGTTTAAAATAATATAAAATCTATAAAATATAACATTTACAAAGTTATTTTTAATACTTTTTTAATAAACAAATTATTATTTTATAATATATAGCATGGATACATAATAAGTTATGCCTATACTTTTTAGTCATAATTTTTTTATAAATAAGTATATTATAACACTTTTATAATATGTAAATTATTTCTTATAATATAATTTTAAAAATATTTCGCCATAACCATCTCAAACACTCAAATATATTCATGCTTACATGAATAAAAAATATTTTTTAAAATTCAAATCAAGTATGAGTGTTTGGAGAGTACTAATTGAATTTGAGTGTAATTATCCATATAATTACTTTAATTCTCACCCTCCTTTAATAATTATAAAGTGTAACTAGGGTGCTTCAATTACACTTATTTTAATGGAACTCGTCAATTATAATAATTATTGAAATATGTTATCCTTTTTATAATTACAAATAATTATATCTAAATTTAATTATCAAATAGTTTTCAGTTATGCATGGGTGTTTTTATGATTGTCTGATATCTAATAACTTTTAAAAAGAAGAATCTACAACTGATTAAATCGTTAAGATTTTTCCTTAAATAATTAGCTTTGAATTCGGTGATTATTTGACTATCTTTCTAGTGGAACCTTGGGTTAAAGTGACTAAGACGAATTTATTGTAGATTTGGTGGGGAGACAAGATAATCTACATCTCTAGTTCTTTACAACTTTTATCAGCAGAGTTAGGTCACCATTTTTTTTTTTTTTAAATATCGTATAGTGAAATTTTAATTTTAAATTAATTCTAATGAAGTAATGATAAGAATGAAAGTTTGAAATTTTAAGTTTAATATAATAAATTTTGAGTTTGTTGAAATATATTTTGATTGAAGTAATCAGATATAATATATTATTTTGTTGGCATGGTTATTAAAATGATACGAGGGTCTAAATATCCACTTATACTAAATATTTTCCTTTGAGATTACGGAAAAAATTCCAAAAATACTTCAACAAACTTATACTGCCTCTTAACCTTTTAATCTATTTATAGTATCTCTATTGCTATAATTTGTTAAGTATTAGAAACTTTATACTTTTCCTAAAATATTTTAGAAATTTTAGAGAATTTTTTATTAATTTAAATTATACTTATACATATATTCAAATTTTTTATTAAAAAATACAACAGTCATGTGGAATGATTGAAAAAATTACTAAATACTTTTAAAACATATTAAAAACCTATTCAACAAAATATATTCTAACAACATATTAAATATTATTAAATTAAAAGACAAAAAATAAAGAACAAAGAGAATGAAAGAGCAAAGAGAGAGCATATTATATTGATCAATCGGAATATTTACAATACTTTTCCAAAGTCTATATTTATAAACATAAGAAGTATAAATGAAATAGAACTCTACTTCTAATTATTATTAGAATTTAAAGTATATCAAAACTTATCTAGATCTTGATAGGCATCCACTTAATAAGATATTTATAGCATTAAAACTATTTTTAAGTTAAAAAAATATTTTTTATTAAAATATATTAATAACAGTTTTCTAAAAAATAAAAATTACAAAATAATTTAAAAAACAAATTTTCCATAACTATTTTTATTTAGAACAATTTTATTTTTTTTTCTAACATTTCCAAACGTTAATAACGTTCTGTATTTCTTTAGGGAAGTAGTTTTTAACTAATAAATTCAAATTAAGTAAATATAGATTAACAACTTTCGATTTAAAATTTTTTTATATAATTTTTAGAACTATCAATGCGTTTCAGTACACTTGAATTTATATTTTTTTGTACTGTCAAATAATAATAATACCAACTAAATTAATACTTTATCGGCGATTTAGAAATGTTTATGTTTAGCTTCTTAAAAAAATTGATTAAAATTTTTAAAAATATTTAGAAAATAATGGATTATTTGTAAAATTTTAGGAGTTGCATATTTTCTATACGTAACCACATAATTATTTAAAAAATAAATACAAAATTTGTTTTATGACGTGTTATACGTGGATTTAAGTGCGATGAAGTGCATTATCTTTTTAAAGGTTTTAGAGGAGTTATAGGTAATTCTAGGCCTTGTATTAAAAAAATTATTATATTATTTTATATGTTTATATAAAATTATGTTGGACAAAAATTTTATGTTATATGTTTAATAAAATTTACAAAATAATACACTTTCATTGGAGAATATATTTATGTATACACTTTTATATTTATTTTTGGAAACGAAGATAATTTTCACATTCTTGCAAAATATCTTTACATTCAGATTTAAGGCGATACTAACATTAATAAATAATTTTGTTGTTTTTAACACAATCTTTCATTAATAATTAAAAGAGTTGCATGCATATCAATGTTGAATTATGGTTATTTGTTTTCAAATTTAAACTTTGAGTTTTCGGGTAAATATCTGATGTTGTTTGACTTAATTCTTATTAAAATTATCATCATATTTAAAATAATAATAATTTTGAGTTTATTATGCTTTAATGTCGAAATTATATTATTAATCAAATCTTAAGACAATCATTGTAATTTTTAATAGTTTTTATAACTTAAATGAATTAATGCATACAATTAATTTATATATTGCACTAGTAAAAGAAATTAATTTTGCTCCATTCTAATTTCTTAAGAAGATAATTCAATTATAATTTAGTAATAAATAAATTCAATAATTGATCATGATAGTAATTGAAATGATAGTAATCAAACTACACTTAAACAAAGAGGTGTGCTTAAGATGATGGACACTCCTTCAAACACTAAATACAAAAGATAAAAAGAGTAGTTTTATACAATTCAATTTCTTTATGTCTACAGAACTTAATTAAACGAAAAATATACATTATTCTTTAATAATTACAAAGTGACTCTACTTAACTTCTCACTTTTATACTTCGAAAACACAATACTCTCACCATTATATTCACTACAACAACTAAAACCACAACACTAGACTTTACTATCCAAATAACATTCTTACAATAATATTATCATAACAACAAATTAAAATACCAAACTCTCTGTACATTCACTATTACAACTTGTGGTATTCCTCCGCGAGAGGTTTTAATTTAATGGCGTTTTACTTGTAAAAGCCGCTAGCTTGGGCGGTGGAGTGAGAACATGAAATAGTTTTAGAAATATGTGAAGTTGTGAGTCATTCATTGCTAATATCACATTAACGCAAACCATATTAAACAGCAACCAAATAGTTATCCAGACATAAATGATTGAAGCACTGCTGTCTTTGCTTTCTCCAATTAAAATCCATAAATAATTGAAGTAAGAAAAGCACATTAAATATCAATGGAGTTCAGTTCCTATGGCCACGTGTCTCTTTTCTATTTCTAGAAACTCTTATACTAATACATTAATTATGTCGCATTCTCGACACTCGAGAATCCTTAATTTAGAAATTTATTTTACACAATCAGCCCTTTCCACCAAATCAATTGAAAACCATTTTTATAATCGTTTTCCTTTCTACTTCATCACTTTTAAGAAACATTTCTAATTATTTTAAAAATTCAATTTAAAAATTGTTTTAAGCTAAATTAACAATATATGCAAAAAAAAAAAAAAAATTCTGAGATTTGGAGAAATATGACATTTTTAAGAGAGAGAATTGGAAAGCGTCTTAGTTAGACGCACTTTCCGCCAACAATAATTTTTTTGAACATTGGCAACGATAAAATTTTTGAAAGGGTCAACTGTAGGTTTTTTTACTATAAATACAAATCCATTTTTCATTCTTTTCACTAAAATTCAATCCTCTCAAAATTTTCTAAACTCCTAACTTTCTCAAGTTTTGCTCTAAAATTTTCGATATGCTTGTTTAAAAAATATTATAGTTTTATCTAATTATTCCGTATAATATTATTTTCGATTAAATTATCACGAATGTCAAACTCTTTGATTCATTTCAACGACAAGTACATTTCCACCACTTAAGCAATAATGGTAAGATGAAATTTTAAATTTCGTTATTTTTAGTTAAGTTAAATTTAAAGTATTTTATTTTTGTAAATATTTAAAATATTTTTTTGGTCTATATAAATAGGCAGATGATTGTGTTTTGGACTTGTCAAAGAGCTCAGCTACCGAAATTCGTGTTTACTTGCAAGATATGGGATTCTTGCATGCGACTCGTATGTTTAAGGATTACAAACTCAATCCTACACTCATCAACGGGTTGGTGGAAAGATAGAGACCTGAGACACATACTTTTCATCTTTTTATGCGGCAAGTGTATAATCACGCTCAAGGATGTAACTTTACGACTCGGTTTACTGGTTGATAGGCTAATCGTCACGGGGTCAATGGTCATTCTCGAAAAAGAGGACCTTTGCGCGGCATTTTTGGAGAAGTTTTTTTTTTTCACAAATATCACAATACGCACCATCGCAACACCATAATTCTACCCCTCTTACATGTACATATTTTGGAAAACCTCCAAAAGACGAAGCTGAGGGTGAAGATGAAGATGACAATGGAGACAAAGATGAGCACGAGGGTGGAGGTGATTATGAAAAAGATGAGGACGATGGTGGCAATCAAATGGAGGAGCCAACACCACTAGTTGTGTGTAGAAATCATGCTCACACATATCAGCCACCGTCTTGCGGCGCATATTCAGGCCGATGATGCCGATGATGTATTTTTTATTTACTTATTGCGATGTAAATACAGATGACATCAATAAATAAATGGTGAATTTTCTTTTTGTATATTTCTATTATAACTCATATTTTTTTTGTTAAATTGTAATGTAAATTATATGTAGATTTCAACATCTAATTAATATTTGGTATGAAATATGTAACTTTGTATAGGCACCCTTATTAAACTACGTAATTGTTAGTAGACGATGACAAATACAGTTGAAATGCAAGTTCAAAAGAAAGAACAAAATTTTTACACAAAAAGGAAGCATTGTAATCAATTTTATATTATTGAAAAAAATGAATGCTAATGACGTTGAGGCCTCAATGTACCCCTCAATACAGAACATGTTTCATTCGTATGCCTTAGGTTTCTACAGTACTCGCATAACCTCTGTTGATTGTCCCTCTCGCGAATATCCATATTGCTGTGTATATGAGTGAAGTTCGGACGACCTTTCGGGACGCGACGCTAGTTCATATTCAGCACCAACTTGTATGGCATGCTAGCCACTAGCGGCCACATACTCTCATCTGGGACGGGTGGGAATTCAAGACTCCATACACTGTGCGTGCGTTTCAATCTGTGCACATTGTTAATATAAAGCGTGTACTCAATTTTTAAGTTCATAAATGTGGCAATTATATGTGCGCATTAGAACCGAAGTGCTTGGAACCTCCCATAATTGCAAGTTCCTCTTATTAGGTCGATACGATATGATACCCCTAACATGTCTTGGTCGGGCCTAGCGTATTCTGTGACTCAAAATTCCAGGTTCCAACGCGAGTGGTACACTACAAATATAATGTTCGCTTTCAATGTATTTCGTCTAATTTCTTTCATGACATTCTTGCACCAAACATGGTTTCCCGCTATTTGTCTAGCATACGCCGTCGCCTGCTTTGGAAATAAAGCAACCAAGCAAAATTATGTTTTTTTTACAATCGAGGTTATCAGCAAATGACGTATCCACTTTAATACGGGTCTTCTTCCTTGCCTGCATATTCTTCCTCCACTGCGTCTTTTTCCTCATCTGCGCTTTCTTCCTCATCTATGCCTTCTTCCTCAGCTACACTTTCATTGTCACCTTCAACCAAAGGGTTTGATGTACTCTCATCGGACCCGATTGTAAGGAGTAAGTCATCGATTCTTTTATACCTGATGTGCTCATCAAAATCTGCACTAGATTGGTGGAAAGTGTAGGTCGATGCCTCCAGTATAAGTGCTTTTTGCATCAGGACATCAATCCATTGTAGTTGAAATCAAACACACTGATTAAATGTCGAGCTCGAGTGTCGAGGTTTGGGTTACGCTTATACCGCGACTGGTATTGGCACCGAAGTTTAAATCTATGCCGAAAACCAATGAATGTCTACCCATAGATGTTTCAGGGACATCATATTAAGAGCTTTGTAATAAACCAGTGAACCTACCTGACAACTATATAATGGGACTTTCTGCTTCAACTTTAGTTTCAACATTAGTCGCAACGATAGCTAAGGATGGACCAGCTCCATCAACCTTGGCAAACTCAACATATAACTCTATTACAGCATTTCAGTTTGAGCAATACGATGATATGACCACTTTAAGCTCTAGCTCGTCTTTTACATCAAATAGCTCATACCTATAAGGGTCAATGGACACAAGATATCTATATTGCAACCTTAAAATTATTCCCCGATTCGGACCCCCACTTTCCTCCTGATTCTAGTCAAATTTAAAGTATTTTATTTCTGTAATTATTTTAAATAATTTTTTTTGTTGATATAAATAGATAGATGATCGTATTTTGAAGGGGGTCAAACATAACTTGTCAAAGAACCCAACTAACAAAATTTGTGTTTACTTGTAAGACACAAAATTCTTGCATGAGTCTTGTTTGCTTAAGGGCTGCAAACTCGATCCTCCACTCATCAGCGCGCTGGTGGAAAGATGAAGGCCTTAGACAGACAATTTCCATCTTTTATGCGATAAATATACAATCACACTCGAGGACGTAGCTTTACAACTTGGTTTATCGATTGAAGGGTTAGTCATCACGGGGTTAGCGATTGTTTCTGGTAAAAAAAACCTTTAGGCTATTTTTTGGGGGAAAGTGTTGAACAAATTACACAATAGTCGGATAGATATGAAGTGGTTGGAAATCAATTTTAGAGATCTTCTTAAGGAAGCGTCCGACATCATTAAAAAATAATACGCCTAAGCATTCATCCTGAGGTTAATTGAGGGCATTCTAATGCCCGATAAATCTCAAAATTTTGTACACATAAGGAGGCTATTACACCTGGTCGACTTCAATAAAAGCAGACAATTAAGTTGGGGATCAGCCGTCTTGGCCACATTGTATCTGGAGTTGTGTTGAGCAACGGAACCAGATAAGATGTCAGTTAGTGGTTGCCTACTCTTATTATAATCGTGGGCCTGGTGGCGACTACCATTTTTACATCCCCGAGTGAACGACCTATATATGTTTCTATTAATGACAAGGTAAAAATCATTTCCTAATAAATATGTAATTTGTATAGTAAATGTTATTTACTTATTATATGTTTGAATTAACATATTACTTTTATAGCTGTAACCATGGGTTGAGTTACGTGGGACTACCTAAATAACTCGAAGATATCCAACCGCTGTTAGATCAACACTTGAAAATTGAGATTAGTTAGGTATATTTTCAAGTCTATAATAATTACGCAAATATTTGTAAAATAATTTTTTAGAAATAACATAATTTACAATTGTGCACTACAATTTGAATAAATGTCGTACGCTAACCCGAATATCATAGAATGCATCCACTGAAATTTTTGGCCAATTAGAGTATGGGGACTCAAAGGTGTCGTTGATAGTGTATGCGACAGTGGAAATATATGAATCGGATTAAGTGATGCGACAGTTCGGGTGGAGGCAACAAATTTCACCATCATCACGAGACATGAAAGTACTGCATTTGCTAGACCTACGGGGAAAGAACGACGAGAGTTGGCAAGATTACCACAAGGAGGACAACGACATTTGGGATAGTAGGATAGAATTCTTACCCATTCCCAAACCCTTTATCTCATTGGACATCGATGTCTATTTGGAGTACATGTTGTGGTTCAAAGTTGCCGACAAGTCGTATCTGCTATCGATAGAGGCGAGGACGAAGAAACTTTGTCAAGAGAGGCAACGACGAACACCCTAATTGCGCAGGTCTGAAAAAGATGCTGTAATGGGTTCGTCACTGACTCTGACCCAACAAGCGCCATCGATGTCAAATCTATATCTTGGTCAGTTCAATCTATTTATTCTTGTTCATTTCACTAACCCTATTTTTTTTCCACAAGCATCATACTATATACCATCGCAGCACCATAATTCTACCCCTCTCGCAGGTACATATTTCAGGGCACCTCCGTTCCCAACATTCTACGCTCCTATATCGATGTCGATGCTAATGCAAATGCCAAGCCTAAAACTAATGATGTACCGTCACCGATGTCGTCATTAATTCTACTATCAATGACTAGGTCAATACCAGCGTATCTAGATTTTGCGACATCTATGGATATTCATCGATAGTGTCACAAACACCTACCATGTAGTTTTGTCGAGGTGGGTCATCGGCGCAACCAACCTATCATGGAGTGGCAAACACATGATGAAAAGCTAGAACGACATCGCACTCAAGCATAGAGGAATGTGATGGAGATGATGACAAAGACAAAACCGAAGGTAGAGATAAAGACGACGATGGAGACAAAGATGAGCACGAGGATAGAGGTGAAGACAAAGAAGATGAGGACAATGGCGATGATCAAATGGAGGAGTCGATAGCACTAGTTGTGTGTAGAAATCCTACTCGCACCCTTTAGCCATCGCCATGTGGCACACATTCAGCCCGACAATGTCGATGATGTATTTTTTATTTACTTATTGCGATATAAATATAGATGACATTAATAAATAAACGGTGGAGTTTTTGTTGTATATTTCTATTACAACTCATATTTGTCTTTGTTAAATTGTAATGTAAATTATATGTAGATTTCAACATCTAATTAATATTTGATATGAAATATGTAACTTTATATAGGCATCCATATTAAACTACGTAATTGTTAGTAGACGGTGACAAATACAGTTGAAATGCAAGTTCAAAAGAAAGAAAATTTTTTTTACACAAAAAGGAAACATTGTAATTAATTTTATATTGTTAAAAAAAATAAACTAATGACGTTGAGGCCCTAATGTACCCCTCAATATAGAACATGTTTCCTTCGTATGCTCCAGGTTTCTACAGTACTCACATAACCTCTGTTGATTGTCCCTCTCGCGAATATCCATATTGCTGTGTATACGAGTGAAATTTGGACAACCTTTCGGGATGCGACGCTAGTTCATATTCAACGTCAACTTGTACGGTGCACTGGCCACTAGTGGCCACATACTCTTATCTGGGACGGGTGGGAATTCAAGATTCCATACATTGTGCATGCGTTCCAATCTGTACACATCGTTGATATAAGGCGTGTACTCAATTCTTAGGTTCATAAATGCGGCAATTACATGTGTGCATTGGAACCGAAGTGCTTGGAACTTCTACAATCGGAAGTCCATCCTGTTAGGTGGACACGATATGATGCCCTTGAATTGTTAGTAGATGGTGACAAATATAGCTGGAATGTAAGTTTAAAAGAAAGTATTTTTTTTTACACAAAAAAGGAAGTATTGTAATCAAATTTATATCTTCGAAGAAAAATGAATGGTAATGATGTTGAGGCCTTAATGGACCCCTTAACACAGTAAATGTTGGCTTCGTATGTTCTAGGTTTCTACAATACCCGCATAATCTCTACTAATTGTCCCACTCTTGAATATCCATATTGGTGAGTATCCAAGTAGAATTAAGGAGACCTTTTAGGACGTGACGTAGGTTCATGTTAGTTGCCAACTTGAACGATGCACTGGACACTGGCGGTCACATACTCTCATTTGGGACATTTGAGAATTCAAGATTCAATACACTGTGTATGCATTCCAATTTCTACACATCGTTGATATAATGCATGTACTCAATTCATCGGTTCGCACATGCAGCAATTACATGTTCGTATGAGAACTGAAATGCTTAGAACCTCCCACTATCACAAGTCATTCCTGTTAGGTGGACATGATATGATGCCCTTGACATGTCCTCGTCAGGCCTAGCGTACTTCGTGACCCAAAATTCCAAGTTTCAACGCGAGTGGCACACCACATACATAATGTTCGCTCTTATTATATTTTGTCTAATTTCTTTAATGACATCCTTGCACAAAAAATGGATGCCTGCTATCTTTCCAGCATACACTGCCACCCGTTTTAGAGATAAGGCAGTTAGGTGAAAGTATGTTTCTTTAACAACCAAAGTTATTGACAAATGATGCGTCCCTTTCAGTATGAGTCTTTTTCCTCGCCCCTTCATCCTCGCCTGTATCTTATTCCTCATCTATTTCTTTGTTGTCACTTTCAACCAATGGGTTCAATGTACCCTTACCGGAACCGATTGTAAAGAGTAAGTAGTAGGTAGATTTGAGGGCATAATCATACGGAAAAACTGTGGGGCTTCTCAATATAATCAGCGTAATTCTTTTCTTCATTTCTAGGAAATCAATACCTCTAACCTTTCTTCTTATTTGAAGGCTGGCACCGCTGTTACGAAGGAGGACTCTCAAGTGGGGAGTGGTTATTTCGATGGAGTAAAAGTGATGCTCTTTTTGAGTCGAAAATAGTTGTCATTATCTAACAATCCATTAATAACTACAACCACTATCGCGCTAACCCAAGTTTGACCTCTACTTCCGTTGAAACATCCGCTCACCTCTTGGGAGACCTCTTGTGTTCACCTTGGTATCAACCTTCAGATAATAATGAAAGGTTAAAGATACTATCTTCCTTGAAATAAAGAAAAAAATTACATTGATTACATCAGAAATCTCTTCGTTTTTCCCTATAATCATGGTATCAATCTTATGTATGGTATATATAAGGTATCATTTTTAGGTACCCAAAAAGCTTGAACTCGTGACCGCAGATAATAGTCAACTGGCCCCCAGTTATACTCGAACCCATGACCGCATCACAGTCGCCGACTAGGACCTCCACCTAGACTTCGACCCATGATCGTATCAAGCATTGTCACCCAAAAACTTGACTTTCCTAGGATGGGTTTTCGAGGTAATGATCCTATCCCACCATGACATATGAAATGTATGTGTTCTAAGGCGCGTTATCACATCTCCAACCCCTCAAATCTACATATAAACTTTCGTGATTTTACCTCTAAACCCTAAAAAACCCTAACCCTAACAATATTAATAAACCTAACAAAATTTTAAAAGAATCCTAACCCTAGGAGAGAGTGTGAAAGTGGGTCTAGCTAGGCATGCTTTCTTGCAAACTGTACAGAAAACGTGCCCATCTGGACGCGCTTTCACACTCTCTCTTTCCAAAATTGACCTATTTCCCTAAATTAAAAGAATAGCCTAAAAAGCCAAAAAAAAGAAGAAGCATATATTATTAATTTAGCCTTGTTTTTAATTCTTTTCAAAAACATAATTCTAATAAATTAATAATATATCAAATACTTTCTTAAAAAATTAAAAATAGTTTTAAAACATGTTTTAAAATTAAAATATTTTTTCATAAAAGAGTTTAAAAATCAATTTAAAAAAAATAAAAGTTGGTATAAAACTTTTAAGAAATTCTGGCTTATGGTATAAAAGTCCCTAAAAAATTTTCGTAAAAAATCAATTAAGCCTTTAAAACAAATAAAATTTGCCAAATAGGACTTTTGATCAACATTAACCTTTACAATGCTAGCATGACCTTTAACGATGTTGATGCTAGTGTGGCACTCCATGTCAACCACAGTTACTGACATCAGCAAAAAAAAAAAATCTTTTTAAATAAAAAATTAAAAAGAATGTTTAATTTACTAGAATGAACCTGGACATACCGTTGTCCAGGTTCATTTGTTTAAAATCTTAAATTTTTTTTAAAATTTTAAAATTTTTTATAAAATTTTAAAATGTTATCAAAAATTTAACTAAAGTTCAAAAAGTTAATAAAAACTATTTAAAATGATCTGAACATATGGTTATCTAGATTTGCATTGAATCTAGACAACCATATGTCTAGATTCATTCAAAACTATTTTTCTAAATTATATAAAATTTAAAAATATTAAAAATTAATTTGCTTTAAAAAATTGATATGTGGGATGTATATAAAATAAAAAATATTTTATAAAATAAATATAAATAATTTTAATTTTGTTAATCATACGTGCAAAGTTTTTTTTTTTTAAATGTATGAATATATCCAATTGAAAAAGTTTATCAATTTTTCATTACGAGTGTAGCCTAAAAGGTGTATCAATTATTTTATAGCTAAAAAGTTTAAATAATTAGATATATTCAAACATTTTAAAAAAACTTTTCACATACGATTAATAAAATTATTTTTATTTTTATTTTTTATGCATCCTAAAAGGTACCAATAAAATTAAAACAACGATAGACATATCAATTTTTTTTTTAAAATTAAAATTTAATATTTTTTAAACTTTATATAATGTAGAAAAGTCATCTTGAATGAATTTAGTCACATGGTTGTCTAGATTCGCATCGCAATATATCTAGATTCGTTCTCGACTTAACTTTTAAATGGTTTTTAATAATTTTTCATTTTTAAGCTTTATTTAATATTTTTATAATTTTAATAATATTTTAGAAATTTATATATATTAAAAAAGTTAAGCTTTGAAATTAATGAAAAATTATTTTTTTGCTAACGTGGCAATTGACGTGGTACTGTCACATCAACAACTGCTGCTAACATGGAGCGCCAGATCAATATTGTTAACGACAACATTATTGTTGTAATGGTTAAAGTTAGTTAAAGAGCATATTTGGCCACTTTTATTAATTCAATGGTTCTCGTAAGGGCTTAATTGATTTTTTCAAAAAAATAATAAATTTTATACCATTAAAAAAATTACATTTTGTATTAATTTTACTTTAACTTTTTTGAAAATTATTATGCATTAATGACGTGGTTTGTAATTAATTAACTCCTTACATTACTTCAACTAATAATTTCAACTTTATGAAAAACTTAACTCTTACTTATTGTAAAAAGTTAAATATTTTTTAAAAATTTAAAATTATTAATGACATTTTAAAAATAAAATAATTAGTTAAAACTATTTTTATAATATTAAATATAACCAACCGTGTATTGCACAAGAAAAAGAAACTAATTTATTTATTTATATTATAATTTAAAAGTTTAAATAAATTAATAGAT
Organism: Gossypium stocksii; assembly: GCA_020496765.1. Lineage (NCBI taxonomy): Eukaryota > Viridiplantae > Streptophyta > Magnoliopsida > Malvales > Malvaceae > Gossypium > Gossypium stocksii. Next base: position 70,570,520 of record CM035622.1, read on the forward strand.
ACTAATTTAATTATAAAATTATCAAAATATATTGTACTTCCATTTATACTATTACATAAAATTTAGAAAAAAAAATTATCAAAACAAAGGCCAGATGTGGGTTATTGATAGATTTGTGCTAAATGTATAGGTTATGGTTGCCATATTTAGGCAAGTGTTGGTGAACTGAGCCATTAGGTAATCTCCACCACCACAGAAACTAGAAACCTCGTTCAGAATATTAAAATGGAACTGAAAAAGTAGTACATCTCTCAATGGTCCAAACTAGGCTAAGTTGGGAAAGTTTTGTCGGGTATATTTTGACTCGTTGTTGAGGTTGGCACCATTCTCATCCGCCACACCATCCCTGTTTTAGTAAATCTAGACAATTGGAATCAGGTTCATGTTGCTTGCTTACCCAAATTCTAATGCATTGGCAATCGTGTATTTGTATAATTTTATATCATAATTATCTTATATTTGTATTAATATAAAATACAATCTCACTTTTATTTTTTTACTCTTATTTATTAAAGCTTATTTTAGTATTTGAACTGTCTCCTCGTTATATGTTGTACTCCATAGTGTTAAAAGTATAAGCGATACACATATAATCCCATGACATGACATCCATAATTCTTTTAAAATTAAAAGTACAAAAATTTTCTCAAAAAATAAAAAATATATATTAAAATTCCAAAAATTAAAAATTTATAAAAGAACAAATTTTAGAAAAAGTAAATCCCTAAAAGTTTATGTTTTTCTTTTTGCAATTTATAAATAATATAGAATAAAAAATTGTAAAAGCATTATGTAAAATATAAATAATTCCAAAAAAGGAAAAAAAGAGATAAAACAAAGTTAAAATTTTATAGAATATAAGTAAATTTCTAAAAAATTTGAATTGTTGAAAAATTATAAAAAATTAAAAAATTTAGTTAAACTTTTAGAAAATTTATAAAAATCTAAATATATATTCTAAAAATTCTAGAAAATTAAAAAACTATTCTTAAAAAAACTCAAAAAATTAAAAGTATAAAACTTCTAAAAGGTTAATACACTTTTTGAACCTAACAATTGTTTTCACATTAGAGTTTAAATATTTTTTTGTCCAAATTATTCTTTAAAGTTGACAATTATTTTCGCTTGAGCTAAGAAATTATTCTTACATCAAAGCTTAAATTTTTTTTTGTCTAATCTCTTTTCAAGGAAATATTAAGTATTAACTTAAAAAAAAAATCTCCAGACCCAAAAATGCATTAACTCAACTTCCAAAAAACTTCTAAAAGCATCAATCAATAGTTAGTCAACAATTGCTTAACATTCAAATGGTCAGTCAACAGTCATTGACCACATCATCTATGACATGGATAAAAGACAATCACGTGATGTGTTCATATTGATTGAATGTCAGTTGTTTAACTTTGTTAAAAATCTAGACTAAAATCTATAATAAAAGGATGGTTTAAATATTGAAATAGATAAAAAAAATTGTTTTAAGTAGAAAAGTGAAGAAAATGATATAGTTCAAAAATCAAATTATGAATTAAGTCTACTAGATTTATCATGAATTTATATTTGTTATATATTTTGATTTATTTAATATATTTTTGTTGAGTCCAAAAATAATATTTATAGGCAGAAAATAAGCTGTGTTAAAAATAATGCTTAGAGTAATTCTAACTGCTTCAGGCATCAACCATGAAAAATGCACACAAAAAAATAACACGATATATATGTTTATACAATTTGATTTTCTTACATCTGCTTGGTTACCTTTAAATTGGAGTAAATTAAATTTGAATAACTTAATACATAATTTAAGAAACCTTGTAACTGAAGTTGAATATTATATCGAATCGAACTGGTGGTCAAATTAATCAAGCCATTGATTTTTGGTCTATTCGGTTCAAATCAAATATATTATTAAAAATTCATAAAAATAAGAAAATTATAAATTATAAAATTGGACTCGATTGGTTCAATTGTTTTTAGATCGGTTCGCGAGTCAATTGATTTTTTCCTCTCTTCGAATTGATACCCTAATCAATTCCTAGTCCAACTACTAGTTCGATTCGATTTAAACAATATTCTATTAAATTTTTTCTTTTAATTTAAAAAATACTTTAAACTATTGAATAATATATATACTTTTAATTAATTATATACATGGATATATAAACATTTCAAGAAATAAATTTAATATAAATTTAAATAAACAAAAATTTTGTGGGCATTTCCAAAACGTCACAACAAATTTTGTGACATGTCACAACAAGTAGGTACAAAAAGTCACGAAAAAGCAATTACATAGTTGAGGTTTTTAAGCTTCACGAAAAGATGTTAAAAAAAAATTAACATTGGTGAGAGCTAAAAATGTCACAAAAAATCTTCAAAATCATCACGAAAGGTCTCTATTTGTATCATTTCTAAAACGTCACTAACCATTAAACACAAACGTCACTAAAACTGCACTCTTTTGTACCCAATTTGCTTTACTTTTTCATAAAATGTTAGAAAAAAATAGGATTTTTCGTCACTTAAAGTCATACTTTTTTAAAAAAGTCACAAAAACGATCATCATAAAAAGCCAAACTTCTTGTAGTGTATGTTTAGGTAGTTCAATTTTCTAACATCTGTGTAGCCTTGCCTAAAAAGAATACTCACTATCTAGCATCTTATAAAACAAGCGTTATCAAGCTCTAATAGTCACTAGCTTAAACTTCTCACATTTACACCTAAGATCTAAATATCCCACCTCTAAGTTTTACCCTTGAAAACTTAGGACACTAACCAAGTCACGCACTTGATTCTTTCACTCAATGCACTCAAATGAACGTTCCACAATGAACAAGATAAAGTGTTTCTTAATTCAATACATCACCTATAAAAGTGTCCATAGTATATAAGTAATTGAGACTTGCTGCCATATTATATCTTTTACAATCAACCTTCCCTCAAAATAAGCAGGATGATATGCATAGAGAATATCTTCAAATGGCTCAAGATAAGTCTTGAATCTTTAGGATATACTTCCTAATTTAGCCCAATTCGATATGATCCACCAAATTTGGGAAGTTGATTACTTCGATCCAAATCCAAACCAATCTCCAAGATAAGTTGCTATATGTAGTTTGGATATCAAGGATAGGCTAGCAATTATCCAAAGTAACAACACAAATCACAACCCAAGGATTTTGTTGCCAAAAATTTCCAACTCAAACATGACAAGTTTTCTAGGCATATTGTGCTACTACCTATTGGAACTAGATTAGGCGCTGCATAAAAATTGCCTAAAAAATCTCCTCATTGGTAAATTTTTTTTAATAAAACCATAATAGGATAAATCAATCATAAACTTATAACATAAACAAGCAAATCAATCATTAATGCATATGAGGTACGGATATCATTAATAATCAAAATACTAGAATTTATATCATAGCTAAACAAATAGGATAAATGTTCACAACATATCAACCTAAGTAAACATAATCCAAGTTCGCAGTCTCCAAAAATTACAACCCAAAAGACAATAAAATAAAGTTCTTTCAGCAAACAACTTCTAAAATAGATGGCTTGCAAGGTTAGAGTTGGAACCCCAAGTTTATGGTAAACGTGGCACAGAAAAACCAGCATACTAAGAACAATGCCACTCTCCAGTGCCAACTCTTGATACCACTCCTTTTTTTGTTCAAGATATTTGCCAAACCTATAACAATCTGTTTTTCAGTAGTATTAAAAATAGTGGTTTCGGGGCCACAAATCCAATGAGTAAGTCTATAAATATTATTATTTAATATTTACAAGTCAAATATTGTTTTATATTTGATTTTGATGTGATAATTTATGTTATTTGATTGAATAATTAGGTTGAAGTAGAAAAACTTTAAAGTAAAGTGGATTTAGAAAATAAGGTATCAAGATCTCGTTTCTATAAACTGAAGCTGTAAATATTTTATTAAATATTTACGAAGTGTTATTAAGGTTATATTAAGTTTTGGTCAATAAATTTTAACGTTTAGATAGTTAATTAAATAAAAAAGACTAAATCGTAAAAGTTGTAACTTTTAATGGCTATTAGAAACATATGCTAAATGATTATTAAAACATGAAGTAGGGGTTTTAAATGGTAATTATACCATTTTTATATAGTGGGACTGCTTATAGGTAAATTTTATACATTTTATATATTAAATTTTAATGATAAATTAATAATAAAGTAAATACAACATAAAAAAAGTAAAAGGTCATCTTCCAAAACATTTTCTTCCACCGAAATTGAAACCAGAAAAGTCCATGGAAGGTGTAATAGCCAATTTTGGCCCAAAACAAAAGCAAATCAAAAAATAATAAATTGTTTTAAACAGTCCATAGTTCAGTCCATTTACAACAAGCCCAAAAATTTTTAACCCGTTACAAACCCAAAACCCTTACCCAAATCACTACCCGATTAACCCATTTACCAGACCCAAATACATGGCCCAATGCCCCAAAACTAAACCTAGGTTTAGTTTAACTGGCAAACCCTAGCAGCAAAGAGCGCCGCAAGGGCCATTAGTACCCCACACGCGCGAGCCTCCAGCGCACCACAGCAGCCAAGCCCCGGCCATGCCTCGGGCCTCCAGCACATCACCTCTCACGCCTCCGTACGCCAGCACACAGCCCCGGTACACGCGTCTGCCTCTGTACCTCCGTACCTGCGCAACAAAGAGCAAAAAGACAGCAAATGCAACAAAACAAAATAAAAAGACATTGTATTTTATTTTTATTTTTTAAAATCGGCTATTATAAGGGCTGAAAGAACCATTGTAATGGAGGACAGACAAACGCATGTAAAAAAAATCAATCAATCAAAAGACCATCAGTTTTTTGAAAAGGTGATTTCATACCCGATTCGTTTTATTTTCCTTTTACATTCACATTGTTCATTGCATCAAATAAAGGAGAAGGGTAAGGGTATACCGGTACAGGGGTAGTCTTCAAATCTCGGTCCCTTCGTTGCAATCAAAGGCAGGATGGGGTTTCGAAAGTATGAAGGCAGCGAGACCATCGGGCACACTCGTGAACAAGCCTAGACTCCGCCTTTGCACGACTCCGCTGCCGATTCGGTGGCAGAACGGCAGTCCAATGGTTGCCCCTATTTCGGCCGATTTGGAGAGAACGGGAATGGCTTCCCTTTCTTTTTCTTTGTTTTGATTTCAAGTGGCAGAAAACCTTAAAATTTAGGGTTTATTTTGGTTTTTTAAGCAAAGTATGAAACGGCACCGTTTAGGGCCTATTTCAGTGGCTCCAAAACGGTGCCGTATTGGCCCCTATCCGAACCCGTGCCCAAGGATCCGACCCGAACGTGGCTCTGACCCGCGCGTTTTGGTCTTGAGGGCTTATAGCGCGCTTGGTCCCTTTCACTTTGCGCTGGTATTCGATTAGGTCCTCCGGGCGTTTCATTTTCTTTTTAATTCGCCCCTATAATTTGTGCAACATCGCAACTCGGTCCGCGCTTAAGCGCAGCGTTTCAGGGGGCTGGTATATTTCTCGTTTCAGTCCCTGAGTTTCATGCGCGTATTTCACCTGGGTCCTTTGGGTTTGTTTTATTGTTTAATTTAGGCCCTAAATTCAGTTTTGGGTTTTAATTTAGCCCTTGATCGTTTTTTTATTTATTTACCTATTATTATTATTATTATTATTATTATTATTATTATTACTTGTTATATATCTTATTTTATATATATATATGTATTATCATTGTTACATTATTTACTATCATTATATTTATTTTACTACTGTTATACATATTTTTAATATTAATATGCGTTTTATCTTTAGTATATATATATATACTTATTACTAGTAGTTTCTTTTAATATCATTATTAATTATAATATGTATATATACCATATGTCAACTTCTCATACCATTATGAATCTATATTCTTGTAAGTTATATACATATATATATATATATATATATATATATTTCTAATGGTATATTTTTATGTATATATTATTGTTCTTTTTTATATCATGTATATATTCTTAGATACATTTTATATTTATTTTGATACTATTATGTACATATATCTTTGTATATTACATATATTTATTTCCAGTATTATATATTATGTATGCATCACGTTTTCATATATTATACACCTATTTTTCATTTTATCGGCCACATACCTTTTTATTATATACACATTTTTATATTTTTCATATTATATCGCTCATATACCTTTATATTATTTCACGTATATTTACATCATGTATATACTCTTTTTAAATACCATTTTTATACTATTTGTTTTAAACTTCTCACATGTTATTTTTAAATTATTTCATAAATTATTTAGTCAAATCACCTCAAATTATTTTTGCCTTGAAATCGCTTTGTACTTTAATTATTTTAAATTATTTTACTATTAACCTTAGATTGTTCCTCATGGTACCTATCTTAAACTTATTCCTCATGTATCGTTTTTCTAAAGAGATTATATTTATTATTTTTAAGTCCTTTTATATTCATTTTATTTTTCTTGTTTGTTATTGTTAATTTTGGTATTCATGTGGCGTTCATGTAAAATGCTTATATTTATACATGATTATTGTTGTTCTATATTTTGTTCCATACTTATTTGCTATATCTTTGATCACCGTTATAGCTTCATGGTTTCAACTCAAACATTTGCCCAATTTCAAGCTAAATGCATTAAATCATTTTCAAATTCGGTAATTTAAATATTTTTGAAATAAGGCAATACTTAGTATTTGGAAAAATTGAAGAATTATGCCCTAACGTGCTGGGTGTGATTTTTTTGATCCAGATAACTAAATACCCTTTTACTCGCATGTTTTAAAAACCACGAGATGATCTCGATTTTGAGAATTTTAATGTTATATCCTAACGTGCTGGATGTGGCATTTTAATATCTTAAAACGAGTGAATCTTAAAATCCATTATAGAATATTCAAAAAAAGAATCACATTTTAAAATCCTTCGAATTTTTTCAATACCGGGACAATTTTTAATCAATTTGGTACCAATTTTGGGCGTTACGAGGGTGCTAACCCTTCCTCGAACGTAACCGACTCCCAAACCCGTTTTCTCGAGTTTCGAAGACCAAAAACAAATCATTTTAATAAATCAAAATGTTTTATTAAATTTATTTAAGGTGATCCGATCGCACCTCGAAAACGGTCGGTGGCGACTCCCATTTTAATTTTCATTTCAAAACCCAAAGTCGATTCCCCTATTTCCAAAAAAAAAACGGTTTCGACAGCTTGGCGACTCCACTGGGGATATATTTTTGAGAGTCAAGCCATAAATTGGTTAATTCTTGTCCTATTTTCAAAAATCGAAAATCATTTTATGAATTCATGGTTTCCTAGTTGCATTTGTTTGTGCTATTGTTATGGTTTAAATGTTCTGGAATACTTTAGCATTGCATGGCATGACCGTTGAGGTCACACCCGTAAGTGGGAGTGAGAAGCTAGGCCTTCGTGAGGTTTTCACCTCCGCACGGGCTAGTGGATCGCTTCTGGGATACATCCGTACCTATGTGTTTCGTGAGGTTTTCACCTCCGCATGGCCATAGGGAAATGTATTCCCCTAAACTGAACTCGATCTATATGAGCCTATAATGGGTGAAGATCGAGGAATCTGCTGGTTCAGGTATCTCTTCTTTAGAACTGAGCTTCATATAGTAAGCTCTAAAAGCCTACCCTAGGTAGAATCGTACCCAAACCCTAGTGGTTACCCTCTTAGGTGTTCTATGATTGTTTATTTCTCTTATACTAACATGTTTTCTTTTGTTTTGATTGCATTACATTGCATCTTCATAGAAAGGAGGTGTTAATTTAAATTCGATTACTAAATAGAAAAGTTTGTCATAAGAAAATGAACTTCTTAATAAAGCGGAATATAATGTGGTCATCCAAATATGGTCAAAGTGGACATAATAAGGGCAATCCGTGGAAGAATTCGGCGTTATTTCGTAGCTTCAGGATTGAAGTTGACAAAGATGATTCATGAGTCATCAATTCTCTTAAAGAAGCTAATGAGTCTCCCAAGCATGAGCAAGCAATGGTCACAACCCGGATCACGCCAAAAGGAGCTAGTGAAGACATCTATTGGAAGTTTACGAGATTTGACCATAGCATCCAGATATGATGAAAAGATTGGAGTTCTAAAGGCAACGCCGCATACATAATCCGTTTTATGTATAGAAGTCTATTTTCTAGAAAAGTTTTTCTAATGGAATTGAATTCAAAGTTAACGCCTCTCTTTCATCCATTCATTTCATGTATTTGCATTCATGCACTACATCATATCATTATGCATTAAAGGCCATAAAAGGTTTCTAATTTACTAAAAATATTTCAGTAATCTAGAAACTAACACAAACCAACCTACTACGCACCCCTACGGTACGAGGAAAAAGTCAATGGATAAAAGACTTGAGAAATTGGAGCAAATGCAAAAGGACATACAGGAACAGATGCAGTCGCAGATGGAAGAGTGACTCACCAAGATTCAGCGAGAGATAAAAGAGCAAATGATGGAATCCCAAAGGCAGATGATGGGTCAGTTGTCCCAATTACTGATGGGAAGGACAGACAAAGGAAAAAGTCCCATGGACAATATTGAGGAAGTTAACGAAGACCCTCAGTACCCTCCTGGCTTCACTCCGACACATGCACCGGTACAACCTGAGATTAATATCCAGAGGCCGTCCATTGCAATTCTACCCCAACAGATTCAGACCGGAGCCTCCATACCAATGAATTTCCAAGCCGGTTCAGGCTCTAATCCTAACCCAAATCATCCACTAGTGCCCGATTTGGACGAAGTCGCGGAAGAGGAGAAGGCAAGGATAGATTCCCAAAAACAATTGGAAGAACGGTGCAAATGGCTGGAGGAGAAATTTAGAGCTTTAGAAAATACTGATAGCCATCATGGGATCGATGCTAAAGACCTGAGCCTGGTCTCAGATTTGGTCCTTCCCCCCAAGTTTAAAATGCCTGAGTTTGAGAAATACAACGGAACGAGCTCTCCTGAAGCTCACATAACTATGTTTTGCAGGTGGATGACGGGATATGTCAACAACGACCAGTTGTTAATACACTGTTTTCAAGACAGTCTAACTGGGGCGGCCTCTAAGTGGTATAACCAGCTGAACCGTGCTACGATCAACTCGTGGAAGGACCTGGCTCAAGCGTTTATGAGACAATACAGTCATGTGACGGATATGACCCCCGACAGGATCACACTCCAGAATATGGAGAAAAGATCTAACGAGAGTTTCAGACAGGATGCGCAAAGATGGAGAGAAGTTGCCACACAAGTACAGCCACCACTTTTAGAGAAAGAAACTACGATGCTCTTCATCAACACGTTGAAGGCCCCTTTTATCACTCATATGTTGGGGAGCGCCACTAAGAACTTCTCTGACATAGTGATGACAGGTGAAATGATTAAGAATGCTGTAAGAAGCGGTAAGATTAAAGTCGGGGAAAGTACCAAAAGATCGGGCCCGCGAAATAAAGATAACGAAGTGAACAACACGAGCACATTTAGTAAGGGCCAGTCCAAGTCACTCATCGTAAACCAGCCAAAAACGGTAACCACCAGTCAACATAGCACTATGAGACAGGGATCCAATGCGAGAGTGAACACAGGAAGACTCCAGTTTACACCCATCCCAACGACATATCGAGAGCTCTATCAAAACTTATTTAATGCGCATGCTGTATCTCCTCACCACGTGGAACCAATGCAACCCCCATATCCCAAATGGTATGACTCAAACGCTCAATGTGAGTATCATGCAGGGATTACGGGGCATTCAATTGAAAATTGCACCGCCTTTAAGAAGTTGGTTGAGAAGTTCATACAAATGGGTATTGTGAAGATCGACGATCCATCAGAGCCTAACAGGGTAGCCAAATGTGATGATTGAGGGGAGGGCAGGAAAGTTGTGAAGCCCAGAAGTCTAATGGCACATCTAGAGAGAAAACCGAGGAACCAAAGTTTCAAAGCTTCTGCCTTTACATTTGAGAGTGTTTTGAACAATGGGATTGTGGAAGGGATCCCTGTGTTTTTAGAATTAACCTAGAGTAATATCCAAAACACACTTGTTGCTTTCAGCCTAGAAGCAATAAGGGTCCTTTTGTGAAATAGGCTTATGTTCTGAATCTTTATTTCAATGAAATGCATTTCTTTTGAGTAAATATTCTTTTATTATTTCTATAGATCCTTTCAAATATTCTTTCATTCTTTATTCATAATCATACCATGCAATAATTATCCTTAGAGTTATTCATCCTTACAATAGGACCCCAAGTATCAATGCCATGAGCAAGGCTGTTACTGACTCCCTTTTGAGTGAGATGTGTGTCTAAAGGGATCACAGGACTTCGAAGATGACAGAGATTGCACATATCTTCCGATTTGTTAAGAATGGTAGAGTGATAAAAAGTATATCCTAACTTACAAAGAGTCAGTTGACATTGCGAGCGTGAGAAAGAGATGAAGATTAAAACCTAGCTCACCGCAGGAATAAGACAAGACTTATACGTCCCAATTTATTCTTTCATAGAGCCTCTATGTGGGGCATGAATGTCCTAGGGTCAATATCACCGACATCAATTCATAGTGATGGGTTACTTTAATAAGAAGGTAAGGTCACTTCATATGCCAAAGTTACAAAGTAAACAGTCACCAGATTCAAATCCAGATTCAAATCCAAATCCAAATTCAAGTCCAGATCCTAATTCAAATCCAAATTCAAATTTAGATTCAAAAGGTGGCAATAAGGAATGCCAGAAAGAAATGTGTCTAATACAATCATACAAAGATCAGACACCACATCAGTGCAGCAAAGGCAACCAAATTACCCAAAAGGAATTTGAAAGATGGCTGGGACTTGTAAGGGTTGGCATATAGAAGTTATTGTTTACCTTCTATACTTGTAAAATGTTGGCCAGGACTTTTTTCGGGGCAACACATTGAAGTTCAGATTCTTTCTACTAAGTTTTATCAGAGCTAAGGCTGGACAAGGCAGAATGGACCTAATCCTGATCTGATTTAAGGAGAAAGGTTAATAGCTAGTCGTTACGATCAAATGATACAGGCTAATGAAAGGGTTCGCCCGGAAGAATTTCATGATGGGACCTGATATTGAAAAAGATCTTTTGGAACTCTAAAAAAAAAAAGAAAGAAAGAAAGAAAGAAAAATCAATCAGAAAAGGAAGAAGGAAAAGGAGAGGCCAAAGTGAAAACCCACAAAAGGCGCTTTGAGACCAAAGGGGATTTGAGTTGAAAACCCGAAAAGGGCGGCTTAAATTTTGATTGAAGGCAGGGCACACAGTAGTCTTGTTATGCTTGAAGTGGCAATGAAGAAATATGTTACGTCTTGGGGCATCGACGAAGTACTTCGGATCCCCTAAACACGTAAAGAGCTTAAAATGATCCTCAAGAAGTTCGAACAGAGAAGCTCAGGCTGCGATATTTGGGGCACCTAGTTTCCATTTCACCCTTATTGAATTTCTTATCTTTCATTATTTTACACGTATCAAAGTACAGCTCCAATAAACTTCCTTCTTGATTGCATTTGCTTGACTTATTTGTTTTGGGCTATACTTCTAATCAATTACTTTCTTGGCATGATCTTTTTCAAGCATTTTGCATTGAAATAACGATTAGTGGATTAATATTACTTTCATAAAAGGAGTTTCGCATATTACTCTAGAAACTTTTAAACAGTACAGGAACCTAAAACAAAGCTGTTGCTTAAAAGCTCACCGAGTGTAAAGGTCAGAAATATTTAAGCTTAAATTGAATTTATCTCTTCAAGTTTTCTGTCAAAGATAAACTGAAACAAGATACCGCGTCGGTGATACAGTTTCGATGAAAACAAGCAATGTTAACCCAAGTAAAAGGGGGTCATTCTAGAGAAAAATGATATTCTGCATTCATGCAAATATCATGCATGCACATCTGGTCAGATCACTCGAAAAGCGATCAGTTGATGGAACAAGTTACAGATCCTACACTCCTGAGGTACAGTGGGATGGATGGGAGTTAATCCAGATCTTATAGCCATGAATTGCAGTGGGATAGTTTAAAGAAGGTACAAACCTGATGGACACTGAAGTTACAGTAGGTTAAACTGGTTGAGCATAACACGACTGTTTCTTCAGATCTTGGTCAAAGTACCAAGAGGGCAGCATACTTCGTCAGTAATAGAGCCCTGATAAGTAACGAATGATGACGCCCAAATTATTAAAGAGGAGCATTCTCATGACATTTTGCATTCATACAAGTGTCATTCAGTTAGGAGCATTTGATTCATTCCGATCACAGCATCCTAATCATTTTGCATAAGCACATAAAACTGATTCTACAGGACAAGTTCCCCAGAGAACGGTGAAGCAATGTTAGTGAATTCACAGATTTGTCCCCTCGAGATGGTAGTGGGGCAGATCGAAGATTGCAGTCTTATCTTCCTAAGATGGCAAGGAAGCAGACTAAAGATTTCTGAATCCTTCTTTTCAAAGTTCTAGTGAAGTAGGTTGAGGCTACAAATCCCTCCTCCATGAGTTTACATTGAGGATCAATCTTTATTCAGCAGAGAAGATTGAGGCTACAAATCTCTTCTCCTTGAATCCTTCTCCTCGAAGTTTCAGTGAAGTAGGTTGAGGCTACAAATCCCTCCTCCATGAGTTTACATTGAGGATCAATCTTTATTCAGCAGAGAAGATTGAGGCTACAAATCTCTTCTCCTTGAATCCTTCTCCTCAAAGTTCTAGTGGAGTAGGTTGAGGCTACAAATCCCTCCCCCATGAATTTACATTGAGGATCAATTCTCATTCATCAGAGAAGATTGAGGCTACAAATCTCTTCTCTCTGAATTCTTCTCCTTAAATTTCCAATGGAGTAGGTTGAGGTTGCAAATCCCTTCTCCTTGAAATCACATTGAAGATCAATCCTTAACTTCAATGAAGTAGTGGAAAAGATTGAAGTTACAAATCTCTTTTCCCTGATATTGCGTTGAAGCCACAAATCTGATCCCCCTGAAGTTGCAGTGGAATAGATTGAAGCTACAAATTACAGATCTTATCTCTCTGAAGTTGCAGCAGAGCAGATAATAGCAAACCTTATCTCCCTGAAGTTACTGTGGGGCAAGTTAGTCGAGCAAAATGCAAATATTTCTTCAAGTTTGGTCAAAATACCAGCAGAGCAAGAAGGCAGTATACTACGTCAGTGATAGAGCCCTGACGAACAATGACTGATGGCACCCTAAATATTAAAAAGGATCATTCTCCCGATATTTTGCATTCATACATATATCATTCATAACGCATCTAGTTAGGTGCATTTGAGTCATTTCGATCATAGCATAAGCATTTGAGGCCGACTCTATAGGTCATATCCCCAGAGGATGGTGTAGTAACATCGGCAATTCAGCAGATTTGGCTTCCCTGAAGTTGCAGGGGCAGATCAAGGATTTGAGTCTGGCATCCCTGAGATTGCAGGGAGCAGATTGAAGATTTGGCTTACCTGAAGTTGCAGGGGCAGATCGAGGATTTGAGTCTGGCATCCCTGAGATTGCAGGGAGCAGATTGAAGATTTGGCTTACCTGAAATTACAGGGGCAGATCGAGGATTTGAGTCTGGCACCCCTGAGGTTGCAGGGAGCAGATAATAGATCTGGCTTTCCTGAAGATGCAGGAGCAGATAGAAGATTTGAATCTGGCATCCCTGAGGTTGCAGGAAGCAAAGAGAAAATACAGATTTGATTTTCCTAAAGTTGTAGGAGCAAGTCGAAGATTGGATTTAGCAAAGCAGATCAAAGCCACAAGTCCTATACCCCTAAAGATGCAGTGGAATGGAATGAGGCTAATCAAAAGGCACTCAAGAAGCCAAGATTCAGCAAGACCGGGCAAAATTGGCTCTTTTAAAGTCTTTGCTCTATTCTCGTTACACGACAATGAGCAAAGAGGGGCAGCTGTAATAGCCAATTTTGGCCCAAAACAAAAGCAAATCAAAAAATAATAAATTGTTTTAAACAGTCCATAGTTCAGTCCATTTACAACAAGCCCAAAAATTTTTAACCCGTTACAAACCCAAAACCCTTACCCAAATCACTACCCGATTAACCCATTTACTAGACCCAAATACATGGCCCAATGCCCCAAAACTAAACCTAGGTTTAGTTTAACTGGCAAACCCTAGCAGCAAAGAGCGCCGCAAGGGCCATTAGTACCCCACACGTGCGAGCCTCCAGCGCACCACAGTAGCCAAGCCCTGTCCATGCCTCGGGCCTCCAGCACATCACCTCTCACGCCTCCGTACGCCAGCACACAGTCCCGGTACACGCGTCTGCCTCCGTACCCCTGTACCTGCACAACAAAGAGCAAAAAGACAGCAAATGCAACAAAACAAAATAAAAAGACATTGTATTTTATTTTTATTTTTTAAAATCGGCTATTATAAGGGCCGAAAGAACCATTGTAATGGAGGACAGACAAACGCATGTAAAAAAAATCAATCAATCAAAAGACCATCAGTTTTTTGAAAAGGTGATTTCATACCCGATTCGTTTTATTTTCCTTTTACATTCACATTGTTCATTGCATCAAATAAAGGAGAAGGGTAAGGGTATACCGGTACAGGGGTAGTCTTTAAATCTCGGTCTCTTCGTCGCAATCGAAGGCAGGATGGGGGTTTCGAAGGTATGAAGGCAGCGAGACCATCGGGCACACTCGTGAACAAGCCTAGACTCCGCCTTCGCACGACTCCGCTGTCGATTCGATGGCAGAACGGCAGTCCAATGGTTCCCCTATTTTGGCCGATTTGGAGAGAACGGGAATGGCTTCCCTTTCTTTTTCTTTGTTTTGATTTTAAGTGGCAGAAAACCTTAGAATTTAGGGTTTATTTTGGTTTTTTAAGCAAAGTATGAAATGGCACCGTTTAGGGCCTGTTTCAGTGGCTCCAAAACTGTGCCGTATTGCCCCTATCCGAACCCGTGCCCAAGGATCCGACCCGAACGTGGCTCTGACCCGCGCGTTTTGGTCTTGAGGGCTTATAGCGCGCTTGGTCCCTTTCACTTTGCGCTGGTATTCGATTAGGTCCTCCGGGCGTTTCATTTTCTTTTTAATTCGCCCCTATAATTTGTGCGACATCGCAACTCGATCCGCGCTTAAGCGCAGCGTTTCAGGGGGCTGGTATATTTCTCGTTTCAGTCCCTGAGTTTCATGCGCGTATTTCACCTGGGTCCTTTGGGTTTGTTTTATTGTTTAATTTAGGCCCTAAATTCAGTTTTGGGTTTTAATTTAGCCCTTGATCGTTTTTTTATTTATTTACCTATTATTATTATTATTATTGTTATTATTATTATTATTACTTGTTATATATCTTATTATATATATATATGTATTATCATTGTTACATTATTTACTATCATTATATTTATTTTACTACTGTTATACGTATTTTTAATATTAATATGTGTTTTATCTTTAGTATATATATATATACTTATTACTAGTAGTTTCTTTTAATATCATTATTAATTATAATATGTATATATACCATATGTCAACTTCTCATACCATTATGAATCTATATTCTTGTAAGTTATATACATATATATATATATATATATATATATTTCTAATGGTATATTTTTATGTATATATTATTGTTCTTTTTTATATCATGTATATATTCTTAGATACATTTTATATTTATTTTGATACTATTATGTACATATATCTTTGTATATTACATATATTTATTTCCAATATTATATATTATGTATGCATCACGTTTTCATATATTATACACCTATTTTTCATTTTATCGGCCACATACCTTTTTATTATATACACATTTTTATATTTTTCATATTATATCGCTCATATACCTTTATATTATTTCACGTATATTTACATCATGTATATACTCTTTTTAAATACCATTTTTATACTATTTGTTTTAAACTTCTCACATGTTATTTTTAAATTATTTCATAAATTATTTAGTCAAATCACCTCAAATTATTTTTGCCTTGAAATTGCTTTGTACTTTAATTATTTTAAATTATTTTACTATTAACCTTAGATTGTTCCTCATGGTACCTATCTTAAACTTATTCCTCATGTATCGTTTTTCTAAAGAGATTATATTTATTATTTTTAAGTCCTTTTATATTCATTTTATTTTTCTTGTTTGTTATTGTTCATTTTGTTATTCATGTGGCGTTCATGTAAAATGCTTATATTTATACATGATTATTGTTGTTCTATGTTTTGTTCCATACTTATTTGCTATATCTTTGATCACCGTTATAGCTTCATGGTTTCAACTCAAACATTTGCCCAATTTCAAGCTAAATGCGTTAAATCATTTTCAAATTCGGTAATTTAAATATTTTTGAAATAAGGCAATACTTAGTATTTGGGAAAATTGAAGAATTATGCCCTAACGTGCTGGGTGTGATTTTTTTGATCCAGATAACTAAATACCCTTTTACTCGCATGTTTTAAAAATCACGAGATGATCTCGATTTTGAGAATTTTAATGTTATATCCTAACGTGCTGGATGTGGCATTTTAATATCTTAAAACGAGTGAATCTTAAAATCCATTATAGAATATTCAAAAAAAGAATCACATTTTAAAATCCTTCGAATTTTTTCAATACCAGGACAATTTTTAATCAATTTGGTACCAATTTTGGGCGTTACGAGGGTGCTAACCCTTCCTCGAACGTAACCGACTCCCGAACCCATTTTCTCGAGTTTCGAAGACCAAAAACAAATCATTTTAATAAATCAAAATGTTTTATTAAATTGATTTAAGGTGATCCGATCGCACCTCGAAAATGGTCGGTGGCGACTCCCATTTTAATTTTCATTTCAAAACCCAAAGTCGATTCCCCTATTTCCAAAAAAAAACGGTTTCGACAGAAGGGTTGAAGGTTCGGCCACTTTTATTTCCTTGCATATGAGTCAATTTTGCATCTGTTTCTTGTAATTTTTATGTTTTTAAGATCGTTACAATTAGGTCCAACTAACCCGTATCTCCATTTTTGAAACTGTTAAAGATTTTGGATTTTTTTCATTGATGAATCTTTGTTACTTTAGATGTTAAATGATGAATTTGGAGTATTGGTTGTTGATTAGGACTATTTTGTAAAGTGATTTTTGATAATTTTAGTTAAAAGACTAATTTGATGAAATGTTAAAATTAACATGGAATTTTTGTAAATTTTTAACAACTAGGGATTTTCCTAGTATGTAAATGAACTGGGCTGCTTGGGCACTTGTGAAATTTTGTTAAAATTTAGAATTTCGGGTTTAGGGATTAAATTGCATTAAAGCTAAAATATTAGGGGTAATTTTGTAATTTCCCAATAATAAGTGTTATAAGTTAAATTGATTATTTTAAGTTATTGAATGGTTTAATTGAGTGAAAAATTATTATTTAGATCACAAAACAAACTAAATGGATCAAAATTGAGGAAAAGTTGTGGTTGGATTAATCGTCGACTTCGTTGTTACAACTGTATTTGTCGAGGTAAGTTCGTATATGGATAGAAATTATTATTTTCCATTTTGGATGAATGTAAATAGTTATTTATATTATGGTTAAATTAATTGATAAAAATGTGATAAATTATTATTATGGTTCAATTAAAGGAATTAATCAAATTAAATGATATGTGAACTATTGCTAATGTTTTTGGTGATTATGAATTATGGATTGTCTATTTAAATGTTACTTGGATTAAGGTAATTTCATAATTTTTTATGTGCAAATTGTAAGTTTTTTGAAAATAAGTTATTGTTGTTGGTAAATTGTACAAATACATGTGAAATTTTATATGTTATTATAGTATTTTAAATATTGAAATTAAATTCATATGAAAGTGATTAATGGAAGGTGACAATCCTTGTGACGGCATATTGATAGTATGATTATATATTGATATCATATTATGTGTACGAAAATGATGAAGTGCCTTTGATTGATAAATATGTATAAAGGTAATGGATTACATAAAATGCCCGGTTGAACATAGTAATCACAAGGATACGATAGGCATGCCAATAGGGTTAGTATGCGTGCTTGTATGAGATTTGCACTTCAGTGCCTCTGTTTGCACTTCGGTGCCTTTATATACACTTCGGTGTCCCTGTTCACATTATGGTGCCTCTATTTGCACTTTTGTGCCCCTGTTTGCACTTTTGTGCTCTTGTTATGCATCTATGATGCCTTTGGTGTGGTGTAGTTGCCCGAGTATCCAAGTCAAGTTACTAGTTAATCGGGTTAAATGTTAATGGAATTTACAAAATTATTTATCTGCTTAAAGGCTAAGGTATAGTCAAGATAGTAGTAAATGATAAATGTTCAATGAACTACTTGATCGTATTTGAGTATAATTATATTGATGATTATATGGTTAAAGTAAGATATTTATACACATATATGAATGAGTTTGGATTGAATTATTATAGTACATGAAGCATACGATGGATTATTTTCAGTACTAATCCTATAAGTGCTTCGTAAATGATTAACATGTATGATTAATCTATTTATTTATTTTCACATTATTTAGTGAAAGTAAGTGATCCCGGGGTGATATGTGTATATGAAAGTTTGAAATGAAAGATGGATTACAGAATGATTATATGTTAAATGTGTAAGTGTTATGGTAAGGAGATGTTTAAGTGAAATGATTATATGAAATGCTTAAGGAAAAATATATATATGTACATGTAAGACTACACCAATTATCCATCAAAGGTGTGGTGAATAGAAAACGAAAGTTAGCTTAAAATATAATGAAAATTATATTTAGTTGTTTATTCTAATATGTTCAGTAGTTAATGTAACACCCCTAACCTGTATCCGTCGCTGAACTAGGGTTAAGAGGCATTACCGGACATTTCATAACATTTTACGATCATTTCACAAATGTAATTCATACATCATCATATCCCATTCAGTCTTAATCACAAGGTCCCTTATATAGGTCTATGAGACCTTAAACATGTTTTGGAGAAAGTTCGGGACTAAACCGATCTCATATAAAATTTTTCAAAAATTAACAATTTTTCTAAGTTATAAAGGTCACACGCCCATGTGAACAGGCTGTGTACCTCACACGGAATTAGACTCACTAGTGTGTCTAGGCCGTGACAAAACAAGGCATACATACTGACTTATTCACATGGCCATAAGACATGAAAGTGTGCCAGGCCGTGTGAAAATTAGAGAGATTACTAACTTGCTCACACGGCCATCACACGCCCGTATGTCTAGCCCGTGTGGCTATTCGAAATGGCCTCACACTCCCGTGTCTAGGATGTATGCTCGGCCGTGTCAAACATATAGGGTATACTGACTTGGCCACACGGCCTGCCACACGCCCGTGTGTGAGGCCGTGTGGAGCGCCCAGGTTTAATTCGAATTGGCCTTCGAGTGATACATCAGAGACACATGCCCATGTCCCTGCCCATGTGGGCAAATATAGGCCATTTATAAGGCCAACATGCCACCCAAAAAGGGTCATCCCTACAAGCATCAAAACAAGCCTTAATTGGCATAACAATTCAGCCAAATTATCACCAATTCATGCACATTTTATACCAAAACATCATCATTCATTTTCCAAACACATTTACCAATTTATGGCATACCAAAATCATGGTTCAAATCATATTCACTAAACATATGAACAATCAATCAACTTCACATCTATTCAACTAACAAATCATCCACTATAATCATACCAATTTCACATCTCAATTCCCTATCAAACTTACCATAATATACATATCATCACAAGCTTACCAAATGTCAAATCACAAAACTCACAACTTTAAAATTTAGCATAAATGAACATATACCAAACTCATACACAAACTCATATCATATGCTTAATCTACATCCATTATTGCCATTCTTTACAAGCCAACTCACATGGCTATTTTCATAATTCAAAACATACAATATCATTACTAGCCTATACATGCCATGTACCATATATACAAACTTTAAAGGTACCGACATAGCGATCGATAGTGTGACAACGTTTCCTGATGATCCCCGAGCTTGTGCTAGCTTCGATTATCTATAAAATAGTGGAAAAACACACAAAGTAAGCTTTCAAAAAGCTTAGTAAGCCATATACAAATAAAATCATATGAACATTCATAATGTCAATACACCAAAGCTAAATATAGCTTGTAACCAACACATATACTACCTTTTTCACATGAAATTCATATCAATACTTTCCAAGTTCAAATTCACCTTTCCTTATTGATTTTCATATACATTTCATACGTACCTGAATCGATTACTCAATCACATATTCATTCACTTCTTAACATTGCCCATTGAACCGTTCGGAATTGATAAAGATACTCAGATAGCTCATAAACTCGTACAATGCCATATCCCAGATATGGTCTTACATGTTATCAAATATTGATGCCACTATCCCAAACAGGGTCTTACACGAAATCATATACGATGCCAATGTCCCAGACATGGTCTTACACGTAATCTCAAATCGATTCCAATGTCCCAGACATGGTCTTACACGATATCACATCTTGGAATCCTAATGTCATGACACACGTATCCTATACTATTCTTATGGTTTGTATGGGGCTTTCGAACATCTCAACTCTATTGATACTTTCACATTTCTGAACGTTAAGCATTTTTATCATTTCAATAAAAATTAATCATATATAATTCACATGAAACACATTTATTTTCATATGAACTTCCCTAAAAAATGGAATGAACGGATCAGAGCGACAACTCGATAACTTTTGACTTCCTCGATCTAAATCTGATTTCTTTCGTTCTTGATCTAAATAAATTCAAATTTAACTTGTTTAATCACTATTTCATTCAATTCAATCCACAAACACATATTTAGGCTTTTTTACACTTTAGCCCCTATAATTTCACATTTATTCAATTTAGTCCTAATTTCATAAAAACACAAAATTCACATAATTCAATTAGACCCATGTATGGCCAAATTACTCTTATGCCCCTAGTAGCCCATATCTTTCATTAATTTCTCATTATAACCCCACATTCAATTTAGTACCAAAAATGTATTTTCACCAAAAAATCACTTAACAAAATAGGATAATCTATCATCACATGCTTATTTTCTATCATCAAACTTCATAAAGCTCAAACTATCATCAATGGCATTTCATAAAATCATCAAAA
Organism: Gossypium stocksii; assembly: GCA_020496765.1. NCBI lineage: Eukaryota > Viridiplantae > Streptophyta > Magnoliopsida > Malvales > Malvaceae > Gossypium > Gossypium stocksii. Next base: position 70,591,767 of record CM035622.1, read on the forward strand.
ATTAAAAAAATTTAAGCATGTGCTAGCTAGAATGCAAAGCAACGATTACAAAAACATAGAAATCAACAAAAATCGAGCTCAAATCACTTACAAATTAAGCCTTGAAGATGTCGAACCCTAAAATGCTCTTCAACCTTGTTTTCTTTTCTATATTCGATTGTGGATGAACAAAAATGATGATGAAATTGGTTTATTTTATGTTTTAATTAACATAATTACAAATTTACTATAATAGCCTTGTTAAACACATTTAAATTCCACTAACCTTAGGCATTTATGTCCATCCATAATTCAAATGGTCCAATTACATCATAAGGACCTCATATTTAAAGCATCATATCAATTTAAGCACTTTAACAATTTATAGTCAACTTTTACATTTTACGTGATTAGCTCCTTTTATCAAATTGAGTACACAAACGGTAAAATTTTCACACGAAACTTTCACACATACCTTATAACATGCTGTAAACATTTAAAAAATAATATTAAAATATTTTTTCGACCTCAAATTTGTGGTTCTGAAACCACTATTCCGACTAAGCTCAAAACCGGGCTATTACAGTTAAGTTGCCTTCATACGAACTTACTAAGCATTATTACTTACGTTAGTTGTTTTCTTTTTCGGTAGATCATCAGAAGGCTCAATCATTTGAATCTCGTTAGAGAACCATCGTACTATTTATTCATTATATTGGTAGTTTTTTATTACTTTGGTTATGGTTATAAGTGGCATGTATAAGGTTAAATGTCTATTTTGTAACACCCCTTACTCGAGATCGTCGCTAGAGTCGAGCACGAGGCGTTACCAGACTTAACTTACTAGTTTGGGGCATAAAAATTTACTTTTAAAATTAATCCGCTTACATTCTTCCAATGTATCCCTAAAAAGGGCCTTCGAGGCCCTAAAACATGCAATTCAAACGGTTTGGGACCAAACCGGGAAATTAAAAATTTTTCGATTACTTACACAAATCAAAATAATTTATTTCACTATTCATGATAAAATTGTCTACCTGCATCATAGTACCTAAATTAATTATAACTCGAATTACGAAGCTCAAAATTTAAATCCGTAAATTTTACCTAAAACTAGACTCATATATCTTTTTACCATAATTTTTATAGAATTTTTGGTTGGCCAATTAGTATAGTTTATTAGTTAAAGTCTCCCCTGTTACACAGTCCAATGGTTCTGACCTTTCCTCACTAAAAATTAATTATCTCATAGTACAATTTTCATTTAATGTTCCTGCTCATTTCTAATGAAAATAGACTCATTAAGGAATCTAGAAACATAAATTATAACCCTTAATTCTTCTTGTACAATTTCCAGTAAATTTCTAAAATCAGAACAAGGGATCACGAAGTCATTCTAAACTAGTCTCTCAAGAATTGAGAGAATTTAAATATCTCAGAATATAGACTTCCTTTGCTTGCTCTATTTCTTTCCTATGAAAATAGACTCAATAAGCTTTAATTCTATATCTTATTCACCATTTAATTCCATTTTTAAAATTTTTAGTGATTTTTCAAAATCATGTCACTACTGCTGTCCCAAAACTATTTCATAACCAACTTTTACTCTTTCATAATTTCTTTGCATTAAACCTCATTCAGGCATACATAACATCAACACATGTTCTTATTTAGCTATATCATAAGGACATACACACAAAATGGCCAAGTCCCTATACATGCCATGACTGAAAATGTTTCAATGAAGATACCCAATTCGTAACTTGATAGTCGAAAGTGCGAAGAGATCTCTGATGACCTCCAACCCGAGCTTGTTTGATAAAACTCTAGAACAGGGGAAAGGAAAGAGGTAAGCTTATAAAGCTTAGTAAGTTCACATGTAAAATAATAGGCATTAGTAATAAATTTAGCTTATTATTAGGCTTTCATAATTTGCATAAAGAATGTTAAGTTCTTACTTTCCCATCTTACTCATTGGTAACCTTACCAAAGGCTCAGAATAATAAAAAAAATACCTTACTTAATAGCTTGCTTATGTACTTGCAATATCTTACTTAACACATTAATACTTTTTCATAATATATAGGCATATTGCCAACCATGTCACAAAGTGTCATAAGTATAATTGAAAACTTATCACTGACTTAATACTTGAATATACTCATTAAAATACTTTTAATATCATCAACTTATAACCTCAATATTAATAAGCCTTATGTACATACCTATACTCTTTCCTCATGATCTTACCTTGTCATCTCTTTGACTTACTCTTTGGATTACTCAAGTACCTTTCCTTTTAAAATTTACCATTGCCATGTCTTGACACGGTCTTACATGGTATCCTTGCCTTAAGAATTCACCAATGCCATGCCTTGGCATGGTCTTACATGGGATCTTTCCCTTATAGTAACTTGTCAATGGCATGTCTTGACATGATCTTACATGGAATCTTTGCCTTATGGTAACTTATCAATGCCATGTCTTGACATGGTCTTACATGATTTCCTTGCCTTGTGAATTCACCAATGCCATACCTTGGCATGGTCTTACTTAGAATCTTTACCTTATAGTAACTTATCAATGCCATGTCTTGACATGGTCTTACATGATTTCCTTGTCTTGGGAATTCACCAATGCCATGCCTTGGCATGGTCTTACTTGGAATCTTTGCCTTATAATAACTTATCAATGCAATGTCTTGACATGGTCTTACATGATTTCCTTGCCTTGTAAAACTTACCAATGCCATGACTTGGCATGGTCTTACTTGGAATCTTTACCTTATAGCAACTTATCAATGCCATATCTTGACATGGTCTTACATGATTTCCTTACCTTGTAAAACTTACCAATGCCATGCCTTGACATGGTCTTACTTGGTATCCTTACCTTATGTTGCCATGGGTCAACCATGGTCTTTTTCCGTCAATTCTTCCTTAGTTGCCATGTTATAAGCATGGACTTTGAAATATTAATGCCTTAGCAATTCATAGCTAAAACATACTTACTCAAAATTCTCAAGGTCAGTCACATAACTCAATAAGAATAATAACAACAATTTCATAATAATAAAATGCTACTCAACTTACATACTTACATTCTTAATCTCATCATATCCTCAATTTATCTTACTTTCCTCAAATTATGCTATTCAATACTTTCTTGATCTTATACAAAGCCACATTACCACTATGGTCTTATATGAAAACTTATTCGAATTTTCACTTTTAATGTCGAATCATTTCTCAATTATTGTCATTATATTCAAAAATCAATACTAAAACATTTATAACTAATATATCAATTTAGCATTCAAACATGCTTAATTAAATGCTTATTAAACACATGAACTTTCCTCGATACCAACACGCCATTTGGACCAACTTTCTCGATTTTCAATTTTTCTCCCGTTCTAGGTCCAAATCTCGTTTTCCAGGACCTAAAACATCATATTTCACTTATTTAATCAATGCACTAATCATTTCGGACCTAAAACATATTTTTACAAAATTTATATTTTTGCCCTTAAACTTTTGCATATTTATAATTTTGCCCCAAAGCTCGAAAATTAAACTTCATCCCTAATTCTTATGTTTTAGGACATGCTGATCATTTTTTTCCGTCTATGGCCATCAAATTCTCGCCCTAACATGCACTTATGAACGATAATAATTTTTACTGATTATGCCGCTTTACTCGTTTTCACTTAAAATCGCTTAGCAAAAGTTGTTTAACATAATTCTAAGCTTCATATTCTATCATAAAACATCAAAATACACACTGTTCACCTATGGGTAATTTTTCAAGTATAAACCCTATCTCGAATTAATGGTAGAATTAGCTTAATCAAGTTACTAGGATTAAAAAATGTAATGAACATGAAAAACGGGGCTAGAACGGACTTACTACGAAGCTTGGAAGATGAACAAACCCTAGCCATGGTGTTCCCTTGCTACATTTAGCCATGGAGAAAAGAAATGAAGAAGATGATAGCTTATTTCATGTTATTTTGTCTTTATTCATTAATTAAGGCATTTTACTAAAATGCCCTTAAATACCTTACTTACTAACCATGTCTATTTTTGTCCATCAAACTTTAATGATCTAGTTACTATTTAAGGACCTCTACTTTAAACCCCCATTTCAATCAAGTACTTTATAAAGTAGAATACATATTTTGTAACTTTTGTAAATAAGCCCTAATAGACAAATTAAACATGCAATCTATAAAATTTCTTATCGGTAGTCTAACACATGCATCCAATCAATCGGTAAATCATGATAATTCATCATAATAAACTTTCCTATCTCGTATTTGTGGTTTTGCAACCACTGTTCCCTTTAGGCCCTTTTTTGAGATGTTACATATTTGGTATGTTGGTTTGGTATATTTTGATACTTTATGAAGTTATTGTAATGCCCCGAATTTTGGGCTTAGAAGTTTTGAGGTTTTGTGGTTAGGGCTAGTGAGGAGGTTGCACATATTTGTCTAGTTGTGCATTTTAGAGTCCGAATAGGCCTATTGATTTAGTGGTTGAGGGAGTGTTAGTTTGCCTTGAGGTTTTGGGTTCGAGTCCTTGTGTGGGTATATTGAGGTTAAAGAGTAACTTTTTAATTTTATTTTGGTAACTTATTTGTTGTTTTTTATTTTATTTTATTTTATTTTTATTATTTTGTGTACATGTATTTTTTATTTTTAATTTTGGTTTTTACTAGAGGCTTTTGAGGAAAGTTCTCTTTCTCTCTTTTTCGTTGAAGGATTCTTTTTATTCTTAAAAATGGTTATATCTACGGGTGTTGGAACTTTGCTCCTCTATTATCGTCACCGATTGTGAATCAGGTGTGGGATTCGAACCCTAACTTTTCTTTTTCTTTTACTTTTTGCAAACTTTTGTTTGGACTTTTTATGAGAGTGCGTTAACTCTTTGGTTTTGGATTTTTGATCGCTGAAAGTGAGTGTAATACTCATTTTCTGATATGTTTTTTATATTGTTAAGGTTGGGGACGGTTCTGGTGGCTTAAATGGCGATTTCAGGAATGTTCAAGGAGGTTTTGTGACTACACCGGCGGCCACACAGGCGTATGTTGATTCACACGGCCATGTGCTTTTGGGAATTAGGGTTTTCGGGCAAATTTAGGTGCCATACGGCCTGGCCACATAGTCATGTGGCCGATTTGAGAAGTTTTGTCAAAATTCACACGGCCGTGTCCTCTACACACACGGGCATGTGTATTTGGAAATTAGGGATTTGGTTCCATATGGCATGGCTACACGGTCATGTGGCTGGTTTGGGGATTTAGAGATCCCACATGGGTGTGTATTTTGAGACACACGGCCGTGGTACGCACATGGGCTTGTGAGACCCTCACACGGTTGTGTCTTCCCTTTACTTGTTTTAGCACAATTAGACAGAGAGTTACACGTCCTATTCACACGGCCGTGTCCTCTGCACACACGGGCATGTGTATTTGGGAATTAGGGATTTGGTTCCACATGGCATGGCTACACGGTTATGTGGCTGGTTTGGGGATTTAGGGATCCCAAATGGGCGTGTATTTTGGGACACACGGCCGTGGTATGCACATGGGCTTTTGAGACCCTCACACGGTTGTGTCTTCCCTTCACTTGTTTTAGCATAATTAGACAGAGAGTTACACGTCCTATTCATACGGCCGTGTCCTTAAACGAGCGTGTGCCTCTGCCACACTGGTGTTTTGACCTTCACACGGCCTAAGTTGTACCACACGGTCGAAGCACAAGGGCGTGTGGGTCTGTGACATTAAATTTCGGTTTGTGCATGCCTTTGAGCCAGGAATGTGTATGTGTAATCCAACCCTTAGCTAAGCTTTAGTATGGGTGACTAGATCTCGACACTTGCGATTATGTGTTCTGTTATGTATATCTTGTGACGGTTATAAGTGGGAATGTCTGATTTTTGAACTTGTTAACTGGGTGTGTGTGCAAATTTGTTCTGTATGACTGTCTAATTATGGGTCATTATTCGGTGAGGTGACTCTGCACTTTATACTGAATCCGAGAAACTGAATGTACACATTTCTGATTTTGATTGATTGGATATGAGTTTTATCTCTGAGTGACTACCTGAAACTGGTATTCTGATTCTATTTGTCTATTTACACATATACATATGTATAAAAGATTTTTGGGTGGGATTTTGAAGAGAAGGGAGACTAAGACTAAACTGATTTGGCAGTTTTTCTACAACTGGTCTATATAGTGGATCACTGCACTGCACCGTACAACATATACATCAGCTTCATTGCGTATAACTATCTGATCTGGCAGTGTAACTGCAACATGACTGTACCACAGATTTTTGCACTGCACCATAAAACATATATGTCAGCTTCACTGTGTATGATTATCTGATTTGGTAGCCCAGCCACAATTTACTGGTATAGCAGTGTATCGCATTGCACTGTACCGCAAGTATGTTAGCTATGCAATGTACCGTTATCTGATCTGGCAGTTCAACTGCACTTCTGTACGGCAGTTTACCGCATTACACAATACAGCTTTTATGACAACTTTGTGCGTAATATATTTGAGTGGCTTAGTCCACGTATGTTGGATGGGCCTTCGAGGTCCTATATGGTGTGTTTGATTGGATGAGCTAACAGCTCTTATGTAGTGTGATCGGGGGATGACGAGGAATGCTGGCTGGATGGGTGGGTTTTATAACTCAACTGCATTCATATGCATTTGGTTGCCTGTTCTGCGTGTAAGAATGTCTGATTTTTTATGTGATTGATAAGTACCTGTGACTGTGTGTCTAATTGTGATTTGATATACTTGAATTGTTAATAACAGTCGGGACTTCTGTCTCGAGTCTACCTTATGGGTTTTTATAATTCTGTAAGTACGTTTCGCTTTTGAACTGCTCTCTGGTATCTGTTTCTGATTCTATAGTTAGTTGGTTTGATATCACACTGAGTTCGTGTACCTCACCCCCCATTCTGCTTCCCTTTCAGGTACACTTCCGTTTCCTGTAGCTGGACTCGGTAAGTCAGAGGTCTCGGACAGTCACGGTGGTACAAATTAAATTATCAGTTCTTATTTATGGTTTTGTTGATTTTGAATTGTAAGGTTTTGTAAAAACTGTGGTACAAGTTGATTTTTGTTGATTCGTATAAATTTTTAATTTGTTCTTAACTTCATCTAAACCTTAATTTTTCTGAAGGAAATCTAAAAGATTAAATGTTTTTAGTTCGTTAAGAAATGAATGTTTTCGGAAGTGGAATTTAGGACGATTATTTTGTAAAGTTTTCTTATGATCATTTCAGTGATCAATGTAGCATCTTGAATTCGGTCTAAACTTCTAGGTCGGGTTCAGGGTGTTACAGTTATATCATTTTGGTCACCTTATTATGCTTGTACTTAAGGTTCTTTTGGTATCATTACAACAAAAGAGGTTTTTAGTGGCGTTTTTAGTGGTGTTTGGACCAAAAATGCCTCAAAAGTTATACATTAGTGGCGCTAATCGGAAAACACCACAAAAGGTTAAAGCTGTAGTGGCGTTTATGTGAAAAACGCCGCAAAAGGTCAATCATTAGCGATGTTTATGATAAAAATGCCGCAAAAGGTCTAGCATTAGCAGCGTTTGTGAGAAAAACGCTGCAAAAAGTCTAGCAGTAGTGACGTTTGTGAGAAAAATGCCGCAAAAGGTCAAGCATTAGTCAAGAATGCCGCAAAAAAATTTATTTTAAACAAAACGTCGCTGTTTTGCTCCCTGTCTATTTATTATTTAACTAGTTTCTTTATATTAATTAAAATACAATTTATTTTTAATTGAATATTTAAAATCTTCAAAATAAGTTAATGACACAGAAAAAATTTGAAAGTAAAAAAATTTGAAAGTAAAAAATATAAAAATATATGTTAAAAATGAAAAAAAAATTATAATACTATTATTTAAAATAATTTTAAAGTTTTTTTAATATTTATATTAAATAATTTCTTATATAATTGTAAAAAGATAATATTAATTTTAAAATATTAAAATTAATTATCATTATAGTTTAGGGTTTAGGGTTTAAGGGTTTACGATTTAGGGCTTATGGCTTAGTATTTTAGGGTTTAGTGTTTATGTTTTAGGGTTAGGATTTAGTGTTTTAGAGTTTAGGGTTTAGGATTTGGTATTTTAAGGTTTAGGGTTTTAGGGTTTAGTGTTTAGGGGTTAAGGGTTTTGATAAAAATGACAAAAAAATATTTTATTTTAGGGTTTAGATAAGCAATAAGATTCTTTTTTTAATTACTTTTGTACCTTGTAACATATATTGTTAAACTAATATCAAAAGCATAATAAAGTAAAAAGGAGAGAGAAATTCAATATTTCCATATTTCCGTATAAAAAAATCCACCTCTTGGTAATTTAGAATTTGGGAAGTTAAGCAGATTGAGTCTTAGCTCAATTAGTGTGAGCATTGTTGTCAATATAATAAAATATGGGTTTGAGTGTGTTGAAATGCATTATCCTTCTGTTTATGAATTGGGGAGGAAATATGAGTAGTACGTTGTAGACATAATACCAAAAAAGAAATTATTAACTTTTTTAAATTTTTTTGAATTTTTAAATATTTATTAGTATCAAAGGCATTAGCGGCGTTTATGAGCAAAACGCCGCAAAAGATAAGCAATAGCTGCGTTTTTGATAAAATGCTACAAAAAATAATTTTACTTTAACCAAAATAGCGCCGTTTGTAATGGCCTTTTTGGTGGCATTAGCGGCACTAGGTTAAAAACGCCGCAATAGGTCAGGCTTTAGTTGCGCTAAGAGAAAAATGCTGCAAAATGTTAGCAAATAGCGGCGTTTTTCGTAAAAACACTGTAAAAAAATAGTTTTACTTTAAACAAAACGACGTTGTTTTTAGTGTCTTTTTAGTGGCATTAGCGGCGCTACGTTAAAAACGTCGCAATAGGTCAAGCTTTAGCGACGCCAGGTGAAAAACACCACAAAAGTTCATTTGTTTTAATTGAAACGAGGTCGTTTTTCTCTCTTCAATTTTATCCCATCCCATATACTCGAAATCTCAAACTCCCTAAATTTTCCCCCTAAATCGAAATCGCCCAAATCAGTTTATTTTCTTCTTGAAATCCCTTTCCCTAAACTCTGCAACCCTTAATTTTCTCTCTAAATTTGGAATCCCCAAATCTCATTAAAATTTTCCCCAAATCGAAATGCCCAAATCGGAATCCCAAAATCCTCAAATTGAAATCCCGAAATCCCTTTGATTTTTGCTGAAATCCCTTTGATTTTCGCCGAAATCCCTTTGAGATGAAATCTTAAATCCATGCTTCATTAGAAATATAATCAACAAGATTGCTGCTAATTTGAAGAAGTTGTTGGATGAATTTCATGCTGAAAATAGAAGGTTAGATTCAAATATCATTTAAAATTTCACCCGAAATATCTATTGTTGCGATTGGCATAGCCATACTTTGTTGTTCTAGATTTGAGTATATTGATAAAGAATGCTTGTATTAATTTCTTAATTTTGCTTTGGCTGGAGCGCTGTTTTTGCATATCCATATTAGTTTCTCTCTTTAAATGCAATTATTATTTAACCATATTACACAGATTTACACCAGAAATGATAACCATGCTAAATAACTTATTTTTTCTGGGGAGGAACTGTTTTAATCTTTACAGCAGCAATAAACAATGCCATGCTTTCACATCTTGACTTCTTTTGTTTTGTGTACTTATGAACCTTAATCTAATAAAATGTTGGTTCTTGTTCTTCTGTTCTCAGTGTGCTGAAGAAGTTGAGACAATGTGGAATTTCTGGGGTGTTGTCTTATGGGCTACTGAATACAGTTTACTACAAGGTGGGTGTTTTTTCTTTTTTTTTTTTTTATTTTCTGGTGGTTTTATTGCAACTTTAGTTTCTATTTGGTTAGTTAAAAAGGGGAAAAAAAAAAAAAAAAAACAAATAGGAAATATAAAAGGTATTTTCTAGTTTGAGGTGAAAAAAGCACCTCTTTGAATTGTTAGCTGCCCAATGAAGATTTTGATTTTCAGCTGACTGTTATGTACTTGTGTGAACTCTGTTTGAGATTAATGATGTGAGTTTTGGTTGATATATTTTATGAACTTTGTGATTTTGGTAATTGAATATTTTGGTAGATTTTTCATTTTAATTTAGTGGAAAAGTTTCAGTATTGTTATGTACTGGATCCTTTACCCATTCATCTAGACTGCCATGAGAACATGATAATGCTAAAGTTTTGCTTGTTGGTCGATTGCAATAAGATGGAAACCGTTATTGATGGGTCTGTTTCTGCAGAAAAAGGTTCTTGAATCATTTCAATACTTGAGCATTGATTGCATGAAGAATTTGAGATGTATATGGAAAGGACCAACTCATTCTGGTTCTATGTCTTAAGTTCTTGGCATTGCATACATGTCCCAAGCTGAGCAACATTTTCTTGCATTTTTTTTGCTTAAAAGCTTTGTCAACTTGGAGGGTTGTTCTCACCAGCCTTCTAAGTCATGTACCTGCCCAACCAATTTCTGAAGCTTGTATATCTAAGTTAAAGTATACGCATGTTTAAATATTAACCAACAGTTGAAATGTAAGTTTTCTTTTTGCAAATTGTTGTGGTAATTTACTTTATATTTTCTCATTGGTCCATCATTTTTTTTGAAAGGGACCCATCATTAGTATAAAAATACAACTTGTAATACGTTCACCAATTATAATTTTAAAACTTTAAATCAATAACAGAACCAAAAAAATTTTAAGTGTTTATTGCCCTTACAGATGTTCGGTCAACAACAATTACAAACAGTTAATTTAAATAAATTAAATACTGATTTTCATATTGAATTTAATCTACTTATACAATTTTGGATTTTTTTTTACATTTTTATAATAAAATAATAAATTCATTAATTTATAAAGAGCTATGAGTCATTTGAGCATATTAAAAAATTATATCAAATCAAAACAATTAAATTAAATATTAAATTTGAGCATGATTTTTTTTTTGACATATAGGTTGGAGACGAAGGCGAGAACCACCATAAAGTCAACGACCACCAACGTAAAGAGAAATCTGCAGGTAAATTTTTTTCTGTCCTTAGAAGAGGTAGCCACTGAGGTAATATATATATAATATAGTTGATGTTTATAACCTGATCAGCCATAGCTTTTTTTAACTATGTTGGCCATTCCCAGCATTAGCACTGTATAGTATTTAATCAAGTTATATGATTGGGTTTTTGTTTATTTTGGTATCAATAATTTCCTCATTCTTCTCTCATGACAATTAATGTTCATTGTTTTACTTCCCATTCCCTTTTTTTAGCTTTAATTTATTAAATTTGTAAGAAGGGATCATAAAGGAGCTCTGTAACATGGTATTTCTGTCATGGCCTTATAGTTTAATAGTGATTTGATAACCTTTTTTAATTTTTTATTTAATTTTTACTGTCCTATTCATTTAAGAATTGGTCATATTTTAAAACAGTGAATTGAGCATGAAATCATTGTTTGTAGGTTAAAATTTTATTATTAGTTCTGTGTAAGTTGTGAATTTATTTCTTATACTTTAATTTTATCAATTTTAACCTAAAGAATTATAAAAATTTTAAAATATAAAAGTTCAATCATTTTTAATTTTTTAAAAATAAAATAATAAAATTTGGTTTGGCTTTAAAATTCAAAATAAATAAATAAATATTATACCATAACTTACATAACTTTAAATAATCAATTTACATAACTTACATAACTTACATAAATATATATCATATCATAACTTCCATAACTTACATAATTTACATAACTTACACAACTTACATAAATAAACAACTTACCCAAATTAGTTTACACCTATTAGATACTTGATATGTATTATCTATTTTAGTACAGTGACATGATTAAATCAATTTAGAACACTTAAGTAACTGTAATTTATTGTCAACTTTAGACTTCAAGAACTACGAAATGGATAAGAGTTGGATGAATTTACCAAGGGTAAGCAACGACTAATGAAATGGAGTACAAATTTTTTCTAAATTTTGCATTTCAAAATGCAAGCCAAGAGAATATAATTCTTTGCCCGTGTAAGAAGTGTGGCAACATCAATTGACATATTCGTGAAGTTGTCTATGAACATCTAATTGTTGATGGTTTTATTCGGGGGTATAAAAAATAGATTTTTCATAGAGAGTGTACACCTACTAAAACCTCTTCAATGATTAACTCGGCTTATCCTCATAATGCTTACCATCAGTCTGTTAGAGAAGATGACATGGAAGGTATGTTGCGAGATGCGTTTAATATGCGTAGTCATGGATTGCAATCATTTCCACTTGACTTTATTGCTTCCGATGATTGTAAGATTGGTGGAAATGATTTTACCAGAATGGGAAGAAGTGTACCTGATGAAGAGCCAAATGGAGAAGCGGTGAAGTTCTACAAGTTACTTAATGAAATGAATGAATAACTTTATGATGAGGGATCAAAATTTTCAAAAATATCCTTCTGCATTCGTCTTTTTCACTTAAAATATTTGGGAGGGTGGACTGGAAACTCTTTTACAATGCTGTTAAAGTTTTTGAGAGATATGTTTCCGTTTACAAAAATCCCTCATTCATGCAAAGATATGAAGAAACTGATAAAAGATTTAGGCCTTGGGTACGACAAAATTCATAGTTGCCCAAACGATTGTATGTTGTATTGGGGTGATCGGAAAAACCAACAGTCTTGTCATGTTTGCAGTAAATCTTGTTGGATGAATAGGAATACAGAAGATATGAATGAGGATGAAGGTGAGGCACAGTTAAGAAAGAAGCCAGTAAATATTTTGTGATATTTTCCGCTAATACCAATGCTTCAAAGGCTTTTCATGTCGTCAAAGACAACTAAATCTATTAGGTGACTTCATGATCAACGAACCGACGATGGATTATTAAGGCATCATGTGGATTCTTTAGCTTGGAAATCATTTGACAGTAAATTTCCAAACTTTCCAAGCGATCCTCATAATGTAAGGCTTGGGCTAGCATCTGATAGATTTAATCATTTTAAAATCATGAGTACTTCGTATAGTACTTGGCTTGTAGTGTTTGTTCCTTACAATTTGCCTTCGTGGATTTGTATGAAGCAATCTTCTTTTATCTTATCTATGATTATCCCTGGAGAGAAAGGTCCCGGGAATGATATTGATATTTATATGCAGTCACTTATTGAAGAGTTGAAACAGTTATGGGCGGGGTGTTGAAACATATGATGTATTGAGAAAGGAGAACTTTTATTTACGTGCAGCTTTGTTTTGGACTATTAATGATTTCCCGGCTTATGCCAATTGATCTGGTTGGAGTACCAAAGGACGTTATACTTGTCCTTGTTGTATGGCGCAAACATGTTCGAAGTGGTTATATAATGGAAAGAAGTTCTCTTATATGGGGCATCGTTGGTGGTTAAATAGAAATCATAGATTTATATAAGAGAAGACTGAGGGAGGCGTATGTTGGCAATGTTAACGGGTAGATTGATGATGAATCTGATAAAGAGGATGATCCTAATGAGGCAGACTTGTGGAAAAAAAGAAGTATTTTGTAATGCCCAAAATTTTATATTTTTGTTTCTGGAAAATTCGACACAAATATTTAACTGCTTTAGTGGTTAAGTGTTCTGGGTGTGTGTGAGAGGTCCCAAGTTCAAGCCATGACTTTGGCAAAATTTTAGATTTTTTCTAAGTAAAGCCTCACCCTTGTTCAGTGGGTTTAAGTTTATTTGTTACTGTTTGCTATCAGAATGGGCCTGCTGGCCTGGTGGTTAAGTGGAGTGTTAGTTTGCTTAAGGTTCTGTGTTTGAATCCTTGCGTGAGCGAGTGAGATTATTTTTGCTCGGTTTAGTGGCTGAAAGTTTCGGTTAGGTTGGAGTCCTGAGTAGTGGGGAGTGTGATGGAGAGAATTAATGGGAGTTAGGATAGGTGGTTATTAGAATATCTCATTTGATTTTCTTTTTGCAAAATTTTTCTCTCTTTTCTCCCTCTCTGCCAAAAATCCCATCTCTCTCTCCCTCTCTTCTTTTTGTTTTATTTTCGAATCATTTCTGTTTGTACAATGTTAGGATACGTGTGCTCAGTAAGTTTTGGTTTTTGTTAAGTCTAAACATTTTTCTGAATACTGTTAAGAGGAGTTTTCGTTTGGTGTTTAAGAGTTAATCAAGGGACTGTAGATCGTTCATTGACGATTTAGGAGTGTGGAATTCTCATTCCAATCGAAGCTATGGTTTTCGATGGTTAATGGATAAACATCTCGTTATAATACCGTTTATGCTTTGTTAATGTTACTAAAATTTGGCATTGGAATGTCAGTTTTTAGGTTCTGAAGTGCTCGTGGTTGCGTTAGCAGCAAAAATGAACTAGGTGTGTACCTGAAATGCAGAAAATGGGATTCAGCAAAAAGCCGAAAAACTATTCTGTCGACACCACACAGGCATGTGGTCGCTCGTGTGGTGGCATTGTGTGATGACACGACCGTGTATTTGATGAAGGCCAGGCCGTGCATTGGACACGGTCATGTGATGGCCAGTTGTGGCCGTGTGCGACACACGGGCTAGACCAAATTGGGCTGTGTGGGCCACACGGACGTGTAAGTCCACACGGGAACTCCACAAGGGCGTGTGGGTTTCTGGGCCAACCCGTGTGATCCATATGGGCCAAGGCCAATCTGGGCGTGTAGGCCACACGGGCGTGTGGGTCCACACGGGCAAGCCACATTGGCGTGTGGGCCTATTTATTTGAAATGTTTCTTAGGGTTGCACGGGTCGTCCTAATCGACTGTGAACCTATTGTAGGGTCGGTAAGGGCCACTTAGACCATAAATTGTATGATCTGAATATCTAATGTATGTATTGAGCATGATAGTTATACGCATGTTTACTGATCTATATGTATGACTAATAATCGTATAATAGTATGTAAGCATGTTATTCTTTATGTCTACATTGAGCATATTTATCTGCATCTGTATTTAGGGTGGGATGACTGATTATTAGAGGAAGTGTACTGAAAGGCATTTATGCCTATTATCTGGCAGCTCAGCTGCAATTTATCTATTATGTGCTGCATTCGGTACATCATGGTGTGTAGGGCTGGATGGGTGTTTTAAACCCAACATGGTGTGTAGGGATGGACAGAGATGGTGTGTAGAGTCTGGGGGTAGGATTTGATTTCTTATCTGACTTTTTTCTATGTCTGTTACTGTAATGGGCTTAGGCCCAATTCTGTACTTGTGATGGGCTTAGGCTTAAACCTGAGACTATTAATTCTGATATTCTGAATCTGTAATGGGCTTAGGCCCAAGATTGTATCTGTCTGAACATCTGGTAATCTGATTGTGTGCATGTTTTTTGTGGGGATTACACACTGAGTTTACGTAAACTCACCCCTTCTATTTAATTTGTACAGGTAATCTCCAGAGTTAGACGGATTGGTGAACTGGAGGACTCGACGGTGACCACTACTATTTGAACTGCTTCACTACGGTTTTACGGTTTTATGGTTATACTATTTTTATTATTATGATTTTTGGGTACTTTAATGTAATTGGGACTTGCGGACTGGTTGTTTTAATTTGAGATTTTATACTGTTTTTATGGACTTTTAAATTGCAAAACTCAACAAAATAAAGGTTTTCACAAAGCAAAGGTTTTTCCTAAATATAAACGGTTTTTCATTAATTAAAATGAGTTTTAATCAAATCGAACAAACAAATAAGCGTTTTCGAAATTAATAAGAAATAAATAAGAGTAAATGAACTAAAATGTTTTCTCATGACGACTTAGTTTTCAAAATCTAATCCATGTGACATGGCTAGATTCAGCCATAACGTTTAGGTCAGGTTTGGGATGTTACATTTTTTTGAGTTGTCTTATTGGGAGCATCATATTTTGCAAACACAATCTTGATGTCATGCATATTGAAAAGAACGTTTGTGAGAACATCATTGGGACAATTCTGAATGTCGATAGAAAATCGAAAGACAATATTCAGAGTCGACTTGATCAAGTTGACATGGGAATTCGGCGTGATCTTCGTCCCTAAGTACTTCCGAATGGGAAATATAGGTTGCCGCTTTCTATTTTTGCAATGTTGAAGAAAAGAAAAGAATTGTTCTGCACGGTGTTGAAGGATATATATGTCTTAGATGCGTATGCATCAAATATATCTTGATGTGTAAGTCTTAAAGATCAAATACTAAATTCCCTAAAATCACATGGTATTCACATCTTGATGCAAGATTTACTACCAGTTTGTAACACCCTTATCCCGTAATCGTCGCCGGAATAGGAACGGGGCATTACTGAAAACTAGAAATCAGATCAGGACGGTAAAATTTTGAACATTTCTTGAATAAAGGTCGTTCATTTACTAAAATATTTAGACACAATTAAAGTTCGAACTTAAAAACTTATACACGAAAATTCCATAAGGTGCATATTCACATAACTTCTATACGAAGATCAAAGTATCATTCTACTTATTGTCCACCCTGTACATGCCATAAGATAAGACCAGACACATGGTTACCGTAATAGAAGATAGTGTGACGACGTACTGACGATCCCCGAGCTAGTAGTCAGAATCCACCATCTATAAAACCAAAACACAAAACAACAGAGTAAGCTTACATAAGCTTAGTAAGTCTTAAGCGAAACATAAATCTTGTTGAATTAAAGAAAACTGTCTCGTATACATAAAACTAAGTAAGGTCTCATTTGACCTAATATACCTAACAAAATGTCACATAATTTAATTGACATATCTTAAATTTTGAGTTTAAAGTCACCAAATGTTTTCATTCGATGTCTTTGGTTATTCATTTCTTTTATTCGATGAAGTTGATCTAGAAATTCCTCTCAAACTATAAGTTTCAATAACCGCATCACTTAACCAATACATATATACTTTCATAGTATTGTCTAAGACGGTCGAAGATTCGCATATGCATTACTTTATAAGCTTTCGATTCAACCAAATGAAAACATTTTACTTCAACCACGGTTTATTTCAATGTTTATAATCACATAGTCATATCATAATCTATCGTGAATGTATATACATATATATATAAAAACTTAATTCCTTAATTTATAATCACATCGATGTCTTTGAGTATTTCAATATAACAAGTGTAAGTTTTACCGCATAAGTACATAAAGGAACAGGCATATTCCTTATCACATATACTTAAGTTTAATGGATTACAAACATTACTTTATCTTTGCACAACTCCTTATACAACTCATTCTCAAATTATAAGGTCTTTTTGGCCGAATATGCACTAATACATAGGATCATTTCGGCACATGTACTTCATTATACAAGCATATCATTACTGAATTGGATCATTCACATTTTTATGTAATTTCATACCTCAATCGAATAGGCTCATATAATCATTCCGAGATATTAACACATATCTACTTGAACCGAAATACATATTCTATGAATTAGCCATATACTTTTATACAACCATCTGAAGTAGTCGGAAACAGTACTATTCATACAATAATCAAAATTTAAGCAGAGTCCAATTTACAGCTTGCATACGATACGTACCTGATAAACTTAGGGTAATGAAATCATAAATTAAGATTATTACGACAGAAATCGTGTATTTTCCCGCATGAAAGCCTTCGGGCCCCGCCCGGATACAACACTGGCTCAAAGGCTCTTCGGACTAAGTCTGGATATAACCTCAGCACGTATGCCCTTTAGGACTGGGCCCGGATATAACACTAGCACGTATGCCCTTCGGGACTAGGCCCGGATATAACACTAGCACGTATGCCCTTCGGGACTAGGCTTGGATATAACACTAAAACTTTGAGCATATTTATCCATCGAGTGTACATTACACCATTCTATCACATTAGCAGACTTATGTCACATTCGGATATAAGCACAATATAAACACTATCCTTTAAATGTGAAATCTCACGAACCCATACAATTTAACAGCATACTGCCATTCAAAGGTAATCCGAAGCAACATTTTCACTTATAATTATTCCCCATAGGTATAATTTATTCATCAACACCTAATCTCTCAAATCCATTTATAGACACCAAATGCATGCGGCTTATAGCCCATTTTTATTCCACATTCGGCAATTGCCTCATTTAAAAATTTTCCTATCACATTCAGCTTTCCCCACATAGTTAATAATAACTTGTATATCATATTTACCTTTGGCTTTTACTAATCACAACTTGTTTTAAATTCCTTTGTCACACAAACGACATAATATATTTCCGTCCAAATGCTCTTTGGACATCTCACTTCTTACATCCAATTCAAAATATAAGCATATTAGCTATCTTTGGCTAATAGATTCAATTCCATTCTCATTCGGCATGTTAATAACAACAACTACTAACGACATTCTTTTAGCTACTTTCATTCAAACATTAAGCAAGTCAAATTAAACTAACTCTTAAGAACTTACTTGGAAATGTCGTTGAACAATTTCGGACTTGCTACTCAACAATCTTGTTTCTTCCCTTATCCGAGTTTGTCTCTCTTTGATCTCGAGCTAAATCAAACAAACTAACTTATTACATCACTTAATCGATTTTATTTTCATTCACATAATAAGCAACCAAAATGAGTTTCAAAATTAAAAGTTGAATCAAGATAGACCTCAAGTTCATCCCATCGAAATATGCAAATAAATAGAATTTATATACTACTGTATTCCTCATGACCGAATATCATTTATCACATTAACACATGACTAAAAATTTAGTTATAACCTTACATAGCTGAAAGCATAGATACCATATTAAACTCAAATATCAAATCATGATCAAAACATAAATCATAGGCTTGGCTGTACATAGTCTCACCAAAAATTCTTGGTTCTTTTACTTATCAACTAAAACCGAATATCCTACTAAACAACCATAAAACCTGTATTTGTTCTAATTGCATATACACATTCAAACCCTTACTTTATCACAAAATTTTCCCAATTCAAGGTTTATTTCAATATGCCCCAAAACCGAATATCACAAGGCTATCAAAGGACATCTTTAACTAACTATTAAGCTTTTTTTGTGATTTAAAGCTTCAGCTCACATTCGGCATTTATGAATTTCTTACTAAAACACATAAGCCAATTTCAACTTATCATAATCTAAATTCCTTTTAATTTCATCATATATATATTATAAAAAAAAAGATAATAATTAAACATTCTTCTCAATTATCATCTAAGGTCGAATTTCACACTTTACCATATTATGTCTTTAACTTGTTCAATAAATTTTTTTTACACAACTTAATTCATTCACTTGTCCCATAATTTGCCACTTTAAACATTCCTTCCAACAAATTTTAAAATTCATTCATAAAAATGTCATTTGGAAAAATATACAAGCATAGACTAATATTTAAACTTTGTTTTCCAGCATTTAGCTAAACATTTTACATCAAGCTATTTTAACCGAATGTATCTACTTACAGATTTATTCTTTAAGGCATTCAACACTTATTATAAATACATACAAACAAAGACCGACTGCCCTTTAGACCACCAAAAGCACAATGTTAAACATTTCATAATTTGCATATTTTGAAACCCTTTAATAACAAATCAAAACAAAATTACTTCATAGCTATTATCGAATTTCACATTCGGCCACCATGGACCTATTCAAGCTCATCAACCGATCCTTATCTAACATCCAATTCACAAATATGCATATTTAACAAGCTTAACTTCATTTATCCTCTATTTCTTCTTAAAACATGAAATCAACAACCATCTAAGCATCAAAACATTTAACCGTCGAAATTACAGCATCTCAAATTATGGCCGAATGCATCTTTCATCATAATTTCAAAGATTAATACTCGGGTCATGATAGGCACTTAGCAATCCACTCAATTTCACAAATAATTTACAAAAATTCACATGAACTTACCTTTCAATTAAGCTCAACCATGGCTGAAACACCTTGTTCTTCTTCTTTACTTAATTTCTTTTGGTTTCGGCAATGAAGAAAGGGAATGAGCAACTTTTTTTTTCACCCCACTATCTATTATTTTACTCTTATTTTTATGCTCATTTTTAACATATAATACTTATAATTTACTAAAATATGAAAACAACATCATTTCATGCATTAGTTGGCCGGCCACTTAAATTAAAAAGGCATAATTGACATGCAAGTCCCTCCTTTATAAAAGCTATGCATTTTTCGGTCACTACCATTCTTCCTAGCATATTTTCAATGTTTCAGAACTAAGTCCTTTTCAAGAAAATTCACATCCAATGACTTAATCAAAATATCAAAATTTTCACACATGCAATTTCACCTATAATAGACATCAAATATAACATTTAATTATATATATATATATTTTTTTTTGTGACTCGGTTTTGTGGTCCCGAAACCACTTTTCGACTAGGGTCACAATAGGGCTGTCACAACTCTCCCCCTTTAGAGATTTTCGTCCCCGAAAATCGTACCAGTGAATAAGTTAGGGTAACATTCTCTTATTGAGTCCTCGAGTTCCCAAGTTGCTTGCTCGATTTTGTGTTTAAAACCATAGAACTTTAACTAACGAGATTTTCTTATTCCGTAATTCTTTCACCTCTTGTGCTAGAATACGAATCGATTCCTCCTCATAGCTTACATTAGACTGAATTTCAACCCCTGACGCTTTATCACATGCGAGGGATTAGATCTATACCGACAGAGTATCAAGACATGAAAAACATCGTGAATCATTTCCAGTCCAGGTGGCAGGATTAATCTGTTAGCAACTGGCCTAATCCATTTCGTAACCTCGTACTGTACGTTAAATCTCGGCTCAATTTACTACACAGCTGAATCTAAACATATTTCACTATAGTGAGACTTTTAGAAACACTCCATCCTTAATTTAATACTATATAATACAATTATTTTGTTTCAATTTCCACGTACGATTTTTGACAGTTTGCTGCTGCTCTCACACTTTCACGAAACACACAGTCGATTTCTGAATTTTAAATAATCATCATCAGTTAGAAACTCTGAATCCTCTTTCGAGACACATTTAGCTTGTTTGGTGTCTATATCATTATCAACTTTCTTGGATTCCCAAATAATAACCAACGATAGACTCGTAATCACTCAGAAATTCTAACCTTCGCCGTTGTCTCATTTTCAAGTCTTTCTGTAGTAACCTTATTAATGATTTCACTATCATCAAGGAGTCCTTTACAAATGTCTTTAGTATCATGTAAGTCCCAAAAGCTATCCTCATTTAACCAAAACTCACATTTGCCAAATTTCATGTAAAGCTGCTTATCACGCAGAATCTGTAGCACCAGTTTCAAATGTTCTTTCTAATAATTTATCATCTAGCACATACATAAGATAATCTTTACAACTCTTTTTCATATATTTATGCACCAGCATCGAAATTACCACGAACGATAACCTATTCAGATCAGTCAACTCAACTCTAATTATCACATCATTTGAACATCGCAAATCAATTGTCTTTCTTTTGTCATTCACTATAGCAACATGCCCGGGTAACCAATCCATATCTATAATAATATAGAATTCATCAAATGATAACAACATATCATTTAACACATATTAGCCCCGAAAGCATTTTAACATTCCAATTGCAAACTTAGTAGATTCAACAGATAAGGTCTTACTAGATGCCACAGTTTCGGGATCAATCAAAGCAATATCATCAGTATCGAAAAGAGTAAAAATAATGGTTATGATATCTTGTGAAGTAGCCTTTTCACGAGCACGGATGGCATAGGCTCCTGCAAATGTACGAGCCTCAGATCGAACAGTCGTGCTTTTAGTCCCTCTCTGACTGTCACTATCATTACCCGTATGCCTTAGTGGTCTACTTCGCGTCGCAGTATTACTAGGCCTCCCATTCAAATTAGTATTCTGCCTTACTATCCTCGGACCATTTTTAATAAATTGCTCAACTGATTCGCATTTAAAACAGAAGTGGTCAAGAAGTCTACAGCTCCCTGAATGCTATTTACCACAGCGCTTACATTCAATTCTTTCTGGTCGAACATTACTCATGTTAGCGACTGATGCAACTTGTGACTTTACAAAAGGTTGGTCTTGATCTCTACTCGAGTAATCCGCATTAGCTTTAGATCGACTGTTATCTTCTCTAAATCTCTTTAATGATAACTGAAAGGTTTCACTCATTGATCGTTTACAAAAATCTCTAGCCTCGTAATCAACTTTTCTCTTTCCTTTGTGTTTTCTAATCCTGTTAACCGGAGGCTCATTCGATCTTAGCGAATCGGTCACAGAAGGTACAACAGGTATCGGAAGGGGATTATTCGGGGGTGGAGGAGATTGTATAACCAGGTTATTCCTCACAATTTCAGAGAATCGTTCATTCATCATAATATAAAAGGTTTGTTTCGTCTCATCATTTTGATTATTCGAACTCGATTGAGAGTCAATCGGCGCTGTCCCTTACGCGGGAGCAAGCGCAACACCCTCATCTTCATCTGCTACAGCTCGATTGGGATCGGGATTCATCGTTATATGAAAAATGCATTTTGACTGTCAGAAGTCATCACACTACCATTTTATCCTTCTATGGCATGTATAGCTAGACTCACACGCTACGTTAGTCCCAAAACCGACTAAATCGTAGCTCTGATACCAATAAAATGTAACACCCCATCCCATAACCGTCGCCGAAATAGGAACGGGGCATTACTGAAAACTAGAAATCAGATCAGGACGGTAAAATTTTGAACATTTCTTGAATAAAGGTCATTCATTTACTAAAATATTTAGACACAATTAAAGTTCGAACTTAAAAACTTATACACGAAAATTCCATAGGATGCATATTCACATAACTTCTATACGAAGATCAAAGTATCATTCTACTTATTGTCCACCCTATACATGCCATAAGATAAGACCAGACACGTGGTTACTGTAATAGAAGATAGTGTGACGACGTACTGACGATCCCCGAGCTGGTAGTCAGACCATCACATTAGCAGACTTATGTCACATTCGGATATAAGCATAATATAAACACTATCCTTTAAATGTGAAATCTCACGAACCCATACAATTTAACAACATACTGCCATTCAAAGGTAATCCGAAGCAACATTTTCACTTATAATTATTCCCCATAGGTATAATTTATTCATCAACACCTAATCTCTCAAATCCATTTATAGACACCAAATGCATGCAGCTTATAGCCCACTTTTATTCCACATTCGACAATTGCCTCATTTAAAAATTTTCCTATCACATTCAGCTTTCCCCACATAGTTAATAATAACTTGTATATCATATTTACCTTTGGCTTTTACTAATCACAACTTGTTTTAAATTCTTTTGTCACACAAACGACATAATATATTTCCGTCCAAATGCTCTTTGGACATCTCACTTCTTACATCCAATTCAAAATATAAGCATATTAGCTATCTTTGGCTAATAGATTCAATTTCATTCTCATTCGGCATGTTAATAACAACAACTAATAACGACATTCTTTTAGCTACTTTCATTCAAACATTAAGCAAGTCAAATTAAACTAACTCTTAAGAACTTACTTGTAAATGTCGTTGAACAATTTCGGACTTGCTACTCAACAATCTTGTTTCTTCCCTTATCTGAGTTTGTCTCTCTTTGATCTCAAGCTAAATCAAACAAACTAACTTATTACATCACTTAATCGATTCTATTTTCATTCACATAATAAGCAACTAAAATGAGTTTCAAAATTAAAAGTTGAATCAAGATAGACCTCAAGTTCATCCCATCGAAATATGCAAATAAATAGAATTTATATACTACCGTATTCCTCATGACCGAATATCATTTATCACATTAACACATGACTAAAAATTTAGTTATAACCTTACATAGCCGAAAGCATAGATACCATATTAAACTCAAATATCAAATCACGATCAAAACATAAATCATAGGCTTGGCCGTACATAGTCTCACCAAAAATTCTTGGTTCTTTTACTTATCAACTAAAACTTAATATCCTACTAAACAACCATAAAACCTATATTTGTTCTAATTGCATATACACATTCAAACCCTTACTTTATCACAAAATTTTCCCAATTCAAGGTTTATTTCAATATGCCCAAAATCGAATATCACAAGGCTATCAAAGGACATCTTTAACTAACTATTAAGCTTTTATTTTGATTTAAAGCTTCAGCTCACATTCGGCATTTCTGAATTTCTTACTAAAACACATAAGCCAATTTCAACTTATCATAATCTAAATTCCTTTTAATTTCATCATATATATATTATAAAAAAAAAGATAATAATTAAACATTCTTCTAAATTATCATCTAAGGTCGAATTTCACACTTTACCATATTATGTCTTTAACTTGTTCAATAAAATTTGTTTACACAACTTAATTCATTCACTTGTCCCATAATTTGCCACTTTAAACATTCCTTCCAACAAATTTTAAAATTCATTCATAAAAATGTCATTTGGAAAAATATACAAGCATAGACTAATATTTAAACTTTGTTTTCCAACATTTAGCTAAACATTTTACATCAAGCTTTATGGTGTTGTATGTAAAAAAAAGTGACGTTTTATATAATTGAACTATCCAATATAATGAAAACTATTTGTGGCAAAGTTTTAAATGTTGAAGAACTTGAGAAAGTACAAGATCTAGCTGCCTTGAGTTTATATAATTTGGAGAAGATCTTTCCACCTTCCTTCTTCACTATTATGGTGCACTTGCTAATTCATCTCCCTCATAAAGCAAAACTTAGTGGACCGGTTTTCTATCGGTGGATGTATCCTATAGAGAAGTGCTAATTTATTTGTAAAGTTTTTCATACATTCATGAATATACCTTTAGTTACAACTTTTGATAATGTTGTATATCGTGTTTAGGTTCCTATGGAAATTGAAGTCTTATTGTCGTAATAAGCGTTATCCAAAAGGATCAATAGCTGAAGGTTACTTAGCAGAGGAACGTATGACTTTTTGTTCCAGATATTTAGAAGATGTTGAAACAAGACTGAATTGACCAAGTAGAAATGTTGGGCTCACTGATCATAACTTAGCCGAAACTTATTTATTTTGAAGTTATGGAGAACCAATCGGTACAGTTGAAATTGCACACTTAGATGATAGATCTTGGGTACAAGCAGATCGATATGTTCTTTTTCACCATGATTCAATTGAACTATTATGCAAGTAAGTTTTAGAATTTGATAAATATTCATCTTTTAAATTTGTTTATCTTTTAACCAAGTAATCCACTTTTTAACATAGCGAGCACAAACAAGTCTTGAGATCTCGTTCACGCTCCTGAAGATTACAACATTGAGAGATTCATAAGTTATTCACACAATCCTTACATGAATGGTTAGGGCAAACAGTATGCGGCTAAAGCTTTCATTGACAAATAATAATGTTTTCTCATAACATTTATAATTAATCAATTTACTTTTGATTCAATAGGTTTGGAGTGGAAAGGACGTCAATGACGAAGTTAAATGGCTTTCCCAAGGTCCGAATAGAGTAGTAAAAAGATATAGTGCCTTCCTCATCAATGGATTGAGGTTTCATACAAAATCTCATTAAAGATTGAGGAAGACTCAAAATTGTGGAATAGTTGTTAATTCTTCAATTACAACTTATGCTAGTGCCAGGGACAGTAATCCTGTTGAGGGAAATGTGGAGTATTACGAACTTCTTACTGACATAATTGGGTTGGATTACTATGGCAAACAGAAGGTTTTCTTATTTTGATGTGATTGGGCTGATGTTAATACTGCTTATGGAATTAAAGAAAGATCAATTTGATTTACAATGGTGTACTTCGCTCGATAATTCACACTGGACAACAATTGATAGAGGAGCCGTATGTATTTTCTTAAGTGAAACAAGTTTTTTACTCGAAAGATTCAACTGATGAGGGTAGGTACGTTGTACTCCGTAACACACCTAGGGACTTGTTTAACATGGGCAATGGAAGTAGAGATGGCATCGATGAAAAATCAGAAACTTTGCCTTTTCCAGAACAAAACTTAAATGAAAATATCCATAGTACTAGTACACAATTTCAATGGGTTCGACAGGATGTGGATGAAGATATTTATAAATTATAATGTAGTAAGATTTTATGATTTTTTAATTATATGTAATATTATGATTTAAATCTTGATCTTGTTAGATATTTCAACTATTTTATATATACTATTATTGTTGTAATTATTTACTAGAATTTCAACTATTTTATGTCTATTGTAGATAAAATGCCTAGCAGAAGATTGTGAGATCTAAGTATTATTCAAAATCCTCCAAATTCGGAAGAAACAAATAGTGAACAACAGACTGCTATTGGATCTTTGAATGTTCCGAACACAGCTGACGAACCTGCAAAAATTTAAAGTAATGTTAACTTTAATTTGCATACGTGTTGACTTTTATTATTGATTTATGTTTCAAATTCTTATATTATAATATACCATTTTTAGTTGAAAGTGGTGGGACGCGCAAAACTCGATGACGTACGCTACTAAAAGATTTATACGAGTTAAATTCTATCGAGTGTGGCAAAGTAGCTAGAAACAGTATTGGTCAGCCTGTTGGATCAGAAGCTCAACTTTTAGCAGGATACTTGGGCATTATAGCACGAAATGCCAATCTGTGACCTATCTGTTGCCTATCAACTACGAGTCATGGCATCATATGCTTGATAGTAATTAAAATCAAGCTCTCGATAATATTAAGGTAATAACGTGAATGTAATTTATAATACTTTGGTTTAAGTTTCATTTATATTTACTTTCTAAACTTGTGTTTTTTTGTAGGAGAGATTTGCTTTAGAGGTCTCGGATAATTATGTCAAGAAGGCATTAGGAAAAAAAATGGAGAGACCGTAAAAGTGCTTTAAAGAAGGAATATTTTGAGAAAAATATAAGCCTCGAAGAGAAATTGCGATATGCCTCGCCGGGACTGCTGAGGTACCAATGAGAAGATGCAGTTAGATTTTGGAATTCAAAGGAAGGAGAGGTATTACTTACTTCCAAACTCTTATAATTATTTTGGTTTATAGTATTTACTATATACATAATAATAATCTCATAATGTAGGATCATGAGCGAGTTGGAACTACAAGTGGGCAAAAACAAAAATTCACGCACACAGCTGTGTCAAAAAGTTTTGCTTGTGTAGCTGAGGCCGAGGTATTTTGAATTTATTAATTGTGTCAAATATTAATTACTTTCTATTAAATAATATTTTTTCTACTATATCGTAGGAATTGTCGTCTAGTAAAAAAGTTGGACGCTTTCAGCTTTTTGATATTACACATAGAAAAAAAGATGGATCTCCTATGACTACTGAAGCTGCAGAAATTATGGTATATTTGCTTAATAAAATTTTAATTATTTTAAATATTTATAATGTTTAATTATAATGGTTTAATTTGTCATTTGTAATGCAAATAGTGTTAAGTTATGTTGCCTTTGTTTTGATTATATATTTCATTTCTAACTCTTTGATTGATTTATTAGGAGAAACTAAAGGATAAAAAGGCGGAGTATGAAGCGATTGCTTTGAGTGATAGTTCTGTTAATCTTGACGACATTGAAAACCAAATTATTATGGAAGTTTTGAGTCCTGACAGGTATGGTTGGGTTTGATTTCAAGGATATTTGTTAACCCAACCCAATATTTTGGATCCAGCTCGCAACAATACATACCTTTGGGGAAGCTAAAGTTCAGAGGTTAAGAGACCAGATGACTCAGATGCAAGCGAGCACAGTTGAGCAAATTGCTCAACTTAAAACAGAGGTAGCATCGAGAGAAGTAGAGGTTCAAAGAAAATATGAAGAACTCCATCTACAACTTAAAGTAGAGGCAGCAGCGAGGGAAGCAGAGCAAAGCAGAAAATACAACGCACTCCAGCTATAGCTTCAGAATATGATAAAAATGTTTCAGTAGTCGCAGAATCCGCCATCTTCGACATTTGTTTTCTTATTGTAAAAATATTTTAACAATATAACTTTTAACATTGTTATAAGAATATTTTGTTATTTCATTTATTCATTTAGATCACATACCTTTCATTGGATTTTTGAAGTATCATTTAGATTTGTTGTTTTTGGTTGGATTTGATGTTACAGAAAGGGTTGTATATGAATAAAAATAGTATATCAGAAATCTGCTAAAGTCAGTGGCTTTTTCTTACAAACGCTGCTAAAGAATAATACTTTAGCGGCGCTTTTATAAAAAAGCCGCTAAAGAACGTGACCTTTTGCGGCATTTTCAATAAAAGTGCCGCTAAAGCTCACGTTCTATAGTGGCATTTTTAGTAGAAGCATCGATAAAGGTCATGTTCTATAGTGGTGTTTGTGGGAAAAGCGCCGCTAGAGGTCATGTTCTATAGAAGCGTTTGTGGGAAAAGCACCGCTAAAGGTCATGTTCTCTAAAGGTCATGTTTTATAGTGGCGTTTTTCCCATAAACGTCGCAAAATTTAGCAGCATTGTTATAGCAGCATTTTTTGCGGCTCTTGGAAAAGTGCCGCAAATAGTTTCAGCAGTGCTTATAAGCGCTACTGTAGGCCTAAAAAAACGCTGCTAAAAACTGTTTTACTGTAGTGTATATTGATGATGGTTTACAATTGGTCAATTTGAGACAAGTTTTGGTACATACTTGGACTAGGTCTTTATACATGTATTAATGCAATGTTAGCATCTATAGGTAAATGATGTGTTGATGCTATTGTGGTGCCTTAGAATGACATATTGGTTAGGTAATTTTAGATGATTGAAATGGCATGCTTATGTAGGCTTGAATGGGGTTTGAACCCTTGAATGTGTGCCTAAATGGTTTGATTGGTTAGATATGAATTAGAATTTAATTGGCATGATTTTAGGTACATCTTTAGGTTCACACGACCTGAGACATGGGCTGTCACATGGCTGTGTGACACACACACAGCCTAGTGACATGACCGTGTGTCATTTGTAAGTTTCTTATGTTTCAAGTCAGTGAGTTACACTGCTTGGCACATAGGTGTGTGACATGGTCGTGAGACCTTACTTAGTGAGTTATACGGGTGGGGACACGGGCTAAGACACGGCTGTGTGTCCCTTGTTCAAATGTTACACGACCTTGGGCTTTGTCACACGACCTGGCCACACGGCCGTGTAACATCTATTTTCTAATTTTTATAATTTTTTTCTTGGACTTTCTGTTTTGTTTCAAATTAGTCCCGGAATTACTTCTAAGCTATTTTTTAAGGCCTTGAAAGCTCGATTTAGGGACAGAAAGTATATGAATGAATGGTTTATAATATGTTTAATTATTTAAATGTTATGATATTGTATGATTTATAGTTGATCGATAATACTTAGTAACCCTAATTCGACGATGAAGATAGGTTAGGGGTGTTAAAAACCCCTATTGGAGAAATTTGGCCATGTGATTATTCCTCAAAGCTTTGGCTTGTTGAACATTAACCTGAAGTTATTAAATGGCTTTTTCTTAAGAGGCAATCTCAACATCAAGATGTTAGAGGATATTTTGTTTGAAGTCTAAGAGTTGAGATGAAATGTCTACCTTAGTGCCAAATCCAATAGGTATTACTTCAATAGGCTAAACCCTAGTGTCTAGAACAATTTTAGGGAGTGCAACTTGGTGTTTCCCTTCAAGTCACTTGGAAGAAAATTTTAACTCTATAAGCTTCCTTTCATATTTTTCAGTTGCTAAGAAAATTTTAGGATTTTGATTAAATAGAATTTGAAAAATATGAGAAAGGAAAGGAAGACATAACTTGGGGTAGACATGATTAGCATGCTTGATAATCTCCTAAAAAATGAGCTCTCCGAGGTCAAATTAAATCTCATTATAGATCGTCCTAAGTAGAGTAGCCATTTTCTTTGTAATTGTATTCCTTTAGATGTTAGGAATCCAATTTTTGGTTGCAACAACAAAAAGGCCAACATATATGGGCTCTAAAGTTGAGGCTTGAAGCTCAATTGCTTGTGGCCAAGTACGGTAAATTCCATTAGTAATGATATTTGCCATTGTATCATAATATTAATCAAGCTCAACATTAGTGGAGCATAGGTGAAGCAATAGCTCTTTAATTTGTGCAAGGCCAAAATTATACCATCTTCATTAAACATATGCATTATAAATCAACTCCTTCGAAGGCTTATAGAAAGACTTGAGAAGATTGGCGTAGAAATCATACACCACCACCTTGAGATATGGTTTTACAAAAGTAATAGACTGTAGCATGTCATTTTTCTCAAGGATAACATCAATACCACAATCCCCACAATTCTTTCATCTATATTATGCTCTTCAATGAAATGTTTCTTTGCAATGAGAAAGCATTTATTGGTGCAAGCAGTTGATAGAGAGGTTTACTCCTTTTATAGCATAACATTTTCTTTTTGGGAAGAGAGACCAATAGTAGCTTTCTTTCCTTGTAGGAGTAGATTGAGAGATGCTTAGCCTCTTGGTTCTTTCCATTACTCTAAGATAAAGCTTCTTGAGAGGCACATTCTCGTCAAAATCTAAACTCAAACCTATTTATCTTCTCTTTGAAGCAGAAGAGAATAATGGAGCTTTTCTCTTATCAAGAAAAAATTTCCCTTTTTCTTTCTTATACTATTCTTCAATCTCCCCGTTAAGCATAACACAAGTCATCCTTGAACTAGTTCTTGAAGAGACAGTGCCAAGCCTAGTAGTCACTTCATTTACCACTGCATCATCAAAATCTACTGCTTCAAGTTTATCTAGCTCAAAATAAGGGTTCTCAATAGGCTAAATAATATTTGTAACAAACTCATTAGCAACTAAATAGGGCTAGTTTCTACCTCAAGAGCATGCTTGTCAATTTTTTCAACAAGAACAATGTCAAAAATACCTTCTTGGATTGTAGCCCAAATCAGGGTTTCAATCTGCCCCTTTAGCATCGAATTATACTCCTAAACAGATAGATGTACAAGAAGAACATCAATTTCAACTACAACTTTCTCAATGCTAGTTGAGGGTTCTTTTTCCAGATTATAGTTCTCAGACCTTTGTTCATCTATTTGGGAGACATCAATAGTTGCCTCTTTTTCATTATTATTGGTCTGATCATTAGAAGGTAACTTGGGTAATAGAACTGGGGCATTAAGAGACTTTGCTTCACCTAGGACAAAAGGAGTGGTAATAGTTTATGGTACATATTCGATGATAAAGGGTTTCATAAGTATAAGGAGACTTTTGAGGAAACTCCCTTACTTATTATACATGTTAAGGTTAATCGTAGTCCTCAAGAGGAGTGGTCTTAACATAGACCATGTATGAATATCACAAAATTTAAGAAGTTGAAGACACAGGTAAGCTAGAGTGTTTATGAGAAGAGCAACTTAGAGAGGCTAGGTTACTAGAAAATGAAGAATAGTGTTTGTGAAGAGCTACAACACAAACAGGGTAATTATATTGTCGTGTCTCCACAAAAACCCTGCCTCTTAATATTGGAAAAAATTCGGTTCGAAAATGGTTTTCTTGTATAGAGGAAAATAAAAAATTTAAAAACTGAACTGATTTGTAATGTTTATAGCAATAAACTTTAAACCAAATTCACACATGTGTTTTCAATAAATG
The DNA here is from genome assembly GCA_020496765.1 of Gossypium stocksii. NCBI lineage: Eukaryota > Viridiplantae > Streptophyta > Magnoliopsida > Malvales > Malvaceae > Gossypium > Gossypium stocksii. Next base: position 70,623,437 of record CM035622.1, read on the forward strand.
GATCCTTATTGTTCATGGCTTCAACGAAACGACCTTCTTTGCCATTCTCGTACCACGAACTGCTTGTACCACGAACTACTTTAAGTGTGGGCCCGAACGATTTGAATCAAAACTGGATTATCATCAATTTTAATAAAAACTGGATTATCATCAATTTTACCTCTAAATTCTTTAGCCTCACACTTTCTAATTTTATCAATCGGAGGCTGATGAATAGTCATACTATTCGAATTTGAAGGACAATGAGGCGCCATGGAAAATATAGTTGGGGGCAGAGGTTACAAAGCCGTAGGATTGGCTTGCATGAACTAAGTAAACCATTCATTTATCATCTTGAAGAAGGCACTTCGGTCCTTACTTTCTAGATATTTGGGAAATAAAAACACTATGACTTGTTTCTTGTTTGGAAGTCGAATCATTACTGTCTACATCATTAGGTACGACACGATTAGACTCGGCTGACATAATTTATCTATAAGGAAACAAAATTAGATCAGATAGAAGGAATCACACTATCATAGGTTATTATGGCATGTACTTTCTAGACTCAACACACGCTATGTTCTGTCCTAAAATCGACTAAACTGTAGTTTTGATACCATTAAATGTAACACCCCTCACTCGACCTAGTTGTCGAGTTTGAGCTATGGGATGCTACATCGTTATTGAAACAAATATGAATAGTTAACATTCAAATTTAACATAAATCATACAATCATAGTCAATTTAGTTCATAATCACAAAATACAATATTTCTCAGGTCTTATACAAGCTTATGTATGCTCTAAAATTTAACCCAAAATTTAACAAAGACTAATTTGCAATATTTTTAAATTTTTAGATTAAACGTATCATAGATAAATCCTTCAAATATTCAACCATGTCATAAACACTTAGATAATATGATATACAATTAAATTTGAGTCTTAATTGAGCTTATGAAAGACTTTTTATTGACCCGAGAATGAAATAAGACTAAATTGTAAATTTTTGAAAATTCAGGACCCATGTTATGATGTCACAATCTCCACGTCGTGATGCCACCAAACAGAATGTGTTGTTGTGACGTCCAGCCTTCCGATATCAGGACGTTATATTTTGTCGGTCGACGTTGCGACGAAGAGAGATGTTATTCTTGATGATGACGATATTTTTTGTACATTTTAGGCCATTTGATACCTATTTAAAGATACCAATGCCATTGATCTATTTGGTCCATAATTACACCCTTACTTCTACTCAAAACCAACCAAAATACCATCCAAAACAATTATTTAACCATTTTTAAGTTCAATCAATCAAAGATGCCACAATTTGGCGCCACACTTACCAATCTATTCTATCCATACTTTATTTATACTATCATGCTTTTGTTCATACTAGACCATCATTTTTCAAACCATTTCACATTCAAAATGGTCATTCAAAATGCCAAACATGTTATCAACCAAACACATATACATATAGACAATAATTTTATCAAAGATTGACCATTACCATGATTCAAACCAAACTATCATTTCCAAATAAACTCATGTTTAAACTGTCTATGTACATGCCACATAATCGAGGTTTAAATAAATAAATGTCTACCTAATCGCTGATAAGATAGTCTAAGCTTTGTGCTTGTAACACCCTTTACCCGGTTCGATCACCGAACCTAAATAAAAGGATGCTGCATGCAATAATCACAACCATATAAAAAATTTATATATTATAATTCACACACATTGCAATGAAATAAATTTAAGTCTACAAGATTTAATTGTGAAATTCAAGTAATAAATAGGATTGATTTTCAAAATTTTCAAAGTTTTAAGGTTTCAAAATTTGTATCGATATTTAACTGTTAGGTATCGATACTATATCAATACGATGCCTAAATAACGATACCAAAATTCAATTATATTTGCTAAGCAAAGTAAAGGTATCGATATTTATTACCCAGTATTGATATTTTAAGTAAAGTATCAATACTCATATAAAAATCGATACCATTTTAGCATTCTGTTTATTTTGAAACCTATTCATATGGTTAAGTATCGATACCGAGTACAAAAAATATCGCTACTTAAGTTCAGAAATAGGAAAAATTCCATCTTTAAAATGTTTATTTCATGCTCAAAGCATCTAACACTCAAATGATACTCTATAAAAACAATTAGAAACTTGAAATCGTCAACCATAAAAAAACTAACTAAAAATCAAGACTTACTGTATTCAACTAATTATCATTATAGCACTTTCAGTACTAATATACCAAGGTTAAACACATTCAACAATACCAATATGCCCTCAATGGCACCTTAAAGAACCAATGAAACATGTATTCGTTCAAACATTCAATCATACTTCCAATTGACTTCATATCCACTACATAACTTATGCACCAAGTCTTACAAAGATTATACATTTAAACATATCAAACCATTGCCAAAATAATACAAGCTCCTAAATCTAACCAATATGTCATAAGGTACCATCACATACAATCTAATTTATCAATGCATATCATAGTTTAGATCACATGACATTTCTAAAATAGCTTCATCACATTCATCATATAAGCATACCATAAGAACATTAATTTTAACACATTACATACCAACTTTAAACACATTACAATTCCAACTAGAACATCAACTTCATCAACTCAAAATGCTATATAAATGCCACAAAACTGTAACGAGTCAAAATCTACCAAGACAGAAGCTTGATAGTGTGAGCCTTGTAGTTGATATGTAACATCCCAAAAATCGGAGGTTAGTAGATTCGGGTTTGTGAATCAAGAGAGAGTGATCATGCCTTAATTTAAAAAAAAAATATTTCAAAATTATTTCAAGAAAGAGAAAAAAGCCAAATGGTTAAAAGGAATATGAGAAAGCATGGAAATTAAATGAGGTCCCAAGTTCGAATCCCTTCTCTTGCGAAATAATTAAATTTTGCAAAATCCCTTATTTTTTTAATGTGTGTGCCATCCATACCCTTGAACCCTAAGTATAAATACAAATTTTTATTGTATTTTTCAGCCTTTAATTTAAATTTTATCTACCCTAGCCGTTCAGCCTCTTCCTCTCATCTTTTCTCTTCAATTTTCTTTCTTTCTCCCATTGTTGTTGTCGCCTAGACCTAGTTTTACCATATCTTTCTTCTTTTGCTTTTTGCCACAAGATTTGTTAACATATTCTCCACCATATTGCTGTCATTTTTCCTCATTAAAACCAGCCCCAAATATAAAATCTTAAACTCCAAGATTAATCCCGAACATTGCTAAGAAAGTGTCATTGCCGTTTCTCTCGACTAGCTTGGGTAATGTCTCTTCTCTCTTCAATTTCTTAATTAATCTTGTCCATTCAAAAATTAAATTTCCAGATCTATAATTTGGGTTATTTTAAATGATTTCAAAGGTATTTTTCTAGAATTTAATGAGATCTCAAACCGTTTTAAAATTCAGCCAATTTTGGCCACCATGGATGATGGTGCGTACACCTATGTGCAAGAAAGGGGGCTATTTTTTTTCTTGGTTCTTGCCTATATTTTTCCAAAATTATGTTGAGTTCTTGAACCCTCCTAATCAGCTTTTAAACCCATTTCAATTAGGAAATAAATTTCCTTGATCGATCGGCCATTTGGATCCCACAAGTCGTGAAGCACAATTGCAATTAAGGGTAACTAGTTTGTTATTTTGACATAGTTGTTGGGTAAATGTTAAGATTTGATTAAATGAAGGAATTTAATCATTAATTAGTTACTTATTTTCCAGTATATTATTGAATTAGATGCTAACCCAAATGCCCCAAATCATTAGTAAAGGGGAAGAATGATTGTGCGTACGGTTTGCATCGATACAGTGTAAGGAATCTAAGTAGTTTGGGTTCATAAAATAGTTATAATTCCAACGATTGGTTTGAACTCATAAGTGGGTTTTTGGGGGCTGGTTTAATGGTAAATTAATTGAATTCATACTGAATTTCGGTTTAGGTTCGTTCAAGGAATTATTGAGGAAAATTGGAAGATTTGCTAGTGTGTTGCGAGGAAGCAAAAAAAAGTGTGGGTCCTAAACTCATAAAATTATCTAAAAATGTTAAATATCATGTTATATTTGATAAAGTAGCTTGCTGATTGGATTGTATTAATATCCAAATTATTGATTTTGTGAATGGTCGAACCAGGTATGTTTCGAGACTTAAAAGATTGACATGTTGGAAAAATTGCTAGTTTGATAGTACGGATGTTTGATTGAGTTTGTAATTACATATTTGAGTTATGAGATATGAGAATGTTTGATTGGATGATATAATGTGTTGAGATATTAAGCTTATGTATGGTTTAAACGCATGAGATATTTGTTATATTATGTGCTGAGAGGGGTGCTATTTATGCACAATGAAAATCTGTAAAGTATGTGAAATTGAGCGATATTGATTGATACAAGAACAATGGTAATTTGAAAGATTGGAAAACTATTTTCATTTATTAAAAGTACGTGATTATTGAGGACATGCTGACCATGTCAAATGAATGTGAAAAGTATTGAGATATGATTATGTATGAGATCGTGTGACATATTACATATGCATTGGGTTGGGATTCTATGGTAGACGGAGGAGCTTCGTGGAGTACCAGCGGCATATTAAGTCCGTATTATTTGTAGTCAGTGCACTGTACCTAGAGTATTGAGGGGATTGGCAATTTTATTGCATATTATATGTTATTGGTGATTGTATCGCATTATTTGATATCCGATAGATTTTCTACATTATTGATTATTCGGTGGTTTTACCACAACAAGCTATGCTCATAAGGTTTTGGAGTTTGGTAGACGGGTTTTGGGGAACTCGTGGTGTGTAGCGGATGGTATGGGTAGGAACCTTTTTGCATTGCATCATGTGTACGACATATCAAATTTTATTGATTTATGCTACGTATTGCATCATGTGCACGACATATCAAATTTTATTGATTTATGCTATGCATTGTATTTTGTTGTATTGAATGGTATCAAAATTAATGATTGTTGCTCGAATGAATGATGACCTATGCTCATACACCTTTTGCCATCAATTTGATAATGGTTATATAACAATATGAAATTCCTATGATGGTTTTTGTAATGCCCTGATTTTTGGGAATTTTTGAGTTTTTGTGTTTTTGGTGGAATTTTGGAATTTTGGGTGTTTTATTGCTGGAAATATGTTTAAGAGTGTTAGTGGGCTTTTAAAAGGCCTAAGCTTAGATTAAAACCCAGTAAGATATCAAGTTTGAATTTTAGTGAAAGGGGACCTGGTCAAGTGGGCTTTTAAGAAAAATTTCGTAAAACATGACACAAATAGGGCCTTGGTAAAGTGGCAAGGAGGCGCCACTAAGTTCCTAAAAAAGTGGCGCCTGGGAAGGAGAAAAAGGGTCCAGGGTTCAAGTTGCAAGGTAAGCATACTGTTATTTTAATTTTTAGGCATGTGCCGGGCATGTGCTCACTTAAGTAAAATTTTGGCAAGGGCTTTAGGGGAGTGTGGGCCGATTGTTTAAGTGGAAATTAGGGCAACTTAGCTTTCTTTTCTTTTGTATTGACAGTTAGGGTTAGCCACCTTAATTCTATTCTCCTCTTAGTTTCACTTAGTGACCGAAAATGCAAGTTTCATACTCTCTGTGCCGATTTCTCTTTTGCTTCCTTCTTCTCTATTCTTTTTCTTTTATTTTTGCTATCTTCTCTAGCTGAAACCTCCTTACCACCTTATTCATCTTTTCTTTCAATTCCAACCTTCTAAAAACTACCATAGCCGATTGTCAAAAGAACCAAAATCCCAAAAACTGCCTTTTTTCTATTGATTTTTTTAGCCGAATTCTCCCCATTTTTTTCATCTGTGGTGGCCGATTCTTTCATCCATTAAATCCCTACTCTTGTCGATAACATCACCCAAATCTATAGCCTCAAATCATCACCTTCTACACCGGTCAAAAGCCAAAAACGACATTCCTTTGGGGGTTCTTAGCTAAAACTTTAGATCTCAAAGATTCGGGTTCTACTGAAGTTTAGGGGATAGATCTACATCAAATCTACGTAGAAACCAAAGAAAAATTAGTGGTAAGTGTTTATCGACTCAGATCTATAAGTATTTTGCAATTTAGTAAAAGCCGAAGTCCCTAAAATCTAGGAAGATTGCCGATTTGGGCATGGGGCTCTAAGAGTCACTAACGAACGGTTTCTTTTGGTATTACTGTGTTCTAGAGACGATTGGTTGAAGGCTTGAACAAGGGGAAACGACTAGATCTAGATCTAGTCTCTACTTCGACAAAGGTAAGTGTTTGAGGCCATTGTTGAAAGGTGGCCGAATGTGTGTATTAAGTTAGGGGTGAGTATTCAAATTGGTTTTAGATTTTAACATGGTCTAATCGAATGTAGGATCGTTTTGGGGGAGATCTTACCAATGGAATCGTCAAACAGGTGTGCATCGAACCCTTCTTTAGTTCGATTCGGCAAAGGCCATAGTGACCGAAAAAGTGACTGAAAGGTCGATAGTTTGTGGAATTGAGAGTATGCGAATACTCAATAGATGGTAGAATCAGTGATCGCTAGTGACCAAAGGGCTAAGTGCGCAATTTCATGCATTTCGGTAAGATGGGCCTCGATGGGCTGAATATAGGCCCAATGGGCTTACGAGCCCATATGGGTAAAAATGAGCGATAGATGTGTTCTAATAGACTGTAGGCTTAAAATGGATTACATTAATAATTAATTGTAAGTTTTGGACTGAATGGGCTTAAATCGCTAAAGAGACACGGTAGGGCCTATTAGGAGTTTTAGGGCCTAGTGACTAAAAGTTGTTAAAACGAGTTAAATAATTTACAGTGTCAAAAGTAGGGTTATTAGTGACTAAAATAGGAATAAAACCCTGAAATAAGTGGAATAATTACTAAAATACCCTAAAAAGTGAGAAATTACAATTTTACCCCTAGGTATAAAATGACTGTTATACCCCTAGGGTTAAATTAGACTAATTTGCATGCTTTATCGATTCTGTTTATTATATGCCATGTCATGATCATTTAATGCATGGGGTTGGGATTTATATGAATGGAGGAAGTGCTAAAGGGCTTTGCCCTAGTTTACCGAAAAGGGCTTTGCCCCAGTTTATCAAAAAGGGCTTTGCTCTAGTTACCGAAAGAGGCTAGGCCTCATGTTATATAATAAAGCAGCTATGCTACCAGTGGAGAGTAGCGGTTGGGTGGGTTGAGTAGTTCTCCCCACATGGTGTGTTGGTTGGTACGGCTGGAGAGTAGCGATTGGGTGGGTTGAGTAGCTTCCCCACAGATTGATATGGTTTTTTGCATGGATTCATGATTTATTATTGAAATGGGGCTTTGGGCCATACTGTTTACCGATATATGAAAGGCTTCGGCCCAGTGATATTGTATCTGCAAAGGGGCTAAGGCCCAGTACCGATATACAAAAGGCTTCAGCCCAGTTAATATTGAGTTGGATTAGGGCTTAGGCCCAGTGGGCCTGAGCTGATTTGGGCTCTGGATGGGATTCTTTACACACTGAGTTTACCTAACTCACCCCTCTTCTTTCCATACTTGCAGGTGAGCCCTAGACAGAGGACTTGGAGCTAAGAGGGATTCAGAGTGGCCATGGAAACCGAATACTGGTTTTTATGAGATTCTTTATTTTATTTGTTACTTATTTCTTTCTATATTATTATTTTTATTTGGGTTTGTAATAAGGCCGCTAAATTTATTTTTATGGGTTTTAATTATTCACTTTTACGTGGCCTAAAGTACTTTGAAAACATCTGCACGAGTTTTCCTATAAATTCAACCAACGTTTTCAAAACCCGTCTCACGAGGCAAAGGAGTAACAAAGTGGATCTTAATTAAATGAACACCAGTATGTTTAATCGGGAATTTCTCTTAAAAACTTCAACAACAGCTTTACTAAATTCACCCTAAGACTAGTAACTAGGCCACGTGGTTAGGTATAGGTGATGTGACATACTGGACTTGGCCGTAACGTCTAGGCCGGGTTTGGGGTGTTACAGTTTTGTTTTCTTCTATTAAAGATAATCTGTTTCACTGTATTTGATATTTATGTTTGTTTAAATAATTGTTTGACTCACATTGAGCTTTTCATAAGCTCACCCCCAATAGTGTTTAACTTTTCTAGTAAACCTTAAAATTAGGACCGGACTCAACATTCAAAAAATCAACTTGGACCTCAGATTATTATTATTTAATTAAGTATTATTAAGCCTTTATTGGTTTTGGCTTGTAATTTTTAATTATTTCTGGTCTGTGGCTCGATAACTTTTCTTTTGGTAATTTTTGCATGCATGGATTACTCAAGCATAATAACTGAATAATGCATGATATCGGGCTTTTTGATATTTTTCCATAGTTTGCACTACATTGCAAAGGAATTGTTTTTGAAAAACAAATCGATAAGGCAACTAATTTTCCAAAATGACTTGAAAAATGGTTTTTCTGTTGTATTATTTTAACTTCGAGTTTTCTTTTTAAAGAAGAGCGAAAAGCAAACAGTTTTTCTATAAAAACACTTGTCAACAATAAAATGAATCCTAAGCATACACAACCTAATGAGTGAATGTTTTTAAGCTAACTCAAAGTACCACGACGGTTTTCTCTAAAATGAGTTTATTTAAAGTCTTAAAAAGTAACGTAAGTTAGCATAGCCATTTCGGTGGCTAATGTAGCCTTCTTAATCTAGGCCAGGTTTGGAAGGTTACATGATCCGTCCAATTAGTTCTGCAAAAATGTTAACTATAGAAACAATAAAATAAACAAAGTAAGCTTATATAGCTTAGTAAGTTCATAGTTTAATCTAAACCAACTTACCTCATTTAACCAATTGGAATTAAAAAAAATTAGATTATAAAGACTGGCAATCAATTTACAAGAACATGTGAGATTTACTCAGAATCAAATCACCAATTACCACATTTCCTTCAATATATTAAACGAAATCATTAGCTTATGCGTTACATTGCATACACTACCAAAGCGTTCTTCCATTTACATTCAATAACATAATTCTTTTGATATCAAACACATACCGTGACAAATTCTATAAAGATCATTCTCAAGTTTTATTATCCCAATGAGCTATAGTAACATAACTCAGATACACGGGTAACACCATCACACTACAGAGCATGAAATGCTAAATAGAGGGATCGTAGTGTAATTGGAGACACTGAAGTGCAAACAGAGGCACATATGTGCAATCAAGTACAAGCGTATGTTCTCACCTTATTGGCATGCCAATCATAAGCTAATCTTTTACTAAGTTCAAATGAACATCTTAACAAAATTTATCACATTTACAATTCAAAGGCACTTCTAGATATACTGTAACAGGTCGTTTTAGGGTCAAATCAAAATAGTGGTTTCAGAACCACAAATTTGAAGTAAAAATAATTATTTTATTATTTTTATAAGGTTTACAGTATGATTGAATGATTACATGAAAATTTCATTAACAAATTTTATTGATAGGGTGTGCAATTTGACTAATAGGACTAAATTGTAATAGGTGCAAAATGTGTGTTCTAGAAGCTATGGGTGCTTAATTGTAATGAAATTTTAAATTTTAGGTCCTTAAATTGTAATTAGACCATTATACTTTAAGATGGACAAAAATGGACATGGTTAGGTGAAATTTCAAAGTTAGGCATTAAGGGCATTTTGGTCATTTGGCAAATAAAGACAAAAAAAAAATTAAAGAAGTTCATCTTTCTAATTCATCCCCCATATCTTAAAATCACAAAGGAATCCATAGCTAGGGTTTTGGCCACTTCCAAGCTCGATTGTAAGTCCGTTCTTGGCTCGTTTTTAATGATTTTTACGTTTTTGTAAATGTTGTAACCTAATGTAGCTATTTCAAGGACTAATTTGAAAGAAAATCAAAGTCTAAAATTTTACCCATGTTGAATATTTGTGTACTTTTATGTCTAAGGGTATAAAATGTATGTTTGGTGTTAGATAAACAACATTTACTAAGTGATTTTTGATGAAAGTGTCAAATATGGACTTATTTGTAAAAGTTGTAAAATATGTGTAGAAAATGTGAATAAATGAAAAATGTGAGATCTTATCAGCATGACGAAGATTTGGTTAGGCTTGGGTAATGAAGAAATTGAAAGAAATTCATTTTACGAGCCTAGGGACTAAAGTGTAAAAAGTTGAAAAGTTAGGGGCAAAAATGTAATTTTTCCATAATATGATTTTTGGGCTAAATTGAATAATGTGAATATTAAATGAGTTAAATTTTTTATTATAGATTAAGAAAAACGAGGTTCGAACCTAGATTGGGGGAAAAATAAAGTATTTGACGATTAGGTCCATTTCGCCATTTCTGTTTCGATGTAAGTTTGTATGTTAAAAATAAGCTTTAAAATAATTTTATTTAAAAGCATTAATATTGCATGAACTGTATATTTGATTATGTGAATGTGTTTAACTCTATGGACGAGTCCAACGACAATTCAACAAGTAAGAAATCCCGTTTGAACCTTAGGAATAGGTTAGGATACAAGTGACATGTAACTAGGGTTACCATGTGTTATATGATTATGTGATCAGGGTGCTGGTCTCGTACGTCCTACCGGTGGCTGAGTATACCAGCATATGTTGCGGATACTTGACAGCTTGTATGAGAAGCACCATGTAGCTACATCTTGACTGACAGCTTGTGTGAGCAGGCCCGTCGATAGCTCGAGGGTGAGCGATTATTTGATATGAAACTTAGATAGCTTTGGCTACATATGTGGCACTTAGCGTGCAAAATTTCCTAAGTATTTGACATTGTTAGTCTGAGTGGTTCACGGGTATCTCAAAGATGAGATTATGTGTAAAATCGTTATGAGATGGTACAGGTATGCGCTTAAAACTTATGATTATTAGATTCATGAATTGATGAATATAAGGTAAGTTGTGATGGAATGAATTATGAACATGAGACTATGGTAAATTTACATTTAATCATGTTATATTATTTGACTGCTATATGTGTGGTAAGATTTGCTTATTTCTTGCATACGAGCTTACTAAGCTATTTAGCTTACTCTGTTTATTTTTCCATGTTTTATAATGTCGCCAAGCTAGCTTGGATCGGAGATTGTCGAAGATTCAAATCACACTATCAAACTCTCATTTTGGGTATTGATGATCTTAGTATTTTGAATGTATGGCATGTATAGGGACTTGATCACTTTGTTATATGTGTCATAATTGATTTGGCCAAATGTGTTGGCCTATAATGGTTAGAAGATCATTTTGTATAAGGCCATTGAAAATGGGCCAATATTGGCTATAAGCATATTCATATACTGATGCGTTTCATGAATGATGTGTTAATGTCTTAGTTGTGGATATTTGGTTGTATGTATATGCTCGGATTGGTGCTATGTTTTGTTGTGTAGGTGTGTGCTCTAAAGGGTGGCAAAATGGCTTGGTAAATAGCCTTTATTTTGTCCACACGGGTAGACACACGGGCATGTGTCTCACACACGGCCTATTCCACGGGCAGGTGTTTAGGTCGTGTGTCCCCTGCACCTTAGTTTTGAGAAATAGAATGCTCAGAATTGAGCACATGGGCAGAGACACGAGCGTGTGTCTCAGCCATGTGGACGGCACAGCCTCAAACACGAGCGTATGCCCTGGCCGTGTGAAGTCTGCACCTATTTTGTGAAAATTAATTTTCCACACAGCTTAGCACACGGGCATGTGACTTGGTCGTGTGATCTCAATTTGGTCATGAGTTACAAGTTAGACAGTTACACAGGGTTGGGACACGGACGTGTGTGTCCACACGGCTGCCCACACGGGAGTGTCCCTTATCCACACAGGCGTGTGACCCCTATTTAATGGAAAATTTTCTAAGTTTGTAAAATTTTTTAAAGTTCTCGGTTTAGTCCCGAATCACTTCCAATGCACATTTTGGGCATCGTAGGCTCATATCGGGGACTTTATGATTAAGTACAAATGGTTTTAATTTGGACGCAAATTTATGACCTGAAATTGTATGTTTGTTCGTGTGATAAGTCTAGTAATACCTCGTACCCTGTTTCGGCGTTGAATATGGGTAAGGGGCGTTACATATACATTGGTACACATGTTATAATTCAATTATGTTCTTTCCAAAAACATATAACTTGTATGTTTATTAGATTGCAAACAAGTCCTACTCACCTTACATTTAACCGAAAACAGTTAATAATCTTAACATTAACAATACAACACAATTTATTTAATTAATTCATATAAGCATAATATATATATATATACACACATATATTTATACTACAAACTTACCTATTATGTACAACTATGAACTAAATTTGTAGGGACTAATCTGCGATTTTCCATTTCCCCTCTTATCCTTCGTACGGTTCAATTCTTGATCTATATAATAATTAAATTCAATTTATCAATGTCAAATATATTAACAAACTCATTTTAATGCATACGACCTATTATCTATATTTTACAAATTTTCCCTAAACTTTACATTTTGTTCAATTTAGTCCTTAAAAATCGAGACTATTAAAATCTTGACATTTAAGCCCCGATTCTCAAAACTGATTTAACATCACTCTAAAATAGCCCGTAAACATTTAAAAATTCCACAAATTTATATGTTTAATTTTATATATTTTCCTATTAGTTCCTAGGTTCAAAATTATAAAAGAAGTTCTTTACACAAAAGTCTTATTTAACAATCAAATTTACAAATTCATCATTTAACACTAATAACATCAAATAATCATCAATGGAAAGTTTCAAAACTCTTAATAGTTTTATAAAATAGTCTCCGAATTAGCTAGATTAAGTTACATCAATCTCAAAAACATAAAATTTACTAGAAACAGATAAGAAATTCACTTACATGCAAAGCTTGAGTCTTGGTCGAACCTTAGAACTAAAAAATAGAGGTTTTTGTTTGGTTTTTCGATGGAAGACTAAAGTGAAGAAGATGATACATATTTTATTATATGTTTGTACTTATTATAATTATTTTAACTTTAAAATTAATCAATAAAATGTAAAGAAAATTTCTACTAGCCGTCCCACTTAATAAATAATGGTGCATTTACCTTATAAACCCTTAAACAAACTTTAATTATGCATATTAGCTAATAATAAACAATGGTGATGAAGTTTTACGTCTTTTATGATTTAGTTCTTTTTCTTTAATTAATTATTCAATCGCTAAAATTACCGAACCGGAAGTTAATTTAACTCTACATTAGACTCATAAATAATATTTACTAACTCAATAATTGAAAACCAAGGTTCTAACACCATCATTTTTGATACTACTAAAAAATGAGATGTTACAGTGTTGATCCAACTGATGTGCTTTGCAAAACCAAAGATATACAAAGACAAAAGAGACAACAAGTAAACATTTTAAATGCTTAGTAAGTCCATATGAAATTTACTTAACTCACCTTGAAATGAAAACAATTTAGCAATTGAAATAATTGGTACAAACCTAGCAATCCTTTGGCATCTTACACTTCATGTACATTCAACTACTACATCAAATAAGTTAGTTCAATCACATGTAATAAGCTTGTAACACATTCATACAATGATATAACATTCCATCAAAAAACATATACCATTGATTGTAGCAGATTAAACTATTTTTTGTACTTAAGGAGCTCGTATAAAAGCAATTTAGTTATGTTTTTATTTAGTTTTGATCTTTAGTTCATAGATAATAAAAAAGTGTAATTTGAGCCACTTATAGGAACTTAGGGGCCAAAGTAGGCTAATGTATTCGATGAGTGAAAAAGACGTCACTTAGAGGCATAGGAACACAAGATTGGCTACGATGTTGCAACACGGAGCGTCCATGTCACAACATAGTGAATAAAGCACTCAAAAGGAGGAAACTGCCTTCAGTGTTGAGACATAGCCAGAGGGTGTCATGACACAACCTTGTATTCAAGCCTTAGCTAGTAAACTTCCACCAATGTCGCGAAACAATCCAGAGGGTGTTGGGACAATGAAGTGGCGAGATGAATTAATGAGCCAAGGGTGTTTTGGTCCGCACAAAAAAATTTAATGTAAAATCGTCAACAAAATTAGGTCAATGGACGACGGCCAACGCTAAGACTATAAATAGACAGATCTAAGGACTTGATAGATAGTTTTTATTCAAGTTTTAGTTTACAACTTTCAATTAGTTTTATTTTCAATTTCTCTTTAGTTTATTTTGTACTTAAGTTGCTTTTAATATTGTAATTCTATTTTAGTTCTTATTTCATTCTTTACGGAATTTAATTTGTGGATCTATCAACTCTGTATGGATTATTGTTCGTGCTATTATCAATACATAAGGATTATTCTTAAACCTCTTTTCTTGACCCATTCTTTATGTCTATTGTTTTAATCAAGTTTATAATGTTAACTAGATCCATGAGGAACTATCCATTAACGAGAATTAATGTGTGGCCGTAGGAGTAATTAACTCTCATGTAGGGTCTCTTAGCGAATCAACTGGTTGGATAGGAAGAACTTAAAACCCTAGGCTTGATGATCCTAGGAAGCCATATAGGTGGGAGTCAACCCAAAATTGGTATTGCCTATCTGTGAAACCTTGCCCCAATCCGATCTGGACTATGAGGTCAAGTGATAAGTTAAGTAGTTATTACTGACTCATTAGGTTAGTGGAAGGTCGAGAGGCCTTGCTAGGTTAATAACTAGTTAATTGGATAGAACTAAAAATAGAAGTTAGTTATGAACACCGAAACGAGTTAGTCTTCTATTTGCAAATTGTTTTCCCTATTTAATTTTATGTTCTTTTATTATTTTAATAAATTAGTATTTTCCATCACCTTAGGTTTGATCCTAATATATTTTAATTAAATTTCTAATTAGAACTATTAACGTGGAAATTAAGATTTGTTTATTTTCACCTCTATTGGTTATGATCGTCGGAGTACTTACCTACTTAGTTGTAACTATATTACAACCTGATTCGTATAGTTGCAGAAACCGCCTATCTCTTATATTTGGTTGTAGTATTCATACTCTAGATGTTAGTACGTTCGGAGGTGGTCAAGTTGTTGGCTTTGTTGTTCGAGAGGTAATGCCACCGAATTTGTTTTAATTTTTGCATTTAATAGGATAATTAGGAAAATTTTAAATTATAGATACAATTGTAATTTTTATTTCCTTCTCTTTTTTCTCTACTAACATTTTTTTACTTTTCTTTGTTGTTTTAGTACATGACTCGAAGTAGGTGCACACCTATAAAGGCAACTACTGATCTAGAAAGAATTATCCGTATTTGTAGAAACCTCAAGAAAGGGCCAATCTCAATGACCATAATGTATGTGGTCAAAAACTAGATCAAATTGAGGGAGAGATGCAGACACTTTGAGCAAAAGTAAAACAGGTGCAGTCTGAGCGTACCTAAACAATGAATTCATTGACGAAGCTCAAAGATAAAATGAGCCAACTCATGAAAATGATGGGAGACATAAAATGACAAATTGGCATAGGCATCTCGAGCAACATTGAAAATAATCCTCGAAGAGAAAGGAAGGAGCAAGTGATGGCAATTCAAGTCCTTTCGAGTAAAATACTAAGTAGACCAAATAACCCTAATCAAGAGGAAGAAGAGGAGGATGCCAGTGACCTTCAAGATGAAATCCCTTAAAACAAAGATACTGAACTAGAATTAAAAAAGTTAGTAAAGACGACAGCTAAGCCAGAAGCTAAACAAAACATAAAGCCTACCTTCATAAAGGTATCATTCACCTCACTGTTAGAGGACAATCAAAAGTAGGGTGAAGAGGAGTTTTTAGTTTTTCTAAATTTATTTAAATCACTAAAAGTTAATATAGCTCTCATAGAATTACTCGTAAAAGTTCCTAAGTTAAATATTTAAAGGAAATAATGGCTAAGTATAGGAAAATTAAAGCGGCAGAGCAAGACCCATCATGTAGTGCGATAATTACAAAACAAATACCCCTAAAATTAAAAGACCGATGGAGTTTTACAATTCTTATAGAGACATGGGACATTCATTTTAGTAAGGTCTTATGTGACCTAGGAGCCAGTATTGTAACACCCCTAACCCGTATCCGTAGCCGGACTAGGGTTACGAGGTATTATCAATCGAAACTTAACATTTAACAAACATTTCACATTCAATATTCATTCAATATCCAATAACATTTGTTCACATGCATAATGTCCCTTCTGAAAGTCTGCAAGACCTTAAAACATGCTTAGAAGTGGTTCAGGACTAAACCGATTGCATACAAAAATTTTTGGAACTTACAAAAATTTTCAAATCTTCAGATGTCACACGCCTGTGTGGACAGGCCATGTGCCTCACACGGCTACCAGACACGCCCGTGTCACATGCTGTGTGAAAATAGGGCATGCATACTGACTTGGGTCACACTGCTGACCACACGCTCATGTGCCAGCCCGAGTGCCACACACGGTCAATAGACACGCCCGTGTGTCTAAGCCGTGTAACTCACTGACTTGTTTAAGCTAAGTTACAGTAGGCAAATGGTCGAGTCATACGCCCATGTGCTCAACAGTGTGGGACGAAATTAGGCTTGATTTAAGCCACATGTCTCACCCTCCTCATGCATACCTAAAACACATCTTTTAGTACCATTTTAAAACATCAAAGGGCAGCCAAAACAAAACCAGTCCATGCATAATTTGTAGTATATCTATCCTAACCATTTCAATGCACATTTCAATACCATTTGCTTAATCAAGAGCACTCCAAATCATTATGCCAAAAACATAAATTTTAGCTTATTTCAACATGCATTTTCTCACCGATTCAAATCATAAATTCATACCAAATCAACCTCTCAATTCCATACCAAAATATACTATTTCTCAACCATATAATTTAATCATTTAACCATCAAAACAACCACATCAAACTTGCCAAAATCACAAGACATATATATACATCATATACCATAAATGAACACATATCATAAGCCAAATTCACTTGGTCAAATTCACCACTCAAAACATATCAAAATGACATAGCCTATACATGCCATATACCAAATTTACAAGTATCCAAAAATACTGAATAAATGATTGATAGTGTGACGTCGATTCTTGACGATCCTCGAATCTGAACTAGCTTCGATTCTCTATAAAACAAGGAAATAACACATAAAGTAAGCTTTAAAAGCTTAGTATGCCATATATAAATAAAATCATATGAACCACAACAATGTCAATGCACACAAGCTAAGTATAACTTGTCACATACGTATTTACCATCCCTTCTCATGAAATTCAAATATCTACTTTCAAATTCATACTTACCTTTCCTTTTCAATATTCATATAAACTTCATACGTACCTGAATCGATTAACTCATTTACACATTCAATCTTATCTTGACTTTGCCCGTTGAACCATTTGGAATCGATAAGGATACTTGGAAGTCTCGTACATCACATACAATGCCAATGTCCCAGACATGGTCTTACATGTTTTCACATAGCGATGCCAATAGCCTAGCTATGGTCTTACACGAAATCATATATCGATGCCAATGTCCCAGACATGGTCTTACACGAAATCACAATACGATGCCTGTAACACCCCGAAAATTCCTACAGTGAAATATTATCCTTGATATAGTAAAATAAGGAAATAAAGTGACGAGAAGAGGAAATTTGAGTTATGTTATTGGGAAATATATTATGACATATTAATTCCAGAAAGGACTAAATTGTAAAAATGAGAAAAGTTTTGTTGCCCAAGAGTAAATACTCAAAATTTGAGGGTTAAAAGTGTAAATATGAAAAGTTGAAGGACCAATAGTGCAAATATTTTAAGGGTAGAATAATCTAGAAACTAAGGAAAATTGATGAATTAGGACTAAATTGAATAGGTGGAGAATTATGAGGGACTAAATTGAAATTTTACCAAATTAAGTGATGACTCAATGATGGAACTTTAAAAGATCATGAAGGGTAAAATGGTCAATTGGAAGAGAGAGAAATCTAGAAAGTAATGATTACATTGATGATATTTTATAATTACATAATTAAATAATTTTTATTTTATTAATATTTTAATAAGATATTTTATTATTTTATTATTTTATTTAGTCTATATATATGAATGTGTGTGGGAAAAAAAATAGAAGAAACCACTACCCCTTTCTCATGCAATTCACGTTAGGAGAGAAGAGAGGAGAAAGAAAGTTTTACTTTCTTTACAATTTGGTCCTTCTACCAAAAATTCACCAATTTCACCTAGAAATAAAAAGAATTTCCATAGCTACCGAAAGAGAAAAATGTTAAGGAGACTATGGGGAGTTAAAATGGCAAGTTAGACTCAAGAAATAGAAGCTGAAGGAGAGAGAAAATCAAGTTAAAGATTGAAATCAATGGGACAAGGTAAGTACATCAAGATTTCAATATATTTTTAAGTTTGATATTATAGAAAAAGCATGGAAATGATGTTAATGTAGAGATTTCTTACATATAGATTTATGTTCTTGATATGTTAATGAAAGGAAAATAAGAGAAAGTGATGGAAAATATTGTAGAGAAAAGAAATAAGGGTGTCATAAACTTAGTAATTAATATCTTGCACTAAAATAGTTTGGACAGCAGCAGTAATCTAAATTTGTAAAATCACCAAAAATAGTAGAAATTGAATTAGATGTTGAGTGAGATATGGAATTAAAGCTTATTGAGTTTATTTTCATATAAAAGAAACAGAGAAAGTAAAGGAATTTTGTATTCTAAGATATTAATATTTTTGTAAGGCTGGTTTAGAATGATTTCGAGATCCCCTATTCTAACTTGGAAAGATCATTAAAAATTGTATAAAAATGATTATGGGACATAATTTATATGGTTAGATTCTTTAATGAGTCTATTTTCAATATAATTAAACAAAAATATCATCCGAATCCTGTATGAAGAGATAATTAATTTTTAGTTAAGAAGGGTCAGAACTGTTAGATAGCAGAATAGGGGTGACTTTAAAGAATAAACTGTACTAATTTAATAAACCAAAAATTATGAAATTTTTATGGTAAGAAGATATATGAGTCTAGTTTCAGAAAAAATTAGCAGATCTTAATTTTGAGTTCTGTAGCTCAAGATAGAAATAATTTAGTGACTATGACTCAAATGGACAGCTTTGAATATACACACAAGTAAATAGTGAAATTATTGATAATGTTACTCATAAGCATGTTATATAAATTAAGGTTGTGGAATGGAGAGGAGAAGGAGGAAAATATGTATGAATAATCAGTTAGCATGGCTAATTTGTATGTTTTAGGCTCAAGGACTAAATTGAATAAAAGTAAAACTTTATGGGCAATTTTGTAAAAATGTTAGAAATGATCAAATTTCATGAAATGGATTATTTTATTATTTAAATTTCAAAATCTAAATGAAATTACTAATTTAGTTTAAGATCGGGGAAAAACGTGTTTTACAGATTAAATTGAAAAGTGTTGAAATTATGTAAAATTTTGATATTTTATAGAATTTATGGGCTGTTATTAATATGTATGATGATAATGGCTGGAAATAAGGATTAAATTGCAAGAATTTATTTTTCTGAGCCTAAGGGTAAAATCGTCATTAATTAAAGATTTAGGGGCAAAATGATAATTTTTCCTAGATCATTAATTGAATGTATCAGAATATAGAATAAATGAAAACGATGACTAAATTTATTATAAAAATCCGGATGACTCAAATACGAGACTGGAATATGGAAAGAAAAATGACATTTATCATGACATGTAAATATGTGATTACCTTTGAGACGTTGATACAAGGAAATTAAGTATGTTGAGACGAATAATAAATCCAAATAAAATATGTCGAGAAAAATAAATATGTTTGGGGGAAAATATGTCTAATTTTAAGTGGTTCGAAATATAAATGATAGATGAAATAAAATAATTGATAAATCAATCAGTAACTCCAGTAATGTTCCGTAACTCTAATCTGGTGTTAGATTCGGGTTAGGGGCATTACATTTAGTGGTATCAGAGCTAAGGTTTAGTCGGTTCTCGGACTGAATGTAGTATATGAGGAGTCTAGAAATACATGTAACTATGTAACCTATGATAAGATAATATGATATCTTCCAACCCTGATGAGATTTATTTTACTTAAAGATAAAGATGCTATTCTAACCGAGCTAATTCCAATAATGTTGAAACCAATATTCGAATATATGAGTAAAAGTTGATTATGACGAGTCGAAACTCGTAAAGGTATGAATAAATGTTACATTTAAATTTATGTGTATAGTAAGTTCATGTGTAAATAAGGTAACATAATTGTTATTTTAAGTAATTTAATGATATTCATATGATATGATGATTAATATCATGAAATATTATGCTTTGTGGTTATTATTTAGTAATATGCAAATTATGTGAGCTACTTGATAAGTATGAATAAGTGATTATTGTGAAATTTGAATATTTGTTATTGAAAGGTAAAGTGAAATGTATTGAATTAAGAATATATGTGATTGATTGAAATGTGCATTGGTCGAATAAATGAAATGAGTAAGTTTGTACGAAAATAAATTATCGATTCTTTTTACGTTGTTATATTTTGTTAACATATGAGATGCGGTTGCCTATAGACTGATTATTTAATGAAAATTGCAAATTGACGTAGACTATGGATGAGATTATTAAAAGTTGAAGAGAAAGATTTCCCATTTGAACCTTAGGAATATATGAGGATACAACTGACATGTCACTAAGATATTTGAGTTCCGAACTCGTTGAGTTAAGTCCGAGTTCGTGAGATGTAACTAGGCATCCGAACTCGTTGAGTTGAGTCCGAGTTCACTTATGGATGCGAACGCCCGAACTCGTTGAGTTGAGTCCGAGTTCGTGAGATGTAACTAGGCATCCGAACTCGTTGAGTTGAGTCCGAGTTCACTTATGGATGCGAACGCCCGAACTCGTTGAGTTGAGTTCGAGTTCACTTATGGGTAGGTTACATGGTAGCTTGAACTATATATTCGTGGACTATTGAGTTTGGTTTAGCCGCGAGCATAACACTTATGTGCATGCGTTCCGTTGTATCCGATTATATTCCGATGAGTTCAACGGGAAATCGATTAAGTTAAAATACATAGAAATTAAATTATGAGGCTTTATATTGATTAAGTTATATTGAATGAAGTTTATGAGATTTATATTGATTAAGTTCAAAACGGTAAAAGTGAAAAAGTTCAATAGTTGAGCAATTGATAGTGCAGTCAAAACTGAGAATGAGTTAATAAGTGAAGATGGGTTCTGGATAGAGATATTAGATTTTTTGAAAATTACTTGGGATATACAATACCACTGCTAAAGAAAGAAGTTAATTATAGGAAAATTAATTTATTCAGATAAGGTATTTACAGAATGGTTAACTGAAAAATTTCTTTCGAATTATTTTCTTGAGTAAACTGAATGATATGAAATTTTTGATGACTATACTAGTAAATTGAATTAGTGAATAAATTGCAAAAATATTTGACTATAACTATCATAATTGGGCATATTACAGTAGATTTGTGAAATTTGAAAGAAATTATTTATTATGAGTTGGAATGCGAATTGAAATTGAGATATGAGATTTAAAAGCTTTAACCAAAGGTTCATGATTTGATTAAAGATAATATAGATGGTATATGATGCCATTTGATGAAAGATTTCTGTTTAGATATGAAATTAAATATAAATTAACACATATGACTTATATTGTTACATGTTTGATGTCTATTATTTATTATAGTTTTTATAATTTGAATTATGGTAATACCAGTGAATATAGACATACTCAGTATACAGTTGTATCACTATAATTCAAATTATTTATTATCATTAAATGTTAAATGTTAAATTATGCATATAGTAAATGAAGTATGAGGTAAGTGTTATTGTTGAATTAAATGGAAATTGAATTGAGTGATGGATAAATATTAGTATTGAATTTATATTGATGAGAAAATGAAATTAAATTGAGTTGTGAATGAATTGAAAGTGAAATTGGAACTAGAAAGTAATATATGAAGTACATGACAAAGATTATTGAAGAAAGAGAAGATATAAATGTAAAAGGGACTCTAGCACATTCGCTAATAATAGGATGTTGGTACTCACCAAGTGTTCTCTGATTAATAGTACATAATAATACACTTCTATATCTATTCTGTATATTCTAAGTGATCTGTTTAGTCTACTGAGCATCTGTTAAAAAGGTAAACAATTTTCGTTACAAGGTAAGGGGTTATCTCTAATTCATGTTTGAAAATATTAAATTAAAAATAAATTGTGAAATGAAAATATAGAGAATGAATATAAATGATAAATTGGATAAATATATGAAGCAAGAAGCTATAGAATTATAAAGATAATGAAGTTCATGATCAAAAGAAAACAAGGAAATTTCGAGGACGAAATTTATTTCAAGGGGGAGAGAAATGTAACACCCCGAAAATTCCTACAGTGAAATATTATCCTTAATATAGTAAAATAAGGAAATAAATTGACGAGAAGAGGAAATTTGAGTTATGTTATTGGGAAATTTATTATGACATATTAATTCCAGAAAGGACTAAATTGTAAAAATGAGAAAAGTTTTGTTGCCCAAGAGTAAATACTCAAAATTTGAGGGTTAAAAGTGCAAATATGAAAAGTTGAAGGACCAATAGTGCAAATATTTTAAGGGTAGAATAATCTAGAAACTAAGGAAAATTGATGAATTAGGACTAAATTGAATAGGTGGAGAATTATGAGGGACTAAATTGAAATTTTACCAAATTAAGTGATGACTCAATGATGGAATTTTAAAAGATCATAAAGGGTAAAATGGTCAATTGGAAGAGAGAGAAATCTAGAAAGTAATGATTACATTGATGATATTTTATAATTATATAATTAAATAATTTTTATTTTATTAATATTTTAATAATATATTTTATTATTTTATTATTTTATTTAGTCTATATATATGAATGTGTGTTGAAAAAAAGAAAAGAAAAAACCACCACCCCTTTCTCATGCAATTCACGTTAGGAGAGAAGAGGGGAGAAAGAAAGTTTTACTTTTTTTACAATTTGGTCCTTCTACAAAAAATTCACCAATTTCACCTAGAAATAAAAAGAATTTCCATAGCTATCGAAAGAGAAAAATGTTAAGGAGACTATGGGGAGTTAAAATGGCAAGTTAGACTTAAGAAATAGAAGCTGAAGGAGAGAGAAAATCAAGTTAAAGATTGAAATCAATGGGACAAGGTAAGTACATCAAGATTTCAATATATTTTTAAGTTTGATATTATAGAAAAAGCATGGAAATGATGTTAATGTAGAGATTTCTTACATATAGATTTATGTTCTTGATATGTTAATGAAGGGAAAATAAGAGAAAGTGATGGAAAATATTGTAGAGAAAAGAAATAAGGGTGTCATAAACTTAGTAATTAATATCTTGCACTAAAACAGTTTGGACAGCAGCAGTAATCTAAATTTGTAAAATCACCAAAAATAGTAGAAATTGAATTAGATGTTGAGTGAGATATGGAATCAAAGCTTATTGAGTCTATTTTCATATAAAAGAAACAGAGAAAGTAAAGGAATTCTGTATTCTGAGATATTAATATTTTTGTAAGGCTGGTTTAGAATGATTTTGAGATCCCCTGTTCTGACTTGGAAAGATCATTAAAAATTGTATAAAAATGATTATGGGACATAATTTATATGGTTAGATTCTTTAATGAGTCTATTTTCAATAGAATTAAACGAAACATCATCCGAATCCTGTATGAAGAGATAATTAATTTTTAGTGAAGAAGGGTCAGAACTGTTAGATAGCAGAACAGGGGTGACTTTAAAGAATAAACTGTACTAATTTAATAAGCCAAAAATTATGAAATTTTTTTGGTAAGAAGATATATGAGTCTAGTTTCAGAAAAAATTAGCGGATCTTAATTTCGAGTTCTGTAGCTCAAGATATAAATAATTTAGTAACTATGACTCAAATGGACAGCTTTGAATATACACATAAGTAAATAGTGAAATTATTGATAATGTTACTCATAAGCATGTTATATAAATTAAGGTTGTGGAATGGAGAGGAGGAGGAGGAAAATATGTATGAATAATCAGTTAGCATGGCTAGTTTGTATGTTTTAGGCTCAAGGACTAAATTGAATAAATGTAAAACTTTATGGGCAATTTTGTAAAAATGTTAGAAATGATCAAATTACATGAAATGGATTATTTTATTATTTAAATTTCAAAATTTAAATGAAATTACTAATTTAGTTTAAGATCGGGGACAAACATGTTTTACGGATTAAATTGAAAAGTGTTGAAATTATGTAAAATTTTGATATTTTATAGAATTTATGGGCTGTTATTAATATGTATGATGATAATGGCTGGAAATAAGGATTAAATTGTAAGAATTTATTTTTCTGAGCCTAAGGGTAAAATCGTCATTAATTAAAGATTTAGGGGCAAAATGGTAATTTTTCCTAGATCATTAATTGAATGTATTAGAATATAGAATAAATGAAAACGATTAATATGTATGATGATAATGGCTGGAAATAAGGATTAAATTGTAAGAATTTATTTTTCTGAGCCTAAGGGTAAAATCGTCATTAATTAAAGATTTAGGGGCAAAATGGTAATTTTTCCTAGATCATTAATTGAATGTATTAGAATATAGAATAAATGAAAACGATGACCAAATTTATTATAAAAATCTGGATGACTCAAATACGAGACTGGAATATGGAAAGAAAAATGACATTTATATGACATGTAAATATGTGATTACCTTTGAGACATTGATACAAGGAAATTAAGTATGTTGAGACGAATAATAAATCCAAATAAAATATGTCGAGAAAAATAAATATGTTTGGGGGAAAATATGTCTAATTTTAAGTGGTTCGAAATATAAATGATTGTTGAAATAAAATAATTGATAAATCAATTAGTAACTCCAGTAATGTTCCATAACTCTAATTCGGTGTTAGATTCTGGTTAGGGGCGTTACAAGCCAATGTCCTAGACATGGTCTTACACGTAATTACATCTTGAAAATCTAATGTCATGACATTTGTATCCTAAACTCTTCCTAAGGTTCGTACGGGCCTTCCGGACATCGTAACTCTGTTGATTATTGCTCGTATTTGATCATTTGGCATTCAATGCAATTCAATGACAAATAAACATGTATAATTCAATTTACAGACATTTATTTGTGTATGAACTTACTTCAAAAACTAAATGAACAGATCGGAGCAGCTACTCGATAACTTTCAATTTCCCTCGATCTAAATCCAATTTCTTTCTCTCTTAATTTATATAAATTTAAATTTAACTAATTTAATTACCAAATCATTCAATTTCATCCATAACACACAAATAGGTATTTTTTACACATTAGCCCCTAAAATTTCACATTTTTACAATTTAGTCCTTATTTTATAAAAACAAAAATTACACAAAATCTCAATATTTCCATGCTTGGCCAAATTACCCTTATGCCCCTAGCAGCCTATATTTTTCATTTATTTCACAATTTCAACCCTTCAATTTACATATTTTACAATTTAACCCCTAATTTGCATTTTCATCAAAAATCACTTAACAAAACATATTAATCTAACATTTATCTTCCATTTTTCATCATTAACAATCACAAAGCTCAAACATTTATCAATGGCACTTTGAAAAATCATCAACAAACTCAAAAATTAGGACATGGGCTAGCTAGTATTCGAAACAACGATCACAAAAACATAAAAATCATAAAAAAACCAAACAAATTTCACACCTTAATCAAGATGAACAAGGGCAGAAACTTCAAAATTTCTGAAACCCTATTTTCTTTTGTGTTTTTAGGTTGGACAGATGAGAATGGTCTCATTTTGCATGTTTGTTTTATTAAATTTTAACTTAATTACCGTTTTACCAATTTACCCTTAATTAAAACATTATAAATTAGCTTAATGGTTGGCCATTTATGTCAAATTCCACTAATCATGGTCGAATTACATCATAAGGACTTCACATTTAATTAATAATCTCAAATAAGCACTTAAACAATTAGAATGCAACTTTTTCATTTTACGTGATTTAGTCCTTTTTGCAAATTAAGCAGCCAAACGCTAAAATTTCTTCACGAAACTTTCACACATATCTAATCACATGTTGTAAATGCCAAAAATAATATTAAAATAATTTTTAAAAACTCAGATTTGTGGTTCCAAAACCACTGTTCCGACTTAGCTAAAATTGGGCTCTTACAACTCTCTCCCCTTTAGGGATTTTCGTCCCTGAAAATCTTACCAGTGAATAGGTTTGGGTATTGCTCTCTCATAGCATCCACGGGCTCCCACGTAGATTCTTCAACCCGTGTCGACGCCATAAGATTTTCACTAATGCGATTTTCTTATTTCTCAGCTATTTGATCTCGCAAGCTAAAGTTCGGATCAATTCTTCACTATATGACAAATCTAATTGAATCTCTATTTTGGTTGGGGAAATGACATGCGCAGGATCGGATCGATGCTGTTGAAGCATTGATACATGGAAAACATTATGAATTTTCTCTAACTCACTCGGTAAAGCTAATCGATATGCCATTGGACCATCCTTTCTATGATCTCATACGGCTCGATGAATCTTGGACTCAATTTGCTTTTTCAGCCAAAACGAATTATTTTTTCCACGGAGATACTTTCAAAAACACTTTGTCACTGATTTGAAACTCAATATCTTTTCATTTAAAATCTGCGTATGATTTCTGTCGATCTGACGCTGCTTTTAGACAATCACGAATTACTTTCACCTTTTCTTCATTCTCTCTAACCAAATCGACCCTATGAATCTTATTCTCGCTAAGTTTAGTCTAGTATAATGGTGTTCGACATTTACGATCGTAGGGAGCCTCATAAGGTGCCATTTTAATACTCGATTGAAAGCTATTCTTATATGCAAATTCTATCAATGGTAAATATTTTTCCCACGTACCTTCAAACTCAAGAATGCAACATCGCAACATATCCTCGAGTATCCAAATAATCCGCTCAGATTGACCATCCGTTTGCAGGTGGAATGTGGTACAGAAATGTAGCTTTGTACCCAGCGCGTCTTGGAGTTTCTTACAAAACTGCGATGTGAACCTTAGATCCCAATCCGAAACAACAGAAATAGGTAACCCGTACAATCTCACAATCTCAGAGATATATAACTCAGCTAACTTATTAAGCGAGAAATCCATTCTTACCGGAAGGAAATGAGCTGTTTTCGTCAATCTGTCAACTATAACCCAGATAGCATCTTTCTTTCTCGAAGACAGGGGTAATCTAAACACAAAATCCATAGTCACTCTATCCCACTTCCACTCAGGAATCATAATTGATTGCAATAAACCAGACAGTACCTAGTGCTCAACTTTAACTTGCTCACAAATCAAATATTTAGAAACGAACTCTGAGATATCACGTTTCATACCAGGCCACCAATAAAGTTGTTTCAAATCATTATACATTTTTGTGCTTCCCGAATGAATAGATAAATGACTACTGTGTGCTTCATTCCAAATCATCTTAATCAACTCTGAATTTCTCGAAACATATATTCAGCCTCTGAATCTCAAACAATCATCGGAATAAACTTGAAACTCTGAATCAGGGTTCAGACCACATTGAGCTCGTTTTGCTAACATTTCATTATTGACTTTTTAAGCTTCACAAATCTGCTGTAAAAATAACGGTCTCACTTTCAATTCAGCTACAATCGAACCATCACCAGATAGAGTCAATTAAGTGTTCATCGTAAGTAGAACAAATAAAGCCATCCAGCTTAAAGCGTCAACAACAACATTTGCAACTCAAGCCATCTCTGCTGTCATAAATTCAGATCTTTCTGAGTCATTAAGTATTTCAGACTTTTATGATTGGAATAAACATGAAATTTCTCACCAAACAGACAATGGCGCCAAATCTTCAATGCAAACAAAATTGCTACTAACTCTAAATCGTGCGTCGGGTAATTCTTTTCATGCGACTTCAGTTATCTAGAGGCATAAGCTATAGCTTTGCCTTCCTACATCAAAACATAACCCAGACCATTTAATGATGCATCATTGTAAATTACAAATTCTTTACCCGATTCTGGTTGAACTAACACTGGAGCTTCAATCAATAGAGCTTTCAAATGATCAAAACTCTTTTGGTAATTATCGGACCACTCAAACTTAACATCTTTCTGAAGCAATCTCGTCATTTGAGTTGCAATCTTTGAGAAGCGTTTTACGAATCATCTGTAATAACTAGCAAGTCCTAGAAAGCTATGGACTTCAGATACATTTCTTGGAGGCTTCAGTCTATTATTGTAGAAATTTTGCTCGAATTAACCCGTATTCCCAATGCTGACACTATATGCCCTAGAAAACCAACTTCTCGCAACCAGAATTCACATTTACTAAACTTTGCATATAACTATGTATCACGCAGAGTTTGTAACACGATTCTCAAGTGCTCGGTATGCTCAGCTTCATTACGGGAATAAATCAATATGTCATCAATGAATACAACGACAAATCGATCTAGGTATGGTCGAAAAATTCAGTTCATTAAATCCATAAAGATTGCAGTAGCATTCGTTAGTTCGAAAGACATAACCAAAAATTCATAATGTCCGTACCTCGTTTGAAAAGAGTCTTCAACTCATAACTGATAATATCCTGATCTCAAATCTATCTTTGAAAACACTGTAGCCCTTTTCAACTGATCAAACAAATCATCTATCACAACAGAGGATATTTGTTCTTGATTGTCACTTTATTGAGCTGTCGATAACGATGCTCATTCTCATAGTTCCGTCTTTCTTTTTCACAAACAAAACTAGTGCTCCAGGGGAAAAACTCGATCGAACAAAGCCTCTATTGGTCAATTCTTGCAACTGAGCTTTCAACTATTTTAATTCAGTCGGAGCCATTTTATACGGAGCTATCGAGATAAGAGTTGTTCCCGGCACTAATTCAACACCAAATTTGACTTCTAAAATCAGTGGTAATCCTGGTAACTCTTCAGGAAACACATCCTAATATTCACACACAACTGGCACTGATTCGACCTTCTTTTCAGTCACTTTCATATCGAGTGCATAAGCAAAATAAGCTTCACAACCCTTTCTCACATAACTCTAAGCTTTCATTGACGAAATTATAACTGGTAAACTACTCGGATCGTCAAATGCAATTATGAGAATTTCATTATTCTGACATCTCAATTCAATAGTCTTTCGTCTAAAATTCACTACTACATTATGCAATGTTCACCAGTCTATACCCAATATTACATCAAACTCATCAAAGGGTAATAACATTAGATCGGCTGGAAAATAGAAATCCTGAATCATTACTGGACAATTCTTGCATACTTTATCAACCAATACACATCTGCCTAAGGGGTTTGAGACTCTAATCACAAATTCAATAGACTCTACAGGCAAAGTCTTACTGGATACTAAGTTCATGCATGTATAAGAATAAGAAGATCCAGGATCAATCAATGCAACAACACTAGTATCATCGAGAGTGAAAGTACCGGTAATAACATTTGGAGACGAAGCTTCTTCATGAGCACGAATAGGATAAGCTCTGGTAGGTGCTCGGGCTTCAGATCTCACAGTGGATTCTTTGGTTCCCTTCTGGCTACCATTCCTATTACCCATGTTTCTGGGTGGTCTACCTCTAGCCACAGTGTTACTCGGCCTCATTTTCTGTACTATATCTTGCTCAGCCAACTCAGGACAATCACGGATAAAATGATCCAATGATCCACATTTAAAACAAGCTTGATCATTCAATCTACAATCACCAGAATGCTGCTTACCACAATGTCTACACTCGGGTCGATTTGGTCTGACATTGCCAACACTATCAACAGAAATAGATGGAGTTTTAGAACTCATAGGTTGTCTTTCACGATCTTTGTTTGAATATATCACAGAAGCATTAGAACGATTGAAAGAATCTCGAAATTTCTTCAAAGCAGACTGATGAGATTTACTAGTCAATCTCTTTCTTGAGTCTCTAGCTTCAAAGTCAGCTTTTCTCTTTTCTTTACCGTACTCTTCAGCTTTGCAGGCACGTTCAACAAGTACTACAAATTCTTTTCTTCTAGAATCCCAACAAGAAGTTTGATATCTTTGTTCAGCCCGTCTTTGAATCTCTTGTACATAATAGCTTCAGTTGAAACACATTTTTGCGCATACTTACTCAATCTTGCGAATTCCCGTTCATATTCCGTTACAGTCATACGACCTTCCTTTAACTCAAGAAATTCCTTGCATTTTTTATCAATAAACCTTTGGCTAATGTATTTTTTTTAGAATTCAGTTTGGGAGAACTCATAAGTAACTTGTTCTCTCGGTACCACAGATATCAATGTGTTCCACCATTGGTATGCAGAATCTCTTAACAAGGATATAACACATTTACATTCTTCTGGAGTACATGACATTTCTTCAAACACCCAATAGTATTTTCAAGCCAGAATTCAGCTTGTTCTGCATCATCATCAATAGTGGCTTTGAACTCTTCAGCCCCATATTTTCTAATTTTATCAACTCGAGGCTTACTTAGATGTACCAGATCAATAACTTGAGGCATAGTAGGGATTTGTAGAGGATTAGGCGGGGGTGGAGGTTGTTGAGCAGCCAGATTTATTCGAACGGACTTTGTGAACCACTCATTCATCATCTGGAAAAAGGCTTGCTAAGTCTCTCCCTCGTGGCTACTCGTAATCGGTCGAAAATCAGCCGGCATTGCCCCTTGAGTGGGAGTAGGTGAATTACTCTCAACATGGTCAGCTATGGCTCATTCAAGATCCACTTACTACACGAAAGCACATTTAAAATGTTAGGAATCATCACACTATCGCAATTTATATATATGGCATGTATAGCTAGACTCTCACACGCTACGTTAGTCCTAGAATCGATTAAACCGTAGCTCTGATACCAATTAAAATATAACACTACTAACCCGTATCCATCGCCAGACTAGGGTTACGAGGTATTACCGATCAAAACTTAACATCTAACAAACATTTCACATTCAATATTAATTCAATATCTAATAACATTTGTTCACATGCATAATATCCCTTATGAAGGTTTGCAAGACCTTAAAACATGCTTAGAAGTGATACGAGAATAAACTGATCACATACAAAAATTTCCAGAACTTAGAAAAAGTTTCAAATTTTCAGACGTCACACGCCTGTGTGGATAGGCTATGTGCCTCACACGGCTACCAGACACGCCCGTGTCACAGGTCGTGTGAAAATAGGGCATGCATACTGACTTGGGTCACACGGCCGGCCACACGCCCATGTGCCGGCCCGTGTGCCACACACAGCTAGTATACACGCCTGTGTGTCTAAGCCGTGTAACTCACTAACTTGTTTAAGCTAAGTTACAGCAGGCACATGGTCGAGTTACATGCCCGTGTGCTCAACCACGTGGGACAAAATTAGGCTTGAATTAAGCCACATTTCTCACCCTCCTCATGCATACCTAAACCACATCTTTTAGTGCCATTTTAAAACATCAAAGAGAAGCCAAAACAAAACCATTCCATGCACAATTCATAGTATATCTATCCTAACCATTTTAATGCACATTTCAATACCATTTGCTTAACAAAGAGCATTCCAAATCATTATGCCAAAAACATCAATTTTAGCTTATTTCAACATGCATTTTCTCACCAATTCAAACCATAAATTCATACCAAATCAACCTCTCAATTCCAAACCAAAATATACTATTTCTTAACCATATAATTTAATCATTTAACCATCAAAACAACCATATCAAACTTGCCAAAATCACAAGACATATATATACATCATATACCATAAATGAACATATATCTTAAGCCAAATTCACTTGGTCAAATTCACTTGGCCAAATTCACCACTTAAAACATATCAAAATGACACTAGCCTATACATGCCATATACCAAATTTACAAGCATCCAAAAGTTCTGAATAACTGATTGATAGTGTGACGTCGATTCTTGACGATCCTTAAATCCGAGCTAGCTTCGATTCTCTATAAAATAAGAAAGTAACATATAAAGTAAGCTTTAAAAGCTTAGTAAGCCATATACAAATAAAATCATATGAACTACAATAATGTCAATGCACATAAGCTAAGCATAGCTAGTCACATACAAATTTACCATCCTTTCTCATAAAATTCAAATATCTACTTTCAAATTCACACTTACCTTTCCTTTTCAATATTCGTATAAACTTCATACGTACCTGAATCGATTAACTCATTTACACATTTAATCTCATCTTGACTTTGCCCGTTGAACTAATCGGGATCGATAAGGATACTCAGAAGCCTCGTACATCATATACAATGCCAATGTCCTAGACATGGTCTTACATGTTTTCACATATCGATGCCAATACCCATACATGGTCTTATGTGAAATCACAATACAATGCCAATGTCCCAGACATAGTCTTACACGTAATCACATCTCGAAAATCCTAATGTCATGATATTTGTATCCTATACTCTTTCTAAGGTTCGTACGGGGCTTTCGGACATCGTAACTCTGTTGATTTTTACTTGTATTTGATCATTCAAAATTTAATGCAATTTAATGACAAATAAAAATATATAATTCAATTTAAAGACATTTATTTGCATATGAACTTACCTCAAAAAATGAATGAATGGATCGGAGTGACAACTCTTCGATTTTCCCGATCTAAATCTGATTTCTTTCTTTCTTTCTTGATTCATATAAATTCAAGTTTAACTAATTTAATTACCAAATCATTCAATTTCATCCATAACACACAAATGGGCTTTTTTTACACATTAGCCTCTAAAATTTCATATTTTTACAATTTAGTCCTTATTTCATAAAAATAGAAATTGCACAAAATCTCAATATTTCCATGCTTTGCCGAATTACCCTTATGCCCCTAGCAGCCCATATTTTTCATTTATTTCACATTTCAACCCCTCAATTTACATATTTTTTAATTTAACCCCCAATTTGCATTTTCATCAAAAAATCACTTAACAAAACATATTAATCTAACATTTATCTTCCGTTTCTCATCATTAACTATCACAAAGCTCCAACATTCATCCATGGCACTTTTAAAAATCATCAACAAACTTAATAATTAGGACATGGGCTAGCAACGATCACAAAAACATAAAAATCATCAAAAACGAACAAATTTCATACCTCAATCAAGATGAACAAGGGCCAAAACTGCAAAACTCCTAAAACCCTATTTTCTTTTGTGTTTTTAGGTTGGAAAGATGAGAATGATCTCATTTTGCATGTTTATTTCATTAAATTTTAACTTAATTACCAATTTACCAATTTGCCCTTAAATAAAACATTATAAATTAACTTAATGGTTGGCCATTTATGTCAAATTCCACTAATCATGGTCTAATTACATCATAAGGACTTCACATTTAATTAATCATCTCAAATAAGCACTTAAACAATTAGAATGCAACTTTTTCATTTTATGTGATTTAGTCCTTTTTGCAAATTAAGCAACCAAACGCTAAAATTTCTCTACGAAACTTTCACACATATCTAATCACATGTTGTAAATGCCAAAAATAATATTAAAATAATTTTACGATCTCAAATTTGTGGTTCTGAAACCACTGTTCTGACTTAGCTAAAACCAGGCTGTTACAAGTATTAATTTAATGCTTTTATCAATTTATAAAAAAACTCGGGCTAGGGGAGCTCAAAAATCCACATATCACATTACATCTAGCTGATAGATCTTCGGTACAACCAAAAGGGGTACTTGAAGATGTGTTGGTTAAAGTGTGCAATTTTATCTTCTTATTAGATTTTGTAATTTTAGATTTTGAAGAAGATCGTAGATCCCCATTTTGCAAGGACGACCATTCTAAACTACATCTAGGTCCACCATTGACTTAGAAAAGAATGAATTAATAATGAGAATCAATAGTGAGACTGAAATTTTCAAATGTGGTCACTTGTAGAATAAGGGTAATAAGGAAAGTATAGGGAAAACATGTTATGAAATATCAGTAAATTTCCCCAAAAATCTTGATCTGGGAAGGGTATTTTCCGTGATTAATATAGGACAAAAAAGCAAGTTTCGAGAGCGAGATAAGAGGAGCATAGTGGAGTGGCATGACGGATGCTGGACCAACATGGACAAAAAACCAATAAATGAAGTGTCCATATGCAGTTTGACTGAGTTGATGGATGATTCCGGTAGAAAAACTTGATGATTGCTAGTCACTATATTAATTTTATTGTAAATTTCTGTAAAATTAATTTTGGATACATTTGAATAAAAGTAGGGCTAAGTAAATAAATTCGGATTTAAATTATTTTTAAATAAATTGTTTAAAAGTAAGACTTGTTTGTACTGGACACTTTGAAATTCAAGAACAAGGGCCAACATAGGGCTGGCATCGCAGCATCGGGCCTGACTCAAAATTTTTCAAAAATCAAGTTGATTTTGCAACATGGATCCCCTGGAACCTCCCAAACCTGACCTAGATGTTATGACTAGATTGTGAAGGCTACATTAGCCACCGAAATGGCTAAGCTAACTTACATTACTTTTTTATACTTTAAATAAACTCATTTTAGAGAAAACCGTAGTTGTACTTTAAGTTAGCTTAAAAGCATTCATTCATTAGGTTGTGTATGCTTAGGATTCATTTTAGTGTTGACAAGTGTTGTTTTAGAAAAATCGTTTGCTTGTCACTCTTCTTTAAAAGAAACTCAAAGTTAAACTAATGCAGTGGAAAAACCATTTTCAAGTCATTTTGGAAAATTAGTTGCCTTATCGATTTGTTTTTCAAAAACAGTTCCTTTACAATGTAGTGAAAACTAGGGAACAATATCAACTTTTACTTAAGCCCAATATCATGCATGATCTAGTTATTATGCTTGAGTAATTCATGCTTGCAAAAATCCCCAAAAGAAAAGTTACGAAGCCACAGACCAGAAATAATTAAAAATTACAAGCCAAAACCAGTAAAGACTTAATAATACTTAATTAAAAAAAATTCGAGGTCCAAGTTGATTCACCGAATGCCAAGTCTGGTCCTAATTTTGAGGATTACCTGAAATGTTAAACACTATTGGGGGTGAGCTTATAAAAAGCTCAGTGTGAGTCGAATAATTATTTAAATGGGGAAAACATCAAATATAGTGAAACATATTAGCATTAACAGAAGAAAACAAAACCATCATAGGGATTTCATGTCATTACATAACCATTATCAAATTGATGTCAAACAGTGGATGAGCATAGGTTATCATTCATTCGAGTGAAAATGATTAATTTCGATACCATTCAATACAACAAAATACAATGTGTAGCATAAATCAATAACATTCAAATATGTCGTGCACATGATGCAATGCAAAAAGGTTCCTACCCATACCATCTGCTACATACCACATGTTCCCTAGAACCCGTCTTCCAAACTCCAAAACATTATGAGCATAGCTCGATGTGGTAAAACCACTGAATAATTAATAATGCAGAAAATTTGTCGGATATCAAATGGTGTGATACAATCACCAATAACATATAAATGCGATAAAATTGCCAATCCCCTCGGTACTCCAGGTGTAGTGCACTAGCTACGAATAATGCGGGCTTAATATGCCACAGGTACTCTGTGGAACTCCTCTGTCAACCACAAAATCCCAACCCAATACATATGCAATATGTCACACAATCTCATACATAATCATATCTCAATACTTTTGACATTCATTTGACATGCTCAGCATGTCCTCACTAATCACATACTTTTAGTAAATGGAAATAGTGTTCCAATCTTTCAAATTACCATTGTGTTGGTATCAATGAATATCATTCAATTTCACATATATCATTCAATTTCACATACTTTACGGATTTTCATTGTGCATAAATAGCACCCTTTTTAGTACACAATAAAACTAATATCTCATGCATTTAAATAATAAATAAGCTTAATATCTCAACATATTATATCATTTAGTTAAACATTCTGATATTTCATAACTCAAATATGCAATTACAAACTCAATCAAACATCCATAGCAATTTTGCCAACATGTCAATCTTTTAAGGCTCAAAACATACCTGGTTCGGCTATTCACAAAATCAATAATTTGGCTATTAAGACAATCCAAACAGCAAGATAATTTATCATATATAACATGATATTTAAAATTTTCAAACAATTTTATGAGTTTGGGACCCACACATTATTTTTCGCTTCCTCACAATACACTAGCAAATCTTCCAATTTTCCTTAATAATTCCTTATATGAACTGAAACCAAAATTCAATATAAATTCAATAAATTTACCATTAAACCAGCCACCAAACACCCACTTATGAGTTCAAACCAATCATTGAAATTATAACTATTGTATGAATCCAAACTAGTTAGATTCTTTACACTGTATCGATGCAAACCATACGTACAATCATTTTTCACCTTTACAGATGATTTGGAGAATTTGGGTCTGCACCTAATTCAATAATATACTAGAAAATAAGTAACTAATTAATGATTAAAATCCTTCATTTAATCAATTCATAACCTTTACCCAACAACTATGTCGAAATAACAAATTAGTTACCATTAATTGCACTTATGCTTCACGATTTGTGGGGTCCGAATGACCAATCAATGAAGAACATTTTTCCATAATTTAAATGGGTTTAAAAAATTATTAGAATTCAAATTAATTCTGAAAAAATATAGGCAAGAACCAAGAAACAAAAAAGCCCCCTTTCTTGCACATAGGCGCACGCACCACCACCCATGGTGGCCAAAATTGGGGCTGAATTTTAAAATGGTTGGAGATCTCATTAAATTCTGAAAAATACCTTTGAAATCATTTAAAATCCCCCAAATTACAGATCTGGAAATTTATATTTTTAATTGACAAGATTAATTGGGAAATTGAAGAGAGAAGAGACATTACCCAAACTAGTCGAGAGAAACGGCAATGGCACTTTGTTGGCAATGTTCGGGATCGATCTTGGAGTTC
Source organism: Gossypium stocksii (assembly GCA_020496765.1). Taxonomy (NCBI): domain Eukaryota; kingdom Viridiplantae; phylum Streptophyta; class Magnoliopsida; order Malvales; family Malvaceae; genus Gossypium; species Gossypium stocksii. The sequence goes on from CM035622.1 coordinate 70,660,594, forward strand.
AAGATTTCAGATTTAGGGCTGATTTTAATGAAGAAAAATAAAAGCAATATGGCGGAGAATATGTTAACAAATCTTGTGGCAAAAAGAAAACGAAAAAGAAAAGAAAGAGATGGTAAAACTAGGTGTAGGCGATGACAGCAATGGAGGAAAAGAAAAATAATTAAAATCAAAGAGAAGGAGAGGAAAGACTAGGGAAATGAGAAGGAGGATTAAAGGCTAATTATTAATGAAAAATTAATATTTATACCTAGGTTAACTTGGCTTGGATGACCCACACATTAAGACAAGGGGTTTTTGTCAAAAAATTAAATTATTTGCATGGGAAGGGAATTAAAGTTAGGACCTTAAGGATAAATTTACTAATATTTAACCATTAAACCAATAACTCATTCTTGATATAATTTGAAATATTTATTTTAAAAAAAGGCCTGTCACATACTAGGGTTTAAGGCAAAATTTACAAAATAATAAAAATGATGCAAGAGAAGGGATTTGAACTTGGGTTTCAAGAAACGTTACACTAACACTTAACCAACAAACCAATACCTCATTTATTTCCTAAAAATGCATAGATAATTTAAAAAATTAAGGCATGATCACTCTCTCTCGATTCACAAACTCGATTCTACTAACCTTTATTTTTGGGATATTACAGCCCCTGTTTCCAAACCCCTATTTTTTTGATTTCTATCTTAAAAATACCTCTTCTACTTAAATGAAGACACTCAAAGAACTAATCCTAAACAGTCTCTAACCCTAAAACCTCTAAAACTTTTCAACTTCAAAATCCCCATCATCATTCCCATTTTCTTTTCCTTTCTTATTTTCTTTAATCTTTATTCCCTTTCTTATTCTTTATTTTCTTTTACATGTACAAAGTCCATGTAACAACCCAAACCCGGCCTAGATGTTAGTCCTGAATCCTGCGTGTCACATTGAAGTGCTTCTTCGTAAAACGTTGTTTTATTGATAAATCTCTTTTGTAAGATAAAAGTCTCTTTGTTTATTTGTATAAATCAACTTAATCATTGTAAACCATTTTAAAATGTCATTCTCTTAAATCATTATTAGTCTGTTGTTAAAACTTAATTTAAAATAGTCAAATGACGAAAATGTGATTTCTAACAAAAGAGTTGTGAAACCATTTCAAAAATATTGCGGAAGTGTAATGTTTTGAAAATAGTTATTATTTTGGAAAACCGCTCTACTCAAACAGATAAGAACCACACAATTAAAACCCCAAAACTAGAACTAGAAAAATAAGGAGAGGCTTTAATTTTCCTACTTTATTTCTTGGCTCGGCAAGACATGTAACGCCCCTATCCCGTAACCGTCGCCGAAATAGGACGAGGCGTTACCAAAAATCAGATAACAGATCAGAACAGTAAATTTTTTTTTCTTTTAAAACACTCTCTTTAATCAAGATCATTTATTTATATAAATGACAGACACAACCAAAGATCTAATTTAAAGCTCACAAAAGTAAAAATCCAAAAGATGCCATATTTGCATGGCTTATATACGTTAACCAAAATATCCTTCCACTATTAGTCTATTCTATACATGCCATAAGTTAATCCAAAACATAGTAGTACCAAAATAGTGGATAGTGTGACGACTGCTGACGATCCCTGAGCTGATAGTAAGAGTCAACGATCTACAAAACAGAGAAACATACATTCAAAGTAAGCTTTCATAAGCTTAGTAAGTGTTAAACAGTTTAAACAGTTGAATTTAAAAACAAACCAAATAATCGTATCACATAACATTTTTTGAGTATAATACCATTTGGCCAATTATGCACAATCACATATATCATTTTACTTCGATTATATTCAAAACTCATATAGACATAAGCATTTACATGCTTCAAGATTAACTTTAATTCTATCGAATTTGACTAGTGTACCATTTCTTACCTACACTTACTTTCAATCTTCACAATTAAATGGCATATCGAATACTTTCATGTAATTTTGCATAGTAACTCAATGCACACATATTCAATATACATATGAATTTATAACATCTTTACATATACTTCTCATTTTACACTCTTAATTCTCGTCAGATCAATCTCACATATATAATATATATCACATACCTGGCCAACTTATTGTCTTGAACTTATTTTATTACCAATTTAGCACAAGCTTATATAATCTCTGACTTTAATCCGTTCACTGACATTCAATCCTTTAACAAACTTTCTCTTCAAGTCTTTCAGAGATGTACAGATTTCAGATAGGCCTTACACAATGCCGACGTCCCTGACGTAGTCTTACATGTTATTCAATATCGATGCCACTATCCCGGACAGGGTCTTACACGAAACACAAGTGATGCCAGTGTCCCAAACACGGTCTTACACACTATCACAAATCAATGCCTTCGTCCCAGACGAGGTCTTACATGAAACACAAGTGATGCCAGTGTCCCAGACACGGTCTTACTCACTATCACAAATCAATGCCTTCATCCTAGACGAGATCTTACATGAAACACAAGTGATACCGGTGTCCCAGACACAGTCTTACACGAAACACAAGTGATGCCAGTGTCCCAGACACGGTCTTACACACTATCACAAATCAATGCCTTCGTCCCAGGCGAGGTCTTACATGAAACACAAGTGATGCCAATGTCCCAGACATGGTCTTACTCACTATCACAAATCAATGCCTTCGTCCCAGACGAGGTCTTACATGAAACACAAGTGATGCCAGTGTCCCAGACACGGTCTTACACACTATCACAAATCAATGCCTTTGTCCCTGACGACGTCTTACATGAAACACAAGTGATGCCAGTGTCCCAGGCACGGTCTTACTCACTATCAAAAATCAATGCCTTCGTTCCAGACGAGGTCTTACATGAAACACAAGTGATGCCAGTGTCCCAGACATGGTCTTACTCACTATCACAAATCAATGCCTTCGTCCTAGACGAGGTCTTACATGAAGCATTTCACACACTTAGTGCCCACTGACCGATCTCGCACACATAGTGCTCGGTTAAAGAACTCGCACACACAGTGCCCAATGACCGATCTTGCACACATAGTGCTCGGTTAAAGAACTCGCACACATAGTGCCCATTGATTGATCCCGCACACATAGTGCTCATGTTCATTTGATTTTACACATTGAAGTGACTTAACCAAGTCTATAAAGCATCAAACATATTTAAAGTTATCAAAGCATATACTGCACATCAAATCTATCTCCAATAGATGACATATATATATTTCGCCCATACACATAAAATCCTGAATCAAAATATAAATTCTCATGCATTCACATCACAATTATCCAAATATACTTCATATACCACATATACTTTCATGTATACACTTTGTCTTGGCTGAATATACATCTATCATTTTCCAATGAATAATTCAATTTCAAGCCATACTATCATTTCATATTCGAATACTTATAAACTTATAATTTCACAATTTTAACATCAAAGATCCATCTAACACTCATATATCATTTCCTATTGTCACAATTTAAAATTCACATATGGGTTTAATCAATAGCTTATAAGCAACTCAAACAAGTTTTATCAATGTTTACAACATAATCACAAATTCACTCCAAGCTGTCTTCCTGAGCAACAGTCATTAAATTATTTGTAACTGGAGCTACGAAACTCCAAATGAAGTGCCGTTAATTTTCCCTGAAAATAGGCTTATATATCTTCTATCCATAAAATTTCCAGAATTTTTGGTTCGGCCAATCAATACCAGATTTTTTCTTAAAATTTCCCCTGTTTCACTGTTTGACTATACTCACCACTCTTCACTACGAATCTAATTTTTCATTGTACAGGATTCAAAATATGTTATTGTTTATTTCATTTGAAGCTAGACCCATTAAGGAGTCTAAGCATATAAATTTTATCTTATAACAATTTTTGTACAATTTATAATAATTTTCTAAATACAGAACAGGGAATTTCAGAGTCATTCTTACACTGTCTCAGACAACTTTAAATATCTCTTTATAGGAAATTCCTTTGCTTACACAGTTTCTTTTATAAGAAACTAGACTCAATAAGCTTCATTTTCATATTTTATTCGGCTTCTAACTCACCTTCTACAATTTTTGGTGTATTTTCAAATTTACACTACTGCAGTAACTCAAATCTGTCAAGACTAATTCGGCACTCTCACTATATGAAATCAAATAACTTATTCAACATCAAATTCAGATAACACATAAAGAACATGTCAATTAGTATTTATTCATACCATCCGAAATCAATTTCTCCATATAGCACAAACCAAACCATTTATCAAATTAACACACATTCAACATTATAATAATTAAATAATAGCTTAAAGACTTACTTCGACAATTTCGTACGATTGATTTCGATTACTCGCCAACTTTGTTTCACCTCGATCCGACTCTATTTCCTTTTGCTCTTGAGCTTAATCAATTAGGCAAATTTTAACTCATTACTAATTATTTAATTCAAACCTTTTCACATACAAATAAAATCGGCTCTCACACAAGGATAATTTCTTAAATAAAATCACACATGCCGAAACTTCACTTCAATCCAACTTGAAGTAAATTCAATTTATCAAATTTTTAATTACTAATGCATTCAGCATATACATCACATTCATCATAAATACATTAGTCTATGTATCACCCCATAATCTTATATACAACATTATTCATTTAGCCGAGTATACAAAGATTAATAACATAATTGGTTTTCTTACTTAAGGCCACAATCATATCCTTGATCAAGTTCATTCAATTAAACATATATATATATATATATATATATATATATATATAGAAGCTAATAATAATTCACCTAATCAACTACTATTGGCCATACCCAAATATTACTTTAAACATTTACACACTCAATTCACACACATTATAAGCTTAATTCGGCCATAGCAAAATACATCAATTGGATTCATTCTTTACTTAAAACACCCTCGGTAACCATATGCATATATAAAATATATATTTACATAGGTATTTTATCATCAACTCATTACTCAATTTCAACCAATATTAGTCGAATGCCTTTTAAGAATAACAAAGCACTCATACAGTATATAATTTCGGTTTTTAATACTTTATCAAACAAACATTATTTATTACTTTACTTTTGTTCAAATTCGGCTAATATACAAACATATACAAATATCTTCAATTAAATCAACTAACACTCATCTTACAAAGGCTCTTCCTAACACATATATCAACTATACATTTTTCCCAAATTTATTTAACAAGCCGAATATCCCTTGAAGTCACAAAAACGGTCCAACCTTTTCTATCTTGATACATATGTGCCGATTATACTTCTATAATCCAAATTATGCAATTCGAACACACTACACTCATGGCCGAATGGAACATCTTTATCAATAAGCCACAACAAGCACAATTTACTCAATTAAACTTACAAGGTTCTAATTACATGAATTTTAACATTGTAACATCCTAATGTCCATCAAACTTTCATTCACCAATTTCTATCATCAATTTACAAATTTTTACAAATTTCTTATCTATGACCGAATGTATAACTAACCAAGATCTTAGAAATTAATTCATGGGTTAAGCAAAGGACTTAGCAACTAGCTTAAATCCACAAAATTTAAAGAAAAATGCATAAAGACATACCTTAATCAAGCTTTAGACATGGCCGAATATCCTAAGCTCTTTTCCTTTCTTTTTTTTTTTCTTAGTAGTTTCGGCAGCTTGAGAAGGAACCCCCCAAGCATTGTTTTTTTTCCCCCCTTTTTATGTTATATTCAAACATATATTTTATAATATCCTAATTTAAGTATATATATTTTTATTATAAAGCATATAATGCTTACCATCTATCATACAAGTGTTTAAACAATCAATTGCATGCAAGAGTTGGCTGGCCACTTACTTTAAAAAGGCCCATTTGACATGCAAGTCCCTCATACTTTAAACCATACAAATTTTCGGTCATTACCAATTAGCCTATCACATTTTCGAGATTTCTCACATAAGTCCCTTTTAATAATTTCACATCCAAATGACAAAATTCAATAAATCAAAATTTCACACATGCAATTACACATATAATAGACATGAAATTTAACACTCAATTATTTTTGTGACTTAGTTTTTGTGGTCCTGAAGCCACTTTCCGACTAGGGTCAAATTAGGGCTGTCACAAGACAGTTTCTCCTCTTATTTTTCTCAATTAAACTTCTCATAGACGAATCCCTTATTAGGCCATCACAACTTCTTTCTTTTTCAAACAAAAACATCTAAACTGAATCCTCCTCTCCCACTCTCGATTTTTCTTCTTTTGCCGTAAGTAAAGGAGACTCTTGCGTTGGTGTTTCATTTCTTGTCAAGCCGATTACTTTCTCTCCATCTTAGAACCGAATCTCATTTCTTCAAATCACACTTTGTGATCTAAATTGTAACACCCCAAACCTGGCCTGGACGTTACGGCCAAGTCTGGTGTGTCACATTGAAGTGTTTTTCGAAAACCATGTTTTCATTGAAAACCCTTCGTAATGTTTAGAAACTTTTATCGAAAAATTTGCATAAACCTTAGTTCGTGTTTATCTTTCCAAAACGTGAGTTATTGTAATAATTAAAACTTTGTTAACAACTTTGTAAATCTTATAGGAAATTTTGAAAACTCGTAAACTTCTGTAGTTGCGGAAAACATGTTATCAGAAAATCAGACCCTCTTTGTTATGGCTTAAAGTGAATGGATACTATGCACCAAGTAGGATTCAAGAGAAGAGGAGGTGAGTCATTTAGACTGCTTAAGTACCAAGCTCTTCCTAGATCCACTCCTAGATATGCACACATCCATTGCCACACTTTAACCTTGTGACTTGTCTATTTTCAAATTAAGTTTAAACATATTAAAGATATATTTTTATGAAAAACATTTACAAGAACATTTAAAAATTGCGGAAGCTTTGCTTGGCTATCATGTTATTTTGAAAACAAGTACTTTTATAAAAATCGCGTCTTAAAATCATTCATTTTCAAATTGATTTAAATAATATCCTACTTAAACTAAAGTCAATTTCAATAAGTAAAGAATAAAAACCCAAAATAAAATTAAAGAGGCCCTTTTTACAACCCAAAACCAGAAATAAATAATTAAATCTAACTTCAAATAGGTAACTTAATTAGAAATCCAATAGTCCAGTCTATGTGGCCACTCTGAATCCCTCCCAGCTCCAAGTCCACCAATCTAAGGCTCACCTGCAAGGATGGAAGGAGAAAGGGTGAGTTTGGAAAACTCAGTGTGCAACAAGCCACCTACAGAGCCCAAATCAATATCAGCATACTAGGCCTAAGCCCCCAAATTAGTCTAAACATATAACTGGGCCGAAGCCCTTTTCAAATATCGGTTGCTGGGCCTTAGCCCTTTTTTCATAAATCAATTCACTGGGCCGAAGCCTTTTCTGTAAACGGTATGGCCCAAAGGCCCATTTTAACAACACATATAATATCAGTGTGTGTGTGCAAAGCCCATTTCAATATCACATGTAATGTCAATGTATGTATGCAAAGCCCAATTGGGGAGACTACTCAACCCACCATCTGTTACTCTCCACTCGTACCAACCAACACACCATATGGGGATGCTACTCAACCCACCTCGCCGCTACTCTCCACTGGCAGCATAGCTACTTTGTCATATAACTGGAGGCCTAGCCTCTTTTAATAACTGGGGTAAAAGCCCTTTCGGTAAACTGGGGTAAAAGCCCTTTTCGGTATACTGGGGCAAACCCTTTAACACTTCCTCCAATCATATAAACCCAACCTATGCATGTAATGATTATAACATGGCATATCGTATGCATATCGTAGCATATCATGTGCATATCATGTGCATATCATATCATTTCATGAAAAATATCAATATCACAATCAACATAATCATTTTACAACCCTAGGGGTATAATGGTCATTTCTACCTAGGGGTAAAATAGTCATTTTTAAGCTATAAGGGTAATTACTTAATTTTAACACTTATTAGGATTTTTCATGCTTATTCATCAATTCCAAATGTTTAAACAGCAATTTTAGCCTATTTTAGTACAACCGAGATATGGGCCAAAAACCCCTAATGGGCCCTATGTAGCTAGATCAGTCGTCTAAGCCCACTTGGTCCAAATCCTACAATTAACTACTAATTTAACCAGTTTTAAGCCTATAGTCTATTAAGAAATGTCTATTGCCCATTTTTACCCATATGGGCCCGTAAGCCCATTGGGCCCAATTTCAGCCCATCGAGGCCCAACTTACCATCGTGCACAAAATCGTGCCCTTACCTGTTCTATCGATCCAATCACCGATCTTATCATATGTATCATGGCTCAACCCATTCACAAAACCACAAGTTTGAAATGCTGAAGTTTAGGCATTTTGGCTTTTCAGCAAATATTAATCTAAGCTACTGTGAGGTTCATTACACACCTACTTGCAACGAACGATGACTATATCCAATCCAAGTCAATCCTACATTCGATTACTAAAATATTAGACCACGAATCAATGATAACTAAATTTAACATACTCTTACCATATTCGGGCATCCATGAACAAGGCCCTAAATCCTTACCTTTGCTGAAGTTGATATCCAAATCTGGATCCGAACGCTCCACTGATCCAAGCCCTTAGTCAGCAGCCTTTAACCCTTACAAGCACAGAGTACAATAATTGGTAACAGCCCCTTAAAGCTCTAGGCACTATTTTGACAGCCTCCCTAAACACATAGGGATTCTAACTTTTCCAAATCCCAAAAATAAGAATAGATCACAGTCAAGTCATTCATATCACCAACTTATATCCACGGTCAAACTAGCCCAATCATCACACAAGTTTGTCATTACCCACGAAGGGCAAAACAGTCATTTAACACCTAGGGGCAACATGGTAATTTTACCCCACAGGGGTATCTCGGTAATTCTACCCTACAGGGATATTTCAGTAATTCTACCCTAAAGGGGCATTTCAGTAATTTCACAAATCAAGGGTAAAACAGTAATTTTACAGATCAGGGATAAAACGATAATTTTACAAATCATGGGTAAAATGCTAATTTTACAAATCAGGGGTAAAATAGTAATTTTACAAATCAAGGGTAAAATAGTAATTTTACAAATTAGGGGTAAAATGGTAATTTTACAAATCAAGGGTAAAATAGTAATTTTACAAATCAGGGGTAAAATGGTAATTTTACAAATCAGGGGTAAAATAGTAATTTTACAAATCAGGGGTAAAATGGTAATTTTACAAATCAGGGGTAAAATGGTAATTTTACAAATTAGGGGTAAAATGGTAATTTTACAAATCATGGGTACTTCTGTCATTGTACAAATCAATGGTAATTCGATAATTTTATAAATCGGGATATTTCTTGTAATTTTACAAATCAAGGGTAATTCGGTAATTTTGTAAACCAAGGGTATTTTAGTAACTTTGTAAACTAAAGCATTTCTAAACAGAGATAACAATGCGAATGGGCCTAGGGCCCATTCTCGGCCCAAATGGGCCCACACGCTCGTGTGGCCCTTTTAGCCCCAAATCTAGCTACAGATATGAGATTCACCTAATCTAGCCCAATATTTACTATACAATCAAACAACTTATCCAATTGAGCCCGCAGGCCCATTGGACCCATATGGCCTCTTCGACCCATCGCAGCCCGAAGTAGATGTCCTACCGCTAGAGCAGTGAGAAATACACACCTGATAGGAGACTGAAGTTAATCCGCGCTCCAAACACTCTTAGCCGATGCCCAACCCAAACGGGCACGCCATAAAGCAAAAGGGATCAGCCAAGAAGGCTGTGCCTACTCTCCTCCTGGTTTGCTCTATTTAAAGCTAGCTCCTCACCTGCTCTCATGTTAGCTTTTCGATGTGGGATTCTCCATCAATCCCCCCAAAATTATAGCATTAGCAAAATAATCAACCTTTGCGTGTAACGGGATTCGAACCAAAGTCCTCTCAGTAACCCTGTCATGCCATCACCACTCGGACACAAGCTCCTTTGTGTCATAAGTCCAACACATTTAACTTTAAAGCTCACCTACTTGCTTCCAGATTTATTTAAAAGAAAAACCAAAATAAATTGCAAGGGCCAAGACTTGAACCTTGGACCCTTTGCTTCCTTGTCCCCTAAGTAGCGCCACTTTGCCACTACACCACACTCTTTTTTGTGTCTTATTACACACATAATTCCTTACAACTCTTTTCCAAGTCCTCTATTCCTTAAGTCCAAAAATCCAAGAATTCTCCGGGTTTTTAACCAACACTTGGGCCTTTCATAGTCCCAATAACACCCTCCAAACACGAATTACACATCTATATATCAAAATTTCAACATTACACCAAATATCACAAAAATCCCGGAATCCCAGAAATTAGCCCAAGACTTTTCCCCACACTATGAATCCTTCGCAGATTACTAAAATACCATATTAACCCATTAATAATAACCTTCTATAACAGAATTCAACACATCAATAATTTTATTTCGAACTATCTCACACCCGCACCCAGGCCCAAGGCCCAATACTTCCAGGCCCAAATTCAGGGTGTTACAACTCTACCCTCCTTAAAGAAATTTCGTCCTCGAAATTTTAAACTATCAACTAACCGTATTACTCAAGTCCAACCACTATGCTTCTGCTGCGCACTCTGATCCAAATAATTTTAGTACGACACAGAACATCTAATTACTGAAATAAACATTAACATTAGCACACACAATTCGTAACCAAACATCACACATTCCTAACTAGAATAAGCTTTGCAATCAAGAGCTCGATGTTCGAGGGACCCACATTAAAACAATGCTCTTTTCTCCCTATCGCATTCACCCAGATGACGTCTGTTGCAGTTGTTGCAAACCGGAGGTCTTAGTCGTGCCCTAGCATGTTTCACTGAACGAGACTCTATCCTTTGCGAACTAGGATCCTTCCTCTTCTTACACTCCAAGCACCCTGCTTGAAGCATTTCCCTAATTTCCTTAATTTTGGTATCAAAACTTCTTCTACCACTTTTCTTACTAGCTCGACCAGTGCCTCAGTACCAGGCTCCGAGTTATTGCTACCCGAAATTGGCAAACTTTGCTTACCCTCAGAATCCATATCAATACTCTACATTACTGGTACACATATCAAATAACTACAGAGTTCTCAAAATTTCTACTATTTATTCATATGTCTTATGCAGAGATAGTATTTTAAAGCTTTTATTTTATTCAAGGTCATATCATAGCTACAGTCTCAAACTTTTAGTTTCTCTACAGTTTTAGTCTCTACAATTTTTCAGTATTACTCTATCTACAGTATCATAGAAAAGTCTCAAGTCTATTTACAGTACAGTTCAGTACATTACAGAATATAAAGCAGAAATACTTACAGACTTGGTACCGGGGATTCAGTGTGCCATATCTCAATTTATCAGATTCTAGAAAAACTCAAAAAGATTCAAGCCTCTTAAAATCAATTTCCCAAAACATGTTAATTTTAGAGAAAACAAGTTTGAAACAATTCTCTTTTAAACAGAATTTTCCAAAAATCTAATTTTTCCAAAAATACCCTTCTTTGGACTTAAACTTAAAATTTCCCAAAATTTTTTAAAAAAAATTATTTATTTGTAGAAAGAAAATCTTATAAACAATTTTTGAAAACAAATTCTTAAAGCGACTTTCGGAAATCTTTGTTTTACCCTCTAAAAACTTCTGTTTTTAGACCCGTTCCACAGCCGAGTTGTTGCAACCGGGCTCTGATACCACTAAATGTAACACCTCAAACCTGGCCTGGACGTTACGGCCAAGTCTGGTGTGTCACATTGAAGTGTTTTTCGAAAACCATGTTTTCATTGAAAACCCTTCGTAATGTTTAGAAACTTTTATCGAAAAATTTGCATAAACCTTAGTTCGTGTTTATCTTTCCAAAACGTAAGTTATTGTAATAATTAAAACTTTGTTAACAACTTTGTAAAATCTTATAGGAAATTTTGAAAACTCGTAAACTTCTGTAGTTGCGGAAAACATGTTATCAGAAAATCAGATCCTCTTTGTTATGGCTTAAAGTGAATGGATACTATGCACCAGGTAGGATTCAAGAGAAGAGGAGGTGAGTCATTTAGACTGCTTAAGTACCAAGCTCTTCCTAGATCCACTCCTAGACATGCACACATCCATTGCCACACTTTAACCTTGTGACTTGTCTATTTTCAAATTAAGTTTACACATATTGAAGATATATTTTTATGAAAAACATTTACAAGAACATTTAAAAATTGCAGAAGCTTTGCTTGGTTATCATGTTATTTTGAAAACAAGTACTTTTATAAAAATCGCGTCTTAAAATCATTCATTTTCAAATTGATTTAAATAATATCCTACTTAAACTAAAGTCAATTTAAATAAGTAAAGAATAAAAACCCAAAATAAAATTAAAGAGGCCCTTTTTACAACCCAAAACCAGAAATAAATAATTAAATCTAACTTCAAATAGGTAACTTAATTAGAAATCCAATAGTCCAGTCTATGTGGCCACTCTGAATCCCTCCCAACTCCAAGTCCACCAATCTAAGGCTCACCTACAAGGATGGAAGGAGAAAGGGTGAGTTTGGAAAACTCAGTGTGCAACAAGCCACCTACAGAGCCCAAATCAATATCAGCATACTAGGCCTAAGCCCCCAAATTAGTCTCAACATATAACTGGGCCGAAGCCCTTTTCAAATATCGGTTGCTGGGCCTTAGCCCTTTTTCATAAATCAATTCACTGGGCCGAAGCCTTTTCTGTAAATGGTATGGCCCAAAGGCCCATTTTAACAACACATATAATATCAGTGTGTGTGTACAAAGCCCATTTCAATATCACATGTAATGTCAATGTATGTATGCAAAGCCCAATTGGGGAGACTACTCAACCCACCATCCGCTACTCTCCACCCGTACCAACCAACACACCATGTGGGGATGCTACTCAACCCACCCCGCCACTACACTCCACTGGCAGCATAGCTGCTTTATCATATAACTGGAGGCCTAGCCTCTTTTAATAACTAGGGTAGAAGCCCTTTCGGTAAACTGGGGCAAAAGCCCTTTTCGGTATACTGGGGCAAAGCCCTTTAACACTTCCTCCAATCATATAAACCCAACCCATGCATGTAATGATTATAACATGGCATATCGTATACATATCGTAGCATATCATGTGCATATCATGTGCATATCATATCATTTCATGAAAAATATCAATATCACAATCAACATAATCATTTTACAACCCAAGGGGTATAATGGTCATTTCTACCTAGGGGTAAAATAGTCATTTTTAAGCTATAAGGGTAATTACGTAATTTTAACACTTATTAGGATTTTTCATGCTTATTCATCAATTCCAAATGTTTAAACAGCAATTTTAGCCTATTTTAGTACAACCGAGTTATGGGCCAAAAACCCCTAATGGGCCCTATGTAGCTAGATCAGTCGTCTAAGCCCACTTGGTCCAAATCCTACAATTAACTACTAATTTAACCAGTTTTAAGCCTATAGTCTATTAAGAAATGTCTATTGCCCATTTTTACCCATATGGGCCCGTAAGCCCATTGGGCCCAATTTCAGCCCATCGAGGCCCAACTTACCATCGTGCACAAAATCGTGCCCTTACCTGTTCTATCGATCCAATCACCGATCTTATCATATGTATCACGGCTCAACCCATTCACAAAACCACAAGTTCGAAATGCCGAAGTTTAGGCATTTTGGCTTTTCAGCAAATATTAATCTAAGCTACTGTGAGGTTCATTACACACCTGCTTGCAACGAACGATGACTATATCCGATCCAAGTCAATCCTACATTCGATTACTAAAATATTAGACCACGAATCAATGATAACTAAATTTAACATACTCTTACCATATCCGGGCATCCATGAACAAGGCCCTAAATCATTACCTTTGCTGAAGTTGATATCCAAATCTGGATCCGAACACTTCATTGATCCAAGCCTTTAGTCAGCAGCCTTTAACCCTTACAAGCACAGAGTACAATAATTGGTAACAGCCCCTTAAAGCCTTAGGCACTATTTCGACAGCATCCCTAAACACATAGGGATTCCAACTTTTCCAAATCCCAAAAATAAGAATAGATCACAGTCAAGTCATTCATATCACCAACTTATATCCACGGTCAAACTAGCCCAATCATCACACAAGTTTGTCATTTACCCACGAAAGGCAAAACAGTCATTTAACACTTAGGGGCAACATGGTAATTTTACCCCACAGGGGTATCTCGGTAATTCTACCCTACAGGGATATTTCAGTAATTCTACCCTAAAGGGGCATTTCAGTAATTTCACAAATCAAGGGTAAAACAGTAATTTTACAGATCAGGGATAAAACGATAATTTTACAAATCATGGGTAAAATGCTAATTTTACAAATCAGGGGTAAAATAGTAATTTTACAAATCAGGGGTAAAATAGTAATTTTACAAATCAGGGGTAAAATAGTAATTTTACAAATCAGGGGTAAAATAGTAATTTTACAAATCAGGGGTAAAATGGTAATTTTACAAATTAGGGGTAAAATGGTAATTTTACAAATTAGGGGTAAAATGGTAATTTTACAAATCATGGGTAAAAAGGTAATTTTACAAATCATGGGTACTTCTGTCATTGTACAAATCAAGGGTAATTCGATAATTTTATAAATCGGGATATTTCTTGTAATTTTGCAAATCGAGGGTAATTCGATAATTTTGTAAACCAAGGGTATTTTAGTAACTTTGTAAACTAAAGCATTTCTAAACAGGGATAACAATGCGAATGGGCCTAGGGCTCATTCTCGGCCCAAATGGGCCCACACGCTCGTGTGGCCCTTTTAGCCCCAAATCTAGCTATAGATATGAGATTCACCTAATCTAGCCCAATATTTACTATACAATCAAACAACTTATCCAATTGGGCCCGCAGGCCCATTGGACCCACATGGCCTCTTCGGCCCATCGCAGCCCGAAGTGGCCGTCCTACCGCTAGAGCAGTGAGAAATACACACCTGATAGGAGATTGAAGTTAATCCGCGCTCCAAACACTCTTAGCCAATGCCTAACCCAAACGGGCACGCCATAAAACGAAAGGGATCAGCCAAGAAGGCTGTGCCTACTCTCCTCCTGGTTTGCTCTATTTAAAGCTAGCTCCTCACCTGCTCTCATGTTAGCTTTCCGATGTGGGATTCTCCATCAATGCCCCTAAAATTAAAGCATTAGCAAAATAATCAACCTTTGCATGCAACGGGATTCGAACCAAAGTCCTCTCAGTAACCCTGTCATGCCATCACCACTCGGACACAAGCTCCTTTGTATCATAAGTCCAACACATTTAACTTTAAAGCTCACCTACTTGCTTCCAGATTTATTTAAAAGAAAAACCAAAATAAATTGCAAGGGCCAAGACTTGAACCTTGGACCCTTTGCTTCCTTGTCCCCTAAGTAGCGCCACTTTGCCACTACACCACACTCTTTTTTGTGTCTTATTATACACATAATTCCTTACAACTCTTTTCCAAGTCCTCTATTCCTTAAGTCCAAAAATCCAAGAATTCTCCGGGTTTTTAACCAACACTTGGGCCTTCCATAGGCCCAATAACACCCTCCGAACACGAATTACACATCTATATATCAAAATTTCAACATTACACCAAATATCACAAAAATCCCAGAATCCCAGAAATTAGCCCAAGACTTTTCCCCACACTATGAATCCTTCGCAGATTACTAAAATACCACATTAACCTATTAATAATAACCTTCCATAACAGAATTCAACACATCAATAATTTTATTTCGAACTATCTCACACCCGCACCCAGGCCCAAGGCCCAATACTTCTAGGCCCAAATTCAGGGTGTTACAACTATTCTTATGGGCAAACGATCTTGTAACGATAAGTGAACAAACCTTTCTTTATTCTATAAGGGGGTAAGAACTAATTTCCCTTCTTTTCTGCCGAATCTCCTCACTCTTCTCATGTTCTGGTATTGATCATTATTTAGGTTCTTTGAGGGTGGACTTGGAGTAGACAACACTCTCAATTAAGGTAAGCGTTTTTGTCTTGTTGGGTTAAAGGCCAAATGTTTTTATGCAATGTTAAGGGTGACTTACGATGGATGTAAGTCACTTGTTTATTCAGCCTGTGATAGTTACAATTTTGATGCAGATCTTGGAAACAATAGTTGCTAGCGATTAGTGAAGGATTAGAAAGGCTTGTCGATCAAGGTAAGGGGATTAGTGAGATTTCGGTTTTGGTAGAGGAGGTTATTTGGTGCAGATCTAGTGACTAATTGTTAGTCTTGTTTGTGATAGGTTTGGTGCTAGGGATTCATCGCATACTTCGTAACTCAAAGGTGTGTACTTTTACCCTATAATTGACAGTTGACAGAAAAGCCGAAGGTGTATACACACACTGCACACGCGATAGATCGGTATATCCCGAAAAGCCGAAAAGCCGAAAGCTTGGCTATGGCAACCCCACGAGTGTGTGAATGCTCGTGTGAGGAGATCAATATGATGACAGAGGCCCCATGGGCGATCCGATAAACTCAGGCCACTTTTTGGCCAACTAGGTCGAAATGGGCCAAATGGGCTTGATGGGCCGTGGGCTCGTCACAAGATAAATTGATGGATTGGTAAGAAAAGGTGAGCCAATCATGATGATTACATGGACTATGGTAGTTTTGGGCCTAATGGGCCATATGAGAGTGTGGGCTCCATTTAGGCCACGTATTGGGCTTTTGGGCCCTAGTGTATTTATAATTGCTAAATCTGACATAAAATGTGCTGATTGAATTGTGGACTTGCTAATAGGCCGCAGTAGTGTATTTAGGCCCATAGTGAAAAATGACCGATATGCCCTTAAGGGCAAAATGACCAAAATCCCCCTCGTGGGTAAAATGTTTGTTTTGACCCTGTATGTTGATGGGATGTTTACGCATGCTATGTGATATTATATATATGTGTTTACACTCTACATTATGCTATGACATGACACTGATTATGCTGCATTGCATTATGGTCGGGTATATGCTTATAGAGGAAGTGTTCTATTCTGGCAGCTTCGCTGCATTATTCTCATGGCTTCTAGCCTAATATTCTGGCAGCACTGCTGCATTTTAATGATAGTGCTGCATCGGTACTACATTATGGAGTGTAGGGTTGGGTGGGTTGATTATATCCCCACATGGTGTGATGGGTTGGACGGAGATGAAGTGTAGAGGATGGTTGGGTAGGATTTTTAATGCATGCTATATTGTTACTGTAATGGGCTTAGGC
Source organism: Gossypium stocksii (assembly GCA_020496765.1). Lineage (NCBI taxonomy): Eukaryota > Viridiplantae > Streptophyta > Magnoliopsida > Malvales > Malvaceae > Gossypium > Gossypium stocksii. The sequence goes on from CM035622.1 coordinate 70,677,948, forward strand.
CCACTGATTGTGATATGTTACTGTAATGGGCTAGGCCAAATTGTTTGCTGCATATTGTATGATTGACAAGGGTGTACACACTGAGTTTTCGAATACTCACCCCCTCTTTTTAATATTTTTAATATTGTATGATTGATGAGGGTGTCCGTTTGAGTGCTTAATTTGCAAAAATGACCTAATCGCATAAAATGTAAAAGTGTCATGTTATTTTCTTAAAGTGTTTAATTGTCATGGCTTATTAAATATGAGGTCCTTATGTTGTGATTAGACCATTGATAGTTGAATTTGACATTTATGGCCTTAATGACATGTTTTATTTGTTAATTAAATTAAGGTTAAAATTGGAATTTTATAATTAAAGTTTTATAATAAAAAATGCATTGAAAATGGCCATTACCATCTTTGTTCCACCGAAAATAAGAGAAAGAATAAGGTTTTGGGAAGCTTTTGATATTCGACCATAGTCAAGTTTAATTAAGGTATGTTTCTATGTCGATTTTTGATGATTTTTACATTTTTTATGATCGTTGTTAAGTTTACTATCAAGCCCATGGCTCAATTTCTGATTTTGATGAAGATGATGAAATGTGCCATTGATGAAAGTGTGAGCTTTGTGATGTTAATTTGTGAAATATGAAAGATATGTGTTAGATTAACATATTTTGTCTTTAGATTTTTGATGAAATTGAGCTATTTGGGATAATTTGTGAAAATGATATTTTGGAGGACTAAAATGTGAAAATAATGAAATTTATAGGCTTATATGAGTGCCATAAAAGTTCGGCTAAATATATGTGTTGTGAGATTTTGTGAATTTGATGATTTTATGGATGAGGGATTAAATTGATCAAATGTGAAAACGAGGGTGTCATGCCCCTAACTCGAATCCATCATCGGAATAGAGTTACGGAGTATTACTGGAGTTACCGATTTATTTATCAGATATTTTATTTCATCTGGCATTCATATTTGGAACCAATTAAAATTAAACATATTATCCCTTAAACATATTTATATTTTTCTCAATATGTTTTACTTGAATTTATTATTCGTCTCCATATACTTAATTTCATTGTATCAACGTAACAAAGATAACCTCATATTTAATAACGAACGTATGAAATAATACATCATATCGTTCATAATACTAACAATTAATCACTACAATTTAGTTATATAAACTTACTCAATTCAATTCACACAATTAGGTTACATGAACTTACCTGGTTTAATCAACAAAATAATAAGATTCAGGGACATTTTAGTAATTTTCTATTTTCCTCGATTTTTCAACCGGTTTTGATTTAAATTAATTATTTCATTAAAATTTTCAATTTTAAATAAAAATAATCCATTTCATGCAAATTGGTTATTTCTAACATTTTTACAAAATTGCCCATAAATTTTTACTTTTATTCAATTTAGTCCCCGAGCCTAAAACATGCAAATTAGCCATGCTAGCTAAATATTCATACATATTTTCCTCCTCCTCCTCTCCATTCCACATCCTTAATTTATATAACATGCTATAAGTAACATTATCAATAATTTCACTATGTACTTATATGTATATTCAAAACTGTCCATTTGCATCATAGTCACTAAATTATTTATTTCTTGAGCTACAGAACTCAAAATTAAGATACAAAAATTTTTCTTAAAACAAGATTCACATATCTTCTTACCATAAAATTTTAAGAATTTTTTGTGTAACCAATAAGTACATTTTATTCTTTAAAGACACCCCTATTCTATTGTCTAATAGTTCCGACCCTTCCTCACTAAAAATCAATTATCTCCGCGTACGGTATTTGGATGATGTTTCATTTGTTTCTCTTAAAAATACTCATTCGGGAATCTAACCATATAAATTATGTCTCAAAATTATTTTTATACAATTTTTAATGATTTTTCCAAGTCAGAATAGGAGACCTCGAAATCATTCTAAATCAGTCTCACAAAAATATAAATATCTTGGAATACAGAATTACTTTGCTTTCTCTATTTCTTTTATATGAAAATAGACTCAATAAGATTTAATTCCATATCTAACTCAACTTCTAATTCAATTTCTACCATTTTTGGTGATTTTTCAAAGTTAAGCTACTGCTTCCGTCCAAAACTATTTCTTATAACTTATTTATCAATATAATCCTTTCATCAATTCTAACTTGAAATTCATTCAATTAAGTCCCTAATTCACCTTTTAGTCTAACATAAATTATAGTTGAAAACTATAAACTTCCAATATGTCAACTTAGTTTCATCAAAACCTTATTCTAAAGCTTTCTAGGATATCAAAATTAAAAGAAAAGGACTTGATTGACTTACCTAATAAAGTTTTAAACCTTCAATCCATAGGTTTTCCTTTTTCTTTTCCTTCTCCATCTCTTTCTTTCACGTTTGCTCTCTGTTCTCCTTTTTTCTTCCTCCCCCTTTTTTTTTTCTTTCATATCATATATATATATATATATATATATGAGTTTATAATAATAATCTATTTAACAACAAATACCTACAATACATTTGTACACACATATATTTTACACTTGTCATCATTTAATTTGTTAATGATACAAAAATCTTATAATTTAATTAATTTACTTAATAAATATCTTTTATTTATTAATGATAAATAAATATCTACTCAATTACTAATATTTGTATTACAAATGTATTTATTTTAATTAATACACATGGATTTAATCTCAACCATACATTTTTCATAAATCTAATTTATTTATCAATTAAAAATTCCATAATTTATAATAAATATCTTTTACTAATTAATAATAAATAATACAAATGTTCTCATTTAAATTAATACACTTGTATTTTTTTTTATCATACACTTGTCTTTATTTCATTTATTTCATCATATGATATTTAGAGTTAATTTAATAATAATTATTATGATAAATATCTTTAGCTTAAAATATAAGAAATTATATATATTTATTTTACAATTGTACAAATATTTTTAATACACATGTACATATTTATTACCATACAATTGTCTTTAAATTAAATTATAATATTTTTAATAATTTAACATTTATACATAAAAAAAAAAAACTAAAAGAAAAAAAATCTAAGATTTTTCCTTTCAATTGCCGCCTCTTTTATACTAAATGGCTAATTGCCATTTTAGTCCCTTTTACCTTCTTTTAATCTATAATTAGGCTTTTATCCCTTATTCAATTTAATCATTTTTACCAATTACTCTTAAATTGGACTAAATTCACCTAATCAAAGCCTAATTAAACACATAACTAATTTCATAAATATTTTTAACAAATATCTAAGGATTCGATTTACTAAGATAAAGACTCTATAACTCACTTTTTCGATGTTCGTAAATTTTAGGTCATTACAGTGGAGGTTATTTTGTAAAATGCCTAAATATACGTATGTGAATTAATTTGGATGAAATTGTGTTTGAATGAGTTAAATTTGAATGTGTTTAGATCCAGAAACGAAGAAAACAAAATTAGATCGAGGAAAGTCAAAAGTAGTTAAATAGACGATCATTACCGTCTGAATTCGTACGAGGTAAGTCATTATACAAATAAGTGTACTATTGTTTGCATTATACTTATGTGTTATGTAACACCCCAAACCCGGCTCAAACGTTATGGCCGAATATGGCGGGTCACATCAAAGTGTCGTAAAAGAAACGGAATTGTCGGTAAAAGTTCATTTAATGATCAAATCTTTTTGTGTTTGTGTTTATCAAATCATCCTGTCAAAAGTTTTCAAAATTTAGACTTGTTGGCAAAAATCTAAATTTAATTTAACATCCGTCTAGTGCTTATTGCTTGAGAAAAATTCCGCAAATTATGTTATTAAGAGTTGAAAACGTCTTAGTAAAACGATTGCCATATTTATTATTGTTGATTACTTAAACTGATCAAATACTGCGGAAGCTTTTCTATTTGAAAACCATGAAGTTTAAAAAAACGTGTCTTTTTTTGAAAACAGCTATTATTTTGAAAACTCGTTTATCTTATTCTAGTAGTTTAAAGCAGGAATTCAAAGCCCAGTTAAAGATTAAATCTTCAAATAACCTTATTACATAATCAAAAACCCAATAAGTAATTTAAGTGAATAAAATCAAAAGCAAAATAGCAACGATCGTGTGGCCACCTTCGAGTCCCTCGCAGCTCCAAATCGGCTAAGTCTGGGGATCACCTGTATAGTTAAAAGAAAGGGTGAATTTACGAAAACATAGTGTGTAATCCCCTTATCAGTCAAACAGAATAGTGCATGCAGATACAGTCTAGGCCTGAGCCCTATTTAGTATAGAATAGTCTGGACTTTAGCCCTTTTCAGTAACAGTGTGGGCCTAAGCCTAATACAGAGTCATAACAGTACAATTATGCAACCCATCCTAATCCAACTAATACCACCTATACCAACCAACACATCATGTGGGGATAAAATCTACCTACCCAGCCAACACACCAATATCGCAACGAAGCTGCTAGTAGTAATAACACAGCAAAGTTGCTAGTGACAGTAAACATGGCAAAGCCACTAGAATCAGAGAATACGTGCAAAACCACCAGTAACAGAAAATACATGGTAGGGCCACTATACAGTACTTCATCCATATCAGAATCCCAACCCCATGTAGCATATTGTGACATAAATATTACGTGTATATAGTATGTTATACTCAGAATCAGTCATATAATATCATACACACATCAATCAACCTACCATTAAGGGTAAAACGGTCTTTTTATCAGTTAAAGGTAAAACGGTAATTTTATCCCTCAGGGGTATTTTGGTATTTTACTAATTTGGGATATTGGTATAGATAAGGACCTCTTGAAAGGTCTACCGTCACCTCGAGTGACTCGGGTAACCTATAAGGGCAAAATAGTGTAAATGAGCCCTACCCATTAGTCGGCCTAAGTGGGCTCACAAGCTCATGTGGCCCACTTAGCCCAAATTCAGTTATGACTATGTAGACTTCATATCCCAATCCGTTATCTGTCACTTACCGTGCATTTTACCTGCGTAGGCCCATGAGCCCATTGGGCCCACACGACCCATTTTGGCCTATCGAGGCCCATAACTGCCTGAGTCCACGAGAACGCTCGTGGCGGCCTCTAAAGTCTATCGCCAATGACTTTGTGAGCTTGGTCTACTACATGAGCGTTCACAAGCTCGTGAGGCCTCAAATACTGAAGTTTCAGCTTTTCGACTTTTCAACTTTCGCCGATTCACGGTAAAGAAGTGGTGTGAGTACACACCTTTTCAGCTTTACAACAGTAACGATTTATGGTGTACAGAGACACACCTGGTTGCAAGATGAGTGCAGTTCCCCCGAACACCAACCTAAATACCATCATATCCCTAACATCAGTCTTTTAACAAATGCATAACTAATCTCTTTAATAATATTTATCTAAACCATAATTCAATATTTACCTTGATTGAACGCTTAAAGTTGCTTACCCCTTAGTCGCTGCCGAAGATTGCGTATAGCTTCTTATAGGTCGACTGCACTCAACCCAAGATTTCGTTATTCTCTACTAGAAAGTTCGCATAACCAATTGAATCAACAAATAACACTTACCTGCGAGAACTGTGAAACCGATTCCAAAGAATGGAAAGCAATCAATTCACTACTCCAGCAAGATAGCCTTAATGACGAGACAAGACTAGCACCACCACTCCTCTAACAATGTTGGTTGAAAAGAAAAGGTTAAAAGAGAACCATAGATACGATAGAAGAGAAAAAAATGAACAGACACCACCTCCAATAACACAGCACTTACCACCAAGTTTGATAGAAAAGAACAAAGAATGGATTGGTCACCATAGGCTAAAACCGAATAAGGTACAGAGGTAGGGAATAGATATTCAGCCAAGTCCAAATAAGGTAGAACAAATCGATCGAGAAAAAAACAGAGAAAGGTTTGACTATGAAGAAGAAATTCAATAGAATAATGGAAGAAAAGAAGAGTAAGAGATTCGACTAAATGAAGAATTGAGACTGAGAAAAGAATGAAGCAGGGTTCGACCAAGAGTAAAGTCAAGAAGAAGAGGAGAGAAAGGATTCAAGGAAGATTACTACAACTTGTCACTTGAAGTCGTGGGTTTCGGCAAGGTGAACAAAACATAAATTGATGAATACTTGTCAAAGAGAAAAGAAAGACCCGAATGGTCAAAACGCAAAGATGCACAAAACCAAAAAGAGAGCAACAACGCAACTACCAAAACCAAAATGAGAAATTACCTAAAACCCCTATACCAATTTGGCACAACCAAAAGAAAAGATATCCCAAAATGCTCCACCAAAATGCTAAATGCACAAAAAAAAAAAAAACCCAAATTCGGCCAACACCTCCCCACACGAAACTCCACGATTTCCCCTCCCTTATCTCTCCACGATTTTCTCCTTCGAACCCATACCAACCTTTATCCATATCACTTTTGACCAAGTATCCAACCACCTTTGTAGAGTTTTAATCCAACTCTTATGACAGTCTTAAAACGACCCTAGTCGGAATGTAGTTTCGGGACCATAAAACCGAGGCACAAAAATAATTTAATAATTATTTTGATGCCTATTATATGTGCCAATTCATGTGTGACATCTTAGGTGCTTCAATTTAGTGTTATAATTATGGATTGCACCTAAAAGGGCTAAACTATGAACTTTGAAAATGTGCTAGACAAATGTGTGATGACCTATTAATGCATGCATGAGAAAAAAATGGATTTGCATGTCAAATTGCCCACTTTTGTGATAGTGGATGGTAATGATGAGGTTTTGGCATTTTGTGAATTGTTATGTAGTCATATATTAATAATAAAAGAAATTATTATTTAGTTATCATAAAATTGAAATAATAAAATTAATAAAATAAGGAATTTGGGTGAAAAGAATAAAGTTCTTCATTTTGTTCCTCAATTGCCGATTTTGGAAGAGGAAAAAGAGGGAAGAAGAAGGCTTGGTGTTCAGCCAAAATAGTCTTAAATTGAGGTGAGTTTTCATGGAAATTTTTATGATAATTGTGAAATTGAGATGGATACTAAACTTCCAATGTTATCCATGAAAGAATTTCTAAATTTATGCCATCCTTGACATTCGGCCATATGAGTAAAGGGTAGAGAAATTTGTGTTTTCTTTTATGTTAGTGTTAAATAATAGACTTTGGATGTTGTTGAGCTAGATAGATGTTTCTTTATGAGGATTCATGGATAGATTGAATTGGTTTGAATGTTTTAGCTTTCTACTCCTAATTTCCGATTCTAAATGGGAGATTTTGTTTAAGGGTTGAAAAAATTTGTTATTTTGAATTGGTTACATAGAGTCTTACTTAACCATGATAGAAATTTTGTTCTGGCTATTGACTTTGAGTTTCGGCCATGTACTTGAATTTGCTATTAGGAAATGTATATGTGTATGTGTAAAAGATAAGGTATTAGTAGTAAAATGATTTTTTTGTTGTGACTTGTGTGTGTGCTAGTGAATGGAAATGAGGCTATTTGTACTTGAAAAATAAGTAATGCTAGTAATTTTAGATGAGGGTGCCGAATGTGTGTTTGATTGATAAAGTATTGAAGGTTGAAATTGTATGTTGTAAATGTGCTTTGAAAACCTTATGGGGCATTCGGCTAAAATCAATTGAATTTGGGGAAAAGAGCGGTATTAGTATATGCATACACATACATATGATTGCCGAATGTGTCTATAATAAGGAAAATGATGGTTTGATTTTGATATTTAGAAGTGAAGCTTAAGACCATATGCATTCGGTCATAGCATGTGAAGTAAATTAAACATATTTTTGTTATTTGAGCTTTGAATCGATGGAAGTATGTGTTAATTTGATGAATTAAATTGTAAGTGTATAATTGTTGAGTTTTGAGGTAAGGTATGTATTCGGTCATGGCTCAAAGGATGCTAATTCATGTTAGTTAACGTTCTTGTAAAGGAAGGTGTATATGAGTGATTATAAATTAGTTGATCGTTACTATAGGTGAATAATGTGAGCAAATCACATATGGTTAATAGATGGAAAAGTAGAGTTGAGCTTGGAAATTGGTATATGTGACTAATTTGATATTTTTAATTAGTGGCCAAATGTGACCTTGATTATATGTTGTAGCTTGAAATGAAATGTGAATTTGTATAAATCTGCTTATTACAGCAGCAGTAACGTGTTTTGGAAAAATCACCATAAATTGTGGGTGCTGAATTAGAGGCTTAATAAATTATGTAATTAAGCTTAATGAGTCTAGTTTCTTATAAAAGAAACCTTATAAGCAATGGAATTGCCGATAAAGAGATTTTTCAAGTAGTGTGAGACAGTGTTAGATTGACTCCGAAATCCCCTATTCTGTTTTGAGAAAATCACTATAAATTGTACAAAGATATCCATAAGATGTAATTTATATGCTTAGAATCCTTAATGAGTCTTTTTTCAAGAGAGATATACAAGAAAATTTTTCGAGACCTGAACTAAGAGATAATTGAACTTTAGTATAGAAGGGTCGGAACTATCTGACAGTGAATTAGGGGTAACTTTGAGGATTAAACTGTATTAATTGGTCAATTCAAAAATTCTGGAAATTTTAGGGAAAATTTATGGAACTTGATTTGGAGTTTCGTAGCTCCAGTTATGGAAAATTTAGTGAATGTTGCTCAGGAAGTCAGCTTGTAGTGACTTGTGATATATATGTGATTGGCCAAATGTGTATGTTTGCTATAAGAAGTATATGCGTTTCTTATTTGACTATAAGTGAAAATGACCAATTGAGATGTTTGAATAAGAATTAATGAAATTAAATTATTTAATTTAGCTCGAGAGCATAGAGGGACAAGTTCGGATAAAGGGAAGGCTAAAGTGGTCGAATAGCTAACTCAAAGTTGCTCGGAAAGGTTCGAGGTAAGTTTTGAGTAATTGAAATTGGTATTTAATTGAAAATGACATGATATACATGTATGATAAATGAATGATGTCCTATTGTCCGTATCCTAATAAGGTTTTTTGAGAAAGAAACCTTATACATGATATGTAGCCGAATGGCTATTAGAAAAATAAACAAAGAAGGAGATTGGGGATATAGGCTTATGTGTGTTTGCTTAATGAGCTGAAAGTTTATTAAAAGTAGTATACATGTATTAGATTTGAATGATATTTATGACATAAAGTCAAGGAGCATGTTGTATGTGTATATGCAAATGAGTTGATTGATTTACAAATGTGATTTTGCTATGTGAAAGTGGTAACATGTGAACAAATATGCATGAGACTCGGTGTTGTGAATCCAGGCTTAAAGACTCGATGGTTATATGTGCGGAGATTATGTCCGGGTTAAGACCCGCTGGTTATGTGTGGAGATTATATCCGGGTTAAGACCCACTGGCTATGTGCAGAGATTATGTCCGGGTTAAGACCCGATGGCTATATGTGGAGATTTCATCCGAGCTAAAAGTCTCGCCGATGATCCGAGTAAAGTTATAACTAAAAGACCTCGCAGTAACAATTGTTACAAATAAGTTAAATTCGTTAAGTTGAACAGGTATGTACCCTGAGCTTATATGAACGCTTGGATTGAAATAAATCTTAAGGTTATCATGTGATGTATATGTGAGTAAGCGAATTGACTATTTATATGATTATTGTGCAATTGGTCAATGTGAAGAGTTACGTGAAATTATGTGACATGTCTTCGTTATATGTGCTCACTTTCAAGTGAAAGATTTTCTGCTTAATGAGAATTATGAGAATTTGCATTTTTGGCCAAATGGTGATACTTAAAAGGGGATTACAATGAAAATACGAATGTCAAATTTTATAATTTGATTTTTATCTGTGACATTGCTTAAAACTTACTAAGCATTGAAATGCTTACTCCGTTTACTTTGTTTCCTCTGTTTTATAGATCTCATTTTAAAGCTACGAACTCGGGGATTGAAGCTTTAATCACCTACACTATCGTCGTTATTTTGGTATATTCGATAGTTATTTTGAGAACAATGGCATGTATAGGCTAATCTCCTTTTGTTAAACCGAATTATATTTTGTGTTGTAATTATCCTAGCCATGCGAAAATGGCTTGTTTAATCTCTAAGTTGAGTATATGTTTTTGATAAAATGTTATGCGAATTATTACTTTAATGCGAATAGGATTGCTTACTACCTAAGAAATTCAATTATACTTAGAGACTCTATCATACCTATTGGTAGGTAGTCACTTTGCAATTATGATAGTACTCCTATAGTGATCGAACGTAATATGGTTGCATTAGTTGAAGCATTTGAAAGGTAGATTGATCGGAAATAGAAATTTAAGTAAATCATTAATCGTAATAAAATGTACAATCGAGTCTATGCCTGATATGTATCTATGAAATTCGGTAAGTTACATTTAGTTTTATAATACCTCGATATCTTATTCCGGCGACGGACGGGGGTATAAGGTGTTACAACTCTACCTCTCCCACCTCTTAGCAATAAAATAAATGCACCGTGTATGCCATAGGAATCGAACCCTTACTCTCCTAGCTGCCAAGTCACGCCACTTGCCACCAAGCCACAAGGCTTCTTGTGACATAAACCCATTACATTTAAATATGAGGCCTAACTGCTAACATCTAGATTCACTTAAGAGTAAAAGTTAAAACTTTTGCAAAAGCAAGGACTTGAACCCAAGCTTCTCAAACACCCCCAAACACACCCAAATCATCTAACCAACACAACAAACATGCAATTTGAATCATTTCATGCAAAATTAAAACTTAGCATTTTTGGGGCGTTACAACTCTACCCCTTTAAAGAAATTTTGGTCTCGAAATTTACCTGGTCAGATAAGTGAGGGTATTGTTGCCGCATCGTCTCCTCGGGTTCCCACGTGGCTTCTTCTGAACTGTGATTACGCCAAAGCTCTTTGACCATTGGGACAGATTTCCTTCTTAATACTTTCACGTCACGATCAATTATCTGCACCAACTCTTCCTCGAAGGTCACATTAGGCCTACCCTCGATCTCCTCAACCGGCACTATGTGTGTTGATTAGAATAGTATCGCCTCAGCATGGAGACGTGGAACACGTCATGAATATGGTCTAATTTTGGAGGCAACTCAAGTTGATAAGCAACTGGCCCCACACGCTTCAGTGCTTGGTAAGGCCCAATAAACCTAGGGCTAAGCTTGCCCTTCTGCCCAAATCTCAAGATTTTCTTCCATGGTGAGACCTTCAGAAAGAAATAATCCTCCATAGAGTATTTGATCTCCTTATGCTTTAAGTCTGCATAAGACTTCTTTCTATCAGATGCTTCCTTTAACCGATCACGAGTTAACTTTACCTTTTCTTTAGTATCAGAAACTAACTCTGGCCCTAGAACTCGCTGCCCACCCAATTCAGCCCAACACATAGGAGTACGACACCTACAACTATATAATGCCTCGTACGGTGCCATTTGAATACTAGACTGGTAGCTATTATTATACACGAACTCTGCTAACGGTAAATAGTCTTTCCAACTACCTCGAAAATCAATTATACAGTTTCTTAGCATATCTTCCAAAACCTGAATCACCCTCTCTGATTGACCATCTGTCTGAGGGTGGAATGCAGTACTGAAGTCCAGTCTAGTATGTAAACCTCGTGTAACTTCTTTCAGAATCGAGATGTGAATCGAGAATCTCTGTCCAATATGATTGAAACTGGTACCCCATGCAGTCTAACAATCTCAACAACATAAACTTAGCCAGCTTTTGCAGCAAATAATCAATATGGACCGGTATAAAATGGGCAAATTTAGTCAACCTGTCTACAATAACCCATACCGAATCCTTCTTAGTAGGCATCAAGGGCAACCCACTCACAAAATCCATGGTCAATCTTTCCTACTTCTAGAGTGGAATCTTAACTGGCTGCAGTAACCCAGAAGGCAGTTGATGCCCAGCCTTAACTTGTTGGCATGTCAGACACTTTCTCTCATAATCAGTAACTTCACGCTTCAGTCTTGGCCACCAATACAGTTCACGCAGGTCTCGATACATTTTGTTTTCGCTAGGATGCATAGCACAGGGACTACTATGCACCTCCTACAGTATAGACAGTCTTATGTAAGAGTCCTTCAGAACACAAATTCTCCCATGGAAACACAATACCCTTTCGTTGTTCAGTTAAAAATATACAATCTTTCCATTCTCAACTTGTCGGAACTGAGCAACCACTGATTCATCCAACAACTGCTAACTCTTAATTTGTTTAGTCCACGACGATCTCACTTGAAGCTCGGCCAACAAACTACCATCATCAAACAGGCTGAGACGAGCAAACATAGCTCTCAAATCAGATACAACCCTACGTCTTAGTGTGTTAACCACCACATTAGCCTTACTAGGGCGGTACTTAATCGAACAGTCATAGTCCTTAAGCAACTCTATCCATCTTCACTACCTAAGATTCAACTCATTTTGAGTAAGGATGTATTTGAGACTCTTACGATCCATGTAAATAATACACTTCTCACTGTACAAGTAATGCCTCCAAATCTTTAGCGTGAATACCACTGCGAGTAACTCCAAGTCGTGAGTAGGGTAATTTGCCTCGTGAGGCTTAAGCTGACAAGACGCGTAAGCAACCACCTTTCCCTCCTGCATCAACACACAACCCAATCCGATGTGCGACACATCACTATAAACATTGAATTCCTTCCTAGACTCTGGCTGTATTAAGATAGGAGCCTTAGTTAGAACTTTTTTCAGTTTTTCAAAAATCTCTTGCTACTTATCAGTCCAATTAAACGGTACCCCTTTACGCAATAACTTGGTCAGAGGTGTAGCAATCACAGAAAACCCCTCAACAAAACACCTATAATACCCAGCCAGACCTAGAAAACTTCGAATCTCAAATACGGTCTTAGGTGGTTTCCAATCTAGTACGGCTTCAATTTTTCGAGGATCAACTCTAATCCCCTCGAAAAATACCACGTGATCAAGAAATGTCACTTCTCACAGCTAGAACTCACACTTGCTGAATTTGGCGTATAGTTGCTTTTCCCTCAGAATTTGCAAAATAGTTTGAAGTTGTGCATTGTGATCCTCTTCAGTACTCGAATACACCAGTATATTGTCTATAAACACCACCAAAAACTGGTCCAAATAGGGTTGGAATACTTGGTTCATGAGGTCTATGAAAGCTGCTGGTGCATTCGTGAGCCCAAACGGCATTACTAAAAACTCGTAGTGCCCATAACGTGTCCTAAACGCTGCCTTATACATATCAGCCTTCTTAACACTTAGCTGATGGTACCCAGAATAAAGGTCGATCTTGGAGAAAATCGAGGCTCCTCTAAACTGGTAAAAAGATCATCAATCCATGGCAGGGGGTACTTGTTCTTGATAGTCAGTTTGTTTAACTGCTGATAATCAATGCAAATACGTATAGACCCATCCTTCTTCTTCACAAATAGGACCGATGCTCTCCATGGAGACACACTAGGTCGAATAAATCCTCGGTCCAACAATTCTTCAATTTGAGCTTTTAACTCTACAAGCTCCTTTGGTGCCATCCTATAAGGGGCGATGGATACCGGAGCTGTTCCCGGCAGAAGATTAATACCTAATTTGACCTTACGGTTTGGAGGCAACCCAGGAAGCTCATCAGGAAATACATCTGGAAACTCCTTAACAATTTTGACATCTCCAACAGAAGGACCTTCAGAATCAGAATTGCTAACATAAGCTAAAAAGGGCTCACAGCCTTTGCGAACCAATTTTTTGGGCTTAAAGTTGAGATTACGTTAGACAAATAATCTCTTCATTCCTGTATCATAGTCACCTTCTCACCATCAATAGTCTTCAACACCATATGCTTAGCAGCACAATCCAAACTCCCACGGTGTTTTACTAGCCAATCTATACCTAATATAAGGTTGAATTCACCAAACGGTAGTTCCATCAAATCCGCTGGAAAGATTATTTCCTGAACCTCTAGAGGCACATCTCTGAATAATTTAATTACCCTAACTGACTGTCCTAGTGGGCTTATCACTGACATCTCATTAGCAGTACTTTCAAACTGAATACCCAACGTCCCAGACACAGTGCAAGCAACATACGAGTATGTAGACCCAATATCAATTAAAGTAGTGTAAGGTACATTATGAACTAAGAACGTACTGGTTATGAAGTCAGGGGCATCACCATCCTCTCGGCGACTAGCAACATAGACCAAGGCTGGCTGTCTTGCCTTAGTGTTACTAGCACTTCTGCCTAATGCTCCCCTCTGGCCTGCCCACGGCCTCTCAGTGGCTACTACCACCTCTTACTGCCTGAATATGACCCTATCCTACAGCTGCATCTGACTAGGCCTTTGAGGATAATTCTTAACCTGATGGTCTATGGACCCACATCTGAAACACACCCCAGTTCTTTTCCAGCATTCACCCTGGTGAGATCTCTCACAATCTGCGCAAGGCTGTGGTCTAACAGCAACAACAGGAACTACTCGGATTGGCCAATCAAATCTGGCCTTCTTAACAGGCCTTCCTGAAGAACCTGAGGGCCCTGAATCCCTCTTATATCTACCTTTTTCTTTCTCGTAGTTTTGACACTCTGAGCGCTTTACATCTTCAGCAATCTTTGCCTTTTCTACCAGTGCAGCAAAGTCTCACTCCCTCTGCGGAGGTATCAGTACTCGTAACTCATCTCAGAGACCATCCTCAAAATACGCATAGCGTTCATACTCTGTCGCTACTATCCCACGAGCATAGCGACTCAGCGCCAGAAACTCTACCTCGTACTCTGCCACAGTCTTATTCCCTTAGGTCAGGTTTAGAAATTCTTTCCTTCAGACGTCCACATAACTCACCCTTACATATTTTCTTTGAAAGGCCATATTAAATAAGTCCCATGTTAAACGGTCAGTTGGCGTACCCTTTCTCACAGTGAGCCACCACTGGTAGGCCTCGTCTCGCAGTAAAGACACTGCTCCTTTTAACTTTTGGTCTACAGTACAGTCAAGGTTGTCCATTATTCGTTCAGTAGCCTCTAACCAGTATTCCGCCATTTTTGGGGCTACTCAAAAAATGCCCCTGAAGATTTTCACCCCATTAGACTGGTATCGCTCTGAAATTGACCCTCGGCCCAATGTTCCAGTACTAGCTCCAGCACCCCTTTCTAAAACGCGAAGCATAGCTTGGGATAAAGCATCATCCCCCACTGCTTGTTCATGAGACCCCCCCTCAGTCACTGGTGAAGTTGGTGCCTCCCTAGCAGGCATGTGGCCTGATGCCGAAGACCCTGCCCTAGCACTTCCTTGGCCTCTACCGCGGCTTCGTGTACCCCTTCCGCGAGTACCTCCTGTGCTCATATCAAAATGCGCTTAATCTATTTTAGAAGTTTTATGAATCAGTTCATACTTCTAGTATTTATGGACGGATGTTTTATGAAAAAGCAGTAGTTAAAGTTTTTTTCACAGAACAGAGTCTCACTATAGTTTTCAGTCTTCTACTGTTTTAGTTTCCTACAGTATCAGTTTACTCTAACTATGGAGTTTCAATATAGTACTAATATCTATAGTAGTTTCTCAGAATAACATTTTAGTCTATAACAGTAAACAGTGTTAGAGAACTAACAGATTTGGCACTGGAGACTCGGTGTGCCACACTTCCGGTAACAATATTTTGAAACAACTCAAATTCTTTGAAATCATTTCTTCCAAAACTAGATTTTTAGAAAAATTTTCAAAACCCATTCTACAGCCGAATTTTGTAACTTGGCTTTGATAAATGTAACACCCCAAACTTGGCTCAGACGTTATGATCGAATCTGGCATGTCACATCAAAGTATCGTAAATGAAACAAAATTGTCGGTAAAAGTTCATTTAATGATCAAATCTTTTTGTGTTTGTGTTTATCAAATGATCCAGTCAAAAGTTTTCCAAAATTTAGACTTGTTGGCAAAAATCTGAATTTAATTTAAAACTCGTCTGGTTCTTGTTGTTTGAGCAAATTCTACAAATTACGTTATTAAGAGTTGAAAATGTTTTAGTAAAGTGATTGCCATATTTATTATTGTTGATTATTTAAACTGATCAAATACCGCGGAAGCTTTTCTATTTGAAAACCATAAACATGTCTTTTTTGAAAACAATTATTATTTTGAAAACTCGTTTATCCTATTCTAGCAGTTTAAAGTAGGAATTCAAAGCCCAGTTAAAGGTTAAATCCTCAAATGGCCTTATTACATAATTAAAAACCCAATAAGTAATTTAAGTGAATAAAATCAAAAGTAAAATAGCAACGATCATGTGGCCACCTCCGAGTCCCTCGCAACTTCAAATCGGCTAAGTCTGGGGATTACCTGTACAGATAAAAGAAATGGTGAGTTTACAAAAATTTAGTGTGTAATCCTCTTATCAGTCAAACAGAACAGTGCATGCAGATACAGTCTGGGCCTGAGCCCTATTCAGGACAGAACAGTCTGGGCTTTAGCCTTTTTCAGTAACAGTGTGGGCCTAAGCCCAATACAGAGTCATAACAGTACAATTATCCAACCTGTCCCAATCCAACCAACATACGACCCGTACCAAACAACACACTACGTAGGGATAAAATCGACCCACCCAGCCAACACAGCAATATCGCAGCGAAGCTGCTAGTAGTAATAACGCAACAAAGCTGCTAGTGATAGTAAACATGGGAAAGCCACTAGAATCAGAGAATACGTGGCAAAGCCACCAGTAATAGAAAATACGTGGCAGGGCCACTATACAGTACTTCCTCCATATCAGAATCCCAACCTCATGCAGCATGCCGTGACATAAATATTAAGTGTATGCAGTATGTTATACTTAGAATCAATCATATAAATATCATACACACATCAATCAACCTACCACTAGGGGTAAAACGATCTTTTTATCAGTTAGGGGTAAAACGAAAATTTTACCCCTTAGGGGTATTTTCGTCATTTTACTAATTTTGGGATGTCGATATAGATAAAAACCTCTTGAAAGGTGTACCATCGCCTCAAGCGACTCAGGTAACCTATAAGGGCAAAATAGTAAATGGGCCCTACCCATTAGTCGGCCTAAGTGGGCCCACATGCTCGTGCGGCCCACTTAGCCCAAATTCAGTTACGGCTATACAAACTTCATAGCCCAATCCTTTATTTTTCACTTACAGTAGATTTTACCCTCGTGGGCCCACAAGCCTATTGGGCCCACACTGCCCATTTTGGCCCATGGGGCCCATAATGGCCCGAGTCCACGAGAATGCTCGTGGCGGCCTCTATAGTTTGTCCCTCATGACTTTGTGAGCTCGGTCTACCACACGAGTGTTCACACGCCCGTGAGGCCTCAAATGTCGAAGTTTCAGCTTTTCGGTTTTTCGACTTTCACCGATTCACGGTAAAGAAGAGGTGTGAGTACACACATTTTTGTCTTTACAACAGTAATGAGTTACGGTGTACAAATACACACCTGTTGGCAAGATGAGTGCAGCTCCCATGAACACCAACCTAAATACCATTGTATTCCTAACATCAGTCCTTTAACAAATGGGTAACTAATCCCTTTAATAATATTTATCTAAACCATAGTTTGACATTTACCTTGATTAAACGCTTAAAGTTGCTCACCCCTTAGTCGCTGCTGAAGATTACGTATAGCTTCTTACAAGTCACTGCACTCAACCTGAGATTGCATTATTTTCTTCTAGAAAATTTGCATAACCAATTAAATCAATAAATAACTGTTACCTGCTACAATTGCGAAACTGATTCCAAAGAATGGAAAGCAAAGAATTCACAACTCCAGCAAGATAGCCTTAACGACGAGATAGGACTAGCGCCACCACTCCCCTAACAATGTCGGTTGAAAAGAAAAGGTTAACAGTGAACCATAGATACGGTAGAAGAGAAAGGAATGAACAGAGAGTACCTCCAATAACATGACACTTACTGCCAAGATAGATAGAGAAGAACAAAAAATGGATTGGTCACCACAGGCTAAAACCGAATGAGGTAAAGAGGTAGGCAATTGATATTCGGCCAAGTCTAAATAAGGTAGAACAAATCGGTCAAGAAGAAAACAAAGAAAGGTTTGGCAATGAAGAAGAAATTCGACAGAATAATGGAAGAAAAGAAGAGTAAGGGATTCGGCTAAATGATGAATTGAGATTGAGAAAGGAATGAAGCAGGGTTTGGCTAAGAGTAAAGTCAAGAAGAAGAGGAGAGAAAAGCTTCAGGGAAGATTACTACAACCTGTCACTTGATGTCTTGGGTTTTGGCAAGGTGAACAAAACATAAATTGATGAATACTTGGCAAAGAGAAAAAGAAAGACCAAAATGGTCAAAACGCAAAGATGCACAAAACCAAAAAGAGAGCAACAACGCAGCTACCAAAACCAAAATGAGAAACTACCTAAAACCCTATACCAATTCGGCACAACCAAAAGAAAAGATATCCCAAAATACTCCCCTAAAATACCGAATGCACACCCCAAAGAAACCCAAATTTGACCAACACCTCCCCACTCCAAACTCCACGATTTCTTCCCCCTTATCTCTCTATGATTTTCTCCTTCAAAAATATACCAACCTTTATCCATATCATTTTTTACCAAGTAGCCAACCACCTTTATAGAGTTTTAATCCAACTCTACCTCTTCCACCTCCTAGCACTAAAATAAATGCACCTTGTATGCCATGGGAATCAAACCCTAGCTCTCCCAGAAACCAAGTCACGCCACTTGCCACCAAGCCACAAGGCTTTTTTGACATAAATCTATTATATTTAAATATGAGGCCTAACTGCTAACATTCTGATTCACTTAAGAGCAAAAACTAAAACTTTTGCAAAAGTAAGAACTTGAACCCAAGCTTCTCAAACACCTTCAAACACACCAAATCATCTAACCAACACATTAAACATGCAATTTGAATCATTTCATGCAAAATTAAAACATAGCATTTTTGAGGCGTTACATGTTATGTAATTGCTATTGAAGGGCTATAAGAGCCAAATGAATATAAATTGTAGTAATTCCGTTAATAAAATGATTTTTGAAAAGCTTTGTACGTACCAAAGAACTCTGAAATGTGATCGTATAAGACCACGTCTGGGACGTTGGCAACGAACTAAAATATCGTGTAAGACCGTGTCTAAGACACAGGTATTGATTAGAGATTATGTGTAGGACTATGTCTGGGACATCGGCATCGTATTTGCTTTTGAGTAAGACCATGTCTGGGACAATGGCATCGATATTGATTACATGTAAGACCAAGTCTAGGATGATGGCTTTGTATGAGCTTTTTGAGTTTATAGAATGTATTATCTGTTTCTAAATGGTTTATCGAGAACTCTAGTAAATGAAAAATTATATGAAATGGGAATTCAATTCAGGTATGTTTGAATCGTACTTAATTTGTGAGAACGTAAGATATGTATATGTGAAACTATAGTCATGTGACATGAAAGAGTTTATGGAAATGGAATAATGCTATATGTGTATGGAGTTGAGAAATTATGATTTATATGATCAAGTGAGTGTGGTATGGTTCATGACTTATCTTTGAGGAATGTTTAAAATTTCATGTTAATTAGTTGGTTTATAAGTGATTCATAAGTTGAAATTATTTGTATTTGGCTTACTAATCTCTTGTAGCTTACTCTATGTGTTTTTCAACTGTTTTATAGATATCGTTGTTATCGGGAGCTTGGGTATCATCGAGGATCATCACCACACTATCAAACCTTGTTCTAGTACATTTTGAAAGTGTAAATGTTAAATTATGGCATGAGATATGGCTTGATCATGGGTGCAAATATGACTTGATTTTGGTATGGATTATATGTTGATAAATGTTATGTTTCGAATGCTTATGAATGACCACAAGAAATGGTCTATTTGGTATGTGTTAGTTGTGAAATTTGGTATGGTTGTGATTATGAAATGAGATGGAATAGATTGAGTTCTGATTCATGTATTTTGGTATGATTTATCTTGTGAAATTGGGATGGATTGGTATAGAAATTGTGAATGATCTTCATTGAGGATTATATGATATGACTAATGAATGTTTTGAGCATGTTTTGGCTGGAAAATTTGGTATAAATTCTATTGGTTTTTGGCTTGTAGGAATGACCCAAAAAGGGTGGCAAACTTGGCTTTTCGGATGGCCTATTTTGTGCGGTACGGCCTGAGCACATGGGCGTGTATCTCGACCGTGTAACCACTATTTTGTAGCTAAGTTGGACAGTATGACACACGGACTAGACACAAGGCCATGTCTAGTGACCGTGTGGCCAACTCAGGATGACACGCGTGCTGGACACATAGGCGTGTCTAGTGACCGTGTGACCCTAGTCAGTGTTGCACACGAACTAAAGCGAGTTGTGGGGCACGGTAGTGTGAAGTACACGGCCTAGCCATACAGGTGTGTGCCTTGTTTAAAAGGAAATTTTTTTATATGTTCCGTTAAAGTTTCAAATGTTATTGGTTTAGTCTCGACCTTCTTTTAACGCATGTTTAAGGTCTCAGAGACCTTCATAAGGGACTTATTGATGAAGTATGATTGTGTTATGATGCTAATGAATGTGAAATGTCTGTAAAAGTTCTGAACTATCTTGTAATGCTCCTAACCTCTGTCTAGCGATGGATACGGGTTAGGGGTGTTACATCTGATTGGTATCAGAGCTATGGTTTAGTCAATTCTAGGACTACCATAGCGTATGTGAGTCTAGCTATACATGCCATATATCTAAAATGTGGTACTGTGATGAGTCCTAACATATGAAATGTGTTTTTCCATATAGTAATGGATCCCGAACGAGCCGTAGTTGACGATGTTGAAAGTAACGCACCAGCTCCCGCGCAAAGGGCAGTGCCTTCAAATTCAAAAAATGTGACTAGTAGTCACCAGGGAGAAGCAAATTAAGCTTTCTTCGAAATAATGAGTGAGTGGATTACAGAATTCGTTCGTACGAATCCTGCTGCTCAACAACCTCTGCCCCCGTCTAATCCCCCTCAAAGCTCTGGTGTACCACCGGCTATGAATTCGATATTGATGAATAAGCCTCCTACGGATAAAATCCAAAAGTATGGGGCTGAAGAGTTCAGGGCCACTAGTGACGACGACGCTGAGAGAGCTGAGTTCTAGCTTGAGAATACTATTCATGTTTTTGATGAAATGTCATGTACACCTGATGAATGTGTGAAATGCGCCGTTTCTTTGCTAAGAGGTGCATCCTATTAGTGGTGGAAAACTCAAATTTCTGTTATTCCAAAAGAGCGGATAACGTGGGACTTCTTTCAATTAGAGTTTCGTAAGAAATACATCAGTCAAAGACTCATCGATCAAAAGCGAAAATAATTCCTTATGTTAAAATAAGGTCATATGTTTGTAACGGAATACGAGCGAGAGTTTGTTCATCTGAGTCAGTATGTACGTGAATGTGTATCAACTGAAGAAATAATATACAAGAGATTTGAAGATGGTTTGAATGAAAATATATGTCTGTTAGTGGGTATTCTGAAAATTAAAGAATTTGTAGTACTTGTCGATCGAGCATGTAAAGCTGAAGAATTAGAGAAAGATAAAAGAAAAGCTGATTCTGAAGCTAGAGAAGTGAGAAAGAGATCTGCAAGTGAATCATTTCAGTCTGCATCAAAGAAATTTAGAGATGACCAAAGTCGTTCAAAGGCTAATGTGGGACATTCGAGCAAATATCGAGCTAGATTGTACTCGAGTTTTAGAGTTACTTCTACTTCTGTTGCCAGTGTTGGGAATGTCTAATCTGAATGACCTGGATGTAAGCATTATGGTAAAAGAAATCTGGGAAGTTGTAGACTGAATGACCGAGCCTGTTTCAAATATGGACTGTAGACCACTTTGTTCGAGACTGTCCAGAGCCTAACGAGCACGAGATTTTTCAGAATCTAAAATCGAGTAACACCTCAGCTAGAGGTAGACCTCCCTGAAATATGGGAAATGTCAGTGGCAGTCAAAGAGTAACAAAAGATACTGCTGTTCGATCTGAGGCCAGAGCACTTGCCCGAGCCTATGTTATTCGAGCTCGCGAGGAAGCATTATCACTAGATGTGATTACGAGTACTTTTACTCTTTATGATACTTCTGTGATTGCATTGATAGATCCGGGATCTACACACTCATCTATATGTATGAATTTAGTACACAGTAGGACTTTGCCTGTAAAGTCTACTGAATTCGTAATTAGAGTATCGAACCCCTTAGGTAAAAGTGTTTTAGTTGACAAACTCTGCAAGAACTGTCCATTGATATTTCGAGATGTATGTTTTCCGGCTGATCTGATACTTTTACCCTTTGACGAATTTGATATAATTCTAGGTATGGACTAGTTAACTTTGTATGATGCCATTGTGAACTGCAAATGGAAAACTATCGAGTTGAGATACAAGAATAGTGAGTTAATCTGAATTGAGTCTAGTGATCTGAATGGGTTTCCTGCTGTAATATCCACAATGAAAGCTTTGAAATATGTGAATAAGGGTTGCGAAGCTTATTTTGACTATGTGATTGATTCAAAAGTTTCAGAAAAGAAAATTAAATCAGTGCCTGTTGTCTACGAGTCCCCTGATATGTTTCCTGAAGAACTTTCGGGTTTACCTCTAATCCGAGAAGTCTAATTTAGTATTGAATTGATGCCGGGAACTACTCCGATTTCAATGGCTCTGTATAGAATGGCTTCGACCAAATTGAAAGAATTAAAGTCTCAGTTGCAAGAATTGACTGATGGAGGATTCGTTAGACCGAGTTTCTCACCTTGGGGTACTCTGATTCTGTTTATGAAAAAAAGACGGCACGATGAAAATGTGTATTGATTACTGTCAGTTGAACAAAGTGACTATAAAGAATAAATATCCTTTGCCCAGAATTGATGACTTGTTCGGTCAATTGAAAGGTGCTTCTGTGTTTTCAAAAATAGATTTGAGATCGGGTTATTATCAGTTGAGAGTGAAAGATGCAGATATTCTGAAAACAGCTTTCCGAACGAGGTCTGAACACTATGAAATCTTAGTTATGCCTTTCGGACTAATGAATGCTCTTACTGTGTTTATGGATTTGATGAATAGAATTTTCAGACCTTATTTAGATTAATTAGTTGTTGTGTTCATTGACGACATTTTGATTTATTCGCGAAACGAAAATGAACATGCTGAGCATTTGAGAATTATGCTTCAGACTTTGCGTGATAAGTAATTATTTGCAAAATTTAGTAAATATGAGTTCTGGTTACGTGAAGTTAGCTTTCTAGGCCATATTGTGTTAGCATCTAGTATCCGTGTTAATCCGGGCAAAATTTCAGCTATTCTAGGTTGAAAGCCTCCGAGAAACGTTTCTAAAGTCTGTAGTTTTCTAGGACTTACTCGGTATTATCATCGATTTTTGAAAGGATTTTCTATGATTGCAACTTCGTTAACGAGATTGCTAGAAAAAGATGTGAATTTTGAATGGTCTGATAAATGTCAGAATAGTATTGACCAGTTGAAAGCTATGTTAATTAAAGCTCTGGTAATTGTGTAACCAGAATCGGGTAAAGAGTTTGTCATTTTTAGCGATACTTCTTTGAATGGGCTTGGTTGTGTTTTGGTGCAGGAAGGCAAAGTTATAGCTTATGCCTCTAGACAGCTAAAGCCGCATGAAAAGAATTATCCGACGCACGACCTTGATTTAGCTACTATTATTTTTGCTTTGAAAATATGGTGTCACTATCTGTTCGATGAGAAATGTCATGTATTCTCAGATCATAAAAGCCTGAAATACTTGATGACTCAAAAAGATTTGAATCTGCGACAGAGAAGATGGCTAGAACTGTTAAAAGACAATGAGCTTGTGATTGATTATCATCCGGGAAAAGCAAATGTTGTAGCTGATGCTTTGAGTCAAAAATCACTGCCTGCATTGTGAGTGATGAATACTTAGCTGACTATATTTGACGATGGTTCTATTTTAGCTGAATTAAAAGCGAGACTGTTGTTTATTTAGCAAATTTGCAAAGCTCAAAAAGTTGATAAGGAATTGATAGCCAAACGAGCTTAATGTGATTCTGATTCTGAATTCTGAGTTGATGATAAAGATTGTTTGATATTCCAAGATCAGATTTTTGTTCTGAGAAATTCAGAGTTGATTCAGATGATTCTAGGTGAAGCTCAAAGTAGTAGATTATCTGTACATCCAGGAAGCACAAAAATGTACAATGACTTGAAACAGCTATTTTGATGGCTGGGAATGAAACGAGACGTTTCTGACTTTGTTTCAAAGTGTTTAGTCTGTCAACAAGTTAAAGTCGAGCATCAGGTACCTTCTGGGTTACTTCAGCTGGTTATGATTCCCGAGTGAAATGGGATAGAGTGATGATGGATTATGTTTCCAGTTTGCCCCTATCTCCGAGAAAGAAATATGCAATCTGGGTTGTATTCAATCGACTGACGAAATCAGTTCACTTTATTCCAGTATGAAAGTACACTTCAGTACTACTTTTCACCCACAAACGGATGGTCAATCTGAGTGCATTACTTAGATACTCGAGGATATGTTGAGATGTTGCATTTTGGAGTTTGGAGGTATGTGGGAATAGTATTTTCTGTTGATTGAAGTTTCTTATAACAATAGTTTTCAATCGAGCATAAAAACGGCGCCATACGAGGCCTTATACAGTAGAAAGTGTAGAACTCTATTATACTGGTCTGAGCTCAGTGAAAATAAGATATACAAAATTGATTTGATAAAAGAAACTGAACAGAAAGTAAAAGTAATCCGAGACAGACTAAAACCAGCTTCTGATCATCAGAAATCGTATGCGGATTTGAAACGGAAAGATATTGAATTTGAGATCAGCGAAACAGTGTTCTTAAAAGTTTATTCGTGGAAGAAACTATTCAGATTTGGTAGAAAAGGCAAATTGAGTCCAAGGTTCATCAGACCTTATGAAATTATCGAGCGACTTGGGCCTGTTGCGTATAGATTACTTTTGCAACCTGAATTAGAAAAGACCCATAATGTGTTTCACATATCGATGCTCCGACGATATAGATCTGACCCCTCGCATGTCATTTCTCCATCCAAAATAGAAATTCGATCTGATATGTCATATGAAGAAAAACTAATCCGTATTTTAGCTCGAAAAATGAAAGAACTGAGAAATAAGAGAATCCTATTAATAAAAGTATTGTGGCATCGGCAAGTAGTAGAAGAGGCTACATGGGAGCTTGAAGATGTTATGAGACAACAACATCCGAATCTATTAAATGGTAAGATTTTCGGACACGAAAATCCTTAAGGTGAGAGAGTTGTAACAGCCCAGTTTAGACACTAGTCAGAATAGTGGTTTCAGGACCACATATTCGAATCAAAAAATAATTAAATACTATTTTCTGTGTCTTTGGTATATGAATTGACATCCTTGGAATTTCCATAATTAAATTTGTCTGTTTGAGTGCTTAATATGCAAAAAGGACCTAATCGCATAAAATGTAAAAGTGTCATGTTATTTGCTTAAAGTGTTTAATTGTCATGGATTATTAAATATGAGGTCCTTATGCTGTGATTAGACCATTGATAGTTGAATTTGACATTTATGGCCTTAATGACATGTTTTATTTGATAATTAAATTAAGGTTAAAATTGGAATTTTATAATTAAATGTTTTATAATAAAACAAATGCATTGAAAATGGCCATTATCATCTTTGTTCCACCAAAAATAAGAGAAAGATGAAGTTTTTTGGAAGCTTTTGATATTCGGCCACAGTCTAGCTTAATTAAGGTATGTTTCTGTTTTGATTTTTTATGATTTTTACGTTTTTGTGATCGTTGTTAAGTTTACTATCAAGCCCATGTCTCAATTTTTTATTTTGATGAAGATTATGAAATGTGCCATTGATGAAAGTGTGAGCTTTGTGATGTTAATTTGTGAAATTTGAAAGATATGTGTTAGATTAACATATTTTGTCTTTGAATTTTTGATGAAATTGAGTTTTTTAAGCTAATTTGTGAAAATGATATTTTTGAGGACTAAAATGTGAAAATAATGAAATTTATGGGCTTATATGAGTGCCATAAAAGTTCGGCTAAGTATATGTGTTGTAAGATTTTGTGAATTTGATGACTTTGTGGATTAGGGATTAAATTGTTCAAATGTGAAAATGTGGGGGTTGTTTTGTAAAATGCCTTAAATATAAGTATTTGAATTGATTTGGATGAAATTGTGTTTGAATGAGTTAAATTTGAATGTGTTTAGATCAAGAAACGAAGAAAACAGAATTAGATCGGGGAAAGTCAAAAGTAGTGGAATAGCCGATCATTACCTAACGAACCCGTACAAGGTAAGTCATTATACAAATAAGAGTACTATTGTTTGCATTATATTTATGTGTTATGTAATTGCTAATGAAGGGCTAAGAGAGAAAAATGAATATAAATTGTAATAATTCCGTTAATATAATGATTTTTGAAAAGCTCTGTACAAATCAAAAGAACTTTGAAATGTGATTCGTATAAGACCACGTCTGGGACGTTGGCAACAAACTGAAATATCGTGTAAGACCGTGTCTGGGACACAGGCATCGATTAGAGATTATGTGTAAGACCATGTATAGGACATCGACATCGTATTTCCTTTTGAGTAAAACCTTGTCTAGGACAGTGGCATCGATATTGATTACATGTAAGATCACGTCTCAGACGTTGGCTTTGTATGAGCTTTTTGAGTTTACAACATGTATTATTTGTTTCTAAATGGTTCATCAAGTACTCTAGTAAATGAAAAATTATATGGAATGAGAATTCAATTCAGGTACGTTTGAATCGTACTTACTATGTGAGAACGTAAGATATGTATATGTGAAACTATAGTCATGTAACATGAAAGAGTTTATGGAAATGGAATAATGCTATATGTGTTTGACGTTGAGAAATTATGATTTATATGATCAAGTGAGTGTGGTATGGTTCATGACTTATCTTTGAGGAATGGTTAAAATTTCATGTTATAAGTGATTCATAAGTTGAAATTATTTGTATTTGGCTTACTAAGCTCTTGTAGCTTCTCTATGTGTTTTTCAATTTTTATAGATATCGTTGCTATCGAGAGCTCAAGGATCGTCGAGGATCATCACCACACTATCAAACCTTGTTTTGGTACATTTTGAAAGTGTAAATGTTAATTTATGGCATGTATAGGCTAGAAGTATATGAATTTGTTTTGAGATGTATATATATCTTGCCATGAGATATGGCTTGATCATGGGTGCAAATATGACTTGATTTTGGTATGGATTATATGTTGATAGATGTTATGTTTTGAATGCTTATGAATGACCACAAGAAATGGTCTATTTGTTATATGTTAGTTGTTAAATTTGGTATGGTTGTGATTGTGAAATGAGATGGAATAGATTGAGTTTTGATTCATGTGTTTTAATATGATTTAGCTTGTAAAATTGGGATGAATTGGTATGGAAATTGTGAATGATCTTGGTTGAGGATTATATGATATGATATGATGGGAATTGTATTGGTTTTTGGCTTGTAGGAATGACCCAAAAAGGGTGGCAAAGTTGACTTTTCGGATGGCCTATTTTTTGCCACACGGCCTGAGCACACGAGCATTTGTCTTGATTGTGTAACCCCTGTTTTGTAGCTAAGTTGGACAGTATGGTACACAGATTGGACACACGACTGTGTCTGGTGACCATGTGACCCTAGTCAGTGTTGCACATGGGCTAAGGCGAGTTGTGGGGTGATAAACCATAATATATACATATTTTCATCCTATGCTTAGCATATTTTTGGATGAATTATCTCTTAATTTGATGAATTTGATGCTCCTAATCCTTTAATTTCATGTTTTATGCTTAGAGGAGCATATGGAAGAGAAAAGAGCAAGAAACAGGCCAAAAACGGACAAAATAGGCCCAAATAACATTCAAAACGGCCTAAAGCATTTTTACACGGGTAAACCACACGCATTTGTTGATTTATCCGTGTTGAACACGACCTAAGCAACCTCACACGGGCGTGTCCCTATCGAGCCCTGTTTGAATTTCACGTGAAAAAAGCTAATTTTTGGGTATTCTGGGCATTCCAAAGTCTAAAAACACACCCTAAGGGAGGATTAAAAGGACACACAGAGTAGAAAGCAATGAATTACTTGAAGAACGCTGATTGATTCATCTTGGAAGCAAGGATCTCCATCAAGGCTGAAGATCTCCCTTCAATTTCCTTTAGGGGTTTTTGGGTTTTCTTTATGTTTTTTTGTTTCCCCAACTTTGAGATGTTTTCTTTTACGATTTTGAACTAAACCCCCTAAATACCTGAGGGGGATGAAACCTAAGACGAATCTTGGTATTAATATATGAATTATACGATAAATATTTTATTTGTTCTTAATTGTGCGATTAATTCTTGTGTTAATATTTCAAGATATTAATTCAAGTCAAATGTGCTTATTTAGTGGACCAAAAGTCCCTGTTTAAGAGTAGATTCAACACAATTAAGCAGAGTTGATCGCAATCCTAAACATAAGATGATGAAAATCTGCCGGATTAGAGTCAAATCTAATAGGGAAGTCCATAGATCGAGTTAATGCAACACTAGGGGTTTTAATTAGAAAGAAATTTCAATTAATCAACCTAGGGTTATTTGTTTTTAGCCTTGAAAGAGATATTAACATAAATTACAGATTTCTACAGATCAAGTCAAGTGAATAAATCGTCTAGTTCAGAATAGAATAACAAGTGAAGTTTAGGTGGATTCTTCCTTGGGTATTGCCTTAATTAATCAATTTCCAAAAGTATTTTCCCCAATTTACTCTCTATCGCATTCTTAGTTAATTAATTAGTTTAGTTTAATTAGTTTAAAACAAATCCCCTTTATTTTTAGGCTAGATAATAAAAAGAAGGTTAATACTAGTACTTTTAGTCTCTGTGGGTTCGACATCCTAGTCTTGCCATCAACTATACTACTGTTTGATAGGTGCTCTTGCCTTTATCGTGATAATAGTTAGTTTTACAGGTTTGACCATCATAAGTATCAGTTATCATGGGGCACGGTTGTGTGAAGTACGCTGCCTAGCCACATGGGTGTGTGCCCTGTTTAAAAGGAAATTTTTTTATAAGTTTTGTTAAAGTTTCAAATGTTATTGGTTTAGTCCCCACCTTCTTTTAAAGCATGTTTAAGGTCTCGGTGACTGTCATAAGGGACTTGCTGATGAAGTATGACTGTGTTATGATGCTAATGAATGTGAAATGTCTATAAAAGTTCTGAGCTGTCTGGTAATGCTCCTAACCTTTGTCGGGCGAAGGATATAGGTTAGGGGTGTTACAATGTCAATGAGGAAGATGAGTAGGAGGAGGAAGAGATGCAACAAGACTCTCAAAAGGAAGAGGATGATGACTATGAGGTGACCTTTTGGTCACAACGATCTACGTAGAAAGGGGCAGTGATCCACAGCCTAGCTCAGTATGTACATCCATTGGGTGGAGTCACCTCTCAAGGCCATGTATTGGGAAAAGAGAAAGCTCTAATGGAGGGGGCAACTTCCCTATTTTGATTATTAGAAACAGTTTTTTATTTTATTTTTGGGATTGTAAAACAATTAACTTAGATTATTTTTATTTTTATTTTTATTTGTTTATATTAAGCGCAGACTAACATTATATATATATATATTATGTTATGAATTTTCTATGTAGGAGCCTAACACAAGGAAATTATTACAATTATGAGCTTTAATGGACCATGAAGGAGAAACCTACCATAATGTTACGGCAGTGTCACGATCAATTAGGTAACTTTATTCCTTCTATACTTAGGGGGTACACATTAGGGGAAATGTGCTATCTGAAGTGTGTGGGGGGTAACATAGAAAATTTAGGTTTTACATTCTTAGGAAATATATTTTTGTATCTTATTTTTCTTGTCAAAAGTGTGTTTGAGCTTGTAGAAGTGATTGGTTAGGAGCATGTGTTAGGATGATTGTGTTTATTGTAAATTTTGCATGATAGTGAATGATTTTAAGTTTTAAATTATTAAACAACTAAGTTCTATATATTACACTGTAAATAGGCATTAAGTAATTAAATATACCAAACGATAGAGAGAATATAGGGAAACGAGTTCGCTACTATGAATAATAAATTTTTAGAATTGTGATTACTTAATTAATTAAATTTATGAATATTGAGATACTTAAGAATGAGCTAAGGCATTGTTTGGTATAACCAGAGCCAAAAAGCTAACCTTATTCATCGATCCTTAGTACCCATATTTGAGCTAGAAAATCCTTCTTGATAAACCTTCATACAAAACCTGAAACTAACACGCAAATTGTACTTACCCTTTTTCTTTAATCCCTAAATTGCATGAACTTAGACGTTGGGCAAAATGTATTTATGGATAAATAGAGATATAATGGTGGTTTTGTAAAATCAAAGTGAAATAGGGAGAAATAGTATGATCTAGTGATTATATGTTAAGCTAAAAATGTGCAAACAAAAGAAAAAAATTTGAAAAAGTCAAAATAAGTGGAAAAAAGTACTAGAATAATAAAAAAAAAGCATTATGAGTGAGAATGTATTGAAAAAGTCAAAAATGACCCAAAAACCAAGTTGCAAAAATAGAAAATGCAAACATAAGTGCACAATAATGTGTAAGCTAACCATAATCATTAGTATTACATTGTGACTTCCCACATGGAGAAATAAGGAAGGTGAGAGAAGGAGAAATAAGGTGGTGAACGTGAAAAGATTACTAAAGAGGGAGAATAGGGGACAATATGATGTGCCAAACTAATTGCATGCTTGAAACTGTTGTAACGCTCTTTTTTCTTGAATCTATTTATGCCATCCTTAAGCCTCGGAATGTTACAAGCCGAAAAGTCTTATGTAACCTAGGTAAATCTATTTGTGAACGAAGATTATATTAAGTAATTGTAATAATAATTATTTGTGTTCTGCTAGCATAATCAATTTACCTATATAATTTCCCAATGGATCAATATGTTTGAGAACCTTATTGCTTATGTGCTTTGTAATATATTAAACTTAGGTGTTTGAAGTTTAGAGTGGTAAGTTGTTTACATATCATGCCAGAATTAGGTGTATTTATGATTACTCCTGTTTATATTGTATCGAAACTCATCTTTGTATCATACTTCTCAAGAGTCATCTTTTATATTTTTTTGTTTTTATGTTTTCTTGCTTGAGGACAAACAATGACTTAAGTGTGGGGAGTTTGGTCATCCGCAATTTGTTGCAGTAGATTAAACTATTTTTGTACTTAAGGAGCTCGTATAAAAGCAATTTAGTCATGTTTTTGTTTAGTTTATATTTTTTAGTTCATAGATAATAAAAAGTGTAATTTGAGCCATTTATATGACCTTAGAGGCCAAAGTAGACTTACAGGTAGGCTAACCTATTTGGTGAGTTTGCAGGACATCATTTGGAGGCATAGGAACACAAGAATGACCACGATGTTGCAACACGGAATGTCGATATCACAACATAGTGAACAGAGCACTCAAAAGGGGAAACTGCCTTTAATGTCGCAACATAGCCAAAGGGTGTCACAACACACCCCTGTAATCAATATTAGCTAATAAACTACCATCAGTGTCACAACATAGCCAAGAGGATGTCGCGACACCAACGTGACAAGATGAATTAATGAACCAAGGGCATTTCGGTTTGTACAACAAGCTTTAATACAAAAAGTTAGTCGAATGAGGTCAATGGATGACCACCTTCGGACATACTAACTTCTAGAGTAAATTTCCTGCAACTAAATATGAAAGTTAATGGTTTCCACAAGTATACGGGTTAGATTGTGATATAGATTTTACAACAAAGTATGAAAGTACTCCGAGGATTGTAATAAAGGGAGGCGAGCACTAAATTAATAATAACTTAAATATTAATAGATCTAATTAGTATTTTGATTAAATTATATTATGATAAAACATAAAGTTAAAATAATTTGTTTTATAGGAAAATAAATTGCATAAAAGAATAAAAAACGGAAAACTAATATGTTGACTCAATCAAATCTTGGCATAGTAGACTAACTCACTTCAGTGGTCATAACTAATTCCTATGTCGGGTTGTACTCAACCAACTAGTCACTGGCCTAGCAAGATCTCTCAATCTTCTACTAAACTAACGAGTCAGCAAGAACTACTTATCTCTCGACCTCATAGTCCAGACCGAATTGAGGTAAGGTCTTTACGGATACGCAACACCAATTTTGGGTTCATTCCCACCTAGATAACTTCTTAGGGTTGTCAAGACTAAGGTTTAAGTTCTTCCTATCTCAAACAGTTGATCCGCTAAGAAACCCTAGATGACTTCCATGTTCACTCACTAATCCCCCTATAAGAGGATTAGTTCCTCATGGATCCTATAAAATAGTAGAAACTAGATAAAAGAAATAAACATGAAAAATAAATTAAGAATAAAAGTTTAAGAGAAATCCTGAATTGTATTGATTATTGAAAACACAGAAATCCACAAGAGTTTGATGAATCCACAAATTAGATTCTCCATAAACAAAAGTGTGAAATACAACTAAAAGAAAATCCTAAGCACTAGAACTGCAAGCTAAAATAAAATTTGTGGCCTAAAATAAAAGAAAAGTTCTAAGATACAAAAAATATAAATGTTTAATGAAGCTTTTTATAGATTTAAGGTTGGTCATATTCCCTTAACCTAAATCGGCTGATGTTTCCTCATTAAAGCTCATTGTGTAGATGAAAATGCCTCAGTTCATTAATTCTTTATGTTAGGCCAGTGTCACGACATCCCTTGCCCTATGTCGCGACATTGTTGGGAGTTTACTTGGCTCAAGCTTAGATTCAGGGCTATGTCACGACATCCTCTAGCTATGTTGTGACAACAAAGGCAGCCTTGCTATTTTAGGTATCCTACTCTCTATGTTGTGACCTCGAACCTCCATGTTGCAACATGATGACCAGTCTTGTGTTCTCAAGCCTCTGAATAATGTCCTGCACACTCACCAAACACATTAGTCTTCCTTTAGTCTTACTTTGGCCCCTAAAGTCATATAAACAGTTCAAATCACACTTTTTATTATTTGAGAACTAAAGTGAAAAACTAAATAAAACAAATTCGAATTGCTTTTATTCAAGCTTCTTAAGTACGAAAAATAGTTTGATCTGCTACAATAAATTGTAGAGATCAATGGACGACGACCATACCTATTCCTAACCCTATCCTTATAAATAGATAACTCTAAACACTTTACATACATTTTTTATTTAAGTTTTAGTTTATGACTTTCAATTAGTTCTAATTTCAATTTCTCTTTAGTTTATTTTGTACTTAGATTTCTTTTCATATTGTAATTCTATTTTAGTTCTTATTTTATTCTTCACAGAATTCAATTTGTGGATCAATTAAATCTTCGGGGATTATTGTTCACGTTATTATCAATACATCAGGATTCTTCTTAAACTCTTTTCTTGCTCTATTATCTATGTCTATTATTTTAATCAAGTTTATGATGTTTATAAGATCTATGGAGAACTAATCCATTAACAGGAGATTAACGAATGAATGTGGGAGTAATTAAATTCTATGTGGGATCTCTTAGCGGATCAGTTGGTTAGGATAGGAAGAGCTTAAAACCCTAAGTTTGACAACCCTAGGAAGTCATATATATGGCAATGAATCCAAAAATGGTATTGTCTATCCGTGAAAACCTTACCCCAATCTAGTCTAGACTATTAGGTCAAGATATAAATAGTTCTTGCTAACACATTAGGTTAGTGGAAGTGGAGATGCCTTTCTAGGTCAATGACTAGATGATTGGATAGAACCCAAAATAGGAGTTAGTTATGAGCACCAAAACAAGTTAGCCTTTTGTCGTCGATTTGATAAAATTAGCAAATTGTTTTCCTTATTTGAGTTTATGTTTTTTATTATTTTAATATATTGAAATTTTCCATCACCTTAGGTTTAACCGCAATATAGTTTAATTAAATTACTAATTAGACCTATTAGCATGGAAATTATGAATAGTTTAGTTTTGCCCTCTAAGGTATGATCCTCGGAGTACTTACCTACTTCATTGTAACTATATTACGACCTAGCCCGTATATTTGCAGAAACCATTTAACTCTTATATTCAGTTGCAGTATTCATATCCTTGACATTAGTACGTCTAGAAACGGTCAACTACTACGTCAAACCCAACTTGTAAAATATATATATTCATTAGGAACACTACATTTCCATTTAATACCTTTTTCCATTTCTATCATTCTCTAAAAGAACTAAAGTAAATAAATCTCAAATACGCGGGACTGATTTACTTCCACAAACTGTAGAGTTGGTTTGCTTATACAAGCTTTATTTAATGTTGCTCACTTAAGCTGTTAAGAATTTGCAACATGTACTGGATCTCAACCATTGATAAGGAATAATTAATTTTGCTCACACGAACTGTGATATTTGGGCTGCTCACTCAAGCTATAGGTTAGGTTTACTTTTACAACTTTATTTGATGTTGCTCACTCGAGCAGGTGAGAATTCGCAACACATGCTAGATTTCAACCATCAAAAAAGGAATCTCTGACCAATACCCAATTTCTTTTTAAACCCTAATGGCATGCCATTCATATCTTAATTGTTTACTAATTCACATGGGCCCCATTACCATTTCTATATCATTTCAAACCCTGAAACCATATACTCACTTTTTACATTTTGAATAACAATCCATATTTATTCTTAACCCTGTAATGCCATCATATCTGTATCATCCATCCATATATACATTTCAATTCCATTCAATATTTGTGGTAATCATATCATTCATTCTTTACGATTTAGTCTTTTAGATGCCAATTTCACCAAAATTACATAACAATTTAAATTAATAAGTAAACAACCTAATACAAACATATCATGAATTAAATAAGAATAAACAATAGATAAGGTGTCAGGGACTAATATGCAATTGTCTTTTTCTTGACTATTCTCCAGTTGATTCAATTCCCAATCTATAATAATTTATTTCAATTTATCAATTCGAGTCCTATTGTAATAGCATATTATAAGCATATATAAATTCAATTTCATTTTTTGGATTCCCTTAAAGTTTTACATTTTATTCAATTTAGTCTGTAAAACCAAAATTACAATATCTTTCAAATTTGAGCCTCGATTTCGAAATCTATCTCAACTTCATCTTTCTATAGCCCTTATATTATCTATAATTATAGAAATTTAACATAAATTTTGAAATTTATACACTTTAGTTCCTATTTTCAAAAACTAACAATTAAGCTTACAAACTACTCCTTTTTCATTTCTAAACTTCAAATCTAACAAATTAACACAAAATTTGTAACGCCCCAAATTTGGGCCTAAAAGGAATGGGCCTCGAGCATGGGAACAACTAGGAGACTACAAGTGAGCTTTTGGATGTGCAAGAAAAGGACAATTATATGCCTACTTCAGTGATTTAGTATCTTGGGAAGTGCTAGCAAAGTCGTGGGTTCAAACCCTGGCTTCTGCAAAAAATTTTATTTTCTTCTCTTAAAGGAACCTTGATGATAGCGTATAGGCTTTAAATATAATAGTGGCAGAAATATGACACAAAGAGCCTGCGAGTAAAGGTGGTAAGTGGCGTGTGGGTATACATTGTGCTCTGGGGTTCGAGTGTTGGCATAATCGTATAAGGAGTATTTATTTTGCTACGTGGGATGACTAGTATTTGAGGTGGATTCGAACTCTAAGAGTGGGGGGAAACAGGGAGTGATATTAGGAGCAAATCAAGGAGAAGTTTTTATGAGGAGATGGGGAGAAAAACTAGGAGTTTGAAAGTGTAGGGGTATTGTGCTGTATAGGTATTGGAGTATAGGGATTCGGCTATGTATGGTTTTCCTCTCTTAGTGTTCGGGTTTTGGGGTCATTCTTTATTCTGAAGTCGAAATCACTCTTTTTTTTTTATTTTCGGATATTTTTGGTTGTGTCATTTTTGCTCTTTTCTCGATTGTTTTTAGTTTTAGTTTTTATTTTTGTCGAAACCCCTAGTTGTCAAGTGCCGAAACTTTATGCTGTTCTTCCTAAGTCTCTTTCTTCTTTCTTTTGTTCAATCTTTGCTGAATTGCTCATCGGTTGGTTCTCCCTTCTACTTTTTCTTTGCTTTGGCTGAATAGTGTTAAGGCCCTACTTTGTTTTCGTTTAATTTCCTAGCCGATTGTTCCTTCCCCATTCTTTTCTTTCCTCTTTTTTCTTTCTATTCGGTAGACCGATTGCTCACGGTTTTATCTTCTCTCCCTATTCTTGACAAAATTGCTTCCATACTTTGCTGTTGGTAGATTAATTCATTTTCTACAAGAGTTCCTAACAGAACAGTAGGTGTTCATATTTACTCTTCTCATTCAATCTATTCTCTCTTATCCCTTCTGTTTATAGAAGCCAAATACTTCTTCTCTCCATGTTCTCTGACTTTGACTTCTGTCCCTTTCTCGCATTGTGGGTGGGGTTTAGGCATCCCTGATAAGTGAAGGAGGGCAAGAGTTCTCAAGTCGTCAAAACTCTGCCTCCCATTATTTATCCAATGTAAGATGTTATCTTGTCTTGTTTTTGGGTACGCCGAATATTTAGTTTTTTTTTGAAAGGTTAATATTTGTGGAATAAAGCCACATTTATAGTCCATCCATTCTAATAAGATCTGAAGTTATGCAGTAAGTCGGCAAGGGACGTACAATCGTTTCAGTCAGTGATCTAAGAGGGATAAATCACATATTACTTAGTCAAGGTTGGTAGTGTTTATTGTTTTGGGGGTTAAGTGCTATTTGAAAGGTGATGAATAGAGGACTGATGGTATGTTGGGATGATTGTAGGTCGGTGCACGAAGAGTAATCGCTCGTTTCACAAACAAATGTGTACTTACATTGTTCTAACCATAGATCGGCAAAACCCGAAAAGCCAGAAAATTGATGATTTATACCACGCAAGCGTGTGATCGCACGTGTGGTGAACCAAGCCCACAACATATAGATGAAAGATTGTGAAGGCCACCATGAGCGATCTCATGGGCTTAGGGCATCATGGGTGACGATGGGTCAAAATGGGTCGTGTGAGCCCAATAGGCTCGTGGGCTCGGGTAAATCTCACAGACATGTGGGAATAGTGGACTCAACTGTGTCACACACATGGCTAGGGTCATTTTTGGGCTGAGTGGGCCACACGGGCGTGTGGGCCCACATGGGCCGTATAATGGGCCTTGGGCCCAGACATACTGATATGTATGTTAAGGTTACATGAGTCACCAAGACAACTGTGGACCTTCTGATGGGTCGGTAAGTGTGCCTAGACCCATTCTGATGAAAATAATCGTTTTGCCCCTACAGGGTAAAAATGACCGTTATGCCCCTAGAGGTAACATGATTGATTTGCCTATGATATGTATAACTGTAATTGAGTATAACATGTTGCATACACGTATGGTATTATGACATGACATTCTATATGGGGATGGGTTATTATGGACGGAGGAAATGTTATGGCTTTTAGTCATCCTAGTTATGGCTTTTAGCCATCCTGTTTATGGCTTATAGCCATCCTATTTACTGGTAGCTTCGCTGCGATAGCAATTAGTGCCACAACCAGTGCTAATCTTGGTGTGTTTGGTTGGATGGGTTGATTTTGTCCCCACATGGTGTGATTGGTGAGACGGAGTGGTGTGTTTGGTTGGATTAGGGTTGGATTTCTGTTTGCATATTTGCTCTGTTGTTGATCTGTATTAGGCTAAGGCCCACCTGATACTGTTTACTTTAATGGGCTTAGGCCCAGTCTGTACTGCATTCTGAATGTCTAACTAAGGGATTACACACTGAGTTTTCGTAAACTCACCCTTTTGTTTAACTGTACAGGTAATCCCCAGCCTTAGGCGCTTTGGTGCTATGAGAAGCTTAATGGTTGCCACACATCCGTACTGGTTCATATTAGCTTTTGGATTATAAATATGTTATTTGGGTTTATGTTATGTAATAAGGCCTCTTTAAACTTGGTTTATTTTCTTTTATTTTATTTTGGACTTTAATTATTTAGATTGATTGTTAACGTTGGTTTTCATAAAAGGGTTAACTGTTTTCAAAACACTGCGTTCTCGTAACATTTTTGAAAATGCTTCCACAACAAACAATGTTTTAAAAGTAATGATGACTTAAAATGATTAACCAATGACTAAAATGATTTGAAAATTTTCATAGAGGCTTTAACCTTCAACGGGTTTTTATCAATAAGGTTAAGAATTCAAAAAGCACTTCAATGTGACATCGCCAGATTCGGCCATAACGTCTAGGCCGGGTTTGGGGTGTTACAAAATTCATCAAGTATTCATCAATAGATACTTTTAAAAACTTTAACAGTTTTATTAATTGGTATACGAGCTAGCTAAATCAAGCTCACATGACCTCAGAAAAACATAAAAATTACAAGAAATGGACTTAGGTTACCTTAGAATTTAAAAGACTAAAGCTTGGATGATGTCAAACCCTATGTTATTTTATGGTTTGGGGACGAAGCAGGAAAAATATAAAGATGATGACCACATGTTCTTATAATTAACATAACAAATTATAATTAATTTAACATAAACCTATTTAATTAATAATTAATTTAACATTAACATTATTAAACCAATTTAGTGGATGGTAGATGTCCTCCACTACCGTAAATTAAATTAAAAATGAGTCAATTGTTCAATTGGTCTTTTAATTAATTAAAATCCATAGCAATTAATTTTTACTACTTTTACAATTTGGTCTTTATACCTTAATTAATAATCAATTCGGCAAAATTACCTATCCAAAATTTAATTCACCTATGCAATAACTCTGTAAATATTTAATAAACATAATTACTAGCTTGATTCACAGAATCAAGGTCTTGTTACCTTATTTTCCAAAACTTCTAACTTTAGGATCGATACACTTGTACCTTAATAAAACTATTTAATTAAAAACTTCGTCAGACTAAAATTAAATATAATACCATAATTAAATCGTAAATATTAATTAATAATATTTATGGACTCGGTCATCGAAGAACGAGGATCCGAAACCACTGTTTTCGACACTACTAAAAATTAGGTTGTTACAATAAACATATATTATAAAATATTAAATTACACATAACTATTGATATTATATATGTAACACCCCAAACCTGGCCTGGACGTTATGGCTGGATTAGGCGATGTCACATGGTCGTGTGTATGAAAACTGTAACTTTGCTTAAAATCATTTTCGTCTAGAAACTTTTTATTATTACCTATTATTACCAAAATCATGTTATTTAATTAGTTGAAAGTTTTCAAAATGTTTATTCAATGCGGAAGTTGTTCTAAACAGTTTACGCATACGTGGTATTTTGATAAAACATTCATCTATTTTGAAAACCCCAGTTTTGCCGACCACTAGCAGTTATAAAACATAAAACAGTATAAAATCCAAATTTTAAACCAAAAGTTCATAGAGGCCATGACTATAGTAAAATACCCAAATAAAACTTAAAATCATAAATAAGTACGAAACAATGTAAAAGAGGTCGTGTGGCCACCATTAAGTCATTGCCGCACCAATCCACCAATGTTTAGGGACTACCTATATAGTAAAGACAAAAAGGATGAGTTTACGAAAACTTAGTATATAATTCCCACAGACAAAAGTCAAGAAATCAGTAATCAGAAACACATAGTTTGGGCTTAAGCCCATTCCAATACCAGTGACAGTTTTAGTTAGGGCTTTAGCCCATCAATACAGTAACAATCATGCAGTAGGCCTTAGCCCGTCACAGTATCAGTAAGCAGTAGCAGTGGGGCTTTAGCCCATCACAGTATCAATAAACAGTAATGCGATCTACAGTATGCAAATCCTACCCAACCAACCGCTATACACCATCTCCTGTCTAACCCTGCACTCATGTGGGGATTAAATCACCCACCCATCCCTACACTTATATTGAGCACCGGTTGCGACACTAAACAGTATTTACAGCTGAGCTGCCAATATTAGGCTTAAAGCCATCAGTAAATTGCAGCGGTGCTGCTAGAATATTAGGCATAAGCCTTTCGGTACACTTCCTCTACAAATATCATCCCACCTCTATGCAATGTAGCATACAGTCATGTCATGCCAAATCATGGTTTCATTTATATTAAACAGTACAGTGTAATCAACATACTCAATATACAATCATACATATATCATTTGGTCAATTAAGGGTCTCAGTATAGCTTACCGACCTTGTAGTAAGTTCATAGTCGTCTCAGGTGACCTGTGCAACCTTAGTAACAAATTAGTGAAAATGGGCTCAAACGCCCATGTTAGTCTGCTCGTGTGGTCCACACGTCCGTGTGGCCCACACAGCCCAAATTGGCCTTGGCCGTGTAGATTACATGGCCTAGTCCAACATCCCACACGCCTGTTTGGCCCACACAACCCAATTGGTCGAGCCCGTGTCTCGCACATGGCCTGGCTGGCCATCACACGGCTGTGTCATGCACCCTTGTCATGCACACATAGCATGGCTCGTCGACCACACGCCCATGTTCCATCACATGACCTACCACATGGATGACCACACGCTCGTGTGGCATCGATAAGATTTTTTTTGGCTTTCAATGAATCACGTTTTCTATGCAATCAAGTACACACCTGGTTTCGTTTGATGTTAAAACAGTCTTCGAGCACTCCAAAACCTATATTCCTCAATTGAAAGCCCAATTTTAGTCACTTAATCTGAGTTGTTATGAGCAGACCATTTCAAAAACTACCGACCACATTACCTTTAATGAACTACGATAATTTCTTGTTACTAGAGTGCCAAAAAGTAGCCCACAGATCCTTGGTTGTCCCCTAATCAGAAAACAAACTTTCAATAACCAACACTTCATCAAAACGAAACAAAACGTACTACTAACTTACCGAAAACACACTAAACGCAGAGATGTACAATAACGATGGGAAAAAGACAAAAAAGAAATCGAGTTTGAAAGTACGGGAAAGTGTGAAAAATGAAAGCAATGGGGGAGGAGAAGGAGGGACGACAGAGACTTTTGTGAAAGAGAGAAAAACCAAATTTTGAGAAAAGAAAACAGATTAGGCAAAAATCTGATCACATCCCTTAGAAAACTCCTAAAAACTCTCATCACAATCCCACTACTCAGAATCCTTAATAAAACAAACTCCTGCCGAAACCAGTAACAAAAATTATCCCTTTTGCCCAAACAGGGATTCAAACACAAGACCTCTAGCATACCAACACACCACTTAACCACCAGACCAGTAGGCCCATTTTGATATAACTCCACAAACATTTCAACCTAAGCCTATTGAATAAGAGAAAGGCTTTATTCATAAAAATACCAAAATTTTCCCAAGTTAAGGCTTGAACCCAAGACTTATTGGACACTCCCAGAACACTTAACCACTGAAGCAGACAGATATTTGTGTTACAAATTTACAAAAGCTGGAAATAAGAAAATTGGGGCATTATAATATATGTTATTATAATCTATAATATAATAGTTATATATGTGTGTATTAATAGTTTTAGTCATAGTTATACACAATATTATTATATTTTGTAATAACATATCATCTATTACAGTTAGCTATTAAAACTGACTTAATCGACTAAATCAAGCCGATTTAAGAAAATTGGTTGGTAAATTCATTTTTGATTTTAGACCAATTAATAGTTATATATATGTATTAATGTTTTAAAATATATTAGTAAATTATGTAATACTATATGGCATACTATAATAGTAATATATAATATATTAATTATTATTGTAACGCCCTAAAATTTAAATTTTTGTTTTTGTGAGTATGTGACACAAATAATTGTTTGCCTCAGTGGTTATGTGTTCTGGGTGTGTGTAAGAGGTCCCAAGTTCAAGCCATGACTTGGGAAAATTTTGGTATTTTTATGAATTAAGCCTTATCTCTAGTTAGTAGGCTTTTAAGTAAAAGATGGTAAGTTTATATTAGAATGGGCATGTTGGTATGGTGGTTAA
Organism: Gossypium stocksii; assembly: GCA_020496765.1. Taxonomy (NCBI): domain Eukaryota; kingdom Viridiplantae; phylum Streptophyta; class Magnoliopsida; order Malvales; family Malvaceae; genus Gossypium; species Gossypium stocksii. The sequence continues at coordinate 70,720,031 of CM035622.1, forward strand.
GTGGAGTGTTGGTGTGAAAGAGGTCCTGTGTTCAAATCCTTGTGTAAGCAAGGTGAATTATTTTTGCCATAAGTGTTGTGAAAGAGTTTGAAGTGAATTTAAATGCTGAGTAGTTGAGATATAGTAGAATATGTGGGAGGTTATCAGAAAATCTAATTTGGGGACTCTTTTAGCTGAAATTCATTTCTTTCTCTTCCTATTTTGCTGTAAAAAATTCTTTCTTCTTCCCTTTCCATTTTTTGACTTTTGCTCTTCTTCCTTTTATCTTCTCTTTGACTCGTTTCTTTTCAGTTGACTATCACCATCACTTTTGCAAGTTTGATTCTTGCCGCATGTCTCGGTAAGTAAGTTTTATGCTTTATAAGTTGTGAATACTAAGTTGTTGATTGGGGGCTATTGATGTTTTGGCAACAGCTTGTCGTGAGGATTAAAGCCCTTCTCGTGCTGTTTCGTAGCCAAATTGGTTTGTGGTGTTAGGGTAAGTGTCAGTCGTTTAATAGATGAGTATCTAGTCTCGATTTCTATTTAATTCGATGTTTTAGTGATTAATCTAGAGATATGTTGGTCGATTTTTAGGTTCTGGAGGCTTAGGAGTGCTTACGCATCAAAATCGATACAGGTGTGTACCCGAAAATACAGAAAATGAGGTTTCAGCATAAGTCAAAAACCCCACTGTCGATGCCATATGGTCGTGTGATTGACGAGGCCAAGCCATGTACGAAGGACACAGCCGTGTGATGGCCAGGCAGGTCGTACGTGACACACGGGCTAGATTGAATTGGGTCGTATGGGCCACACGGGCATGTGGGTCCACATTGGTAGTCCATACAGGCACCTGGGATTTTGGGCCAGGCCGTGTGAACCACACGGCCAAGGCCAAATTTGGTAGTGTGGTCCATACGGGCTTGTAGGCCCACACGGGTAAGCCACGTGGGCATTTGAGCCTATTTTCATTAAATTGATTGCTAAGGTTGCACAGTTCACCTAAGTCGACTGTGAATCTACTGTAGGGTTGGTAAGTGGAATGATGGAAATGTGCAAGTGTACACAATCGCAACAAGTAATAAAGTGACAAGTAAATGTCGAGTTATCGTACCCACAGGGACTGTAGAAAGAATTATTTATGAAATTAATTGCAAAACACTTTGGTGATGAAAAATATTTTGGTTTTAAAAAGATGATTAAAATTAAGGGTTAAAAACTAAGTAAAATATTTAAAATAAAACAAAGAATTCTAATGCACAATTTCAAATACGATTTAATCAAGATGACATAATTGTGTTGGATTAATTACATTTCTTTAACTTAGAATTATTAAACTTACGTTTATATTGTTACGAATAAATTCACGGCAACTCGATAACTTGCTAACTTATGAACATATTTGCTTACCAAAACCCGTTTATCTCCTTAACATATCCCTGTGTCAAGATGATTAAACAAATATCAATAAACAAATAAAGACTATGTGAGGTAACAAATTATCCCTACCTTGAAACAATTTAATCACAATAATCTAAGTTATGCAAGGCATACGTATCGCCAAATACAATGCTAATTTAAACTACAGCTATCTTAGAAGAATAAACATGCACTGATTAAATACTATGTCCATTAATTACAATTTCAATGCGTTTAAATAATTAACTCATTAGTTATCTAACAATAGTAATGCAAGAATAACTTAGGCATGATTTTACTTAATCAAGCAATTTACCGAGGCCTATAACAGCATAAACACATTTTTAATAATTTAAGAGGATGAAGTGCAATCAACCCAACCCAAATTAAATTCAATCTAAGCTGATTAAATTAACCATTCCAACAATATGAATATTCATAAACATGTTCATCATAAAAACAACAAAATTTAAATAGATAGGGAACAAGAAGTAAATACGGTGTTTTTTCGTGGCTTGACTAAGTTGCCATGTTCTTCTTCATTTGTTGTCTCTACCGATCAAGGCTTATATGAACACTCAATTGCTGCTCAAAATGTCTGAAGACACACCTCTTTTCCAAGAGAAGAAATTGGCACGAGAATAAGGGGGAAATGAGTGGGAAAATGGAGAGGAAAAGTAAGAGAGGAAAAGAGAATTGCGAGAGAATGAGAGAGTGTTGAGGGATGCTTTGAATGATCAGCAAAGGGGGCATTTTATAGCTGAATGTGGCAGCTAAAAATAGAAAAAAGTATCAGCCAAAGAGACCTCCCTTGGCCGGCCACACACATGGCAAAGTTGAGAGTTTCAACTTTGCTATTTTAGGCTTGGGGCAAATCCATAAAGCCACAATTAGTGGAGGGGCTTGAATGCAACTTTGACAAGTCTTCAAGGGCTTCTTTGCAGCTTAATTATTCAGCTAATGGCTGAATTGGGTCAACATTTGGTCGGGTTTTGGGCTGTCCAATTTGTGGTCGGTTCGATTCAATTGGTTTGGTTCAACTAGACCCTTTTCTTTCATAATTTAATTAATAATAATTTATTAACATAAATTAATTGAGTATAAATTAAAATTAATTATTTTATAAATTAATATACATATTTTTGGACTGTCTTAGGCTGGAAATTAATTTGCCTTGATACTCCAAATTGCTTCTCGGTTTTATTCTTCTAGCAGTGCTTGCCAGGCCAATTTTTGCCCTTTGCGCGAATTTGTCGAAAATAATCAAAATTCACCAAAAATAATTATAAAATTGACTATAATTTTATATGTTCATGTTTGTAATACATTTTAATTATTTTAATAAAATCAATTATTTTTCGACAAGAATTTTACCGAAACTGCACGATTTTAAGTAAAAACGGGTATGAAAAAGTATATAAATTTTGTGTTTCTAGTAAGCATTACTTAGACCCCTAATTGTGTGAGCTGGCTGAATGATTGATATATATATTGAGCATGATGATGGTATGCTTGTATACTGAACTGATTATATGTACTGATACCATGAGATAGCATGTCATGTATTGTATGTTGCATTGCATGGGGTTGGGTTGATTATATTTAGAGGAAGTGTACTGAAAGGCTTTTAATCCGAATATACTGGTAGCTCAGTGCAAATTACTATTTTGTGTCACATTCGGTACTACCTGGAGTGTAAGGATGGGTGGGTTGATTTAATCCCCACATGGAGTGTAAGGGTGGACGGAGATGGTGTGCAGAGGCTGGTTGGGTAAGACTTTGCTACAGAATATTGATTGGCTGATATTGATACTGTGATGGGCTAAGGCCCTAATGCATACTTGATATTGTACTGAACGGGCTAAGGCCCAAAATGCTACTGATACTAAATAGGGCTTAGGCCCATACTGTTTTGACTATGCACTGTGTTTACTGTTTGTTTGTTTTCTGTGGGATTACACACTGAGTTTACGTAAACTCAGCCCTCTCTGTTTAATGCGCACAGGTAATCCCTAGACCTAAACAGATCAGTGCGGTGGAGAACTCGACAATGACCACAATTCTTTGACTTCATGGTTTTAAATTTATTTCTTTTGATTATGGTTTTATTATTAGTTTAATTTGATGTAATTTGTGGACTATTTGGGATGTTTTTCTTAAATTTTGTTTATCATTTTTTTTATGGATTTATACTTGTTAGTCGTAGGGAAAAACTCAGTTTTCAAAACTAAAGTTTTATTTCCTAATATCACCACTACTTAAAATGTTTTTAAAGCTTCTGCAATGAGTTACGTTTTTAAACAATCAGATAATGGGTAAAACGAAATTTTGGAACTAATAAGAGATTAAGGTAGGTAATAACACGAAAATGATTTTAACTTAACAACTCATTTTCAAAAACACTATCATGTGACATCACCAGATTCGGCCATAATGTCTAGGCTGGGTTTGGGGTGTTACAATTATATATTATTGTTTATTATTATATTTATTGAAATATGCTCCAATTCCCTATACTCTTCGCACATTTGAAAATAAGCTCCCATACTATATTATATAATGTTATATCATATCATATATTAATAGTTTATATATATGCATTAATTATTAAACATTATAATATCATGTAATACTATATATTTTATTATAATCTGTAATATAGTAATAGTCATAAACATATATATATGTTTTAATAGTTTTAATAATAGTTATATACTTTGGGGAGGAATTGATGTATCGCAATTTGCTGTAGCAAATTAAACTATTTTTCGTACTTAATGAGCTTGTAGGAAAGTAATTTAGTTATGTTTTCATTTTTAGTTCATAGATAATAAATGAGCAACTTTGACTATTTGTATGACCGTGTGGGACAAGAGAGGCCTAAAGGTAGACTGTGTAACAACCCATTTTTGGTCAAATCAGAACAATAGTTTTAGAACCATAAATATTAAGTCAAAATAATTATTTTATTATTTTATTAAAGTTTACAGCATGATAGAATTATTGTGTGAAAGTTTCGTAAAGAAATTTTACCGTTTGAGTGTTTAATTCGGCAAAAAGGACTAAATCGCGTAAAGCGTAAAAGTTAAATTCTATAAGTTAAAGGTATTAAATGGCTATGAAATTAAATAGTGGAAATCCTTAAGTGATAAATAGACCATTAATGGCATGAGTGGACAAAGGTGGACATAGGTTGAATGAATTTAAAAGGGTAATTAAAAGGTTAATTTTGTAATTTGATTAAAAATGATATAATAAGTAAAAATAAAGCAAATTTCGTTTGTCCATCTTCTTTTTCCACCAAAAATTGAAGGAAAGAAAAACCATTGTTGCTCTTTTAGCGTTCAGTTACATGAAAGCTTGATTAAGGTATGATTTTTGTCCCGTTTGTGATAATTTATTATTGCAGCTAGGTCTAGCTAGCCCAAGGATTAATTTGAGAAACGGTTAAAGATTTAGGAAGTTGCCATTGATGAGTATACAAGTATTTTGATGTTTTATGATAGTTTATGAATTGTTGTTGTTAGATAAACAACATTTGTAAAGTGATTTTCAGTGAAATTGCAAATTAGGTATTAAATTGAAAAATGTTGAAATTATGTGGCTAAATTGTGAAATAAATGCAAACTATGGGCTGCTAGGGACTAATTTGATATTCGACTAGTATGGTTAAAAGTTGGATTTCATGAATTTGTATTTTTAAGGAATAGGGATTAAATTATGAAAATGTGAAACATTAGGGGCAAAAGCGTACATTTTCCTAAATATATAAATTGGACTAAATTGAATAGAATGAATATTGAATGAGTTAATTTGATATTATATAGATCAAGATAAGTAAAGATTGGAACTAGATCAAGGAAAAAGAAAAGTCAACAATTAGCCGATAGTTGTTATCCGAACAATACGAGGTAAGTTCGTATAATTAGAATTGAAATTTTAATTATATGTACTTGATTGAAATGTATGTATTTGTATTGAGAAAATATGATATTAATGTATTAAATTCCTAATTGATGAAAATCTTTGAATATCGAGTCTTGTTTGAATCGTAGGAATTCGTAGGATACGAGTGACATGTCACTAGGGTTACCATTTGGTTGAGATCCTGCATTTGTTGCGTGCTCACCACAGCTCATATGAGCTTACAGATACTTCAACTCGTCAGAGCTTACTGCTTCTCACCTCAAGAGACCTTATTGTCCCTCAGCTCAAAAGGAGCTTACTGATATAGCTCGAAGGAGCAAATACGTTCACAAATTGACAGATTATAGATTAGTACACTTTGAGTGTACCACCCGTGTATCTATCAATATTCTAAGAGGTTTAATGGGCATAATTTTGTTACTGGTTATATGAATGAATTACTAATTATTTGAATGAATTATAAGTTATATGAATGAAGATGAATTGTTACAAATGTTTTACAAGTTACATGAAATTGTTAATATATGATGTATTAAAGTATGAAATTGGAATAATGGTTGATTACATCCTTGTGAATAGATGGTTTTATGCACTTATATGACTAAGATGTCGATGAACACTTGTGTATAGGCATTTGACAAGTTGATTGGATATAATATGTTTACTTGTATAGATTGTGTATAAATGGTAAGTATAATTCTATATTATATGAGCTTACTAAGCTATTTAGCTTACTCCATTTTCTTTCCTATGTTTTATAGAGATTTGGAAGCTCGCTCGATTCGAAAGACGTCAGAGACTCGCATCACACTATCCAATTGACGATTTGTTACCTTGAAACTTTATGAAATGTGTAAATATGGCATGCATAGGCTAGTTAATAAAATGATGTGAATGGTCATTTTGGTTTGTAAAGTTAATATGTTTTGGTATGCTTAAGCCATGTGATTTGGCTTAACTTGATACATGTTTTGAGTTATGTATATATTTGAACAAATGGTCATATTGATATGTGATGTATAATTACTTTGGTAATGCTTGGTTATGGATTGATATTGGATGACCAAATGGTTAAGTTTTGAGACATAATATGCATGTAATTTTAAACACTAATGATGCTAGTTTGAATGTATACTACTAGGCAAATTATTGAAACTGAAATTGATATACTTTGAATGGTCATATGTGAAGTTGTTGCATTTGAATTAATGGAAATGAATTTGGCATATTTGATGTTGTTTTGGTTGGATTGGATGTCAGTTTATGCCTTGATTATATACTTATTGATTCGGTGTAGGTAAATATCATTTGTGTGAGAAATGTAGCTTATAAACTAGTTTATTTTCGTCCACTCGGGCAAAGACACAGGCATGTGTCTCAGCCGTGTGTGACAGATGGTTATGGTACACGGTCGTGTGTCCCCTGGTGATGCATTTAGAAGTAAGTCAATATGCTTCACATGGCCTCACACATGGGCATGTGACTGGCCCTGTGGCATAAGTAAGCATACCTTACAGGATTGATACGGCCTAGCACACGACCTAGCACATGGGCGTGTGTGGCCATTTCAAAAGGGCACATGGGCTAGACATAGGGTATGTAATCGGCCATGTGACCATAGTCAGAGAGTTACATGGGGTAGGACATGGGCTGGGACACGGCCATGTGCTTCCATTTCGAATGTCCACACGGCCTGACACACTGGCGTGCCTCTTAACAATGTGAGATACACGGTTGTTCACACGGGCTGTAACACCCCAAACCCAGCCTAGACATTATGGCCGAATCTAGTGATGTCACATGATAGTGTGTTTGAAAACTAAGTTGTTACGAGAAAAACATTTCTGTTTTATTACTACTCTTTTCCTCCTATTAGTTCAAAAACTCACTTTACTCATTTAATTGATAGTTTAAAACGTATCTTGTTGCGGAAGCTTTAGAACAATTTATTCAATCGTGTGTTTAGAGAAAACCTTTGCTTTTTGAAATTAGAGTTCCCTACGACTAGCAATTATAAATCTATAAAACCAACTAAAAACCCATATTTAAGGAAAATCCAAAAGTCCCAAAAATACATAAAAAATTACCCATGAAAATATAACCATAAATAATAAATCATAAAACATGAGGTTTAATAACCATGGCCACCGCCGAGTCCTCCGCCACACCGATCGATCTATGTTTGGGGATTACCTGTACAAATAAGATAGAAGAGGTGAGTTTACGTAAACTCAGTGTGTAATCCCCATAGAAAACCAATGACAGTAATTCACAAAAAGTAGTCAGTACAGTTTGGGGCCTAAGCCCATTATAGTAACAGTAACAGTTTGGGCCTTAGCCCATTTCAATATAGTAACAGATACGCGTTGGGGCCTTAGCCCATCTCAGAAATAGTCATGTATACAGTGAACAGAATGCAGCCTCTAATAGACCATCTCCGTCCATCCCTGCACGTACTATGGGGTTTAAAACACCCACTCATCCCTACACTTACAAGTTGTACTAAATACGGCACATATCAGTATAACGCAGCTAAGCTGCTAGTCAATAGGCTTAAAGCCTTTCAGAACACTTCCTCCAATATCATCATCCTAACCCTATGAAATATAACATACAATACATGATATCATATGCTCATGATTAACAGTACATACACTCAGATTAGTATACATGCATAATAATAACATGCTCAGTAGATTAATCACACAATCAATTTCAGTTATTTAAGGGTCTAAGTAGTGGTTACCGACCTTACAGTAGGTTTACAGTCAACTTGGGCGACCCGTGCAACCTTAGAATTTGATTCAGTAAAAAGAGGTTCACACATAAGTGGTCCAACATGCCCTTGTGGCCCACATGGCCCAAATTGGCCTTTGCCGTATGGATCACATGGCTTGGCACAAAATCCCACACGCCCATGTGGCCTACACGGCCCAGTTCAATCAGCCTGTGTGTCATACACAGCCTGCCTGGCCATCACACGGCCATGTCCATCACGCACAAACTGGCCCCGTCATTCACACGCCGGTGTGTTGGTGCACAGTCTACCAGACGGCCTACCACACGGGCGATGACACGCCCATGTGGCATCGAAGTGGGGTTTTTGGCTTTCATCAAAACCCTATTTTCTGCGCAATCGAGTACACACCTGGTTTCAATTCACTGTTTATGCAATCCTGAGCCTTCCAAAGCCTATATTCAGTCAATAAAACCCTAACTAATCACTTAAAAGATACTAAATCGAAAAAATATAACAAGTCAGTCATTCGATACTTCTTCGAAAACTTACCGCTTATTGGGCAGCGAAGTTTTTACTTCACTACGGCACCAATTGGAAAAGTTCTAGCCCTTTAATCTTCACCTAAATAGTAGTTTGCAAAGTAAATTTCCTATTCAAACGTTACTCTACTTCATGAAAAGGAAAGATAGGGACTTACTGAACTAGCGAGAAAAAATCGTTGCACACAAGAATAACAAATAAAACCACCAAAAATCGAAAAAGGAGAGGAAAAGGAAAATTTCGGCAAAAGGGGAAGAATAACGTTAGAAAGATTGGAATTTTGGGAAGAAACTAAAATTTTGAAAAAAACTAAACAAAAAGAAATAACTAGATTCTTTTTTTATAACCCCTCAATCCTTTGATTTTCTCCCATAACCCCCACTACTTCCAACTAGCTCAGTGTTTCGCCTAAACTAAACCTCTTATAGTCCACCGAGTAAAAATAATGCCAAAGTAGGGATTCGAACTCAAGACCTCCAGTAGTCCAATAAACAACTTAACCACCAGACCAGTAGGCCCATTCTGTTATAAGCTTACAAACAATTAAACTTAAGCCTACTGAGTAAGGTTAAGGCTTTATTCAGAAAAGTACAAAATTTTCCCAAGACAAGACTTGAACTTAGGACCTCCCACATACACCCGGAACACTTAATCACTAAAGAAGACAGATATTTGTGTCACAGTTTTAACACAAGCAGAAATAAAAATTTTGGGGCGTTACACGGGCATGTGCCCCTTGTTTTAAGAATTTTTCTATGTTATCCCTTTTTGTTCATATGTTACTGGTTTACTTCTGAATGCATGATTAAAGCCTCGTAAGCTCATTTTAAGGATGATGTGAGTGTAAATGATGATAATTGTTGGAGTTTGATAAATGTATGAAAAATGAATGTTTTAAACTGTGGTATAAGTCTGGTAATGCCTTATAACCCATTCCAGTGACAGATACGAGTAAGGGGTGTTACAGACTGCCCTATTCAGTGAGTGTGTAGGACACTATTTGGAGGCATAAAGATAGTAGAGTTAACACAATGTTGCAACACAGAGCTCCGATGTCGCAACATAGCAAAAGAAATATCAAAAGAGCAGACTACCTTTGGTGTCGTGACATAACCCTAAAGACACCCCCAAGCTAGTAGGTTGCCTTCAGTGTCGTGACACAGCCAATGGATGTCGCGACATGCCCAAGCTAGTAGACTACCTTCGGTGTCATGACACAACCAAAGGGTGTTGCGACACAGCTCTGAAGACTCACCCAAGTTAGTAAACTACCATCAGTGTTGTGACACTGACGTGACAAGGCCAATTAATGATCCAAGGGTGTTTTCGTCCATAGAACAACTTTTAACAGAAAATATTCAGCCGAATTAGGTCAAAGATCAATGGTCAACCCTAGGCTTAACGACTTTAGGAAGTCATATAGGTGGGAATGAACCCAACGTTGTTATTGATTATCCGTGAAAACCTTACCCTAATTTGGTTTGGATTGTGAGGTCAAGAGATAAGTAGCTATTGCTGACTCTTTAGGTTAGTAGAAGGCCAAAAGCCTCTGCTAGGTTAATGATTAGTTTATTGGATAGAACCAGAAATAGGAGTTAGTTATAAACACCAACGCAAGTTAGTCTTCTATCAATTAGATATAATAAAATCTACAAATTATTTTCCTTATCTGTTTTTATATTCTTTTAGTAGTTGATAAATTATTATTTTTCTCCACCTTAGGATTAATCATAATATAGTTTAATTAAATTAAAAATTAGTCCTGTTAGCTTAGAAATTAGGATTAGTTTAGTCTCTCCTCACTTGGGTACGATCCTCGGAGTACCTCCATATTGTAAAACTATATTACAACTTGACCCATATACTTGCGAAAACCACTTATATTTTGGTTGCAGTATTTGGAACGACAAAAATGTGCAAGTGTACACAATCACAATAAGTAATAAAGTGACAAGTAAATGTCGAGTTATCGAACTAATAAACTGTAAATTATACATATTTCTATCCCACATTTACCACATTTATGGATGAATTATCATTGAATTTGTGGAATTTGATGCTCCTAATCCTTTGATTTCATGTTTTATGCTTAGGAGAGCATAGGAGAGTGAAAAGAACGAGAAACGGGCCAAAACAGAAAAAATAGGCCAAAGCAAGGAAACAACACAGCTAGAAGTTCAGCACACGGGTAAACCACACGGCCGTGCCATATTAACAGGCTTGAACATGGCCTAAACTCGACTCACATAGACGTGTCACATGGGCATCTCCCTATCATGATGAAGTTCAATTTCACGCGGAAAAGGCTACTTAGGGGCTAAGAAAGACATTTCAAACTCCATATAAAGACCCTAGGAGGCAACTACAAGGGTGTACAGTCTTCCCACCAAGACGAAAAGTAAAAGGCAGGGAATTACTCGAAGGAAAGCTGATTGATCCATCTTAGAAGCCAGTATCTACATCAAGACAAAGGATCTCCCTTTAATCCTTTTAGGAGTTTTGGGTTTTCTTATGTTTTGTTATTTTATTTATTCTGAGATGTTTCTTTTTATAAACATGAACTAAACCCCCAAATACCTGAGGGGGATGAAACCTAAGATGAATCTTGTTATTGTTATCTGAACTATATGATAAATATTCGATTTGTTCTTAATTGTGTTTTTAATTATTGAATTGATATTTCTGAGATGTTAATTTAAGTCGAATGTGCTTAGGTAGAGGAGCAAAAGTCCCTGTTTAAGAGTAGATCCAACACAATTAAGCAGAGTTGATGGCAATCCTAGACATAGGACGACGAAAATCAACCGGATTAGAGTCAAATCTAATAAGAGGATCCATAGATCGAGTTAATGCAAGACTAGGGGCTTTAATTAGAAAGAGATTTCAATTAATCAACCTAGGATTAGTTGTTCTTATTCTCGACGGAGATATTAACATAATTTAGGGATCTCTACGGATCAAGTGAAATGAAGAAATCGTCTATTTCAGAGTTAGATAACAAGTGAAGTCTAGGTGGATTCTTCCATAAGTATTATCTTTATCATTCAGTTTTCCCAAAGCAATTCCCCAATTTACTTTTTGTCGCATCATTAGTTTAGTTTAGAGTTAATTAGTTTACAACCAAAACCTTCTTTATTTTTAGGTTAGATAATAGGAAGAAAGTCATTATAGTACTTTTAGTTCCTTGGATTTGATATTCCGGTCTTGCCACTAACTATACTACTATTCGATAGGTGCGCTTGCCTTTTATCGTGATAATAGTTAGTTTCTAGGTACGATCAATTTTATTACTTCATCACAGTCACGAGATCACGTACCCACAGGGACTGGGAAAAGAATTATTTATGAATGCAATTTAAAACACTTTGGTGAAGAAAAATATTTTGATTTGTGGAGGTGATTAAAAACTAGGATTTTAACTAAGTAAAATAAATATAAAACAAGATAAAAGTTCCAATGCACGATTTCAAAAGATGATTTTAATCAAGATGACATAATTGTGCTAGATTAATTACATTTCTTAACTTAGAATTATTAAACTCATGATTATGTTGTTACGAATAAATTCACGGCAACTCGGTAATTTGCTAACTTATGAACATACTTACCTACCAAAATCCATTTATCTCTTGACTATATCTCTATGTCAATTCAACCAATGAAACAAATTTTAATAAGCAAATGTGTTAATCCAAATACATACTTATGAAATTAAAATAATCTCTTGTACATATCTCTATGCCAATTCAAACAATTAATTCAAGCTCATAAGCACATAAAAGATTACATGAGGTAACAATGTACTCCTACCTTGAAATAGTTTAATCACAATAATCTTGCAAGTTATGTAAGGCTAATGTATCGTTAGATACCGTTGCTAATTTAACCCTCAGCTACCTTGGATGATTAAACATGCACTGATTAAGTATTGTGTCAATTAATTACAATTTCAATCTGTTTAAATAATTAATTCATTAGTTAGCTTACAATTGTAATGCAAGAATAACTTAGTCATGGTTTTACTTAATCAAACACTTACCGAGACCTATAACAACACAGACACAATTTTAATAACTCAAGTATACGAAATGCAATCAACCTAACAAGAATTAAATTTAAGTCGTCTTAATTCAATTAAACATATCGACATCATAATTATTCATAGACATTTAATAACAACAACAATAAAATTAAAAGGATAAGGAACAAGAGTCAAATCTGGTGTTTCTCTGAGGCTTGATTAGTTTGATCTGTTCCTTCTCCGCTTGTTCTTGTTGAACCAAGGCTTCCACGAACACTTGAATGCTACTCCAAATGGTGGTTGAATGACTCTTTTTCAAGAGGTGAAGAATAATAAAGAGAGAAAAGTGAGAGAGAAGTGAAGAGTGAATGGTTTTAAGATGTGTTTCAAATGAACAGCCAATGGGGTTCTTTATAGGTTGAGTAGGCTGCTAAAAATAGAAAAAATTAGAAGCCATAGAGTCCCCCCATGGCTAGCCACACATGTTGCAAGTTTGAAGGTTTCAAACTTGTTATTTTAAGGTAGGGGCAAATTTAAAAAGCCATAAATAGTGGAGGGGTTTGAATGCAAATTGATGGAGTCTTCAAGGGTTATTTTGCAAGCTAAATAATTAGGCAAACAAGCTAATTGGGTCAGTATGTGGGACGGTTTTAGGCTACCCAATTCTTCGTTGGATCAATTTTCTCAGTTCAGCTCAACTAGGTCTCTTTTCATAATTAATTAATAATAATTTATTTAACCCAAAGTAAATTGTAACGCCCCAAAATTTTTGTTTTTGTTTTTGTGAAAATGCGACACAACTGTGTATCTGCTTATGTGGTTTAGTGTTCTGGGTGTGTGTGAGAGGTCCCAAATTCAAGCCATAAATTTGGCAAATTTTGGAGTATTTCTAAATGAAGCCTCACTCTTTTTTAGTAGGTTTTTATTAAATTGTTTGTAAAACTATGTCAGAAGGGGCCTACTGGTCAGGTGGTTAACTAGAGTGTTGGTGTGATGGAGGTCCTATGTTCAAATCCCTGCGTTTGCAAGGGAATTATTTTGCTACCGGTGTGGGGTAGGAGTTTGATTTGACCAGGATTCTGAGTAGTTGTGTGTAGTGGGGAGTGTTTGAGCAAAATAAGGGATGGGGAAGTTATCGGAATATAGAATTGTTGGTAGTTGTTGCAAATTCGACTCTCCCCTCTCGTTCTCCCAAGTTTCGGACGATTTTCCCCTTCACCTATTTGTTTTTTTTCTCCTTTCTTCTCTGCTGCTCACTTTGAATTTTGCTACAATCTTGTCATCTTCCGGTGTATTAGTCATTTGATTTTCTCTGTGCGTTGAGAATTGTGAAGAGCAAAGTCATCTTCGTGTTATTTTATAACCGAACTGCTCGAAGCTTTGGGGGTAAGTCTTAAATGTTGATTTGAGTTATGTTAGAGTACGAGCTTTCAGTGTAATCGATTATAAAACTAATTATGCGTATTGTTACATTGATTTTTAGATCTGGTAATCTTAGGAGTGTTTTCACATCGCAAACAATTTAGGTGTGTACCCGAAAACATAAAAAAGGGATTCAGCGAAAGCCAAAAAAGCATTTTGTCGACGCCACATGAACATGTGGTCGTCCGTGTGATAGGCCGTGTGAGGGGACACGACCGTGTGATCGACGAGGCCAGGCCATACGCGCAAGACACGATCGTGTGATGGTCAAATAGGCCGTGTGCGGCACACGGGCTAGACTGAATTAGGTCGTGTGGGCAACACGGGCATGTGAGTCCACATGGGTAGTCCATATGGGCGTGTGGGATTCTGGGTCAGGCCGTGTGGGATTCTATGTGATCCACAAGGCCAAGGCCAATTTGGGCCGTGTGGACCCACATGGGTAAGCCATGAAACTAACAACCATAATAAAGTCCAAGTAAAATGAACATAATAAAACCAAAAATTTCGGTGTTTGAGGATGTGAAACCCGAGCCTCTCGAGACGCCATCCATTGCTAGGTCAAAGGATTACCTGGATTAAAACATATAGAATCATGAGCTAATATCTCAATGAGCAATTTGGCCCATTGCCCCAATTCATACGTTTAATATACATTAATTTTATAGTAAAATATCACATAATGCATTTGTTCCAAATGTTCATATCATATCAAATCTATACTATAGACTCCCATTTTTATTTGAGCTCAATTGAGGATCCATTTAAATTCTGTTCCCTCTTGAACCTTTTGAAGTCCACATGGTTTTGGTCTATTTGAGATCTTTAAATTATTATTATCATCACTACTATTACTATTATTAAATACTATTATTGTTATTTTTATAAATAAGAAAGATTAAAAAAACAATATATAAACATGAAAGGAAAAGAAAAAAAAGGAGGAGGCCTTTCATTGTTTTTGTTCTTAAAAAAAATAGAAGGTAAAAAAAACACAACAACTACGAGCATTCTATTTCTTTTTTTTCTTTTCTTCTATTTTTTTTTTTGCCCATAGACATGTCATGAGGGATTAGATTTTGGGTTTGGATGAAGGGGACGTCACTGGACCGTCGGTCCTCTGCCCTTAGGAGCCCCCAAAAATCCCCTCTTTTCCCTCCTCTTTCTAAAATAAATGTTTCTTTCTTCTTTTTTTTTTTTAAAAAAAAGCTTGATTATGGAAAAAGTTTTGATTTTTAAAAAAAAAGAGAGTTTAGACTTTAACAAATAAAAATATGCTTTTTTACTTATTTTAAAGGAAAGTTTAAATTTTTAAAACAATTTTTTTATTTTTTTAAACTACTTCAAAGTAAAAACTTTAATCTTTAAGAAAAATAGTATTTTTTTAAAAGGAGAAAATTTAGATTCTAAAAAATAAAAATCTATTTTTTAATCATTTTAAAGGAAATTTTAAAATTTTAAAATAAAGTTTTAATTTTTTTCAACTATTTCAAAATAAAAGCTTCAATATTTAAGAAAAATAGTTTTTTTTTAAAAAGAGAAAGTTTAGATTTTGAAAAATAAAAATTTATGTTTTTCAGTCAGTTTAAAGGAAAGTTTAAAATTTTAAAACAAATTTTTGATTTTTTTAATTATTTCGAAATAAGGTTTTGATTTTTAAGAAAAGTAATGATTTTTTTCTAAAGAAAACTTTGATGTTGTAAAAAAAAATTCTAGCCACCGTATGCGACAGCTTCACCATCGGAGACCGGAGAGCTGTTGGGCTCTCCGGTGGTGGAGTCATGGTCAATATTGAAGTTGGAAGAAAAAGAGAACGAGATTTTTTTTGAAAAATAATGAGGTTAAAATAAAATAGCAAATAGTTTTTTTTTTCATTTATAAGTGTCAAAAATAGGTAATTTATTCTCCCCTTACTTTTTAAAATTACAAAAAATACATTTTTTTGCAGTACTGCCCTCACTCTCTGGCCTATTTACACCTGTGACCCTTTTGTTTATTTAAACATTCGATTTAATTCGAAATTTCAAAATTAAAAGTAAATTAAGTGCCACATCAATTCTCTATCTTCCACATATTTTATCTTTTAGTCCTAAAATCAAGATATGCCATTTTGTTTCCTTCTTTAATAAATAATTTACACTTATATCTTCCATTTCACTTGCATTTATATGTTATATATTTAATGTTAATTATGCACTTTATTTTAATATTTTATATTCATTCACACTTGTATAATTTTTATTTATTCTTATTTCTTTTTTATTGGTTTTCTTGTCTATTTATATATATATATATATATATTTACACATTCCCCTTACATACATTTTAATATTATTTATTATATTACTTTGATTCTTTTATTGTATTATGAATAAGGTGTATTATTATTATTATTATCATCATCATCATCATGTTAAGGTCTTATTTATTTTATTTATTTAATTTTTCTTTTTATTATTGCCATTTTGAAATAGTTTTAACTTTTCATTAACTTTAGCCAATTTAATTAATTTTCCTATTTTATTACTATTCATTTTAAAAGAGGAAACTTTAGGTCATTTTTCCAACCTATAATTGTTGACATAAAGTTAGTTAAATAAGTGTTATATTTTAATGAAGCCATAAGGTTTTTTCATTTGGTGTAACACCCCAAATTTAATGTTTTTGTGGTTGTGAAAATTTTACACAAATATATGTTTGCTTCAGTAGTTAACTGTTTTGGGTGTGTATGGGAGGTCCCAAGTTCAAGCAATATCTTTGGCAAAATTTTGAAAATTTTCTGAGTAAAGCCTCACCCTTGTCCAGTAGGCTTTTATTTAATAGTTTGTAAAATGATATCAGAATGGGCCTACTAGTTGAGTGGAGTGCTAATATGTTGGAGGTTTTGTGATTGAATCCTTGCACGAGCGAATGTAGTATTTTTGCTTCGAATTTTGGTTAGAGTTGTGCTAAACTGGATTTTTGGGTAGTTGGATGTTAGTGGGGATAGTGGAGAGATTTGTGGGAGCAAATTAAGGGATTCGAGAATTAATGAAATTTTATTTTGGTTTCTTTTTTAAAATTTTCGGTTTTCCCTCCCCTCCCAAAGAAATTCTAACGTTTCATTTTTCCCTCTTCCTGTCGATTCTTCCCTTCTATTTTCTCTTCGATTTTGCTTCCTTTTTGGATGGCAATCGTACTTTCTTCCCTTTCTTTGACGTTTTGTTAAGCAATTTCGATAAGTGGATTCTTTTGAGTTGTAAATTGTGAATGCTAAGTTTCTGATTGGGGTTATTAACATTTTTCCTACAGCATATTGTGAGGATCAAGGTTCTCCTCGTATCGATTCATAATCAATTGATTCGAGGTGTTGGGGAAAGTTTCAATCATTTAATAGATGAGTATTCCATTTCGAGTTCGGCTTTAGATCATTTTTCAAGAAATTAAATCAATGTTTATTGATCAATTATAGGTTTTGGAGTGTTCAGGATTGCTTTTGCTGTGAAATCATACCAAGTGTGTACCCGAAAATGCAGAAAATGAGTTTTCGACAAAAGCTGAAAACTTCACTGTCGACGCCACACAGGCGTATGGCCACCCGTGTGGTAGGCTGTGTGTGAATGACACAGCCATGTGTTTGACGAATGCCAAGCCGTGTCATGGCCAGGAGTAGCCGTGTACGACACACGGACTAGACCAAATTGGGCTGTGTGGGCCACATGGGCGTGTGAATCCATACGAGTAATCCACACAAGTGTATCTATTTCTAGGCCAGGCCGTGTAATCCACACGGGCCAAGGCCAATCTGGGCGTGTGGGCCACGAGAGTGTGTACGCCCACATGGGCAAGCTATATGGGCGTGTGGGCCCATTTATCTGAAATGTTCCCCAGGGTTGTAAGGGACATCCAAATCGACTATGAACCTACTGTAGGATCGGTAAGGGCTACTTAGACCCTAAATTATATGATATGAATATCTCATTTATGTATAGAGCATGATAGTTATACGCATGTTTAAATACTGATCGTATGTATGACTGATTATCGTATGATAGCATGTAAGCATGTTATTCTGTATGCTTGCACTGAGCATATTTATCTGCATATGCATTTGGGGTGGGATGATTGATTATTGGAGGAAGTGTACTAAAAAGGCATTTATGCCTATTATCTGGCAGCTCAGCTGCAATTTATCTGTTATGTGTCGCATTTCAGTACAACATGATGTGTAGCGATGGGTGGGTGGTTTAAACCCCACATGGTGTGTAGGGATGGTCAGAGATGGTGCGTAGAGGCTGGGGGTAGGACTCTGATTCTATCTGACAACATTTCTTTATCTATTTCTGGCATTTGCTAAAGCTCGAATATGCATCTGTAACTGAAGTTGTAATGAGCTAAGGCCTAAATCTGCATCTGATTCTGTAATGGGCTTAGGCCCTAGACTGTATCTAATTGACACTGATACTTTATTTGTGTGCTTGTTTGTTTCTGTATGGATTACATACTAAGTTTACATAAACTCACCCCTTCTGTTTAATCTAAACAGGTAATTCCCAGACTTGACAGTTTGGTGCAGCGGAGGACTTGACGGTGACCACCTATTTGAATTGGCTTTCTATAATAGTTTTATTTAATTTATTCCACTTTTGGGGATATTTTATGTTATTTGGACTTATGGACTGTTATGCTTTGATTTTGGATATTAACTGTTTTTATGGATTTATAACTGCAACATTCAACAAAAATACGGTTTTACTAAATAAGCAAAGGTTTTCCTAAAAACAAATGATTTTTCAGAAAATAAACGATTTCTAGAAACAACGCTTTGACACACTTCTGCTACACAAAAATGTCTTACTTCTAAATGTTTAAAAAGGGATAAGAGTTTTAAAATGGAAAATAGCAATAGGGGTTAACGTACAAGACTGGTTTTTAACTTAACGACGTGGTTTAAAAACCTTATAGTGTGACACTGCCAAATTCGGCCATAACGTCTAGGTCAGTTTGGGGTTTTACATTTTATGGTATCAGAGCTAGGTTGCAAAACTCTGCTGTGAATTTTGGGTTCCAAATTTTTTATTTTAAAGAAATTATTTTCAAATGATTTGAAATATTTTGACTAAGTATGTGGTACACCGAGTCTCCGATACCGATCTTGTAAGTACTCTATATTCTGATAAACTGATTTGATACTATAGATAGCTTATTCTGAAAACAATTTAGTTAGTGTACTCTGAAACTGTAGTGAAACTGATAGAGACTGAAATTTATGAAAACAACTTTGAACTTCTGAAATTGTTTACATAAAACATCTACTAATAAACACTAAAACTGTAACTGATACATAAAATTCTTAATGTAGATAAATTTGAATAGACGATGAGTGTACAAGGTATCCGTGGACGTGGTACTCGAGGCCGAGGTAGAGGCCTAGAGGGGCTCGAGTTGAGTCATCATCTTTGGGCAATATGCCGAATTTGGACACTAGTGAGACACCGGTGTCACCTGCTATTGAGACTAGGTCTCAAGATCTCATGGCTGAGGACTACGCATTGTCCCAGGCTATGCTAAGGATATTGGAGAGGGTCGCTAAACCTAACACTATATCTGGGGACCGAGGGTCGATTAAGGAATGACTCCGGTCCAACGGAGCTAAACTATTTATATGATGAGTGGTGCATTATCTACACTGATCACAAAAGCCTCAAGTACCTCTTTACTCAGAAGGAGTTGAATCTTAGGCAACGTAGATAGATTGAGCTGCTGAAGGATTATGACTGTACCACTGAGTACCATCCTGGCAAGGCCAATGTAGTGGCTGATGCATTAAGTCGTAGGGCAATGACCGATCTAAGGGCAATGTTTGCTCACTTTAGCTTATTTGATGACGGGAGTTTGTTGGCTGAGTTACAAGTTACACTGACTTGGATTGGGCAGATTCGAGATAAACATTTGGAGGATGAGTCACTTGGGTTACGGTTTCGTTAGGTTGAGAGCGGTAGCAATTCTGATTTTGGACTGAACAGTGATGGGATACTCTGTTTCCATGGACAGATTTGTGTTTCAAATGATATTGATCTAAGGCAGTCTATTTTGAGCGAGGCGTATACTAGTCCTTATGTTATGCACCTTGGTGGGAACAAAATGTATCGTAAGCTTCGTGAGTTGCACTAGTGGCCAGGATTGAAACGTGAGGTTACTGACTTTATGGCTCGCTATCTGACATGTCAGCAGGTTAAAGTTGAGCATCAGTTAACTTCGGGTTTGCTGGAGCCGGTTAAGATTTCACTATAGAAATGGGAGAGAGTGACAATGGACTTTGTTAGTGGGTTGCCTCTAACACCTACTAAGAATGATTCTATTTGGATCATCGTGGATCGATTGACCAAGTTTGCACACTTCATCCTGGTTAGGACAGACTATTCTCTTCAGAAGTTGGCAAAACTTTACATATCTGAGATATTAAGACTGTAGAGGTGCCTGTCTCGATCATTTCTGATAAGGATCTTCGTTTCACGTCTCCGTTCTGGAAAAAGTTACACGAGGCTCTGGGTTCAAGATTGGACTTCAGTACTGCATTCCATCTTTAGACTTATGGTCAATTTGATAGGGTGATTCAGATACTGGAGGATATGTTATGGAGTTGTGTTATCAATTTTTGAGGCAGTTAGGAGTATTATCTGCTGCTAGTCGAGTTCGCCGACAATAACAACTTTCAAGCTAGTATTCAGATGGCACCTTACGAGGCTCTTTATGATCATAAGTGTCGTACTCTTTTATGTTAGACTACGTTGGTTGAATGTCAGGTTTTGGGTTCTGAGTTAGTTTCTGAGACCATGGACAAGGTCAGATTGATTCAAGATCATCTGAAAGTGGCAGCTAATAGACAAAAATCATATGCGGATCTGAAGAGGCATAAGATTGAGTACTCTGTAGGGAGACTTCGTTTTTCTCATGGTCTCGCCATGGAAAAAGGTTCTGAGGTTCGGTCGTAAGAAAAAGATAAGCCCTAGGTTTATTGGGCTGTACCAGATTCTGAAACGAGTGGAATTGGTTGCTTATCAGTTGGAGCTACCTCCAAAGTTGGATCATAGTCATGATGTGTTCCACGTCTCGATGTTGAGGCGTTACCACTCTGATCCTTCTCACATTGTCCTTATTGAGGAAATTGGGGGTAGGCCAAACTTGACCTTCGAGGAAGAGCCGGTTCAGATTCTAGATCGCTATGTTAAAGTTTTGAGGAAGAATTCCATTCCATTGGCAAAGGTTTTGTGGTGAAACCATAGCACTGAGGAGGCCATGTGGGAACCTGAGGATTCGATGCTTCAGCAGTATCCTCATCTGTTTTGATCAGGTAAATTTTGAGGCCAAAATTTTCTTTTAGGGGGTAGAGTTGTAACTCCCTAAATTTAATGTTTTTGTGGTTGTGAAAATTTGACACAAATATCTGTTTGCTTTAGTTGTTAAGTGTTCTGAGTGTGTGTAAGAGGTTCCAAGTTTGAGCCATACCTTTGGCAAAATTTTGAAATATTTTTGAGTAAAGCCTCACCCTTGTTTAGTAGGCTTTTATTTAATAGTTTGTAAAATGATATCAGAATGAGCCTACTGGTCTGGTGGTTAAGTGGAGTGATAGTATGTTGGAGGTCTTGTGTTCCAATCCCTGCACGAGCGTAGGTAGTATTTTTGCTTCGAATTTCGGCTAGAGTTGTGCTAAACTGGGTTTCTAAGTAGTTGGATGTTAGTGGTTAGTGGAGAGATTTGTGGGAGTAAATTAAGGGATTTGGGGATTAATTAAAAATTTTTTTGGTTTATTTTTGAAAATTTTCAATTTTCTCTCCCTCCCAAAGAAATTCTGACATTTCATTCCTCCCTCTTTCTGCCGATTATTCACTTTTCTTTTCTCTTCAATTTTACTTCTTTTTTGGATGGCAATCGTACCTTCTTCCCTTTCTTTGACGTTTCGTTGAGAAATTTCGGTAAGTGGATTCTTGTGGGTTGTAAATTGTGAATGTTAAGTTTCTAATTAGGGTTATTGACATTTTGGTAGCAGCATATTGTGAGGATCAAGGTTCTCCTCGTACCGATTCGTAATCAACATATTCGAGGTGTTGGGGTAAGTTTTAGTCGTTTAATAGATGAGTATTTCATTTCGGGTTCAGCTTTTGTTCATTTTTCAAGTGATTAAATCAGTGTTTATTGGTCAATTATAGGTTTTCGAGTGCTCAAGATTGCTTTTGCTGCGATATCGTACCAAGTGTGTACCTGAAAACGTAAAAAATGAGCTTTCGGTAAAGGCCGAAAACCTTACTATCGACGCTATACATGCGTATCATCGCCCATGTGGTAGGTCGTGTACGAATGACACGATTGTGTGCTTGAGAAGGCCAAGCCATGCGTTGGACATGACCGTGTGATGGCCGGGAGTGGCTGCGTGTGACACACGGGCTAGACCAAATTAGGCCATGTGGGCCACAATGGCGTGTGATTCCTTATGGGTAGTCCACATGAGCGTGTCAGTTTCTGGGCCAACTCAATTGATCCATATAGGCCAAGGCCAATCGGGCGTGTGGGCCACACGGATGTGTACGCCCACATGGGCAAGCTACATGGGCGTCTGGGCCCATTTAACTAAAACGTTCCTTAGGGTTGCACGGGTCGTCCGAATTGATTGTGAACCTACTATAGGGTCAATAAGGGCTACTTAGACCCTAAATTATATTATTTAAATATCTGATGTATGTATAGAGCATGATAGTTATACGCATGTTTTAATACTGATTTGTATGTATGACTAATAATCGTATGATAGCATGTAGGCATGTTATTTTGTATGTCTACACTGAGCATATTTATATGCATCTGTATTTGGGGTGGGATGATTGATTATTAGAAGAAGTGTACTGAAAAGGCATTTATACCTATTATTTGGCAACTCAGCTGCAATTTATCTGTTATGTGCCGCATTTCGGTACAACATGGTGTGTAGGGATAGGTGGGTGTTTTAAACCCCACATGTTGTGTAGGGATGGTTGAAGATGGTGTGTAGAGGCTGAGGGTAGGACTCTGATTCTATCTGACTATGTTTCTGTATCTGTTTCTGGCATGGGCTAAAGCTCGATTATGCATCTGTAACTAAAACTGTAATGGGCTAAGGCCATATATCTGCATCTGATTCTGTAATAGGCTTAGGCCCTAGACTGTATTTGATTGATACTGATACTCTGTTTGTGTGCTTGTTTGTTTTTGTGGGGATTACATACTAAGTTTATGTAAACTCAGCCCTTCTATTTAATCTGTATAGGTAATCCCCAGACTTGACAGTTCTGTGTAGCAGAGGACTCGACGGTGACCACCTATTTGAATTGGCTTTCTATCATAGTTTTATTTAATTTATTCCACCTAGTCCTAATTGGTTAGTGGCGACTCTATGTAGTTTAGTCCCTCTGTGTCTAGCTTTGCTTACTAGGCCTCCATACTCTTATGTAGGAAATGTTATGACACATACAATAGTGTAACATGTTAGATAACGATTTATCAAACCAAGACACATATCATAAACCTACCCCCATCAGAAGCCCAAGAAACCTACAATCAATCATTAAAATGAACTAATTACTCATCAATCATCACAAAAGTCAACTCCAAAATCTAAAGAATGAGTTCAAACACTTACTATTCACGTACAACAATCAAAATCGATGCTTACACCACTGGAGGATCTCGGTTCACTACTCCTTTGCCTAGAAAGAATGAACCAATCACACTAAGTATTAAAAATAAGTATTTCTACATAACGAAACTAATCGTTAAACTACTAAACAAAGATGAGTAGAAACGAATAACGCCAAAAGAATACCCAACAACTTACACCAATTCATCTTCAGTGTCGAAATTGAAATCAATAGTACAAAAGGAACAAGCAATGGTAGCAAGAAAACAAGATGAAAGTGTATGTAACCAAACCAAAAATGAACCAAAAGAAGGAAATTTTAAGTGGCAAAATGGCTACCAAAAAGCTAAAGAAAGGATTTTGGGCGGTTACCAAGATTAAAACAAAATAAGGGATATTTAATTTAATTAAAATCTAATTAAATCTAATATTATCTTAATCCCCATCCAAAGTCCCATATGTCGAAACTTTTAAAATTTAAATAAAATTATAATTCTCAATAAATCCCACACAAAAGAAAAAAGATCCATAATTCTCCCCAAACATGAACGTCGAAGGCACCTCACCTGTAACACGCCAAACCCAGCCAAGACCTCACACAGACACCCAAAACACTTAGCCATTGAAGCAAATACTTGCTTGTGTCAGATGTTTAGAGAAACAGAAACCAATTTAACAGGGCGCTACAACTCTACCCCCTAAAAGAATTCAACCTCAAAATTTACATGATCAGAAAAAATGAGGATACTGCTGACGCACCGAGTCCTTAGGTTCCCATGTGGCTTCCTCAATACCATGATTTTGCTACAAAACCTTCATTAATAGTATGGATTTCCTCTTCAGAACCTTAACATCTTGCTCTAGAATCTGAACCGACTCCTCCTTAAAAGTCAAGTCTGGTCTAACCTCGATCTCCTCAACAGATACAACGTGAAATGGGTCAAACCGATACTGTTTCAACATTGAGACATGACACACATCGTGGATACGGTCCAACCCTGGAGGTAGCTCCAACTGATAAGTGATCGGTCCTATACGCTTTAGAATCTGATACGGCCTAATGAACCTAAGGCTTAGCTTGCCCTTACAACCAAATCTAAGAACCTTCTTCCATGGAGAAACCTTAAGAAATACAAAGTCCCTCATAGAATACTCAATATCTCACCTTTTCATATCTGCATAAGACTTCTATCTGTCAAAAACCGCTTTCAAATGATCCTGAATCAGTCTAACCTTATCTTCGGTCTTAGAAACCAACTCAAGACCTAAAACTCGATGTTCACCCAACTCAATCCAACATAGTGGAGTACGACACTTATGCCCATACAAGGTCCTCGTAAGGTGCCATCTGGATGGTAGACTGGAAATTGTTATTGTAAGCGAACTCAGCTAGTGGCAAATAATCCTTCCCACTACCTCAGAAATCAATCACACAACTCCGAAGCATATCCTCTAGTATCTGAATCACCCTTTCAGATTGACCATCGGTCTGATGATGGAATGTAGTACTGAAGTCCAATCTCGAACCCCGAGCCTCATGCAATTTCTTCTAAAACTAAGAAGTGAAGCGAGGATATCTATCGAAATCACCGAGACAGGAACCCCATGCAGTCTTACTATATTAGAGATATACAGCCTTGCTAACTTCTGCAGAGAATAGCCCGTCCGAACCGGAATGAAATCAGTAGGCTTGGTCAATCGATCCATAATTACCCAAACAAAATCCTTCTTAGTGGGTGTCAAAGGCAACCCATTCACGAAGTCTATCATTACTCGCTCCTATTTCCATAAGGGAATCTTAACCATCTGTAACAAACCCAAAGGCAACTGGTGCTTGGCCTTAACCTGCTGGCACGTTAGACAACAAGCAACAAAATTTGTAACCTCACACTTCAAACCCGGCCACCAAAACAGTTTATGAAGATCACAATACATTTTATTACCTCTAGGATGCATAGAATAAGGGCTACTATAGGCCTCTCTCAAAATCGACTGTCTCAGATCTAAATCATTTGGCACATAAATTTGACCACTAAAACATAGTACCACATCATTATTCAGTCCAAAATCTGAAGTACTACCACTCTTAACCTAACGAAACCGCAAACTCAAAGACTCATCCCCTAATTACTTATCTCAAATTTGTTCAATCCAAGTCGGCTTGACTTGCAACTCAGCCAACAGACTCCCATCATCAAACAAACTAAGACGAGCGAACATCGCCCTCAGATCAGTCATCGCTCTACGACTTAGAGCTTTAGCCACCACATTAGCCTTATTAGGATGATACTCAATTGTGCAGTCATAATCTTTTAGTAGCTCAATCTATCGATGCTATCTAAGATTAAACTCCTTCTAGGTAAGGATATAATTGAGGCTTTTGTGATCCGTGTAGATAATATACCTTTCACCATACAGATAATGCCTCTAAATTTTCAATGTAAAGACTACTGTAGCCAACTCGAGATCATGCATTGGATAATTTCCCTCGTGTTTCTTAAGCTGGCAAGACGCATAAGCCATAACTTTTCCATCTTGCATCAATACACATCCGAACCCAACGTGCGATTCGTCATTGTAAACCATAAACTCTTTGCCAGATTCAGGCTGTACCAAAACAGGAGCTTGAGTTAGAACAGTCTTGAGCTTTTCCAAACTTGATTGTTGCACATCAGTCCAGACAAAAGGAACCCTCTTACGTAAAAGTTTAGTCAATAGAGTTGCAATCAATGAGAAACCCTCAATAAAACGCTGATAGTAACCCGCCAGACCCAGAAAACTATGGATTCCAGACACATTCTTAGGTTGTTTCCAATCAAGCACAGCCTCAATCTTTCTAGGATCGACAAGATCCCTCAGTAGAAACTACGTGCCCTAGAAAAGTCACCTCACGCAACTAGAATTCACACTTGATCAACTTAGCGTAAAGCTGTTTCTCATGGAGAATCTAAAGCACCAACCTAAGATGTTCATCATGTTCATCCTCCATTTTTAAATAAACTAGAATAATGTTGATGAAAACCACGATCAACTGATCTAGATACAGCTGAAAGACTCGGTTCATCAGATCCATGAATGCAACTAGAGCATTCATCAAACCGAAAGGCATAACTAAGAACATGTAATGTCCATAACGAGTCCTATATGCAGTCTTATGAACATTAGCTTCCTTCACCCTCAACTGAGGATAGCCAGAACGAAGATCAATCTTTGAAAATACTAAAGCCCCTCGAAACTGATCAAATAAGCCATCGATCCTCGGAAGTGGGTACTTCTTCTTCACAGCCACTTGTTCAACTGTCGATAATCAATGCACATCCTCATGGTCTCATCTTTCTTCTTAATAAATAGAGCTGGTGCTCTCCATGGAGACACACTAGGATGAATGAAACCACAATCAAAAAGTTCTTAAAGTTGAGTCTTAACCTCTATAAGCTTTTTCGGTGCCATACGGTAGGGAGCTATGGGCACTGGAACTGTACCTGGTAAAAGTCAATCCCAAACTCAACTTCTCGATTTAGAGGTAAACCTGGTAATTCCTCAGGAAAGACATCCAGAAAGTCCCTTACTATTTTGATATCCCTAATGTAGTAGCCCAAATTTGACCGGGCTTAAACAAAAGAAAGTAAATGGGCAAATAAATATTAATTTATTAAATTTCCATTAAAAGGTCCAATTACAAGGCCTAAACATTGTGGCCCAACACGGAAACATTACCTGGCAAACCCGAATACACCCAAAGCCCAAGTCTAAACCTATCGGACAGACCCTAACACCTTAACCCAGTAGCAAAGTGGCCCAATCAGGCCCAAAATGTTACACCGAGGCCCTAGGGTTTCTGCCTTTTCTCTCCTCGCGCCACAACAGGGATCTAGAAGTTTCTCCATGTCAACAGAGCCGTACCAACTCCCAAAGGTCATCAATGCACTACCAGCCGTTCCAGTCCTCGAATCAGGGCCTCATTAATGCCATGTTCGGAGACCTTTTAACGCACCGTCTCAGCCACTGATGGTGCCCTCATTGACCAGCAATCGAATCGCCATTAGTGCCCAAATCAGGCGCTAATACGATCATCACTGAGATTTTCGGGGTTACCTGCAAGAAAAGGAAACACACAGCAGATACGGGGAAAAAATGAAATGAAAGATAGCAGCAGATATGCTATAACGAGAAATAGAAAGAAATATTCGATTTCTTTCCTAAATCTGTAAAGCTCAAAGGCTATAAAGCTCTTCTAAGAGCCTTGTAAAAAGACTTACGATTTCACACACAGAGACACACGAATATTGGAGAGAACCGAAAACCAAAAACCACCAATCACTGTATACTCTCAGAAACAGGGAAATAAAAGCAGTTTTTCCGAAGGTAGTCAAATCGTTTTTTTTCTTTTTACTTGTTTGTTTGTTTTCCGTCATGCATGTGTAGATTTTAAAAAAAGAAATAATAAAGAAAAGGTAAAAAAGTTACCTAAGAATCAACGAAGGAAAAGAAGGGTTTTTAAGAACCCTAGTCACCGTGTACGGTGACCTTGGAGGCGGCGCGTTAGCGCGTGAGAACCACGAGCGCCGGAGCCCCAGGGCGAGCCAGGACGGCCTTCGGGCCAAAGCTCCAAGGGCCAAAGGGGATTTTAGAGGTTTTTTTTTTTAAACCGGGGTTCAGAAATGTTTTGGGGCTTAAGTATGGCTTATATAGCCTAAGCCAAACGACGCCGTTTTGAGGTGCCAAAGTCCACGTGTTGACCCGAAAACCCGGGGAGGATCCGTGTGTTTCTGATTAATGGGCCAATTGCCCAATTAATCCCTCCGAATTTTCTGTATTTACAATTTCATTTTATTTTATTCTAATTTGGCCCTAATATTTTATTTTTGTCTTAATTTAATCCTAATAGCCTTATTAAAGTGTATCTCAGGAACAACGTCGTTTTGGGGAAGAGGGTTTAATTACCCCGTGAGTCCCTCGTGTTTTGCGCGCGTTTCCCTTGACTACCTAAATAAATTTATTCCTTCTAATTTTGCCCCTGTAATTTTCAAAATTTTAAAATTAGTCGCATGTGATTATCTATATTATATATTTTTATAACCGTTTGTTTTAGTTTTTCTTAAACCTTATATTTTTATATTACATATTATTATTACATATTATTTATTATATATTACCCTTTTTTATATATTATTATTTTACGTAATTATTTATATATATTATTATTATTAAATGTTATATTTTTAACTTGTATCATACACTTATTTTATTAATTATAAATATTATATATATTTTATTTTATTTTCAACCTATATACTTTTATATTATATATTATATAATTATTATTTATTATATATATTATTTATTTCATATACTATTATTATTATACATTTTGAAGTTATTGTTAAGTATTATATTTTGCATTATATGTTTTTTGTTTAATTACTTTTTTTTAAATATTATTTTATTCTAAATATTTTATTTACATATATTAATTCCTTTATAGTTTTTATATTATATCATTTATATATTAAATGCTAATTTAAAATTATTAAGTGTTGTGTTTTATTAATATATATTATTATTATTATATTATTATTATTTAATGTATTATTATTGTTATTTGTATGTATATTTTTATATTAAATTGTATATCATGTATCATTTTTGTTTATAATTTATTTAAATATATGTTAAATCACTACTTTGCATGTTCATTATTTAAATATTTTATTTATTCATTTTTAATGCATGTTATATATCCTTGTATGTATGTTTTTAGATATTTGAGATTTGCCGTGATTATTATTTCTTCCATGTATGTTAACTAATATTTGACATATATATTATTCTTGTTATATTGCTTATATTTATGTTTTTTTAGCATGCTATCTTGTATGTTTTATAATGTTAATATACTCCTTCATGTATCAATTTTAAAATGATATTCCAAAGTTTCCAAAAATAAAGGCAATGCTTGGTGTTTGAAAATTTCGAGAAAAGTAGTGCCCTAACTTACTGGGTTGCAATTTTTCTCGTTGAGTTCGAATAGTCAATCACCCTTCTAAGTTTTTAAGGTTTTCAAAATATGAGTAACCATCTTGAAATTTCAAAGCGTTGTATCCTAACTTACTGGATATGATATTTTGTTGTATCAAGATAGGAATTTTCAAAAATGGTTAGCTTAGTCTCAGATGTCTTGAAAATCTTACGTCTTAACTTATTGGATGTATTATTTTGGTGCATTCGATACAAAGCGAGCCCTAATTTTCATAAATCAAAATATATTAAAGAGGATTGCATTTTAAAATTTTCAAATCTCCGACATAAAGACATTTGATAATCAATTAAGTACCAATTTTTGGGCGTTACGAGGGTGCTAACCCTTCCTCGTACGTAACTGACTCCCGAACCTGTTTTCTGATTTCTAGACCAAAACTAATGATTTTAAAACAAAATGTTTTAAAGGTGATCCAATCACACCTAAAAAGATTGGTGGCGACTCCCATTTTAGTTTTTAAAGTCGAACCCCGTTTTTTCAAAACCCATACAAATGGTTTCGACAGCTTGGCGACTCCACTAGGGACACATAAGAGAGCCAAGCCGTATAATTGATTACCCTTTATCTTAATGTCGGAAATTTAGAAAGTTTTAAAAATTCAATCCTTTTGTATTCCATGTGTTTGTGTTATTGCATATGTTATTATATTATGATGCATTGCATTTGCATGACCGTTGTGGTCACACCCTTAAGTGGGAGTGAGAAACTACGCCTTCGTGAGGTTTTCGCCTCCGTGTAGGATAGTGGATCACTTTCGGGATACGTCCGTACCTATGGTTTCGTGAGATTTTCATCTCCGTGTAGCCATAGGGAAATGTATTCCCCTGAACCGAACTCGATTTAAATGAGCCTATAATGGGTGAGAATCGAGGAATCTGCTGGTTCGGGTACCTCGAACTTTAGAACCAACCTCATATAGAAAAACCGTAAGAGCCCAGTTTAATTATACTTTAGATATTACCCTTATAGATTATCTTTGAAGTTTTGTTGATCTTATGTGATTACTGACTCTTTCGTTTCTTTTTGTTTGCATGACATGTTGCATTTAAAAGGCATCGATTCACGGTCGGTTTCTAAGTTAGGAAGCATTATTATGGAGAACGAACTTTTTGATAGAGTGGAGGCCAACGTCGATGTTCATAGATGGTCAGAGCAAACTCAGTTAGAAAGGGGAGATAGTATAGTTGTGGGATATGTGTCAGAGCTGTCAAATTACACTCGTATTAGTGTCACACAGAATAATCTTCAAGAGCTTAAAGAGATCTGGGATCAGTGGGGCAATGAGACTAAGCGGTTATTCTATGATAGTTACGGGGATTTACCTTACTTGCTTGATATTCAGGTAGATAAGCACTTGTTTCGGGCCCTTGCTCAGTTTTGGAACCCGGCATACAGTTGTTTCACTTTTGGAGAGGTAGACTTGGTACCTACTGTGGAGGAGTATACTGCCTTACTTTGGTGTCCTAAGTTTCAGGTTGATAGGATTTATTCTCAAGCTGCTTGTAGCCCAGCCTTTTGGAAGAAATTAATGGTCATTACGGGGATGAGCTAGCAGTAGGTCACGGCCAGAATTAAGGAGAAAGGAGAATGCAAGTGCATTTCTTGGGAAGCTTTGAAAGAGTTGATTCTTACACACCCCGATGAGACGAAGAAAGTGGATATTTTTGCTTTAAGTTTATATGGGTTGATGGTTTTTCCTAGAGCCTTGGGATATGTGGATGAGGCAACCACGGATCTTTTTCATAGACACAGCAAAAGGGTTACTTCTGTTCCTGTGATTTTGACGGAGACATTCAGATCTTTAGGTGCATGTAGAAGGTCTGGTGCTGGCAGATTTATAGGTTGCGCTCAGTTACTTTTGGCTTGGTTTTACAGTCACTTCTGATTGATTGATGGGATTGTTTGTCGGGTTTTCTTCGAGAACTACTCCCCGTTGAAAGATATAGTAGCCTCGGCTAGGATAGTGAACGTACCAGAAGAGAATTGCTAGCACTGCTTCGGAATCTTCAGTCAAAGGATATTAAGTAGAGGGCTCCATGGATGGCTCCTAGTGAGATACTTTATCGTTGCAGTAGTTTTGATTGGGTTCCCTTGTTGGAAATTTGGGGTGCCATTGGTTATGCTCCTCTGCTTGTATTGAGGGAACATGGATTAAGGCAGTTTGTACCAGTGACCCATGGGTTGGCCCAAAGCGAGTTTGTATATAGAGGGGCCGATTATAAGATGAAGGTTAGTGAGATTTCTAGCGCTTGGAACAAGACTTGTCGGTTGAAGTGAATGGCTATCAGCCCTGTCGCGACCCCAGAATATGTTGAGTGGAAGAGTAGAAGGATTGATGATAATGTCCCTAGGTCAAAGATGGAGGAAGCTCGACCCATGGAGGACTACTTGCGAGAGGTACCCTCGGAGCTTGAGATCATGAAGCAAGAATTTAAGAGAAAGAATATGGAACTTAAAAAGAAGATAGAAAAACTTGAGGAAGAGAGAATGCACTTAAGCCTAGATGTTGATGGGCAAAAGAAGGAAGTTGAAAGGGTGAGAAAAGAAAAAAGGAAGATAGAAGAAGACCGAGATGATTTGAAAGAGGAGTACAAGAAGGCACAGGGAACTTTGAAACGAGTTGGGTTAGGAAAGTCTACGGAACAATGGTAGAAAGAAGGTCAAGAGG
Source organism: Gossypium stocksii (assembly GCA_020496765.1). Lineage (NCBI taxonomy): Eukaryota > Viridiplantae > Streptophyta > Magnoliopsida > Malvales > Malvaceae > Gossypium > Gossypium stocksii. Next base: position 70,752,439 of record CM035622.1, read on the forward strand.
AAAAATCTAGAGCCGAGTATTGGGAGAGGAAGTTCCAAGAGATGCGATCGTAGAATTTGGCTTCGGAAAAAGAGAATCAAGGATTGAAGACTAAGGTAACTGAGCTTGGAAGATCACTCCGTTGGCACCAAAACCATGATCCTACGGTTGAGTTGAAGAAGCTGAAAGATAGGGTTGAAGATTTGGAGTTGGCATTGCATGATCGTGAACTTCGGATTGAGCAGCTCGAGGCACGAGAGGATTGTTTAAATGGAGAGCTTCATCAGGTTGAAGGTCAAGTTAGAGATAGGGACTACATCATTGGGGAGGCTATAGCTCAGATCCGTGAGGTTGCTGAATATGTGCGAGACTTAGCCATACGAGCTGATGCGTTGAGTATAATGTATGAGTCAGTGTCTGATAAGGGTCGAGAGTTAGCCCTTTTATTAGATAGAGTTAGAACTTTGGGCATTAGAGCAAAGGCGTATATGTAATCCATTTATATGTAAAGATATTCTTTTTCTAAATAAAGTTTCCTAAATGAGATTGAAGCGAGACCGATGCCTTTTTGCATTCATGCGTGTACATCTTATAGCATTTCATTGTATCATTTGTATTCAAAATTATAGGAAGATTCTAATTAGTTAAAGTCACCACATAGGTTAAGAGGAGAAAATCTGGAAATCACGCATCCCTACGGAACTCGAGCAAAAAGCAAGAACATAGATCAAAGGTTTGAATAGTTACAAAAGGACATGCAGGACCAGTTGAAAGAGCAATTGGCCAAGATGCAAAATTATATGAGGGAGCAATGATGGAGGCTCAAAGGAATATGATGGCAGAAATGGCTCAGCTGCTAAGGGCCACTGATAAGGGAAAGGCTCCCATGGCTATAACTGGTGATGAGGGCGAAGATCATCCTCCGGGTTTTACCCTACCTCATGGGCCAATGCAAACTGAGGTACCTCCTAGAAGGCCATCTGTTACTATAAGGCCTCAGCATGGACCAGTTGATGTAGGAATCCCTGTGAATTTCCCATCTGGGTCAGGATTTAATTTAGGCGATAGTCCAATCCCTCCTGATCTAGATATAGTATAGAAGGAAAGAATGGCAACCGAATCCTCAAAACAATTAGAAGATCATTTCAAGTGGCTAGAAGAGAAATTTAGGGTTTTAGAAGGTGCTGGTAATCATCATGGGATTAATGCCAAAGACTTAAGTTTGGTCCCAGACTTGGTGATTCCTCACAAATTTAAGATGCCAGAGTTCGAGAAGTACAATGGGACTACTTGTCCAGAAGCACACATTAAGATGTTCTGCAGAAAAATGACTGGGTATGTGAACAATGATCAGCTGTTGATTCATTGTTTCCAAGACAGCTTAGTGGGAGCGGCAGCCAGGTGGTACAATCAGTTGAGCCGCGCCAAAATCAGCTCTTGGAGAGACCTTGCACAAGCCTTCATACAACAGTACAACCATGTGACTGACATGACGCCAGATAGGATCACACTTCAAAACATGGAGAAAAAGCCTAATGAAAATTTTAGGCAATAGGCGCAAAGATGGAGGGAGGTGGCAATACAAGTACAACCACCATTGATAGAAAAGGAGACCACCATGTTGTTTATCAACACTTTGAAAGCACTATTCATCACTCATATGATCGGAAGTACTACGAAAAGCTTTGCGGACATAGTTATGGCAGGAGAAATGATTGAAAACACCATAAGGGGTGGCAAAATTGAGGGAGAAACAGTTAAAAGATCGGCCCCAAGAAGAAAAGATAACGAGGTGAATAACGCAAACAACTTCAACTCGAGGACAATCACAGTCGGTCAACCTAAAGCGGTCGCGGTTGAGCAACAAAGTGCTCAGAAATAAGAATCAGGCTCAAGATAAAATTTAGAAAAGATACAGTTCACCCCAATCCCTGTGACATATCGTGAGCTTTTCCAAAGTTTATATGATGCGCATGCTATTGCTCCATTTCATTTGAAACCATTACAGCCACCATACCCTAAATTGTACGATGCTAACGCTAAATACGAATACCACGCGGGGATACTGGGGCATTCAATTGAAAACTGCATTGGATTTAAGAAAGTTGTGGAGAGGCTTATCAAGATGGGGGTTGTGAAGTTCAACAATACCCCTAATACTGAAAATCTGTTACCAGATCATGGCAATCAAGGAGTGAATGCCATTGGTGAAGTTGAGAGGAAAGGGATCAAAAAAGATGTTGCTGAGGTAAGAATGCCCATGAAAACAATATTGGAAGAGATGGTGAAGAGAGGTATGTTGGCCTCTAAAAATGATCGAGAAAGAATGGGGAACTATTGTGAGTTCCATGGAGAAGTGGGTCATGAGATCCAGGATTGTGAAGAATTCAAGGCCTTGGTCCAAGGTTTTATGGATAACAAAGAACTGCATATTTTTTAAGGCAGTTCTTACGAAAAACAAATATGCGCACTGAAAAATGAACGACAAGGAACCGGCCAGCCGCGAATTATTATATCCATGCCGGGGAATAATGAAATAGGGGCACAAATGATGCCTAAAGTGGTCATTCATAAACCTACTCCTTTTTCTTACAAGGATGACAAAAGGTTGCCATGGAGCTATGACTGTAGTGTGACAATACCCGAGGATAGGGGCATAGCCAGGGTGTCTAAGGGTGTGCAAAATGAAGGTTCCCATACACGGAGTAGGAAACGCTATGATATGGGGAGCATTAGAGTAGGACCCACGCAAACGAAGGATGTCGAGGAGAGGAAAGAAGATGAAGTACCCGTCAAGGAGCCGGTAAAGGAGGAAAAGGCTAAGGAATTTCTAAAGTTTCTTAAGCACAGCGAGTATAGTGTGGTCGAGCAGTTGCGAAGGCAACCAGCTCGTATATCAGTGTTGGCCTTACTTCTGAGTTTTGAGGTGCATCGAGATGCATTATTGAAGGTGCTTAACGAAACATATGTCACACATGACATATCTGTCAACAAGCTAGACCGGTTGGTGAATAACATTAGTGCGGACAATTTCATTTACTTCAATGACAATGAAATACCGCAAGGAGGCATGGGGTCGACAAGGGCCCTGCACCTCACTACTCGATGCAAAGGATATACACTCCCGAGCGTACTTGTTGATAATGGATCAGCCTTGAACCTCCTTCCTTTATCCACGCTTAATAGATTACCCATTGACAGTTCACACATGAAGACATGTCACAACGTGGTGAGAGCCTTCGATGGAACTGAAATGAAGGTTATGGGATGAATTGACATCCCTTTGGAGATTGGGCGAAATACATATGAGGTTGATTTCTTGGTGATGGACATCAAGCCTTCCTACAATTGTTTGTTGGGGAGACCATGGATACACTCGACAGGGGCGGTGCCTTCCTCATTGCACCAAAAATTAAAGTTAGTGAATAACGAATGAATAATAACCATCAACGCCGAGGAAGACATTATAGCGGCAGTTACTAGTAAGGCCCCTTATGTTGAGGCGAATGAAGAAGCTATTGAGTGTTCTTTCCGCTCTTTAGAGATCATTAATGCAACCTTCATTTCAGAAGGAAGTGGGGTGCCAGTGCCTAAGATGTCTAGAGCCACGAGAATGGCCCTGCAAATGGTGATGGGGAAAGGAGCATTGCCAAGAGGAGGACTAGGGAAGCATTTGCAAGGGGGGATTCAAATCCCAAGGGTAATTGAAAAGAAAGACTGTTTTGGTTTAGGCTTCAAGCCAGACCATAAGCAAAGGGTGAAAGAAATTGAGAAGCGCCAAGAGAGAAGAAAGGCGCGTTTGAGTGGAAGAGAAGTGGAGTGGGAACCGATGACATTCCCTCCAATATCTAAAACCTTTGTGTCAGGGGGACTACTTGTAAAAGGAAGTCATCAGATCAATGCCATACATGAGGAAGAATTGGGGCAAGGAAACCTTGAGGGTATTCGCCCTTACGAACTGGGAAGCTCTTTGGACAATTAGACTGTGGAGGATCTTCCTGTAGTCTTTAGGAATTTTTCAGAGTAATTCTCGAAACATGTCTGTTATTCTAGAGCCTAGGAATAATGAGATTATGCTTGTGAAATAGGCTTATGATAATTTATTATTATTTCAATAAAACATAATGTTATTACCAATTTGAACGAGTATTGTCCCCTTTTATCGACCGATATTCTGTTAAACTTTTGCAATCTTTATTCTTTCATTCATGGTACATAAACAATCATTCTTAGATTCATTCATTCTTTGTATATTCTTCATACCCCTACAGGTTCCTAGATATCAATGACATGAGCACTGATACTGCAAGTCCAGATTTCTTTTATGAGCAAGACTTGTGTTTAGAGGAACCTCAGGATTTTGAAGATGATTCAGACTGTGATGTGTCTCCAGATCTTTTAAGAATGGTGAAACAGGAGGATAAACAAATTATGCCCCGTGAGAAAGAGGCAATAGAGAATGTAGCCCTAGAGGAGGGGAAGGAGGTGAAAATTGGAACTCTGATTGCCAAGGACACAAGGTAGGGTCTGATTGAGTTACTTCGAGAATTTAAGGATATTTTCGCATGGTCATATCAGGATATGCCGAGGTTGAGCACGGACATTATAGTACATCGTCTACCAATAAGACAGGATTGTAAACCAGTCCAGCAGAAGTTGCGAAGAATGAGACCAGATATTGTGCTGAAAATAAAAGATGAGGTTAAGAAACAGTTCGAGGCTGGATTCTTGCAGGAAGTTAAGTACTTTGAATGGGTAGCTAATATTGTGCCAGTACCCAAGAAGGATGGGAAGGTACGAATGTGTGTTGACTACAGAGATCTAAACAAAGCTAGCCCAAAAGATAACTTTCCCCTACCACACATCGACACTTTGGTGGACAATACAGCGGGATATTCTTTGTTCTCCTTCATGGATGACTTCTCAGGATATAATCAGATAAGAATGCATCCAAAGGACATGGACAAAACTACCTTCATAACCTTATGGGGCACCTTCTGCTACAAAGTAATGCTGTTTGGATTAAAGAACGCAGGGGCAACTTACCAGCGGGCCATGGTGAACTTATTTCATGACATGATACATAGGGATATTGAAGTATATATTGATGACATGATCGCTAAGTCCCGAACGGAGAAAGAGCATATTGAAGTCTTGAGGAGACTATTCTTAAGGTTAAGGAAGTTCCAGTTGAAGCTCAATCCGGCAAAGTGCACCTTCGGAGCTAGGTCGGGAAAACTATTAGGTTTTGTGGTCAGCAAAAAAGGAATAGAAGTTGACTCGAACAAAGTCAAGGCCATTCGAGAATTACCTCCACCACAAACTCAGAAAGAAGTTCGAGGATTCCTAGGAAGATTGAATTACATCGCTCGATTTATTTCACAACTAACCGAGAAATGTGATCCTATTTTCTGCCTCCTTAGAAAGCACAATCAAGGTACTTGGGCTGAGGAATGCTTTCGAAAGGGTCAAGCAGTATTTGTTGAATGCTCCGGTATTATCTCCACCTAGCCCAGATAGGCCATTAATATTGTACTTATCAGTGTTCAGCAATTCTATGGGGTGTGTGCTGGGTCAGCATGACGAGTCAAGAAGAAAGGAAAGGGCAATTTATTATCTCAGCAAGAAATTCACTGACTATGAGATGAGATATTCGCCAATTGAAAAGTTGTGTTGTGCGCTAATTTGGACAATGCAGAGGCTAAGACAGTACATGCTATACCATACCACTTGGCTTATTTCAAAGCTAGATCCATTAAAATACATGATGGAGTCGACAGCTTTAAATGGGAGAATGGCGAGGTGGCAAATATTACTTTCAGAGTTCGATATAGTTTATGTAAGTCAGAAGGCTATAAAAAGAAGTGCGATAGCAGAATTTTTAGCCAATAGGGCTCTGGAGGACTATGAGCCATTGAACTTTGATTTTCCAAACGAGGAGTTAATGTGTATAGCAGCAACCGAAGGTTCACCCTGTAGGCTTAATTTCGATGGGGCATCTAATGCGATTGGAAATGGAATTGGGGCAGTATTGGTATCCCCAAATGGCAATCATTATCCATTCACATACAAGTTAGATTTTGATTGCACAAACAATATGGCTGAGTATGAAGCGTGCATCATGGGACTTCGAACAGCTATAGAGCGGGGAATAAAAACCTTGGAAGTGCATGGAGACTCTGCACTGGTAATCTACCAACTTAGGGGAGAATGGGAGACAAGGGACCCTAAATTACTCAATTATCGGAAGATAGTCTTGGGATTACTGGAGGACTTTGAGGATATCACCTTTAATTATCTCCCACAAAATGAGAACCAAATGGCAGATGCTTTGGCCACCTTAGCCTCAATGATTAGGACAAATAAAGAGGAGGAGATGAGATCAATTCAAATGAGTGTCTATGAAGTTCCTGCTCAGTGTTACAACATCGAGGAAGAGGAAAAGGACGATAACCTGTGGTATCAGGATATATTACGGTATGTAAGAGATCATAAATACCCTGAACAAGCCAATGAAAATGATAAACGAACTTTAAGGAGATTAGCATGTGACTACGTCTTAGACGGGGATATCCTGTACAAGAGAAGGAAAGACCAAGTACTTTTGAGATGTGTTGATGCTATGGAAGCCAAGCTAATTTTAGAAGAAGTTCATGAAGGTGTATGTAGGACGCATGCGAATGGTTTCACAATGGCAAAACAGATCATGAGGTTTGGCTACTATTGGGCCACTATGGAAGGGGACTGTATCAACTATGCCAAGAAATGCCACAAATGTCAGATTTATGGGGACAAAATTCATGTGCCACCTGCACCTTTGCATGTTATGACTTCTCCATGGCCTTTTTCCATGTGGGGCATGGATGTCATTGGGCCGATATTACCGAAAGCTTCAAATGGACATCGGTTTATCTTTGTTGTCATTTACTACTTCACAAAATGGGTAGAGGCCACTTCTTATGCGAATGTTACTAAGTCAGCTGTAAGTCGATTCTTGAAGAAGGAAATCATCTGTCGGTACGGAATGCCTGAGAAGATCATATCTGACAACGCATTGAACTTGAACAATAAAACTATAGCAGAGGTTTGCGAACAGTTCAAGATCAAACATCATAGTTCTTCTCCCTATCACCCAAAGATGAATGGGGCAGTAGAACCTGCCAACAAGAACATTAAGAAAATAGTGGGAAAAATGACGGAGACTTATAGAGATTGGCATGAGAAATTACCGTTTGCACTCCTGGCTTATAGAACATCTGTCAGAACCTCTACTGGGGCAACCTTATTCTCATTAGTTTATGGGATGGAAGCAGTGTTACCTATTGAAGTAGAAATACCTTCCCTGCGAATCTTGACGGAGGTAAAATTAGACGAAGCTGAATGGGTTCAATCCCGATATGATCAGTTGAACTTGATTAAGGGAAAGAGGCTAAGAGCCATTCGACATGGTCAGATGTATCAGAAGCGAATGATGCGAGCTTACGATAAGAAAATTCGACCAAGAGAGTTTCACGAGGGAGACCTTGTACTGAAAAAGATTCTTCCTATTCAAAAGGACTTTAGGGGGAAATGGATGCCGAATTGGGAAGGGCTGTATGTTGTGAAAAAGGCTTTTTCTGGTGGTGTATTGATCTTAACAGAAATGGATGGGAAAAGCTTACCCAATCCAGTGAACTCAGACTCAGTTAAAAAGTACTTTGTCTAAAAGGGAACAGAATCCAAGGTGAAAACCCGCAAAGGGCGCCTTGAGATTTAAAAAAAAAAATGGAAAGGCTAAGGTGAAAACCTGCAAAGGGCGCCTTATGACCAAAGGGGTTTTGAGTTGAAAACCCGAAAGGGCGACTCAAATTTTGGAGCATTCGGTGATCTGGCCCAGCAAAGAATAAAGTACGTTGCATACTAGGGCATCAACAAAGTACTTTGAATCTTCTAAACACATGTCTTCATGAAGTTGGTGTACAAGCGCTCAAGCGGCAATATCTAGGGCATCTAACCTTGTGCCTATTGGCTATCTTTAAATTCTTTTTCTTCTTAAAGATAGGCTATCAGATTAATTTCCTTTGTATCTTTTCTATGATAATTCATTCAAATACAATTGATCTTAAAGATTTATTCATCTTCCATTGCTCTTTAAGTATGTTTCATTGAAATAATGATAGATGAACTAAATACTGTTACAAATAAAGTTTTGCGCATTACTCTGGCATTTCTAGATATACAAGAAACCAAAACAAGTCAATTGTTCAAGAAATTCACATAGGGGTAGAAAGAGCTCGAGAAGTTTCTTTCCTCCAATCCAAAAGGATAATTAGACAAAACCAGTGATTCAATTCTAAGGAAAGATTATCTTACAACCATCCTCAGTAGATCGTAGCATTTGGCGAATGGTATAGGCCAACAGACCGAGCAGGAACAATACGAAGAGAAAAGATGAGTGTTGATGTCTAGGATAGGGGTCATATTCATAACATTTTGCATCATGTTAGGAACCTTTGACTCACTTTGATCATAGCATCCTAATCATCAAGCATAATCATATACGCATTCTACAGGTTCTGTAGATCAAAGACGACGTGCCTTAATCCCTTAAGCAGTAGGGTAACAGGCCACAACATAGCAGATCTGGCATTCAGATGTTTATACTGAAGCAGATCCAAGATGGTTTGGCACCCTAGTTTTTACAAGGAGCAAATTGAAGACATAGCTGATTTGGCTTTTGCGTGCTTACGCTGAAGCAAATCTAAGATGATTTGGCATCTCTGTATTGGTGGAGAGCAAATCGAAGTTTGGCGTCTCTATATTCGGTAGAGGGCAGACACATAGCAAATCTGGCATTCAGATGTTTATACTGAAGCAGATCCAAGATGGTTTGGCACCCTTGTTTTTAGCAAGGAGCAAATCGAAGACATAGCTGATTTGGCTTTCACGTGCTTACGTTGAAGCAGATTTAAGATGATTTGGCATCTCTGTATTGTCAAAGAACAAATCGAGAAAAGCAGATTCAGAGAGCCGATCGAAGATATCAACACGACCGTTTGCAAGAAACAGATTGAAGACCATAACGGGATAAGACCGGGCAAATTTGGTCTTTTTATAAATCTTTGCTCAATTCCCGTTACACAACAATGAGCAAAGAGGGGCAGCTGTAGTAGCCCAAATTTGACCGGGCTTAAACAAAAGAAAGTAAATGGGCAAATAAATATTAATTTATTAAATGTCCATTAAAAGGTCCAATTACAAGGCCTAAACATTGTGGCCCAACACAGAAACATTACTTGGCAAACCCGAATACACCCGAAGCCCAAGTCTAAACCTATCAGACAGACCCTAACACCTTAACCCAGTAGCAAAGTGGCCCAATCAGGCCCAAAGTGTTACACCGAGGCCCTAGGGTTTCTACCTTTTCTCTCCTCGCGCCGCAACAGGGATCTAGAAGTTTCTCCACGTCAGTAGAGCCGTACCAACTCCCAAAGGTCATCAATGCACTGCCAGCCGTTCCAGTCCTCGAATCAGGGCCTCATTAATGCCATGTCCGGAGACCTTTCAACGCACCGTCTCAGCCACTGATGGTGCCCCCATCGACCAGCAATCGAACCGCCATTAGTGCCCAAATCAGGCGCCAATACGATCATCACTGAGATTTTCGGGGTTACCTACAAGAAAAGGAAACACACAGCAGATACGGGGAAAAAAGGAAATGAAAGATAGCAGCAGATATGCTATAACAAGAAATAGAAAGAAATATTCGATTTCTTTCCTAAATCTGTAAAGCTCAAAGGCTATAAAGCTCTTCTAAGAGCCTTGTAAAAAGACTTACGATTTCACACACAGAGACACACGAATATTGGAGAGAACCGAAAACCAAAAAACACCAATCACTGTATACTCTCAGAAATAGGGAAATAAAAGCAGTTTTTCCGAAGGTAGTCAAATCGTTTTTTTTCTTTTTACTTGTTTGTTTGTTTTCCGTCATGCATGTGTAGATTTTAAAAAATAATAATAAAGAAAAGGTAAAGAAGTTACCTAAGAATCAACGAATGAAAAGAAGGGTTTTTAAGAACCCTAGTCACCGTGTACGGTGACCTTAGAGGCGGCGCGTTAGCGCGTGAGAACCACGAGCGCTGGAGCCCCAGGGCGAGCCAGGACGGCCTTCGGGCCAGAGCTTCGAGGGCCAAAGGGGATTTTAGAGGTTTTTTTTAGTTTTTTTTAAAACCGGGGTTCGGAAATGTTTTGGGGCTTAAGTATGGCTTATATAGCCTAAGCCAAACGGTGCCGTTTTGAGGTGCCAAAGTCCGCGTGTTGACCCTAAAACCCAGGGAGGATCCGCGTGTTTCTGATTAATGGGCCAATTGCCCAATTAATCCCTCCGAATTTTCTGTATTTACAATTTCATTTTATTTTATTCTAATTTGGCCCTAATATTTTATTTTTGTCTTAATTTAATCCTAATAGCCTTATTAAAGTGTATATCAAGAACGACGTCGTTTTGGGGAAGAGGGTTTAATTACCCCGTGAGTCCCTCGTGTTTTGCGCGCGTTTCCCTTGAGTACCTAAATAAATTTATTCCTTCTAATTTTGCCCCTGTAATTTTCAAAATTTTAAAATTAGTCGCATGTGATTATCTATATTTTATATTTTTATAACTGTTTGTTTTAGTTTTTCTTAAACCTTATATTTTTATATTACATATTATTATTACATATTATTTATTATATATTACCCTTTTTTATATATTATTATTTTACGTACTTATTTATATATATTATTATTATTAAATGTCATATTTTTAACTTGTATCATACACTTATTTTATTAAATATAAATATTATATATATTATTCTATTTTCAACCTATATACTTTTATATTATATATTATATAATTATTATTTATTATATATATTATTTATTTCATATACTATTATTATTATACATTTTGAAGTTATTGTTAAGTATTATATTTTGCATTATATGTTTTTTGTTTAATTACTTTTTTTTAAAATATTATTTTATTCTAAATATTTTATTTACATATATTAATTCCTTTATAGTTTTTATATTATATCATTTATATATTAAATGCTAATTTAAAATTATTAAGTGTTGTGTTTTTATTAATATATATTATTATTATATTATTATTATTATTTAATGTATTATTATTGTTATTTGTATGTATATTTTTATATTAAATTGTATATCATGTATCATTTTTGTTTATAATTTATTTAAATATATGTTAAATCACTACTTTGCATGTTCATTATTTAAATATTTTATTTATTCATTTTTAATGCATGTTATATATCCTTGTATGTATGTTTTTAGATATTTGAGATTTGCCGTGATTATTATTTCTTCCATGTATGTTAACTAATATTTGACATATATATTGTTCTTGTTATATTGCTTATATTTATGTTTTTTTAGCATGTTATCTTGTATGTTTTATAATGTTAATATACTCCTTCATGTATCAATTTTAAAATGATATTCCAAAGTTTCCAAAAATAATTTCGAGAAAAGTAGTGCCCTAACTTACTGGGTTGCAATTTTTCTCGTTGAGTTCGAATAGTCAATCACCCTTCTAAGTTTTTAAGGTTTTCAAAATACGAGTAACTATCTTGAAATTTCAAAGCGTTGTATCCTAACTTACGAGATATGATATTTTGTTGTATCAAGATAGGAATTTTCAAAAATGGTTAGCTTAGTCTCAGATGTCTTGAAAATCTTACGTCCTAACTTATTGGATGTATTATTTTGATGCATTCGATACAAAGCGAGCCCTAATTTTCATAAATCAAAATATTTTAAAGAGGATTGCATTTTAAAATTTTCAAATCTCCGACATAAAGACATTTGATAATCAATTAGGTACCAATTTTTGGGCATTACGAGGGTGCTAACCATTCCTCGTACGTAACTGACTCCCGAACTCGTTTTCTGATTTCGTAGACCAAAACTAATGATTTTAAAACAAATTGTTTTAAAGGTGATCCAATCACACCTAAAAAGATTGGTGGCGACTCCCATTTTAGTTTTTAAAGTCGAACCCCGTTTTTCCAAAACCCATAAAAATGGTTTCGACACCTAATAGAAGAGTTCTTAGAAACGAAAGCACTGACATAAGCCAAATACGTCTCACATCCTTTTCGAACCAATTTCTCAGCAATAAACATGGAGATCACATTAGACAGATAATCTCGATGCTCATTGATTACAACCACCTCATTATCATCCTCAGTTCTCAGAACAACCCTCTTAGTCGTGCAATCTAAACAAACCGGTGCTTAACCAACCAATCCATACCCAATATCAAATCAAACTCCCCAAACGGAAGCTCCATCAGATCCACAAAAAATACAACCCCTTGCACCTCTAACGGAACATCCCTATAGAGTTTACTAAGTCAAACAGATTGTCCCAACGGACTTAGTACAATGATCTCACTAGAAGTGCTCTCAACTGATATCCCTAAGTTTTCATATACAGAACTAGCTATATAAGAGTAAGTAGACCCTATGTCTATCAAAGTAGTGTAAGGTACATTGATAAACCGTAAATTATACATATTTTTACCTCATGCTTAGCCTAATTTCTAGATGAATTATCATTGAATTTGTGGAATTTGGTGCTCCTAATCCTTTAATTTCATGTTTTATACTTAGGTGAGCATAAGGAAGAGAAAAGAGCAAGGAATGGGCCAAAAAGGGACAAATTAGACCCAAATCAATAATCAACACAGCTTGGAAGTTCGTCACACGGGCGTGGCACATGGTCGTGCCACATTAACAGGCTCGAACACAGCCTGGAAGTCGACTCACATGGGCGTGGTACACGGGCATTTCCCTGTCGTGATGAAGTTTAATTTCACTTGAAAAAGGCTACTTAAGGGCTAAGAAAGACATTCTAAACTCTATATAAAGACCCTAGGAGGAAATTACAAGGACACACATTATTCCCGCCAAGACGGGGAGTTAAAGGTAGGAAATTACTCGAAGGAAAGCTGATTGATCCATCTTAGAAGCCAGGATCTACATCAAGACAGAGGATCTCCCTTCTATCCTTTCAGGAGTTTTGGGTTTTCTTATGTTTTGTTATTTTATTTATTCTGAGATGTTTCTTTTCACATTTATGAACTAAAACCCCAAATATCTAAGGGGGATGAAACCTAAGACAGATCTTGTTATTGTTATCTGAACTGTGTGATAATTATTTGATTTGTTCTTAATTATGTTTTTAATTCTTAAATTGATATTTTTAGGATATTGATTTATGTCGAATGTGCTTATGTAGAGGAGCAAAAGTCACTGCATAGGAGTAGATCCAACATGATTAAGCGGAGTTGATCTCAATCCTAGACATAAGACGACGAAAATCTACCAGATTAAAGTCAAATCTAATATGGGAAGCCATAGAACGAGTTAATGCAAGACTAGGGGTTTTAATTAGAAAGAGATTTCAATTAATCAACCTAGGATTAGTTGTTCTTATCCTCGACGAAGGTATTAACATAATTTAGGGATCTCTACGGATCAAATCAAATGAAGAAGTCATCTGGTACAGAGTTAGATAACAAGTGAAGTCTAGGTGGATTCTTCATTAGGTATTGTCCTCATCAATTAGTTTTTCCCATAAACAATCTCCCAATTTATTCTTTGTCGCTTCTTTAGTTTAGTTTAGAATAGTTTACAACGAAACCCCTTTTATTTCTTAGGCTAGATAATAGGAAGGAAGTTATTACTAGTACTTTTGGTTCCTTAAATTTGATATTCCTGTCTTGCCACTAGCTATACTACTATTCGACATGTGCGCTTGCCTTTTTATCGTGATAATAGTTAGTTTCCAGGTACGATCAATTTTATTATTTCATCACAATCATGAGATCAAGTTTTTGGCGCCGTTACCAGGGAACTGAAATATTAGGAACACTCAATTCCTATTAATTTAGCCATTTTTTATTTTTATTGCAATTTAATTCCTATTTTTATTTTAGGTTTATTTACTAAAATTTTCTTTTTCTTTTTCCCTTCTAGGTGCCTCTAGTTTATGACTAGAAGAAACCCAGTAGGACCATTATTGTTTAACGACGACTTAGAAGCTATAGTCCGTCAAACTCGCAAAGAGATAAGAAGAAGCTTGCAATATCCAGAACAAAGTCAAGAAGAAGAACCTGAACCTACTAAAGAGATGGAGGCAAATCACGATAATCAGCTACCTCCTGAAGTAGCCGTAAATACTGTTGAGCAAAATCCTGCTCCGCGTACTATGTATGATTATGCTAAACCTAATTTAGCAGGCACTGAATCTAGCATTGTTAGGCCTACTATTGCTACAAATAATTTTGAGCTGAAACCTAACACTATTCAGATGATACAACAGTTTGTTTAGTTTGATGGTTTGCAGGATGAGGATCCTAACGCTCATTTAACTAATTTCTTGGAATTCTGCGACACATTTAAAATAAACGTCGTTTCTGATGATGCCATTCATCTTCAGTTATTCCCATTCTTCTTGAAGAATAAAGCTAAACAATGGTTAAATTCTTTACTACGAAGGTCTATCACTACATGGAAACAAATGACAGAAAAATTTTACTCAAATATTTTTTGCCGGTTAAAACGGCTAAATTAAGGAATGATATCTCTTCTTTTGTGCAGATGGATTTAGAAACACTTTACGATGCTTCAGAGAGATACAAGGACTTATTGCCCTCACCATGGGCTACCTCTGTGGTTACAAGTTCAAACCTTTCACGACGGTTTGAATCCTTCGACGAGACAAATGATCGACGCAGCCATCGGTGGAACAATCAACAATAAAACACCAGAAGTAGCTTACGAGTTTATAGAAGAGATGTCACTGAATAACTATCAGTGACAAGTCATGAGAACAAAGCCGCAGAAAGCTGCCAGAGTTATTAATATTGATGCAGTCACTATGCTTTCTAATTAGGTAGAACTCCTTAATAAAAAGATTGATAATTTTGTTGGTTCTACGCAGGTACACCCAGTGATGCAGTGTGACTCAATTCAAGGAAACATGTACAATCCCGATTACTCCTCCTATGGACATGGCATAGAAACTGAGCAAGCCAACTATATGGGTAATAATTCTAGATCCCAAAATAACCCTTATAGTAACACTTACAATGCAGGTTGGAGGAACCACCCAAATTTCTCATGGGGAGGACAAGGAAATCAAAGGTAACCACCTCCTCCGAGATTTCAACAACCACCGTTCCAATAAGAGAAAAAGACGAACCTTGAAGAGATGCTCACAAAATCACCGTGTCAGAAACCTGTTTCCAGAACATCAAAACGATACTGAAGAACCAGCAAGCATCCATTCAAGGACTCGAAACTCAAATAGGCCAGGTCACTAAGCTAATTTCTGAAAGACCACAAGGTGGGTTACCAAGCAACACAGAGACTAACCCTAAGGAGCAACTTAATGCCGTGGATACAATAGATGAGGAAGGGTTAGCCAAAACAAACCCAGAGCCGTATAAGGAGACTATGGTAAGTAAAGGTAAAGATGAGGTAAGTTCCAAAGAAGCAATTGTCAAAGAGTATAACTCGTATCCCATACCCAAATGCGCTAAGGAAAGACCGTACAGATGAACAATTCGGTAAATTCCTTAAACTTTTAAAGAAATTACACATTAACTTACTGTTTATTGAAGCTCTTTCACAGATGGCAAACGCCGTTAAATTTTTAGAAGAGCTACTGACGAATAAACGAAAGTTAGATGAGACATCTCATGTGGAACTAAATGCAGTGTGCTCAGCTATTTTACAGAATAAGCTAAAAGATCTAGGCAGTTTTACAATTCCTTGTTTCCTTGGTAGTTTAGACGTCAAAAATGCTTTAGCTGATTTAGGGGCTAGTATTAATGTAATGCCTTATAAATTGTTTAAACAACTAGGTCTTGGGAAACCTAAACAAACTAAGATGAGCATCCAATTGGCTGATAAAACCATTAGATTTCCAAAAGGCATAATTGAAGATGTGCTTGTCAAAATTGATAAATTTATATTCTCAGTCGACTTTGTTGTTTTAGACATTGATGAGGATAGAAATGTACCCTTAATTCTAGGGCAACCCTTTTTAGCAACTGCTAGAACCATAATTGATGTAGGTATAGGCGAGCTTACACTTCGTGTAGGTGATGTCAAAGTTACTTTGCAAGCCAGAAACTCGATTAAAATTGTTAATGATAAAAATACTGTTTCGAGTCCTTGTAATAAGAATGATCTCACCATCCAACCTTCTTCATAGGATACACTTCACATAAGGGCGACCTAATCACAGACGAGTCCATCTAAGGGAAACGTACATGAAAAACGAATGCTCCAAATTGAGGAACTAGATGAGTGGCTGAACTATCAACAAGAAAAGCCCAAAATACCCAGAGCATCACCAAGATGACCCTAAGGTAAAAACGAATCAATCTAAGGTAGGGGATAAGGTACTCTTAGAGGAGGAAGATCCTCGAATTTCGAATACAAAACTTCATACGAGTGACACACCTCCATTCACGGTAATAAGAATCTTTCCCTATGGTACAGTCAAAATAACACATAAGACACTCGGCACTTTCAAGGTAAATCATACTCGACTCAAACCTTATGTTGATAATAAAATTGAAAGCAGGATAGAAGAGTTTCAACTCTTTAAACCACTGTGACCATGAAAGCTTGAGGAAAGTCGAGCTTAGACTATAAACAAGCGCTTCTCGAGAGGTAACCCAAGCACTGACATAGTAAATTCTTTTATTTAAGCTCTCTAATACATTAACTAACCCTTTGAATGCAGGTTTTTCAAACCGCACGGCCATGCCCACGGGCGTGCCTAAGGTCGTGTGAACACCATGAACAAAGACACAGCTGTGCGATATGGCCGTGTATGAGTAGGGTAACATTTCCCCAACACACGAGCTACGACAACTAACCACGGCCGTGCGAGGTGGCCGTGGCCAATCCTGACAAATCAACACGAGTGTGCGATACACTCGTTTCCTCAGACGGTGGCCAATCCTTTTAATTCAACATTGGCGTGCGACACGCCCTGTACCAAGGCCGTGGTCGAACCTAGCATTTCATACACTGATGTGTGACCCCATACACGGTCATGGGAGAAACAAACATCGAAGGACACGGCCGTGCGACATGGCCGTGTGCCCCAACATGCCCTAGGAACACGGGCGTGTGCCATGAATCAGGCGTGCCAAAATCCCCAAATTTTGAACCACATAGGCTGAGCCCGATTCACACGGGTGTGTGACACGCCCGTGTGCCATAATTTCTATAAAAACATCCCACTATTCATCTTCTTCTCCACTTAAACCCTTAAATTTTCTCCCACCACCGTTCATACCAGTCCCTCCTAGTGTTGACACAGGACTGACCCTCTACAATACCGACTGTCCCAGGATACTGAGCAGGAGGACCCAACGGACATTCCTGATGATGTCCCACTACAGAAGGAGGCACCGACTAAGCCACCACCTACTCGCCGCCTAGTTCATGCGACAGCTTTAGGTTACGTCACTTCTGAGCAGTTCGTCCAATTCCAGCAACAATGGTTTCAGCGACTCGATCACATTTATGCAACCTTAGCTCAGATTTGTCAGCATCTTCATCTCGTGCCACCATCCCCACCTCGTGGACCATCTGAGGATTAGAACTTCTTATTCCTCTTATCTTCTTTTTTATTTGCTTTCTTGATCTTTATTTTTACCTTCTCTTACACTTTATTTTTCTTTAGGATCTTTATACTTTTCTTTATCTTTATTTCGATCTTTATGTCTATTGAATATTTTATTTTAAATTTCAATTTTATTTTTATATCGTCTATTTCCTAACAAGCAAATTATGCTTAACCTAAATCCCTAAACACTTATTTATGCTATCGCAGTTTCAAAGGAGCTTTACAGCTCAAATCCATATCTAATGGGAAAACACTGCCACGACTACCATGTCCTGCTCGACCACAAAATCTAGCCACCATAACACTAATCTTTGGCACAAAAATTATGGATAAACATACTTCCCTACAAATCTTCACAACCAGCTCAAGGAATTCATCCAATATTCAGGGAGTACATTGAGGGTAATGTACATCTTAAGTGTGGGGGGGAACTCACTTTCATTCTTTGTATTATCTTTGAAACTCCTGAAAATTTTTGCCACTAAATTTTTACATTTTTCTCAAATTTTGAATTCTCACTTTTACTCTCTGCATTATTCTCAATCCCCTATGAAGATGAATTCTAATTGATTTATGATTTTTATTGATATGTTGAGAATTAAGACATAGGTACTTATGCTTTGATTATTCAAACTTTAAGACATTAGGGAATCAAACATGATAAGTTGAAATTTTTGACAATTTACAATTTTTCTAGGTTGTTTTCCCCGATTTTAAGTGTTATCTTGAGATTTGAAATTCACCGGATTGACATCAAAAGCCATAATTCTGGTAAGACTTTTGAGCCTTTTGAGCATACATCCTTTCATGCTCACTTTTATTGTTGCTTTGAGTGAGTCAATACTGATTTGTTATTCCAGAACTTGCTTCGATTATACATGTCGAGACCACATCATTGATTTGATATACCGAAATAATAAAGGCACCTAGGTTTAACCTACTTACTCCATAAAAGCCTACCTCCATAAATTAACCCCTAGTCAACCCCATTGAGCCTAACAACCCATTCATTGACTTACCTTTAATATTAACCTATAACCCATTTTTTGTTGAATTACCTTCAATTATTTTGATCCCTATTTTTGTCGAGATTTGAGTTGAATTATTGTCTAGCTTTGTTCTCTTTTTTAGTTTGTAAAGTTCATAAATATTCAATTTATTTGCTATTTGATTTGTTTTTAAAAAAAGTGTATATACATTTAATTCAGTTATAATTCATATTTCAGTTGTAATTCAATATTTTTGCATATTTCTATTATAAGCTTCTGAATCCAAAACGATGTCATCAAAAAGGCTTCATTCTAGGAATATGTTTCAGTGGTGGAGATTTGATTTTTCTGCAAGCTTATGGTAATAACTTTTCAGGTTGACTAATGAGTGCCAAATTTTTGAACCCTAAACACTTCAAGTGGATAGAGTGAATCTTTAGTGAGGATGTTAACTCTTGTCGATTTTGAGTTCAAGGTAACTACTTAGGAGAAGGGAGAAAACCTATGTTTCTGTGATAAGATTCTCGACTTAGAGTGTAACACCCCAAACCCGACCCAGACGTTACGGCCAAGTCTGGTGTGTCACATTGAAGTGTTTTTCAAAAACCATGTTTTCATTGAAAACCCTTCTTAGTGTTTAGAAACCTCGTGTATAAAACCTCAACTTTGTATTTGTTTATTCTTTTTAAAACGTGGTTCATTGAAATAATCATTCCCTTTTTAAACCTTGTTAAAAACTTTGTAAAACTTTATGGAAAATTGTGAAAGCTTGTAAACCTTTGTAGTTTGCAAAAACATGTTATTTTGAAAACAGTTTAAGTATCGGAAAATTAGATCTTCTTTGTTATGGCTTAAAGTGAATGGTAGCTGTGCACCAGGTAGGATTCCAAAAAAGAGGAGGTGAGTCGAATAGACTGCTTAAGTACCAAGCTCTTCTTGGATCCACTCCAAGACATGCACATGACTATTGCCACACTTTAAGTATTTATTATATTTATTTATGAAAACATTTATGTTGCGGAAGCTTTACTCTGTTATCGTGATATTTTGAAAACAAGTAATTTTATAAAACGCGCCTTAGAGCTAACCGATTTCAAAATGATTTAAACAATATCCTACTTATAGCTCAAAACAATATAAATAAGTAAAGAATTAAAAACCCCAAAATAAAAATAATTAGAGCGGCCTTATTACAAACCCAAAATTAGAATAATTAAAAATAAATTGGAATAAATAACTTAATAAAACTAGTAGTCCAGTCCATGTGGCCACTCTAAATCCCTCCAGCTCTAAGTCCACTACTTAAGGCTCACCTACATCGATAAAAGAAAAGAGGTGAGTTTGGAAAACTCAGTGTGTGCAGAAAGCCCATCCAAAGCCCAAGTCAGTTCAAGCCCACTGGCCTAAGCGCTATCCAGTCACAATATCAACTGGACCGAAGCCCTATTCAGATACAGTACAGATAACAGTACGGCCCATAGGCCTATTACAGAAACAAAGCAGATATATCATGTATGCAGAAAACCAACCCATATCCATCCATATACACCCCCATACCAACCTTACACCATGAGGGGAGACTACTCGACCTACCCATCCGCTACACACCACAGAATTTGCAGCGAGGCTGCCAGAACAGATATTGTGACAGAGTCACCAGATACAGATATTGTAGCGAGGCCACCAGAACAGATATATGTGGCAAGGCCACCCAAACAGATATATGTGGCGAGGCCACCCTAACGCTTCCTCCATCAATATAACCCATAACCCATGCAACAGATATACATGTTATGACATATAACATACAGAATCCCATGCATCAGATATA
The DNA here is from genome assembly GCA_020496765.1 of Gossypium stocksii. Lineage (NCBI taxonomy): Eukaryota > Viridiplantae > Streptophyta > Magnoliopsida > Malvales > Malvaceae > Gossypium > Gossypium stocksii. The sequence continues at coordinate 70,772,947 of CM035622.1, forward strand.
CATATTATGACATATAACATACAGAATCCCATGCATCAGATATGCATATTAAGACATATATCATACAGAAATAGAATATCATCCATTTCATACAGAATTAACCCTAGAGGTATAATAGTCATTTTGCACCTAGGGGTATAATGGTAATTTCTCATACTTAGGGGTATTTTAGTAATTTTATCGGTTTTTAGGGTTTTCATGCAGATTACAGTCACCACTAATCTATATGTCGTCACAGTAGTCCGTTTTACTTAATTTAACAGTTTTAGCTATTGAGCCCTAAATCCCCTAATGGGCCATACCGTGTCCATTGGCTACCTAAGCTCATTTAATCCAAGTTTCATATTCAATTACTAGTTTTAGCAGTTCTGACCCTACAGTCGATCAGAATACTACAAATGCCTATTTTACCCATATGGGCTCGGAAGCCCATTGGGTCTATATCCAGCCCATCGAGGCCCAACTTACCGAAGTGCACGAAATTGCACTCTCATTCATCTTGCCAATTCCTATTACAGAACCTTAATGTTTCCAACTAACTCACGAGCACTCGCACGCTCGCAAGCCCGCGTAATGCCGAAATTTCAGCTTTTCGGCTTTTGCCCAAATTGAACCATATGAGGGGTTTCGATACACACCTGTTTTGTGATACTACCGGCGAGATCTCCTACGTGCTCTCTCCTACAAATGATCACTTAATAGATTAGATCATGCTATAACTTAAACCGAAATGAAAACTCACCAACACCCTACCATACATATTCGGCCATCACTTATAATGACCCTAACGTTCTTACCTCTGTCGATTTAGATCTACTAGATCTAAATCTTGTTATCTCAATGATCTTAACTCCAGCCACGCCTTGATTGATCACCTCCCTCGTGTACTAACACATAAGAACCAAATACCACATTAAGATTAACCTTAGTCAAATCGACAGCCTCCCTAAGTACATAGGGATTTCAGCTTCTCCTTAAATTCTAAAATAAAGAATGGAAAGGTTTTTGCTAACTTACTTACTAAGAGATCTATTTCCCAAAAACGTTCCCACGCACCTCTTTTCTTCCAGATCTGTCGTAGATCTAATCCCCAAAATACAAGTAGAGAACAGATTTAATAATTCAGCTTTTGGATCTATCCTAGAATATGGCTATTGCGATCTAAAAGAAAAATAGGTGATGAGAAGTTCACCAGTGAAGAAACAATCGGTAGAGGAAGAGATGTGAGATTAGTGGTTCGACCTTTTCAAAAGTTTAAAAAGAAATGAGAGATGGTTTCAATCAAGGGATAATCGGCTATGGTGCATGGACAAATAAAGGATGTTCAAAAATATGGGTGAGGTTCGGCTATTATGGAAAGAAAAATAACAAGGAAAAAGAATCAATAATAGGGGTAGAAGCTTGTCGAAGAGAAGGTGAGGAAATAAAATAAAACAAAATCTATTAAAACGAAGAATAAACAAAATTGGCCTAAAGAATGAACCAACCAAGCCAAACAAATAAAGGTATTCGGCACTTAATAGCTTTAGCCGAATGGTGTATTTCGGCACAAAAAGAATTCCTCCAAAATTCAAATTCTACATGATTTAGCTGAACCAAAAGTTTGAATTAAATTCAAACTTCTTCCACCGATTAGTAGCCTTATCCACCGCTTGACCTGCTCCAGCATGCTGCTAGGAAGCGCCCCAGTCCCGCACGGCACATTCCCACGCACGCCCAGTAAAAATGCAATCCTCCTGCGCACGCCCCAGCTCGAACCTGGGACCTCCAGGTAGCCTAGCATGCTGCTGGCCACTGCACCGCAGCTTTGCTTTCAATATAATCCGGTTCTATTTATTCTTAAGTCATAGCTGCTGAAGTCCCTGCTACTTTAAAAAATAAAATTACAACTTACCTGCGCTTGGACTCGAACCCGTGCCCCTTTGGAGTGCCTAACGCACTGCTGCCACTGCGCCACAAGCGTTTTTGTGGCATAATCCCATCGCAACTTCTCTTAAAGCCTCCTTAACGCCAACGTGACTTCTAAAATAAAAACAGCTATGCGCACACCGTGCCTTGAACCCAGGCACTCCTCCATACTTCCAGCGCTTCTTGCCACTGGGCCAAACTTCCCTTTGTGCCCAACCTTTGCCCAACTATTTTATAAGCCTTATGTCCAGATTCCCTCTATGAGGCAAAAATTAAAACAATTTTTTTACTAGAGTTTAAACACCAAATTAACAACAATAATTTTATAAATATATTTTTTTCTATCTATTAATAATAATTACAATAATAATAATAATAATTTTATCTAATAATACTAATTATAATTTTCATAAATATCAACAATAATATTTAAAACTTCTCAATTATTCAGGTTTTCTATTATCCAAACCCATACTCAAGCCCAATACTTCTAGGCCCAAATTCAGGGTGTTACATAGAGTGTTTGAGACTGTAATTTTCTTCTGGTTGAATTTTCGTTGTATGATTACTTGTGGATTAGTTTGAAACATCCTTGATAAAGATTATAAGTTGAGAAGAATGATTTTTAATTGTGAATTGAGATTTTGCTTGAGGACAAGCAAAGGCTTAAGTGTGGGGGTATTTGATAAACCGTAAATTATACATATTTTTACCTCATGCTTAGCCTAATTTCTGGATGAATTATCATTGAATTTGTGGAATTTGGTGCTCCTAATCCTTTAATTTCATGTTTTATACTTAAGTGAGCATAAGGAAGAGAAAAGAGAAAAGAGCAAGGAACGGGCCAAAAGGGACAAATTAGGCCCAAATCCATAATCAACATGGCCTGAAAATTCGTCACACGGGCGTGGCACACGGTCGTGCCACATTAACAGGCTCGAACACGGCCAGGAAGTCGACTCACACGGACGTGATACATGGGCATGTCCCTGTTGTGATGACATTCAATTTAATTCGGAAAAGGCTACTTAGGGGCTAAGAAAGACATTCTAAACTCTATATAAAGACCCTAGGAGGCAACTACAAGGACACACATTATTCCCGCCAAACGGGGAGTTAAAGGCAGGGAATTACTCGAAGGAAAGCCGATTGATCCATTTCAGAAGCCAGGATCTACATCAAGACAGAAGATCTCCCTTCTATCCTTTCAAGAGTTTTGGGTTTTCTTATGTTTTATTATTTTATTTATTCTAAGATGTTTCTTTTCACATTTATGAGCTAAAACCCCAAATATCTAAGGGGGATGAAACCTAAGATAGATCTTGTTATTGTTATCTGAACTATGTGATAAATATTTGATTTGTTCTTAATTGTGTTTTTAATTCTTAAATTGATATTTCTGGGATATTGATTTAAGTCGAATATGCTTATGTAGAGGAGAAAAGGTTCCTGCATAGGAGTAGATCCAAGACAATTAAGCGGATTTGATCGCAATCCTAGATATAGAACGACGAAAATCTGTCGGATTAGAGTCAAATCTAATATGGGGTGCCATAGAGCGAGTTAATGCAAGACTAGGGGTTTTAATTAGAAAGAGATTTCAATTAATCAACCTAGGACTAGTTGTTCTTATCCTCGACAGAGGTATTAACATAATTTAGGGATCTCTAAGGATCAAATCAAATGAAGAAATCATCTAGTTCAGAGTTAGATAACAAGTGAAGTCTAGGTGGATTCTTTCTTAGGTATTGCCCTCATCAATTAGTTTTTGCCAAAAGTAATCTCCTAATTTATTCTTTGTCATTTCTTTAGTTTAGTTTAGAATAGTTTATAATGAAGCCCCTTTTATTTCTTAGGCTAGATAATAGGAAGGAAGTCATTACTAATACTTTTAGTTCCTTGGATTTGATATTCTGGTCTTGCCACTAGCTATACTACTATTCGATAGGTGCGCTCCCCTTTTTATCGTGATAATAGTTAGTTTCCAAGTATGATCAATTTTATTACTTCATCACAATCACGAGATCATACATCAAATATAAGAAACGTACCAGTGATGACATCAGGAGCATCTCTATCCTCTCGGCGTCGTGCACCATACACCAATACAGGCTGTCTCGCCTTTGTCTGAGCAGTAGGCCTGCCCGCTGCTCTCTGCTAATGACCTAAACCATTACCACCCCTAGCATATCCACAGCCCCTAGGTGGCTGCTGAACTACCCTATGAGGTTGTACTGTACCTAGTCCTAAAGCTTGCACGTGATCAGCCCTCAATGGACACTCTCAAATACGCTGTTCTAACGACCCACACCTCAAACAAGCTCCAATCCTCCTCCAACACTGACTCAGATGACGCCTACCACAGTCACCACATCGTTGTAACCCAGTAGAAGTAACAGGAGCTCCAACTCTAACTGGCCCAGTAGATCTGGCCTTTTTCTTGAGCCTTTTTACAGAACTAGAGGGCTCCGAATCCCTCTTGTTCTTACCTCTCTCACGGTTCTTATATTGGCACTTTACGCACTTGACCTCTTCGGGGATCTTGGCCTTATCCACCAAAACAGAAAACTCAAACTCCCTCTGCAAAGCAATCAGAACCCCTAAATTATCTTTCAGACCGTCCTTAAAATGGACACACTTCTCGTACTCAGATGCCACCTTACGTGAAATTCATGAACTTATGTCTACGAGCATTGATGTAACTTGCACCTACATATTTCCCCTAAAAAGCAGTCTTGAAAAAATCCCGATTCAGACGATCTGGCTGAGTACTCGCCTCAATCGTTAACCACCAATGGTATGCCTCATCGTGAAACAAAGAGACCCACCCTTAAGTTCCTGCTCGGGTGTATAGTTAATGTCATTCATGATCCTCTCCGTGGCCTCCAGCAAATACTCGGCCACACTAGGGGTGACTCTAGTGACACCACTAAACAACTCAACACCATTAGACCGGAGTCGTTCAGTTACCAACCCACGGCCCCCAAATCTAGTATGGGTTCCAGCAACCCTCTCCAAAATCCCCAACATGGCTTGGGACAGTGCGTCGTCCCAAGCCGCACAATTTTGAGATCCAATTTTAGTAGCAGGCAAAATCGGTGTCTCACTCGTGTCCAAATTTGGCATATTGCCCAAAGATGAAGATTCAGCTTGAGCCCCCTACGGCCTTTACCATGGCCACGAATACCTCATCCACGAGTTCTACGAGCGCTCATTGTATAATTCAAGTTTTATCTACATTATAAAGTTTTATGCATCAATTCCAGTATTTATTCACAGATGTTTTATGCATAATTTATCAGAAGTTCAGAGATATTTTCAGAAGTTTCAGACTCTAACTAATCCAACACAATTTTAGAAAGTACAAACTACAATGTTATTTAGTATATACCATCTAAGTCTCAAAAATACTACAGGATCGGTGCCGGAGACTCAGTGTACCACATACTTTCTCAACTTATTCAAAATGTTTGAAAATCAATCCTTAAAACAAAATTTTGGAACCCAAAATTTACAACCCGAGATTTGCAACCCGGCTCTGATACCACTATATATATCACCCCAAACTCGGCTTAAACGTTATGGCCAGATCTAGAGGTGTTACAAAGAATGAGTTTTGATAATGAACTCTACGCCTTAAAACTATTTTAGTTTTAAAACTCTTAGTTGCTTTTATTCACTGTCAAAAACATTTATTCAATTAATCACTTTGCATTTAAGCATACTTAATAACAGAAGCTTACAAAAATGTAGTGTTTAAGGAAAACTGTTCTCATTTTTAGAAAACCTTTGTTTTGGTGAAACTATAGTTAAAATATCAGTCGCAGTTTTAAAACTAAAACGCAAATCCAAATCCAAAAAAAAATCAGCACAAAAAGTCTAAGAGTCTATTTATTACAAAAATCTAGAAATTTCTCTTAAATTTAAATAAAAACCAAAGACAAAGTCAGTCTACAAACTTCTGGTCACCGAGAGGCTCCGTCACACCAATCCGCCTAAGTGTGTAACCCAACAGAATTAAGCGTGCACACATACAGAATATCACATATGTAACAGCCTGAATTAGGGCCTAAATGGAATGGTGGTTTTGGGACCACGAATCCGACATAGAAAAATTTATTCCGATAAAGTTTTAAGGTCTATTGTGTGATTGAATGCATAAGTGAAAATTTAGTAAATAAATTTTATCGATAATGTGCCTGATTGAGTGATAGGACTAAATTGTAAAATTTTGAAAATAGGTGTTCTAGAAGCATTTAGTGTCAAATTGAAATGAAATCATAAACTAGATGTCTTTATTTAGCAATTAGACCATTTTATGGCAAGATGGACAAAAATACCCGTGGAAGGAAAATTTCTCAAAGAAGGCCATTAAGGGCATTTTGGTCATTTGGATATTAAAAGAAATAAAAAGGGAAAATAAGGCCAAAAAAGTGTCCATCTTTCTCCTACCTTGGCCGAACATCAAGGGGACTCAATAGCTAGGGTTTTTCGACTTTTCAAGCTCAAAATCAAGAACAACGCGAAATTGACCTTGACAGAGGAAAATGCAAGGTATTGAACTAAATCGAAAAGATTAGCATTTTGCACCAAGGTAAGTTTTATATGCAAATAATGAGTTATTATAATTATTATGTTTAATTATCTTAATTATTTGAAATCTAAAATGTTATAACGAATTATTGAATATGTGATGTGATAAAACCGATATGTGAAGAAAAGTCTCGGTTGAACCTTATGAATCATTTAGGATACGAGTGACATGTCACTAGGAAACCATTGAATGTGATCGATTGTTTATGTGATTCCGGGTGCTAGTTTAGTTCGACTACTAGTGGCTAGGTAATCCTGTATTTGTTACGGATACCTGTCAGCTTGTGTGAGCAACACTGAGTAGTTTCGACTATACCGTCAGCTTGTGTGTGCAGACCCGTGATTAGCTCATCATTGAGCATTTATGTGATATGTGTTAAGTGGTAGCTTCGGCTACACTCATCGGTAGCTTTGGCTACATTATTTGTGGCACTTGTGCCTTATTCCGTGTATCCTTTAGCGTTCCACATGGTTCAACGAGTCATTCAAATTGATATGATAAAATGTGATTGTATGTGAAAAGATTTGACCGTGTATTAAGAATGTGTATGCGCAGGTTCTATGAAAAATGTTATGTGTGCTAAGTGCTTAATGTATGTATTGAATTATGCGGTAAAACCATATGGGTAACTGATAGTCTCAAACTTAATGTGATCATAAGAAAGCTCATTTCTATTTTATGTGAATTATTGGTTTAAGTGCTGATAATTTTACATATAGGCTTACTAAGCTTTATAGCTTACCCCTTCTCTTTCCCTTTTCCTTATAGGTTCATCAAGCTAATTCGAGGTTCGATGATCAACGGGATTCCATCAACACTATCAACAACCATTTTGGCATTTTGATTATGAACTTTGAAAATTATGGCATGTATAGGTGGTCTAATGTTTTGGTTATATGTCATAGTTCTTTTGGGTTCCTCTGTTGGTAGTGGTGTTTTGGTACTTGGCCATGTGAAATGAGCCATAAATGGTTAAGTTATATTGCGTCAAAATGTTGTAATCTATTAATGTGCAAGCTTGCATAGCAAATGTGAAATGTGTGTGGATGTGCATGCTTGATGATGGTAGATAAAATTAGTGAGTGGATGGCATAATATGTATGTTTGGATGAGTTTTTATGCTATGTTGTGAAATGGAAATATTGGTCGGTATTGGATTGTGTTTCAGGGTGGCCATTATTTTCGAAAATAGCCTATAATTGTCCACACAGGTAGACCTATGGGCGTGTGTGACACACGGGCAGCCCCATGGGCGTGTGGATAGGCCGTGTGTCCCCTGCACCTAAAATTATGAAAATTAAATGCCTAGTAGTAAACAAATGGGTGGAGACACGGCCGTGTGTCTCGACCGTGTGCTTGACACGGCCTAACCCACGGACGTGTGGCATGGCCGTGTGGCAAAAACTTCACGATGACGTCATAAACAAAATACCCAGTATTTTTCACGCGTGCTAAGACATGGGCATGTGCCCAGCCGTGTGAAGGACACGGGCCAAGGACACAGGCGTATGCTCGGCCGTGTGAAAACCCCTATAGGTTTGAATTGAAAAATAATTTTGCACGGGCTAAGGACATGGCGTGTGCGACCACACGGCGTGCCACATGAGGGTGTCCCTATCCCACATGGGCGTGTGCCCTATTTTGAATATGAATGAAAAAGTTTTAAATTTTACATGGAAATCAAGTGTCGTAATTGAATGTTCGTGTAAGCGAGAGTATGGTAATGCCTCGTACCACGTATCCAGCGACAGTTAGGGGTGAGGGGTGTTACATTTAGTGGTATTAGAGCTATAGTTTAGTCAGTCTTTGAACTAACATAGCAAGTGTGAGAGTCTAGCTATACATGCCATAATTGTGAATATTGATAGTGTGAGGGTTTCTAATCTTTAAATTGTGTTTTCATATAGTAAATGGATCCCGGCCCGGCAGTAGCTAATGACACAGAAAGTAATGCACTGGCTCCCGCTCAAGGGACTATGCCACCTAGAAGTAGAAATGTAGAATCTAGTCAGGGAGAAGAGGCTCGGGAAGCCTTTCTCTATAGAATGAGTGAATAGTACATGGAGTTCATTCGGGCGAACCTAAATGCTCAACCTCCCCCACTTTTTCCTATCCCTCAATCGATTTCAGTAGCTCCACAAGGTGCGAAAATGACGGGACTAAGTAAGCCCCCTGTTGACAAGATTTGTAAGTATGAGGCCAAAGAGTTTAGAGCCAATGTTCATGATGACCCTGAGAGGGCGGAATTTTGGTTAGAGAACACTATCTGAGTGTTTGATGAGCTCTCTTGCTCACCTGAGGAGTGTTTAAAATGTGTCATATTGCTTCTAAAAGACTCAGCGTATCAATGGAGGAAACGCTAGTCTCGGTGGTACCTATAGAAAGAGTTACGTGGGACTTCTTCCTAATAGAGTTTCGAAAGAAGTATATAAGTCAGCGCTTCATTGCTCAAAATCTGAAGGAGTTTTTAGAGTTGAAACAAGGCCGAATGACAGTGTCTGAGTATGAGCGAGAATTTATCCAACTTAGTAAGTATGCACGGGAATGTAATTCTACAGAAGAAATCATGTGTAAAAGGTTTGAGGACGATCTTAATGAAAACATCAAGTTGTATGTGGGCATTCTAGAACTAAAAGAGTTTGTTGTGTTAGTTGATTGGGCGTGCAAGGCTGGAGAATTGTGTAAGGAAAAGAGGAAGGTTGACTCGGATGTTAGAGATATGAAGAAGAGATTGATGAGCAAATCCTTCCAACCATCGTCAAAGAAAGTGAGAAATGTACAAAACCGTTCGACCGCTTCTGCCAAAAATCCGGTTAGAACTCGTGGGAGGCAAAATACGGGTTCTAAGGCTCAGACTACTTCTGTAGCTAGTGTTGGAAATGTCAAGCCAAGTAACCTCGAATGTCAACACTGTGGTAGGAGACATCCCAATGAGTGTTGGATGGTCACCGGGGCTTGTTTCAAATGTGGCTCCCAAGATCACTTCATCAAAGACTATCCTAAAATGATAACGAAAGAAACTACTTAGAGCACTAAACCGAGCAGTATACCCGCTAGAAGAAGGCTTACTAGAAATGTGAAAGAGAGAGCTAGTAGCAGAGGCATAGCTAGGGATTCAGCTACAAGATCGAAGGCCAGAGCACTTGCAAGAACTTATACCATTCGCGCTTGGGAAGAAGTGTTATCCCTTGATGTGATCACTAGTACATTTTCTCTTTATGATGTTAATATAGTTGCACTGATTGATCTCGTGTCCACACATTCTTACATTTGCATGAAATTGGTGAATGATATGAAATTGCCTATAGAGTCAACCAAGTTTGTGATTAAGGTGTCAAACCCTTTAGGCAAATGCGTGTTAATTGATAAGATTTGCAAGAATTGTCCCTTAGTGATCTGAGGTCACTGTTTTCTAGCCGATCTAATACTATTGCCATTTGATGAGTTTGATGCCATTTTAGGCATGGATTGGCTATCGATGCATAATGCTAAAGTAAATTGTAGACAGAAGGTCATTGGGCTAAAGTGTGAAAATGGTAAAATCCTCCGGGTTGAAACAGATGAGTCTAGTGAGTCGCCTGCTTTGATTTCGTCAATGACTACTCAGAAGTGTTTGAGAAAGGGTTGTGAGGCATATTTGGCTTATGTATTGAATACGAAAGAGTCTGAATTGAAAGTGGAGTCAGTGCCAGTGGTTTGTGAGTTCTCAGACGTGTTTCCTGAGGAATTGTCGGGGATACCTCCTATCAGAGAGATAGAGTTTGCATCAACTTGTTGCCGTGAACTACCCCGATATTGATAGCCCTCTATAGAATGGCTCTGACTGAGCTAAAAGAATTGAAAGTGTAGCTACAAGAATTGACAGACAAAGGATTTGCAAGGCGTAGTTTTTCTCCCTAGGGTGCTCCTATATTGTTTGTAAGGAAAAAGGATGGGTCGATGAGACTTTGTATCGACTATAGGCAACTCAACAAGGTAAAAATAAAGAACAAGTACCCCTTACCAAGAACTGATGACTTATTTGATCAATTAAAAGAGGCAACTGTGTTTTCAAATATTAACATGAGGTCCGAATACTACCAACTAAGGGTGAAAGAGTCCGATGTGCCGAAAATTACTTTTAGAACAAGGTATGGGCACTATGAGTTTCTCCTAATGCCTTCGGTTTGACTAGCGCCCCAGCTGTATTTATGGATTTAATGAATCAAATTTTTAGACTGTACTTGGATAAGTTTGTAGTGGTCTTCATTGATGACATTCTAATTTATTCTCATGATGAAAATGAGCATGCTGAACATTTGAGGAAAGTTTTACAAATTTTGTGAGATAAACAGTTGTACACAAAATTTAGTAAAAGTTAATTTTGGCTTAGTGAAGTTGGATTTTTGGGCCACATTGTGTTAAGAGATGGCATTCGAGTTAATCCGAATAAGATCTCAGCGATAGTTGATTGGAATCCGCCGAAAAATGTATTGAAAGTTAGAAGTTTTTTGGGTTTGGCTGGTTACTACTGATGCTTCGTAAAAGGATTTTTGATGATTGCTTCTCCGATGACCAAGTTGCTGCAAAAAGATGTTAAGTTTGAGTGGACAAAGAAGTGTCAACAAAGTTTTGAAAAATTGAAGACGGTATTGACTGATGTGCCTGTGTTAGTGCAACCTAAGTCCGGAAAGGAATTTGTGATTTACAGTGATGCCTCTCTAAATGGTCTTGGATGTGTATTGATACAAGAAGATAAAGTAGTAGCATATGCCTCAAGACAATTGAAGCCACATAAGAGGAATTACCCGACACATGATTTGGAGTTACCACCATTGTCTTTGCCTTGAAGATTTGGTGACATTATTTGTATGTCAAAAGTGTCATATCTTTACTACCATAAAAGTTTGAAGTACTTAATGTCACAAAAAGATTTGAACTTGTAGTAGTGGAGATGGATTGAGTTGTTGAAAGACTACGAGTTAGTGATCGACTACCATTCAGGGAAAGCGCATGTGGTTGCCGATGCTTTGAGTAGAAAATCCTTATTTACTTTGAGAGCTATGAATACGAGATTGACTCTGTCCAATGATAGTTTGATTTTGGTCGAGTTGCAAGCTAGGCCATCGTTTATTCAACAAATTTATGAAGCTCAAAAGGGTGATAGTGAGTTACAAACAAAAAGGACTCAATGTCAAAAAGACGGTGAGATAGATTTTCGAATTGGTTCGAACGACTATTTCATGTTTCAAGATAGAGTATGTGTGCCAAAAAATGTTGAGTTGATTCAGAGTATTCTACATGAAGCTCATAATGGTTGTTTATCTATCTATCCTGACAGTGCAAAGATGTACAATGATTTGAAGAAATTGTATTGGTAGGCCGGTATGGAAAGAGATGTCTCCGAGTTTGTGTCAAAGTACTTAGTTTGCCAATAGGTGAAAGCCGAACATCAAGTACCTTCCGGATTGCTTCAGCCAATAATGGTTCCTGAATGGAAATGGGACCAAATCACTATGGACTTTGTTACGGGTTTGCCTTTAACCCCAAAAAAGAAAGATACTGTTTGGGTCATTGTTGACTGGTTGATGAAATCGGCTCATTTCATTCCGGTACGTACAGATTTCTAACTTGATAAGTTAGCTGAATTGAACATTTCCGAAATTGTAAGATTGCACGAAGTACCAATTTCTATCATTTCGAACAGAGATCAAAGATTTACTTCGAGGTTTTGGAAAAAGTTGCAAGAAGCCTTGGGTACCCAGTTGAATTTTAGTACTACCTTTCACCCACAAACTGACGGTCAATCCAAGCGAGTGATTTAGATCCTCGAAGATATGCTTCGATGTTGTGTTCTTGAATTTAAAAGTAGTTGGGAAAAGTATCTATCATTGGCCGAATTTGCTTACAAGAGGCTTTGTATGGCCGTAGATATCATACTCCTTTGTATTGGATTGAACTTAGTGAAAAGCAGATTCATGGGGTCAATTTGATTAAAGAGACTAAAGAGAAATTGAAGATAATCCGTGATTGTTTGAAAGCTACTTCGAATCGACAAAAGTGTTATGCGGATTTGAAAAGAAAAGAGATTGAGTTTAAAGTGGGTGATAAAGTGTTTTTAAAAGTGTTACCATGGAAAAAGATTTTAAGGTTTGGCTGGAAAGGCAAATTGAGTCCGCGTTTCATCGGACCGTATGAAATTGTAGAAAGAATCGGACTAGTGGTATATCGATTGGCCTTACCAAAAAAGTTAGAAAAGATCCATGATGTATTTCATGTATCGATGCTACGGCGCTATCGTTCTGATCTGTCACATGTGATCTCACCGACTGAAGTGGAAATTCAGCCGGATATGTCATATAGTGAAGAGCCAATCAAGATCTTAGCTCGAGAAGTGAAACAGCTAAGAAACAAAAGTGTGGCCTTAGTAAAAATGTTATGGTAAAAGCACGGAGTAGAAGAGGCTACGTGGGAATTAGAGGAAACCATGAGGAAGCAATACCTACATCTCTTTTCTGGTAAGATTTTCGGGGACGAAAATCCCTTAAGGGGGAGAGTTGTAACAGCCCGAATTAGGGCCTAAACGGAATGGTGGTTTCAAGACCACGAATCTGACATAGAAAAATTTATTCTGATAAAGTTTTAGGGTCTATTGTGTGATTGAATGCATAAGTGAAAATTTAGTAAATAAACTTTATCGATAAAGTGCTTGATTGAGTGATAGGACTAAATTGCAAAATTTTCAAAATAGGTGTTCTAGAAGCATTTAGTGTGAAATTGAAATGAAATCATAAACTAGAGGTCCTTATTTAGCAATTAGACCATTTTATGGCAAGACGAACAAAAATACACATGGAAGGAAAATTTCCCAAAGAAGGCCATTAAGGGCATTTTTGTCACTTGGATATTAAAAGAAATAAAAAGGGAAAGTAAGGCAAAAAAAGTGTCCATCTTTCTCCTACATTGGTTGAACATCAAAGGGCTCCATAGCTAGGGTTTTTTGACTTTTCAAGCTTAAAATCAACAACGACGCGAAATCGACCTTGATCGAGGAAAAGGCAAGGTATCGGACTAAATCGAAAAGATTAGCATTTTGCACCGAGGTAAGTTTTATATGTAACACCCCTTACCTGAGTCTGACGCCGAGATAGGGTACAAGGAGTTATCGTACTTAATCATGCTTGAACATACAAACTCAGCTTATAAATTTTCTTTCCTTTAAAAAAACGTTTCATTCAATCTCTTAATAATCATATCATGGGCTTACAAGGCCCAAAACATACATCGGGTGTGTTTTGAAACCAATCCAAGAACTTTTGGGCATTGATAAAATTTTTGCCTAAAATAGGGCCACACTCTCATGTGGGCAGGCCATGTGGTCACACACGCCCATATTTCTAGCCCATGCCGAATTTATTTTCATATCGAACCTATAGGGGTTTTGGCACGGCTTGGGCACACGCCCATGTCTATGGCCCGTGTCCCTCACATGGCCTAGACATGCCCGTGTCATTAACCCGTGGAGCAATCTGATCTTGATCACTACAACATCTTGGGTTCACACGGCTAAGGCACATGCCCATATTGTAACGCCCCAAATTTTGGGCCTAGAAGTATTGGGCCTTGAGTTTTGGATCGGTTAAAAGGTGACTTAAATAATTCAAATGTGTAATTTTGAAGTGTTTAGAGGGTACTATGAAGTCCCGGGTTCAAGTTAGGCCATAGGAAAATTTTTTATTTTTAGCCTTAGTGGAACCCTGAATCATAAATAAATCAGGGTAAAATAAGGCACAAAAGGAGCTGTGGTCTAGTGGCAAATGACGCCACATGGGAGACAAGAAAGTGACGCCATAAAGGAAGCAAGGGGTCCAAGGTTCAAGTCTTGGCTCTTGCAATTTATTTTGGTTTTTCTTTTAAATAAATCTAGAAGCAAGTAAGTGGGCTTTGAAGTTAAATGTGTTGGACTTATAACACAAAGGAGCTTGTGTCCTAGTGGTGGTGGCGTGGCATGGTTATTGAGAGGACTATGGTTCGAATCCCTTTGCACGCAAAGGTTGGTTATTTTGCTAATGAGTTTATTTTGGAGGATTGATGGAAGGATCCTACATCGGGAAGCTAGCATAGGAGTAAGCGAGAAGCTGGCTTTAAATAGAGCGATCTATGAGAAGAGTAAGCATACCATGGTTGGCGTTTGGGCATAGGAGTGTTCGGAGCGCAGATTAACTCCAGATTCCTATCAGGTGTGTATTTCTCACTACTCTAGCTGTAGGACGGCTACTTCGGGCCGCGATGGGCCAAAAGGGGCCATGTGGGCCCAATGGGCCTACGGGCCCAATTGGATAAGTTGTTTGATTGTGTAGTAAATATTGGACTAGACTAGGTGAATCTCATATCTGTGGCTAGATTTGGGCTAAAAGGGCCACACGAGCGTGTAGGCCCATTTGGGCCGAGAATGGGCCCTAGGCCCATTCGCATTGTTATCTCTGTTTAGAATACTTTAGCTTACCAAATTACTGAAATACCCTCGACTTGTAAAATTACCAAAGTACCCCCAATTTATAGAATTACCGTTTTACCCCCGATTTACAAAATTACTAAAATACCCTTGATTTACAAAATTACCAAACTACCCCTTTAGGGTAGAATTACCGAAATACCCCTATAAGGTAGAATTACTAAAATACCCCTTTAGGGTAGAATTATTGAAATACTCCTGTAAGGTAGAATTACCGAAATACCCCTGTAGGGTAGAATTACCGAAATACCCCTATAGGGTAGAATTATTGAAATACCCCTGTAAGGTAGAATTACCGAAATACCCCTGTAGGGTAGAATTACTAAAATACCCCCGTATGGTAGAATTATCGAAATACCCCTGTAGGGTAGAATTACTGAAATACCCCTGTAGGGTGGAATTACCCAAATACCGCTATAGGGTAGAATTACCGAAATACCCCTGTAGGGTAGAATTACCGAAATACCCCTGTAGGGTAGAATTACCGAAATACCCCTGTAGGGTAGAATTACCGAAATACCTCTGTAGGGTATAATTACGAAAATACCCCTGTAGGATAGAATTACCGAAATACCCCTGTAGGGTAAAATGACCATTTTACCCCTAGGGTGTACAATGACTGTTTCGCCCTTGTGGGCAAGTGACTGACTTGGTTGGTGTATTTGATTGAATTGACTGTGTTCGTATGACAGTATTTTGACTGATGTGACTATGGTTGTGTGACTGGTAGGTTTTAATATATGTTTAAATGACTGATAATGAGCATGGCCATTCTGCATACACGTTTGATGATTAAGCATAGCATACACGACATATTACATGGGGTTGGGTTTGATATGGAGGAAGTGCTATAAAGTGGCTCTGCCACGTAATCTGCTTAGAGGCTCTGCCTCGTATTTCTGCTCTGGTGGCTCTGCCACGATTTCTGTATTAGTAGCTCTGCTGCGTCTGTGGTGTGTAGGGCTGGGTGGGTTGAGTTCTTCCCCACATGGTGTGGAGGACTGGTACGGGTGGTGTGTAGGGCTGAACTGGGCTTAGGCATTGCATTCACATTCTGATTCTGATTCTCATACTGATGCTGATTCTGATTCTGATTCTGATTTTGATTCTGATTCTGATTTTGATTCTGATTTTGATTCTGATTCTGATTTTGATTCTGATTCTGATTCTGATTCTGGTTCTGATTCTAATTCTGATTCTGATTCTGATTCTGATACTGACTCTGATTCTGATTCTGATATTGATTCTGGTTCAGATAATGTCTCTGATTTTGTAATTGACTAAGGCCTATCTGGTACTACCTTGTATAATGGGCTAAGGCCCAATTGATACTAGAACTGTGGTAGGGCAAACTTTTTAATTTTTTACATGACTGACTATTCGTATTTGTAGTAGGGGATTACACACTGAGTTTTCATAAAACCTACCCCGTTTACTAACTGTGCAGGTAATCGCCAGCCTTAGATGGATCGGAACTGCGAGGGACTCGGAGAAGGCTACACACTGCTTATGCTTTCTGTTTTGATTATTTACTCTCAAGTACTTTATTTTGGGTTTGGTTTATAATAAGGCCTTTTATAATTTCTGGATTTTTATTTTAAGGTTTTTATTTACTTTGAATTATATCTGCTAGAGGTGAATCACGGTTTTCCAAAATGTTAACTGTTTTCAAACACTACGTCTTCCGCAACTAATTAAATTAAGCTTCCGCAACAAAGAAAGTTTTAAAGGTAATAATGTTTTTTTAAAAGGGATTAACTTTCAGTTGACCATGTTTTAAAAATAAACAAACACAAGTTTTAGTTGGCAACAAGTTTTAAATAAGAAGGGTTTCATTGAAAACATGGTTTTTGAAAAACACTTCACTGTGACACGCCGGACTCGGGTCTAACTTTTAGGCTGGGTATAGGGTGTTACACGTGTGCTCAGCCTGTGTGCGATACTAACTTAACTACTTAAGATGCAGGGGATACACGGTCTGCTGCACGCCCTTGGTGTGGACCGTGTGTCACACACGACCTAGACACACTCCTGTATGCCTGCCTGTGTGGACAAATATAGGCTATTTTCCAAGCCTTTTTGCCACCCTACAAACACAACCAACTCATACCAGCTTCAACCTTACAAATCAATGCATAATATACATGTCTAAACATCCACAACTAAAGAATTCACATGCCACAACACAACTCAACCATCATGCATTCTCATCCTTCATTATTCTACTTACTCTTGCAACTTGCACCTTCATGAATTTCATCCACATTGCATAGAATAGAACTTAGACAATATTAGCCAATTTCAAAGGCCATTACAACTTGACTTAAGTGATAACAATAGCCAACATATTTGGCTAGTAAAAATAAAACATATAAGAGTAACTAAACTTCCTATACATGCCATACATCAAAATAACTAACTATACTATACACAAATGAATGACTTGATAGTGTGACTTTGAGCTCCGACTTTGATTGATCCCTGAGCTGATTTGGCAATCTACATGGGAGAAGGAAAAGAAAGGGAGTAAGCACATATATGCATAGTAAGTTGCATGAATAAAATGGCAACAAAGATCATGAAACATCATCTAAATTAAATATCATAAAACTCATATAATTTCTTGCTCATTCTCATAACTTACTCATTCACATGGCTTACTCATTCTCATGGCTTACTTATTTTCATGGCTTACTTCATCTCATGACTTACATTCTCATTTTCTCGTAACTTACTCATATGCACCTGTAACACTCATCATGAAACTTTAGCCTTTCTCATGAAACTAATCAACTTGGATACTTTCTTCTCTAAAAATTATTTTAGAATACCGAAGGATACCCAGAAGTCAATCTCATGATATGATGCCAATGCCATGTCCCAGACATGATCTTACATGGTATCATAAGTCGATGCCGAAGCCATATCCCAGATATGGTCTTACACGGGATCTCATATCGATGTCGATGCCATGTCCCAGACATGGTCTTACAGGGGATCCATGTCTCATCTCGGTGTCGAAGCCATGTCCCAGACACGGTCTTATACGGGACCTCATGTCGATGCCAATGCCATGTCCCAAACATGGTCTTACATGGGATCACATCTCGATGCTAATGCCATGTCCTAGACATGGTCTTACATGGAATCTCAGTTCAGAACCGATGCCATGTCCCAGGCATGGTCTTATACGGGACCTACAATACTCATGATCACTGTATCCTCTGAATTCTTTAACATTTGCATGTAATTTCTCTTTCATGTCTTCATCATTGCTCGGTAAAAATCATATTAATCGATTCATGAAACTTATGCAAAATTTATACATTGTCATATTAATAAACCGCATAGGATATCATGGATTCATAAAAAATCATCACAATAAATTTTTTACAAAATATAAGGCTAGATTATTACATACAACTTACCCCGGAAATCAAGTTGTGGATGAACACTCGATTTAGTCCACCACCTTACTTTTTCCCCGGTTTCAGTCTGGGCTTCGTGTTTCATGATCTAAAATGAAAAATAAAGCTAATTTAATACACACATTGGCTAAATAGCCCATAAATAACTCTTTGGAAAAATTTATAATTTTACCCACAAACTTTTGCATATTTGCAAAATGGTCCCTAGGCGCGTAAAATGAAATGCACTTAATTTCTTGACTTCTCAAGCCTAGCCGAACCTTTCATATTCTCATAATATCCCCTATTTTTCATAAATTCTCACTTTTAGTACACATTTAATCACCTTTGTAATTTAGTCCCTATTAGGGATTTTCATGAAAAATCACCTAGAGAAAGGTGTTTACTACACTTTAAACTTTCATATTCTACCACTAGACATCAAAATACTTGCATGTCATGCATGGGTATATTTTTTAGCACAAACCCTAGCTCAAATTAGTGGTAGAAGTAGCTAGATTAAGCTATGAGGATTTCAAAAATATGAAGAGCATGAAAAACGGGGCTTGGAGTCACTTACTTGGAGCATAAAAATAAATGAAACTCTAGCTATGGAGGCTCTTCAAATTTGACACACTAGGGAAGAAGATGATACCATTTTTGCTTTCTTTTTCCCTTTTTATTACTTAACTTTACCAAATGACCAAAATGCCCTTAAGCTCTTTCTTTAGAAAATTTTCCTTCCATGGGCATTTTTGTCCATCATGCTAACAAATGGTTTAATTGCTAAATAAGGACCTCCACTAATTGTCCTCATGCTACATCATACCTAAACCTTCTAGAAACTCATATTTTGCAACTTTTGCAATTTAGTCCTTAAGGACAAATTTATCACTTTTTCGTAAAAATTGCTTCATGGAATTTTATCACAATCATGCAATCATGTCATAAACTTAATAATAATCATAAAATATACTTTTCTACTTTGGATTTGTGGTCTTGAAACCACTATTTTGACTAAGCCCTAGTTCGTGCTGTTACAATTCTCCCCCTTTAGGGATTTTCGTCCCCAAAAATTTTACTGGTGAATAAGTTGTGATATTGGTTTCTCATGTTTTCCTCAAGCTCCCATGTTGCCTCTTCTACCCATGCTTTTGCCATAGTACTTTCACAAGGGCTATACTCTTATTCCTCAACTGTTTGACTTCCTAAGCCAAAATCTTAACTGGTTCTTCACCATAAGTCATGTCCGATTGAATCTCAATCTCTGCCGGGGTAGTGATAAACCGTAAATTATACATATTTTTACCTCATGCTTAGCCTATTTTTGGATGAATTATTCCTTGATTTGTGGAATTTGATGCTCCTAAACCTTTAATTTCATGTTTTATACTCAAGTGAGATTAGGGGAGTGAAAAGAACAAGAAACGGGCCGAAAACAGAGAAAATAGGCCAAAGCTAGGAATCAACACGGCTTGGAGTTCACCATACAGGCGTGTCACACGGCTGTGCCACATTAACAGGGTTAAAGATAGCCTAGCATCGACTCACACGGGCGTGGCACATAGGCGTGTCCCTGTCGTGATAAATTTTAATTTCACGAAGAAAGAGCTACTTAGGGGCTAAGAAAGACATTCTAAACTCTATATAAAGACCCTAGGAGGCAACTACAAAGAGGTATAGTCTTCTCGCCAAGACGGAGAGCTAAAGGCAAGGAATTACTCGAAGGAAAGCCGATTGATCCATCTCAAAAGCCAGGAGCCACATTCAAGACAGAAAGATCTCCCTTCAATCCGTTCAGGAGTTTTGGGTTTTCTTATGTTTTGTTATTTTCTTTACTCTAAGATGTTTCTTTTTATAAACATGAACTAAAACCCCAAATATCTAAGGGAGATAAAACCTAAGACGAATCTTGTTATTGTTATCTGAACTATATGATAAATATTTAACTTGTTCTTAATTGTGTTTTTAATTCTTGAATTGATATTTCTGGGATATTAATTTAAGTCGAATATGCTTAGACAGAGGAGCAAAAGTCCCTATTTAAGCGTAGATCCAACACAGTTAGGCGGAGTTGATCGCAATCCTAGACATAGGATGACAAAAATCTGTCAGATTAGAGTCAAATCTAATATAGGGCTCCATAGATCGAGTTAATGCAAGACTAGGGGTTTTAATTAGAAAGAGATTTCAATTAATCAACCTAGGATTAGTTGTTATTATTCTCAACGGAGATATTAACATAATTTAGGGATCTCTACAGATCAAGTCGAATGAAGAAATCGTCTAGTTCAGAGTTAGATAACAAGTGAAGTCTAGGTGGATTCTTCTTTAGGTATTGTCCTCATCAATCAGTTTTCCCAAAGTAATTTTCCCAATTTACCCTTTTTGTCGTGTCTTTAGTTTAATTTAGATAGTTTACAACCAAACCCTCTTTATTTTTAGGCTAGATAATGGGAAGAAGGTCATTACTAGTACTTTTAGTTCCTTGGGTTCGATATTCCTGTCTTGCCACTAGCTATACTACTATTTGATAGGTGCGCTTGCCTTTTATCGTAATAATAGTTAGTTTTTAGGTACAATCAATTTATTACTTCATCACAATCACAAGATCAGGTAGTCACATGTGAAGGGTCTGATCGGTAGCATCGTAGTATGGAAACATGGAATACATCATGAATCTTTTCTAATTCGGGCGGTAAAGCTAGCCGATAGGCTACCGGCCATATCCACTCAATGATCTCATATGGTCCGATGAAACGCGGACTTAACTTGCCTTTTCGGCCAAATCTAAGGACTTTTCTCCATGGAGATACTTTCAAGAACACTTTATCCCCGACTTGGAACTCGATCTCTTTTCGTTTCAAATCAGCATACGATTTTTGTCTATCAGAAGCAGCTTTCAAGCAGTCTCGAATTACTTTTATTTTCTCTTATGTTTCCTTGACTAGATCAACCCCATGAATTTGATTTTCTTTTAGCTCTATCCAATACAAAGGCGTTCGACACTTGCGCCCATATAAGGCCTCATAAGGCGTCATTTTTAGACTCGATTGAAACTGTTGTTGTACGTAACCTCGACCAAAGGTAGATACTTTTTCCAACTACTTTGGAATTCCAATACGCAACATCTGAGCATATCCTAAAGCACCTGGATTACTCTCTTTGACTAATCATCGATCTGTAGGTGGAAAACAGTACTAAAGTTTAGCTTTGTACCCAAAGCTTCCTATAACTTCTTCAAAAATCGCGATGTGAATCTCGAATCTCTATCCAAAATTATTGATAATGGAATTCCGTGAAGTCGCACAATCTCAAGAATGTACAAGTCCACCAATTTATCTAATGAATAATCCATGCTTACTGGTATAAAATGGGCTGACTTAGTAAACTTGTCAATCACAACCCAAATAGCATCTTTCTTCTTTGATGTCACCTACAATCCCGTCACAAAATCCATAGTAATACGGTCCCACTTCCACTCGGGAACCATGATAAGCTGTAATAAACTAGAGGGTACTTGGTGTTCCGCTTTTACTTGCTAACAAACTAAGCACTTCACCACATACTTGGAGATATCTCTTTTCATGTTCGACCACCAATACCATTTCTTTAAGTCATTGTACATCTTGGTATTGCCAAGGTGGATAGACATTCGGCTACTATACGCCTCATGTAGAATTCTCTAAATGAGTTCACTATCCTTTGGTACACAAATTTGATTTGGGAACTTTGCACATCCATCTGAAACGATATGAAAACCAGAATTGGTACCCAATTTGCACTGAGCTTCCTTAGCTTGTCATTCTCTGTCTTTTAACTGTGCTTCACAAATATCTTGAATGAACATCGGTCAAGCTATCATTTCTACTAAAATCGAACCATCATCGGTTAATGAAAATCGTGTGTTCATAGCTCTCAAAGCAAATAGAGACTATCGACTTAAAGCATCTGCAACAACATTTGCTTTCCTCGGGTGGTAATCAATAATCAACTCATAATCCTTTAATAACTCAAGCCATCTCCTCTGTTGTAGGACAAGTCTTTCTGTGACATCAAGTACTTAAGACTCTTATGACCTGTGAACACTCGGCATTGCTCGCCATATAAATGGTGCCTCCAAATCTTTAGTGCAAATACTATTGTGGCTAACTCCAAATCATAAGTCAGATAATTCTTTTCATGAGGTTTCAACTGTCTCGAGGCATATGCAATCACCTTGCCTTCTTGCATAAGTACGCAACCCAAACCATTTAAGGATGCATCACTGTAGTCACAAACTCTTTTCCCAGTTCGGGTTGTACTAAAATAGAAGCTTCAGTCAACAACGTCTTTAACTTCTCAAAACTTTGTTGGCATTTTTTATTCCACTCAAACTTAACATCTTTTTGCAACAATCTCGTCATTGGAGTAGCGATCATGGAAAATCCTTTAACAAATCTTCGGTAGTAGTCAGCCAAACCTAAGAAGCTTCTAACCTCGGATAAGTTCCTCGGCGGTTTCCATCCAACAATTGCCAAGGTCTTATTTGGATCAACTCTAATGCCATCACCTGAAACGATGTAGGCTAGAAATCCCACTTCTTTAAGACAAAATTCACTTTTGCTGAACTTGGCATAAAGTTGCTTATCTCGTAGGGTTTACACAACTGTCCTTAAATACCCGGCATGTTCTCCCTCATCACGAGAATAGATTAGGATGTCATCAATAAAAACCACAATGAACTAATCTAGGTATGGCCGAAAGATGCGGCTCATTAGATCCATGAAGACTGTAGGATCATTTGTTAAACCGAATGGTGATAAACCATAAATTATACATATTTTTACCTCATGCTTAGCACATTTATGAACGAATTATTCCTTGATTTGTGGAATTTGATGCTCCTAAACCTTCAATTTCATGTTCTATACTCAGGTGAGAATAGGGAAGAGAAAAGAGTAAGGAACAGGCCAAAAACGGAGAAAATGGGCAAAAGCAAGGAATCAACACAGCCTAGAAGTTCAACACACGAGCGTGTCACACGACCGTGCCATATAAATAGGCTCGAGAACGGCCTAGATTAGATTCACATGGGCAACCCACACAGTCGTGCCACTTTAACAGGCTTGAACACGACCTAGCATCGACTTACATGGGCGTGTCCCTGTCGTAAGGAAGTTCAATTTCACTCGAAAAAGGGCATTTAGGGGCTAAGAAAGACTCTCCAAACTCTATATAAAGACCCTAGTAGGCAACTATAAGGGTGTGCATCATTCCCACCAATGGTACAACCTTCCCGCCAAGACGGAGAGCTAAAGGCAGGGAATTACTCGAAAGAAAGCCGATTGATCCATCTCAGAAGCTAGGATCTACATCAAAACAGAAGATCTCCCTTCAATACTTTCTGGAGTTTTGGGCTTTCTTATATCTTGTTATTTTATTTATTCTAAGATGTTTCTTTTTATAATTATGAACTAAAACCCCATATATCTAAGGGGGATGAAACCTAAGACGGATCTTGTTATTGTTATCTGAACTATATGATAAATATTTGACTTGTTCTTAATTGTGTTTTTAATCCTTAAATTGATATTTCTGGGATATTGATTTAAGTCTAATATGCTTATGCAAAGGAGCAAAAGTCCCTATGTAAGAGTAGATCTAACACAATTAAGCGGAGTTGATAGCAATCCTAGACATAGGACGACGAAAATCTACCAGATTAGAGTCAAATCTAATATGCGGATCCATAGATCGAGTTAATGCAAGACTAGGGGTTTTAATTAGAAAGATATTTCAATTAATCAACCTAGGATTAATTGTTCTTATCCTTGACGGCGGTATTAACATAATTTTACAGATCAAGTCAAATGAAGAAATCGTCTGGTTTAGAGTTAGATAACAAGTGAAGTCTAGGTGGATTCTTCCTTAGGTATTGTCCTTATCAATCAGTTTTCCAAAAGTAATATTCCCAATTTACTCTTTGTTGTTTCTTTAGTTTAGTTTAGAATAGTTTACAACCAAACCCCTTTTATTCTTAGGTTAGATAATAGGAAGGAAGTCATTACTAGTACTTTTAGTTCCTTGGATTTGATATTCCAGTCTTGCCACTAGCTATACTACTACTCGATAGGTGCGCTTGCCTTTTATCGTGATAATAGTTAGTCTTTTAGGTACGACCAATTTATTATTTCTTCGAAATCATGATCAAGCTTTTGGCGCCGTTGTCAGGGAACTAAGATATTAGGAACACTCGATTCCTATTACATTAGCTATTGTTACTTTTATTGCAAATTATTTTCTATTTTTTTATTTGAGGTTTTTAATTTTCTTTTTACCTTTCCCCTCTAGGTGTCTCTAGTTTATGACTAGAAGAAACCCAGGAGGACCATTATTGTTTGACGACGATTTAGAAGCTACAGTTCTTAGAACTCGCAGGGAGATAAGAAGAAGCTTGTAATATCCAGAACAAGGTCAAGAGGAAGAACCTGAACCTACTGAAGAGATAGAGGCAAATCAAGATAATCAGCTACCTCCTGTGGTAGCCGCAAATCCTGTTGAGCAAAATCCTGTTCCTTGCACTATGTATGTGGAAACACAAAAATTTATATACTTTTTCATGCCCTTTTTGACTTAAAATCATGCTATTCCAATTAAATTCTTGTTGAAAAAATAATTAAATATTATAAAATAATTAAATTGTGTTAAAAATATGAACATGATGAATTTTAATTAATTTTATAGTAAATTTTGATTAATTTTGGTTATTTTTGACAGAATTGCACAAAGGGCGAAAAATGGCCCGGCGGACACTGCGAGAAGAAAAAAACCGAGAAGCAATTTGGAGTATCGACGCGAACTAATTTCAAGCCCAATACGGTCCAGAAATGTGTATTAATTCATAATTATATTAATTTTAATTTATTTCCTATTTAATTTAGGTTAAATAAATTAATTTTAATTAATTATGGAGAAAGGGCCTAGTGAACCGCACTGGTTGAACCGAATGGAGTGAGCCGAACCAGCCACTAATTGGGCTGACCAGAACCGTCCATAGGCTGACCCAAATCAGCAGTTTAGCTGATTAAATATGCTTGCAAAAAGGCCCTTGAAAGACCTCGAAATTTCATTCAAACCCCACCTTTATTTAAGGCTTTGTAGATTTGCCCCATGCTTAAAATAGCAAGGTTGAAAGCTTCAACCTTGCCATGTGTGTGGCCGGCCATAGGGGGGCTCTATGGTTGCTGGAAATTGCTATTTTTAGCAGCCACAATCAGCTATAAAAGCCACCCCTTGCTGATCATTTTTCTCATCCCTCACTTCATAACATTCTCTCATTCTCTCTTCTCCTCTCCACTCTCTTTTCTCTCCATTTCCCATTTCATTTTCCTATAGCTCGTGTGCCGATTTCTCCTCTTAGAAAAGAGGTGTTTTCCCAGCCATTTTGGGTAGCAAGCAGGTGTTCATAGAAGCCTTGACCGGCGAGGACAACGGAGACGAAGAACGAAGCAATCAGCCAAGCCACAGAGAAACACCGGATTTGCCTTCTCGTTCCTTAACTTTTTAATTTCTGTTATTTTTATGATGAACATATCTATGAATATTATTGTTGTTAAAATGGTTATTTTAATCAATTTAGCTTGAATTTAATTCGTGTTGGGTTGATTATATTTTGCCTACTTGAATTATTAAAATAGTGTTTATGTTGTTATAGGCCTCAGTAAAATGCTTGATTAAGTAAAATCATGCTTAGGTTATCTGGCCTTATAATTGTTCAGATAATTAAAAAATTAATTGTTTAAACAGATTGAAATTGCAATTAATGGACTCAGTACTTAATCAGTGCATGTTTAATCTTTCTAAGGTAGCTAAAAATTAAATTAGCATTGTATTTGGCAATACATATGCCTTGCATAACTTGCAAGATTGTTGTGATTAAATTGTTTCAAGGTATGGCTACTTTGTTACTTCACATAATCTTTTACATGTTTATTAAGTTGAATTAATCAGTTGAATCGACATAGGAATATGCGAGAGATAATTTAATTTAATAAGTATGTATGTGCAATAGCATGTTTACTTTTATAAATTTGTTTAATCGGTTGAATTGGCATAGGGATATGTTCAAGAGATGAATGGAATTTTAATTAGTAAATATGTTCATAAGTTAGCAAATTACTGGGTTGCCGTGAATTTATTCGTAACAGCATAAGCATGAATTTAATATATCTAAGTTAAAAAGGTATAATTAATCCAACACAATTATATCATCTTGATTAAATCTTATTTGAAATCGTGCACTAGAACTCTTTTATTTTATTTAAATTTCTTACTTAGTTTTAAAATCTTAGTTTATAAATCACTCTTTTCAAACCAAAATTATTTTTTTACCTCACCAAAGTGTTTTAATTAATTTCATAAATATTGCTTTTTACAGTCCCTGTGGGTACGATAACTCGACATTTACTTGTCACTTTATTACTTGTTACGATTGTGTACACTTGCACATTTCCACCGTTCCAGTATGATTATGCTAAACCTAATCTGGTTGGTACTGAATCAAGTATTGTTAGGCCTGCTATTGCTGCAAATAATTTTGAACTGAAACCTAACACTATACAGATGATACAACAGTTTGTTCAGTTTGATGGTTTGTAGGATGAAGATCTTAACGCTCATTTAGCCAACTTTTTGGAGTTATGCCACACGTTTAAAATAAATGGTGTTTCTGATGATGCCATTCGTCTTCGGCTATTCCCATTCTCCTTGAGGAATAAAGCTAAACAGTGGCTAAATTCTTTACCACAAGGGTCTATCACTACATGGGAACAAATGACCGAAAAATTTTTACTTAAATATTTTTCGACTGCTAAAACGGCTAAATTAAGAAATGATATCTCTTCTTTTGTGTAGATGGATTTAGAAATACTTTACGATGCTTGGGAGAGATACAAGGATTTATTGAGAAGGTGCCCTCACCATGGGTTACCATTATGGTTACAAGTTCAAACCTTCCACAATGGTTTGAACCCTTCAACGAGGCAAATGATTGATGCAACTGCCGGTGGAACCATCAATAACAAAACACCAGAAGCAGCTTACGAGTTTATAGAGGAGATGCCACTAAACAATTATCAGTGGCAAGTCATGAGAATAAAGCCACAAAAAGCTGCAGGGGTTTTTAATGTTGATGCGGTCACCATGCTTTCTAATCAAGTAGAACTTTTAAATAAAAAGGTTGATGGTTTAGTTGTTCTATGCAGGTATATTTAGTGATGCAATATGACTCAATCCAAGGAAACATGAGCAATTCTGAGTACCCTACTTATGGATATGGCATGGAAAACGAGCAAGCCAACTATATGGGTAAGAACTCTATATCTCAAAATAACCCTTATAGTAATACTTACAACACAGGTTGGAGAAATCACCCCAATTTCTCATAGGGAGGACAAGGCAATCAAGGAAACCAGAGACCACCACCTCCTCCGGGATTTCAGCAACCACCATACCAGCAAGAGAAAAAGCCAAACTTTGAGGAGATGCTCACGAAGTTCATAGCCGTGTCAGAAACCTGCTTCCAGAACACAGAGATAGCACTTAAGAACCAGTAGCATCCATTCAAGGACTCGAAACTCAAATAGGCCAGCTCGCTAAGCTAATTTTTGAAAGATCACCAAACAACATAAAGATTAAATCTAAGGAGCACGTTAAAGCAGTTACACTAAGGAGCGGGAAAACACTAGCCCAACTTGAAAAGAAGGTAGTACAAGAACATGACAAGGAAAACATTGAGGAAGCCAAGCCCAAACAAAACACCCTACCAGTACTCAAAGAATACAAAACACCCATCCCATACCCAGTAAAATTGAAGAAAAACTGCATGGACGCTCAATTCGGTAAATTTCTTGAACTTTTTAAACAATTACATATTAACTTACCTTTTGTTGAAGCTATTTCACAGATGCCCACATATGCAAAATTTTTTAAAGAACTTCTAACAAACAAGAGGAAGTTTGAAGAGTTATCCCTAGTGGAACTTAATGAAGAATGTTTAGCGATCCTCCAGAATAAACTCCCAACCAAATTGAAAGATCCAGGAAGTTTTACTATTCCCTGTTTGATTGGTAATTTAAATATTGAAAAGGCATTAGCAGATTTAGGTGCTAGCATTAGTCTAATGCCCTATAAATTATTCAAGCAACTAGGACTAGGGGAACCAAAACCCACTAGGATGAGTAATCAATTAGCTGATAGATTTGTTAAATATCCTAGGGGTATCATTGAAGATGTATTAGTTAAGGTGGATAAATTTATATTCCCTATTGATTTTGTTATGTTAGACATGGATGAGGATGTTGAGGTACCTTTAATCTTAGGACGACCATTTTTAGCTACCGCCAGAGCTGTTATTAATGTGGGAGATGGAAAAGTTGTGCTTAGGGTAGGGAATGAAGAAATTGTGTTTAAAATCTATGATGCCATGTGATTTTCTAGGGAACAAGATTATTTCTGTTATTTTATTGATTCTATTAATCATTCCATTCAAGATTCTTTTCAGGAAATCCCTCTTAAAGACACGTTGGAACTGTGTCTCGTTCAAGGAGAGGGAGAAGATAAAATTACCACTGAGATGAAAAAGGTAATAACTGAGCTAAACTCTAACGAATCTTCCCCAAGAAAAATAGATTATGAAGGCATTGAAATCAAGGATGAACTAAGACAAAAACCCTCTATTGACGAACCTCCCAAACTAGATCTCAAACAATTACCCAAACACTTAAAATATGCATTTTTGGGAGACAATTCTACACTACCAGTCATTATTTCTTCAAACTTGCAACCTAAGAAAAAGAGGAATTAATTCAAGTGCTAAAAAATAAAAGAGCCATAGCTTGGAAAATTTCTGACATCAAAAGAATCAGTCCTTCCTTTTGCACCCACAAAATTTTGATGGAGGATGAATACAAACCATGTGTGGAAGCTCAAAGAAGACTGAACCCCAATATGAAGGAAGTGGTCAAAACTGAGGTAATTAAACTTCTAGATGCTGGAATTATTTATCCTATTTCTGACAGTGCTTGGGTAAGTCCTTTGCAAGTTATTCCTAAGAAAGGTGGCATGACTGTTGTTGCCAATGAAAAGAATGAATTAATACTTACAAGAACTGTCACATGTTGGAGGGTTTGTATTGATTACAGGAAATTGAACGACGCCACGAGAAATGATCACTTTCCCTTACCCTTCATTGATCAGATGTTAGAAAGACTATCAGGACATATGTACTACTATTTTTTAGATGGACTTTCTGACTATTTCCAAATCCCGTTAGCTCCTGAAGATCAAGAGAAGACGACATTCACTTGTCTGTACGATACATTTGCTTATCGTAAAATGCCTTTTGGGTTATGTAATGCTCTTGCTACCTTTCAGCGTTGTATGCTACCAATCTTTAACAAGCTCGTGGAGGACATCATGGAGGTATTCATGGATGATTTCCCGATATTCAGTAAATCTTTCCAACTTTGCCTCAAAAATTTAGAATGAGTCTTAATAAGATGTGAAGAAATAAATCTTGTTCTCAATTGGGAAAAATGCCACTTTATGGTACAAGAAGGTATTGTGCTAGGAAACAAAATTTCTAGTAAAGGGATAGAAGTAGATAAAGCAAAAGTTGAAACCATTGAAAAACTACCTCCCCCAGTTCAGTTAAGGCAATTAGAAGCTTTTTAGGACATGCTGGTTTTTATAGAAAATTCATTAAAGACTTTTCTAAAATAGCTAAGCCATTAACGAAATTACTAGAAAAAGACGTACCTTTCAATTTTGATCAGGAATGTTTAAAGGCATTTAACACTATCAAAGAGAAACTCACCAATGCTCCAATTATAATTGCACCTGATTGGAATTTACCTTTTGAACTAATGTGTGATGCGAGTGATTTTACAATAGGTGCAGTTCTTGGACAGCGAAGAGACAAGTATTTTTAGCCAATCTACTATGCTAGCAAAACTCTAACAGCAACATAAGAGAACTACACTACCACAGAAAAAGAATTGCTAGTTGTGGTTTTTGCATTTGACAAGTTTAGACCATATCTAATATTGTCTAAAGTCATCATTTTTACTGATCATTCAACTCTTCGTTATCTTTTAACTAAATCCGATGCAAAGCCTCGACTAATAACATGGATTCTACTGTTGCAAGAATTTGATTTAGAAATCCAAGATAAAAAAGGAGCTGAAAACTTAGCAGCAGATCACCTTTCCAGGCTTGAGAATCTACATCTTAAAGAACTTGATGAAGCTGAAGTAAACGACTCGTTCCCTGAAGAGCAACTCTTAGTCATATCTGATTCTGAGGTACCTTGGTTTGCTGATATTGCAAATTACTTAGCTGCTAACATAACACCAAAAGGGTTGACACATCAGCAAAAGAAGCGATTCTTTACTAATGTGAAAAACTATTTCTGGGAAGACCCTTTTCTTTTTCGTATTTGTACAGATCAAGTCATTCAAAGATGTGTTACAAAGACTGAAGCTAGCAAAATCTTGGAACACTGCCATTCAGGACCAACAGAAAGACATTACAGTGGAACTAAGACCGCCCATAAAATACTGGAATAAGGTTTTTATTGGCCCTCATTATTTAAAGATGCCAGCAGGTATGTTACTTCTTATGACGAATGTCAACGAACAGGTAATATCTTTAAACATGATCAAATGCCTCAAACATATATGCTTGAATGTGAAATATTCAATGTATGGGGCATCGATTTCATGGGTCCATTCCCTAGCTCATTCAGAAATAAATACATCTTAGTAGCAGTCGATTACGTGTCTAAATGGGTAGAAGCCCAAGCCTTACCTACTAATGATGTTAGAATGGTAGTAAGAATTCTTAAAAAACTTTTTTCTCGATTTGGAACACCAAGCGCAATTAGTAGTGATAGGGGAACTCATTTCTGCAATACCCAATTTGAGAAAGTTTTACAGAAATATGGAGTGTACCATAAGACAGCTACCCCTTACCACCCTCAAAGCAGTGGACAAGTTGAAGTAGCTAATAGAGAGCTAAAACGTATCTTAGAGAAAACTGTACAAGTAAATAGAAAAAATTGGGACATGAAAGTAGATGACGCTTTATGGGCTTATAGAACTGTCTTCAAAACTCCCACAGGAACATCGCCTTATAGACTCGTTTATGGAAAAAGTTGTCATTTACCCTTTGAGCTAGAGCATAAAGCGTTTTAGGCCATTAAATATTTAAACCTTGACCCTGATCTTGTAGATGAAAAGAGACTCATGTAGCTAAACGAGTTGGACGAATGGCGTTACAATGCATATGAAAGCTCACGCTTATACAAGGAAACCACAAAGCGATGCCAAGATGCTCGTCTGAAGCAACATAAACAGTTTAAACCTGGCGATCTTGTTTTGCTGTACAACTCAAGGCTTAAATTATTCCCTGGAAAGCTAAAGTCGAGATGGTCAGGCCCATTCATAGTTCAAAGTATTCTTCCCTACGGCACAATTAAGGTAACACATCCAACTCAAGGCACTTTCAAGGTAAACGGTTATCGACTCAAAATATATTATGGTGACGACTTTAAGAATGATAGAGAGGAGTTTAGGCTCTACAATCCCTCATAAAAGTGCAGGTAAAAAGTCAAGCTTAGACTATAAACAAGCGCTTCTCGGGAGGCAACCCGAGCACTAACAATTTTGATTTTCTTAGATTCATAACTAACTCCTTAAAATGAAGATTCCTCAGAACCACACGACTAGGCACACGGGCGTGCCTAAATTCATGGGCACCCCATAGTTAGGGACACGGCCGTGCGATACTGCCATGGCTAAACCTGTCAATTCATACATGGGCATGTGAGCCCGAACACGGCCGTTGAAGCGAACACCAGAAGACACGACCGTGTTATATGGTCGTGTATCCCAGCACGCCCGTGCGAATAAGCTGTGGGCAAAATTGAGAAATCAACACAGGCGTAGGACACGCCCGTGCCAACCAACCGTGGTCACAACAAAAAGTCCACGAAACACACGGGCCAAACCTAGGGCACACGGGCGTGCGCCAAAGTCGTGGGACTAAATCCCTATTATTTAATTTCAATTTTCATTTTCTTTATTTTATATTTCTCTATTTTTCCTTTTATTTGTGCACTCCAATTTTTATTGAGTAATACCTGAATTTTAGACATAGTTGTGCTATTCTCTTCAGTCACCCAGAATCATGAACTTCAAATAGCCATTTATCCAATTCAGCTTTAACAACTCAAGGAATTCATCCAATATTCAGGGAGTTTCACTTCTCCCTCTATCTTATGATTTTATGCTTTTATTGCTAATAATGTATCTTTGTACATTGAGGGCAATATACATCTTAAGTGTGGGGGGAGTTCACATTCATTCTTTATATCACCCTTAAACTCCTAAAAAAATTTTTGCCACTAACTTGTTGCATTGTTCTCAAATTTTGAATTCTCACTTTCACTCTCTGCATTAGTCTCAATCTCCTATCAAAATGAATTCTGATTGATTTATGATTTTTATTGATATGTTGAGAATTAAGACATAACTACTTATGCTTTGATTTTTCAAACTTTAAGACATTAGAGAATCAAGCATCATAAGTTGAAATTTTTGAGAACTTAAATTTTTCTAGGTTATTTTCCCCAATTTTGAGTGTTATCTTGAAATTTGAAATTCGTAGGATTGACATCAAAAGCCATAATTCTGGTGAGATTTTTGAGCCTTTTGAGCATACATCCTTTCGTGCTTACTTTTATTGTTGCTTTGAGTGAGTCAATACTGATTTGTTATTCTAGAACTTGCTTCGATTATACATGTTGAGACCACATTATTGATTTGATATACCGAAATGATAAAGGCATTTAGGATTTAACCCACTTACTCCATAAATGCCCACCTTCATAAATTAACCTGTAGTGAACCCCATTGAGCCTAACAAACCATTCATTGACTTACCTTTAGTATTAACCTATAACCCATTTTTTGTTGAATTCCCTTCAATTATGTTGATACCTATTTTTTTCGAGATTTGAGTCGAAGAATTATCTAGTTTTGTTCTCATTTTCAGTTGTAAAGTCTATAAGTATTCAATTTGTTCTTGATGTATTAAAAAAAACATATGTATACTTCAATTGTAATTCAATATTTTTTGAGCTCTTGTTCTTAAACGATGTCATCCAAAAGGCTTTATTCTAGGAATATGTTTCAGTGATAGAGATTTTTCTAGTTAGATGATTTTTCAATTCAATCTCGATTCTAACCATCTTTTTTAGCTTGTGACCGCA
This sequence comes from Gossypium stocksii, assembly GCA_020496765.1. Taxonomy (NCBI): domain Eukaryota; kingdom Viridiplantae; phylum Streptophyta; class Magnoliopsida; order Malvales; family Malvaceae; genus Gossypium; species Gossypium stocksii. The sequence goes on from CM035622.1 coordinate 70,806,663, forward strand.
CCCCTAACCAAGGCCACATTACAACCCTTGAAAGACCTTTTGATCGATGTATCATGTCAATGCATAATGGTGGAGATTTGATTTCCTGCAAGCTTATGGTAATAACTTTTCAGGTTGACTAATGAGTGCTTAAATTTGAACCCTAAACACTTTGAGTGGATAGAGTGAATCTTTAGTGAGGATGTCAACTCTTGTTGATTTTGAATTCGAGGTAATTACCTAGAAGAAGGGAAGAAACCTATGTTTCTGTGATAAAATTCTCAACTTAGAATGTTTGAGACTTTAATTTTCTTTTGGTTGAATTCTTAATGTATGATGACTTGTGGTCAGTTTGAAAATTTATCGATAAGGATTATAAGTTAAGAAGAATGATTTTTAATTGTGAATTGAGATTTTGCTTGAGGACAAACAAAGGCTTAAGTGTGGAGGTATTTGATAAACCGTAAATTATACATATTTTTACCTCATGCTTAGCACATTTATGAATGAATTATTCCTTGATTTGTGGAATTTGATGCTCCTAAACCTTCAATTTCATATTTTATACTCAGATGAGCATAGGGAAGAGAAAAAAGCAAGGAACAGGCCAAAAACGGAGAAAATGTGCCAAAGCAAGGAATTAACACGGCCTGGAAGTTTAACACACAGGCGTGTCACACGGCCGTGCCATATAAATAGGCTTGAGCACGGCCTAAACCCAATTCACACGGGCAACCCACATGGCCGTGCCACTTTAATAGGCTTGAACACGGCTTAGCATTGACTTACACAGGCTGGCATACGGGCATGTCCCTGTCGTGAAGAAGTTCAATTTCACTCGAAAAAGCACACTTAGAGGCTAAGAAAGACTCTCCAAACTCTATATAAAGACCCTAGTAGGCAACTACAAGGGTGTACATCATTCCCGCCAACGGTACAGCCTTCCCGCCAAGACGGAGAGCTAAAGGCAGGGAATTACTCAAAAGAAAGCCGATTGATCCATCTCAGAAGCCAAGATCTACATCAAAATAGAAGATCTCCCTTCAATCCTTTTCAGAGTTTTGGGGTTTCTTATGTTTTGTTATAATTATGAACTAAAACCCCAAATATCTAAGGGGGATGAAACCTAAGATGGATTATGTTATTGTTATCTGAACTATATGATAAATATTTAACTTGTTCTTAATTGTGTTTTTAATTCTTAAATTGATATTTCTAGGATATTGATTTAAGTCAAATGTGCTTATGCAGAGGAGCAAAAGTCCCTGTATAGGAGTAGATCCAACACAATTAAGCGGAGTTGATCGTAATCCTAGACATAGGATGACCAAAATCTGCTGGATTAGAGTCAAATCTAATATGGGGATCCATAGATTGAGTTAATGCAAAACTGAGGGTTTTAATTAGAAAGAGGTTTCAATTAATCAACCTAGGATTAGTTGGTCTTATCCTCGATGGAGGTATTAACATAATTTAGGGATCTCTACGGATCAAGTCAAATGAAGAAATTGTCTGGTTCAGAGTTAGATAACAAGTGAAGTCTAGGTGGATTCTTCCTTAGGTATTGTCCTTATCAATCAATTTTCCTAAAGTAATTTTCTCAATTTACTCTTTTTCGTTTCTTTAGTTTAGTTTAGAATAGTTTACAACCAAACGCCTTTTATTCTTAGGCTAGATAATAGGAAGGAAGTCATTACTAGTATTTTTAGTTCTTTAGATTCGATATTTCAGTCTTGCCACTAGTTATACTACTACTCGATAGGTGCGCTTGCCTTTTATCGTGATAATAGTTAGTCTTTTACGTACGGTCAATTTATTACTTCTTTGAAATCACGATCAAATGGCATAACAAGAAATTCATAGTGGCCATATCTTGTCTGAAATGCGGTCTTCGGCACATCAGACTCCTTAACTCTTAACTAATAGTACCTAGATCTCAAATCTATCTTGGAGAACACTGTGGCCCCTATCAACTGATCAAATAAATCATCGATCCTTGGCAAAGGGTACTTATTCTTTATGGTCACCTTGTTAGGTTGCTGATAATCTATGCATAACCTCATAGAACCATCTTTCTTTTTCACGAATAATGCGGGAGCACCCCATGGAGAATGACTAGATCTTGTAAAACCTTTACTGTTAATTCCTGTAGCTGAGCTTTCAACTCCTTTAGCTCGGTCGAAGCCATTCTATAAGGAGCAATAGAAATAGGCGTAGTGCTGGGAGCCAACTCTATACCGAACTCTACCTCTCTAACTGGAGGTAATCCGGGCAATTCTTCCGAAAATACATCTTCGTACTGACAAACCACGGACACTGATTTAATTTTCAACTCTGACTCTCTGGTCTTCATCACAAAAGCAAGATAAGCCTCATATCCTTTTCCAACACATTTCTGAGCAACCATGGAAGAAATCACTGTAGGCAAACTCTTGGATTCATCTGACTCCACTCGGAGAGTTTCTCCATTCTCACATTCCAATTCAATAAACTTTTTACCATAATTTACTACCACATCATGAGAGGTCAACCAATCCATACCAAGGATCACATCAAACTCATCGAATGGTGATAGGACGAGGTTAGCTGGAAAATAATGACCCCTAAACATCAAAGGACAATCTCAACATACTTTGTCTACTAACACATATTTGTCTAGGGGATTGGAGACTTGTATCACAAATTCCATAGATTCTACGGGTATGTTCATACTAGAGACTAATTTCATGCAAATATACGAATGGGTAGATCCTGGATCAGTCAAAGTAATAATAGGAGTTTCATGAAGAGAAAATGTACCCGTCATTACATCGAGTGATAATGCCTCTTTACGAGCACGAATGGCATATGTCCTCGCTGGGGCTTTATCCTCGGGTCTCGCAGTCTATTCCTTTGGTATGCTTCTACTACTCGTTCCCGTACTCGGGTTTCTCTGGGGTCTACCTCTAGAGGGAGTATTACCCGATCTTGCACTCTGATCCTTGTCTTTCTTGGCCATCTCGGGGCATTCTCTATTAAAGTAGTCTTGAGAATAACATTTGAAACAAGCCCTCTCATGAGCTCGACATTCACCGAGGGGCCGTCTGCCACACTGTGGGCATTTAGGTCTACTGGGTCGAGTATTGCCCACACTCGCAACTAAGGTGGTCTAAGCTTTGGAAATTGAATACTGTTTACCTTTTTTCTTACTTGAAAACCTGACTGAAGTAGTCGATCGAGTAGAAAACTCTTTTGACATTTTAGAGGAGGATTGGAACGACTTACTAAATGGTTTGTTTCTCGAGTCACAAGACTCCATCTCAACTTTCCTATTTTCTTTGGCCAATTCCTCAGCCTTACAAGCTCTATCTACGAGCACTACGAACTCCTTTATCTCAAGGATACCGATAAACATTTTAATATCCTCATTTAAACCATCTTCAAACCTTTTACACATGAGGGCTTCGGTAGATACACATTCTCGAGCGTATTTGCTGAGCCTCACTAACTCACGCTCGTATTTTGTCACTGTCATCCTACCTTGTTTCAACTCCAAGAATTCTTTATGTTTCTGATTGATAAACCTCGGGCTGATGCACTTCTTGCGGAACTCCTCTTGGAAAAACTCCCAATTAACTCTTTCCCTTGGTACCACCGACACAAGGGTGTTCCACCACTGATAGGTAGAATCTCACTTCATGCACTCTTCAGGTGTGCAAAACAACTCATCGAATACCCTGATGGTATTCTCTAGCCAAAAATTCTGCTCTTTCCAGATCATCATCGTTAGTAGCCCGAAACTCTTCGGCCCATTGTTTTCGAATTCTATCTACCGGGGCCTTTTCTTGTCTTACAACCTCTATAATTTGAGGAGCTACCGGGGTAGATTGAGGAACTTGAGGGGGTGGAGCTTGGTGTTGAGTGGTCGGGTTCGTTCGGACGAACTTATTAAACCACTCGTTCATCATCTAGAAAAAGGCCTCCCGGGCCTCTCCTCCTTAACTTACAATAGTTGGCCTATTTCGGTTCTAGCTGGCACTGTCCCTTCAGTGGGAGCCGATGCGTTACTTTTTACATCATCACCCGTAGCTTGCTGGGGATCCATTTACTATAAATAAACATATTTAAATTGTCAGGAGTTATCACACGATCATATTTAAACATATAAACCACTCGTTCATTATCTGGAAAAAGGCCTCCCAGGCCTCTCCTCCCTAACTTACAGTAGCTGGCCTATTCTCGGTTCCAGCTGGCACTGTCCCTTCAGTGGAAGTCGATGCGTTACTTTCTACATCATCACCCGTAGCTCGCTCGGGATCCATTTACTATAAATAAACATATTTAAACTGTCAGGAGTCATCACACGATCATATTTCAAGAATACGTAAGTATGGCATGTATAGCTAGACTCATGCATGTGTTAGGTTAGTCCTAAAATCGACTAAACACTAGCTCTGATACCACTAAATGTAACACCCCTTACCTAAGTCTAACACCGGGATAGGGTACGAAGCATTACCATACATAATCATGTTTGAACATACAAACTCGGGTTATAAGATTTCTTTCCTTTAAGAAAACATTTCATTCAATCTCTTAATAGTCATATTATAGGCTTACGAGACCCAAAACATACATCAGGTGTGTTTCGAAACCAATCCGAGAACTTTTGGACAGAGAGGAAATTTTTGCCTAAAACAAGGCCACACGTCCGTGTGAGATGGGACACGCCCATGTGGGTAGGCTATGTGGTCACACACGTCCATGTCCCTAGTCCGTGCTAAATTTCTTTTCATATTGAACCTATAGGGGTTTTGGCATAGTTTGGGCACGCGCCCGTGTCTATAGCCCGCGTCCCTCACACGGTCTAGACACCACGCCCGTGTCATTAACCCATGGAGTAATTTGATCTTGATCACTATAACATCTTAGGTTCACAAGGTTAAGGCACACGCCCGTGTGCTCAGCCTGTGTGCAATACAGACTTAACTACTTAAGATGCAGGGGATACATAGTTGAGCTACACGCTATTGGTATGGACCGTGTGTCACACACGGCCTAGACACACTCTCGTGTGCCTACCTGTGTGGACAAATATAGGCTATTTTCCAAGCCTTTTTGCCACCTTGCAAACACAACCAACTCATACCAACTTCAACCTTACAAATCAAGGCATAATATACATTTCTAAACATCCACAACTAATACATTCACATGCCACAACACAACTCAACCATCATGCATTCTCATCCTTCGTTATTCTACTTACTCTTGCAACTTACACCTTCATGAATTTCATCCACATTGTATAGGACAGAACTTAGACAATATTAGCCAATTTCAAAGGCCATTACAACTTGACTCAAGTGATAACAATAGCTAACACATTTGGCTACTCAAAATAACACATATCAAAGTAACTAAACTTCTTATACATGTCATACATCTAAATAAGTAACTATATTATACCAAAATGAATGACTTGATAGTGTGACTTCGAGCTCCAACTTTGATCGATCCCTGAGCTGATTCAGCAATCTACATGAAAGAGGGAAAAGAAAGGGAGTAAGCACATATATGCTTAGTAAGTTGCATGAATAAAATAGCAACAAAGATCATGAAACATCATCTAAATAAAATATCATAAAACTCATATAATTTCTTGCTTATTCTCATAACTTACTCATTCCTACGACTTACTCATTCAGGGCTTACTAATTTTAATGGCTTACTTCATCTCATGACTTACATTCTTATTTTCTCGTAACCTACTCATATGCACCTATAACACTCATCATGAAACTTTAGTCTTTCTCATGAAACTAATCAACTTGGATACTTTCTCCTCTAAAAATTATTTTAAATTTCAAAGGATACCTGTAAGTCAACCTCATGATATGATGTCAATGCCATGTCCCAGACATGGTCTTACATAGGATCATAAGTCGATGTCGAAGCCATATCCCAGATATGGTCTTACACGAGATCTCATATCGATGTCGATGCCATGTTCTAGATATGGTCTTACACGGGATCTCATATCGATGTTGATGCCATGTCCCAGACATGGTCTTATACGGGATCTCATCTAGGATGCCCATGCCATGTCCCAGACATGGTCTTATAGGGGATCCATGTCTCATCTTGATGCCGAAGCCATGTCCCAGACATGGTCTTATACGGGACCTCATTTCGATGCCAATGCCATGTCCCAGACACGGTCTTACATGGGATCACATATCGATGCAGATGCCAATGCTATGTCCCAGACATGGTGTTAGATGGGAACTCAGTTCGATGCCGGTGCCATGTCCCAAACATGGTCTTACACGAGACCTGCAATACTCATGACCACGGTATCCTCTGAATTCTTTAACATTTGTATGTAATTTCTCTTTCATATCTTCATCATTTCTTGGTAAAATTCATATTAATCGATTCATGAAACTTATGCAAAATTTATACATTGTCATATTAATAAACCTCATAGGATATCATGGATTCATATAAAATCATCATAATAAATTTTTACAAAATATAAGGCTAGATTATTACATACAACTTACCTCGGAAATCAAGTTGTGGATAAACACTCGATTTACTCCACCACCTTACTAATTCCCCGGTTTCGGTCCAGGCTTCTTGTTTCTTGATCTAAAATAAAAAATAAAGCTAATTTAATACACACATTGGCTAAATAGCCCATAATTAACTCTTTGGCAAAATTTATAATTTTTCCCTAAACTTTTGCATATTTGCAAAATGGTCCGTAGGCTCGTAAAATGAAATGCACTTTATTTCTTGACCTTTCAAGCCTAGTCGAACCTTTCATATTCTTATAACAGCCCCTATTTTTCATAAATTCTCATTTTTACTACATATTTAATCACCTTTGCAATTTAGTCCCTATTAGGGACTTTCATGAAAAATCACCTAGAGAAAGGTGTTTATTACACTTTAAACTTTCATATTCTACCACTAGACACCAAAATACTTGCATGTCATGCATGGGTATATTTTTGAGCATAAACCCTAGCTCAAATTAGTGGTAGAAATAGCTAGATTAAGCTACGAGGATTTCAAAATTACAAAGAGCATGAAAAACGGGGCTTGGAGTCACTTACTTAGAACTTAAAAATGAAAGAAACCCTAGCTATAGAGGCTCTTCAAATTCGGCACACTAGGGAAGAAGATGATACCATTTATGCTTTCTTTTTCCCTTTTTATTACATAACTTTACCAAATGACCAAAATGCCCTTAAGCTCTTTCTTTAGAAATTTTCCTTCTATGGGCATTTTTGTCCATCATGCTAACAAATGGTTTAATTGCTAAATAAGGACCTCCACTAATTTTCCTCAAGCTATTTCATACCTAAACCTTCTAGAAACTCATGTTTTGCAACTTTTGCAATTTAGTCCTTAAGGACAAATTGATAACTTTTTCATAAAAATTGCTTCATGGAATTTTATCACTATCATGCAATCATGTCATAATCTTAATAATAATCATAAAATATACTTTTCTACTTCAGATTTGTGGTCTCAAAACTACTATTTCAACTAAGCTCTAGTTCGGGTTGTTACATTATATGCAAATAATAAGTTATTATAATTATTATGTTTAATTATCTTAATTATTTGAAATCTAAAATGTTATAACGAATTATTAAATATGTGATGTGATAAAATCATATGGGAAGAAAAGCCCCGGTTGAACCTTAGGAATCATTTAGGATACGAGTGACATGTCACTAGGAAACTATTGAATGTGATCGATTGTTTATGTGATTCCGAGTACTGGTTTAGTTTGACTACCAGTGGCTAGGTAATCCTGCATTTGTTGCGGATACCTGTCAGCTTGTGTGAGCAACACTGAGTAGTTTCCACTATACCGTCAACTTGTGTGAGTAGACCCGTGATTAGCTTATCATTGAGCCTTTATGTGATATGTGTTAAGTGGTAACTTCGGGTACAAATCATCGGTAGCTTTGGTTACATTATGTGTGGCACTTGTGCCTTATTCCGTATATCCTTTAGCATTCTACGTGGTTCAACGGGTCATTTGAATCAATATGATAAAATATGATTGTATGAGAAAAGATTTGACCGTGTATTAAGAATGTGTATGTGAAGGTTCTATGAAAAATGTTATGTGTGCTGAGTGCTTAATGTATGTATTGAATTATATAGTAAAACCATATGGGTAAGTGATAATCTCAAACTTATTGAGATCATAAGAAAGCTTATTTCCATTTTATATGAATTATTGGTTTAAGTGCTCATTAATTTTACATATAGGCTTACTAAGCTTTATAGCTTACCCCTTCTCTTTCCCTTTTCCTTATAAGTTTGTCAAGCTAATCCGAGGTTCGGTGATCAACGGGATTTCATCAACACTATCAACAACTATTTTGGTATTTTGATTATGAACTTTAAAAATTATGGCATGTATAGGTGATCTAATGTTTTGGTTATATGTCATAGTTCTTTTGGATTCCTTTGTTGGTAGTAGTGTTTTGGTACTTGGCCATGTGAAATGAGTCATAAATGGTTAAGTTATATGGTGTCTAAATGTTGTACAAGCTTGCATAGCAAATCTGAAATGTGTGTGGATGTTCATGCTTGATAATGGTAGATAAAGTTAGTGAGTGGAAGGCATAATATGTATGTTTGGATGAGTTTTTATGCTATGTTGTGAAATGGCAATATTGGTCAATATTGGATTGTGTTTCAAGGTGGTCATTGGCTTGAAAAATAGCCTATAATTGTCCACACGTGTAGACACACGGGCATGTGTCTAAGCTGTGTGTGACACACGATCAACCCCATGGGCATTTGGATAGGTCGTGTGTCCCCTGCACCTAAAATTATGGAAATTAAATGCCCTAGTAAACATACGGGTGGAGACACGGCCGTGTGTCTCGACCGTGTGCTTGACAAGGCCTAACCCACAGGCATGTGGCTTGGCCGTGTGGTGAAAACTTTGCAATGACGTCATAAATAGAATACCCAGTATTTTTCACACAGGCTAAGACACGAGCATGTGCCCGGCCGTGTGAAAACCCCTATAGGTTCGAATTGAAAAATAATTCCACACGGGTTAGGGACATAGGCATGTGCGACTACATGGCCTGCCCACACGGGCGTGTCCTGTCCCACACGGGCTTGTGCCCTCTTTTGAGTTAAATTTTTATAAGTGTTTGAAAAGCTCCGGTTTGATCTGGATCATACCCAACGTATCTTTCGGGCCACGTGGGCCCATAATAAGAATGTTTTGAATATGAATGAAAAATTTTTAAATTCTACCTGAAAATTAAGTGTCATAATCGAATGTTCGTGTGAGCGAGAGTATGGTAATGCCTCGTACCCCGTATCCGACACAGTTTTGAGTGAGTGGTGCTACAACATAATAGACAGATGCAGATTCAGGCCCAATCCAATTCAGATACAGTATACACAATCAGATTTTTAGATTAGATAATCAGAATCCTAGCCTGTAATAGCCCAAATTAGGGGCTAAATGGAATAGTGGTTTTGAAACCATGAATCTGAGGTCAAAAATAATTTTTAGATTTTGTTTTTATGTTTATTTGGTGTTTGAACAATTATCTGAAAATTTGACATGTGAATTTTGTTGTTTACATGTACAATTTGATATGTTGAACTAAATTGTAATAGGTGAAAAATATGAGTTTTAATCCATAAAGGTACTTAATTGAATTGAGATTTTAAATTAGTGGTCCTTATATGGTAATTAGGCCATTTTAACTTGGTTTGGACAAAAATGCCCAAGGAAGGATGGAATATCAAAGGTTTTTAATGAAGGGCATTTTGGTCATTAGATAATAAAAGAAATAAAAAGGGAAAATAAGGCCAAAAATGTGTCCATATTCTTCTTTCTTTGGCTGAACATGACACTTCTCCATAGCTAGGGTTTTGTTGATTTTCAAGCTCACAAGTAAGTGCAATCGAGCTCCGTTTTTAATTTTCTTTGTATTTTTAGAATCCTTTTCTCTAGCTATTTCTACCATTCTTTTGAGCTAGGGTTTAATTTTAAAGTTTTACCCATAGATGTCATGGATGTATTTTGATGTCTACTGGTGAAATATGAAAGTTTAAGGAGTGGAGAACAACTTGTACTAGGTAATTTTTTATAGAGAATGTAGAAACGGCTTATTTGTAAAAGATACAATGTGGTGTGTATAAGTGTTGATATAGTGGAAATTTTGGGCTGTTATAAGGAAAAAATAGTTCAACTAGGCTTAAAATGCATGGAAGTTGCATGAAAATCATAAACCAAGCGTAGGGACTAAATCGTAAAATTGAAAAAATTAGGGGCTAAATTGTTAAAATTGCCATAGGATGATTGTGGACTAAATTGAATAATGTATATATTAAACGAGTTAAATGTGTTATTATAGATCGAGAGGAACGAGGAATCGACCTTGATCGAGGCAAAGGTAAGGTTTCGAACTAAATTGCAAACCATCGCTTTTTGTTGATGAGGTAAGTTTATATGTAAGTAATACATTGTTTTAATTTTATAATTACAAATTATTACTTATCATCGACAAAGTTAAGCAATTATTGAGAGTTCACCATGTGTGCACGAGAGCCGGATTTATGTGTTGGTGAAGCTATGTGCTGAAACCACCGAGTATCGAATGCTATTCTGAAGGGTTCGTCAGGAAGGCCTACTAAATAAATTGGTGTGGTTATGTGGTGTGTAAGTGCAGGTGAAATATTATGAGCAAGTAATATTGTGGGCAAATTGCATGTGTGTGCTAGGGTGCATGTGAACTAAGAAAATGTAAATAATGTGCTTGATATGTATATGATATATGGTGAGATTTGGTGGTAAGTTGATTTGTTATGATATGACTATTGAAATTATGAAAATTGATATGTGTAAATTATTTGCATATAGACTTACTAAGCTTTAAAAGCTTACTTATTTCTCTTTTCCCTTGTCTTATAAAGTAGTCAAATTCAAGCCAGCTCGAGGATCGAGAAGCGTTAGAGGATCACCCACACTATCAACAACGTTCTTTTGGTATAGTGATATAAATTCTCTTGAACTATCACATGTATAGGGACTTAGTTGTGTTGTAAGTGTCAATGTGAGTTGGCTACTATATGGGTACAAGTCTTTTGGTAAGTATATTGTAACTAAGGCCATGTGATATGGCAAATGATGATGTTAGTCATATTTATATCATTATGAGGTAATTCATGAATTGATTGGTGAATAACCATAAATTATACATATTTTTACCTCATACTTAGCCTAAATTCTGGATGAATTATCATTGAATTTATGGAAATTGGTGCTCCTAATCTTTTTATTTCATGTTTTATACTAAGGAGAGCATAAGGAAGAGAAAAAAGCAAGAAATGGGCCAAAAACGTGCAAATTAGGCCCAATTTAGTAATCAACATGGCCCGGAGGTTTGCCACACGGCCATGCCACTTTAACAAGCTCGAGCACGGCCTGGTTGTTGATTCAAAGGGGCGTGGCACACGGGCTTGTCCATGTCGTGAGAAAGTTCAATTTCACTCGAAAAAGGCTACTTAGGGGCTAAGAAAGGCATTCCAAAACTCTATATAAAGACCCTAAGAGGCAACTACAAGGGTGTGCTTTTCTCCCGCCAAGGAGACTTTATATTCCCGCCAAGACGGGAAGTTAAAGGCAGGGAATTACTCGAATGGAAGCCGATTGATCCATCTTAGAAGCCAGGATCTACATCAAGACATAGGATCTCCCTTTAATCCTTTCAGGAGTTTTGGGTTTTCTTATATTTTGTTATCTTATTTCTTCTGAGATGTTTTCTTTTATAATTATGAACTAAAACCCCAAATATCTAAGGGGGATGAAACCTAAGACAGATCTTGTTATTATTATCTGAACTGTGTGATAAATATTTGATTTGTTCTTAATTGTGTTTTTAACTCTTAAATTGATATGCCCGAGATATTGATTTAAGTCGAATGTGCTTATGTAAAGGAGCAAAAGTCCCTACATAGTAGTAGATCCAACACAATTAAGCGGAGTTGATCGCAGCCCTAGACATACGATGATGAAAATCTATCGGATTAGAGTCAAATCTAATATGGGGAGCCATAGATCGAGTTAATGCAAGACTAGGGGTTTTAACTAGAAAGAGATTTCAGTTAATCAACCTAAGATTAGTTGTTCTTATCATCGGCGGAGGTATTAACATAATTTAGGGATCTCTACAGATCAAATCAAATGAAGAAATCATCTGGTTTAGAGTTAGATAACAAGTGAAATCTAGGTGGATTCTTCCTTAGGTATTGTCTTAATCAATCAGTTTTCCCAAAAGCAATCTCTCTCTTTACTCCTTACCGTTTCTTTTTAATTTAGTTTAGATTAGTTAATTTAGAAATAAAACTGACATGCTCGCGATATTAAGTAATAAAATTTATAAAAACTGATCACACCAAAAACTAACTAATATCACGATTTTAAAGGCAAGCGCACCTATCGAACAGTAGTATAGTTTAGCGGCAAGACCCAGTTATCGTACCCAAGGGAACCAAAAGTACTAATACTTACTTTCTTTCTATTGTCTAGCCTAAAAATAAAAGAGGATTGATTGAAACAATTCTAAAACTAACTAAAAGTACACAAAAAGTAAATTGGGGAAAACTTTAGGGAAGAGCTGATTGATATGAGCAATACTTAAGGGAGAATCCACCTAGACTTCACTTGTTATTAATTTCTTGAACTAGATGATTTCTTTACTTGACTTGATCCGTGGAGATCCCTAATTTATGCTAAACCCTCCGTCGAGGCAAAGAGCAACTAGGCCTAGATTGTTAACTAAAGTTCCTTTATTAATTAACACCCTAGGTTGCATTAATTCGATCTATGGTTCCCCATATTAGGTTTGACCCTAATCCGGCAGATTTATGTCGCCCTATGTCTAGGGTTGCATGCAACTCCGTTTAATTATGGTAGATCTACTCTTATCACAGGGACTTTTGCTCCTCTACTTTAAGCACATCCGTTTCTTGAATTAATACCTAGGCTTATTAACACAAGAATTAAGCACACATAATTAAGAACAACTCAAGTATTTATCATATAACTCAAGAATAAAAAATAACAAGATCCATCTTAGGTTTCATCCCTCTCAAGTATTTGAGGGGTTTAGTTCATAATAAAGAAAGAAAACATCGCAGAAGTATTAAAAAAACAAAACATAAAAGAACCCAAGGATCCTTGAAGGATTGAAGGGAAATTCTTTGTTTTGATGTAGAGCTCTAGCTTCTGGGATGAATCAATCAGCTTCCCTATGAGTAATCCCTAGCTTTCACTCTTTGTGTCGGCAGAGAGACGGCTCCCTACCTGGAGAAAAGAATACCATAGACAGGGGAATCAAGTCTACCTGACAGGGGAAATCAAATACCCCCTTAGAGTTGCCTCTTAGGGTCTTTATATAGAGCTTTGGGAAACCTTTCTTAGCCTCTAAGCATCCCAATCTGAGTGAAATTCCTCTTCCCCATGATAGGGACACGCCTGTGTGCCACGACAAGAGGCTGTGTGAGAGTCTGTCGATAGAGGCACGGCCGTGTGGCCTGGCCGTGCTTGTCGGTAGCTGGACATGTGATCTTTATGTGGCACGACCGTATGCCACAGCCGTGTGGTGACTTCTTGGGCCGTGTCGTTTTCTTATTTTGGCTCATTCTCTCCTTTTTTAGCCCGTTTTCTATTTTTTTCTCTCCCTTATGCTCTCCTGAGTATAAGATATGAAAAAGAAAGGTTTAGAGCATCAATTCTTATAAAATAGATAATAATTCATCCAAAATATAGGCTAAATATGGGGTAAAAATATGTATAATTTATCGTTTATCAAAAACCCCCTTTAATTTTTAGGCTAGATAATAGGAAGAAAGTTATTACTAGTACTCATAGTTCCTTGGATTCGATATTCCCGTCTTGCCACTAACTATACTACTATTTGATAGGTGCACTTGCCTTTTGTCGTGATATTAGTTAGTTTCTAGGTACGATCAGATTTTATTACTTTATCATCATCACTCGAGATTACGATCAATTGGTGTGCATGTGTGGAAGTCAGTTGGTGTATGATGTTAAACTATCAAATGTGGCTGTTTGGATGTTAAATAATGTCATGGTGTGTGGTGTTGTGATATCGCGTGATATGTAGTAATAAAATTTATGAAAACTGATCACACCAAAAACTAATTAATATCATGATTTTAAGGCAAGCGCACCTATCGAACAGTAGTATAGTTTAGCGGCAAGACCGAGTTATCGTACCCAAGGGAACCAAAACTACTAGTACTCACTTCCTTTCTATTATCTAACCTAAAAGTAAAAAAGGTTTGTATGAAACTAATTCTAAAACTAACTAAAAGTGTACAAAAAGTAAAGTAGGGAAAGACTCTTTGGGAAAAGCTGATTAATATAAGCAATACTCAAGGGAGAATCCACCTAGACTTCACTTATTATTGGCTTCTTGAACTAGATGATTTCTTCACTTGACTTGATCTGTAGAGATCCCTAACCTATGTTAATACCTCCTTCGAGGATAAGAACAACTAATCCTAGGTGGTTAACTAAAGTTTCTTTATTAATTAACACCCCTAGGTTACATTAATTCGATCTATGGATCCCCCTATTAGGTTTGACCCTAATCTGGCAGATTTATGTCGCCCTATGTCTAGGGTTGCATGCAACTTCGCTTAATTAAGGTAGATTTACTCTTAAAACAGGGACTTTTGCTCCTCTGCCTAAGCACATCAGTTTCTTAAAGTAATACCTAGGACTATTAAATCAAGAATGAAAAACACATAATTAAGAATAATTCAAGTATTTATCATATAATTCAAGAATAAATAATAACAAGATCTGTCTTAGGTTTCATCCCCCTCAAGTATTTGAGGGTTTTAGTTCATAATTAATAAAGAAAACATCTCAGAAGAAATAAGATAACAAAACATAAAGAACCCAAAAACCCCTGAAGGAATTTAGGGAGATCCTCTGTCTTAGTGTAGAATTCTGGCTTCTAGGATGAATCAATCAGCTTCTCTTAGAGTAATTCATTGCTTTCACTCCTTGTGTTGGCAGAAATATGGCGCTCCTTTTGGGAGAAAAGAGTACCCCCTTAGAGTTGCCTCCTAGGGTCTTTATATAGAGCTTTGGGATGCCTTTTTTAGCCTCTAAGTATCCAAATCTGAGTGAAATTGCACTTCCTCACGACAGGGACACGCCCGTGTGCCATGCCCATATGGTTTCGATAAGAGGCCGTGTACGGGCCTGTTGAGGGTGGCACGACCGTGTGGTCTGGCCGTGCCTGTCGGGGCTGGGCCGTGTTGGACCTTATGTGGCACGGCCATGTGCCATGACCGTGTGGTGACTCCATGGGCCATGTTGTTTTCACACTTTGGCCCATTTTCTTCATTTTCGACCCATTTTTCGTTCTTTTCTCTTCCTTATGCTCTTCTGAGTATACAAAATGAAATAGAAAGGTTAATAGCACCAATTCTCACAAATTTAGTGATAATTCATCCAGAAATTAGGCTAAACATGAGGTAAAAATATGTATAATTTATCGTTTATCATGAAGAAAATGGTGAAACTTTGTATATGCTTCAGGTGGCAAATGGCTTGGAAAATAGCCTATAATTGTCCACACGGGTAGACACACGGGTGTGTGTCTAGGCCATGTGCGACACACAGCCAACCTCATGGGCGTGTGGATAAGCCGTGTGTCCCTTGCACCTATATTTATAAAAACTTAAATGCCCAGTATTAAACACACGGGTGGAGACATGGCCGTATGTCTCGACCGTGTGGCAGACACGGCCTAGCCCATGTGCATGTGGCTTGGCTGTGTGACGAAGTTTTCGTGATGACATCATAAACAGAAAACCCCCAATTTTTTATACGGGCTAAGACACAGGCATGTGCTCGACCGTGTGAAAACCCCTTTAGGTTCAAATTGAAAATAAATTTCGCACGGACTGGGGACATGGGCATGTGCAATCACACGGCCTGCCTATACGGGCGTGTCCCTATCTCACACGGGCGTGTGCCCTGTACTTGGCCAAAATTTTCAAAATTTTTCTAAGCTTCCGGTTTGGTCCTGGACTACTCCCAAATATGTTTTGGGCCAAATAAGCCCATTTTAAGGATTGTATCATATATTATTAAAAATTTTTAATTTGGAACAAAATTTTATGGCTCGACTTTGTACGTCTAGTTGTGTTATAGTCCGGTAATGCCTCATACTTGGTTTTAGTGTCGAACCCAGGAAGGGGTGCTACATTTAGTTGTATCAAAGCCATGGTTTAGTCTATTCTCGGACTACCGTAGCGTTGTGTGCGAGTCTAGCTATACATGCCATTGATATATTATGATAGTGTGGTGACTCTTGACCTTTCTAAACTATGTTTTGGTTTTATATAGTAATAGATCACGAACGAGCTGCAGCTGATGATGCTGCTAGTAATGTGTCGGCTCCGTGCAAGGGACCGCGCCGGTAGAAAGTAGGCACGAGACTTTGAGTCAAGGAGACGAGGCTCGGGATGCCTTTATCCGAATGATAAATGACTGGTATACTGACTTTGTTAGAGCAAATCCTAATGCTCAACCCCCTTCTCTCCCGCTTATACCACAACCGGTCCCCAAAACCTCACAGGGTGTTGATATGGTAAGGTTGACAAAACCTCTAGTGGATAAAATCTGTAAACAAGGGGCCGAAGAGTTTAGAGCTGATGTTGACGATAATCTAGAGAGGGCGGAGTTCTGGCTCGAAAATTCCATTCGAGTATTTGAGGAATTATCTTGTACACTAGAAGAGTGTCTAAAATGTGCTGTATCTTTATTGAAAGACTCAGCCTATCGATGGTGGAAGACCTTGGTATCCGTGGTTCCAAGAGAAGTGGTGACATGAGACTTTTTCTTGGAGGAGTTTCGAAAGAAAAATATCAGTCAGTGATTTGTTGATCAGAAAAGGAATGAATTCCTTGAGTTGAAACAAGGTAAGACGACAGTAGCTGAGTATGAACGTGAGTTCGTCAAACTTAGTAAATATGCACAAAAGTGTGTTTCTACCAAGGCAATACTGTGTAGAAGATTTGAGGATGGGCTTAATGAGGATATTAAAGTGCTTGTGGGGATTTTAGAATTAAAGGAATTCGTGGTATTGGTAGATAGAGCTTGCAAAGCGGAAGAATTAAATAAAGAGAAGAGAAAAGTAGCTATGGAAGCTCGAGATGCCCGAAAAAGACCGATGAGCAAGTCGTTTCAATCTCAGTCGAAGAGATCCAAAGAAATAAACCCTTGGAAGACAGCTTCAATTGAATATTCCCATCGAGATAAGGGGAAATCATATTCAAGTTCTAAAGCCCAAGCTACTTCGATGGCCAATGTGGATAACGTGAGCTCGGATAAACCTGAGTGTCAGAATTGTGGTAGACGGCATATTGGCGAATGTCGAGGAACTAATTGAGCTTGTTTGAAGTGTGGTTCCCTAGATCATTTTGTTAGAGACTGCCCTGAGAAAATGGGAGATGAGAAGTTTCAAGGTGCTAGACCGAGTAACACTACTAGTAAAGGTAGACCGCCGAAGAATGTCGGAGGTGGAGCCAATGGTAAAGGTGTAGCAAAAGAGGTAATTGCGAGGTCAGAGATGAGGACACCTGCCAGAGCTTATGCAATACAAGCTCGTGAGGAGGCATCATCTCCGGATGTGATTATCGATACATTCTTACTTTATAATACTGATGTTATTACATTAATAGACCCAAGCTCCACTCATTCTTATATTTGTGAAAAATTGGTGCATAGTAAGACATTACCTATTGAGTCGACTGAATGTGTCATTAAAGTGTCGAATTCGTTAGGCAAATTTGTGCTGGTAGATAAGGTTTGTAGAAATTGGCCCTTGATGATTCAAGGATACTATTTCCCAGCTAATCTGATGTTGTTTCCATTTGATGATTTTGATATTATTTTTGGCATGGATTGGTTAACATTACATGATGTCAAGGTGAATTGTAGATGGAAAACTCTTGAACTAAAATGTGAAAGTGGTGAAATTCTGTAGGTTGGAACAGATGAGTCGAATAAGATACCAGTGGTGATTTCTTATATGACTGCTCGGAAATGTATGAGAAAAGGGTGTAAAGCTTATTTAGCATATGTGTTGAATACCGAGGTGTCAGAATCGAAGATGGAATCTGTGCCAGTAGTTTGTGAATTTTCAGATGTGTTTCCAAAAGAGCTACTTGGGTTACCTCCTGACAGAGAGATTGAGTTTCTCATTGATTTGTTACCCAGGACTGCACCTATTTCTATTGCTCTGTATAAAATGGCTCCGACTGAATTGAGAGAGTTGAAAGCTCAGTTGCAAGAGTTGACGGACAAAGGATTTGTGAGACCAAGTTTTTTTCCCTGGGGTGTTCCCGTATTGTTCGTAAAGAAGAAGGATGGGTCGATGAGGCTTTGTATTGATTATCGACAGCTTAATAAGGTGACTATTAAAAATAAGTATCTATTACCGAGAATTGATGATTTGTTTGATCAATTAAAGGGAGAAACGGTGTTTTCTAAGATTGATTTAAGATTCGGCTACGACCAACTAAGAATTAAGGAATCTGATGTGCCAAAGACTGCCTTTAGAATAAGGTACGGCCATTATGAATTTCTTGTGATGCCTTTTGGTCTCACAAATGCACCGGCTATGTTCATGGATTTGATGAACTAGATTTTTCGACAATATTTAGACAAGTTTGTGGTGGTGTTTATTGATGATATACGGATTTATTCTCAAGATGAATCTGAATATGCTGAGCACTTAACGGTGTTGCGAATTCTGAGAAAAGAGAGATTGTTTGCTAAATTTAGTAAAAGTGAGTTTTGGCTCCAAGAAGTTGGATTCTTGGGATATGTAGTTTTGGGTGATGGTATTCGGGTTGACCCGAGTAAAATTTCAGCGATTGTTGATTGGAAGCTATCGAAGAATGTGACTGACGTTAGAAGCTTTCTAGGTCTAGCTAGATATTACCGATGTTTTGTTGAGGGCTTTTCTATAATTGCTTCTCTTATGACCAAGCTGCTTCAAAAGGATATAAAATTCGAGTGGACTAAAAGATGTCAACAAAGTTTTGATCAGTTGAAATCTAAATTGACTGAGGCACCAGTGTTAGTGCAAACCGAGTCCGAAAAAGGAGTTCGTGATTTATAGTGATGCGTCACTAAGTGGGCTTGGATGTATGCTTATGCAAGAAGGCAAGGTGGTGGCTTATGCTTCGAGGCAACTAAAACCGTACGAGAAGAACTATCTAACCCATGATTTAGAGTTGGCCGCTATTGTGTTTACTTTGAAGATTTGGCGCCATTATTTGTATGGTGAGAAATGTC
The DNA here is from genome assembly GCA_020496765.1 of Gossypium stocksii. Lineage (NCBI taxonomy): Eukaryota > Viridiplantae > Streptophyta > Magnoliopsida > Malvales > Malvaceae > Gossypium > Gossypium stocksii. The sequence continues at coordinate 70,826,038 of CM035622.1, forward strand.
AGATTTTTACCAACCATAAAAGTTTGAAATACTTGATGAATCAAAAGGAATTGAACCTGAGACAATGGAGGTGGCTTGAGTTATTAAAGGACTACGAGCTAGTAATTGAGTATCATCTCGGAAAGGAAAATGTAGTTGCAGATGCTTTGAGTAGAAAGTTCTTATGTGCTTTGAAAGCTATGGGCACGAGTTTAACATTGTCCGATGGCAATTCTATATTAGCCGAGTTGAGGGTTAGACCATTAATTCTACAATAGATTTACGAGGCTCAAAGGAGAGATAGTAAAATGCAAGCTAAGAGGGTTCAGTGTGAAATGGATAGCAACTCTGATTCTCGAGTTGGTTCAGATAATTGTTTGATGTTTCGTGATAGAATATGTGTACCGAGGAATGATGAGTTGATTCGGGAAATCTTACGTGAGGCACATAGTGGGTCTTTATCCGTACATCCCGGTAGTTCTAAAATGTATAACGATTTGAAGAAATTATATTGGTAGCCGGGCATGAAAGGAGACATTTCAGAATTTGTGACAAAGTGTCTGGTTTGCCAACAAGTGAAGGCAGAACATCAGGTACCTTCGAGCTTACTTTAACTAGTAATGGTTCCCGAATGGAAGTGGGATAAGATTACCATGGATTTGATAATAGGGCTACCTCTGACACCGAAAAAGAAAGATGTTGTGTGGGTTATTATGGATAAATTAATGAAGTCAACACACTTCATACCGGTACGTATTGATTTTTCACTCGATAAATTAGCTAAAATATATATTGCTGAAATTGTGAGGTTACATGGAGTACCTATGTCTATCATCTCGGATAGAGATCCAAGGTTCACCTCGAGATTTTGGAAGAAGTTGCAAGAGGAGTTAGGTACAAAATTGAATTTTAGTACTACATTTCACCCGCAGACTGATGGCCAATCCGAGAGGGTAATTCAAGTTCTTGAAGATATGCTCCGGTGTTGTGTTTTAGAGTTTGAGGGAAGTTGGGAAAAGTACCTACCCTTGGTGGAATTTGCCTAAAACAACAATTATCAATCTAGCATCTGAAAGGCGTCGTATGAGGCGTTATATGGTCGAAAGTGCCGAATTCCACTATATTGGACTGAGTTGAATGAGAAACAGGTTCATGGTGTTGGTTTGGTTAAGGAGACAGAAGAAAAAGTGAAGATAATTCGAGATTGTTTGAAAGCTGCTTCCGACCAGCAAAAGTCTTATGCTGATTTGAAAAGAAAGGAGATTGAATTTCAAATTGGTGATAAAGTATTTTTAAAGGTGTCACCATGGAAAAAAATATTGAGATTTGGCCAGAAGGGTAAATTAAGTCCACGTTTCATTGGGCTGTAAGAGATTACAGAAAGAATAGGGCCAGTGGCATACCGTCTAACTTTGCCACCAGAGTTGGAAAAGATACATAATGTATTTCATGTGTCAATGTTACGCCGATATCGTTCAGATCCCTTACATGTGATTTCTCCTACGGATATAGAGATTCAGCCGAACATGACCTACGAGGAGGAGCCGATTAAGATTTTAGCTCAAGAGGTTAAACAGTTAAGAAACAAGAATATAGCCTTGGTGAAAGTGTTGTGGCAAAAGCATAGTGTGGAAGAGGCTACGTGGGAGCCGAAGGAAGCTATGAGGAAATAGTACCCAAACCTATTTACTGGTAAGATTTTCGGGGACGAAAATCCTTAAAGGGGCAAAGTTGTAACCGCTCGAATTAGGGGCTAAATAGAATAGTGGTTTCGAAACCATGAATCCAAGGTTAAAAATAATTTTCAGATTTTGTTTTGATGTTTATTTGGTGTTTGAACAATTATTTGAAAATTTGATGTGTGAATTTTATTGTTTACATGTCCAATTTGATATGTTGGACTAAATTGTAATAGGTGAAAAATATGAGTTTTAATCCATAAAGGTACTTAATTGAATTGAGATTTTAAATTAGAGGTCCTTATATGGTAATTAGGCCATTTTAACTTAGTTTGGACAAAAATTCCCAAGGATGGATGGAATATCAAAGGTTTTTAATGAAGGGCATTTTGGTCATTAGTTAATAAAAAAATAAAAAGGGAAAATAAGGCCAAAATTATGTCCATATTCTTCCTCCTTTGGCCGAACATGACGCTTCTCCATAGCTAGAGTTTTGTTGATTTTCAAGCTCACAAGTAAGTGCAATCGAGCTCCGTTTTTAATTTTCTTTGTATTGTTTGAATCCTCGTGAATTTCTCTAGCTATTTCTACCACTATTTTGAGCTAGGGTTTAATTTTAAAATTTTACGCATAGATTTCATGGATGTATTTTTATGTCTAATGGTGAAATATGAAAGTTTAAGGTGTGGAGAACAACTTGTACTAGGTGATTTTTTATGGAGAACGTAGAAAGGACTTATTTGTAGAAGATAAAATGTGGTGTGTATAAGTGCTGATATAGTGGAAATTGTGGGCTGTTGTAAGGAAAAAATGGTTCAACTAGGCTTAAAATGCATGGAAGTTGCATGAAAATCATAAACCGAGCCTAGGGACTAAAATGTCAAATTAAAAAAGTTAGGGGCTAAATGTAAAAATTTCCATAGGATGATTATGGACTAAATTGAAAATTTCCATAGGATGATTATGGACTAAATTGAATAATGTATATATTAAACGAGTTAAATGTTTATTATAGATCGAGAGGAGCGAGGAATAGACCTTGACCGAGGCAAAGTCAAGGTTTCAGACTAAATTGCAAACCATCGCTTTTTGTTGACGAGGTAAGTTTATATGTAAGTAATATATTGTTTTAATTTCATAATTACAAATTATTACTTGTTATGGACAAAGTTAAGCAATTTTTATGATTTGATGAATTATGAGAAATTTGGTGTTCCGATTGAACCTTCGGAAAAACGAGAGATAAGAGACATTGTGGAGTAGCTAGGTCACATGCGTATTATGGTATGTATACCATGTGTACAAGAAAGCTACGAATCAAAAATAGCTAGGTCGCATGTATGGTACCGAGGGTCCATCATGTAGACACGAGAGCTATGTTTTAAGTAGTTAGGTCACATGGGTAGATCCGAGGGTTGGACACCATGTAGACACGAGAGCTACGGGATTTTTATGCCTAGGTCGCATGGGTGTTATTGAGCCGAATTTATGTGTTGGTGGAGCTATGTGCTGAAACCACCGAGTATCGAATGTTATTCCGAATGGTTAGTCGGGAAGGCCTACTAAAGAGATTGGTGTGGTTATGTGGTGTGTAAGTGCAGGTGAAATCTTATGAGCAAGTAATATTGTGGGCAAATTGCATGTGTGTGCAAGGGTTCATGTGAACTAAGAAAATGTAAATAATGTGCTTGATATGTATATGATATATGGTAAGATTAGGTGGTAAGTTGATTTGTTGTGATATGACTATTGGAATTATAAAAATTGGTATGTGTAAATTATTTGCATATAGACTTACTAAGCTTTAAAAGCTTACTCCTTTCTCTTTTCCCTTGTCTTATAGAGTAGTCAAAGTTAAGTCAGCTCGGGGATTGAGAAGCGTCAGAAGATCACTCACACTATCAATAACGTTCTTTTGGTATAGTGATATAAATTCTCTTGAACTATGGCATTTATAGGGACTTAGTTGTGTTGTAAGTGTCAATATGAGTTGGCTACTATATAAGTACAAGTCTTTTGATAAGTATTTTGTAACTAAGGCCATATGATATGGCAAATGATGATGTTAGTCATATTTATATCATTATAAGGTAATTCATGAATTGATTGGTGTGCATGTGTGGAAGTGAGTTGGTGTATGATGTTAAACTATCAAATGTGGCCGTTTGGATGCTAAATAATGTCATGGTGTGTGGTGATGAAAATGGTGAAACTTTGTATGTGTTTCAGGATGGCAATTGCCTTGGAAAATAGCCTATAATTGTCCACACAGGTAGATACACGAGCGTGTGTCTAGGTCGTGTGCGACACACGACTAGCCTCATGGGCGTGTGGATAGGCCGTGTGTCCCCTACACCTGTATGCATGAAAAATTAAATGCCTAGTATTAAACACACGGGTAGAGATGCGGCCGTATGTTTCGATCGTGTGACAGACACGGCCTAGTCCACGGGCATGTGACTTGGCTGTGTGACGAAGTTTTCGTGATGGCGTCATAAATAGAATACCCCTAAGTTTTCACACAGGCGTGTGCTCGGCCGTGTGAAGGGCACGGGCATGGGCCACGGGCGTGTGCTTGGCCGTGTGAAAACCCCTTTAGGTTCAAATTGAAAATAAATTCCACACGGGCTGGGGACATAGGCGTGTGTGATCACACGGCTTACCCACATAGGCGTGTCCCTGTCTCACATAGGCGTGTGCCCTGTACTTGGCCAAAATTTTCAAAATTTTTCTGTGCATTCGATTTGGTCCCGGACTACTCCCAAATTATGTTTTGGGCCCCGTAGGCCCATTTTAAAGATTGTATGATATAATATGAAAAATTTTTAATTTGGAACGAAATTTTATGGCTCAATTTTGTACGATTCGTTGTGTTATCGTCCGGTAATGCCTTATAGTCGGTTCTAGCGTCAAACTCGGGTAAGGGGTGTTACATTCCCCATCCTCTACACACCAACTCTGACCATCCCATCACACCATGTGGGGTTAAAAACACCCACACAAACCTACACACCATATTGTGCCATTACGACACATAACAGATAAAGTGCAACCTTGCTGCCAGAATATAGGCAAATGTCGCTTTTTAGAATACTTCCTCCATATATATCATCCCACCCCAATAACATTTACAGAATAATCAGATATAGATAACATATATAGAATTAACATATTATACATGCTCATGTACATATATCAGAATAATCAAACATGCTTAGCATTAACATACACAGAATAGAATATTAGATCTATAGTTTACAGGGTTAGAAAGTCCCTTACCGACCCTACGGTAGGCCCATAGTTGTTTGGGATGACCTGTGCAACCCTAAGGAAAATTTTAAAATTTTGAGCCTACATGCCCATATGGCTTGCTCGTGTGGGCCCACACGTCCGTATGGCCCACACGCTCATATTGGCCTTGCCTGTGTAGTCCACACGGCCTGGCCCAATATCCTACATGACCAACTTGGACTAGCCCGTGTGGCTCATATGGCCACACTCTGGCCACTACACGATCGTGTCTTGTGGATGATCATGCCTTTGTTGACCATACGGCTATGTCATTGCACACGAGCATAGAATGGTTGTTTGGCTTTTGTTGAAACCTCATTTTTTGCGTTTCGGGTACACACCTGGTACTATTTTGCAGCGAAACCACTCCCGAGCCTTCTGAAACCTAAAACCAGAGTACCCAACATCGATTTAGCAATTAATTTAACGGATTGCCAACAAAAACTACTTACAGAATCGACATACCGTCGACAACAAACCACCTCTAATGCACACCACTTGTAAAGATGCAGTTTTCCACCTCATAGCCTTCTCCTAATCCATAACAATACAAAAATCAACCTCTTAATTACTCAACCTTTCGCCAAAACCAGACGTATAATTCCAATCATGTTTTAGAATTCACAAGTTACAAAATATCATAGACTCACTTACGAAAATCACGTAACGAAAATAGGAATAATGAGGATGCAGGTGCCATAGCAGACAAAAAGAAGCAAAATCGAAAGAGAGAAGAGGAAAAGAAAACGGTAGGGAAAATAGAAAATTAACGTTAGTTGATTTTTTGAAGAAAGAGAAACCAATTGGAAATTTTGAAAAAAAAGAACAAAACAGAATAAAATCAGGGATATGACACTTATCCCATGATTTTCTCTCACTAACCTACTATCTCAACCTCCTCAGACTTTTAGTACAACTGGAACTCTATTAGACAATTGAGCAAAAATTATCTATTATGCTTATGCCAAGATTCGAACATAAGACCTCCAACACACCAACTCCCTTACCACTTAAACCAACAAGCTCATTCTAATATGAACTTACAGACAATTAAATATAAGCCCACTGAACAAAGGTAAGGCTTAGGTCAAAAATTAACAAAATTGACAAAAGTGGGACTTGAACCCAAGACCTCACACATACACCCAAAACACTTAACCACTGAAGCAGATACTTGTTTGTGTTAAATATTTACAGAACAGAAACAAATTTATCAGGGCGCTACATAACCACAAAACTAAGTCAACTTATCATACAACCAAACATATTCAAAAATCTAAAAATTTGGGACATTACATTATATTAATTATTAATATTTATTATGGATGTTCAACTATAAATTCAATTTTTTCAAGTTTTAGGTTGGATTTATCTCAAACTCGAGCTAGATTGATTTTGGACTTGAATTCTTACAGAGTTGGACTTTCTCGAGCTCGAATTCTATCGGACTCCCAACCATCTCTTCATTCAGGTATTCCTTTTCAAACTCAGATGTGAGTCAAGTATTAATTTAGTGAAAAAAAGGGAAAAAATCAATTTAGCCTTTAATGTTTACAAATTTGTCACTTTGGCTTTAAACTTTTTTTAGATTATTTTAGTCCTCAACCTTTAAGTTTTCGTCAAACCATTTTGTTACTAAAATTTTATTAGCACTGACATGACAATTTACGTGGTAGTCTAAGTATACTTCATTGTTGACATAGATCATTTTTTATTTTTTATGAACATTTTTAAAATTTATTGAATCTTTAATTACTTTTTGAGATTTTATGAAGTACACGGCCACACAAGTTGTCATATTAGTTCCATTAAAATTTTCACGATCCAATCAACTTTTTCATGTAAAAGAGATAAATTGTTAAGGGTTAAATTTATAATTATAAAAAAATTAAGGTAATGTTTGAAAAGTCACATAGTAATTGGGTTTAGGTGCAAGCAATTGGCAAGGATGACATGTTTAAGTAACTATTATAACGGATGGATCCTATTGAATTGAGTGTAATTGGAGCACCTCAATAATACTTTCCAATTCTTAATGTGTGAGAATTGAAGTAATTATGCAGGTAATTACACTTAAATTCAATTTTAAAAAATTATTATAAAAATTATAAAAATTATATTATAAGTATAAAAACATATGGGTGTTAGGGATGGTTATGACAAAAAATTTCTTATATTATAAATTCTAAAAAGTTATATTATAAAAATAGTTTGTGTATTTTATAAAGTTATAACAAAAAATAAATTATTTAAATCCCAAAAAAATTCTAAATATGGTAAAAAATGTTATTTATTATAAAAGTGTTATAATATATTTATTTATAAAAATTTATGGTCAAATTTAGACATAACTTATTTATATATCCATTCTATATATTATAAAATTAATATACTTATGTATAAAAAAATATTATAATTTTTTTATCATAAATTATTTATAAAAAATAACTTTACGAAGTTATGATAAAAAATTATATTATTTAGAAGAATTGTTATAAAAGTTTTTCATAATTCATCAAATATTTTCTTATAAAGATTATATATATTTACTTATTATTAAAAAAAATGATATAACCTAGGATAAATCTTCTTCAGATTAAGTTTATATAAGTTTTTTTACAATTAAAGCTACAGATTATTCGGACTTTGAACCCAAAAATTATAAGATTGATGCTATCGTAAGGTATGATACCATTTGAGAGAATGATGTTAAACACAAGTACCATAGATAACTCTCGAAGTGTTTAATTTGAGATATTTAAGTTTTGAAATATGGTTGAGAAGACATTTGTTGTTCTAAAAAAATATTTCTCATATTAATATCACATTAGTATAACATAAAAAATAAAGTTGAATCGTATTAATATGTTGCATATTTGATAGCTTAAAATCATAGGTGGAATTGAGTTGATCTATATTTCAGGGTACAATTTTAATGATAATTTTAATGATGCAATTCAAATTCAAATTATGATAAGCTCAGTTAAGGACCAATAGATGAGAATAAGGAGCAAATGTTAAATATTAAAGAAAAAAAGGAATAACCCAAATACCTCGTATTATCAACTACCTTTTTAGACTAACATAATACATATGATGATTTGGTTTTAATTTTTGGTACTTGTTTAAAAATTATTTTTATTATACTAATATTTTTTTACAATAATTAACTCTAATTATAATTTGTACTGTCAAATATGATATAAAAAATTACGATATAATTAAACACGTGTATAAAATTATAATTATTTGTAATTATGAAAGTATAATTTAGTCATTAGGTGTAGTCTAAATATCGCCTTAAGTTTTAAGTGATATCAGTTCCATATTTGAATTTGGGTATTGGCCCAAATATTGGATATCTGGGAATTAGAAAATTTTGATGCATGGAATCCAGAAACAAACTTATACACTGGAAATGCTGAAAAGTCTGAAGTAACTAAACAAAAGTCTAAAGCTAAACAAAATTTTGATGCATGGCAGACACTGAAGTGAGCTCCGTTGTGTCTGATTTCATCGGCTTCTTAAACGCTTCTCCTACCGCTTTCCACGCAGTTGGTAATCCTTTTCTTGTCCATTTTCTGTTTGGTGGAAGTTTAACTTATTCAAGTCCGTTCAATCTAAGTAATTTATTATATTCTGTGTATTCATTTTTCACTTGGGTTTTATTGAATCTTTTTGCTGTGTTTTTATTTATTTATTTGTTCACAGATGAGGCCAAGAAACGTTTGCAAAAGGTTGGGTATGAACAAGTAGTAGAGAGAGAGGATTGGAAATTAGAAGCCGGGAAAAGATACTTCTTGACCAGGAATCATTCAACCATTGTGGCTTTTGCTATTGGTAAAAAGTATGGTTTTTTGCTTTCTTAAGAAACAAATATTAGGACTTAGGTAAAAATGGAAGTAAATTTACTCTCTTTTATTTTTGCTAATATGGACTTGAGAAGAGCTGTGGTCTGACTAGGGATCGGGGATTTTTGTTGTTGTCAATTACTATATAAAAAGATTGAAAGTTTATGTCTTTATTGTGATTAGATGATGTCTTAGTTGTTTATCCACTAATATTTTGTATGCTTAGATATGTTGCTGGAAATGGATTCCATATAGTCGGTGCGCATACTGATAGCCCTTGTCTAAAATTGAAGCCTGTTTCCGGGGTAAAAAAATGTTTACCCAATAATTTATGATTGAAGAAAAAATGACTTGTGGGATTGATTAGGTAAAAAAAGCCGGTTATCTGGAGGTGGGTGTGCAAACGTATGGAGGTGGTTTGTGGCATACATGGTTTGATCGCGACTTGACAGTTGCAGGAAGGGTGATGATAAGAGAGGAGAAGGGTGGTTCTGTTTCCTATTCACATCGGCTAGTTAGAATTGAAGAGCCTATAATGCGTGTCCCTACCCTGGCAATTCACTTAGACAGGTAGGCTTCCAAGATGAATTCCCAAAGTGCTATATGCTTGTAATTGCTGTAAATAACTGCTTTGTGGGATTTAATTCACTTTACTCTTTGAGGAGTTTGATTTCTTACTATCTCTGTTAGTATTGTAGATAGAAATTACTTTGTTATTGCATGTCTTGTGAGTAGGGGTGTTAATGATGGATTCAAGGTCAACACACAGAGTCATCTTTTACCTGTCCTGGCAACATCAGTTAAGGTAATTTTTTATCCGTGTTTTATTGCATGCTATATTTCTGATTTTAGTTATTCATCATTTCCATATCCTAGCTTTGTTTATTATTGTGGACCTGTGTCAACCATACTACAACGGTTTAAAACTTTGTTCCAGCGAAATAGGTAAAGGCCTTTTACGTCTGCATTTGGTGTTTCAAATCTGCTGCTTCATGACTAGAAACTAATAATATAAAATATCATATGACTATATTGCACATTTAGTGATTCATTCATATTGTTACTGGAACCAAAGCCACTTCAGGAATGCCAGTGTTGGACAATATATTGATAAATGAATCATATGATTCACATCTAACAAACTATTTCTTCAGCTTTGGCAATTCATGATATTTCTCTTTCCAGTTATAGATTACGTAGTTTAATTTCAAGCTTATTTAAATGAGTTCATGACTGACTAAAACATCATTTTTTCTGCATTTCTGCTAGAGTAATAATTGCTTTTCTTTGTTCTCTTTTCAATCTGTTCAACCGCTTTTCACAGGTGGAGCTCAATAAAGAGTTTGCTGAAAATGGTTTGGCTGAAAAGATGACAAACAAATCAAGACATCATGCATTCCTGTTACAGGTTTGATAATTTTTAATCCCGAGTTTTATCAAGTGCAGTAAGCTACATATCAGAGCTCTTTAAAAAATAATAATAAATTTATTACTTTTTTTTGTATCTAGATGATTGCAAATAAGCTCGGATGTCAACCAGATCAAATATGTGATTTTGAGTTGCAAGCATGTGATACCCAACCAAGTATAGTTGCCGGTGCTGCAAAGGAATTTATCTTTTCCGGAAGGCTTGACAATCTTTGCATGTCGTTTTGCTCTCTGAAGGTATGAATAGCTTTTTGCCGATCTTTCTCTGTTAGCAAAATTATAGGTTTATGTTTGAGTTTACTGACTCCTGTAATATGTAGATGTGGTTTTCTGTTTTTCGTTCCAAATGGGGAATATTTGGAACCGTGCTATATTAAACCTGATAATGGTATGCATATTGTTTGCTTCATCCCTTTGTCATGATGTAATTTCATTACAGGCATTAATTGATGCTACATCCTCTGACAGCGACCTTGAAAATGAGAGTGGTGTTAGAATGGTGGCATTGTTTGATCATGAGGAGGTTGGATCTAATTCAGCACAAGGAGCGGGATCTCCTGCAATGTTAGATGCTCTATCACAAATAACTTATTCTTTCACCTCTGATTCTAAGGTGTTTACTGATCCTCCACCTGTATTTTCTATATCCACTTTTATTCAGTTACCTTTTCTGATAAGGTGAAAATTTAGTCATGTGAACTGGAGTAACATTCATCATTCCATACCAGATTTTCCAGTTTGAGAGCAGTTAGCACATATCTGAGCATATAGATTGACAGTGTTTCTTTTCAGATGCTAACAAAAGCTATCCAGAGAAGTTTCTTTGTTTCGGCTGACATGGCACATGCCCTTCACCCAAATTACATGGTATGTTGTTGGCTAACAAATCATAACTCGCATTTCCAGATAATTTATTTTCTTGCATTGAGGTAATATGGTGTTATGTACAGGACAAAAATGAGGAAAGCCATCAACCTAAGTTGCACGGGGGTCTTGTTATCAAACACAATGCAAACCAACGATATGCGACCAATGCAGTCACATCTTTCATATTTCGGGAAATAGCTGTGAAGCATAACCTTCCTATCCAGGTTAGTTCCATCCTTATCTTAACCATAGAGTGGCTATGAATTATTTGATGTACTAACTTTAACGAGAAAGAAACCAAAATAAAAAATAAAAAAACAACAAAGAGCATTTGATCCCTTGGAACTGAATCAGTAATAACCATCATGCTTCTTTAAATAAAACTGAGTGTAATGGGAGGTGAGCTTTTGCTGAAAATAAGAAATTTATTCAGTCCTCAAAATCTATGTTTCTCGGACTTAGCTGTGAGTGCCAGACACAGGTATGAGTCCGATACAGCTATGTTTATCTCCCCTACCTAAAGATTTCTATGTATTTGGAGGGTCCTTATCACCATACCCGTGTTTGGATATGCATTGGATGTGGGTACCTGGTACTTGGAAAAATGAAGAGTTGAAGCATCATCACTGAAATTTTTACTTGTGATTCAAGGGAGATATGTTCTGGCATCATGTTCTATCTGAAGACTGTTGGGAGGAAATGCTTCTGTTATAACAAGTGGTTTAATGCATGAACTGATTTTTGGTTTAGTTGGTTTATGTTTCTAGATCTACAATGCATGAACTGTAGGGAGGAAATTCTATACATGCAGGATTTTGTGGTGCGGAACGATATGCCTTGTGGTTCAACCATTGGTCCCATCTTAGCTAGCGGTGTGGGGATCCGTACAGTAGATGTCGGTGCTCCGCAATTATCAATGCATAGCATACGAGAAATGTGTGCTGTTGATGATGTGAAGCATTCATATGAGCATTTCAAGGCATTTTTCCACGAATTCTCTCAGCTTGATACCAAGATCTCTGTTGACACTTAGATCCTCTTATCTTCGATGGGAAGGTACAATAAACCAAAAATAACTTCCAAATGGCTTGCTCAAAAATGGACTGCAAACACGTGACACATGGTCTCAGTCTTTGGTTTAGTTGGTTTATGTTTCTAGATCTACAATTTGTTTGGTGGTTTGGTAAAGTGTTATTTCAATGGCATCAGCTTCTGGTACCATTTAAATCTGCTGCTGGTGAATGCTCATGAAGGCAGGCATGCAATAGACCTGATCTTCGTGTAGCATCCATTATCATATATTTTATATTTTCAATGTTTAAAGTATTGTAATTTTATTTTTAGTATCTTGTCGTGTTAGAGTTATTTTTCTTATATTGATGTCCACCGACGCAACCATACTTTTACAACAAAAAATCAGCCTAATTCTGTAAAGCCCATCTCTCTGTATAGACACACACACATCGCAATTTAATATGATATTACAGGGTTGCATTTTCTGAAATCCACAAAAACAAAGGAATCTGTAAAAATACGGCAATCCATGGCTATATTTGAAGACCTCGGAATTTTTCTTTAACTCTTCTTTTAATGGAGAACCATTTCAGCACACAGAAAACCTTGGTCCATCTCCTCTGTGCTTGAATAGTGACAGTACGCTGCAAAAGGAATCCGTCAACCGCAGTTTGTAGATCCGCTTGTGATTCCAAACCAAGGCTCTGGGGTTGAAGATCACTATCGAAATACCGAAGGTGATCTTCATCACAGAAAGTCTGAGTAATATCTGCGTCACAGATCAGGGAATTCGTGACTTGGCCAGGATAACTCAATGCTTGGTCATACACATGCAGCGCATAATCGTCTAAGCCGCTCAAACCCCCGACTGAATAGATGGTTGAAATGATGTCTGGAGAAGCAGCACTTGGTTGTGCATAATCAAATCCACCTATCTTTCGAGAAGCCAAATACTTTGTACCATTAGAAATCTCCCTCTTGACTGAGCTTGTCAGCGAGGCTTCATCATCGAATGAAACAACTTCTTCCCAGTGTTGCAATGCAGAGATTACCAAGTTTTGGGCTTCAATCTGATGGTGGAGCAGATAATCAGAAGCTCCTAATGATAAAAGTAAAGTAAATAAATGAAAATAGATAGACAAAATCAGATAAGAGTAAGTGTACCTTCTCAGTTTCTGACAGCTTATCAATTGTATTATATTGGCATTCCGAAAGTAGACCCATCACTTGTCCAACAATGTTGAAGACCACACCAGATTTCTGTTGAGAACCAGGATGGCAGTACAAGTGCATCTTCTTATCAAGCACACATGTTCGAGCATGCTCCACCGTGACTTCCCACATCTTAGCAGACATACCTGTGCCGAGGATCTGCATAAACAAATATTCCTGCTATTAGTATTTTAACATCGTCAAAATCCTAAATGTCGATGAATAGTCAACATGAAACCTGGCTAAACAGGAAACCTTCCATAAAAATTCTAAGCAGCATGCAAAAAGAAAGAGCAATCGAGTCTTACATGGCGCAACCTTGGAGGATCTATGAAGAGCATGGTCAAGAAATCCTTTACACAGTTGATATTTTCCCGACTCAAGCGCTTATGGAAAGCCCCATCTTTGCCAATTTTCTCTAATCTCCACACTTCATCAGAAAGAGATGGAGGATGGTGCTTCTTGTATACTGCAACCAGAAACTGAAAGTTGAAAAAGAGTTCTTTCTATCTTCTATCTCCTCATAATGGCTTAAAAACAGCCATGTCAATGCATATACAAATTCCGAAGCCGAAACGAAAGAAAAAAGACAGCAATGTAACTTTTATTTTTCTTCTTGTGATTGAAATCCTGAAGAGTATTTTGATATTTGCAATTTAATAATAGATTATAAGTGGAGAATGAAGGAAAACGATATTAGAATTTGTTCAACAGCTTGATATCATCAATAATAGACGACTGCAGAACACTACTCAAAAGTGACAAGCATCTGATTTTGTAGCCTGGAAATTTCTATTTCATGTGCTATATAATATAGGTACTAATAAATAAGTACTTACATTCACCACGATGATCCCTGACAATGAAGGATTCCGTCTTTGCTTCTCTTACTCTAGTTCCATCGGAGCCATCAACAACTCTGGCACCAAGTCTGAATCGACGGCTTCTCGTCCAGCTTGAATTATCCGAGAACGAAATTTCACCCACTAATCCAATTCCCCCGGTAAGAGTTAGAAATGCGTCTCCAGCAAGAAGAGGTTTCTTTCCTTCTCTCTCTCTTACAATGTTATTCTTAAACTCTTCAAGTGTCCAATTGTCCCCCTCATCACCATCAAAATCTCCCTCAAGAACCACAACTTCTACTTTGGCAGAAGACTCAGGGCCAGAGGAAACTATTTGTCCAGTAAGAGAATCGACTATGGCCACCTTAATGGCAGAACATTCTTCTGCTTCAATTCGAGTTCCAGTGAACACAGGAAGAGAGAGATTATTTAAGAATTGGAGTTGTAAGCTTCTTGATGTAGAATTTACATCCTTCCCTCCATTCCTTTAAAAAAAGAGTAGAATCGTGTGGTTAGTATACTATGAAGCTAACCCAACTTTCTGGAGAATTTTTTTCCCTTCTTTTAATTGAATTCGTACCTTTTCATATTGTTCAAATGCTTTCTAAGAGCCACTTCAACTTCCTCTTTGACCTAAGGAACATAACATTGTTAATGTACATGTGATAAAGAACTACCAAAATATATAGGAGCTTGCCACCGATGGATAAGAATACAAGTTTTTGCTCGCTTTTCCCAGAATAAATTTGAAATTAGATGTCAGACACAATAGCATCGGCATTAGAAAAAGACAATGAAAAACACAACAATATTTGGCAGCATGTCCATCCAGTGAAGCAAAATAGCATTGATATAACATTCCCAGAAAGGTTGAGTGAAGATGCCAAGAGAATGTGTTGAACTGAAAAGCATACAAGACACATCTGTATGACAGACATAGAATCGAGTATCAAGAGTTTCAATTATTTTAGAAAGGCCAACTGTCTGTTTTCTATGACAAATTCAGTTTACACCTTCAGTTTTGTTTTATCATGCTTCCTATCTGATCTCAAAGCTTAAGTGAAATAACTAGAGAAAAAGACAGCTAAGTCGAGGAAATATGTTCCCAAGACACATGAAGACAACCAATTTTGTTGCTAAACACAAAGGTGCATATGGTCCAACAAATCTTAATGGGGTTAACGGCTAAGCTATGATCATCAGACTGGAAACATACTTTCAATAATATAGTTAAACCTCCAAACTAAAACTAATTGACACGAAGTGGAGATGTAAGGATCAATGAGATTCTCCATTCTCAACTTCTCCTAATAAAGTGTCCGTCTATTTCAATATGTTTGGCTCTATCATGTTGAACTGGATTGTGGGTGATACTAATAGCCAACTTGTTGTCACAACACAACCTCATTGACTCATTCCATTTAACCTTAAGATCATCCAAGATGATCTTTATCCACAAGAGTTCACAAATGCCTTGGGTCATAACCCTAAACTCTGCCCCTGCACTTGATCTTGCCAACACTGTCTGTTCTTTTATTCTTCCATGCAACTAAGTTCCCAAAAGGTAGAGTACAATACCTGGTAGGCGATATACTTTCAGTGACATCCAACATTTATACATAGGCCCCTTTGATGTGCTCCCTTAAGGACTGAAAACTTTGGCTTAATTCCCCATTGCTGGGTAATAAGTTTAGGCCTTCCAATTATAAGGAAAGCCTTGAGGAAAAAACTGCAACATGCCAATGTCACCACTGTATGTGTAACCGAATCCAAAATTTTTTACTCCCGTGTCCAAGTAGCTTGGACTATAATAACTGCTAATTCATGATTTCAACTCTTGAGAAAGGCAAGCTCACTAATACTCTCTTTTACCATGTAAATAAAAATCTACACCTGTTCTATGCTGGAAAATGATAAATAATGTGAAATAACATGATTAAAGAAAGAAACATACCACCCTACGAATTAATGGCTCCAAAACGGGCTCCAGCAAATGCTGGACTGATTGCAACTTCATCACCTCCTGAACCACACTACCGTCGTTTACAAACAGATTAGCAACCAGAAGGAACACTATAAAAATAATGCATAATATTAGATGGATTATATTACCAATTCATCACAACACATGGATAGGTGTAAGTGAGGTTCAACAAATGCCTAATTCAGTTCTTTTAATTGGTTATAATATCAGCCAACAATTAGTAAGAAATAAACTCAGTACAAATATTCACTCATTTAAACTTAATTATACCTAACAAGAAAACCCAAAATTATGCATCAATAAGGAAAAAAAGAAGAATGAAATTAAGGTAAGAAAGGAAAGGCGTGTACTTTCTCAATGTAGGAACCCTTCTCCGTTTATCCTGATCAGGAGTAAAGGCTTCTGAGGGTCGACCCTTAGTACTATCTTCTTGGGGTCTCTTATGTGACATTGTTAAAACTATTAACTCCAACAATGAAAACACCCCCAGAAGCTAAGCTGTTTGGATGGTGATGAGGTTCATTCACAAACACTAAAGAACCCAACATGCGGCACTCCAATTGAAAAGGAAACCAGCAGGAGGAGATACTATTTATTTATTCATTCATCAGTAAATGATAATCAAAGTGTAAATCCAAAAGTGGAAAAAAAAGAAGCAAGAGTTAAAACCCTTTTTCCCATCCCACTTTCCTACCCATTGTCTGAATTTGGCTGTGTCTGGGATGCTTCTTCACCCTGAATCTCTTTCATGATCCTGTATTGGCCCTCTCTCTCTCTCTCTCTCTCTCTCTCTCTCTCTCTCTTGTCTGAGTTTAACACTTTAACTGCTTGGGTAGGCGGTTGTGTTTCTGTGTTGCGTGTTTATATGTAACCAAAGGATATCTGTCAGAGTGTGGGACCCCACTGACCCCGTTTTGGAACTAAACAAATCTATAAACATGATGTGCTGTCCTTTCTTTTCTTTTTACTTGTGAATTATTGGAAGAAAGGAAATTTCAAATGAAATAAAAGAAAAAGAGAGAAGTAATTATTTGGTATTAAGTGAGGTTGAGATTTTCCTAAATTATCTATTAAATTTTAAATTAGCCTCGAGACTTAAAAAATTATTTTCTTTTTCTATTGGCCTGTTTAACATAATTGATTTTATCTTTAACACTATGTGTTTATTTATTCTTCCTATTTCGTATATGGGTTAAATAGGAAATATATGTGATTTTTTTAATTGATTAAATAGGTTTTTTTTTAAGATTTAGAAAAATATGTTGATTTTAAAGACAGTGTGTGAAAGCTCGTCTAGCTTTGCACACACTCTCTTCAGCCAGCCATTTTTTTATTATTTTTTAGGGTTAAGGTTGGTATTAAGGTTAAATTTTTTTGTTTAAGAATTAGGGTTTTTATTGGGTTTAAGGTTTTGAGAGTGAAACTATGAAAGTTTATAGGTAGATTTGAAAGGCTAGGGATGCAAGAACGTATCTCAAAACACATACACTTCATATGTCATGTTAGGATAGGTCTATTACCTAAGAAACTCATTTTATGAAAGTGAGGTTTCAAGGTGACAATACTTGATACAATCACGGGTCGAAGCCTAAGTGGAGGTCCTAGTCGGCAATCGTTATGCGGTCACGAGCTTAAGTATAACTGGGGGCCAGTTGACTGTCGTTATGCAGTCATGAGTTCAAGCTTTTTAGATAACTGCAAATGATGCCTTATATATACCATAGATAATATTGATGCCATAATCATAGGGAAAAATGAAGGTTTTTTTGATGTAATCAAAGTAACTTTTTTTCTCTATTTCCAGGTAGTTGATATCTTTAACCTTTCATTCTTATTGAAGGCTGACACCGAGGTGGACACAAGAGGGCTCTCAAGTGAAGAACAGATGTTCCGGTGGAGTAGAAGTCAAACTCGAGTTGGTGCGACAATAGTTGTAGTTATTAATGGGTTTTTTAATAATGAAAATCATTATAGCCCTAAAAGGAGCATCACCTTTACTCCACCGAAATAGTCGCTGCCTGCCGAAGAGTCCTCCTGCGTCCATGACAATGCTAACCTTCTGTTAAGAAGAAAGGTTAAAGATACTGACTGCATGGAAATAGAGAAAAAATTATGCCGATTATAGTGGGAAGCCCCACAGTTTTTCCTTATGATTATGTCTTCAAACTTTTATATGGTATTTATAAGGCAAAATCTTCAGGTGTCCAAAAAGTTTGAGCTCGTTCCTACATAAGGACTGTTAAGTGGCTCCCCGGTTATACTTTGACCCATGACCTCATAACGACCGTCGACCGAGACCTCTAGTAGACTTCCACCTGTGACCGTATAAAGCACTGTCACCACGAAACCTGACTTCCACAGGATAGGTTTCTAAGGTAATAGTCTCATCTCGACAGGATATATGAAATGTGTGTCTCGGAGCAATATTGCATCACCGACGACTCAAGAATACCTCAAATAGGAATAAATATTATTGACGAAAATTTTGACCACTAAAGTGGGGAAAACTAAGAGAGAGAAATATTGTAAAATGGAGGGATGATGGCTAAGAAAGATGATTGTTTTAAGGATGATGGAGTATGGAAGGAGAGCCCTTTTTTATAGGTGCGAGGGAGGGGTGAGATTGAAAAGGAAAAAACTTGTGGTTGAAAAATGCGTTATAAAAGAAGTGTTTTCATTGAATATTTGAATGATGTGCCTCAAATCTTACCCAAGATTCCAAGGATCAGAGCACTTTGGTAGGCTTTGAATAGTGGTGGATAGAAAACTAGTTCATCTGGGTGAGCCTTCTACCTACCACTACGTTTTCAAGCACACTGAAAACTCTTTCAAGCACGCGTATGTTGAAATTGATTATGCTAAAACACATTTTCAAGCACAGAAGACACTTTCATCATTATTATTCGATGAAAATGTGTTTTGAAGTATGCCTTCCCTCTCTTTTTGTTCTTTTTTGCTATTAAACTACCGAAGTATTCAGTACTTAGACATAAGCAAATTCGTTCTCTTTTTTAAGAGTTGCATTGTGAATGTCGTCTACATTTTTTGGATAACCATCTGAAGATTTTTGTTCTAAATATTTAATTTTTTTAAAAATGAAATGAGTCGACAAGTGAAAGCTGTAATTTATTATGACTGTCAAATTTTCAATACAGACGTCGGGGTTGTATTTGCAGGAGCCCAGTCCGTGGAATTGGCTTTCAATAGCACCAATCAATTACATGAGCTACAGACTAGAATTAGGAAGAAAGTTGGGGGGCTCAAGCTAGGGAAGAATTTCGAGTTTGAAATGTAGATATCCAGCTTCAGTGGAACCCTTTAAATATAAGCTATTTGATGTTAAAAGCGAGTTGGAGCTGAAGGCGGCCATACATTCGCATTGCTCAAGTGGAAATGCTAGAATGGAGTTATATGTTGAGTTTGCCGAAGTTGATGAAGCTGGTCAATTTTCGACCAATTTTGTGGCTAATACGAGAACTAAAGCAGAAAGAGGAAGTCCTACAACACGGTTGTACAGTGGGTTCAGTGCTTTGTTACAAAACTCCCTTTGTAATGTCCCTAAATCATCAATAGGAAGACATTCTTCGGTTTTAGGCACTGATTTCAACTTCGAAGGCCATTATCAATCAAGGTATAAGCGTAACTCGAACCTCGACACCTGGGCACAACATTCAATCGATGCATTCGATTTCAACTTCAGTGGTTTGATGTCCTAGGGCAAAAGCACTTATACGGGTATGCCATCAACCTACACTGGTTGGAAATCCAATGCAAATGTTGACTGTAACATGAGGCATAGAAGAACTGATGATATACCCCTACGTTCGTGTCCCTGGAACATGTAACAAACTGAGACCATGCTACCCTGAAACCTTCCAATTTCAAAAGAGCACACGGCCATGTTACATGTCCATGTGTGACACACGGTCGTGTGTTATCCCATATGCACAAAAATAAACCTTTACAATCGAGTTACCTTAGCCCAACTTTTATTTAGGCTATATACATGCAACAACCAATTATTAAACTTATTACAAGTATACCAAAATCACATTTAAAGACATAATCCAATCCCATATCTAACCAATATGCCTCAAGGCACCTTAATAACATTCAACTCAAAATGAATCATTTCAATTCATCTAAACATTTCGATCAAACAACAAGTAACAAAAAACATGCAAACATTTATGGTAAGGTGTGAATTAGGTTAAATAACAAAGAATAGATTTAAGCAATAATGAATCAAATTAAACGGAAAGACAATTGATTTAAACATAAAGATAATTGATTTAAACATAAAGACAATCTATTCAAAAGAAGTAGTATTCTAACATTTTCCACAAACATATCAATAACAATTCAATCCTTATAGAAATTTGAACTACTAGTCACCTATTTTTGCCTTCCCCATTCTTTTTTATGCTTCCGCATCGACTTTAGTTACGAACATTAATATGACAATGCACAACATTATTTTTCCAACTAAATACAATCAATCGTAAAGCCTTGCATATTTTGACATTTATTCAATTTAGTCTCTAAAATCAAGACTAACATAATTTCAATTCAGAACCCAAATTTTTAAACCGATTCGACTATTGTCCTTTGTATACCTCCTATTTCTCATTTTTACCATAAATTTTGAAATTTATACATTTTAGTCCATGTTGTACACAACTACAATTGAACTTCGCAATTTAGTCATTTTCACCCCTAAGCTTAAATTCTAAAAATCTAATACCTAAAACTTCAAAGATTCATCCATGGCATCATCTTAAAACTTTAACAGTTTTGAAAAATATCACATAGGTCTGCTATATTGAGCTCTTAGGATTTTGAAAAACATAAAAATTACAAGGAAATGACTAAATTGAACTAACCACTTGAAGCTTTCAATTTTAAGACCCTAAAGTCAATTCTTCCTCCTCCTCAACTTGTTAATTTTGATTTGCATGAATGAATAGATGAATGGTCTCTTTCTATCCACCTTTGGTTTTATTTTTATTTGTCTTTCATTTTATAACTAATTATTAAATTACCAAATTAACTTTATTAATATTTAACATCATTTTCCACTGTCTACTAACATTCATATAGTGGAAAGTTTGCCACTTTAAACCCTAATTTAAGTTCCAATTAAATTTTCTCTAGTGATTAAACTTTCACCATTTTTACAATTTAGTTCCTATACCTTAATTAATCACTAATTCAATAAAATTATCTATCCAAAATTCAATTAATCTAATATATAACTTCTTAAATATTGAATAAAAATATTTATAGATCCAGTTTACGAAAATGGAATCTCATAATCTTGTTTTCTGACACCACTAACTTTTGAGCTATTATATGTTTCATATCAAATATTATATATGAAAAATTGCATACCATAGAGATTAGAATTTAAAAAAGACAATTGTGAGTTGCAACACAAATATAAAAAAAATTGATAATATTTTATTAATATAAATTATATTTACATCACAAAAAGTAAATGAAAAATATATCATCGGCTTCGTCGGGCTGAACATATGCCACAAGGCAGTGGTTGATGATTGCAAATAAGATTTCTACATACAACTTGGGGTGTCGATTCCTCCTCTTGGTCATGATCATTTTCTCCATCTTCACCTCGAACCCCGTATTCATTTTCATCTCGACCCTCGTCTTCATCTTTATCTCTACTTTTGTCTTCGTCTCCATCTCTTTCTTTCGTGGTTAAGTGCGATGTCATCCTAGCTTCCCATCGTGTGTCCTCTATTCTATGAGAAAGTGGTTGCAACGATGAGCCACCTTGATAAAACAACGACACGGTGGGTGTTTGTGACACTATCGTCGAATAACCGTATGATGTCGCAAAACCCAATTGTGCATAATATCCAGGAACCATTGTTGTTAGTGGATATGTCTTCATTGATGTCAACATCGCCGGGTAATATGCTGGGGACAGAGGTGTCGCGAAATACACACTTGTAAAAGGTATAAATGTAGGATGCTTTGGTGGTGCATAGTGTGGTGCTTGTGAAAAATACATGGGGTTAGTGAAAGGAACAAGAATATGTGGAGGGAACTGACCGAGATGTGGTACAAACATCGGTGCCCCTTGTTGGGTTGGAGCCAATCATGAACTCATCACGACACTTAGTACGGACAAACGATGCTGGGGCGATCATCGTGACCTCTTCTAACAAATTTGCCTACTTCTCACTTCCACTGACATTAGATATGACTTGCCGGTGAGTCTAAACAAAGGAATGTACTTCATAAAGGTCACCGTATCTAGTGTGAAAAAAGGTTTGCGAATAGGTATTAAATCCATCATACGATCTCAAATTTCAATATACTTCATGTGAAATTCTCGCTATTTTTTGTTGGATTTCCCCTACAAATCAAGCTTGTGTAGTGCTTCAATGTCTTATAGTGCTGGCAAAAATTTTTGCCTCCACAAGAACTTTATATCACTCAATCTGATTCCTGCATCTCCACCATCGTGTAAACTATCAATAGCACATTTGCATCCCACATACTTCGAATGGCCAAAAATTCAAGTGGAATGCATTCTATGATATCTGGATCAACGTATGACATCCATTCAAATTATAGTACATAATTATAAATTTTGTTATCTAAAAAATTTTAAATTCCAAATCATTGCATAATTATTACAAGTTTGAAAAATTCAATAACTAACATCGGCTTCTAAGTGTTGATCTAACAATAGTCAGATATCTTTGAGTTGCTCCGGTAGTCCTACATAACTCGACCCATTTGCTCCGGTAGTCCTACATAACTCGACCCATGGTTCCACTTACTCAAACAATATGTTAATTCAAACATATAATAAATAAACAACATTTACTATGTTAACTATAAATAAATTTTACCTTGTCACTAATGGGAATGTATAAGGATTGTCCACTCGGGGACGTAAAAATGGTAGCCACCACCACGCCCATGACTGTAACTGGAGCAGACAACCACTAATTGACATCTTATCTGGTTCCATCACCCTACATAACTCCCTATACAATGTGACCAACATGGTTGATCCCCAACTCAGTCACTGCATTCTTTGAAGTTGACTAGGTGTAGTAACCACTTTATATGTACCAAATTTCGAGATTTATCGAGCATTAGAATGCCCCCGATTAACCTTAGGATGAATATTCAAGTGTATTATTCTTTGTTGATGTTAGTCGTGTCCTTAGGAAGGTCTTTAGAAGTATCTTCCAACCATTTCATCTCTATTTCGTAGCCGTGAAACTTGTTTGGCATATTCCTTAAAAATGCCTTACAAAGGCCCTCCTTACCAGGAATGACCACTGCCCCCTGATCGCCTTTGAATGTACCAATGTCCAAAGTAGAAATCCTACATGAAAGATATGGAAACGGTATATGCAAGTATATGAGTCAAGTTGTAATATAGTTACAACAGAGTACGTGAGTACTCCAATGAACATACCCAAGAGAGGCGAGCACTAAATTAATTTTTATTTTAACATAAATAGACCTAACTAATACTTTAATCAAATTATGGTACGAAGAATTACAAGAAGAGTTTTTGGATTATAATAAAATAATAATAAAATAAATAAAGGAAAATTAAATGAATGAAAAGCAAGAAATCAATTAAAGAAATATATATATATCAAATCTGGACATAGGTGATTAGCTTGCTTCAGTAATCTTAATCAATTGTCATATCGGGTTCTCTTGTTCAATCAACTAGTCAGTGCCCCAGTAGGATCTTTCGATAATTCCACTAAAATACTAGTCGGCAACAACTACTTATCTTTCTACCTCACAGTCTAGACCAGTTTAGGGTTAAGGTGTTCATGGATAGGCCATACCAATTTTGGGTTAGTTACTAGGGTTGTCAAGAGTAAGGTTTAGCTTCTTCCTGTCCTGAACAGCTGATCCGTTAAGAAATCCCTACAAAACAGTTAACTAATCATTCCTCCACTCTCTAATCCCCCACAGGAGGATTAGTTCCTCATAGATCCAATAAATAATATGAACTTGAATAAAATAATGAACATAAAAAATGATTTCAAGAATAGAGTTTAGAAGAAGCCTGATTGTATTGAATTAAAGCGTAGAATCTTCACAGAGTTTGAGAAAAGTTTTAGAATCTAATTTCTTCCCGAAAGTAAATAACAAAAATGGAAATAAAGTCTAAACCCTAACGGAAAAGAAAAACTAAAATCTAAAATTAAAGAGAAAATTATACAAAGGAAAAAGGGGTCCATAACATGTGTTAGTTGAGCCTATTTATAGACTTAGGATGGCCATTGTCGAAACCATTTTTTTAGGGGTTTGAAAAATGGGGTTCGACTTTAAAAAAAAGAAAATGGGAGTCGCCACCAACCTTTTTAGGTGTGATTGGACCACCTTATAAAAACGTTTTGGTCTACAAATTTTAGAAAATAGGTTCGGGAGTCGGTTACGTACGAGGAAGGATTAGCACCCTCGTAACGCCCAAAATTGGTACCAATTGATTAGTTTTCTGTCCTAATGTTGAAACTTTGAAAAGATTTAAAAGTATAATCCTTTTTTAAAATGTGAGCAATTTGAATTAAAACTTGAGATTCTTTTGTTCCGAAAGAATACAAACATCACATCCAGCATGTTAGGACACAATGTTTTTAAATCCTCGTAACTAAAATCATCTCGTAATTTACAAAATTTATTTAAAAGGGTATTTTTGGTATTTAGACAAACGAGAAATCGCAACCCAGCATGTTAGGGCACTATTTCCCGATTTTTTAAATACAAAAATATTGCCTTGTTTTAAAGAATGCTTTTGGGAAACATATTTTTTTTGGAAAATGATGCAAGCAAAATATGATATTAATACATTGCAAGATATCCAAACCAAATAATATAAATTACATAAAGTACATTAACATTTCAAGCAGATAAAAAAAATGATAAATAACATATATGATAAAATTATTAAGCTAAAACAATGACAAGCAAAGTACATAATAAAGTGCAAAATTAAAATAAACCATAACGGAATAAAAATGCTTTATATACAGAGCATAAATAAAAAAAATAAATTTTAAAATCATATACAAAAATAATGAATGAAAAGATTTGAAAGGATTTAAAAATAGGATCCTTTTTTATTAATTTAAATTGAAAATCGAGATTCCTTAGCTCTGAAAGAATACGAATATCACATCCAGTATGATAGGACACGATATTCTTAAACTCTCATAACTGAAATTATCTCGTGATTTACAAAATCTATTTAGCAAGATACTTTAGGCATTTAGACAAACGGGAAATCGCAACCCAGCATGTTAGGCACTATTTCTCGAATTCCTAAATACGAAAAACATTGCCTCATTTTTTAAAACTCTTTTGGGTTAAATGAAATATAAGTTTTTAAAACAATGATTTGAGTAAAATTTAAAAAACAATTTACTAAGAGTAATACTAAAAAAAAAAATTTTTAAATGAAATAGTTTGATATGATACTAAAATTATTAAAAAATAAAATATAAAAAAATTAAAAATCAGGGAGACATGGATTAAATCAAAATAAAAAAGGTTGAAACACGAGAACAAAGAATAAAATAAGAACAAACCACAGAAAATAACAACGTAAGAATGAGAGAAATTTGAGTGAAATCTCTCAAGAATGTTTATTGCTTTCCCAAAACTCAAGTGTCCTTTACAATGAAGAAGAGGCCTCTACTTATAGTTGAGCCTCCTCAAATCCAACGGTACAAATCAGTTACATCAACGGTTAAGATTAAAGGGTATCTACAAATTAAATCTCTAAGATTACAAAATCATATCTTCTAAGATTGCATATCATATCTAAGATTGCAATCATATCTAAGATTGTATCATATCTAAGATTGCATATCATATCTAAGATTGCATATCCTTGAAGATTATATTTCCATATGAGTCAAGCTTGTAGATGGACCTTAAATCTTTTCAAGTAATGGGCCATTCCGATCGGGCCAAATTATATTTGTAATTCTGGACTGGACTTGGACTTCATTTTTTTTTTTTTGGGTTTATTATTTTTGTTTTTGGACTTATTTCTGGGCCCGGGTAAAATTGAGTGTCTACAGCCATCATCCTTAATCCTAGGTTAGCTGACGTTCTCGAGCTTTAAAGTTGGATTGTGCAAACCAAAATGCCCTTGGCTTGTATTATTTTCCTGTGTAGAAGCGATGTCGCGACCCATCCCTTCACGATAATGAAAATTTTCCCCTATGGTACAGTCGAGACAACACATAAGACATTTGGCACTTTCAAGATAAATTATACTCGACTCAAACCTTATTTTGATAGTGAGACTGATAGCAAGAGAGAGGAGTTCAAACTCCTCAAACCACCGTGACCATGCAAGCTTGGAAGAAGTCGAGCTTAGACTATAAACAAGCGCTTCTCGAGAGGCAACCCGAGCACTAACCATTTTGATTTTCTTAAATTCATAACTAACTCCTTAAAACACAAATTTTACAGAACCACACGACCAGGCACACAGGCGTGCCTAAGGTCGTGGACACACCATGGTTAGAAACAAGGCCGTGCGATACGGCCGTGGCCAAACCTAGGGGTGAGCATTCGATCGAATCGAATCGAATCGAATAAAAAATTTTCGAGTTAATCGAGTTTTCGAATCTAATTTTATCATCCTAACTTTATTTGAAATTTTCTTGAATCGAGTCGAGTGAGATGAAATTCGAATCGAATCAAATCAAATATATTTGTTCGAGTTAATTTTTTTTAAAAATGATTTTCTTTAAAATTTTTTAAAAAAATAATTTTCTTTCAAATTTCTAAACATGATCATACAACAAGAAATTGAAATAAATAAGTGAATAAATAAAAACAACACAACATCAACCTAAATAACCAACATGAATCCAAATAAACAACAAAAACAATACAACAAGATTATAATAAAAACATAAGTAAAAGTCGAAGTAAACAACATGAGTCGAAGTAAACAACAACATTATAATAAAAAAACATAAGTTAAAATATTTATTAATAAATATAATTTTATAATAAACATAAGTTAGAAAAAACATAAGTTAGGTGCAGGCAATGAAAAGTGGTGAGGTATGAAGTTACAAAAGAGAGTGTTTTTTAATTAATAAATATAATTTTATAGTTCCTAACTATTTTATAACTCCTACTATTATTTTAAATTTTACCTTAAATATTTATTGAATTCTAACTAAACATAACTGCTTACTGGTTTTTATTGCAATTTTGATTACTACAAAATTATATAAAAAATGTAACAAATATGAAAATCACGTAACAAACAGTGTATGATGAATATATTATGTAATTTGATTACATTGTTTGACTTTGAGCAACTAGCAATTAATATAATACAAAATTAATATTTTATAAATTAGAAAATATAAACGTAAAAGTTGTGACTTAAATATTCTTTCTTATTTCTGATTTTTGTGTTTGAAAATGAAAATTATCAGAATATTATTATTTATATTAGCTATCTAAAATGTATATAATAAATTAGATTAATTTATACTCTATATATCATTGTACTAAATTATGTAAATATAAATTATTATTATATTATTAATTTTACAAATAATTTATATTAATTACTTAAAACCTATTTAAAATTCATACTTCATTTACATTATATTAAAATTTTAAATTTATATAACTTAATTAATTTTTAAGTTGAGGGCAAGTTCGTGTTAAAGTGTCTCCATCTTTTTTTTCTATTTTGAAATTTTGCATTTCCATTTTATCACTGCTACACGCCTACAACACAGTGACACACCACAGTGACATATGCAACCATATGCAACCAAAGGAAGTCAGGAACCGAGTTTATCTAAACATATCTGCTTTTGAATTAATATACTACAAGTATTGAGAAATTCAAAGGAAGCAATTTATATTTCTGAAAATATAAAAATTACTACAAGTATTGAGAAATGAGAAGCAATTTATTTTTCTGAAAATATAAAAATAGAGTTAGAAGCAGAGGCAGTCAAGCACTCAAGCAGATGAGGAATTTAAAGGAAGAAGTTTCAAGACAAATCTTACCTTAAAATGCAACAAATTGGAGTTTAAAATAGAAGAGAACAGCAACTCGATTTTTAAAGGTAAAGATTTTGATGTGAAGAAGAAGGAGAAGAAGAAGAAGAAGAAGAAGAAAAAGAGTTTATTTTAGGCTTTTTTGAGAAAGATAGATTTAGGGTTTGAAATAGAAATGGAGATTGGAAAGTGGAGACTTGGAGAGAAGTAGAGAACAGAAAGAAAAAAATGAACTTGGGGTTTAGTTTGGAGTTGGAGACTTGAAGTGACGATAGAATTTTAGAATTTAGGGGTTGGGGGTTTAATTTGGATTTTGGGGGAAGAATTGGGAATTTAGGATTTAGGAAATTAAAATTTTGGTCTGATGGGCTTGGGGGAATGGTAAATGGGGTGAAATAGAATATTTGGGCAATTGGGCTTAAGAGAAATTGGGTTAAAAGTAAAAGGTTAATATTTAAAAAAATAAAAAAATAGTTTATATTCGGTTTATTCAAGTTTTTCGAATTCAAAAATTCAACTCGTCTCGAACTCGGAATTTGAAAAAAAATTCGAGTTGATTCGATTAACTCGATTCGAATAATGTGAAATTCAAATTTTTTTTTGATTTTTTCGAATCGAATCGAATTTTGCTCACCCCTAGCCAAACTTGTTAATTCATACATGGGCGTGTGACCCCAAACACGACCGTGGGAGAGGCATACACCAAAAGACATGGCCATGTTATATGGCCATGTACCTACACGCCCGTGCCAATAAGCCGTGGGTGAAACTGAGAAATCAACATGGCCGTGTGACACGCCCATGCCGACCACCCGTGGCCACACCAATGGTCCACGAAACACACGGGCCAACCCAAGGGCACATGGGCGTGTGCCATGGCCGTGGGCCCAATCCCCTATTACTTAATTTTCATTTTCATTTTCTTTACTTTATATTTCTCCTTTTCCTTTTATTTTTCACTTCAATTCTTATCAAGTAATACTTGAATTTTACACAAAGTTGTGCTTATTCTCTTCAGTCACCCAGAATCATGAACTTCAAGTAGTTCTTTCTCCAATTCAGCTTTCGCTACTCAACGAATTCATCCAATATTCAGGGAGTTTCACTTCTCCCCCTATCTTATGATTTTATGCTTCTATTTTCACTAACTTTATCTTTGTACATTGAGGGCAATGTACATATTAAGTGTAGGGGGAGTTCACTTTCATCTTTGTATTATCCTCGAACCCCTGAAAATTTTAGCCACTAACTTTTTGTATTGTTCTCAAATCCCTGAATCTTAGCCTTAACAAATAGAATGAATTCTGATTGATTTATGATTTTTATTGATATGTTGAGAATTAAGACATAGGTACTTATGCTTTGATTATTCAAACTTTAAGACATTAGAGAATCAAGCATGATAAGTTGAAATTTTTGAGAATTTAAATTTTTCTAGGTTGTTTTCCCCAATTTTAAGTGTTATCTTAAAATTTGAAATTCACAGGATTGACATCAAAAGCCATAATTCTGGTGAGATTTTCGAGCCTTTTGAGCATACATCCTTTCGTGCTCACTTTTATTGTTGCTTTGAGTGTGTCAATGTTGATATGTTATTCTAGAACTTGTTTTGATTATACATGTCGAGACCACATCATTGATTTGATATACGGAAATGATAAAGGCACCTAGGTTCTAACCCACTTATTCCATAAAAAGCCTACCTTCATAATTAACCCCTAGTGAACCCCATTAAGCCTAACAAACCATTCATTAACTTACCTTCAATATTAACTTATAACCCCCTTTTTTTTTAATTTCATTCAATTATTTTGATCCCTATTTTTGTTGAGATTTGAGTTGAATAATTATCTAGCTTTGTTCTCCTTTTCAGCTTGTAAAGTTTATAAATATTCGATTTGTTCTTAAAAAAAAAACATATGTATATTTCAATTGTAATTCAATGTTTTGCATATTTCCATGTAATTTTTTGAGCTTTTATTCTTAGACGATGTTATCCAAAAGAGAAAGGCTTTACCCTAGGAATATGTTTCAGTGATAGAGATTTTTCTAGTTAGATGATTTTTCAATTCAATCTCGATTCTAACCCTCTTTTTCAGCTTGTGACCACACCCCTAACCAAGGCCACGTTACAACCCTTCAAAGACCTTTTGATCGATGTATCATGTTAATACTTAGTGGTGGAGATTTGATTTTCCTACAAGCTTATGGTACTAACTTTTCATTTTGTCTAATAAGTGCTTAATTTCTGAACCCTAAACACTTCGAGTGGATAGAGTGAATCTTTAGTGAGGATGTCAACTCTTGATGATTTTGAGTTCAAGGTAATTACCTAGAAGAAGGAAGGAAACCTATGTTTCTATGATAAAATTCTCAACTTAGATTGTTTAAGACTTTAATTTTCTTTCGGTTGAATTTTCACTGTATGATTACTTGTGGATTTGTTTGAAACATTATTGATAAGGATTATAAGTTGAGAGGAATGATTTTTAATTGTAAGTTGAGATTTTGCTTGAGTACAAGCAAAGGCTTAAGTGTGGGGGTATTTGATAAACTGTAAATTATACATATTTCTATCCTATATTTAATACAGTTATGGATGGATTACCATTGAATTTGTGGAATTTGATGCTCCTAATTCTTTAATTTCATATTTTATACTTCGGTGAGCATAAAGAAGAGAAAAGAGTAAGGAATGGGCCAAAAACAGGCAAATTAGGCCCAAATCAATAATCAACACGGCCTGGAGTTCACCACACAGGTGTGCCACATGGTCGTGCCACATTAATAGGCTTGAGCACGGCCCAACATCGACTCACACGGGCGTGGCACACGAGCGTGTCCCTGTTGTGATGAAGTTTAATTTCACGCGGAAAAGGCTACTTAGGGGCTAAGAAAGACATTCCAAACTCTATATAAAGACCCTAGGAGGCAACTACAAGGGGAATAGTCTTCCCGCCAAGATGAAGAGCTAAAGACAGGGAATTACTCGAAGGAAAGCTGATTGATCCATCTCAGAAGCTAGAATCTACATCAAGACAAAGGATCTCCCTTCAATCCTTTCAGGAGTTTTGGGTTTTCTTATGTTTTGTTATTTTCCTTATTCTGAGATGTTTCTTTTTATAAACATCAACTAAAACCCCAAATATCTAAGGGGGATGAAACCTAAGACGAATCTTGTTATTATTATCTAAACTATATGATAAATATTTGATTTGTTCTTAATTGTGTTTTTAATTCTTGAATTGATATTTTCGGGATATTAATTTAAGTCGAATGTGCTTAGGCAGAGGAGCAAAAGTCCCTGTTTAAGAGTAGATCCAACACAATTAAGTGGAGTTGATCGCAATCCTAGACATAAGATGACAAAAATCTGTCGGATTAGAGTCAAATCTAATATTGGGATCCATAGATCGAGTTAATGCAAGAATAGGGGTTTTAATTAGAAAGAGATTTCAATTAATCAACCTAGGATTAGTTGTTCTTACTCTTGACGAAGATATTAACATAATTTAAGGATCTCTACGGATCAAGTCGAATGAAGAAATCGTCTAGTTCAAAGTTAGATAACAAGTAAAGTCTAGGTGGATTCTTCTTTAGGTATTGTCCTTATCATTCAGTTTTCCCAAAGTAATTTTCCCCATTTACTCTTTGTCGTGTCTTTAGTTTAATTTAGAATAGTTTACAACCGAACTCCCTCTTTATTTTTAGGCTAGATAATAGGAGGAAAGTCATTATTAGTACTTTTAGTTCCTTGGATTCGATATTCCGGTCTTGCCACTAGCTATACTACTATTCGATAGGTGCGCTTGCTTTTTATCGTGATAATAGTTAGTTTTTAGGTACGATCAATTTATTACTTCATCACAATCACGAGATCAGTTGTTTATATATATATATATATATATATAAGTTTTATAAAGTGATTTTTGACAAAAATGTGAATTAGGGATTTGATTGAAAAAGGTGGAAATTTTGTGGTTAGAAATGTGAATAAATGAAAGATATGGGCTTGTATGGAGTATAGGAATATTCGGCCATGTATTTGTATAGTGAGATTTTGTGTATTTTGTATAATTATGAATTAGGGATTAAAATGTCAAAGTATGAAAGTACGAGGGCTAATTTGTAAATATGCAAAAATACATGTATTTGGACTAAATTGAATATGTTAGTGAATAAATGGCTAAATTTGAATTCATATAGATCAAGATAAGCAAATACCGGAACTTGATCGGGGATAACGAAAGGTAGACGAGTAGATATAAGGTTTACGAGCTAAATCAAGGTAAGTTTGTATGGTTAAAAATCGAACTATTAGCTACTATAATTGTTTTAATTGAAGGTATATGTATATGTAATGAATAATTTACTAGAATTATCTGCTCTATGAATATGATGCTGCCACCGAATTATATGTTATAATATGAAAAAAAATATATTATAAGTAATATAGTATGTGGTTGTAAATGAGATGGATATGTATTATAAAGTTTATATGTTACAAAAGTTATATGAATTATATAGTATATGAATCTACGTGTTATAAAAGAAAATGTTACATGAGATGTATGATGTGTATACGAAATGGTACGTGGCTTATGTGAATTACATGAGTAATTGGTGATATGATTCATATGAATTTTATAAATGAGATTTGGTTTCAAATTTCCTATTAGTTAAATGTTTCGGCTAAATATTGAGTCCTGTTTGAACCGTCCAAAGTCGTAGGATACAAGTAACATGTCACTAGGGCTACCGTTTGGTCGAGCTCCTGCATTTGTTGCGGACTCACCACAGCTCATGAGCTTATTGTTCAGCCTTCGGGCTTACCATTCAGCCTTCGGGCTTACCATTCAGCCTTCGGGCTTACTGTTTAGCCTTTGAGCTTACCGTTACCGGCTCAGGAGGAGTATACCGTACATGGCTCAAAAGAGCATATATGATGAATTGACGGATTTACAGGTTTCCATATATACACTATGTGTGTATCACCCGAGTATCCCTCGATGTTTCCAAAGGTTCAACAGGCATTATACCGATATGAATAGATGATACAAAAGATACAAGATGTATATGTGTTTTATGAAACAAGAAAATATGATACATGGTTACTGATACATGAACTACATGAACTATATGAATTACATGAATTTCATGTTACAAGTATATGATTTCATGACATATGTTACATGATTTATATGTTATATGAAATGTATGATTCTATAGATGAAAGGTTACATGGTACACATATGAATTATAGAAATGAAAGATGATATGTGATATAGTCTACGTAAAAGATAGATGAAATGATACGTGTATTGAAACGTTACATAAGATCAGTGATTTATATAGATGAATTGATACATGGTTTAAATGAAATATAGTTATGAAATGTGGCATGATTTATATAGAAGGTATATTTGAAAATGAATTATTGTGGTTACTGATGAGTTAATGTTTATACGGGCATAATTCTGCTATTGGTTATATGAATGCATTATAGGTCATACTTATTGAAATAAATTGACACAAATGCTATGTGAACTATATGATATTGATATTATATAGGTGATATGAGATATAAATGGTTTAATCACATGTATGGCACTTAATGTGCATGATACTAGGTATTCGATGTTGGTCTCAATGGTTCAATGGAAAATATAGTGTTACGAGAATAGAAATGATGATACAAATCAGTACAGGTATACGTAGTACGCTCGACAAGTAAGTGATATTTGATAAATTTTATGAGAAGTAAGTGAAAACTGATGAATTCATACATGAACTGTATGGTTGTTAAAGTAAGGGATAGTGAATTTGATAGAATTGGTTTATATGTGTTCAAGCTTATTTTAAAAGGTGAAATATTTGTTAAATCATAAATAGTATTGTTAATTATACAAGCTTACTAAGCTTAATAGCTTATTCAGTTTATTCTTTGTATTTTACAGTGATTTGAATGCTCGCTCGGGTTGGAAGTCCTCGAAGATTTCATCACACTATCCAGGAGATGATTAGTAATATTAAGCTCTTTTGAAATATGGTAATATGGCATGTATAGGCTAGTTTATAGGTTGCATTATATGGTCACTTTTTTGTATGAATGTGATGTGAAATTTTGGGTATTATGATCAAGCTATGTGATATGGCTTGAGTTGAAAAAGGTTGGCTTGATATGGAAGCATTATATAATGTGTTCGTCTTGTGGTAAATTTGATAATTGGCATTTTGGTTTAAATGATATGTGACTATGGATATATTGGTATGAATGGTGAAATGCGATTAATCTGTAAGTGGTATTTAGATGTATATATATAACTACATAAAATGGTCACTTTAGTATAAGCTTACGTGTGATTCATGGTAAGTTTTAAGTTTAAATTGGTCGGTCAAGAATTGGTGCATGATGGGTTTTGAATTGGTTGATTATTCATGCCTATAAATGTTGTGTAATTGATGATTATAGGTACATGACAATTTGGGTGTGAAAAATGGCTTAAATCAAGCCTATTTCGTGCCACACGACCTGAGCAAACGGGTGTGTGACTCGACCATGTGACTTCTGCACCTTAGTTAAATTGGACAAAGAGTTACACGGGCTAGACATACGGGCGTGTCTGGTGACTGTGTGGGAAAGTCAGTATGTATGCCCTGTTTTCACATGGCCTGGACACATGGGCGTGTCAAGTGACCGTGTGAGACACATGGCTAGGGTACACGGCCGTGTGACCCTATTTCGAAAAATTTCCTAAGTTTTCCTATATCTTTCACATGCTATCAACTTAGTCCATATCGTATAATTAGAGTTTATAAGCTTTTTTAAAGCATGATTTGATTATGAATGCTTGAAAGCTATTGGATTATGATGATATATGTTATATGTTTGATGTTACATTGTTTTGATCTGAGTTACAAGTTTGGCAATGCCCCTTACCTATTCCGGTGATGGTTACGGGATAGGGGTGTTACACTATGAGCTTCTTGCAGAATCTTCTATATAAGCTTTGAATCCTTCGGTACACATACTCTGTCTTTGAATAATATTCTGAGTCAGAAGTTGATTCACACTTTACCATTTTAGCCTATAACTTTTCATCATCTTTCTGGGCTTCACAAATCTGTTGTAAAAACATTGGTCTAACTTTCAATTCAGCTACAACTGAACCATCATCAGACCATGATAACCGGGTATTCATAGCCCTCAAAGCAAACAGAAACTTTCGGCTCAAAGTATTAGCTACTATATTAGCCTTACCCGGATAATAATCAATAACCAAATCATAATCTTTTATCAACTCAAGCCAAATGCGCTGTCTCAAATTTAAATCTTTCTATGTCATCAAATATTTCAAACTCTTGCGATCAGTGTAAATATGACACTTCTCACCATACAAATAGTGCCACCATAGTTTCAGTTCAAACACAATAGTAGCTAACTCAAGATCATGTACCGAGTAATTCTTTTCATGTGATTTCAGTGGTCTTGAAGCATAGGCTATTACTTTACCTTCCTGTATCAAGACACAACCCAAACCATTTAATTGTAAATAATAAATAACTCAAGTAGACGAAATGCAATCAACCTAACACGAATTAAATTTAAGCTATATTAATTAAACTAAACATATCAACATCACAAATATTCATAGACATGTTCATAACAACAACAATAAAATTAAAAGGATAAGGAACAAGAATCAAATCTGGTGTTTCTCCGAGGCATGACTAAGTTGCTCTACTCCTCCTTCTCTGCTTGTTCCTGTTGAACTGAGGCTTCCACAAACACTTGAATGCTGCTCCAAATGGAGGTTGAAGGACTCTTTTTCAAGAGGTGAAATCAGCAAGGGAATGGGGAAGGAAATAAAGAACAATGAAGAGAGAAAAGTGAGAGAGAAGTGAAGAACGAATGGTTTTGAGATGTGTTTGAAGTGAGAAACCAAGGGGGTATTTATAGGTTGGAAGGCTGATAAAAATAGCCAAAATCAGCAGCCAAAGACTCCCCCATGGCCGGCCACACATGTAGCATGTTTGAAGATTTCAAACATGCTATTTTTAGGTAGGGGCAAATCTTGAAAGGATGAATAGTAGAAGGGTTTGAATGCAAATTGAAAGACTCTTCAAGGGTCGTTTTGTGAGCCCAATAATCAGCCAAAAAATTTGAATGAGTCAGCATGTGGGATGATTTTGGGCTGCCCAATGCTCGATTGGATCGGGTTTCTCGGTTCAACTCAACTAGGCCCATTTTTGTAATTAATTAACAATAATTTATCTAACCCAAATTAAATTGGATTAAAATTAAAATGAATTATATTATGAATTAATACACATAATTTGGACCGTCTTAGGCTGAAAAATTAATTCGCCTTGATGCTTCAAAATTACTTCTCGGTTTTGTGCTTCTAGTAGTGTCTACTGAGCTGTTTTTGCCTTTTGTACGAATCTGTCGAAAATGATCAAAATTGATTATAGAATTAAGTAAAATTCAACACCTTACTAAATTAAGTGCAATTTAATTATTTTATAATAATTATATAGTTTTCGACAAGAATTTTACCGAAATTGCATGAATTTGAGTTAAAAGGGGCATGAAAAAGTGTGTATATTTTTATGTTTCACACTTATAAACCAAAAACCCTTTAATAGTCGTTGAGATAACATCAATTGCAAGTGAAAACCAAAGAAAAATTATAAATTACTGAATAAACAAAAGCTTGGAACCAGATAGTGTCCAAGTCTAAAAAAAGAATAAAAATCTTGTTGATAAACTAAAACTAAATTTCAAATAACTTGAAGTTAAATTAAATTGAATCAATCTCTCTAGGGTTGCTAAAAGCCCTATTTATAGGATAAAATTCATGGGCTAATTTGACTAAAATATCCCTAAAGCTATTAGAGTTCGACTAGGAAAATTTAGCAAAGTTTAACTAGGAAAAGAAACCCGGTTTAGTAGGGAACAGATCGCCATGTTGTGACATCGTTTATCAGCTCATCGGGACATCAGTTTCTTCTCATCATGATGTCATGTGTCGTATCGTCACGACGCCAACTCTTCCTTGTCACGACGTCAACTGTGTTTCATCCAAAATATGAGGCACGCTCCACATTAGGTATATTCAGTTATGCGTTGTATTAGTATGGTTTGTTATTCTATGGTGATGAATAGGAGGTTAAGTGTGTCATTTCAACTTTCAAGGGGTTTGCGTCAAGGTGATGAAGGTTTTGCAACTCTTCTAAAGTTGGCTAGACATGGGGGGCAATTAAAGGGCACACAATATGTTGGCGAAGTCCCAATATTATGCATCTCTTTTTTGTGGACGATAGCATTATTTTTAAAGATGCTTCTCGAAAGTATGAAACTATTCGGGGTAGTGCATCAATGTTGAGAAATATATTTGCTTATTTCAACACTAATGATTTTTTTGTGGATCGAAAAGGTGTTGTATAGGTTTTTGGGATGAGAAATGCTAAGGACGTGGAGAAATATCTTGGCCTTCTGACTATGGTGAGGAGAAGGAAATAGGCTAATTTTAATTTCATAAAGATTGTCTCCATAGTAGGATCTCAAATTAGAATGTTCCAATGCTTTCTCAAGGTGACAAGGAAATGTTTATTAAGTCAGTTTCACAAGTTATTCATGCATGTTCCATGTCTTGTTCCTTGTTGTCGCATTCTTTAGGTCATGATTTGGAAAGGATTACAAATGTTTTTTGATGGTGCAATTTAAAATATCAGTCGACGATTAGATGGTGTAAATGGACCGACCTTTGTAAACTTAAAGAGAATGGTGGTATGAGCTTTCGTGACTTAGCTAAATTTAATGTTGCACTATAGGCCAAGCAAGCATGACGACTTTTGGTGTATCTATATTCTTTGGTTTCTAAAGTGTTTAAAGCCAAATATCATCCACAATCTGGCTTCTTGGGTTCTAGGTTAGGGTCTAATCCTTCACTTATATTGAAAAGCATTTAGAGCACTAAGGGGCTCATTGAAGCAGGGATATGCTGGAAATTTGGTTCGAGTCTCAACATTTTGGTTTGGAATGATAGCCAGTTGTCGGGTACATTTTCGAGCAAAATTCAAGAAAGTGTGGATCAAGTCTCAAATCTTATTGACCAGGATATTAGACATTGGAAAATTGATTTGATTAATGCAATTTTTATCACCAAGGAAACACAATGCATTCTTTGTATTCTATTGGCACAAGTGTGATCTGTCGTAATTCATTATAGTAGATTAAACCATTTGTCGTACTTGAGGAGCTTGTATAAAGGTAATTTAGTTATGTTTTTACTTAATTTTCATCTTTAGTTCATCAATAATAAGAAGTGTGATTTGAGTCATTTATATGACCTTAGTGGCCAAAAATGCCTAAAAGAAGGCTAACGTATCTAGTGAGTGTGCATGACATCATTCGGAGGCATAAGAACATAAGACTGACCATAATATTGCAACACAGAGTGTCGATGTTGTAAACTCTAAATTATATAATTTTTATGGCTGTTTATATCACCTTTTTACTTCAAATTTTTGTTAATCCTGAGTATTTGATATTTAAATTGGGTGATTTCTGTTTATATTGAGACAATAGGCATAATTTTAGAGAAGTATGCAATTTTATAATTTTTTGTATTAATTTTGCATAGTTTCACTATTTTCTATTACATATTAATTTCTATGTTTTAATTATTGCATTGAACCATTGAATTAATAAGAAGGGAAGCTTATTCAATTCATGCATGGATATGAATTAAAATCCCCCTCAATTGGACAACAAAGACAACAAATTAAGCGTTCAATTTGATCCAGTTGAAGTTGTCTTGATTAAAAAGAGCAAGCCTAATTAATTGGATCACAAAACCATCCAAGTAGGGGGAGAAGAGCCCAAATTCGGTTAAAGCATGAATAGAAACCCAAGATTAGCTTTGAGATAATTAATTTGGAGGTCCCTGCACTTGTACAAAAATTAGAAATTAGCTCTCAACTTTTACCCAAGAAACCATCCACCTCCTTACATGATTCATGCATGAAATCAAGTATGAATCAAGCAACCATCAACTCCTTCCTCCACAATTTCTGGCTGACCAAGCAAAGGAGAAACCTAAGGGATATTCAAGCTATTTTTAGTAAACTCCTTAGCCATCCCTCTACTATAAATACCATCCCTCACTTCACATCCATCATTCATTCTTCACTTGTTCATTTCCTCTCCTCTTCACGTAAAAATCCTTTCATTCTCCCCATTCCCTTTAGGTAGCAATTCCTTGAGAAAATTCTCTCTTAGCCGACCATTTTGAGGAGCACTTTGTGAAGGAGAAAACACAAGGATTGGAAGAAGCCACTACAACTGAATTCTAGAGGACTGTTGAAATCATTAAGAGTTTTTTCTTCCTTATCTTTAATTTTTTCTTAGTTATTAAACATGTTCGCAATTTTTTTAATGTTTTTTCATTAACAATGATAGCTTAATTTTGTTTATCTAGAATGATTACATCAATTTGATGAAGTTCATTCGATTCGTGTTCATGATGTTCTGTGCCTCAATTGTTCATGCTTCCAAATTAAAATCATGCACATATTTCATTCTTTAAAATGTGATTGAATGCATTAGAGTTAGTTAACCTATCCTGACAAGATGGCAATTAATGTACGTAATAATTGAAATGTGCGTGTTTAATTTAGATCCTGATCAGATTAAATTAAAGGTTTGTAATAACTTGAAAGAGCTCTATTACCTTGCATAACTTTAGGGTTGTGTGATTAAATTGTTGCAAACCTAATCTATCCCTGTTACTTCACATAAACTCTAAGAAACCCTTAGTTAAATCTGATCATGGTAGTATGCATGTTTTTCTAAGTAAAAGATTCCGAAAGGACTTAAAACTGGTTTCAAAGTTAATGAATGATCGAGTTGACATAGAATATTTTTCGGAACTTTATTAAGCATGATGAAAATGAACTTAGTCAAATGTGTAATTATTCTAGCTCATTCATGTTATTATTGTTGAATATTGTGAATTTGTTGCTAAACCATCTCATTTCATTCATTACATTTAGATTAATTCATTTTCATTTAATTACTTTAATTTAACACCTACCAATCAAAATTATTGTATTTTATTAACAATTTGCAATATTTAATTTTGCAATTATTTGATTAACATATACAGTACCTGTGGAGACGATAACTCTTTTACTTACTTATTACTTGCTAACGACTGTGTACACTTCCACAAACCCCCAGTGTTACGAATGTCGCAACATAGTGAGCTGAACACTCAAAAGGAGCAAACTACCTTCAATGTCCTGACACGGTTAGAGGGTGTCACGACACAGTCCTATAGTCAAGCCTCAGCTCGTAAACTACCATTAGTGTTGCAATACAGGCCAGAGGGTGTCGTGACACCGCCTTAACGAGAGAAATTAATGAGCTAAGGGTGTTTTGGTCCGTACAACAAACTTTAATGCAAAAATGTTAGCTGAATTAGGTCAATGGACGATGGCCAAACCTAAGCCTATAAATAGACAACTCTAAACACTTCATAAATGATTTTTATTCAAGTTTTAGGTTAAGACTTTCATTTATTTTTATTTTCAGTTTCTTTCTAGTTCATGCTAGACTTAGGTTATTTTCATTTGTAAGTTTATTCTAGCTTTTATTTTCATTTTTCGTAAAAATTGATTTGTGAAATCAGCAACCCTTCTTAGATTGTTGTTTATGCAATTATCACTATATATCAGGATTCTTCTTAAATTCTATTCTTTATCTATTATTTATGTTTATCTTTTCAATCAAGTTTATGATGTTTATTCGATCCACAAGGTACTAATCCTTTTATATGAGATTAGCAAGTGGACGTGAGAATAATTAACTTCTATGTAGGGTTTCTTAGTGGATCAACTGGTTGAAATAGGAAGAACTTAAAACTACTAGGCCAAAAAACCCTAGGAAGCCATCTAGATGGCAATGAACACAAAATTGGTATTGCCTATCCATGAACACCTTACCCCAATCCGGTTTAGACTATGAGGTCAAGAGATAAGTAGTTCTATTCGACTCATTAGTTTAGTGGAAGATCAAGAGATCCAGCTAGGTTAATGAGTAGTTGATTGAATAAAACCCAAAATAGGAGTTAGTTATGATCACTAAAACAAGTTAGTGTCCTGTCCTTAGCATTGATAAAGTCTACAAATTAGTTTCCCATCTTTATTTTAATGCGTTTTAATTATTTTCATACAATATGATTTTCCATCACCTTCGGATTTATCTTAATATAGTTTAATTAAATTACAAATTAGATCTATTAATTTAGAAGTTAGAATTAGTTTAATTTCATCTCCCTTGGGTACAATCCTCAAAGTACTCCAATACTTCGTTGTATAAAACTATATTACAACCTGACTCGTATACTAGCAGAAACAGCCTAATGATAATATTTAGTTGCAGGATTTACACTCTAGATGTTAGTACATCCGGAAGCAGCCAAGTTGTTGGCGTCGTTACCGAGGAGGCAACACTACTAGATTAATTTTAGTTTTTACATTTAATAGAATAATTAAGAAAATTTTAAATTATAGATACGTTATAATTTTTTTATTTACTTTTATTCTTCTCTATTAACATTTTTCTTTTCTTTGAAGATCTTAGTTCACATCTTGGAAGAGGAAAATACCTATTCAGCCAATAATTGAGAATAACTTGGTAGTATTATTATGGATGAATTTGATTATCCGTGGTCTGACGATGAAATGAACTATGATGATGAAACATATGATGAGGGAGTGGAGTGTATGAAGAATGGGATATTATGGAAAATCAAATATTGTTAATGATAGAGTTGAGCCAACGAAGAAATGAAGCCTCAACAAACCAATAGAATAGCAATAAAGGTTCTAATATAGTCGAACATCCACATGAGTTGTTAGAGAAATTCATAGATATTTTATAGCACGATTTCCCTAAATTTTCCTTATATCTCTTATTTTGTAGGTCACCACATTTGAATGTTTCAATCTCACCATTGATTTTTATTTTTAGTTCATTTTTTTAAGTCAATAGTGGACTTAGAGGTTGTTAAGAAATATCTCCCTAGAAAAATGATGGTCTCACAGTCGGTCTCAAAGTCTAGGATTACAAAGTCAACCGAGATGGTAAATTTACGCACCTTAACCAACACATCTTTAAGCACCCCTTTCGATCTAGCCAAAGATCTGTTAAATAGCTCTAGTATGGATTGGGTGTTTTTAAGCTCCCTTAACTTGAGTTTCTAAGATATTGATAAGGGCATTAGATCAATACTAGCTCCTAGGTCACATAAGGCCTTACCAAAGTGTATGTTCCCTATTTCTACTAGAATCGTGAAACTCCCTGAGTTTTTCAATTTTGGGGTATTTGATTTGTGATTATTTCTCCATAGCATGTGTTGATGTTAACTTGATCTCCCCTTTCAATTATCTTTCGACCATCCATTATCTTTTTTGGAGACTTTGTATCTTTTGGATCTTTTTCTGTTGATTCAATGAGGGGTAACTTAACATTAAGTAATTGGAACAAGTTCAAAAAACTTACGCATTCGGTTTCATCCCTTTGTTGTTCGTTCTCCAATTGTAAAGGGAATGGTATTATTGTGGGGACAAGTTCAATGCTTGGCACATTCTCAGGTTCAATTGCCAACTCGACTACTAGTTCTGACTCAGCTTTAGCATCCTCCTTTGGAGTAATCTTTTCTTGAAAATCATTGGCATCTTTTTTATTTTCATCTAAAGCCCGGTCAGCCAGGCTTTTCAAAACTTTATCAGTGCAGAATGTTGTTGCCATCGGTTGCTCCTTCTTAGTTTTTCGAGAATTATATTCAATATTGCTCTGAATGCCAACGAACTAAAGTGGATGTTCGACCATATCAGAACCTTGATTGTTATTCCACTGGTTTGTTGAGGATTCATCTCTTCGTTGGCTTAACTCTATCATTAACAATATTTGATTTTCCATAATCTCCCATTCTTTATACACTTCCTCTTCGTATATTTCATCATCATAGTTCATTTCATGGTCAGACCATGGATAATCAAATTTGTCCATGATAATACTGCCAAGTTGTTCTCAATTATTGGCTGAACAAGTATCTTCCTCTTCCTAGATGTGAACTGAGACCTTCAAAGAAAAGAAAAACATTAGTATAGAAGAATAAAATTAAATAAAAAATTAAAATCGTATCTATAATTTAAAATTTTCTTAATTATTCTATTAAATGTAAAAACTAAAATTAATCTAGTGGCGTTGTCTCCCCGGCAATGGCGCCAACAAATTGACCTCCTCCAGACATACTAACATCTAGCCTATAAATCTTGCAACCAAATATTATTGTTAGATGGTTTCAGAAAGTAAATAGCTCAGGTTGTAATAAAGTATTGGAGCACTCTGAGGATCGTACCCAAGGGAGGCAAAACAAACTAATTCTAACTTCGAAGTTAATAAATCTAATTAGTAATTTAATTAAACTATATTACTATAAATCCTAGGGTGATGAAAATTCATACTTTATAAAAATAATTAAGATGCATAAAAATAAAGATGAAAAACTAATTTTTAGATTTGATCAATTCTAAGGACAGAAGACTAACTCGCTTCGGTGGTCATAACTAACTCCTATTTTGGGCTCTGATCAATCAACTAGTCATTAACCTAGTAAGATCTCTCGATCTTCTACTAAGCTAATGAGTCGACAAGAACTACTTATCTCTTGACCTCACAGTCCATACCGGATTAAGGTAAAGTGTTCACGGATAGGCAATACCAATTTTTGGTTCATTTCCACCTAGATGACTACCTAGGGTTGTCAAGCATAATGGTTTTAAGTTCTTTCTATCCCAACCAGCTGATCCACTAAGAAACCCTACATAAAAGTTAATTTCTCCCACGTCCACTAGCCAATCTCCTATAAAAGAACTAGTTCCTCATGGATCTAGTAAACATCATAAACTTGATTGAAAAGATGAACATGAATAATAAATCAATAATATAGTTTAAGAAGAATTCTTATATATATTGATAAGCGTCTGAACAAAATCCACAAAGAATTGATGAATCCCTAAATCAGATTCTCTAAAGAACAAAATAGAAGCAAAAAGTAAATTACAACGATAAAAGAAACCAAAGTACAAAATAACCTAAAGAAAACTGATAACTAAAACTAAATGAAGTTGTAAACTAAAACTTGAATAAAAAATTTTTATAAGTGTTTAGAGTCGTCTATTTATAGGCTTAAGCTTGGCCATTGTCTATTGACCTAATTCGACATTTTTACATTAAAGTTTATTGTGCGAACCAAAATGTCCTTGGCTCATCAACTTCCCTTGTCAAGGTGGTTTCGTGACACCCTCTGTTTTACAGCACCCTCTGGCCTATGTTGCAGCACTAATGGCAGTTTACAGCTCAAGTTAGATTGCAGGGCTATGTTGCGACACCCTTTATCCATGTTGCGACATTG
Source organism: Gossypium stocksii (assembly GCA_020496765.1). Lineage (NCBI taxonomy): Eukaryota > Viridiplantae > Streptophyta > Magnoliopsida > Malvales > Malvaceae > Gossypium > Gossypium stocksii. The sequence goes on from CM035622.1 coordinate 70,870,735, forward strand.
AAGTTAGTTTTCTCCTTTTAAATACTCTGCTCACTATGTTACGACATCGAAACTCCATGTTGCAACATTGTGGTCAGTCTCGTGTTCTTATGCCTCCGAATGATGTCCTGCACACTCATGGAATACATTAGCCTTCCTTTAGGCCTATTTTGGCCCCTAAGGTAATATAAATGGCTCAAATTACACTTTTTTTTATTTATTACCTAAAGATGAAAACTAAGTAAAAACATAATTAAATTGCTTTCATATGAGCTCTTTAAGTGCAGAAAATTGTTTAATCTGTTACAATGAATTGTGGCAAATCAAATAGCCATTGAATCAAATGACTTAAAAGTCTCTTGCGGAGCTCTCATTGTAATGAGAAGATAGAAAAAAGGTAACCTATACGTTCTACAAGGGTAAACGATTATTGGTGTAGCTGTAATTACCGAAGAAGTGTCGAAATCGTTGCCACATCGTGATGAGAGCCAACATGATGTCACAACACTACAACATGATTCTTTCTCCATCGATTCCAATTTAACCAAAATTTAGCACATCTGACTAGGTCATATGAGTGAGAAAGGTATGATAGTCTTGTGCAACAGAGGTCTTCTCAAAGATATTTGAGTTGGTATGTTAGGTTTCTACGAGCATTGCGTTTTCAAGAAGTAAACTCGAGTCAGCTTCGATTCAACAGTGCACAGAACAAAAAAGGGACTCTTGATTACTTTTATTCTAATTTATGGGGTCCGTCTCCTGACATCTCAAAATGAGGTAATAAATATTTCCTAACTCTATTAATGATCACTTCAAAAAAGTTTGGGTTTATTTCTTGAAACAGAAAAACGAAGTCTTTAGAATCTTCAAATTGTGGAAGACACTGTTAGAAAAACAAACTAGAAAATTAGTGAAACGATTCAGAACAGATAATGGCCTTGAGTTTTTGTTTGTCAGAGTTTAACGATTTCTACAAATAGTAAGGAATTGAAAGACATCGAACAATTATTAGAACTCTACAGTATAATAGAGTTGCAGAAAGAATGAACAGAACCTTGCTAGAAAAGGCCCGATACATGCTTTCAAATACAGGAGTAGGGAAGGAGTTTTGGGTTGAAGCAATAAATTTGGCAAGTTGTTTGTTAAACCAATCTCCACATTAAGTATTGAACGATAAAGTTTCAGACGAGATATGGTCAAGTAATCCTTCCAATTATTCTAATCTTAGAATTTTTAGTTGTTCTGCTTATCCTAAAGTTAGCCAAGGAAAGCTCGATCCAGGGGTCGTAAAGTGCATCTATTTGGGATACCCTACCGGTACGAAAGGTTTCAAACTGTGGTGTCTAGAAACCAACAAAACTATTGTTAGCAAAGAAGTTATGTTCAATGAATCTGTCATGTTTCAATTAGAAAGGGGGCCATTTACTTTTAAAAGTACAACAAATCAAAGAGTCTTGAGCAACGTGGAGTAAAAAGTTAAAACAGGGGGCGATGTCACAATGACACAAAGAGCCTCATTGCAATGTCATGAACAAGATCGTCATCCTGATGAGAAAGTAAGCGACGTCACGATGACACGATGAAATCTCGATTCTTACAAAATTAAAGCTGTTTCAAATCAATTTGGGGGCTTCATCCAACTCACAGGTACCCTCACCATCTCAGTAACTAAATATAAGTTGGTTCGTGACAAGAAAAGGCAAGAAATTCAACCACAATAGAAATATTGTGAAGGAAACCTAGTGGCTTATGCTCTAAGTATTGCTAAGAGCATTGATTCAACCGATCTTTCCTATTATAAGATAGTTCAGGCCTCCGATTCTAGCAAATGGCTTGTTGCAATGGAAGAAGAGATGGAATCACTTCATAAGAATGAGACTTGGCAGCTAGTTAAACCATCCATCAGTAAAAGAATCATTGGATACAAGTGGGTGTTTAAAAAGAAAGAAGTTTCAGGTTTTAAAAACACTAAGTACAAGGCAAAACTAGTTGCAAAGGGCTACAGTCAAGTGGAGGGAGTTGATTTTCATGATATTTTCTCTTCCATTATGAAACATACGTCCATTCGGGTGTTTTTGTCTTTTGTGGCATCAAACAATTTTGAATTAGAGCATTTAGATGTAAAGACTTATTTTCCTTCACAGTGACCTTGAGGAGGATAACTACATACAACAATCGGAAGGCTTCAAATTTAAAGGTAAAGAAGATCATGAGTGTCTCTTACAAAAGTCTTTATACAGTTTGAAGTAATTTCTTTGGCAATGGTATAAAAAGTTTGACTTATTCATGTTGAGTATTGGTTTTTCTCAAAGTAAGTATAACAATTGTGTTTACCTACAATGTCTTGGTGATGGTTTTTTTATATATTTGTTGCTTTATGCTGATGATATGTTGATTGTGGCTAAGAAGATCCTTGAGCAATCTGAGTTACAAGACTTAAAATCGGTAAGTATTCCCTTAGTTTCATACTTCAAATTGTCAATTTCAGGTTCTCTCCAAAATGAAGAAGAGAGGTACATGTCAAAAGTACCTTATTCAAGTGCAGTTGGAAGTTTGATGTGTGCAATGGTATGTACTCATCTAAATATTTCACATATTGTTAGTGTTGTTAGTAGATACATGGCCAAACCGAGTAAGTTACACTAGTATGTAGTTAAGTTGATATTCAGATATTTACGAGGTACTTCTAACATGTGCTTAGAATTCGTAAATATCTTAAAGGGCTTAGTCAGATATGTTGATTCAGATTATGCAAAAGACTTAGATCGAAGAAGGTCTCTCGCAAGTTACCTATTTGTTTTTGGGAATTGTGTCATTAGTTGGAAAGCTATACTTCAAGTTACAATGGCTTTGTCAAATATTGAAGTAGAATACATGGTAATTACTAAAACAGTACAAGAAGAAATTTGATTAAAGGGCATGTTTAGTGAACTGGTAAGTGAAAAAGACACATATATTGTAATAGTCAAAGTGCCATACATCTCACCAAAGATCAAATGCATCATTAGAGAACGAATCACATAGACATATGTTACCACTTTTTTCAAGAGGTGATCATTTAAGGGAATGTTCAGATTTTTAAAATTGGAAAATGTGGTGCCCCTAACCCGACTGGGATCGTCCAACCCGAATTCGAAACATCACATTTGTAATAGCACGTTTTTAGTAAAATTAGAATAGTGGTTTCAGAACCACAAATATGAGGTCAAAATATTTATTTTAATATTATTTTGAGGTCTACAATATGATAGTATGATTGTGTGAAAATTTTGTTAAGAAATTTTACTGTTTGAATGTTTAATTTGATAAAAAGGACTAACTCGCATAAAGTGCAAAAGTTGGGTTCTAATAGCTAAAGGTGTCTAATGGCTATAGAACTTTAAAATAGAGGTCCTTATATGGTAATTAGTCCATTAATGAGGTAGTGTATGATAATGGCTTGGAAATTGTATAATTATTAAAGTTTATAAAGGTTAAATTAGTAAAAAGGTAATTAATGATAAAAATAAAAGAAATAAAATTAACCATCATCTTTATTCATCATCATCAACCGATCCTTCACAAAAGAAAGAAGCCATTTTTGAAGCTAAGTTTGGCCAAGCTTGTAAGCTCAATTTGTAAGTGATTTTGACTCGGGTTTTAATGATTTCTATGTTTTTTAAATCATTGCAACTAGGTCTAGCTAGCCCAAGGACTAATTCGTAAAATTGCTAAAGGTTTAAGGTTTTATCATTGATGAATATATGTTTATTTTGATGTTTGGTGATAGAAAACGCATCTTTGTTGTTAGATTAACAACATTTGTTAAGTGATTTTTAGTGAAAATGTTAAATGGGGGTTAAATTGAGAAATGTAAAAATTGTGTAGTTAAAATGTAAAATAAATGAAAAATATGGGCTGATATACTAATAAGAGAAATTCAACTAGCATGGGTTTTGGTCAAATTGAATGAATTTGCATTTTTATGTGGTAAAGATTAAATTGTAAAGAATTTGAAATATTGGGGGAAAAATGTAATTTTGTTAAAATGTGTAATTTGGGCTAAATTAACTAAAATGATAATTGAATGAGCCAAATTTGATATTATATAGATCAAGAAAAGTAAAGATCGAAATTGATTGGGGAAAGGGCAAAGTTGTCAAATAGACGATCGTTTTCATTCGTGCTATACGAGGTAAGTTTGTATAATTAGAATTGATTATTTATATATGTACTTAATTGAAATGTATGTATGTGAATTGAGAAAATAAATTACATGAGTATTGAATGCCTAAATGATGAAGTCCGAATAATATCGAGTCCTGTTTGAACCTTAGGAATTCGTAGGATACAAGTAACATGTTAGGGTTACCGATTTGGTTGAGATCCTGCATGTGTTACAGACTCTCCACATCTCGTATGAGCTTACTAATAATTCAGCTCGTAAGAGCTTACTATTTCTCAGCTCGTTGGAGCTTACCATTACCTCAGCTCAAGAGGAGCTTACCATTTATAGCTCGAAAGAACATATATGTACAGGAATTGATGGATTACCAATTAGTACACTTTGTGTGTACCATCCACGTATCTAAAGACATTCTAAGTGGTTCAACGGGCACAGTTCTGTTACAGGTTATATGAGTTGATATGAAATAGCACAAGAGTTATATGATTTACATGAAATTGATGTTATATTATATATTGAAGTATGAAATGGATGATATATGTATATGAAATTTGAATGATTATGGTATTCATCCATATGATTTGAGAATTATATGCACTTACATGACTAATCTATTGGTGAATACATGTGTTTAGGCATTTGACAAAATGGTTGGATTATAAATTGTGAATAATTGGTAAGTTTAATTCTATATTATACGAGCTTACTAAGCTTTAAACCTTACTCTATTTATTTTTCTGTTTTTATAGTGATTCGAAAGCCTGCTTGATTCGGAAGTCATCGGAGATCACATCACACTATCCAACTATCATTTTGGTGCTTTTAAACTTGTGTATTTGGTTATATGACATGTATAGAAGTTATGGTCATTTTGGTATATATGTTAGTTATGTATTTAGCCATTGGAATTGGCTAGTAAATGATAAATGTTTTGGTTGTGTATAAATTATGCAAATGGCTATTTTATTATATGGTTGATAATTGCTATGTGATATTTGTTGTAAATTGGTATTTGGAGTACTAAATGGTTAAAATTTGAGATTGGTTTGTTTACGGTTTGAGGCATAGTATTGCAAAATTGTATGTGACAATATCGGTAAATTGTGAATTTGAAATTGCTATGCAATTGAATGGTTAAGTGTGATACTTGTGTCTTATGATGTTGATATTGGTATAGCATTGTTTCTGGCTTGATTAAGGTTGGTTTGAATGCCTATTTTTTGTTGTGAATGCATGTTTTTGGGTTGTGTAGGTTGGTACCAAATTGGGTGAGAAATGTGGCTTGTAAACTAGCCTATTTTCATGCACACGGACAGAGACACGGGTGTGTGTCTCAGCCGTGTGTGACACATGGTCAAGTGACATGGCCGTGTGTCCCATGTAGTTTCTAATAGAAGCAAGTCAGTGAGTTACATGGGCGTGTGGTTGGCCGTGTGACACAAGTCAGAGAGTTACAAGGGTCAAACACGGTCTGAGACACGACCATGTGATCCCATTTCGAATGTCTATACGGCCTGGCCACACGGGCATGTGCCCCTGTACTTAAAAATTTTCAATGTTTTCTCAAAATTTTCATAAGTTATCGGTTTAGTCCCAAACCACTATTAATGCATGATTTGGGCTTCATAGACTTGTATTAGGGAAACTATGAATGTATATGAATGTTTTTGTTTATATATGAGAAAAGAATGTTAAATGTATGATTCTTATTGTTATAAGTCCGGTAATACTCTGTAACTCTATTCCGGCGACAGATACAGGTTAAGGGTATTACAACATTAGTCATTAAAGTGACCCAAAACACCTCACGACTTTTAAGCATGCAATTAACTATTTGTTTTCCTTTTTCGATCAACAACGGCATGCTTGCATTCAACTCACTTATAGACAGTAAAAAACTATTTAACCCTAGTTGTATGCTTTTTCAAACGAAGTTTACTTAAATGAGCATAAGGGTAAAAATGTCATTTCATGTCCTAACCATGTAAACACACATAAATAATTGATTTAAAGGTGCAATTTAAATCTAAAATATTTTTAGAAATATTTGGTAAAGAATAAGTTTAATTCGATTAGCCGCTCTTAGTTAATTTTTAAAACAAATATATTAAGGACTAAATCAAAATATTGATAGAATATTAAAATAATCAAGTTACAAAATTATCAGTAGATTTATGAAATCAAACATCTAAGACTCTGATATGTGAATTTTCAAAACATTTCGTAAACGTTTTGGACTCTAATTGCACCACCAAAACCTAAAGACTAAATTACAAAGCTATGAAAACTGGCCCTCGAATGGCTAGGCTCCACGTCGGGATGACGCAATATAGCCTGTTGGGACGAGCCTTGGTATGGGTCCTTTGTCATGACAATGTGACAATGGTGGTCCCTACATCAGTATCTCATCGAGACGTCATCCGAACAACGTCAGGACGACGGCTTGCAATTTCAGCCGAGACCTACAATTTTCAAGTCTAAGCACTCCTACACATGCCATTTCGTGTATTTAAGGCTATCTCTCACTCCAAACATGTTATATTACCTTCGATCATCAGTTAAAACAAGCTCAAGCACACCATAACATGCCATAGAAAAATTTGACACCTTAAGTAATCATTAATGCTAACATACATCTTTAGTCTCTAAATCCACTACGCAACATACCAAATCAGCATCTTAAGGTTTCCTAAGGATTCTAATTGTCTATTTTGAATCATTTGGTCATTTTAGACTTGCCTAAATCTCCAACATATTGTTTTAGCCATGCTAGCACTTTTTAGACATATTACATGCCACTTAAACACATATTCATCAAATGAACATATCATGCATCGCTAATACCATTCATGAACATCAAAATATCCACAATCAAAGTCCAAAAACATTATCAATAGCCCATAATTCTAGTCCCAAAATGATAACAATAATTATAATAACTATAACCCACATTGCCTTTATTCCTAGTATTTAAAACCACAAAAACACACTTAACTACAATGCTTGCGTAGATCACTTCCTTGCCCACTTTACACTCCCCAAACGCACATTTATCTGTAGACTTTAGATAAAGAGTGTGAGCTCAAACAAGCTCAATGAATATTCAAAAGTTCTACAAGTATACATAATAGCATAAGAGCATACTAAGGCACATTCGCAACCATATTTTTAACAAGACAAAATAACATTTTCATGCTTCAATACCACATAAGTCTAGAAAATTCTCTTACATGTATTTACACACAACATAACTCATATATAGTTTAAATAAAGATAATTTGGCAAGTTGCGTTTATGAAACATAAAAGTGGACTCAATCACCACATATTGAATAAATAGATCTCCATCACACCAATGACTTAAAAAGTCTAACATGTCCCAAAAGTGTAGCATTAAGCTAACACTCTCCAACACACCAGCATGTCCCAATGAATGGAGCATAGCTCAACATTCCCTTATCTCTCCAACCTATCCCAAGGCCTCAATTCCCAAATCACAAAACACAAAGGTAAGTACTCACAATCCTATGGCATGCCAATTATATCCAACGGCTTCAAGAGATCACAAGGCCAAAATATACACAAATTCACAAATTTATTACTATTTAAATGCACATAACCTCTATTCAAATTCATCAATTTCACATCACAATCTCATACACAATGTATGCTTATCAAATTCATATTTAATTGCACTTCAAGTGCCACAATAATGCTCATTGAGCTATCATATATGATGCGATCCCGGCCGCATCATGTTTCGATACACCTTGACGACATCGAGATTGGCCTAAACTCGAGGGGCCCAAGTGCAAGATGAAGTTTTAATTTCAATTTACTAATCTAGTTGCTAGAATAAGGATTTTGATTCATTTATTTTAGTTATTTTAGTCATCATTAATATGTGTTTTGCATTTAATAAAGTTATTCATTATGTAATTTTCATATTAGTTAAGTATGCATCATAAATAATGATATGCATTATGTAACTCTCATGTTAGTTAAGATTGCATCATAAATTATGTCATGCATTATGTAACTCCAATGTTAGTTTAAGTCTGCGTCATTAAATTAAGTCATGCATTAAATAACTCATTTATTCTTTTAGTTTGCATCTTAAACCATGCATTTAAGCATCTTAGTTGTTAAATATGTTTGAGTTTTTTTTTATATAAGTATGTTATTTAATTGGCTGTTACTTTTAATGCATAAATTAAAGTGTGTTTATTTTCATTTTAAATAAGGTGATTTAAGTTGCATGTTCAATAAATTTGTGTGCATGATTGTTATTAATAAATATGTTGTTTTTACTAGTGTTTTAAGTTATTATTTACTCTTAAATTTCTATTTTGTAGGTGACTTTTCATATGATTAAATACTCTTCAAAGTTGGACAGTTTCAAAGCTTTTAAAAGAACATTAAAGAGGTTGTTTAATGAACTAAAAGAGACTCTTCAAATCTGAACGTTTTTGGAGTCTTTAGTCTTCATCATGGTGCCATGTAAGAGGATGTTACACAAGCTTTTATCATGTGGTTGTAAGGGAGTTGATGGGATATCAATCAAACACATTAAGGATACTTAAGTCTTCATTAAAGGAGAATTGACATACTTTTTCAACTACTTCAGATTTCAATGAAGAGACATGACTCATTGGCTTCCTTACAAGAATTAAAAAAGAAATTAAAGCTTGTAATAACTTTAGTTAATTCCTAAAGGTGAAAGATCTCAAATAGGCATTCGAACAGTCATAATAGTGCCTATAAATAGTTTGTAAGAAAACATTGTTTGGTGAGACTTTTTGCTCATTGTTGAATGTTTATAACATTTGTGAGTTTTTCAACTCTCCTATTTCGTTTTAGACTCAGCTTGACTTAGCTAGCTTGCTAGTGGCGCCATTTTGTTTCTTTCCGAACTTATCACTCATACAGAATGTGGCGTTCAACCACTTGATACCTTTGGTTCCTAACTCCCTATAGTTAGCAGGTCAAGGTCTGTTTCACCACCTTAAGATCACATAAGTTTTGGGTCAGCACTCAATCACAGTGTTGGTTCACTCTTGATTCTTAAGTTCACTTTGATCCAACTCTATCCCAACCAAACTATTTCCTATTCCTTTGTTTTCCTTGTTAGCCAAACCAATAACCATCCTATCTCTAAATTTATTTGCAAACCTTTGTTTATCCCATACTCAGCCAAATAAACTTAAAAAATCAAGTAAGAATGATACTTCTCAAATTTTACGATCGGGCAACATCTACGACTCAAATCATCACCGAAACGAGTTCATATCAATATATAAGACCTCATATGTAGCATTAAAATCAGTAAATCACATACCATATTCATGTATTTTTCACATATTACTTGTTGTACTAGCATCAAATAACACAACTCAACTTACTTAGGCGCAAATCCACAACCAAAGCAAAAAGTATAGGAAAGGCTTGGCACGAATCCACAACCAAAGCAAAAAGTATAGGAAAGGCTTACTCTCAGAACTTAGGATAGGGGATTAGGTTAATCCTAATCTCCTAGTTAACACTATGAATTACACATACCAGCAGCAACTCCAAAACACTCACCGATCACACTTCCGCTTACTAGTCGAAAGTTCAAACAAGCTTCTCCTTACCTTTTGACTTGCTCATAAAAGCTCTGAATTGATCTGACACTTTGCGCACATAATAAAAACATTACAAACTAATTAAAAACAGCCTTGAATGCAACCAAACAGTAAGAAAAACATGAATCAAGCCTTTCTTTTCTCACTACCGAAAATTAGCTAGTTTTGTCGAAATTGAAGTTTCGACACTCTAATCTTGTTTCTAATTCTTAGTTCAGTTTCAAAATCCAAAATATCATTTAATTTCATATCTAAACCATTAATTTTACCCAAATCCATGGATCTAAGATTTCCAAAAAATTCAAGCTCTCAAGAACAAGTAAAAGAGGGAAAATACTTGATTCTTAAAAATTCAATAAGGATATATCAAATTGATGTGAAATACCTTGTAATTAGGTTTAAATAAATCAAAGAATTACTTTGAAACAACAGATTTACTCAATATTACGATATTTTCCATTTTTGAACCCAACCTTTCTTTGAAAACATTAAATCTAAATAAATTTGTATACAATCGTTTAAACCTCAAATTGAATTAACAACACACTTTGCTTAATCCTAAAAAGTCAAAATATTACCTTAATTTGTTTGAAACAACGACCTACAGCTCTAATTTGATATTAAGCGCAAGAAAAGCAATTATAAAATTGGGTAAGAAAATGTGATTTTCCTTTGCAATTGGGGGCTATTGTGGTGTTTAGGGGGATAATAAATATGAAAGGATAAGTCAATTTTGAAGGAAACTCTCTGATTTAGGTTTTGGGAAAATTTTTGAACGGGTTTAGGTTTAAGAGAGGGAAGAAAATTGTACGTGACTCCATGTAGGAAAACAATTTTCAAAAATTAGGCTATTTGCCCTATTGGTCACTCCTTGTTTATTCCCTTTTCCAATTGGGTCCTCCTCAATCAAAGCCCACTATTTTCATATTAGACCTTGTAATTAAATTTCGTTTTAGCTTAATTAATAAAATAAAAATCCGATTATATTTTTCTAATATTTTAACTTATTATTTACAACCTTAGTTTTGGTGTCTGACTCAAACCCTTGGTTTAACAACCAGATTCTACTAAATCGATTTTCGGGATGTGACAACACAGAACACAATCTGACCGACATGTTGACAAAGAGTCTTCCAGTTTCAAAGTTCGAGCATTGCTTGGACTTAGTAAGTATCTAACGAGTATCAAATTAGGCCAATAATAGGGCTTGGCAAGGGAGTTAAGTCAAATACGAGTCAAGGTGGAGATTTGTGGAGTTGTGCCTCACATTTTCGACCAAACAATGTGTGATGTTGCAACGAAGAAGTGTTCTTTGTCTCTACGAGCAGTCGATGTCACGACGAGAAGAAAGCCCTCGTCCCAACAACACGATCCTCCTTCGTCCCAACGACGCAGTGCCACGTCACAACATGGCAACGTGCACTTCAAGTTTTTCAGCTCTCCTTCTCCTGGTTAAACTCTATTTTGAATTTCTCATTTAAACTCTGAGTTATTCTAGTCAAATATGCTACAAATTTTAGCCTATAAATAGATCTTAATTACTCTATGTTTTACATAACAAAAATACTTACATTGAGAAAATTATATTCTTAGTTTCAAAAAATTTTCTTTTGGGACATCGAGATTTTTTTTAATTATCTTCATATTTTATACTCTCTTTTATTATGGTGAAATATCCTTTTGCCTGTAATTTTTTATCATCTTTTGAGAAATTTTTTCACGTAAAATTTGTATATTTAATTTTCTCGATTTTATTATACTTGTTGCATACACATTAATTCCCAACAGACTATATATTAATGCACTACCTCTTCTGAAGGAGCTTCACACCTTCCAATCTCTTCCAACCGCCCCATCTGTGACGAGGCACCAGAAGACATAAAACCACCTATTTCAAACATTTCAAACATGTACGCTAACCAGAGCAATATGGTTGTCCCGTGGCGCTATGGATGGACGAAAGAGACCCAACAGACATTCAACCCTACATAGCTAATTGGATCCAAGAATACACCATAGCAGACCCAAACCACAAATCAGCAATTCATCGATTGATCATCACCCTCTGGCAAATATGGAAGAACTAGAACGCAGCACTATTCACTAGAATAAAACCGCATCCTATTCCAATGATCCAACGCATTCAACACTATCACCAAAACTACAACACTACCACCAAAACTACAACACTACCACCACTTCGTATAACTCAGATCGAATAGGAAATGTCACAACCTTCCTGCAAGCAAAATGTCCTCAACCCCAACATACGGCCTCCCTCCATCCTCAAGAAACACCGTTCATCTAGGTCATCTCACTTGAGCATAATCAACACACATCAACATATGACGCAGATGCAGCGATAGCACTTGAAAGCTACGGACCTCCCATTTTCCTGGCATCCTATTACAACACATCCAGAATTCACAGCCAAGTAATTTTTGCTCGTTTGGTACTAGGCAAACTTTATAAATTGAGGATCTACCACGCCCATATTTCCCAGTCCAACCAGAAATGGGAGGCAATCTTCGAATTCTGAATTCAGGTACATTGGAAACTAGAGCCCATCTTGTCAACCATCCACATCAGCCTCAAGTCTAGCCTGCATCCTCTTACAACTACAGTACTCCAACTAGCACGACAAGCTGCAGCAATCCACCACCAAAAACTAGACACCTTAACTAATTGTACTATATGCTGTAATTATCTTAATACCAAAAAATAAAAACAATGATGCAAATTGTGCCATCAGATTCGTAGATGTCGTTGGAATGTCAAATGTCAGTGAATACAAGGCGCGGCTGAGCGAGTGAATGAGTGCAGTAAACACTTGTAAAAGCACACATCAAACAAGACAGAGGCATTAAAACTGATTCATTGCTACTTCAAATCCGCACGTCTCCATCAGATTTACAGCAGAAATTAACAAAACGAAACAATTCAATAAATATTCTGAAATCTCCTATTAAGGGAAACACTATGTTGTACGGCTATAGCGTGTGGTAATACAATTCACAACAGGGAAGCAATGGTTGGTGATAGGACGATGTGATCCACAAAAGGGATAAATTACTTGATATCATTAACTTCTCATCTTATATCATCACACAGATGGGAAATATTTGTTTAGATTGAAGGGGAGGGAATAGAATTCTTCACTCCTTGAATCGCCCTTAAATGACCGGAATTTGTCCCACCAATGCTTACCTCTGTCCTTCCTGATTGTGCTGTCCTTTCGATGCAAAGTGTTATCAAGGAAATATGCCAAGCAACCCGCCACAAATGCTTCGGATGATAAAGGCACATTTACAATGTCGTTGAACTGTTCAAGGCAGGCATAAAATCCTAGTCATAAGGCGATCATAACAGTAGGTTATTCAAGATTAAAAAGTTTCAGAAGAGATTTAGCATGAATACCCATCTCGCGCCTGTGTGAACAGGACCATAGCCATTGATTGCAGTATACTCATTGAAATACTGTGGCACGGATAAGCCCATAAAAACAGAGAATCCTAATATAAACTTCGTACGGAAGCTGTTCAGGTTGCAGAACTGAAGAAGACTAAGACCTCCAGCACCTGCAGAAATGCGAGGAAATAGTGTACTTAAATACTTGAAAGAGCTTATTGTAAATCATAGGACATGTTTTCTCGTAAACAGCTCAAATTGGACCCATACCAACATAGGCAAAGAATAGGCAGTACAAAGCAGCAATAATGGGTGCTGGAATTGAAGCAAAGACGGCTCCGAATTTTCCTGCATGTTAATTATAAAAGTCAACTAAATATGGAAAAAAAGCACAAGGTCTAAATAGAGAAAAATCTCATAAATCTGCAAATTACCAAGAATGGAGAAGAAAATCATAAATCCAGCTGAGATTTGGACAACCCTTCGGCTGCCAACTCGTGTTAAGGCTAAAAGACCAGCATTTTCTCTATAACAAAACCAAAGTCAGTAATCAAATCCTTTTCTACTTGTATGTATCGAAGAGGGAAATAAAAGGTACCGCAGTAACATTCATAGCTAGTCAGAGCCTTACACGGACACCGAGGATCCATTGACAGTTCCAAACAACCCTGAGACCAAAATCGCAACACCCTAAAGCAGGCAAAAGAAAACGTTACTTAGCAAATGATAAGAATTCAATATTAACATGGAACTGAAGTTTTAGAGAACTGATAAGCAATTTCCAGATGTTAAAGAGAAATGCAGATTCTCTCTCCTGCAGCAATGATGATGATTGAATGCAAATGAATATATGTAATTTTAGGCACAAGGTTAGCAATGAGGCAATTCCATGTGATCATGAAGTATAAGACAGCCAATTTAATTAATTATATTAATCACACAGATATCTTCACATCATAGTACAAGCTTTATCAAACTACCTGCCAACCAACACCACGGCTAAGAATAGATGGTGGCATTGGAGTTGCGCTAGCATATCTTGACACCGCAATAAAAGCCCCTGTGGACTGGTCATGACATTGAACAGGAACAAAGTTAGTACTAATTATTGAATAACATTGCAGTTAACTATTAATTTCCTAAAATTAATAAAAATTTTCTTTTGTGCATGTTTAAACAGAAAATTAGAACAATACAATCGCCAAAGTAAACTGAAAAATGCGATATTTTACCCCCGGGGGTGAAAACAAAAAGAAGCTTTGAGCCAGTTCATACTAGAGTTGAAATACATAGCAGTGGAGGAGAGTCAACAAGAAATGGCATAGAAGGAAAGGGATGGCAATAAGAAATCAGCTTAAGCTATTGGGACTTGGATGTGGGCATCATATATGGGCAATGTGTCCAACACATGTATGTTTTAGGTTTACTATGTTTTTCTATGTAATTGGAGGATCCTTGAAGGATCACATCGCCATACCCATGTCTGAAAATGTCCCAGACATGGTGTTCAATATAGGTGCTTCAGAAAAAACAAAAATGATGACAATGGACACTCAATTCAGATTTTTAGTTAGCAAAAATCAGAATTAGAAGGATGCGTTAGAAAGGTTAATATACTTCAAAAGTAACAGAAGAAAACAAACCTCTACAAGAGCAACAAAAGAAGCCATCATCATAGCAAAGGCTTCACCAGCATCAAATGAAGGTGCTCCCCATTGAAAGGGATAAGGAACTCTTATCCTGCACACTGCTAATTCTAGTAAGGAACAACTTATAACTATGCCATTCTTGACAAATGATATCACATTATGGTAAAAGAAATCATAAGTTTGTCATCAAACTGATATAGATATTTTCATTGGAAAACAATATTAAAGAAGGAATAGGAATTAGAGTTTTACATTTATTTAATTTTTTTAGGAGTTTTAGTTTTACTAGGTTTTTATAAACTTTAAATTAGGAATTCTATTAGGACTTTAAATTAGGAATTAGATTAAGACTTTCCCTTCGTAATTAACAGCCTATAAAAAGGCTGCCAATAAGAAATAAAGTAAGCAGTTTATTTTTATCACAAACGTTAGTTTCGGAAGGGGGTTCAGTCAAGGACGAATCTGCCTTTTGAGTAACCATAGTCGAAGCAAGAATTCTTTCACGTATAGACCTATGACTAGATCCTACACTAAGGCGCATAACAACTTCGTATCAGAGCCAGCTGTCATGGGTAATGAAAAAACTTTGACAGCCTAGCTGGAGGCATTCATGGAACAAATAGTTACAAGGCAACAAGCATTAGAGGAGCAGACGACGATGTTATCTCTTTCGATCCAAAAGACAACGAAAGGGGATTCAAAAACAAATAATGAAGAACAGGGCAGCAGTGGAGGCAAAAAAAAAAGAAATTCAGATTCGCAACACGGGGGGAGCATGGTGCCACGATATTCTAAGATGGAATTTCCCACTTATGATGGTGTTGGAGATCCTTTAGGATGGTTAAAAAGATGCGAAAAATTTTTTGGCAATCAATGGACCAACGAAGATGTTAAAGTCGGCTTAGCTTCATTCCATCTCTTAGGAGAGGCACAATTGTGGTTTGATCAAATCGAAGAAGTGGCAAATCTGGATTGGGAGCGCTTCAGAGAATGTTGTCATGTCAGGTTTGGACCACCTATGAGTAATAATCGCTTTGGGGAACTTGCAAACCTGAGACAAACTGGGACGGTAGAAGAATATCAACGCCAATTTCAATCACTACTTGCTAGGATTACTGATCTTAAACCTCGATAACAAGTAAACCTTTTTACTGCCGGATTGGTAGAGGAACTTAGAATTAATATTGAGATGCAACAATTGGGAAATCTTGGAGTTGCAATGAATATGGCTCGAGCTTTGGAACGTAAACAAAAAGTCTCTTCCAAGATGTTATCTCAAACCAATCTAAACTAGTCAACTTCCCAAAACGCTGGTAGCAGTTCAATTATTCCAACAACTAAGAGCTTTGCAAAGGGAGCAGGATAAACAACGAAACCAATGAGGAATAACAGCAAAATAGGTTCTTCCGCACCATTTATCAAGCGATTGACACGAGCAGAAATGGCGGAAATAAGGGCTAAGGGATTGTGTTATAATTGTGACGAGTCTTACTCCATGGGACACAGATGTAAATGGTTATTTTGGATACACGTACCAGATATTGAAGATGAGCTAGATGATGAGGTAGATGATCTTGAAATTTCTTTACATGCCATTAGAGGAACTTGCAGTTCATCTACTATGCAATTAACAACAAAGGTGTCAAGAAAAACAGTGTTAGTTCTCGTTGATTCGGGTAGTACACATAACTTTCTACTTGAAGGTCTAGTGCCAAGATTGAGACTGAAAATACAAAAGAAATCTGGGCTGCAAGTATGTGTGGCAAATGGAGAACGGGTTCCTAGCATAGGCATTTATAAACCAATACAGTTCGTTGTGGCCAATGAAAACTTTCAAGCTGATTTTTATACAATACCATTAAAAGGGTTTGATATGATTTTGGGGTTAAATGGTTGTGTACCCTTGGTCCAATTTTATGGGATTTCAGCTCCTTAACTATGCAGTTTGCTGTAAACAAAAAGAAACTACTATGGCAAGGGCAACACCCAAAGGAAGTTCCACGACTTAGTTTGATACAAGGACAGGATTTAACTAATTTAGTATTGGATAAACTACTGGTAGAATTTGCGCATTTATTCCAAGAACCATCTGGGTTAACCATCGTATAACTTTTAAACCAAGAACGGGACCAATTGTAGTCAAGCCTTATCGATATCCACATTTTCAAAAAGATGAGATTGAGAAGCAGTGTGATCAAATGTTATAACAAGGAATCATTCGACCTAGTAGATCACCATTCTCCTCTCCAGTACACTTGGTAAAGACACATGACGGGTCATGGCCTTTTTGCATTGATTATCAAGAGCTTAACGCTTGCACTTTAAAGACAAATATCCGATTCCTATAGTGGATGAATTGTTGGACGAACTTCATAGGGCAAAATATTTTACAAAATTAGATTTACGATCCGGATATTTTCAAATTAGAATGGCAACTACAAACGTGAAAAAGACAACCTTCCGAACCCACCATCGACACTTTGAATTTCTTGTCATGCCATTCGGGCTTACCAATACCCCTTCCACATTTCAGAGTTTGATGAATGACATTTTTCGCCCTTACTTGCGTAAGTATGTTTTAGTCTTCTTTGATGACATATTAATTTATAGCAAAACAGGGACTGAACATATGCATCATGTAAGATTAGTTTTTGAACTCTTGCGGGATAACATGTTCTTAAAGAAATACAAGTGTTTCTTTGGAGAGTCTAAGGTAACCTACCTTGGTCATGTCATCTATGGTGAAGGAGTCGAGGTTGATCACACTAAAATTAAAGATGTCACCGATTGGTCAACTCCTAAAACTACCAAGGCTCTACGAGGCTTTCTGGGGCTGGCAGGATATTACAGAAAATTCATCAAGAATTATGGACAAGTGGCTGCGCCCTTAACATCTCTTCTAAAGAAAATGCTTTCAACTGAACTAAGGAAGCAACTAAAAACTTCTCTTTCAGCAGCCCCAATCTTGCAATTACCCAACTTTGAGGAGGAATTTGTGGTAGAATGTGATGCTTCGGACAGCGGGTTTGGAGCCGTACTGTAACAAAAGGGACACCCCATTGCCTTTTTCAGTTGTAAGATTGCAGATCGACCTTAAGTTGGCTACCTACGAACGTACTTTAATTGGTTTGGCAAAGGCAGTGACTCATTGGCGGCCCCATTTTTGGGGAAGGCACTTTCTCATCCGTACTGATCACTTCAGTCTTAAGTACTTGTTAGACCAACGACTTACGACATCCCCACAATAGCATTGGATCAGCAAGCTAATGGGGTTTGATTTCCGAGTGGAGTATAAAGCAGGAAAATTGAATAGAGCTACAGATGCTTTATATAGAAAAGACGAAGACTTACCACACCTCATGACTGTTTCATTCCCTCAAGTTGAAATTCTTAAAGCCATCAGACAAGAAATAGAAGCTTCCCCAGAATTATCACAACTCCAACAAAGAATTCTACAAGGAAAATTGGGGTCCGATTGGGCCACACAAGATGGTTTGATTTTCTTCAAAGGGAGGTTGTACCTTTTACCTACCTCACCAATTATTCCCACTATTATTTCCTCTATACATGCTATGGCACATGAAGGGGGATTGAAAACATTGCATCGTCTTCGTCAAGATTTTTTTTAGAAAGGAATGAAGTTTGCAACCTTAGAATTTGTGCAACATTGCTTAGTATGCCAACGCCACAAATGGCAAAATCTACAGCCCGCAAGTTTACTTCAACCTTTTCCAATACCACAACACGTTTGGGCTAATATTCTATGAATTTCGTGGAGGGTCTAACCAAAGTAAAAGGGAAATCGATACTTATGGTGGTTGTGGACAAGCTATCGAAGTACGCTCATTTTTTACCCTTGTCCCATCTGTTTACTGCTATATCTGTTGCTACCGCTTTGCAGAGGTATTCCGACTTCATGGCTTGTCCGAATCCATAGTTTCAGACCGTGATAAAGTTTTCCTCAGCCTGTTTTGGAAGGAATTATTTCGTCAAAGTGGTTCTAAGCTCGCTTTTTCTTCAGCATACCATTCCCAATCTGATGGTCAGATAAAGGTAGTTAACCGAACAATAGAAATGTACTTATGATGCCTCTCTAGTGTTCGTCCACAACATTGGGTCGATTGGGTTCCATGGGCTGAGTATTGCAACAACACCTCATATCACACTGCCCTAAAAGCCACCCCTTTCCAATTAGTATACGGTATGGATCCACCTCGACTTCTCTCCTATTCAACTGGTTCTACAAGGATTGAAGCTGTGGATAAGGCTCTACAAGATAGGGATGCACTTTTACAAAATGCTCGGGATAGACTCTTGCAAGCTCAGCAACGAATGAAGAACACTTACGATTTAGGGCACAAAGAGTTAAATTTTAAAGTCAGGGATTGGGTTTGGTTACGGCTTCAACAATATCGACAATTGACGACAACTAAACAAAAGCATCACAAGTTGTTGCCAAAATATTTTGGTCCTTTTAAGGTCTTGAACAAAATAGGAACAGTGATCTATCAGCTTGAATTACTTACAGGCAACAAAATACATGATGTATTCCATGTTTCTTTCCTCAAAGAATACAAGGGACCTCAACCAGATGCAGTAGGAGACTTGCCCTTAGTATATGATGGCAAGGCCTTGCCAACTCCACAAACTATTATTAATACCCGGCTTAATCGAGGTCGACGGGAACTATTAGTGCAATGGGCAGGATGTCCTCAAGAAGATGCCACTTGGGAACCAATTGATAGTTTTCGAGCAGCTTATCCTGAATTTGAGCTTGAGGACAAGCTCAACTCCGAGAGAGGGAGTAATGATATAGATGTTTTCATTGAAAAATAATATCAAAGAAGGAATAGGAATTAGAGTTTTACATTTATTTAATTTCCTTAGAAGTTTTAGTTTTACTAGGTTTTTATAAACTTTAAATTAGGAATTCTATTAACACTTTAAAATAGGAATTCTACTAGGACTTTAAATTAGGAATTAGATTAGGACTTTCCCTCTGTAATTAGCAGCCTATAAAAAGGCTACCAATAAGAAATAAAGTAAGTAGTTTATTTTTATCACAAACGTTAGTTTGGTCAAGGACGAATCTACCTTTTGAGTAACCATAGGTCGAAGTAAGAATTCTTTCGCGTCTAGACCTGTGACTAAATCCTACGCCAAGGCGCATAACACAAACATCGAACTATCATTTTCATTATTCAATTCATAATACCATTTAACTTGTGAAGCAAACCCAGGACCAAAGGCACCTTTCATTTTCATTATTCAATTCATAATACCATTTAACTTGTGAAGCAAACCCAGGACCAAAACTTTTAGACACTTCTAAACCAATTACAAATTAATTATAGAAAGCAAGTTGTCTCAGATTCACTATATTGAAAATTTGATCCAACATGTACCAAGATAGCTAATTGGTAAAAGCAGAATTTTCCTCAGATGGAAAATATAAATATCAGTCTTGCAAATCAGTTTGCACATAATTTAAATGGGTGACCTCAACCATTCAATTGCTAGTGTAGTTCTATGATTTAAGAAAATGTGCCACAGTAGCAAAAGTTCTTCATATGTACCTCATCCCGAAATAAATAATTAATAGGTTAAATCATGCATGAAAAACCAATTAAGAAACACGAAGAGGGCAACTGCACTAAAGATGCTGCATGAACTCACCATGGAGCAGCATCTATTAGACCAGCACGGTCAGTGCGGCAGCTTATTTGTGTTTTTTGTGCTTTACCATTATAAGCACCACCCACAGTGAGTAAATGAGCATAAATCCAAACAATCACCACTGTAATTATGACAGCAAAATGATCAAACACACGTTTCCCAGTTTTTATCACATGAGGCATGTACTGCAAATAAACACAAGACAAACAATGATTATTCGATAGAAGTTAGTTCTGAAGTCAACTGAAATCAAAAGTCACAAATATGCAATACTGTAACTATAAAATGGATGACAGCAGGTCCTGAAAATTATTATAAGTACCTGAGAGACAAATACTACAAGAATCAACTGAGGCAGTCCAATCTCCACACATTTGGCAACCTATTAATTGAAACAATAGTCAACATCCATAGTGCTGATGATATAAAACCATGTCAGGCTATCCGTTCACATAGTGTATCATATAAAGCAGACTTACCCCAGGAAACCCAAACTCATAAAGCCCAAAACCAACTAGGGATACCAAAGGAACAACTGAAAGTGGACTTAAAAACCTGAAAACAATGGAAAAAAAAAGCATGTATGATTAGATTAAGTTAACTAAAAAAGTCGCACTATAATATTTGACTATGTTCTGGATATACTATAGCATACATTCATGTGAATCATGAAGCAAGTATCGGTCCAAGAACCTATAATTTAGAAACTGAATCCACTAACAACAACTATCATTAAACATGTAAGACAAGCATAAAATCAACCTAATTCCAAATTACTTGGAAGGATAGACAAATATAGGCAAGCTGGTCAAGCTTCCTCTGAAATATTTAAGCACTATTCAGCTAACCTAGCAACATTACGCCAAAGGCCACTGAAGCCAAGGACAATCTGAAGAGTTGAAGCAACAATGAGGGAACCCTGAATTGCCCGCATTATCCTTTTAAATCTCTGAAAAGGCATCAAAACACATTATTTAAACAAACCAATAAAAACACCAATATACATAATGTTAGTGTTCAAACCGGAAAACTTAATTACTCATTTGCCTGTAAATATCTTTTTCAAGAAATAAAGTACAAAAAGCATCTAGTACATGGTATCACATTAGAATGTGAAAGGTTTGTAAACTCCTATTAAGAAAAAAGGGAATGCATTCTAAACATCTTTATGCTATTCTTTCAATAGAATGTTGAAGAGTGAAGCCATATGGTATCACATTAGTAATATTCAAGCTAGATAGAATTTGTATCCCTTATTGCAATTTGGTAAATGCTAGCTTCTCCAAATTTATAAGCAACTTTGGCAATTCCAAACAGGCCAATTATAGTAAATCGGAATTTAGATCACAAAACCTCAACAGGATCTGAAGTGTCACTGAACCGACCAGCAAGGATTATAGAAATTGTTGTTGGGACAAAGGTATAGGACCCTCCAATCACAGCAGGCAATCTAGACCCAAACAGTGACTGCAACAATGTGTTCAAACCAGCAACAAAGAGTAGTGTCTGGATCACCTTTGCTTTCTCCTCCTATAAATGTCATTGCAATAAAATAATTGAAATTATTATGTCCGCCCAAATTACCATAGTAATCAAACTAAGTAAACATTGTTGATTCTTCATGTTTGATTAATTTTTCATTTTTGGGGGCCCTACATTTCCACCTCCCATCTGGGGAACAAGAGAAGAGGGAATGATCACTGTTGTGCCAAGCATCACAAGATAATGCTGAAAACCAAGAAGGATAGCCTCGGCTGCATCAAATACCAGACCAAAATGTTAGTTGCAATTATTTCCTACCAGCCAACAAATGCCAATGATAATAGCAGTTAATCACATAACTGCAAAGTGAATGCATAAACACAATAGGAATTTCAAGTCTTCGATCCACATCAAGATAATAAATGAAAATTCCTAAAATGCCTGAAGTAGAAATAGGAAGACCCCACAGAAATTGATGACAGCAAGGATTGAGAAGGAAGTAAAGGTTAAAGACAAACAGAAGGACCAAAAAGTAGAGGGAAATGCTAAGCAAAATTAAAACAAAAGAAAGCCAATTAGCAAATAGAAGTTGGCCTCAGATTAACTCTAATCAAATCAATAATCATATGACTAGAAGTACCATCCTTAATTACCACAGATACACAGAGAAAAACAATTTTTTTAACACACACACACACACACACACACACACACATATTAAAAGTAAGTTTTTTTTTGGGGGGGGGGGGGGGGGAGAAAGTGGCTTTTCACTTTTCCAGAAAAGGGGTATTAAACTGAAAGAACCCAAAAAAGCTACTTTCAGCTAAAAAAGTTAGAGAAGTATAAACTCCAAAACAGTGACTAACACCAAAGTCTACCTAAAACATTCCCTGGGATTCACAAGAATCATACCGTAAAGCAACCAAAAATCTAATATAATACATGATATACTGAACATAGAATTTGGAATCTAAGCTCTCACAAAACCAATAAAAGGGGGAAAAAAGAAGAGCAGGTTAGATGGAACTTACGCCATGGAGGTGGACTCGTAATGCAATAAGAAATGTTGGGCAACTGTTCTTTCGGTGGATGTGGTTGTGGCTCAACTGCTTTTGCTGGAGCTCCTCCCCCTGCCATGATCTCTCTCTTTCACTCTCCTTTTCTCTCTATAAAATAAAATAATTCTTAAAATCAGCAAGAGCAAACTACTAAATCTGAGAACCACCCAGATCCCAAATTCTGAAAAAAGTAACTAAACAACAAGAAACTAGAGAAAAAGAAAGCGAAACAAAATGATCCTTAAGGCCAAAAGAGTGAACCAGTGACATATTCAGCTACTAATATAGAGCAAATAAAACCAAGAAAAATAAATAGATGGGAGCGACCTGGCTATAGGCAAGCAACAAATAAAATGGAATTAAAGATGAAGAAGATGATGAAATCTTAACAAAAGATTTCTTGCAATATAAGAGAAAGCTGAAATGTGGGAAACAAGGAGGAATTACTAATTGCATCACCGAAATACTGAGCAAGAAAAGAAGGTTCTTACTGAGAAAGAAAGAACCTTTTGTGGGAAAGAAAAAACCTTTTGACAAACTTCAAAGCAACAAATGAAAAGGCATTAAAGTCAATAATGACTCATGTTATTGTTACCGCACACCACCGATAAAGTTTTCCAGCAAAAAAAATAGCAGGAAAAAAAATCAAACAAACAAGTTTTTTTTTTTTAAAAAAAGAGTGAAATGAGAAATTTTTATAAG
Organism: Gossypium stocksii; assembly: GCA_020496765.1. Lineage (NCBI taxonomy): Eukaryota > Viridiplantae > Streptophyta > Magnoliopsida > Malvales > Malvaceae > Gossypium > Gossypium stocksii. Next base: position 70,894,477 of record CM035622.1, read on the forward strand.
AATTCAGAAATGTATAGGCAAGTTAAGATTGAATTGAATGAGGAAAACAAATGCCAACTTACTTTTTACTCTAATCTTTCTTTCTCTTTTTTTTTCTCTTTTCCCTTCTTATATATATGAAGCAGAATTTCTTTTTCTTGTTATGTTTTCAGGAAACTGCGGATTCTTAAGTACACGTTTAAAGGAAAACAATTTAGCTAACATAACACTCATTCATTGTTTTTTGGTTTTTGCATCTCTAATAATTAAAGCAGAAAAATGGTAGAAACTTCAGTCAAATTGCATACAGACAAGGTAAAGAGAGGAGAGAAGTGTTGGCAAGATCAATTTTCCACCTGGTTTTTGATGAAGCTACACGGTTTTTCATTGAAAAGACGGAATTGACCTCAGAAAGTTGGCAACATTTTGAGAAAAATTGAGGAGCCCATTATTGAAGGGTGTGGGTAGTTTGGGGAATTAGAAAAAGGATGATCACGTGGGGAAGGGAACTAGGATGCCCTAAAACCAAGAGCCAATGGAGCAAAAAGTGAGACTTTTGTGGGGGAACAGTCAAAGCGGGGGCAAACATGTTCCAATCAAATTCAATACCTTGGCTAGGTTAGGTTATGACTGGACAGGCTCCGATGGTAACTTAATAATTATAACACCAATAACATAATAACAACAATAATGCCTTAAAAGAAGACTCCATTAAGTTCATAGGCTTTGAACCAAAAAAAAAGTTCATAGGCAAAATTGAAGGGAGTTTGGCCCTTTCAGTCTAGAACAGAAATTTTAATATGGCCGTCTACCGGTTTTGATTCAATCGTTAGAGAAATAGTAACCAAGATTTTGAGAATCAAATGATGATTAATTTTCAATTCAATTAGTTGAATTGATTCACTTTATTTAATTAATTAAATTATTTAAAAATTATAAAAATAGAGAAAATCAATTTAATCGATTTTGAGCGATTCATAAGTCTATTGATTTAGCACTTCTCTTCAGACTAATATCTTGATTGATTCCTAGTCTAACCAACTAATTTACTCTATTTTTGTAACCGCCTGATTTTTGGTGGTGCCGAAAAAGGCAATTTCGGAATCCTATTTTCATTAACCAGGTCCGTAAATATTAGATTAAAATGATTGAGAGATTGGTAATTCATGACTAATCTTGGCGTTTAAGGTATTATCTGCTATAAAAAACTTGCATAAGATGAACTAATTAATTTCACTCAAAAGGAAGAATTAAAAATCTATCAATATTTAAAATTGCAAAAACAACTTAAAAAAGAAATATAGCAATGCAGAAAGGAATTGAGATCATTTTGCCAACAATTTGACATTAGAAGTGAGTCTTCTTCCTTAAAAATATATTGTCCTATAAAATCAAAAAATAGAAGGAAGAATATGTCAGAATATTATAAAAAGCCAAAATATAGGAAATATATAAAATAAAATAAACAACAAAAATCAAAATAGATAAAATAATAAAATGTTATAGATGTGAAAAACTAGGACACATCTTAAAATATTACAAAATTAAGAGAAAGATTAATAATTTAAATCTAAATGAAGAAATAGAACAAAAGATTAATAAAATTCTACTAGAATCCACTACTAAAAAAATGCTCCATTGAATTCCAAAGAATTATGAATGATATTTTTTTTATCCATATTCCCAATTTACAATAATATACATTGATAATGTACCAGAGTTTTCTAAAAATTTAGAAAAACACTTCAAATACTTATCCATTTTTATCAAATTTATAAAAAAAATAATGGTTTAGTAATATCTAATTTCAATATCAGTTTTTTTTTTTAACTAGATTAAGGTTTTTAGGTTATTATGTTACTTAAGGGACCATTATTCCAATACAAAGATCCATAGAATTTGGTTTTTTTATTAAAATAACTCAAATTTTTTAATTATTTATTAAAATGACCTATTTTTTAATTAAATACGTAAATGACCTAAAATCTACAGTAAAAGTTGGTGGAGCCAAATAATTTGGCGCCACTAACATGCCACGTTAACAACCTGGAAAAAAATTAATTTTTTGATGGAGCCATGTAGAATGGTGCCACCTGTATAAATACCAAGAAAATACTATAATTTCTAAAAATATAGGGGGCTTTAAAATAAATTTACTATTTTTTGATGGAGCCAATTAACTTGGCGCCACCAATTCGCCTGACACCCTGCTCCTTTCTTTTTTTCCTTTTTTTATTTACTTTTTAAATTTTGTCCTTTTTTTTAATTTTTTATCCTTATTTATTTTATTTATTATTAATTTTAAATTTTGTCTTTATCCTTTTTTATTTTATTTAAATATGGGGATTTTTTTTTACTTTTTTAAATTTTGTCTTTATCCTTATTTATTTTATTTATTTATTTATTATTAATTTTAAAAACTTAAAATATATATTTGAAATGTTTTATAATATATATTTTTAAAATTTTAAATATATATTTTTGAAATTATTTTTTAATTTTAAATATTATTTTTTAAAATTTTAAATATTATTTTTTAAATATAAATTATGTTTTTTAATAATATAAAACATTTAAATATTTTAAAGATATGACCTTTCAAATTTATTATTAGTTTTATAATATTTAAATTTTAAAAAAAATATATTTAACATTTCAAATTTAAATTTAAAATTTTAAAAATATATATTATAAAATATTTCAAATATACATTTCAAGTTTTTTAAAATTAATAATAAAAATAAATAAAATATATTTAATATTTAAAAAATAAATTAAAAAATTTAAAATTTAAAATATACATTTAAAATATTATAAAAACTAATAATAAATTTGAAAGGTCATATCTTTAAAATATTTAAATGTTTTATATTATTAAAAAATATATTTAATATTTTAAAAAATAATATTTAAAATTTAAAAAAATAATATTTAAAATTTAAAAAAATAATATTTAAAATTAAGAAATAATTTCAAATATATATATTTAAAATTTTAAATATATATATATTATAAAACATTTCAAATATACATTTTAAGTTTTTTAAAATTAATAATAAAAAATAAATAAAATAAATAAATAAGGATAAAAACAAATTTTAAAATTAATAATAAATAAAATAAATAAGGATTAAAAAAGTAAAAAAAAAAAGGACAAAAGTTAAAAAGTAAAAAAAAAAGAAAGAAAGAAAAGAGCAGGGTGTTAGGCGAATCTAGTGGTGCAAAATTAATTGGCTCCACCAGAAAATGGTAAATTTGTTTTAAAGCCCCCATATTTTCAGAAATTGTAATATTTCCCTAGTATTTATACAGGTGGCATCATTCTACGTGGATCCACCAAAAAATTAATTTTTTTTCAGGTTGCTGACATGGCATGTTGGTGGCGCCAAATTATTGGCTCCACCAACTTTTACTGTAGATTTTAGGTCATTTACGTATTTAATTAAAAAATGAGTCGTTTTGATAATTAATTAAAATTTTTTAGTTATTTTAATAAAAAAAGTCATAGAATTTGCCAACAAATTTTCAAATCAAATCATTGATAAAGTCCAACTACAAAGATTCTTAAGTAGCCTTAATTATGTTATAATTTTTATCCTGGTCTTAACAAATTATGTAAGCTTTTGTAAGAGAGGCTTAAGAAAAACCGTGTTCCTCTTTCAAGTTCTGCATTTTTCATCATATAAAACATTGAAAAACTACAAGGAGAGTTGCTCTTTCTGATTAATTTTTTTATTAAGAAGGTCTTGTATTTCTTTTTTACAAAATTCTTCCATTTCTTTATTCATCTATATCGACCTCACTTTTGTTGGAATTTGTCTTTCATCAAAATCATTTTCATATGATAATGTTACTTCATGTTTTTCCCTATTCCAAAAGGCATTAGGAATGTGTAATTCTAAGTTTTGGAAATTTCCAATTTTGTTTTCATTATTTCTGAGTTCTGGTTTAATTGTCTTTATTAATGTATTATTATTTTTGTTGAGTATTGATACATAGTCCGATTAGCCATGGGTTAAGCGTTTTAAGAACAAAGTATCCGTGTAGGAAATGGTTGTAATCCATAAATTCTAATAGTAGAACCCCCTATAGGAAATACGAAAATAAAGAGATGTTTCCTTTCCTTAGGAGAACTGACCGCCTCTAGACGTGCAAACGTCTAAAGTGTGAATACTACAATAAGATATAGAAATATGAGGCGGTATTTGCAAGTATACGGGTCGATTTGTAATATAATTTTTACAATGAAGTAGGTGAGTACTCCGAGGATTGTACCCAAGAAAGGCGAGTGCTAGATCAATTCTAACATAAACACTAAAAGATCTAATTAGTAATTTCAATAAATTATAGTACGAGAACACAAAAATGATTTATTAATATTTTTATAATAATAAATTAAAATAACATAAAAGAAATAAAATTCAGGAGATAGAAGAGTAAAATAAATCAAATCTCGAGTATAGGTGATTAGCTCGCTTCGGTAATCCCCATCAATTATTACTTTGGGTTCCTCACCAATCAACTAGTCGCTACACTACTAGAATCTTCTGATCTTCCACTAACATAACAAGTCAGCAAGAACTACTTGTCTTCCAACCTCATAGTCCAAACTGGCTTGGGGTGAAGGTGTTCACGAATGGGAGATATAAATTTTGGGTTAATTCCCACCTTGATGACTTCCAGGGTTTGTCAAGCCCAGGGTTTGTTTTACGTTCTTCCTTTCCCAAACAACTCATCTATTGAGTAACTCTATAAAATAGTTAATAAATCATACATCCACTCATTAATCCCCTATAGAGGGATTAATTCCTCATGGCTTTCATAGATAATATGAAATCGATATAAAGACAAAGCATGATAATTAAATCAACAAGATAAAGTAAATAAAAGAGCCTGATTGTATTGAGATTAATTGTGAATCCCCAAAGTTTGAATGCTTCCACAATTTAGATATCTTGAAATCAATAAGAACAACAAAAAGAAATCTAAAACCTTAGAATGAAAGAAAACTAAACTAAATTTTACAAAGAGAATTTAGGCTAAAGGAATGGTGTGCGTAACATGTACCGAATGAGCCTTTTTATAGCTTTTAGGTGGTCATCGTCCTTAACCCTAGGTTAGCTGACATTCTCGAGTTTCAAGTTTGATTGTGCAGACCAAAACGCCTATATTTCGTGTTTTATTTCTGCCACAAAGTCAATGTTGTGACATACTAGGACCTGTGTCGCGACAGATGTGACAACATACTCCTCCTTGAGATGTCTTTAATGGTACGTCGCGACACCCTTAGTTTGTGCTGCGAAATCAAAGACAGACTTGAGCTTTCTCCATTATGTTCCTTATGTTGTGACACATAATCATTCGTGTTGTGACATAGCGATCAGTATTCGTTTAGTACGTCTTCTAATGGTCTCTTACACACTCACAAAGTGCGTTAGCTTACCCTTAGGCTTCATTTGGCCCCTAAGGTCAATAAAAGACTCAATTTGCACATTTTATTGAATTTATATAAAACTAAGAAAACTTAAGTAAAACATATCAAAAATGTTTGTATTCAAGCTCCTTAAATGCGAAAATTAGTTTAATTTGCTACACCAAATTACAACAGATCAAACTCCCCTATACTTAAGTCATTGCTTGTCCCCAAGCAACATAAACAAAAATGACAAATAAAAATGACGACCCTTGAGAATATTATACAAATATTGACTTCAGAGCATATGACTTAGGTATTTCATATTCACTAACAACTTTAACATGATGAGTAGTTGACTTACTACTTTTGATCACAAATATCTAAGTTCAATATGTTACAAAATATACAAGCATTAAGAGTCTCACCTGTAGGGATCCATCAACAAATCATACAAGTACTTTGATTATCCGAGAAGAATACAAATATTCCTTTATGCGTATGTTTAGTATGATGTTCATTCATGTGTAAGGATATTTTAGTCACATAAGACTTTTCAGTTTATAACATTCTAAGGCTTAGGACATGTATGAAATTAAAAAATAGTAAGCATAAAAAAAGGGTTACAAATACGAAAATAGTTTGGCACATTGTATTGATAATTATTCTTCCCTTTTAATGACCCTTACGTACTTACCGCCTTATTTCTTCTTCTCTCACATTTCTTCTTCATCTATATATAGGAAGTCATAGTATGACATAGTAACTATGGCTAGCCTTACGAGTTTTTGTGCACTAAAGAATAAGTTTTTCTTTCTTTTGTGATTTTGCGACTTTTTTCTTTTTCAATACATCTTACTAATGAATGCTTTTTCATTGGTTTAGGACTTTTTCTACTCGTACTAATCTTCTTTTTGGATTTTTCTTTTTGTTCCGCACCTTAGGCTCACTTATAGTTCCTATATCACACCAATCTTTTCTATTTCACTCTATTTTTATAAATTTCCTCGTCATGTATCTACTTAACCCTCAATTCGTATGGCCAGACGTCTATAGTCGTACAATGTAGGACCAAAGAAAAATGGCAAATACAAATTAACGTTTTTAGGCTCGATGTTTGTAATGAGGTTCATCAAGAAGTGTCAATATGCTCAAAAAATCTGTACTAAAAGTGAACATTAATAGGTTGGCTTTTTGGCTCTGGATGTGTTCCAAATAATGCCTTAGGTCATCTCTAAATATCTCAACATACACAAATTTAATCAACCAAACAAATACAAATTCAATCATTTATCATTTGTACTAGCAGGCTTGTTTCCTTGTATTTTCTATATCATTTGGTACAATTGATTGTTTAATACCCTATTTACAGTGTAACATATAGAACTTAGTAGTCTAATAATCACACATTTAAAATCACCTACCATCATGCCAAATTTATTTGTAAACATAAGCAACCTATATAAATACTCCTAACTGATATCGCGTGATATGAAGTAATAAAATTTATAAAGACTTGATTTCACCAAAACTAACTAATATCACGACGTTGAGGCAAGCGCACCTGTCGAACGGTAGTATAGTTTAGTGGCAAGACCGAGTTATCATACCCAAGGGAACCAAAAGTACTAGTACTTACTTCTTTTCTATTATCTAGCCTAAGAAATACAAAAGGGTTGTTTAAACTAATTCTAAATCTAACTAAGAAAGCGTAAAAAGTAAATTGGGAAAACTTTTTGGGAAAAGCTAATTAATATGGACAACACTCAATGGAGAATCCACCTAGACTTCACTTGTTATTATTTTCTTGAACTATATGATTTCTTTACTTGACTTGATCCGTAGAGATCCCTAATTTATGCTAAACCCTCCGTCGAGGTGAAGAGTAACTAGGCCTAAGTTGTTAATTAAAATTCCCTTATTAATTAACTCTCTAGGTTGCATTAATTTGATCTATGGCTCTCCATATTAGGTTTGACCCTAATCCGGCAGATTTATGTCGCCCTATGTCTAGGGTTGCATACAGCTCCGCTTAATTATAGTAGATCTACTCTTATCACAGAGACTTTTACTCCTCTGCTCTAAGCACATCTAATTCTTGAAATAATACCTAAGATTATCAAATCAAGAATGAAGAACACATAATTAAGAACAATTCAAGTATTTATTAAATAAATCAAGAATAATTAATAAGATCTGTCTTAGGTTTCATCCCCCTCAAGTATTTGAGAGGTTTAGTTCATAATAAAGAAGGAAAACATCTTAAAAGATATAAAATAGCAAGACATAAAAGAAACCAAAAACCCTGCAGGAATTTAGGGAGTCATCTATGTTGCTGCAGAATTCCAGCTTCTGAGATGAATTAATCGGCTTCTCCTTTGGAGTAATCCATTGCTTCTACCCTCAGTGTGGCAGAAAAACGAGAAGAAAAATATATCTCTAGACGCCCCTTTGCCTCTGCCTCATGAGGTCTTTATATAGAGAGCTTGTGGGGAGCCTTTCTTAGCCTCTAAGCATCCCAATTTGAGTGAAATTTCCCTTCCTCATGACTAGAACACGCCCGTGTGCCACGCCCGTATGAATTTGACAGAGGCCGTGTGATATTCTACTTATGGGGCACGGCCGTGTGGCCTGGCCGTGCTTGTCGAGAATGGACCGTATGATCTTTATGTTACACGGCCGTGTGCCACGACTGTGCGGTAAAACCTTGGGCCGTGCGTTAAGCTATTTTTGGCCCATTTTCCTCATTTTTGGTCGATTTTTGGTTCTTTTCTCTTTCCCATGCTCTTCTGAGTATAAGATATGAAAAAGAAAGGTTAAGAGCACCAATTCTCACTAGATCATTAATAATTCATCCAAAATATAGGCAAAATATGAGGTAAAAATATGTATAATTTAGTGTTTATCACTAACCAATCACTTGTATTTCTACAAGTTCGAGCACACCAAAAACTAGAAAAAAATAAAAGAAAAATGTAGAAATTGCAAATAAACAAGTTTTCTATGTTAACCCCCCACACTTTAGTTGACACATTGTCCTCAATGTGTAGCCCATATAAATATAGGGAAAGAAGTTACCCGATTGATCGTGGTCACTCTAACTGCTAATGGTGGGTGCTTCCTCCTTTGATCATGTTAAGCTCGAATTATTTGTCTCATTCGTGTTGTGTTCCTGTAGAGAAAACTTAAACAAAATACAATATATAAAAAAAAGCTACTATTAGTTCTACTCTTACAAAGTTAAATTAAAAGTATCCAAAAATTAATTCAAGTTTTCCTAAAAATGAAAATGTTCAAGCATCCTCTTCAAAATCCATCACCTCACTTCTGTCATCCTTATTATCCTCCTTGCTTTCTTGCCCTTTTTCTTCTTGTTCCATATTTGTTGGCCCAAACATGTCATATGTATAATTGGGAACTCGGATGTTATTTTGCCTAGCAAATTCTTGAAAAATTGGTTTTGATTCTTGTATCCACAAAATCATCCAATCTAGCTTTAGATGACTACTCTCACCAACTTATTATTGAGCTTGTGTCAATCTATAGGATGAAGTTGGTGTAACTGTCACTTGTTCTAATCTTTTATCTGTTTGGCTCGTAGCTCAATGTATTTTTGGAACAAGGTGTCCTCGATGATACTTTTGGAATGTTTCAATGACTCTTCTGTGGATGTTATAGGTACACCCACCTTTTTGCATAAGACCGTCATTAGATGGGGAAAGAAAACTCCCACATTCTTGCTAATAATGCACCTTTTCATGTTCTAGTGGATCCATTTGTCGATACAAACCTATTTTTCTACAAAATAGCATAGAGTAAAACTGCTCTAAAGGTATTAATGTTAGAAACATTTAAAGTACTATTTGTGTGCATATAAATTGAATCTATATTTTAGCTTCTAGAAGCATAATAACTTGATGAAAGGACACGGGAATATTGGTACATGAGCGATATTTCTATTCACCGCTTCCTTCAGTTAGAAAGTTTATAATGTTATCCATATCTATGTCTCAAAAATATTCTAAATCAGTTTCCTCAATAAAATCTTTTTCATTGTATGGAACATTATAAAAGTCATAAATAATTCAAAAGGTTACTTACACCACTTTTCCTCATATAAGTACTTGTTTCCACATGTAACCTTTAGTGCTCCTAGGCTCTTGGTCTCGTAACGATACATAAAATTCTTGAACAATAAGGACTATAACACTATCTTTAGGAACTATCCAAAAATGTTCCCACCTATGATATCTGACTAAAGGTCATATTTCCTTACACAAAATCATGGATGGATCAAATCCTTTCTCTTGAATGAATGTTTTTCCTTGAAGTTTAGTAAAATATTTTCCAACATTTGGATTTGGGAAATAGCAGGATTTTGAGCAATCGATGACTTCGTTTCCATAGTTCGCCTAACTTCTTAAGAGGCATGATGTTTTAATTCAACAAACTAATGAAGTACTGGGAAAACAAACTCAATGAAATAGTAAAAGTTGAGTTTAGGAACCCTTAACCTTAGATATATCGTTGGATTCCTTGTCACACATTGCTTGCCCATCGTTCCTTGGAGTGGTTTTTTCTTGCCGTTTATAAGTAAAATTGAAAGAAGAAATATCTCAAAGCAACTCAAAAAAATAAAAAGGAAAGGATGAGTTTTTAGAGTTTTAGGGGTTTTGGGAGATTTAAGGGATTAAATATGGTAAAGTGTATTTAAATATGAGTTAAGTATATTTTTAGGTTAAGAAATATGGGTTTTAGGTGTTTAAATTCAGGTAAATAAAGGGTTAGTCCACCGGATTGCACAAATGGGTCGGGTCAACCTTGCAAAAAATTGTATTGATGTCGCGACACAGGGTTCCATGTCGCGACATCCTTGGTAGCTTACCTTTGTCGTGACATAGGGGTTCCGCATCATGCCACATCTTCCAATTTGGAAATTTGGTGAGACTGTCCTCCATGTTGTGACATAGGAGTGTGGTGTCGCAACATCGAGTTAGTTTCTTTACTTCCTGCATTCTGCATAAAGTGTCGCTACACGGGGTTGCTATGTTGCTACACCGACTCTGTGTCAACCGAAATCTCCATCTTTGAGGATGTCTCAGTTTTGAATGAACATATATCAAATAAAAGTTAAATTCTAAACTCTTTGGTTAGTAAATATACAATAATTTACAACAGTTAAGCAATTCAAATATTCTAAGTTTTTCTACTAGATTCATCCGATAATATCATTAGTTCACTGATGGATGATTATTCTTTTCTATCAGTATTAGCCCATCGTCCATCGTCCATCGTCCATCGTCCATCGTCCATCATCCATCATCCATCGTCCATCGTCCATCGTCCATCGTCCATCGTCCATCGTCCATCGTCCATCGTGACATACCACTTGTGCATGTTTATCCATTTCTTTAAATCTGCTTATTCTCTCTACATGCATAAAAGAAAGCGTATCCCTTAACTCGGGAATGCCAGAGATAAATAATTTTTTGCATTGCTCCTCTAACTTCCTCCTATCTTCCTCACTGGTTGATGGCCACATTTAAAAGTTTCAGTCCCACTATTGATTTTCATAGTCAATTCATTTTTCTCTAAATGAATAGTAGACCTAAAAGTGGCCATGAAAGGTTTACCAAATAAGATAAGTATCTCACGATCTTCCTCAAAATCAAGTACCACAAAATCCGTTGGAATAATGAAACTGCGCACTTTGACTAACACATCCTTTAGTACACCTTTTGGATGAACTGAAGACCTGTTAGCCAACTTTAGTGTTATATGCGTATTTTTAAGATCCCCTAACCTGAGTTTTTCAAAGATAAGTAAAGGCATCAAATTAATACTAGCTCCTATATCACATAGAGCTCTATTAAAATAAATGCTCCCTATCTCTATGGCAATAGTAAAACTTCTCAGGTATTTTAATTTTTAGGGAACCCGTCTTGAGATAATGGCACTACAAGAAGCGAGTATACTAACTTGTTCACCTACCTTAATTTTCCTACACCTAGACATAATTTCTTTTAAAAACATGGTGTATTTAGGAACTTTCTCTATTAACTCGATTAAGGGCAGGTTAACATTTAATTTTTTAAACAAATTCAGAAAACTTAGAAATTCATCATCATCCCGCTTTTGTTTTTCCCTAATCTTGAAAGGAATGGGATTTTTCCACCGATAAAATCTTTAGTTATTTCCTTTTCTGTCTCCTCTACCAGTGTGGTTACCTTTTCTGGTTCTAGCTTATCTTCTGACTCTAGGGATACCTCTTAAGGATCATCATTATTCTCTGCAATTGTCTCCAAAGTCGTGGCTTCTAGGCTATTCAATACTTTTCCCGATCGAAGCACAATCGCTTTCAAATGCTCATTACCTTCTCTCCGTGGATTATCTTCTGTGTTGCTGGGAATACTTGTGCCAATTTGTCTTTTGATGTCACCCATCATGCTCATCAATTGACTCATTTTATCCTCAAGTTTAGTCAATGTTCTTGTTGAATTGGTACATTCAGACTGCACCTATTTGACATCTATTCTCATTGACTGTATCTCTCCCTCAATTCTATCCAAACATTTACCACATGCAATATGGTCATTTGGTGTAACAGCCCGATTTTCAATGGCGACGAAATAGTGGTTTGAGACCATAAATTTCTATTGTATCGACTCAAAAATATTATTTTTAGAATATTTATAGAGTCATTAGAGTCAAATTAAAATTTGGTTCGAAAATATTATCGTTTAGATAATTAATTAAAGAAAAAAGACTAAATTGAAAAAAAAAGAGGTAAAATATAGTAATTATAGCATTTAAGTGATTTAATAGCTTGATTATTAAATTAGAAAGGATCAATGTAGTAAATATTCCCTAACACTAACATTGGACGACATTATGGATGAAAACTATTAAATATTACATGATTTAATGGCAAATTGGTAAATTTTATAAAACAAAAACAAAAATAAAAGGAAATAAAAGACATTTCTTCTTTGTTTTCTTCTTTTAATAACCCAAACACCATGAGAGCTTAGGTTTGCAGGTTCAGCTGACTTACCCTCTTGCGTGAGTAAGTTTTTGAGTTCCGTTTCTTGTAATTTTTATGTTTTTGAAATCGTTGCAACTGGGTCCAGCTAGTCCGTACCTTCGATTTTGAATCTATTAAAAATTTTAGAAGTTTCCATTGATGAATCTTGAATTTTTTTTTTTATGAATACCATGTATTTGAAGCCTTGATAGCATTGCTTGATGATTTTGTAAAGTAATTTTTTTTTAGATTTTGATTTTAGGATTAAATTGTGAAAATGTCAAAATTTTAGAGTTTGATAGTGAATTTAATATTTGTTAGCGATAGTTTAAGGGCCTAGTATATTTTGATGGAATATTTAATTGAGAAAAATGGTTAATTTGATGAATTTTGGGTTAAGGGAGTAAATTGTAGAAATTGTAAAAGTTTAGGGTAATTATGTAAATTAGAAAAATTGAAATGTGAAATGTAACCTGACAATTGAGAAATTGTATTTTAGATTAAGACCCCGTAGATATTCGTGAAAAAATAAAAATTACAAAATAGTCCCTGAACTTCAGCGGCTACTACAATTTAGTCTAGGTAAGTTCGTACGATTTAGAATTTAACATCTTTATGAATTTTTTAATAGAATAACATGATATTATATATGTATATATTCAATTGTTGATAATGAATGATTATTTGAGATAAGCTATTGGATTTGATATTCGTATTGGATTTGAACCAGGGATAGAGTACAGACATGATATGGTGTATTATGGGGGATTGGAGTGGAGATGGTCTTAGAGGGATGTATATATATCTTTTTCGAGTAAACCGAGGTTCAGTATTTGTTGTAAACTTTCGTGTTATACTCTCTATTTGGCATATTTCGGTTACACTAGATCTTATGAGCATCGACGTGTTTCGATTGGACTAGTTCTTATGAGCATCAGCGTGTTTCAATTGGACAAGCTCTTATGAGTATTCGGTGTGTTTTTTAGGGATTGGCTCGTATGAGCATCTGGCATGTTATGGTTAGACTGACGATGTACACTTATCTGTAAGTCGTTCTTCAAATTGAAAATTGGTAAAGTAATCTGTTAAATGAATTTGAAAGATTTGATATCTATTTAAGTACTGATCTGATTGTACGAGAATTTATCGCTTGAGATTGTGGATGACAGGAAACCTTCATGGTTGATTAGTTGATGTTTAAATTGTTATAATTACTTCGGTAAGATTTATCGTTTAAATACATTGAACTTACTAAGCTTCATTGAGCTTACTTGTGTTGTTTAATGTTCTTGTAGATACTCGGAAGGTTGGACAATTGAATTGGCACTCAAGTTACACTATCCAGCTTAATTCGGTAGTTTTTGAAATGTTTGATTTGATTTATATGGCATGTAATAGGCTTTTGTGTTATTATTACTAATGTTTTGGAATATGTAAATATTATGGATGATCTTTTGTGTAAATGGCCAACTTATATAATACATGAGAATGAGGTGTAGTTTCTATACTAGTATGAATGATATGTGTGAAGGAAATGTTCTGATTGAGGTACTTCTGATAGGTATATTGGATAGGTATTAGTTTGAATGAATTGATAAGTTGAATTGATGTTTATTTTGATATACAATTATTTATACTTGTGGTACCAATGAAGGTACATTGGTTAGGCACTTAATAAGTTGATTTTGGTGTGTTTTTGGCTTAATTGATGTCATTTTGAATAGGTATTTTGGTTGGTATTTGAGTTACTTAAGTTTCAAGTAAGCTTGAAATGGTAAACTTGTGGTTTAAGGTTCATTTTGGGTCTACACGGCTGTGTGTTCCTTATAGGTTTAAAGCCATACAAGTAAGGTAGTTAAACAGCCTAGCACACGGCCTGGTACACGGGCGTGTAAGGTTATTTCGAGGGTTACACGGCCTGGCACACGAGCGTGTGGCTTGGTTGTGTAACCCAACTCAGTGAGTTACATAGCAAAGGACACAGGTTAGGACACAGTTGTGTGTCCCTATTTCGATTGTTACACGACCTGAGACACGGGCATGTGTCTCAATTGTGTGACCTCTGTAGTCCAATTTTTCTGACTTTTTCTTAAACTTTCCATATGTTTCCAATTTAGTCCCGAATTGTTTCTAAAGTATTTTTAGGGCCTCGATGGCTCAATTAATGGACGTTATGAATATGATTGAATGTAATTAGATTATGATTGCATTGGTGTATGAATTGAATGATTTAATGTTTCATTTGTATAATAATGCTCTGTAACCCTATTCTGGCGACGGATATGGGTCGGGGGTGTTACATTTGGGTTGGTTCTATCTTGGGGTTTCTGCAAATAAGGAGGTTGGTAATTAGTGTTTTTAGCTTGATTTGAATTATCACCTACCCCTTAGTTTCCTTTCCATCTCAAACTCAGGTGCTCTCTCTACCCGGGATTATATGTATTCGAATAAGGGTTTTCACCCCTATTCCCAATGTAATTTACATCTTCGACAAGATTGTTGATATAGTGGAAAAGTGATTTGTTTCCCTCATGTATAGACGATACAGAAATCGATTCGATAAGGTTGAGTCTATCCACTGACTGTTGATGCTTGTCATCCTTTTAGATAGCTTTTACCGTGGCGGCTTTCTGGCCATACATGAATCGTTCAATTGGCCACTGACAAGAGTTTAGTGCTATGTTCTCAATGATTTCATACACATTCTCATATGTTCTGTTCATAAGGGCTCCTGTTGCTACTCCGTCAAATCCAAATCTTGCATTTGCATCCAACCTATTATAAAATATCTACAGTCGCATTCACTCAGGAAATCTGTGGTGCGAGTATTTTTGAATCAACATTTTGAAATGTTCCCACGCCTCATAGAAACTTTCTCCTTCTATCTGTCTAAAAATAACAATCTCTCTTCTTAGTTGAATTGATTTGCTAATCGAGAAGAACTTCTATAAGAACCTTCTAACGAGTTCATCCCAAGTCATGATAGACCCGGTGCCTGCGAGTCTAACCTAGAAAAGGCTTCATCAATTAATGAAAAAGGAAATAACTAAAGACGAATAGCGTCATCAGTGACCCCCATTATACTTAAAAGTATAACAGAGTTGGAGAAACTATTTTAAATGCTGATTAAGGTCCTCTGACATAATGCCCCTAAACCGCAGATTATTTTGAATCATATGAATCATCACCGATTTTTTCTCAAATTTTTTAGCTATAATTGTCAGCTTTGATATACTTTCTTGAACCATGTCTATAATTGGTAAGGCATAATCCCTTAAGGTTCATTGCTTCAAGCCATATATACGTTTGCAAGTAACTGTGGTGCTGGTCGGTTTCCTAAAATGTTATGGTCAGCATCATCGAACATTGAATTTTTTAATGGTACGTTACTTGCAATAGATGGTGGTGGATCTTGCATCTGTTATTGTTGCTGCTGTTGCTGACAACGATTTCTTCAAATTATTCTCTCTAGATCTCTAGCTGCTACAATAGGCGTGCCTTTACTATAAGTTATACACTAACCTATAAAGAGAGGATTAATAATAAAATAAAATTGTATCTATAATCTAAAAATTTCCTAATTATTCTAATTAAAGTGCAAAGATTAAAATTAAACTAGTAACGTTGCCTCTCCGACAATGGCGCCACAACTTGACCGCCTCCAGATGTACTAACGTCCAGAGTGTGAATGCTGCAATAATATATAGAAATATGAGACGGTATCCACAAGTATACGGGTCAAGTTGTAATACAGTTTTTACAACAAAATAGATAAGTAATCTGAGGATTGTACCCAAGGAAGAGGAGTGCTAGATCAATTCTAACCTAAACACTAAAATATCTAATTAGTATTTTCAATAAATTATAGTATGAGAACATAAAAAGGATTTATTAAGGTTTTTATAATAATAAAATAAAATAACATAAAAATAAAATTCAGGAGATAGAATAGTAGAATAAATCAAATATCGTTTATGAGTGATTAGCTCACTTCAGTAATCCCCATCAACTATTACTTCTGGTTCCTCGTCAATCTGCTAGTCGCTACCCTAGTAGGATTTTTATCTTCCACTAACACAACTAGTCAACAAAAACTACTTATTTTCCGACCTCACAGTCCAAATTAGCTTGGGGTTAAGGTGTTCACGAATGGGCAATACCAATTTTAGGTTAATTCTCACATTGATGACTTCTCGGGTTCGTCAGGCCTAAGGTTTGTTTTATGTTCTTCCTTTCATAAACATTTGATCCGTTGAGTAACCCTATAAAACAATTAATATATCATACCTCCACTTGCTAATCCCCATAGAGAGATTAGTTTCTTGTGGCTTTCATAGATAATATGAAATCAATATAAAGAGAAAGCATGCTTTTAAATAGACAAGATAAAGTAAATGAAAGAGCTTGATTGTATTGAGATTAATTGCGAATCCCCAAAGTTTGAATGCTTCCACAATTCAGATCTCTTGAAATCAACAAGAACAATAAAAAGAAATCTAAAACCTAAGAATGAAAGAAAACTAAACTAAATTTTACGAAGAGAATTTAGGCTAAAGGAATAGTGTGCAAAACATGTGTCGAAGGAGCCTATTTATATGTTTTAGGTGGTCGTTGTCCTTAACCCTAGGTTAGATGATATTCTCGAGTTTAAAGTTTGATTGTGCAGAACAAAACGCCTCTATTTCTTGTTTATTTCCATCACAGAGTCGGTGTCGCGACACACTAGGACTTGTGTTATGACAGAGGTGACAACATACTCCTCATTGAAATGTCTTCAGGGGTATGTCGCAACACGAAAACGGACTTGAGCTTTCTTCATTTCTTTCCTATGTTGCGACATCAAGTCATTTGTGTTGTGACATAGCGACCAGTATTCGTTTAGTACACTTTCTAATTGATCTCTTGCACATACACAAAGTACGTTAACTCACCTTGAGGCTTCATTCGGCCCCTACGATCAATAAAAGACTTAATTTGCACATTTTATTGAATGTAAATAAAACTAAGAGAACTCAACTCAAACATAATGAAAATTATTGCATTCAAGCTCTTTAAAAGTGAAAACTAGTTTAATTTGCTACATCGAATTACGGTAGATTAAGAACTAATTCTTTTGCAAGCTTTACTACCACCCTATCCCAAAACTCTGACCAAACATCAAATAATATTGTTAATGAATAAGAAGAACATTATGAAAGTGTTCCCTAAAGATTCGATATTTAGACTCTTCCAAAGGGTCCAACAAACCAAATTTATAATAAAACAACTTTTGAAACTTTAAATGCCTTTTGTAGTTATGTTATAAAAACAAAAAGAAAAAAGTTTACCTATTCAAAAAAAATATGAAACTATCCAATTATTAGCTACACGAGCTTGGTGCAAGATCAAAACTAGTTAACTACCGAAACAGAACAGAAAGTCAGAAAGCAGTTCAGAAGCGGAACATACTTACTGAGCTATACAGAACCAGTTGGGGCATTCAAAATGGACGTACCAGTAGATAGAAATATTTAGAGCATGTTAACAATCACACTTAGTTACACAATCACAAATACCAATCAGTCTAGCAACAAAACTCTCAATAGTCACTAATTTCAATTCAGTCAGTCAGATACAACCAAAGTATAACAATTTTACAGTTTCATAAATATTTTTCAGTCGAACCGTACAACAGATAGTCGCACTCACAAAACAGTCAATAAGATGCATATGAATGCAGATGAGTTAAAAAAAACCCACCCGTCCAGCCAACACACCTCTCCGTCCCCCATCACTCCTCAATAGAGCTATTAAGCTTATCCAAATAATCACTCCATATAGGACCTCGAAAAGCACATCCAACCCTACACTCTAAATGTTGTCATCCCAAGTTGCCCAATAACGATGGCCATCAGCATTGTCCGCGACCCTTAGGGTATTGGGACTGCCCACGACCCTCTGGGTATTGGGGCTAAGAGTATGCAAATAAATTGTCAGTCACGTATATTACACAGCAAAGCTAGTGTATAAGCTGTACTGTGCAATGCAGTAGATCGCGGTATAGACATGCAGTATGAACTGCCAGATCAGATAATGGTACGTAGCGTAGCTAACGCACATGTGGTACAGTACAATGCAGTAATCCGCTATACCGATAGATTACAATAAAATTGCCAGTTTAATCAACAGTACGAAGCGTAGCTAATGTACATGCGGTACAGTGCAATGCAGTAATCCACTATACCGTTATCAATAAAGTCCACGACCTTCAGGGTATTCGAATTGCCCACGACCTTCTAGGTATGGGGGCTACAGTATGCAGTTAAACTGCCAGTTCAGTCAATATTCCTTCTCTTCAAAATCCCACCTAAAACCATTATATGCATATGTATGTATGCAGTCAGATGTACATGATCAGAATACCAGTTTCAGACAGTTAATTAGAAGCAGACACTCACGTCCAATCAGTCAATTACAGAATCAAACATGTGCACACTCATAACTCAAATTCAGTATCAAGCTTATCACACAACCAATCATAAATAACACAGTAACATACATATCAAGCCCAGATCAGATTCATAACTACCCTCAGTAAAGCTTAGTTGAGGGTTGGAACACACAGAGTTGTGATTACAATTAAATTCGACCTAAAAACATTATTTGGTAAGATAGGGCCACACGCCCATGTGTCCTGGCCGTATGGGACAGTACAGGCCGTGTAGGGTCCAAACACCCGTGTGAACAGTAGCACATGGCCGTGTGAAGGGTAGCATACGGCCGTATGATAGAGGCACATGCCCATGTGAAGCAGGGACACGATCGTGTAAACAGACTGTATAACTCACTGTCTAATTTCGCTAAGATAGAGTACAGGGCAGACACGACCGTGAGAGGGTCTCACACGACTGTGTGAGGGTCTCACACGCCCATGTGTTTCGAAACACATCCCCGTGTGGGATCCCTAAATCCCTAAATCAGCCACACAGCCGTGTGGCCAGGCTGTGTGACTCTAAATCCTAAATCCCTAATTCCCAAACTCATACGCCCAAGTGCCCAAGGGACACGACCGTATGAAAATTGACACAATCCCCAAATCGGCCACACGACCGTGTGGCACCCAAATTGGCTTGAAAACCCTAAAGCCCAAATCCACAAAGGCCGTATGTCTAGGCACACGCCTGTGTGGCCGCCAGAGTGGTCATGAAACCACCCTTAAACAACCTCGAAAACATCGTTTTAGCCACGAATTCATCCCCAACCTCAGCCACATCGAGAGTATATCAAAATATGGAGTTTTTCCTTTCTTACAACGACTAAAGACCTAGAATCAAAGGGTTAGTACTCAGTCGAGAAAAGTCAAAAAGAAAATTCGCATAATTAAATAAAAAAATAAAGTAGCATTGTTACAGTTCGAATCCCACACTTGTTTTTGCGATCAGAATAGGTGACGGAGAAGCACAAATCCAAAATCTGCAAACAACTCAATTTCCAAAAGCAATCACAAATAATTATTCTTAGATTCTTTTATTTTTTGGACTTTCTTTTAAATATTCTTTTATTCTTCATTCATGATCATACCATACAAACAATTATTCCTAGATTCATTTATTCTTTAGAATATTCTTTCGTACCTACAACAGGTCTCCAGATATCAACGACATGAGCGACACTGCTACTGACCTAGAATCTCCTTTTGAGCAAGATATGTGTCTAGAGGGATCTCAGGACTTTAAAGATGACAGAGATTGTCACCTATCTCTTGATTTGTTAAGGATGGTAGAACAGGATGAAAACAGATCCTACTTTACAAAGGGTCAATGGACATTGTGAGCCTAAGGGAAGAGAAAGAGGTGAAAATCGGAGCCTATATCACCACAGAAACAAAGCGAGAGGCCATTGAGTTATTCTAAGAATTTAAAGATGTTTTCGTATGATCGTTTTAAGATACGCCTAGGCTACTAAGACGTGTGGATGCTGTTAAGGCTAAGAAAATCTTAGAAGAGGTCCATAAGGGTGTCTGAAGAACACATACTAATAGTTTTACAATGGCCAAGCAAATCATGAGGTTTGGGTACTGCTGGTCCACCATGGAAAGGGAATTGTATCAATTATATCAAGAAATGTTATAATGCCAAATTTATGAAGACAAGACTCATGTGCCCTCGCCATCTCTTCATAGATTTTCTCTATATGAGGCATGGATGTTATTGGGCCAATCTCGTCAAAAACTTCTAACAATCATCAATTCATCTTTGTGGTCATTCATCACTTTACTAAGAGGGTGGAAGTAGCTTTGTATGCTAATGTTACAAGGTCGATAGTCATCAAATTCCCCCAAAAAAGAGATCATGTGCTGACAAGAAATGCCAAAAAGGATCATATCTAAATAGCATGATATCAAAAGTTTACAGTCTGTTTAAGATCAGACGCCATATCACCCCCAAAATGAACGGTGCAGCAGAGGCAGCCAAAAAAGAACAAAAATATAAAAATAAAAACAAAAAAGATCGTGGGAAAAATGACCGAGACTTGTAAAGATGGGCATAAGAAGTTACCATTTACCTTATATGCTTATTGAACGTCAGCTAGAACCGTCGCTGGGGCAACACCTTTCTCATTGGTTTATGGAATGGAAGCGGTTTTACCCATTAAAGTTGAGATTCCTTCTTTCTAAGCTTTGATTGAGTTAAAAACTAGATGAAACAGAATGGATCCAATTTCGATATGATCAAGGGAACCTGATTGAAGAAAAGAGGTTAAAAGCTATTCATCATGGTTAAATGTATCAAAAACGAATGATGCAAGTTTATGGCAAGAAGGCTTGCCCCAAGAGAATTCTATGAGAAGATTTAATTTTAAAAAGGATCTTTCATATACAAAAGGACTTCAAAGGAAAGTGAATGTCAAATTAGGAAGGACCTTATGTAGTGAAGAAGGCCTTCTCTAGAAAAGCGTTGATTTTAATCGAGGTGGATGGCAACAACCTGCCTAATCCCATAAATTCAGATTCAATCAAAAAGTACTTCACTTAAAAAAAGAAAAAAAAAAGAAAAAGAAAAGAAAAATAATAGGCCAAGGCAAAAACCAGCAAAGGGCGCCTTAAGACCAAAGGGGTTTTGAATTGAAAACCTGTAAAGAGCAATTCAAATTTTGATAAAAGTGGGGCATGCAATAGTCTTACTATGACTAAATTAACAAGGAGGAGGTATGCTACATCTTGGGGCATCGACAAAGTACTCTAGATCTCCTAAACACATGTCGAGCTCAAAATGGTCCTCAAGAAGTTCGTACAAAGAAGCTCAGGCTGTGATATCTAGGGCACCTAGTTTCCATTTTACCCATATTGAATTTATGATTTTTGATTACTTTATTCGTTTTGAGCTATGCTCCCAATCAATTTCCTTCTTATTGCATTTGCTATCTTTGATTAATTTATTCATTTCGAGCTATGCTCCCAATCCATTTCCTTCTTGGCCATTATTATGAACTTTTTCAAGCACTTTGGCATTGAAATAATGATTAATAGACTAATAATACTTTCATAAAAGAAGTTTTGCATATTACTTTGGAAGCTTCTAAATAGTACAAGAACCTGAAATAAGATTATTGTTTAGAACTAATCAAACCTAAGGGTTGGAAATGTTTGAGAAAGAAGAGCCCAAACTGTGATTATTTATTCGGGTTTCCTGTCAAAGATACTAATTGAGCAAGAAGGCAGCATAATACGTTAGTAATAAAACCTCGATGAACAACAAGCAATGTCAACCCAAGCATTAAAAGGGATCATTCTTGAAAAAAATAATATTCTACATTCATGCAAATATTATGCATACACATTGGGTCATGATACCTAAAGAATAGTGTAACAGATCAAATTGATTAAAGAAGCCACAAACCCTATACCCCTGAGTTGCAGTGGAATGAATTGAAGAAGATACAAATCATATACCCCTGAGTTGCAGTGGGATGGATTGAAGAATATACAAATCCTATATCCCTGAGTTGCAGTGGGATAGATTAAAGATGATACAAATCTCATACCCCTAAGTTACAATGGGATGATAGAAGAAACCTTAAATTTTATCTCCCTGAAGTTGTAGTGGAACAAACCAGCTGAGTAAAATGTGATTGTTTCTTCAGGTTTTCTGTCAAAGATATCACTGAACAAGAAGACAGGATATTACGTCAGTGATACAACCTTGATGAACAACGAGCAATGACAACCCAAATATTAAAAAGGGATCATTCTCATGACATTTTTCATTTATGCAAATATAATTCATACACATGTAGTTAGGAGCATTTGATTCATTCTGATCATGACATCCTATATCATTTGGCATAAGCATAGGCCCAAGAAATAGATTCTACAGGTCATGTCCCCTAGAGGACGATGTAGTAACGTCGGTAAATCCACAAATCTTATCTCCCTGAAGCAGCAGTGGAGTAGATTGAAGTCGTAAATCTTATCTCTTTGAAGTTGTAGTGGAGTAGATCGAAGATGGCGGATCTTATCTTCTTGAAGTTGCAGTGGAGCAGATTTAAGCCACCAGCCTTATCTCTCTGAAGTTGCAGTGGAACAGACTGAAGACAGTGAATCTTATTTCCTTGAAGCTGCAGCGGAATAGATTAAAGCTACAAGTTCTAAGCATTATCTCCTTGAAGTTGTAGTGGAGCAGGTTGAAATTACCAATTCTTATCTCCTTGAAGTTCCAACAGAGTAGATCGAAGCTACAGATCTCTTCTCCCTGAAATTACATTGGAGGAGATCGAAGCCACAATCTTTATCTCCCTAAAGTTGCAGTGGAGCAGGATAAAAATACACAAACCTTATCTCCCTGAAGTTGTAGTGGAGCAGGTTGAAATTATCAATTCTTACCTCCTTAAAGTTCCAGCAGAGTAGATCGAAACTACAAATCTTTTCTCCCTAAAACTATATTGGAGTAGATCGAAGCCACAATCCTTATCTCCCTGAAGTTGTAGTTGAGTAGGAAAATAAACAAACCTTATCTCCTTGAAGTTGCAGTGGAGTAGGTTGAAATTACCAATTCTTATTTGCCTAAGGTTGCAGCGAAGCAGATTGAAGCTATAAGTCTTTTCTCCTTGAAGTTTCAGTGGAGCGGATCGAAGCGACAATTCCTATGCCCCTGAAGATGTAGTGGACTAGAATAAGGCTACTTGAAGAAGATGAGCACCAAGAAGTCAAGATTCGGCAAGAACGGGCAAAAATAACCATTTTAAAGTCTTTGCTCCATTACCATTACACGACAATGAGCAAAGAGGGGCAGCTGTAATGGGCCTATTTTGCCTGGGCCCCAAAACCAGAAACAATTAAGTTAAACAAAAAAAAAGTCTAACAGTCCATTTACATTACAACCCAAATTTCTAATGGCCCAAAACAAAATTAACCTTAAAGGGCCCAATATCCCAAAACCAAAACCTAGGTTCAGTAACCTTAATCCCTAACAGCTAGGTGTGCCACCACTGCTCCACCATACAACATGTGTCTTGGCCTCCGTGCCTCTAGCTGGCCTCCTCCACTTCAAGAAAAAACAAAAGGAAACAACAGCAAATACAGCAAAAAAGAGAGAAAAAATAGATGATTTTTATTTTTCTTTCGGCTATAAAGGCCAGGAACAACGGTTGTAACATTTTTTTTACAGAGAATCAATGCAAAAAATAGTAGATTTTAGATACACAAAATATAAAAAAGAAACAGATTCAAATTTTAAAGTGATTTTTTATTTTTTTATTTTTCATTTTTATTTTAAGTTTATATTTGCTAAAATAATAATAATAAAGGGGAAAGGGGAAAGAAACTTACCCATTGTTTGGCTTTTTAGGGAGCCACCTCCAAGGATAGGTGGTAGGAAACCGAGAGGTTTCTTGAGTTTTTGTAATTTTTATTGATTTTTAAAGAGTTTTGGGCCTAAATCAGGTCGGGGATGTTGAAACAGCCAAAAATAGGTTTTTTTACTCTGGCCGTCGTGTATAGCGCCAAACGGCGGTGGCCTGATGACTAGAAGATGGCCGGACTTTGGCCTGAAATCGGAAGGCCTTGAGAGAGGGGGAGAGTTTCTTTTTTTTTTTTGGTGTGAGGGCTAGAATTGAAAGTTTTAAAAAAATTGGGTTTATATAAACCATGAAAATGACGCTGTTTTGGCCTCTGAACTTGACTCGACCCGTTTGCCCTGAAGATCCGCGTGTTTTTGCTTTAAAAGGGTTATTTACGTGCTCGGTCCTTCCGTTTTTGCGATGCTTCGCAATTGGGTCCCTTTTTGTTTCTTTTTTATTCTTCTTTTTAAAATCCGCCCCATAATCTTATTTTTGTGTCATTTTAGCCCTCGAAGAAACGCAGCGCATAAAGGGGTTTGGGACATTTTCCATTTCGCCCCTTGTATTTCTGGCTTGTTGCGAATTGGCCCATTATTCCATTTTGTTATTTCGAATTTATACCCTGAATTCTAGTGCGATTTCAATCACGTCCTTGATCTTTATAATTCATTTATTTATTTATTTTAAAACTGTTTCATTGTAATGTATTTTAAAATATCTTACATTATTTATATTAAGTTGTTTTATAGTTTTTATCTATTAATTATTTTAAATTTCTCTTTTACATATTATTTATTTTAATGCTTTTATATGTTATTTTAAACTGTTTTATAAATGATCTATTTTAAGTTACTTTATATATTAGTTTATTTTAAATGGTTTTGTATATTAATTATTTTAAATTGTTTTATACTATTTACTTTAAATTGCTTTTTATAATATTTATTTGTAAACCTTTTTTATGTATTATTTATTTAAAATTTGTCTTATTATTTATTTTAAATTTTTATACTATTTACTTTAAATTGCTTTTTATAGTATTTATTTTTTTAAAACTTTTTTATGAATTATTTATTTAAAATTTGTCTTATTATTTATTTTAAATTGTTTGATATTATTTATTTCATTTTTATTTATTAATTTTAGTATTTAAATGGTGTATATTGTGAGATTATTGTCATTGTGTACACTTCTTTTATTTGTATTTTCATATCATTGTCATTCACTTGTATAATATTGTATTCATATATTATTGTTCTATGCTCACTACTATGTTTTTATTGCATGTCATCGCATCGTGAATTAAGCTCCAATGTTTCTATTCAATATAGATAATTTTATTTTTACTCCAAACAAACTAAATAGCACGTATCGTTTCGGTTTTGTAATCACTATTATTCTAAAATTTTAAAAATAATAGCAATATTCCGTGTTTGGAGATTCGAGAGATCGTGCCCTAACGTACTGGGTTTCGATTTTTCTCGTTTGACCCAAACGATTGAATATCCTTTTAAAATTAAATGCATGAGTTTTGAAAATTAAAGGCAAGCTTATTCTCGAGGGTTCAAAGTGTCGTGTCCTAACTTACGGGATGTGACATTCGGCTATCTCGAGTCGGGAGGGTCTTTGACATTTTTTCAATTTATTCAAATGCTTTTTTAAAAAAATAACACGAATAAAAAACTTACCGGATGTGACATTCAACTATCTCGAGTCGGGAGGGTCTTTGACATTTTTTCAATTTATTCAAATGCTTTTTTAAAAAAATAACATGAATAAAAAATTATCGTACTTTAAAATCTTTTAATTTCAACTTTCCACATTATGACATTAATTAATCAATTAGGTACCAATTTTGGGTGTGACGAGGGTGCTAATCCTTCCTCACACGTAACAGACTCCCGAATCTATCTTTTGGATTTTTGTAGACTAAAAACATCATTTTAATAAATCAAATATTTTATTAAAATTATCAAATTACGAGGTGACTCGATCACACCTCATCAAAAAGGATTGGTGGCGACTCCCTTTTTTCATTTTCAAAATAAAAGTTGACAAACCCATTTTTCAAAAAAAAAGGTTTCGACAATGTGAAATTTCAGTAATAATATATAGTAAAGGGTCTACAATGGATGTAATTGAGATCGGTTTTAAAATCGAAGCTCAGAATTGAAAGATGTTATTTCAATTTCACGGACTACATTGAATAAAATGCAAAACTTAAGGGGCATTCGTTAAATGGAATTAAATAGGTTCATGCATATCATAGAATAATATAAAAATGTTTGGTATTGATGATTGTCCAAAATAATAGTTTAGATCAAGAATTGAATCAAACTGGAAATAATCAGAGAAAAAACCAAAATTGTCAAATAGTCATTGAAGATTCCACTTGTTTGTTGTTTTTTCCAAGTAAGTTCATATGATATTTATAACTTAAATTTTATAGTAATTGAAATATATATAGTTTATTATAAATTGAATTGGTACAAAAAGGTGAGAATTGGACTAAATTGAAAAGTGACGATTTATATGTGTAATAGATGCCTATGTGAACTTAGTAAAGGTTAGAATATGATTGGCATGCCAATAGTGTTTTTTTGAGCACTTTTATGGGATTGGTTACAAATGTTACCGAGATCTAGCATTGTCAAATAGTTCTTAAAGATTCAACTTGTTTGTTGTTTTTTCCAAGTAAGTTAATATGATATTTATAACTTAAATTGTATGTAATTGAATTATCTATGTGGTTGATTGTAAATTGAATTGGTTGCGAATTGGTACAAAAAGGTGAGAATTGGACTAAATTAAAAAGTGACAATTTATATGTGTAATAGATGTCCATGTGAACTTAGTAAATTTTATGCTACGATTAGCATGCCAATAAGGTTTTTTGCGTGCTTTTACGATATTGGTTACAAATGTTACTGAGATCTAACATTTGTTGCGGACTCAAAGATACATGTGACACAAGTTTTATAATGCCCAAAACCCGGCCTAAACATTATGGCCAAATCTCAAAAATTACATTAATGACATACGAAACTATTTTTTTATTTGAAAAATAAAGGTTTGAGTTTGAAAATGTAAAAATCTCCAAGATTAAAAAATTTTATCTTTTCGAAAAATAATTAGTAAAATATATTTATTTTAAAAAGAAAAACGTTATTTATTTGTAATGTTGTTTGAAAGCATTTAGAAAATGAAAGATCTTATAATATAATTATAGAAATGGCTTTTATAAAGAAGCTCGTAGTTGATTTTCATAAAAACTATTTAGAAAATTTTCAAATTATTATTTCATTTAAAATTTAAAAAAACATGATTAATTTAGAAAAATGAAATTATCAAAAATATTTAAAATCCCATAATTTTGCATGCATGTATGATAGTTTTAATGTCATAAAAATATAAATCACAAACCAAAAATAAAGGTGAAGTCAAAAAGTCCACAAAATCACAACCCAAAATCCAAATAGTTAAAAATCAAATAAAATTCCATGATGTAAAATTTTTCGAGAGGCTCCACCAAATGCTGAATCCAAGTCCTGTGTTTGAGTGTTACTTGAAAGGTTGAAACACTAACGGGGTGAGCTTTTTAAGCCTAGTGTGAGATTAACATAAACTCATTCATAATAGAAAACATATATGATACAAAGTCATCAAATCACATATCTCAATAATTCATAAGTATATTATGCATGATAATGTCAATGCATAATTTGTAAAACAACGCAGATTTTAAGAAAACGATCCTACCTATCTCCGCTACACACCATAATCGGGTTTTCCCATAGTTCGTCCAACCAACACACCAAATTGTGAATAGTGTCATAGTAACGTAGATAAACTACCATATAAACAAAATCGTAGACAAGCCATCAGGGTCGCAGATAAACTGCCATATAATCAAATCGTGAACAATGTCACATTAATATAGATAAACTGCCATATACTTCCACCTTTCATATATCCCACCCTATGCATGTGATATGGCCAAAACACTCAAAATCATGTAGGCATGTTTAACATGCAAATCACATACGTACTCAAGGGGCCAAAATATTTCTATACACCCTTTATACTTACTCACACAAAAATGGAATGAAGGATCAACGAATCAAACGGGTCACGAATTGGAGGAGAAGAAATGATCTAAGAGAAGGCTTTATTTAAAGACAAACCTAAGAATAAATAGAGTTTCAAATTAGGATTTAAATGAAATGATTAAAGCAGGATTTTGATTATTAAAATTAAAATAATGAACATTAAATATAAGAAAAGAGAAAAGGGAAAAGATATCCACCGTCGACGGTGGTGCTATGGTGACGACGACAACAACAATCTAGTAGCAGAGGCAGCGGTTCGACGGAGGAGAATGAATGAACAATGATTCAGTCACTTTCTTAATGAAGAATAGAAGAGAAAGAAAAGATGAAAAAAATAAGAAAAGAGAGGAATTTAGTGGTGGTGCACGGTGGTCAACACAGTGGAAGAGGGTAGTGTTCAGAGAGAAAAAGGGTAGGGGAGAGGTGATGGGCAGTGGTCCGGTGGTGAAGTATTGGTGGTGCACAACTAAGAAGGGTGGAGAAAAAAGTGAAAGAAAAGAAATAGGGGAAGGTTAATAGCTAAACAAAAGAGAAAAATAGAGAAAATTGGGAGGAGCGGAGGGTGGTGCAACAATGAGAAGAGGAGAATAGGAGGTTGGACGGCAAAAAATGGTCAACCTAGTCTCGGTTCATTGTACCTTGTATAAGGAAAAAATGGAGGAAAAAGGCAATAAAAGATGCTAATAAATAGACATAAACCTAGGACCTTTAGAAAACTAACTAAGCACCTAACCATTTGACCACTCACTTACTTATTATTATATCATAAAATATTTAAAAACATAGGATGACCTTAGCTAAGGGTTTAAAACAAATTTGTACCAAATAGAAATTAACAAGAGGGAAAGGATTCAAACTCAGATCATCAAGGACAGCTCCACCATTACTCAATAATTATAATATTTATTATCAAATGTATTAAGATCATCTAAAAAAATTCAGACGGACCATTCTCAGTTCATTAACCCAATTTCTACTAACCCAATTTTTGGGATATGATAAGTTTAGCCTGGATTGGTAACCTGATATTGTTTTAAAGGTTTAACACAGACGGGAAGCAATCGTATGTATCATTATAAAGGTTTAGCTTGGATTGGTAACTTAACACGACTATATGTTTAGCTCAGATGAGCAACTAGTGTATCGGATATACTTGTGTATCTGAGTCTATTTACTAAAGTTCATCAGGCTAATTGGTTATTGAAAGATAAAAAATTGAAATGAAATGATATGATATGAGTTTGATGTTTAAATGGATAAATGTTAAATTGAGCATGAGCATAATATTGAAATAATGATTTCAAAATGAATTGAATTGATATATAGTTGGATTATATGTTAAACTCACCTTGTTGATGTTATGTTTTGCTATGTCTAGCCAACTATGTCAAATGATGGTAGCATATTCTATTAAATGGAAAGATAAGGTAAATTTTTGTTTAATTCTTATGAACTTACTAAGCATTCTATATGCTTACCTTATTTGTTTTCCCTTTCCCTTATAGATCAATACCTTGCGGAACACGTCAAGCTGGATTGTTTTGAAGCTCACACTATCCTATCATCAAATTGATAGTTTTACAATCATTTGGTGTCATAGTTTGTGGCATGTGTACATAAGGTGTCTTGTGTTACAAACTAGTATGTAAACATGTTTACTTATGATAAATTTGCTTTAACCTTTACTTATCATGTTGATTTTGCAACTTGAATCATACATTTTGATAAGCATATATGTGTTTGATTATGCTAAAGTATGATGAACTATATTATAGGCTTGATATGTAAAATGGTATAGAAAGAAGTTGAAATGATATGTTGAATGGAATGCTTGAGGAATATGTTGAGAAATGGTTAGTTTGGTTCAAGATTTAAGCTTATAAACCATTAAGGTATACAATGTAAACATAGATATGAAATGGTAATTTTCAATGTATTATAACATAGGTAGGATTGGCATTTGAATTGTTTTTGTTTTGGAATGGTTAAATGGCTTGTTTTGATATGTTTTAGTGTATCTTGATTCATTTGGGTTTGGTATTCTGTGCACAAAATGGTAGATTTGATGGAAAGCTTGAAATAGGTACAAAATGGTTCATTTTTACCAAAAACAGAGTCCACATCTCGACGAGCAACCTACCTCTTTGCAACGTCAATCGATAGTGAGTCATGTTGCGACGTTAAGTGGCCTAAGGTCACAATGTGACAAACTATTTGGCAACGTCACGACGTAGAAGAGGTGACGTCACAATGTCGACCTTGAACTTTTAAAACTTTACAATTTGGTCATATTTCGTACACAAGTTGATAAAAGAGCTTATATAAGCTTGATTAAGACTCGGATTTAATTGTTTAACATGAAATGAGTATCATTAACATTGAATTACATATGTGTATGATCATTTTACTATAAATTGACTATAGTTGCTTCGACAATGAATGCAACATTCTGTAGCTCGGACAGGATGATCGGGTCAAGCAAGAGGTGTTACAATTTTAAGCAACATTGATAGTAACAATAAGCAAGAAAAATCAAGGGTGTTTGTACATAGTAAAGTAACTAGAAAAAATGTACCAGTTGTACTTTAAAAGGATTATACGTACATCTAATTAATCTTCTCTTTTGTTAATCATATTAATATAACTGTTAAATTTTATAATGCAAATATTCACCGGTGAGTTATTAAGTTCTTGGACACTTTTGCATTATCTTTCAACACTAGTCCTGAGTTTTGTTAAGGACATTGTTTGGGGCCTTAGATGATCCTAGGATAGTGGTTGAGGATTTTAATAATACACTTTCAATATTGAAGTCTTTTACTCACCAAGCTCGACATGATTGTTCGATTCAAGCCTTTCGTGATACTCTGGTTTTGAATGAGACTAATATTATCTTTGATTTGAAAGTAGAATGCAGCTTTGAGACTCTTTTTATCTCTCTTTGCAATGTGTCGTATAAGGTTGTCACAAAAGTGTTGGCTAACCATTTGAAAAAGTGTCTTCTTTCTCATATTTTTGAAGTTTAGAGTGTCTTTATCTTGGGGATGACTAATTATAAAGAATGCATTTATTACTTTTGAGATTTAAATGTTATTCACAAAAGCAATCAAGGTGGTAATGGAAAGATTGTGCTTAAATTGGACATGTCAAAGCTTATAATCAAGTAAAATGGGAATACATTTTATTGGTTAAGAAGACAATGGTTTTTCTTCTCTTTATATTGATTAGATTCAAAGTTATGTTTTTTATACTACCTTTCATATTAGGATTAATGGATAGCTTTTTGATTTTTTTAAAGTTAGTTGGGATTTAAGATAGGAAACCCTATTTTCCCTTCTCTCTATTGTAAATGGCTTTATAGACTTTTCTAGAAGATTAAAGGCGATAGTTTGCATAATGAAACGAGTTTGCAAAAATGCATTGAGATTTTTGAATTAAGAAAATTATTGATATTTTAGTTTTGTTCACTAATTGAAGAATAAAATATTTTTATATTATAAATATTAAAATTAATAAAATATATAATAAAAATTGATTCATTTTAAATAATTGCATTTTTTAACTCATGAAGTAAAAATAAAAAAAAATACATTCAATTATTATTTCAACCAAAATTAAACCAATTGTAAAAGAAACAAATAAAATAAAAAACTACAATTCAAATCCATTTTCATTTTATAGTTTCTTATCACCCACCCAATTGCATCATGACTCGAGGTTTAAATTCATTATAGGAATGTAACTTGTAATTGTTAATTGAGGTTGGTCAATGTGTTTTTTTGTTTGTTTATTTTATGTTTGGTAAGATGAAATATCAATTTACCTTTATCCAAACTCACTTTATTTCAGATTAATATAAATTATTTAATCTAGAGTAATTAGAAGATAATTAAATTATTGATAAATTTATATTTTGATCATTTATTTTTAAAAAATTATAAAATAGTTATTGAACTGTTTGAATGTTTTTATCTAAATCATTGAACTTTTAAAATAACTGTTATATTGCTTTCTCTACTTGCACCACTTGCACTAATTAAAAACTCTTATTTCCATTCTTTTAACAATTCAAATTTTTTTCATGAAACAACTTTAAATGTCACAAATTTACAAATTAAAATCCAAAAAAATTTCTTCTACAATCTTTGACACTAACTGTTAGATCAACTTGGATTTAAGGTTTGTTCTTCAACTCATTGATGGGTACTAATCAAGCTTTTTAAAGAAAAAAGTTAATAGTCTAGTAACTTAAATAAAAAACTTTTAAATAGTTCAGTGACATAAATGAAAATTTCTTAAAATTGAATAATCATTTATAAAATTATTAATAGTTTAAAAATTTGGAGCATATTTTAACCTTTAATTTATTAAATTAAAACCCCGTCATCAATATCCTCAAACATAAATTACGTGTTATATTTTAAAATTTCAAAAAAGTTTGAAAGATAGAGTTGGTTAAGCTTAACCAATGAAAGCTAGAGCCTTAACAATGGAAACAAAACATAATAGGTATGATTTGGCTGTAATATACACAATGTTTGAATCTTGAAGGGGACCGTTGAAGTAAAATCCTTTTGTTTAAAAATCGAAAAAATCAAATTAAAATAAAAAAAATGGGATTGATTAATGTTATAATTACAGAGTTAGCCATAGTTACAAAATGGGTTATTTGTGATTTGTCTCCATCAATCAAACCATATATATTTTAAAATAATGAAAGGTGCAAGAATTTGATTGATTCATTTGTATTTGTAATATTTAATTCAGGTATCACTCTTAATCTCCCATAACAACTGCTCCATACTTTAATCAATAGATGATTTCTCAAAAAAATAATAAAAAAATCAATGGATGAACAGTAAATTAATTCAATTAAAGATATACTTCATATTCGTAATTATTGTTGTTATAGATAAAAAAATATTATAAAAAATAAATTTGACAATAAATTTCATTATTATAATAAAATGTTTTTATAAAGATTACTGTAAATATAAATCGACACCAACTACTTTGCTTAGAAATGTAGATAAATTATACCATTAGTCCCTAAATTATAAGTAAATTTTCGTTTTAATTATTTAATTAAAAAAGTTATAATTTAGTCATTGAACGATTCGAAAGTTTTCATTTAAGTTATTGAATTGTTAAAACCGATGCTATATGTCTTTTTTTATTCGCACTGTCTGCACCAATCAAAAGCTCTCTTTTCCCCTCTCTTCTATAGTTCAGATTTATTTTCAAGAAATAACTTTGGATATTATGAATCTGTAAATAGAAATTCAAATAGTTTTTTTCTCCAATCTTCGGCACTAATTATTAGATCAAATTAGATCTAAGATATGTTCTTTTACTCGTCGATGGATACACTAATCTGTCATACCGATTTTAACAATCCATTAACTTAAATGAAAATTTTCAAATAATTTAGTGATTACAGGATAATTTTTTTAATTAAATGAACAAAATAAAAACTCCTAAAATTTTAGTACAATCACTTTTTTTAATCTCATTAAAGTAAAAACTAATCAATTGATGATTTTATATTTTACTTGCTTGGACGGTGAAAGAAAAATTATACTAGGGAAAGAATCTCAAAATAGGTATTGTTGAGTGCACCGACAAGCTAGTGATTGATGATGATATTGGAGAATAGCTGTGCATATTTGACTGGACGGACCATCCACTAATGTAATTTGTCTATTATCTAACTCACCTTTGGGATTGAGCTTGTTTACGTAGATATGGTATTATTTAACGCTTTCATTTTCTGATTTCCTTCCCCTTCCCTTCCCTAAAATATTACCATAAACGTTGATTGTTTCATTTTGAGAACTCTTAGAACTTACCCCTACCTTTATTTGGCTTATCAAAAATTAAAAGAATATAATTAGTTTTTAACCATACATTTAATTATTATTAATTTTCAACTATACATTTAATTATTTATTGGACGTTATTTTTAAATGTATACTTGCATTAAGAGTATTTAATTTTTACATATATATGCGTGTGATAAAATTACTAGTATAGATAATATGGTTGTTTTTTATTAAGTTGGTATCACAAGTCAATTCAAAACCAAATTAGTCTTTGAAATTGCTTAAAACTCATTTCTAAAGAAAATAATAAATAACATTATAATGGTTTTTTTTTGTAATTTCTTATTTTTTTATTAAATGTTTAAATAAAATATCTAAAACAAAAATGTCGAGAGATTAAACTATGATGGGTTTTTATAAGTATGTTAGCATTTTAACTATGATTCAATTGTTAAATAATTTTTCTATATTTTTATTTTTAATACTAAAATTTTCTTTCACCCATGTGATTATATGATAACATGTTACATACAATTTTTTGTTATGATAACATTTTAACGTGTTATAAAAAAATGAAATACAATATAGAAAGTAACTGAAGTGCACTTAATTATTGTTCAAAGTAATTTATTTACTTAAACTCCTTTTTATTTATAATTTAAATTATTTTATTTTAATTTTGTATGCTATTAATAATTTTAAATTATACGTTTAATTATTTATTAGATATTATTTTTTAATACTATTTATATTTATTCAATCAATAATTGTATTTTTGATGTTCTGTTTAGTACCTTATGCAAAAATAAAAAAAATCAAGTAAAATAAAAATATTTTAGATATATATATATATATATATATAACATTTTTATCAATATAATATAATTATCAAATTAATGTGTATGCTGATTATTATAATACTAATTTATGTAACAAATTAGTTAAAATATTATCATATGATGAAGTATAGAAAGCATATGAATGAATGATTCACTGTATTATTGTATTTAGATGTTGAATTATTATAATGTTATATCAATAAAGCAAACTTTATTTGGACAAACAAGAGAGAGAAGGAGAAGCAAACAAAAAAGACAACGTGAATGTAGCTTTCAGCACCCAAGTCACCAAAACATTTGCTCATTGGACCACTTCTTGGCCCAAAAATCTCTTGCCTTTTTGCTCTTCTATTAAAACAAATAACTTTTGATTTAGAGATATGCTTTAAAAAGGGAGGGTTGATGTATATTTTATTTTCTGAATTTAAAAATTTGTACTTAATATCTAAATTCTTTAAAAATTTAACTAATAATTGAATTTAAAAATTGTTAATTGTAGGGCCTCGGTACATGTATCTATAATTAGTATAAAAATAATAATAACAATAATAACGATATTATAACATGAAAAAGAAATTAAACGCACTGTAATAAAAATAAATATTTACCCAAAAAGTGCATTGAGTCAATCCACGTAGTTAACTTTTATCTTTTTCTTCTCATTGTAGTGCACATGGAGGTCGGAACTAAGTGGTTGATTGCTCTCTCTCACACACAACACATGCTTGTTATGAGGGCTAAGGTCCTTTAATTTAAATTCTGGTGTCTATAAGCATTTTTGATTTTTTTTTAATAAATATTTTATTTTCACTAAATTTAAGAAAATAAATTGTTTTGATTTTAATTTTTTATCATGAATATTATTTTTCAACACAAAAGCGATAGTAATTTAAAAAATTAGGTAAATTATAATAAATGTTAGAATTCAATTTTAAAATGGTTAGGAATCAACTTTAAGTAGCCATTACAAACACTAAATGGAATAAATAATTTAACAATTAATTTAAATCAAACTAATTAACCATAATAAGTATATTAAAAAAAAACCTTCACACTCCAACCTAAAATCTCAAAATTTCTAAACCTCAAATGTGTTATTGAGCAACAGCCTCATCGATGATACTATTAACTATTGACAACTTTATATTTTAAGTACAAAATGAACTTTTTATTTTCTTTCTTGTATTTCACAGCAGTTAGTGCATGTTTTCTCTATATGCTCTTGTATTTTGTTTGCTTTTGTCACACATTCTCTGTTGGTTTTAGTTTTTTATTTTCTCTATTTTCACTTTCTTCTTTTTATGGTGTTTCTTTTGTCTAGACTTTTTTATATGAAGCAAGACATACCAAATCTCACACTTGACCATGGTGAGGAGGAGGCTTGGCAAATTCAATTGGAGGAAAAAGAGTCAAACAACAAGTATGAGCTTTTGTTTGATGGGCATTTTCCTTATGAAGAATATGGTTCAATTCTAAGCAATGAGGACAATGTTATTGGGAGGAGTCTTAATTATGGATTTGAAAAAGAAGTATTTTTTTTCTCTTATTCTATGATGTGGATATCAATCAGGTTCTCTACAATAGCCCTTGAATATTTAACAATTATTTTTTAATATTCCACCATGTTAGTGAGGGCAAGGATCCACCACAAGTTTCATTTTTTTATTTTTGTAGATTTTTGAATTCAAATCTATGATCTTTCAAATGGATTGATGTATGAGATTATGGCAAAACTTTTTGACAATTTCATTGGGAAGTTCATCTCTTATAATGCCAAAAAAGTCACTAGGGGTTACAGAAGTTTTATGAGGGTCTATGTCAGATTAGATGTCTGTGCTCTATTGAAGAGAAGAAAAAAGATTGTGGTTCCGCACAAATGGGAGGTATATGCACGTTTTCAATATGAATGACTAACATTATGTTGCTTCCTTTGTGGACGTATGGGACAATGAGAAAGGTGTTGTTCATTCCGGATTGTTCACGGCAAACGAGAGATGAAAATGGGGTGGGATATTATTCTCAAGTCAATGCTCAGATTGGCGCAACGGGTGTCAAGCATTTGCTTGCAAGAGGAGGGAGATTTGGAACTCCTCATTTTGAGGAAGATGATAAGGATAAGGTAACTACACCAAAGAAGTTTCAAAAGTCAAATTTTGATTTATCTTTAAATCTGGGCTTAAATTTAGCACAATCTTCAAAAGATAAGATGGGGAATTAAGGAGAATTTTGAACCAAATTGTTTGGGCTTTGAAAGAATAGGTTTTAACTTTAATCAAAACTTGATGGATTTTGTGGATGATAAAAGAAGGCCAAATGAATGTCACTACTACGGTTTCTAATATTCTGGATTATCTAAAGGTTTCATTGGGGGTAGGCTTCTACCCTCAACAATGATATATTGACGGCTCTGCTTTGTAGGCCATTCTGGTCCAATGAAACCCTTAAATTGGAACGTCCATAGTTTGAGAAATCTACAAGTTGTTTGTCGCCTCTAGCACACGTTAAAGAATGTGTATCTCCATGTGGTGTTCTTTATGGAAAAAAGTTAATTGCCCGAAGGATGGAGTAGGTTTGTCGTAAATGCAGGTTCGTTAATAGATTCATTCTCAATGCAAATGGTTCCCGATGAGATTTGTAGCTAGGTTGGAAGCAAGATTGTTCTATAAGCTTACAAAGCTTTTTTATATAAATAACCTAAAAATATTAATTAATTATGAAAATAGTTTGAAGAAAAAATTATATACAAAAATGACTCGTTTGCTATAGTTCCAATCGGTGTTGCTTGACTAACTGGCGGCACCCCCCATTTTCCCCTAATCATGACCTGATCATCAATGTTTAAAAAAAAAAGAATTTTTTTTGTGTCGTCATTGTGTTAGGTGACAGTCCTATGTATTTTTCAAAATACCCATGAAAAATATGGGTATTCACAATGGAGAAAAAAAGGAAAAAATATTTTTTAATGGGTGTCGTCGATTTGGCAAGCGACACCAATCAATTTTTTTTTAAAGTTTTGTAACACCTCTATACCATGTTTAACCCAATGAACCTGATATAGGAATATTACATTTGGTGCCAAAATAATTCTTGGCTAATCACTAATATATTTGAACATAAAAACAAATAATAAATTTAAATAATTTATATTTAGCCCCTATTACTACTTGGAACATACTTGATTTTCCTAAGTACATGCCATTCTATTCAAAATTTTAAAACATAACTTCTTGATACTTGAAGATGTGATGAGATGAAAGCTCGCAATCTCAAATACAACTCTTCAAATTTCTGTACCTAATCTGTGCACGGAAACAAACTATACGCTGAATATACACCCAGTGGTATTACTATAATTCAAATACTTAAGGAAAAAACAATAAATATGTACATTTAATCTTACCACCATTTTACTTTCAATACATCATTCATGTATTTAAACCAACATATTTCAATAATAATAATTATAATTAATTCATAAGATTATATTCAATTAACTCATACATTATTTCATTATTTCCAGTTCATTTTATTTTCACTTCTCATTTCAATAATTCATTCCATATCATAAATAGGATAATTCAATTTATCAATTCATTCCATATCAATTCTATTACCAATTTGTTCGTTTACCCCTATTAACGTGATTCAAACTTTGGCGGATACTTGGATCCAACCAAAACGCACTAGTACGACACCCAGTGCCTCATCGGATAGTTCGAAGCAATAGTTGACACCTAGTGTCTCATTGGCCAAGCTGGAGCAAGTTGATACCTAATACCTCATCGAATCTATCCGAAGTAACAATATGATACCCAATGTCTCATCAGCTCGAGGTCGAAGTATCCCTGATCACTTCTAATCCTATGGCATGCCAACTATATCCCACTTAGCCTGACTAGGTAATAGAGTATTCAAATCACATTTTCATCCCATTCAATATTCATCTCAATTTCAATTCAATCACAATTTCTCATATTCACAATTCAATTCACTTTCTCAATTCCATATGCATTTTAATTCCATTCAATTCAACTCAATACTAATACTTACCTTAATTTACTTACCATGCATATTAACTTAAAAATTAACAATTAATAATAATTAAATTCGAATTATAGTAATACGAACCGTAATTCTCGATTTACTCCTCGTCCACTTTCTCCTTTCCCTTTTTGGCTGATGTTTCCGATACGATATTAGCTACGAAAATTTAAAACAATTTACAACTTCAATACAATTACTAATTCACATAAATTACTTGAAATTTTCTATTCAAATTTGGCCTCAATTTCAATTTAATCCCTAACTAAAATTATTTCTATTTCTATCACAATCTATACCTTATTTTCACTTTATTTCTACTTATAACTTAACTTAACTCTCAAATTTCCACTAATAAACCCTAATTTTGAATTTCTTAAATTTAGTCCTTATTACATCAAACTTATAACTTATTTCATAATTTGATCCTTCTCCCACTTCTAACTTGAAATTCTATTAATTCAATCCCTAATTCATACTTTTACTCAACAAAATTAGTGTTTAAAAATCTAATAACTTTCAAAATTCCAACATATACCTAATAGTATTTTGTGCTAGGATCATAAAAACTCAAAAATTACAAGAAAATGAGTTAAATTGACTTACCAATTTAAATTTAAACCTTTGAAAATTCTAAATTTTCTTTTTCTTTCCTTTCTCCCTTCTTTTATCTCTCTTTTTCATTTCAATCTGCCATTCTATTTCTGATGTTTCTTTTGTTTCTTTTTAATTCCTTTATTTGTTTTGTATCATTTGTTTATTAATTAATAATAATATATTATAATAATAAAAATATCTTTTACTTATATAATAAGTAAATACATAATTATATTATGTATGTATATACATTATTATTATTATAGCACATGTATAATTTCCTTATCATACATTTGTCACTACTTGATTTATTTATTTATAATAATATAATATAATTAATATAATATAATATAATATACTTATTTATTAAGTAAACATTTAATTATATATTTTAAAAACATCCTCATTCATAATAAATGACATAATTATCTTTTTAATCCCTTTAGTTTTTCTTTAATCTATAATTAAACTTTCACACTTTATTCAATTTAGTTCTTTTTCTTAATTGCTTCTAATTAAGTCAAATTCACCTAATCAAAATCTAATTACTCCTATTTAAAGCTAATTCTCTTAACTAACACTTAATTAAGCACATAACTAACTTTGTAAATATTTTTAATAAATATTTACGAATCTATTTTACTAAAATGAAGGCCCGATAACACACTTTTTCAATGCCCGTGAATTTTGGGTCATTATATTTTCTCCCTCTTAATAAATTTCGTCCTCAAAATTTATCTGAAAAGAGGTGGGGTACTATGATCTCATTGTTTTTGCCGGTTCTCAAGTCACTTCTTCTACACTATGATTTCTCCACCAGACTTTTACTAAGGGAACTCGTTTATTTCATAACTCCTTTACCTCCCGAGCTAATATCTTAACTGGTTCTTCTTCATATGTCAAATCAGGTTGGATTTCAATATCTTCTGTCGAAAGAACATGAGAAGGGCCTGATCGATATCTTCGTAACATTGACATATAAAAAACACCATGGATTTTCTGTAATTCCGGAGGCAATGCTAAACGGTAAGCAACGGACCCAACTCTTTCCACAATCTCGTATGGCCTAATGAAACGAGGACTCAATTTTCTTTTCCGACCAAACCTCAATATTTTCTTCCAAGGTGAAACTTTAAGAAATACTTTGTCGCCAATAGGGTACTCAATATCCCGGCGTTTTAAATTTGTATACGATTTCTATCTATTGAAAGCTGCCTTTAGCCTATCTTGAATTTTCTTAACATTTCCCCCCATTTCTTGCATTAATTCTGACCTAATCAATTTTCTTTCATTCAATTCTGTTCAACATACAGGAATACCATACAACCTCACAATTTCCTGATTTGATTTTTAATTCAGTCAATAAGCTTTCATCATCATTGATACTAAGCTGAGCAAACATTGTTCGCAATTCAATTACTGCTTTCCTACTCAATGCATCAGTTATAACATTAGCTTTACCAGAGTAATAATCGATAACACAATCAAAATTTTTCAAAAGTTCTATCCAACGACGTTGTCTTAAATTCAACTCCTTTTAAGATAAAAGTTTTTTTTTGAGACTCTTATGATTGGTATAAATGTAACACTTTTCATCATACAAATAGTGTATCCAAATCTTTAGAGTAAAAACCACAACAGCTAGTTCTAAATCGTATGTCAGATAATTGCGTTCATGCATTTTTAACTAACGAGATGCATAAGCAATGACTTCCTGTCTTACATCAAAACACGACTAAAATCGCTCAAGGATCATCACTATAAATGACAATATTCTTTCCATAAGAATCGAAAACCTTTAGTAGATTACCTTTGGAGTTGTTCTTATAATCCTATATTTCCTTTTTCTATTCAATTGGTCTTTTATTTCTTTTCTTTCCACTTAACCAGAATTCTTTTCTTTATTTAGTTTTTTTAAAATCATCTCTATAATTCTATAGTTCCTTTTTGCACATATTTACCTAGCTTATCATTTATACTCATTTTCTATCCTTTCTTTTCATTTATTTTTATTATTATTCTTATCACAACTATCTCATATAAATCACGACACTATTCGTTTTAACTTTTTTTTAGGCTCTACTTTGTTATACTTTTATATTCTCATTTTCATTTTCATTTCCTTTCTTTTCTTTCTCTTTTCGAGGCAAACAATGATTATTCCAGTTATGGATCAGAGTTATTACTCATAATCCAAACCTCTTAGAAATCTATTGACCCAGCCACTACCAATAATTTCCTCGATGTAACTATTTTTTCTAAAGTTTGCCTTTTTTATTACATAATTTACAATTTTGCTATTTCTTTTTCTTCTTCTTCTTCTTCTTCTTTTCACACTTCAGATCGCTTTGTATTCATTAATTCTTAAAATCATTTTGCTACCTTTTTATGTTCTTTAAAGTACTTACACTATTTTTTTCACGGTCAATTTTATTCTTATATTCTATAATTTATTTTGAATTTTTTTATTCAATTTATCCTCTTATTAACACCCATTACAGATTATTTCTTGATTTTCTCAATAATTCTGAACAATATTTTATTCCATGTCTTTTAGAGCCATACTTAAAAGCATCTTTTAGAAAATATCCAATATTCACCTAAATGAGATTTTTCTTTTTCGCATTTATCGCAAGGTCAAATAGTTCTCTTCCTTAAACCTTTAATACTTGCCTTGGAAATAACCTAAGACCCAATTTTATCTTACTCTTCATGTTCGTATACAAGTATAAATTCTCAAGCTTCTTTACCCTTCTTAGTTGATCGTGATAGAATTGAACTTGCCATCACTCTTTTACCTAATTCTTTTTTTTAACTAAGGTCTTTATTTCTTTTTATACTTCTTTCTAAAAAAAATCATTTTCTGATCTTCATAATTGGAAAATATTACTATTATATTCTACTTCTCATATTTCTATTGTCTCTTCCATTTTCAAAAGACTATCTTTATATTAATACACTAATCTGTTCATTCAAAAGCTCTAGCTTTCTAAGTCTTCATTCTATACGTGTACAACTATATATACACTTATATACTCATTTTCCTTCATATTCACTAGTCTCTATCTTTTACTTTTAACCACTTAAATCCATTTCTGTGTCTTCTTCCATTTCTGATTCTATATCTTCCCCCAAAAAATTCTCTATATTAAAGTTCTCTATTCTCCTCAAATTCATCTTATACGGTCCAATTTGAAAATTCATCAGGACCTTCTTCCTCTTCCTTCATAACGGGTATTGAACCTATAAATTCACTTGGTAATTTCTTAACAACTAATTTTTCCATCCATGGCATGTTAAAGATATTTTGCTTCCCAGTCAACTTTCATGAGCCTACACTTTGTCTCGCTATCTTTCTTGCTGCTTCAGAGATTATAAACTTTACGTAGTGTATAACTATATTCTAATAAGTTTGTAGTACCAATGTCTTCCAAAATTGGTTTAAAATCATTTTATGCTCTCATTCTATTAATGTTCCTCTAAGGGTCAAATATTGTACTTTATTCTTTCTAATCAGTTCGTGACCCTTCCATAACACTTCTTGCATATTTTAATTTATAGTAATAAGGTGTTGAATTATGTATTCTTCTGGTTTCATCCTATAATCTTGTATTTCTCTCACCATCTTATCAACTTTCTCCCTCTGTGCTGAAGTCGTTATCTTATCAGGTAATATCAAATTTATTGCCATTTCTTCCAATATCTATGACAGGGAAAAAGTTTTTATTAAATTCCAGTATTTATCTATTTCCCTCTTGAGTAATTACTAACTAATTCAAAATCATTTCCTTATCAATAGTAATTCATATTTTTAAGCTTATCAATGCTTCTAATATTGATATCACATCTCATCACATTGATATATCCTATATGGCATGTACTTCTAGACTCATTCTTTTCCTTGCGGTATTCGCCTTTTCAACTAGTACAGAAAAATCACTCTCCCTCTGCGAAGCTATTAGAACTCTCAAATTAACCCTGAGGCCATCC
This sequence comes from Gossypium stocksii, assembly GCA_020496765.1. Taxonomy (NCBI): domain Eukaryota; kingdom Viridiplantae; phylum Streptophyta; class Magnoliopsida; order Malvales; family Malvaceae; genus Gossypium; species Gossypium stocksii. Next base: position 70,938,108 of record CM035622.1, read on the forward strand.
TCAAAGCTGACATACCTCTCATACTCCGATGCCACCATACCTCGTGCATAGCGGCTCAGTCTTAGAAACTCAGCCACCGATCGATCCCCTTGATTAAAATTCAGAAACTCCTTCTTACGGGCATCCACATAACTGGCTCCCACATATTTCCCTTAGAAGGCGGTCTTAAAGAACTCCTAGGTCAGACGCTCGGCCTGAGTGCCCTCCTTAACAGTAAGCTACCACTGATAAGCCTCATCTCCCAGTAGTGAAAGTGCACCCTTTAATTTTTGCTCAAGGGTGCAATCTATATCATCCATGATCCTCTCCATGGCCTCAATCCAGTACTTGGCCACATTAGGGGCGACTCCAGTAACACCCTTGAAGAGCTCAGCTCTATTGGACCGGAGTTATTTCGTAATCGATCCTCGGGCCTCAGATCCAGTATTGGGCCTAACGACCCTCTCTAAAATCTTTAACATAGCCTAAGACAATATGTCATCCCTAGCCATGCGATCTTGAGACCCAGTCTCAGTAGTAGGCGACACTCGCATCTCACTCGTGTCCAAAATCAGTATACTACCTAGTGAAGAGGACTCAGCTCGAGCCCCTCTATGGCCTCTACCTCAGCCTCTAGTACCTCGTTCACGGATATCTCGTGCGATCATATCAAATTGGTTTTATCCGTATTAGAAATTTTATGGATCAGTTACAATTAAATATTTATTAGCAGATGTTTTATGTAACAATTTCAATAATTCACAGTTTGTTCTCGTATGTCGCGGTCTCTAATAGTTTTACTACAGTTTCAGTATATACTAACTAGAGTATTTTCACAGTATGCTACCTATAGTAGTTTCAAAATATTCTATCTATTTCAGTTTAAACATATATGACAGTTTTAGAATACTTACAGGATCAGCGCCGGAGACTCGGTGTACCACTTCCTCAGTAAACATTTCAAATCATCTGAAAATCAGTTTTTTGAAAACCATGTTTAAAACCCATAATCCACAGTCGAGTTTTGTAACCTGGCTCTGATACCACTAAATGTAACACCCTAAATTTGGCTTAGACGTTATGACCGAATCTAAAGATGTCGCATGTTAGGATGTTTGAAAACCACGTCGTCAAAATAAAGTCATTCCTATTTAGTTACTATTGCTTATCTCTTATTAATTTCCAAAATCCGTATTACACATTAACCAATTGTTTAAAAACCTAACTTATTATGGAAGCCTTAAAAACAGTTTAAGTAATCGTGAGGTTAGAAAGAACTTTAGCTTTTTGAAAACCGAGTTTTTCCTACTACTAACAGTTATAAATCTGTAAAAAATAAATAAAACCAAATTTAAACAAAAGTCCCAAAAAATTTCCCAAAGTACATCCAATTAAACTGATGATAATAGAACCATAAATCATAAATTATAAAGCGTAAAAGTAAAAAAACTGTGGTCACCGTCGAGTCATCCACCGCACCGATCCGTCTAGGTCTAGAAATTACCTGTGTACATTAAATAGAGGGGGTGAGTTACGTAAACTTAGTGTGTAACCCCATAGAAAACAAACAACAATAAATCACAATGCATGGACAAAAGCAGTCTTAGGCCTAAGCCCCTTCAGTATCAGTAAGAGTTTGGGCCTTAGCTCATTTCAGTACAGTATCAAATATACAGTAGGGCCGTAGCCCGTCAGAGTATCAGTATCAGATACACAGTATACAGAAATTAGAGTCCTACCCAACTAGCCTCTACACACCATCTCCGTCCATCCCTACACTCTCCACCTATCCTTACACTCCAAATAGTACCGAATGTTGCACATTATCAGTAAGTTGCAGCTATGCTGACAGATATTAAGCTTGAAAGCCTTTCAGTACAGTTCTTCCAAATAACAACATCCTAACTCAATGCAATGCAACATACAACAAATGACATACTTTTATGCAACTATTAGTAACCTATACATATATATTAGTAAACAGACATACATTTGTCATGCTCAGTACATCCATCATTTATTCAGTTCACACAATTAAGGGTCTAAGTAGTGCTTATCGACCCTACAGTAGGTTTACAGTCGACTTGGGCGACCCGTGCAATATTAGAAGTCGTTTCAATAAAATGGGCTCACACGCTCATGTGACCCGCCCGTGTGGGCCCACATACCGATGTGGCCTACACGACCCAAATTGGCCTTGGTCGTGTGGATCACACGGCTTGGCCCAAAATCTCACACGCCCGTTTGAACTACACGTATGGACTCACGCGTTCATGTGGCCCACAAAGCCCAGTTTAATTTAGCCCGTATGTCGCACACGGTTAAACACATGCCCATATCAAGGCATACGACCTACTACACGGGCGACCATACGCCTTTGTGGTGTTGACAGTGAGGTTTTTAACTTTCACTGAAGCCTCATTTTCTGTGTAATCGGGTACACACCTGTATCGTTTTTTATGCCTAAACGCTCCTGAGCACTCTAGTACCTATAATTAACCATTATTTCACTCAATTAATCATTAAACAACCAAACTGAACTAAACCAGAAATAGGATATCCATCTTTCGAGTGAAAAACCATTATCTTTAATCGAATAACAGAAATTTCCACGCCCTTAAAACGTCGATGAACTATATTCAGCCCCTCGATAAACCTCTAAACACCAAACGAACCTTTCTTAACATTTATCCAAAACATAGTTAAAGTTTAACCAAAAACTAAACTTATCAAATGTGTATAGTTTACGAAGCACCACGGAATCGAAAGAAAAGAACCAGAAGAAAGAAAGGATGAGGGATGATTCAGAAGAAAATTTGGCAGTAAGAGAGGCAAAGAATCGGCAGAGAAAAAGAAAAGGGAAAAGAAGATAATAGACTTTTTGGCCAAAAAGAAACCCAAAATCAGATTTTCTGATAACCTCCCACAATTTTCTCAACTCCCACATCCCACTATATTTCAAATACTCAGCATTTGATATGACTTCAAACTGCCACATGGCACTCACAGCAAAAATAATTTCCCCTGCTTTTACAGGGATTCGAACACAGGACCTCCCTCACACCAACACTCCACTTAACCACCAGAACAGCAAGCCCATTCTGTTAATTACTTACAAACTTTTACTTAATTCATAAAAATACCAAAATTTTCCCAAGACAAGGCTTAAACTTGGGACCTTTTACACATACTCAGAACATTTAACTATTGAAACAGACACATATTTGTCACATTTTCACAACAACAAAAATTAAAATTTTAGGGTGTTACAATTCTACCTCCTAAAAGAAAATTTCGTCCTTGAAATTTACCTGATCAGAACAGATGAGGATACTGTTGACGCATCGCATCCTCAAGCTCCCACGTCGCCTCTTCTGTGCTATAATTACGCCATAGCACATTCATTAGTGGAATAGACTTCCTCCTCAGAACCTTTACATCGCGGTCTAGAATCTGAATCGGCTCCTCTTTAAAGGCCAAGTCTGGCCTAATCTCAATCTCCTCAACAGTTATAATATGAGTAGGATCAGAGCGGTAGTGTCTCAATAAAGAGATGTGGAACACGTCATGAATACGATCCAACTCTAGAGGTCACTGTAACTTATAAGCAACTGGTCCCACTCGCTTTAGAACACGGTAAGGTCTAATAAAACTAGGGCTCAGCTTGCCATTATGATGGAATCTCAAAATCTTCTTCCATGGCGAAACATTGAGAAATACAAAGTCTCCACGGAATATTCAATTTCACGTCTCTTCAGGTCCGCATAGGATTTCTGCCTGTCAGAAGTTGCTTTCAAACGATCCTGAACCAATCTAACCTTATCCTTTGTCTCAAAAACCAATTCAAGACCCAGAACACGTCGCTCACCTAACTCAGTCTAACATAAAGGAGTGCGACACTTACGCCCATACAAAGCCTCGTAAGGTGCCATCTGAATGCTAAACTAGAAACTGTTATTATAGGCAAACTCCGCTAACGGTAGATAATCCTCCCCACTGCCTCGAAAATTAATAACACAGCTGTTCAACATATCCTCCAAATCACCCTCTCAGGTTGACCATCAGTCTAAGGATGGATCACAGTACTGAAGTCTAATCTCGAACCTAGAGCATTATGTAGTTTTCTCTAAAATTGAGACGTGAACTAAGGATCCCTATCAGAGATGATCGAAACCGATACCCCATGCAGTCTCACTATTTCAGAAATATAAAGTTTTGCCAGCTTCTACATAGAATAGTCAGTACGAACCGGTATGAAATGTGTGGATTTGGTCAATCGATCCACGATGATCCATACTGAATCCTTCTTAGTGGGTGTTAGGGGCAACCCACTAACAAAGTCTATAGTTACTCGCTCCTATTTCCATAGAGGAATCTTAACCGGCTGTAGCAAACCCGATGGTAACTGATGCTCAGCCTTAACCTGCTGGTAAGTTAAACATCTACCCACAAAATTAGTAACCTCTCATTTTAAACCTGGCAATCAATATAACTCCCGAAGGTCTCGATACATCTTATTTCCGCTAGGATGTATATCATAAGGGCTACTATGTACCTTTCTCAGTATAAACTATCTCAAATCAGTATTTTTTGACACACATATTCGTCCACGGAAACATAACACACCCTCAAAGTTTAACCCAAAATCTATAGTGCCACTAATTTTAATCTGTTAGAACTTAAAACCCAAAGACTTGTCCTCCAACTGCTTACATTTAATCTATTCAATCCAAGTCGATTTAACCTAAAACTCGGCTAATGAACTGCCATTATCAAATAAGCTGAGGCAAGCAAACATCGCCCTCAGATCGGTCATAGCTCTGCGGTTCAGTGTATCAGCCACCGCATTGGCCTTGCCAGGATGGTACCCAATGATGCAGCCGTAGTCCTTAAGTAGTTCAATCCATCTATGCTACCTAAGATTCAGCTCATTCTGAGTAAAGAGATACTTGAGGCTCTTGTGATCAGTGTAGATGATACACTTCTTACCATACAAATAATGCCTCTTGATTTTCAGCACAAATACCATGGCGGCCAACTCTAAGTCATGCGTCGGATAATTTGCCTCATGTGTTTTAAGTTGATGAGACGCATATACTACCACCTTACCCTTCTGCATCAACACACATCCCAAACTGACATGTGACGTATCACTATAAACCGAAAACTCTTTTCCAAGTTTTGGCTGCATTAAAATAGGAGCCTTAGTTAGTACAGTCTTGAGCTTCTCAAAGCTCTCTTGCTGCACATCAGCCCAGTCAAATGGTATACCTTTACGTAGCAGATCAGTGAGAAGCCCTCCACAAATTATCGATAATAACCCGCCAGTCTCAAAAAACTGCGAATCTCAGACATGTTCCTAGGTTACGTCCATTCCAACATAGCCTCAATCTTTCGAGGATCAACTCAAATCCCCTCAGCAGAAACCACATGATCCGGAAATGTCACCTCACGTAACCAGAATTCGTACTTGCAAAACTTAGCATAGAACTACTTTTCCCTCAAAGTCTAAAGAACAACTCTAAAGTGCTCGTCATGCTCATCCTCAGACCTCGAGTAAACTAGTATGTCATCAATGAACACCACCAAAAACTGATCCAGATAAGGCTGAAATACTCAATTCATCAAATCTATAAAAGCTGCCAGTGCATTAATCAGGCCAAATGACATCACTATGAACTCATAATGACCATAACGAGTCTTAGATGCTTTCTTATGTATGTCAACCTCCTTAACCTTCAACTGATTATACCCAGATCAGATGTCAATCTTAGAGAATACCGAAGCTCCTCGAAACTGGTCAAACAAGTCATCTATCCTCGATACTAGGTACTTATTCTTAATGGTTAACTTATTCAGTTGCCAATAGTCGAAACACATTCGCATGGATCCATTCTTCTTTTTTACAAACAATACCGGTGCTCCTCACGGAGACACACTAGAGCAGATGAACCTATGATCCAATAATTTCTGAATCTGAGCCTTAAGCTCTGTAAGCCTATTCGGTGCCATTCGATAGGGAACAGTGGACACTGGAGCTGTACCAGGAAGAAGCTGAATCCCAAACTCTACTTCACAGTTTGGAGGTAAACTTGATAGCTCCTCAAAAAAGACGTCTGGAAAATCTTTTACCGTTATAATGTCTTTAATAGTAGAGTCCTCAGAATCAGAAACACTTACGTAGGCCAAGAATGCCTCACATCCCTTACGAACCAACTTCTCCTCCACCAGTGCAGAGATCACATTAGATAAATAATTCTGGCGCTCTCCAATCATGACTACCTAATTATCCTCCTTGATTCTCAATACGACCCTCTTGGTCGCACAGTCCAAATTGACACGGTGCTTGGCCAACCAGTCCATCCTTAGAATTAAGTCGAACTTCCCAAATGGAAGCTCTATTAGGTAGACTAGAAAAATTACCCCTTGAACCTCTAAAAGGATGTCTCTAAACAGTTTATTAGCCCGAACGAACTCAGTAATGTAACCTCACTCGTAGTGCTCTCAACCAAAATCCTTAAGTTTCCAGATATAATACAGGCTATATAGGAGTGAGTGGATCCTATATCTATCAATGCAATGTATGATACATCATAGATAAGAAACGTACCTATGATGACGTCCAGGGCATCTTCATCCTCTTGGCGGTGTGCAGTATATACTAGAGCTAGCTACCTCGCCTCATCTGTCCAACACCTCTACCCGATGCTCTCTGTCTACGGCCCATACCATTACTACCCCTAACCTGACCACGGCCTCTCGGTGGCTACTGTGCTATCCTCTGTGGCTGTGCAGCACCAGTACCCTAAACTTGTATCTGATCGGCCCTCAGCGGACACTCCCTAATACGATGATCCAATGGTCCACATCCTAGACATGCCCCAGTCCTCTTCCAACATTCGCCTTAATGGTATATACCACAATCCCCACACGACAATATCCCAGTAGGAGCAGTAGGGGGCCCGGCTCTAACCGACCCATCAGCTCTGGCCTTTTTTTAGGCCTCTGTACAGAACTCGAGGGCTCCGAATCCCTCTTGTTCCTACATCTCTCCCTATCACGGTTTTGACGCTCAGTGCGCTTCACCTCCTAGGTGATCTTCTCCTTCTCAACTAGTGCAGAAAAATCACACTCCCTCTGCGAAGCTATCAAAACTCTCAAATTATCCCTGAGGCCATCCTCAAAGCGGATACCCCTTTCATATTCCGATGCCACCATACCTCGCGCATAGCAGCTCAGTCTTAGAAACTCGGCCTTATACTCGACTACTGATCGATCCCCTTGAGTAAGATTCAAAAACTCCCTCCTACGATTGTTTATATAACTGGATCCCACATATTTCCCCGATAAGGATGTCTTAAAGAACTCTCAGGTCAGACGTTCTGTCTAAGTGCCCTCATTAACAGTAAGCCACCACTGATAAGCCTCATCTCGTAGCAGTGAGACTGCACCCTTTAATTTCTGCTCGAGGATGAAACCTATATCATCCATGATCCTCTCTGTGGCCTCAATCTAGTACTTGATATATTAGGAGCGACTTCAATAACACCCCTGAAGAGCTCAGCTCCATTGGACCGGAGTTGTTTCATAATCGATGCTCGGCCCTCAGATCTAATTTTGAGCCCAACAACCCTCTTCAAAATCCTTAACATAGCCTGGGACAATGCGTCGTCCCTAGTCATGCGATCTTGAGACCTAGTCTTAGTAGTAGGCGACATTGGTGTCTCAATCGTGACCAAATTTGGTATACTACCCAGTGAAGAGAACTCAGCTTGAGCCCCTCTACGGCCTCTACCTCGGCCTCTAGTACCCCGTCAGCGGATACCTCGTGTGCTCATATCTAATTGGTTTTATCTGTATTAGAAATTTTATGGATTAGTTACAGTTTAATATTTATTAGCAGATGTTTTATGTAACAGTTTCAGTAATTCACAGTTTGTTCTCGTATATCATGGTCTCTAACAGTTTTACTACAGTTTCAGTATAAACTAACTAGAGTATTTTCACAATATGCTACCTATAGTAGTTTAAGAATACTTATAGAATCGATGTTGGAGACCCGGTGTACCACTTACTCAGTAAACATTTCAAATCATCTGAAAATCAGTTCTTTAAAAACCATGTTTAAAACCCATAATCCACAGACGAGTTTTGCAACCTGGCTCTGAAACCACTAAATATAACACCCCAAACCTGGCCTAAATGTTATGGTCGAATATGACGATGTCGCATGTTAGGGTGTTTGAAAACCCCGTCGTTATGATAAAGTCATTCCTATTTAGTTAATATTGCTTATCTCTTATTAATTTTTGAAATTCGTATTACACATTAACCAATTGTTTAAAAACCTAACTCATTGCGGAAGCCTTAAAAACAGTTTAAGTAATCGTGAGGTTAGAAAGAACTTTAACTTTTTGAAAACCGAGTTTTTCTTACTACTAATAGTTATAAATCGATAAAAAATAAATAAAACCAAATTTAAACAAAAGTCCACAAAAAGTCCCTAAATTACATCCAATTAAACAATGATAATAAAACCATAAATCATAAATTATAAAGTGGTAAAGTCCAAAAACTGTGGTCACCGTCGAGTCCTCCGCCGCACCGATTCGTCTAGGTCTGGGGATTACCTGTGCACATTAAACAGAAAGGGTATTTTACGTAAACTCAGTATGTAACCCCACAAAAAACAAACAACTGTAAATCACAATGCCTAGACAAAAATAGTCTTGGGCCTAAGCCCCTTCAATATCAGTAATAGTTTGGGCCTTACCCCGTTTCAGTACAGTATCAAATATGCAGTAGGGCCTTAACCCGTCAAAGTATCAGTATCAGATATACAGTATACAAAAATCAGAGTCCTACCCAACCAGCCTCTACACACCATCTCTGTCCATCCCTACACTCTATGTGGGGTTTAAAACACCCACCCATCCCTACACTCCAAATAGTACTGAATGCAACACACAATCAGTAAGTTGCTGCTGTGCTACCAGATATTAGGCTTAAGAGCCTTTTAGTACGCTTCCTCCGAATAACAACATCCCAACCCAATGCAATGCAACATACAATAAATAACATTCTTTTATGCAACTATCAGTAACCTATACATATATATCAGTAAACAGACATACATTTGTCATGTTCAGTACATCCATCATTTATTCAGTTCACACAATCAAGGGTCTAAGTAGTGCTTATCGACCCTACAGTAGGTTTGCAGTCGACTTGGAAGACTCGTGCAACCTTAGAAATCATTTCAGTAAAATGGGCTTACACGCCCATGTGGCCTACTTGTGTGGGCCCACACGCCCGTGTGGCCTACACAGCCCAAATTGGCCTTGGCCGTGTGGATCACACAGTTTGGCCCAAAATTCCACATGCCCGTATGGATTATCCGTGTGGACCCACACACCCGTGTGGCCCACACAACCCAGTTCAGTTTAGTCCGTGTGTCATATACGGCCTACTTGGTCATCACACGGTAGTGTCTTACACACATGGCTTGGCCTCGTCGATCACACGCCCGTGTCAGGGCATATGGCCTACCACATGGGCAACCACACGCCTGTGTGGTGTCGACAGTGAGGTTTTTGACTTTCGCTGAAACTTCGTTTTTTGTGTAATTAGGTACACACCTGTATCATTTTTTATGCCTAAACGCTCCCGAGCACTCTAGTACCTATAATTAACCAATATTTCACTCAATTAATCACTTAAACAATCGAACTGAACTAAACCCAAAACGAGATATCCATTTTTCGAGTGAAAAACCATTACCTTCAATTGAATAACAGAAATTTTCACGCCCTTAAAACACCGATGAACGATAATCAACCCCTCGATAAACCCTTAAACACCAAACGAACCGTTCTTAACACTTGTCCAAAACATAGTTAAAGTTTAACCAAAAACTAAACTTACCGAATACGTGTAGTCTACAAAGCACCATGGAATCAAAAGAAAAGAACCAGAAGAAGGAAAGGATGAGGGAAAATTCAGAAAAAAATTTGGCAAGAAGAGAAGCAAAGAATCAGCAGAGAAAAAGAAAAGGGAAACGAAGAGAACAGACTTTTTGGAAAAAAAGAAACCCCAAATCAGATTTTCTGATAACCTCCTACAATCCCTCAACTCCCATATCCCACTATATCTCAACTACTTAGCATTTGAATTCACTTCGAACTCCCACACGGCACTCATAGCAAAAATAATTTCCCCCACTTACACAGGGATTCAAACACAGGACCTCCCTCACACCAACACTCCACTTAACTACAAGACTAATAGGCCTATTCTATTAATTATTTACAAACTTTTACTTAAAAGCCTACTGACCAAAGATAGGGCTTATTCATAAAAATACCAAAATATTCCCGAGACAAGGCTTGAACTTAGGATCTCACGCACACACGCAAAACATTTAATCATTGAAGCAGACAAATATTTGTCATATTTTCACAACAACAAAAATTAAAATTTGGGGGTGTTACATTCACTTTCTCAATTCAATATGCATTTCAATTGTTCACATAAATCACAATTCAATTTAATTCTATTCAATTCAACTCATTTACTTACCATGCATATTAACTTAAAATTTAACAATTAATAATAATTAAATTCGAATTATAGTAGTACGAACTGTAATTCTCAATTTACTCTTCGTCCACTTTCTCCTTTCCCTTTTTGGCTGATGTTTCCGGTACGATATTAGCTACGAAAATTAAAAATAATTTACAACTTCAATAAAATTACTAATTCACATAAATTACTTGAAATTTTCTATTCAAATTTTGCCTCAATTTCAATTTAATCCCTAACTAAAATTATTTCTATTTTTATAACAATCTATACCTTATTTTCACTTTATTTCTGCTTATAACTTAACTTAACTCTCAAATTTCTACTAATAAACCCTAAGTTCAAATTTCTTACAATTTAGTACTTATTACATCAAACTTATAACTTATTTCACAATTTAATCCTTCTCCCACTTCTAACTTGAAATTCTATTAATTCAATCCCTAATTCATACTTTTACTCAACAAAATTAGTGTCTAAAAATCTAATAACTTTCAAAATTCCAACATATACCTAATAGTATTTTGTGCTAGAATCATAAAAACTCAAAAATTACAAAAAAAAAGGAGTTAAATTGACTTACCAATTTAAATTTGAACTTTGAAAATCCTAAATTTTCTTTTTCTTTCATTTCTCCTATCCTTTCTCTCTTTTTCGTTTCAATCTGCCATTCTATTTCTTATGTTTCTTTTTTTTTCTTTTTAATTCCTTTATTTCTTTTATATCATTTATTAATTAATTAATAATAATATATTATAATAATAAAAATATCTTTTACTTATATAATAAGTGAATACATAATTATATTACATGTATATATACATTATTATTACTATGGCACATGTATAATTTCCTTACCGTACATTTGTCACTACTTGATTTATTTATTTATAATAATATAATATAATATAATTTAATTAATTAATATATATAATATACTTATTTATTAAGTAAATATTTAATTATATATATTTCAACTAAAATATCTATGATTTTTATGTTTAAACCGCCTCATGCATAATAAATGGCATAATTCCTTTTTAATCCCTATAGTTTTTCTTTAATCTATAATTAAACTTTCACACTTTATTTAATTTAGTCATTTTTCCTAATTTCTTCTAATTAAGTCAAATTCACCTAATCAAAATCTAATTACTCCTATTTAAAGCTAATTCTCCTAAGTAACACTTAATTAAGCACATAACTAACTTCGTAACTATTTTTAAGAAATATTTACGAATCCATTTCACTAAAACGAAGGCCCGATAACACACTTTTTCAATGTCTGTGAATATTGGGTCATTACAAGTTTGTATCAGTAAAAAAAGGAAAAAATTAATTTTTCTAATTGGTGTCATCAGTGTGTTAAGCAATATCAATAAATTTAAGAAAAAAATATTTTTAATGGGTGTCGCTAGTCTAACAAGCGACATTGGTCAATTTCTTTTTTAAAATTCTATCAGTTAAAAGTAAAATTGAAAAAAATAATTTTTTAGGCGCCACCTGATACGGTGGGGACACCAGTTTATTTAAAAAAATGGAAAAAAATAAATTTATTAGTGGTGTAGTGGACGTGTCAGGCGGCCCCGATGGTCTCGCGACACTATCAAGCGGCACCACCCAGTATATACCCTATCCCTGCTGCAAAATCTGTATCTATTGAAGTTTTTAGTTTTCTGTTGATTTTTTATTTTCTATTAATGAGAAGTAAAAAAAGGACAAAGAGGAGAAAGTCGAAAAAAAAAAAAAGAAGAAGAAAAGGGAGAAAGAGGAGAAAGCCAAAAAAAGAAGAAGAAAAAAATCAATGTTCAATAAAAAGGGAGAAAATAAAAAAAAATATTATTTTTTGTGTTGAGTGTTGGAGATTTAGGGAGAAAGATTTATTTGTGTTGGTGTTTTAGGGAAAAATTATGATAGTTTTAAGGTATGTTTGAGTTTACGGTGATGGGGTGACGCTTAGAGTCCCACACATTCTATTTGTCGTGTGGGGAGTGCACCATCACCTTAGAATTTAACACCCCAAACCCGGCCTGGATGTTATGGCTGAATCTGGCGATGTCACATGAGAGTGTTTTTTTGAAAATGCCTCGACACATTAAAAATCGTTCCAGATATTATCTTTTACTTAAGTCAGGAAATCGTGAATTAAACGATTAGCTTAAAACCATTTCTTTAACGCGGAAGCTTTGAAAACAAATACTTTTCGCAGTCGTGCTTACTTATGAAAATTTTAGTTAAATTTAGGAAAACCGTACCTTTGTTGCGTTGCAGTTTATAAATCCATAATAAACAGTTTAAAATCCCAAGTTAAAAACCAAAACAGTCCAAAGTCCAACATTACATCAAATATTCCCAAAAATAATATTAAAAGCAATAAAAGCATAAAAACCCGTAAAACTGAAGTAAATGTAGCAGTGGTCACTGTCGAGTCCTCTGCTGCACCGATCCGTCTACTGCTGGAAATTACTTGAACAAATAAAACAGAAAAGGGGTGAGTTTTCGCAAACTCAGTGTGTAAATCACTGCAGAATGCATACAGAACATATATCAGATATCATAAATAAATAATCCAGGCCGAAGCCCCTTTACAGAATCAGTTAGGGCCTTAGCCCACTCAGATGCAGAATTAGAAATATAATAGGGCCCTTAAGCCCAATCAGATACAGAATACAGAACAAATCAGATATACAGTGTCATGCCCACCAACCCTGCATACTAACTCCGTCCAACCCAACATACCATGTGGGGATAAAATCGACCTACCCATCCCAACACACTAAATAGGGGGATAAAATCGACCCCTCCATCCCTACACACCACATAGTACCAAAATGCGGCACATATCATAAATATGCAGCTTAACTGCCAGAAAACAGGCTTATTAAGCCTTTCAGATACTTCCTTCAGCTTCAACAACCCAACCCAATGCAATGCAACATACATCAATAACATGCTATAACGCATTTAACATATCAGACATTTAATTCAAAACACATGCTAAGTATAATATGCTAAACACATATATCTCGTAGTCAAATCACATAATTAAGGGTCACAGTAACTCTTACCGTCCCTATAGTAGGTCCTAGTCGACTTGGGCTACCCGAGCAACCTTACAGAGTATTTCAGAAAAAATGGGCTCAACCGCCCATGTCGCCCGCCTGTGTGGGCCTACACGCTCGTGTGGCCCACACGGCCTAAATTGGCCTTGGCCGTGTGGATCACATAGCCTGGCCCAAAATTCCACATGCCCGTGTGGTTTACCCGTATGGGCCTACATGCCTGTGTGGCTCATACAGCCCAATTGGTCTAGCCCGTGTCTCAACACACGGCCTTGCCAGCTTTCACACAGTCGTGTTGTGTGCCCGTGTCATACGCGCATTGCCTGGTTCGTCGTTCACACGATTGTGTATCGCCACATGGCTTACCACACGGGCAATCCACACGCCTATGTGGCGTCGATAGATTACTTTTTGGCTTTCGCTGAATCTCGTTTTCTGTGTAATTGGAGTACACACTTGGTTTGTTTTTACTGTTTACGTAAACTCAAGATCACCAGAACCTACAATCAGAATATCCAACCTTTTAGAAACCCCAAAAACGAGTCTTAACATTTAATCTCGAAACGAAAAGTCAACTTACTACTACCAGAACGCTCACCATTTCGTATCAACTCAACGACACGTTGATTCTAGTATCATGATTGACTCCTAAACAGAAATACAATACCCTTTAATCACCGACTCAACAACCGCAAACCAAAACTTAACAAAACATACCTCCAGACTTACCAAATGTGCGTCTTAACGAAGAATGCTAAAAACGATCGGAAGGAAAAAGAATCGGAATAGAGGAGAAATAATGAAATTTCGGTAGCAAAAAAATAAATGGAAGGAAAAATCGACAGCAGAAAAGAGGGAAGAGTATAAAGAAAATTTCGGCAGAGAAAGGTAGGGAAATATCAAAAATCTGGAACTTTTGAGAAAACGAAACAACTAACTAGATAGCCCCAATTCTTTCCACTACTCTACTACTCAGTATCACACTAAAACACATATTCCTACACGACAATAGCAGCAAAAATTAATGCCCATACTGTGATTCGAACATAGGACCTTATGTATAAACCCTCTCCTCTTATTCACCAGACCAACAGACCCATTCTAATATGCTTTTATAAACAATAAAACATAAGCCTATTGAACCAGTTAAGGCTTCATTCATTAAAAAAAAACCCCAAAATTTTCCCAAACTAAGGCTTGAACTTGGGACCTCACACACACACCCAGTACACATAACCACTAAAGCAGACAGATATTTGTGACATAAATTCACGAAATCAAATACTCAAATTTTTGGGGCGTTAAATAGAAGACGTCGCATTGCAACTCGAGCTCCTAGTTGACAGTTGCTATGCGGTCTATTTTCATGCCACCAAAAAAGGATATTTTATAAACCCTATGCATAAGTTTGAGATAATAATCATAGAGAAAAAAATAGTTTAATCAATTTATTCTTTTTCTCCATCAAAATAATATCCTTAACCTGATTGTCCAAAACCTGTGTCAAAGGTAGGGGCAAGAAGATCGATGGTAGGGGAAGTGACAATGAGGGTGAAAACAAGCTAAAACACGAGCTGGGACAATAATGATTGTAATTATTAAAGTGGTGCATGAAAAGATGGGTAGAGTGAGAAAAAAACACCGAGAAAAAAAGAAAATATGGGAGCCCATGATGGCCACCGTGTCATGTGGTTATGTCAACTATAGTTAATATCATTATCATACAAGTTAAAATGATTGTGTAAATCATCATATTTCGATCCATTATTCATGTAACTAGAATTACGATAACTATAAAAAAAACTTTCCAGTTCACTTAAAACAAAATGATAATTGTTAAGCTCAAAAAATTTATTTCCACTATCAAAATATATCGAATAACAGTTCTAACTACAATCTCTAATTAAAAAGGAGTCATCAAAAACGAAATTTTGAATGTCTTTGATGTCAACTAAATGATCAACCTTACTGTAATAACTAGAATTGTCACTCCAATCATGTTTTATTCTTATCATGTAACACCTATTAAAAAATATATTTTCTTTCTCAATTTATTTTTGGCTTGTGAACAACTATTCTGATTCAAAATCTGCCATCAACCAATGAAAATGTATCATATCAGGATACTCAGGGAACTCAGATGCATGAGCCACATAAGGATCTACACTCAATATGTGGGCCCTAGGGTCATTGTGCATGGCAATGTTACGACTAAGGTTCTCGACAGAAGGGGCGTATACATTTTCACCCTCGTCTGTGCCTTCATCATCAATATCATTCAGGACCTCATCTAGATCAGGGTCACTAAAATCTTCACCCTTGTGATCAGAATGACCATCATTATTTGGTCCTTCTTCACCATTTGCATCGGCACCAACCACCACCGAATGTATCTGTAAATTGGGATCCGAATTACGGTAAATTTCCAGCCATTGTCAATGTCCCTCCATAATCGCATTGTTCAGGCCATCCAACATTCAGATAAAAGTCAAATTCATGTATAGACGATTGCTTATCAACAAACGCTCTCAGAACCTCCGTACACGGGTCTTCAACTATATATTGTTGACTTAATGGAATGACATTTTGAACGAGCTCCACATTTGTTGACTTAGCAAACAACTGAATTGGTTTAACGTTCACGTTCCCAGTTGAGCAATAAAGTGCAATTATTATCTCCACGCCTTCATCATCTACAAGTTTCATCTTAGAAAATTTGATAAGATTTGACGTAATTGAAAATTTGTAGAACAGTCTCAACATCCTCCTTCCACAACATCAAGCTATTTTTGCACTAGTCTTTCCTTTCATATCTTCGACTTTTACATTCTTATTAAACCTCATTCCTATTTATTGGCGAGATTCAAATATATAATCAACTACTGTTTGTGAAATTACTCCCTCGAAATAAACATATACAAAGAATTGGTTATTTATCTTCGATACAATATCTATAAAATAAATAAAAAAATTAGCTTTTATTTAAAAATAATACCTCCTATTAAAAATATAATTACATACAAATAATTATAAACTAACCTTATAAACTTGAACTTGATTTTTAAAATTTAAAACAAAAATCTTCCTTCTTCTTTTTCTCTCTTTTCTCCCCTCGTACTAAACACAAATCTTCCTTTTTCTTTCCTTCTTTCTTTTTTAAACAGATAGCAAAAACTTTAACAAAAACCAAAACATTCAACAAATAGAGTTTTTTTTGGCTAGAATGGGGTTATATATTTTGGGTGGTGTCCTCTAACACGTCGATGATACTACTAATAATATTTTTCAATCTCTTTTTTCCCTTCACAACTATTTTTTTTCAAAAAAAAAAAAAAAAATTGGTGCTGCTTGACACACCGACAACACCATTAAAATTTTTTTCTAACTATTTGCCATCGGTGCCACTTGACACACCAGGCAACACCTTTTAAAATTTTTTTTTTCCCTTTTTTCCTCCATCGTGAATACTTGTATTTTTCATGGGTATTTCGAAAAATACATAGGGATGCCGCCTGACATAGTGACGGAACCATTTTTTGTTAAAACTGATGATTGGGTCAAGATTAGGGGGAAAAGAGGGGTGATGTGTCGGTTGGTCAGACGGCATCGACTTGTACTATAGCAAACAAGTCATTTTCGATAATTTTTTCTTCAAGTTATTTTCATAATTAATTAATATTTTTAGGTTATTTATATAAAAAGACCAGAGTTATTCAAACCCACATGCAAATTTTGAGTTTTCAAATGATGTTGAAGGTAGCAAATGGCGTTTTAAATGATTCTACGAGGCACCAAATAAAGATTTCGTTCAAAATCTTGTTGGGTATTGAAGTAGTTGTGACAGATCAATCATTACCATTAGAGGTATGCATTCAGTTGGTTCGGATTTTTTATGCCAAGAACTGAATAAACCGACTAAACCAATAAAATTAAATAAATTGAGTCAACTGTAGTGCTAAAATCGAATAAATTGAATTGAAAAAGTTCAATTTTGGTTCGATTAATTCCTTTTTTGTCATTTTAATACTTATTTTTATTTTATTTTATCTTATTTTTTAGTGAATTTATACAAAATTACCCATAAATAATCATACAACTCTCGATTTGGTTGATGTGTTAATATATATTTTTTAATTTTAAAAATAATTCATACTTTTTTGATACAATATTAAAGTAGAAAATAAAAATATCACAGTTCGAATTTATGCCAAATAGATATCTAATAAAAATTTCAATTACCGTTCTATATAAATTAACATAGATGACAATTCATACATAATTTAATTTTAAGCTAACAATATATATAAATATTTTTTATTATTAAACATGAGTTATTAGATTAGATTACCCATAAAGTTTACTCATAAGAGTGCCTGTTTTTTTAGTCATTGTAATAATCACTTTACTCGTAAATTTTTACTGTTTCTTAGTTTTGAGTGTATGGT
Organism: Gossypium stocksii; assembly: GCA_020496765.1. NCBI lineage: Eukaryota > Viridiplantae > Streptophyta > Magnoliopsida > Malvales > Malvaceae > Gossypium > Gossypium stocksii. Next base: position 70,956,175 of record CM035622.1, read on the forward strand.
GCAATTTTAACTTTTTATAATTTGTTTTCTTTTGTTAACAAATATATTTTATTTATTTCTTCAATTGAGTATTTATTTGGGTTGGATTTTATGTGCATTGAGTATTTAGATATTTATTTGGTTTTTGTTAACAAATGAGTTTTGAATTTAATAATAAAATATTTATTCGTTTTGAGATATTAAAATAAAAGATTGACCGAATAAATTAATTAGACCAAACATGAGACTTATTAAACCTAAAATTTGAATAAAGTGATTTATTTCGATTCATTTTAGTTTAATCTATTTAAGATTTTTTTATTCACCTTTAATTATCATGGATGATAACAAAAAATTTTAATGAGATTACTTTTTCCATTGATAAGAAAGGTAGTTGGACTCACGGGGAAAGATGGCTGTAGGTGTTTCAAGTGACACTAAGTGACTGTAATCTTCATAATTTAGGTTTTACGAATCAATGGTTTATGTAGGAGCAAGGGGACAGATTGTATCGATGGATTACCAACTCGAGTTGGTTATGTGGTTAAGCATTCTACCTCATGCTTATTTAATAATTGCACTTTGTTAATAGATACCATGGTAAATTCATTATGGGCGGGACTATGGTGATTTAAGATACCAGTTCTGTTGAAATGAGTTGGTCATTAGACAGTTCCTAAGAAGCGAAAATTCGACGGCTGTGGGATGGTAGTACAAGGCATTTGCCTACTCGTCTTTAAATTTTGAAATGTTTGAACCAACAACCGGAGATCTGATTATATATTTTTTAATTTTAAAATAATAATTATATAAAAATATATAATATTTTATTAGAAACATAAAATTGATAAAAAAAAAATCATCTAGAATAAAGATGCTTGAACAACCATTTCTCCAAGTTCATTCTTGATGTGAAAATTTATATATTTTTTTTATTCTATATATTTTTAAAGATTATTTTGACTTTTATGTCTATCACGTGTTATAATAGAAGGCTACCGTGTGTCTCTGTGTGATTGACTATTAATACCACATCAACACAAACTAACATTGTTAATGCAAAATATAATGAAAATGTGTGACGAAATACAAATTCAAGTGTTAAGTTGACAAGTTTTAATAAAAGATACTCATAATTTTAATGACTAGATTAATATTTTTAAAATAAAAAATTTAACTTTTTTAAGTACAAAGAAAACATATTTTAACTCTAAAATTATGAGAATGAATTTGAATATTGTATCAAGATGTAAAAGGGCAATTTATTTTAATTGGGTATTACTAATTTCAAAGAATTGGTTTTTATTGAGTTAGCAATTAGTACCAAAATATGAGGAATAATTATCTTCAAAGAATTATTTTTATTATGATAGCAATTAGCACAAAAATATAAGAACAAGTTTGTTTTTCTAGCATAAATATGTAAACCATATTTACATTTTTTATTGAATATTTTATAATTAAAATTTTAATTTCTTTATAGATGGTTATTAACAATATAAACAAAATTATGATATGACCAACTAAAATGTTCATCATATAAAATAAATAAATAAATAAAATAAAATTAACCTATGCATGGAGTATAATATTAAACTTGAGTCAAGGCAGCGATTCTGTTCAATTTCAGTTACTCATCACCAGAGACTATCAAGTAAATAATTAATAAAATGTTTAGGGCAAAATAAAACCAGCTTTACTTGATGTATCAAAAGCCATTTAGTCTTATATTGATACTCTACTGCCATTGTATCCATTGCATCTTTGATTCTTCTGACACATTGTGCCAAACAAGAGGGACCTAATTTACCTAGCTTTCCTAGCCTAATGGATCAAAGAATTGCTTGCTAGTAACGTCAAAAAATGCCCCAACTTCAAATTATACAGACACCAAGATGAAGTACAACCAATCCTTCACTGTCAAGATGCCGGTGGTTGTTCTTCTGCTTTCACTTCTTTCAAATCTTGTGATACCTCCCTGACAAATTACAACATTTATTAGCTCCTACAACCAGCTAAGCATTACAGTTAACAAGGCTCTTCAATATATGTTGTTATCAATCCAAAAGCATGTAAAACGCATTTTCCATGCATGATGTGCAAAAACTAAGAGCCCTCTTTACCCTTGTTCCAACCAGGACCATGCCACACAAGCCCCAAACTCAAATCTGCTGAGATAGTACAGATGCTCACACATAAAGCAAGAGGGCTTTCTTTTGATGAACCATTTACAAGGAAACCGATGAAGCAAGGAATGAAAGGAACTACTTAAGTACTATACGTATTAGATTTGCCAAACCCAGAACTTCAACATCCCTAACCAACTACTTAAGATGCTAAAATATTAGAGATCAACTGAAATGACAATCAAGCAAGAAGCACAGGTTGCCTATTAACAATGGAAATTTCACCTCATGAAATAGTGATGGTAAAAGAGTACCGTACATATAACCATTTACCTTTGACTGCGGTTAATGAATTAAATCTTGGACAAGAAATAGTAAAATCTATAAGATACAAACCCGTACCTCATATCAGCATCTGTTGTAGGTTGTATTACATCAGAATTAGAGAATCTGCGTAGAGGTTTCTCATCCTCTTCAGGATCCGACTCATAATCATCCCCATTCCATATGCGAGGTTTTGGTCTTTCATCCATGTCCTCCTCGGCCTACAGCCAAAAAAGAATCTTTCATGTAAGATAAAAAAACAGAAGGAGAATTTGTTACAAATAATATATAGAAAAATAGTTAAAAGTAATTTGTTGTTGGCTACAAACCTCCTCAGGTGGTTGGATGGTGGATGGTGTTGTTTGAAAAGGTACACTGGGTGCATGAGATAATCTAGAAAGCTGCTCTAATAGCATGTTCCTGAAAAAGAGGTACACCAAATTAAGATTTGATTAGAATATGGTAACAAGAGTGAGCAAAGGTTTGTGGCCATACTAAAAGCGAAGATAGAAAACTATACACCACATTTGAAATATCACTTGATAAGCAAGCACAAAGTTTAGTTAATCCATTCGTTTATTTATTTATTTTTTTTTTATGTATGAGCTTACCTTATCTTCTCCATATCTCTAGGTGCATTAAGGTTCTCCATGCTGCCCACTTCAACATGAAGTGTATAATCTGGACCGAAATACTCATAATATTCATTATAAGGCAGCTTATTATCAGGCTCAACCCCAACTGCAACAGCTGTCTGAAATGAAGCAAAAGAAGCAATTTAGAGGGAGAAAATTTCATCAGCAATGATACAACATTTTGCTAGAATTGTGAGAGAGAGACCTCATAGCACCAACATCGGGCAACATTGCGGATAGTATACCCTCCTCCACCCAAGACCATTAGGGGAACATTGAAAGATCTAAGAAAGCGAAGACAATCAGCATGGCCCTTCACAGACAAGTTGAAGCAACCCAATCTGTCACCAGACAATGAATCTGCTCCACATTGAAGAACAACTGCATCTGGCTGATACACTTCCATGACCTTTTGGATGATAGGACGAAATAGACCCCGAAAACTCTCATCATCCATCCCATCATTCAAGGGAACATTCAAAGCATAGTATTTGCCATTACCCACCCCAACATCCCTGATGTGTCCAGTCCCTGGGAAGAAATCCCCAAATTTATGGAAAGACACAGTCATAACTCTGTCAGTGGTGTAAAATGCCTCTTCTACACCATCACCGTGATGAACATCAATATCTACATACAGCACACGCTGCACAAGGACATTGAACTCGGGTATTTAAATGTAAGTCCTTTAAGAACATCATCATAACTCTTGGCATTCGTGGAAATTTAACATGAGAATAAGTTACAAAGTTCTGCCTTCTAGTTGAAGCATTCCTTTGGATCAAGTGGGAAAGAGATGACTCAAATAAGAAGTTACAGTTCTTGAGCTTGCATAATATGTTCTTTAAATGAATTCAGCAGTAAGACAAGAACAACAGTGTAATCACAGAATGAAACAATAAAACACAGTACTAAGAATTTGCATTCAGCAAGACATAGAAACTTTTGCCTTGGCAATCCCATCATAATTCAGCTATTATTTCAGAGAGAAGTACCAATATACCCTTAAGAAGTAACAACTCTACAGATAACTCAAAAAGAAAGTCAACTGCCAAAATCATAGTGAAAACTTGGGTTACTTCCAGGAAAACATGTCAGTATGCAAAGTCAAATAATAAATACCAATTAAACTAAATCAAACATTGCATAGATGCAAGTTTCTCCCTTGAACCATGCATCCTACTCTTTCATTTAGGTCAATTTGACAATCATGCTATTATTATTGTCATTTTCACTCGAAATTAACAGAACCAGTCATGTGTGAGCATGTGACAAAGATTTAAGCCAAACTGACAAAAAAAATAATGTCTCAATTAAATTTAGGCTAAATTGGTAAAATAAAATAAACATAGCATGTAGATTAAATTTACTGGAATTTATAACTTGAGGGCCAAATTGATCCAAATAAAATAAAATAAGTTAAAATCATTCAATTTTGTAAGGTTTGAGGGCCAAATTTGAATTTATGCCACCTCACCTGTATAACCACCAGATGACTTATAGAGGTGGAAGAATCCTAGTTAAAGGAACTTATTTCTAACCAGAAGGGTAGGAAAAAGTTGTTCCATAAACTGTAAAGTGATACCAGGGATGAATGTAGCCATGCAACATCGACTTCTAGTTTTGGATGTTCATTTCAGAAAGACATAAAAGAACGTGAGACATATCCTAGATCCTAGCATCAAATAGTGGAGCAAAAGGGGGTCACACGAGCATCTTGGACACGGTTATGGTAGCCTTCGAAGTGTTGGACATATGCCTTTTGTGATGAAGCATTGAATACGCATTCTGTCTCCTATCCTATCAATGAAGAGTTGGACATAGGTATAGTAGCCTTTGAAGAGTCCATGTACCAAAGCATAATAGAAAAAATTTAAGAAGACAGTTGATATTAACCATATGATCAAGACCGGGTGAATTAGGTCAAGTGAGAAATAAGTTATGTGTGATTGTGATGTACCTTTGAATTTGATGTTGTTCTCTAGGATGGCTGTCAAACCTATTTTTCTTGATCGTACTAAATGTTCAGCTAACAAGAAGTAACATATAAAAGATGTGTAGCCGTGTTGTGAATGCTAAAATGGATGTATGATAGGATTGGGAAGTACAAGGTTAGGACTGAGGATATTCATCTCCAAGATAACATAGCTCCTATATAGGATGCTCCTTCAAGGTAAGATGGAGAAATTGGTTTATGGTCGTTTAAAGTAAATGATTAAAGGGGAGACAAAAGAATATATAGTTGAAGATGATACATACTGATATGAAATTATTATGAGGAGGATCCATTTACTCGATGTAAAAAGTTCTTTTTTCCCCAAATATATCGGGATTAACGTCTGTTAGTTATGCTTGGTTTAGACATTTTTCTAACTATCCAATAGCATAATAATAAGGTTTTGTTCTTTTTCAAGGAAGCTGAGGAACCCTAAATTAAACCAGGAACATCAGCTACTTCATTAAGAAAAGAAAATCATATTACCCTGTGATATTTCAGGAGCTCAAGAATCCCAAGCACGATATCATTAACATAGCAAAACCCAGAAGCCTCGCTTTTCTTAGCATGATGCAATCCACCAGCCCAATTGATGGCGATGTCAGCATCCCCTCTATTCAACTTAACGGCGGCACCAATGGAGCCACCAGCAGAGGCCTGGCAGAAACCAAAAAGCCCATCGAACACGGGGCAATCCTCTCCGACATTGAAACGCTTCAAATGGCGAGAATAAGTGGGGTCAGAGATGGAATCGGGTGTGACGGCGTTAAGGAAGTCCACATACTCTTCGGTATGAAAGCGACGGATGTCCTCGGGACCAGCGGGGAAAGGACGGTTAATCTCCATCCGACGGTGGAGAGAATAATGGACGATAAGATTGTGTGCCATACGAATCCGGTGGGGTTTCATCGGGTGACCCTGACCGTAATAGTAGTCGCCGATCGTTGGCTCGTAGAAGTATGTCACACGACGCTTCTTCCCGTCGGGACCCGACCGTAATGATGCGCCTCCAGCAGAGTCTTCCATGGTCCTAGCCTAAAGTTCTTAGTGACGAGAGTAGCCTAAACAGAAAGAAAATCCTAAAATCGACGGTTTTTGATGTCGGTCTTTTGAAATTAAAATCACCAACTACTGCTCAAAAAATTTTTTTTTGGTTAAATATTTTATTATTAGTTTGGGAAATTATGCTTTTTTATATGTATATGCCGTTTTTATTTTTAAATAAAGGTTTTAAGATTTTTTTTAATTAGGGAAATTAGAGCTTTTAATATATTTAGGTTTAGGGTTTTGGGTTAAAGTTTTTAAGGGTTTTAATGTTTTCGATTGGAATTGTGAAATTTCATAGGTAGTTTTGAGGAGTTGGATGTGATAACATGCCTTATAACATATATATTTCATATCTCATGGTAGGATAGGACTATCACCTTATAAACCCATTTTAGGGAAATCAAGGTTTTGGGGTGACCGTGCTTAATATGATCAGGGGTCGAAGTCTAGGTGGAGGTCTCAATCAAAGACCGTGATAAGGTCACGGGTTCGAGTATAACCGGGGATTAGTTGACTATAATTACGCGGACACGAGTTCAAACTTTTTGGATACCCCGCAACTGATGCCTTATATATATCATGCATAAGATTAAAGCCATAATAATAAGGAAAAACAGAGGGATTTCTGGTGTAACCGATGTAATTTTTTTCTCTATTTCCAAGCACCTCATATCTTTAACCTTTCATTATTATCCGAAGATTGACACTAAGGTGGAGACAAGAGGACTCTTAGGAGGAGAGCGGATGTTTTGGTGGAAGTAGAGGTCAAACTTGAGTGGCGTGACAACGATTGTAGTTATTAATGAATTATTTAAAAATGACCACTGTTATCGGCCCAAAATGAGCATCACCTTTACTCTACCAAAATAGTCACTCCTTGCCTGAGAGTCCTCTTGTGTCCATGACGGTGTTGGCCTTCGGATAAAAAGGAAGGTTAAAGGTACCAATTGCCTGGAAATGGAGAAAAAAATTACGCCAATTATAGTGGGAAGCCCCATAGTTTTTCCCTATGATTATGCCTTAAAACTTCTGTATGTTATTTATGAGGCAACATTTTTAGGTATTCAAAAAGTTTGCATTCGTGGTCGTGTAACGATCTTCAACAGGCTCCCTCGTTATACCCTAATCTATGACTGCATAACGGCCATCGATTGAGATTGACACGTAGACTTCCACCCGTGATTGTACAAAGTAAAATCACCTTAGAACTTGACTCCCTAAGATAGACATCGGAGGTAAAGGTCCCATCTTGGTATAATATATGAAATGTGCGCGACTCAGAATGATATTGCATCACTGACAATTCAAGAAAACTGCAAACATGAACCAAATATTTTTAGCGACCCAAATTTTTAAGAATGAGAAATGTTTTATAGTGGAGGAATGAAGAGGCTTGAAGAGAAGTTATTTGAGGGATGATGAAGCTTTGAGTGGGAGACCCTTTTTATAGGCCCGGGGGAAGGGTTGGATTGTAAAGAAGAAATTTCTTGCGGTCGAAAACGTGTCTCAAAACTAGCGTATTCAACAAATATTCAAAACAGGCTTACAATCGACTGAAAAATACAATGGGTCACGTACTTTTAACCTGCAGTAGAAGAAACAAGTTAGAGAAAGCTCGCCCAATTGGTTAAATTGTTTTCTTTTTCTAAAGGTTAAAATTTCGAGTCGCGGATAATCTTTCTTTATAGTTGATATATGTTATGAGGCGCAGAATACCCTGGAAGCATGATTTTAATGAAATTATATGTCTTCAAGAATGCTTTTTCGAATAATGCTTTGCATTTTATCATCATTATTTGACGAATGTGTACATTCGTAAATGGATTTTGAACTACTTATTTCCTCTCTTGCTATCTTTTTTCCTTTTAAAGGGGCGTAATTTTCATAACTTAGACACGCAGCAAATTAATATCAAATATCGAATAGTTGAGTTGCGAGAGCCGTGTGTACTTCTTTGGAAAACCCTGTACTCATCTTTTTACTTTTATTAATCCAATTCATGACCAATATTGAAATAAAATGATGAGTTAAATATGTTATTTACTATGAGGGAAAGGTTATCCGAATTCCACTTGAATAAGGAACAGTATGGATATTTGAGAGATGGACGGTCAACAGAAATTATACAGGTACTGTAGAAACCCAGGGCATACGAAGGTCACATGTTATATGTTGAAGGGTACATTAGGGCCTCAATGCCGCTAGCCTTATTTACTTATAGAGGATATAAAATTTATTACAATGTTTCCATTATTTTGGGGTACAATTTTTTTATTTCTTAGGTTAAAATGTAACAAACATAAATTTGAGTTGTAATGAAAATTTGTGGTTTCTTATTAACTTACGTACAACTTACTTTAGAATGTAACAAACACAAATATATAAGTTACAATGAAAACTTGTGGTTCTTTATTGATGTCATCTATATTTACATCACGGTAAATAAGTTAAAAAATACATCATCAATGTCGTCAGAGAGAATGTGTGCCGCACGACGATGGGTGTCGGTCGCGGGGAGGATTTCTGCGCACAACTGTTATCGGGGCTCATAAATCAATTCATCTCCATCATCATCATTATGTTTGTCTTCACCCCCACCCTCGTCGCCACCGTCTTCTTGTTTGTCTTCATCTTTGCCTTAGTCTCCTTCCCCTTTCTTTGTGCTCAAGTGCAGTGTCATCCTAGCCTCTTATCACGTATCCTCTACTCTAACAAAAGATGGTTGTGCAAATGACCCACCTCGAAAGAACAATGATGCGGTGGGTGTTTGAGACACTATTGGCATGTGAGTGTATAGTGTCTAAAAACTCGTATACATCGAAATTGGCATTGACTGCTAGATCAATGATGGCATCAATTTTGTCATCATTGAAGGTACATGTGGCGGCATTTGGCTCAGCATATACGACATAATTGAAGTCAATATGGGGGTGTAGAATGCAGGGGACGTCGGTGTCTCGAAATATGTACTTGGGGGAACAGAAGCGGTGCTGCATAGTATGGTACTTGTGAAAAAAACACGGGGTTAGTGAAATAAACATGAATAAGTGGAGTTAGCTTATCGAGATGTTGCATAGACATAGGCGGCACTTCTTCAGTTGGAGCTAATGATGAACATGTCGTGCGACCGCATCCGGCCCTACATTGCTGGAGTGGTCGTTGTTGCTTGCTCCTCGCTTCCACCTATAGCAGATACGACTTCCCAATAACTCTAAACCACAGTATGTACTCTAAACAAGATGGCTTGTCTGCTAAGAAAAATAGTTCACAGATGGGTAAGAATTCCATCCCACAATCCCAAGCGTCGATGTAATAATTGTGAATCTCTTTCCAGTACTTGTCATTTCTCCCCTAAAGGTCCACCTTGTGCAACTCATCCATGTGTCACGGTGGTGGCAAAATTTGTTAGCTCCACCCAAACTGCTACATCACCCATTCCGATTTGTGCATTTCCATTATCACGTACACTATTAATGGCACCTTCGCATCGCACATCCTTCGATTGGCCAGCAATTTTAGCGGGATGCAAGATATGATATCGGTGTTGGTATATGGCATCTATTCAAACCGAAGTGCATAATTGTAAATTTTGTTATGTACAGAATTTTATTTTACAAATCATTGCATAATTAATATAAGTTCAAAAAAATAAGTAACGAACCTCGGCTTCCAAGTGCTTATTTAACAACAACCTAATGTCTTCTAGTTGGTTGGGAAGTCCTATGCAAATCAGCCCATGGTTCCACCAGTACAACCGATATGTTAGTTCAAACATATAATAAATAAAAACAATTACTATACAAACTACGTATTTATTAACAAATAATTTTCACCTTGTCACTAACGAGAACATGTATGAGTTGTTCACTCAGAGACGCAGAAATGGTAGTGACCATCGGGCCCACGACCGCAGTAGGAGCAGGCAACCACTAATTGACATCTTATCTGACTTTTGTCGCCCAACACAACTCCCAATACAATGTAGCCAACACAGCTGGTCCCCAACTTAGCTTTTCGTATTCTTTAAAGTCTATTAGGTGCAGTAGCCACCTTACGTGCACCAAATATGGAGATTTATTTGGCATTAAAATGCCCTTGATTAACCTCAGGATGAATGCTCGAATGTATTGTTCTTTGACGACGTCGATCACGTGCGGAGGAAGCTTATTGAAATTAGTCTCCAACCACTATTCGGACACCTTCGAATGAGTTAGGGGCCTTGCCCAATAATGCTGCGTAGAGGTCCTTTTTATTGGGAGTGATCATTGATCCCATGATGACTAGCCCATGAAAGATGAAAAGTGTGTGTTTCGAGCTTCCGTTTTCCCACCAACACGCTGATGAGTGTAGGATCAAATTTGCAGCCCCCAAGCATATGAGACACATGCAAGAACCCCGCCTCTTGCAAGTAACCACGAAGTTAGGTGATCAAAGGCGTTGCCAAATTATGTATGATTCCCTCTAAAACACGACCATCCGCCTATTTATAGCAATAAATAAATTATTTTCAAATATTAAAAAAATAAATTTAACTTAATTGAAAATAATGAAATTTAAAATTTTGACTTACCATTATTACTTGAGTAGTGGAAATGTGCTTCTCGTTAAAACGAATTAGAGAAGTTGTCATTTGTAAAAACTTAATCTAAACGAATAAAAGACGAAATTATTAAAAAAATGATATTTTTAAATGAGAATATCGAAAAGTTTAGAACAGGAGCTTGAGAAAATTGAGAGAATTTAGAAAGTTGAGAGAATAGGATGAGAGTGAAAAAAAAAGTAAAATTGGGTGGTATTTATGGGGAAAATATTTGAACCGTTAGCCATTTAAATTCTTTTACTATTGGAATTGACCGTTGGGGGAAAGTGTGCTCAGCTGGGCACACTTTCTGTACACCTGGTAGGAAAGCGCGTCCAATGCACTTTCCTTTTCTCTCTTTTTGAAAAAAATGCTTAAAACCTTGATTAAAAAAAAAAGGGCATATACCATTAAATTAGCAGTGAAGTTATAAAAATGTTGTTATTAAAATAAATTATATTATTGTTAATGCAAGAGGATGTTGGTTCGAGTTTGTTAAAGCACAGTATCCTCCTAATTATGGGTTGAGGAATGGCTATGGGTAGTTCTAGACATTGTGTCAAAAAAAGAGCAGATATGAATAGAACCTTTAATGAGATTGTTCAAAAAAAATTAATGGGACCATTGAATCATTGTTTTATTTTGATATTATATTTACATTTTAATACTTAGGCACAAAAATCAAATCAAAGAGGAAGTTTATATGATGAAGATAATATTATAACAATAATAATAAATTCAGCACATTGTAAACATTTTGATTAGAAATTTGATGATAACAAAATAATTTTATAGTTTTCGAACAAAAAAAATTTATTAAGAGTACAATAAAAAAAGAATTCTGTAAATAAATTATTACACATGTGGCATCTCTTTATAGTTTTCAACTAATTGTTCAAAATTGTTTTACTAAACTTAAAAAAAAACATAGAAAAATGGTTGAAAAGCATATAATATTCTTTATTAGATGTATTTATCTATATTATTTCTTTTAACTCACAATTTATCTATATTAATTTGGTCTCATTTTACTTTTGTACGTATGCCTACGTTAGTTTCAGACCATAAGTTATATTATTTATATATTTTACTATTTATATATAATAATTTTCACACTAATGCATATTTCAAAATGTAATTGTTACACGCATATGTGTGTGATAGATATATTAGTATTATTAATATGATTCAGTTATTAAAATTAAATGATAGAAATATTAATATATAACATATTCAAATTGTAAATATAACAATGATGTTTGACAATATCTTTGTGTAATGTTATGAAATTAATATTTGTGAAATATAAATGATTGTTTAATCATTTATATTTAGGAAATAGTTAACGTTAAAAGAAACAAATACTACTTGTATAGATGGATAGTAAATAAAAAAAGAAAAGAAATTAAAGTATAGTCAATTTTGCTATTTCTCTAACATATTTTCATTTTGTTCTCTGAAAATAATATAAATAATTGCTATATAATGTTAATAATTGATTTGGTCAATATATATTGAAGTGTTAATTGAAACTTATAATGCAATAAATACTAGTAACTCATAATGTAAATAATAAATATATTGGTGGGTTTCAAAATATATATATATATTGGTGGGATGGTTGATGATACTTGTAACAAATTTGTTTGCTAAGTGAAAAAAAAAATGTTATTTTTAATGAAATAATAAATATATTGGTGGGATTGTGAAAAATGTATGTAGTTGTAGTTCTTAAGTTCGACTTTAAACATATAGGATTGACCTATCAAATTATGAAATATATTTTGAATAGTTGAGATCTTATCATCTTGTATTTCATCGATAATATTCTTATATATTGTATATAAAGTGTAAGGCATAAAAAGAAATATTGAAATTGTAACCTCAAACTGCAACTAGTACAAATATTTCATTGAGTAATCAAGTAATTTAGTTGTAGCATTGAAAAGGACAAAAAATGCAGTTGCAGTCCAATCACTAACAATAACTGTCAATTTGTATCTATCATATAAAAAATTTAAAGTGAAGAGTTAATCTAAATAATGGACAATTAAATAAAAGAATGATGCGGTATTAAATATTTCAATGTTACAGTTTTGTATACAAATGCTTTATTGTATAAGTAACAAATCTTACATATTTTTTTGTAACGTAATACCCCTTACTCGACCTAATCGTCGAGTCCGAGTTACAGGATGATACAGTCATTGTCAGAGTAAATATGATTAATTAACATTCAAATTAAACATAAATCATACAACCATAGTCAATTCAATTCATAGTCACTAAATCTGACCTTTCTCGAGTCTTATACGAGCTTACGTATGCTCTAGAATAAACTTGGAATTGAATAGGGACTAATTTGCAACAATTTCAAAATTTTAGATCAAGCATGTCATAAATAAATCCTTCAAATATTCAATCATGTTATAAATACTCAGATATTATGATATACAATTAAATTCAAGTCTTAATCAAGCTTATGAAAGCTCTTTTATTAACCCGAGATGAAGTAGGACTCAATTGCAAAGTTTTGAAAATTACAGGGTCGACGTCGTGAAGAGACTGTCTCCACGTCATGAAATCACAAAAAAACATGTCACGTCATGATGTCAGACCACTTGACATCGAGATGTCACAAACTGTTGATCGACGTTGTGACGAGGAAGATTAATCTTGCAACGAGAAACCTGTTTTTGGTAAAATTAGGCCACTTAGTACCTATTTCAAGCCAAATCTCCAAACACTTGATTTGGTGCATAAATGTACAACATAACCTGCATAAAATATACACCAAATTGCATTCTAAACGTTGCATATAACCATTACTAAAGCAATCAATCAAATATGACCAATTTGGCACCAAATCATTTCAATTCAACTTATACCAACTCAAAACATTCAACCACACACTTAACCATTCCATATCATCATTAAACATGCCATTTAACATTCAAAATGCCACTTAATTACCACTCCTAAAGTATTAACACCTTACCAAATCATACATATATATATACATATAAGAAATAAATTTTCTAACATTAAGCATTAGTTAGATTCATTTTATGTTAACAAACTAACTTAACATATATAAACACCTATGTACATGCCATATAATCGGACTTAAAACGATCAAAAGTCTACCAGTAGATGACTGGATAGTGTGAGCTTAGTTAGTTCATATGAAATTTACTTAACTTACCTTGACATTATAAAAATTTATACAATTGTAATAGATTGATATCTAACATGAAATCTTTAACAACATCTCACTTTCATATACATTCCAACAAATATATCAAATGGGTTAGTCTGATTACAAGTCATAAACTCATAATACAATCAGATAAACATTTAATAATCCATTATATGACATATAAACACACAACCCAAACCGACGTGTGATGCATCACTGTAAACCTCAAAATCTTTACCAGGCTTAGGTTGTATCAGAACAGGAGCCTAAGTCAAAATAGTCTTGAGTTTCTCGAAGCTCTCTTACTGTGTATCAGTCCAGACAAATGGAACTCCCTTATGCAAAAGCTTAGTTAACGGAGCTACGACCAAGGAGAATCCTTCTACAAAGCGTCAATAGTAAATCGCCAACCCTAGAAAGCTGTAGATCTTAGACACATTTCTCGGCTATTTCCAATCCAACACAGCCTCAATCTTACTAGGATCAACTCGAATCCCCTCAGCAGAAACTACATGTCCAAAAAAGGTTACTTCCTGGAGCCAGAACTCACACTTTCTGAACTTTGCATAAAGTTGTTTCTCACGAAGAGTCTGTAGTACCACTCCAAGATGCTCATCATGCTCGTCTTCAGTCTTAGAATACTCTAAGATATCATTGATGAACACCACACAAATTGATCTAGGTAGGGCTGAAACACTCGGTTCATTAGATCAATGAATGCCACTGGTGCATTAGTCAACCCAAAAGGCATAACTAGGAACTCGTAATGTCCATATCGAGTCCTAAATGCCGTCTTTTGCACATCAATCTCCTTAACCCTCAACTGATGATAACCTGAACGTAGATCAATCTTGGAAAACATAGAAGCCTCTCTGAACTAGTCGAATAAATCATCAATCCTTAGAAGTGGGTACTTATTCTTAATCGTTGGCTTGTCCAACTGTCAATAGTCGATACACATCCTCATCGTCCCATCTTTTTTTTTCACAAATAACACAGGTGTTCCCCATAGAGACACACTGGGTTGAATGAACCCACGATCTAACAGCTCTTGAATCTGAGCCTTAAGTTTCGTAAGCTCTTTCGGTGCCATTCGGTAGGGAGCGATAGACACCGGAGCTGTACCCGGAATAAGTTCAATCCTAAATTCCACTTCTCAACTCGGTGGCAAACCCAGTAGTTCCTCAAGAAACACATTCAAAAAATCCCTTACAGTTTTGATGTCCTTTATAGAAGAGTCTCCAAAATCAGAAATACTTATATAGGCCAAGAATGCCTCTTATTCCTTCCGAACCAACTTTTCTGCCACTACCGCAGAAATCACACTAGTCAGATAATCCTAATGCTCCCCAATCACAACTACCTCACAGTCCTCTTCGGTTCTTAAAACAATCAGTCCATTCCCAGAATTAGGTCGAACTCCCCAAACGGAAGCTTCATCAGAACAACTAGAAATACTGTCCCTTGGACCTCTAACAAAACATCCCTATACAGTTTACTAACTTAGATAGATTACCCTAAAGGACTCACAACAGACACCTCACTAGAAGTACTTTCCATTGAAATCCTCAAAGTTTCAGACACAGTGCTAGCTACATAGAAATGTGCAGATCCTATGTCTATTAATGCAAGATAAGGTACATCAAAAATTAAAAACGTACCCGTGATGACGTCTGGAGCATCTCTGTCCTCTAGGCGACGAGCAGTATAAACAAAAGCAGGCTGTCTTACCTCAATATGACCAGCACCTCTGCCTGGTGCTCTCTGTCTACGGCTCATGCCGTTACCACCCTTAGTCTGCCCACGACCCTTAGGTGGTTGCTAAACTACCCTCCGTGGTTGCACATTTCCAGAACCTGGAGCTTGCATTTTATCAGCCCTCAGCGGACACTCCTAAACACGGTGCTCAGTAGACTCACATCTTAAACATGGCCCAGTCGTCCTCCAACATTCGCTCGGATGGCATCTACCACACTGTCTATAAGGTAAGATCCTAATATGTGTAACAGGGGATCCAACTCTAACTAGCCCATCAGATCTGGCCTTTTTCTTAGGCCTCATCATAGAACTCGAGGGCTCCGTATCCCTCTTATTCTTGCCTCTCTCCCTATCCCAGTTTTGGCGCTCAGTGCGTTTAACTTCCTCGGTGATCTTTACCTTCTCAACTAATGCTGAAAAATCACGCTTCCTCTGCGGAGCTATCAGAACCCTCAAACTATTCTTAAGGCCATCCACGAAGCAGACACATCTTTCATATTTAGTCGCCACCATACCTCTCTCATATTCATACTCGGCCACTGATCGGTGACTTTGCGTGAGGTTCAGGAACTCACGTCTCCAAGCATTGATATAGTTGGCTCCTATATACTTACTCTGAAATGCTATCTTAAAATACTCCCATGTCAACCGTTCGGGCTGAGTGCCCTCCTTAACAGTCAACCACCACTGATAGGCCTCATCACGTAACAGAGAGACTACACCGTTCAGTTTCTGCTCAAGGGTACAGTCCAAATTATCCATTATCCTTTCTATAGCCTCCATCTAGTACTCAGCCACATTAGGGGTGATTCCAGTGGCACCCCTGAATAGTTCAGCTCTATTGGACAAGAGTCATTCCATAACTGACCCTCGGCCACCAGATCTAGTATTGGGCTCAATGACCCTTTCTAAAATCCTCAGCATAGCCTGGGACAATGCGTGTCCCCAACCACTCGATCTTGAGACCCAGTCTCAGTCATAGGTGAAACTGGCGTCTCACTAGTATCCAGATTAGGCATATTGCCAGATGACGAGGACCCAGCTCGAGCCCCCTACGCCCTCTACCACAGCCTCTTGTACTCGGTCTACGGATACCACGTGCACTCATCGTAGAATTCGAAATTTATCTACGTTAACAGTTTTATGGATCAGTTACAATTTCGATTTTTTTGAGCAAATATTTTATGCAAAACAGTATCATAAGTTCAGAGTTTTTTATCGTGAATCGCAGTCTCTTATCAGTTTTCCTACAGTCTCAAAGTACACTAACTAAAGGGTTTCCACAGTATACTACCTATAGTAGTTTCAGTATAATCTACAGAATCATAAAAGATTATCAGTGTACAGAATACTTTCAGGATCGACGCTAGAGACTCTGTATACCACATACTCAATCAAATTATTTAAAATCATTTGTACATCAACTCTTTTGAAATCAAACTTTTTTAAAACCCAAAATTCACAGCTGAGTTTTGTAACTTGGCTCTGATACCACTAAATGTAACACCCCCACCCGGCCTAGACGTTATGGCTGAATCTAGCGATGTCACATTGAATAGGATTTGAAAATGAGTTTGTCAAATTAGAACCATTCCAATTAATTAGCCTTTATATTAATTCAGAGTAAAATGCATGTAATTTGTTATATCTAAAAATGTATGTTTTTAGCGGAAGCTTTGAAAAACATTAATTTTAAGAAAACCGCTCGTATGGTAAAAACCTTTGTTTTTAGCAAAATTGAGTTGTTACCATGTCTAGCAGTAGTAAAAGCGTAACGTAATGAAAAATAAAAAAATTAAAAACCTAATAGTCCAAGTCCCAAAATTATATAATAATACCCATAGTAAAAAGAAAATATAAATAATAAAAGCAACGAGGCTTGAAATATGTGTGGCCACTGTCGAGTCCTCTGATGCACCGAGCCATCAAGTCTGGGGATTACCTGAACAGATTTAACAGAAAAAGGGTGAGTTTTCGCAAACTCAGTGTATAATCCCCACAAAAAATGTGCATATTGATACACATCGAATTACAGTCAAATACAGTCTAGGGCCTGAGCCCATTACAGATTCCGTTTGGGCCTTAGCCCATTCAGATACAGTCTTAGATATATTTTAGGTCCTTGGCCCACATCAGATATAGTATGCAAAAAAGATATCAGAATCCTAACCACCAGTCTCTACACACCAATTTCGTCCATCCCTACACATTATATAGGGTTTAAAACACCCACCCATACCTACACACCATGCTGTACCGTAATGCGGCACATAATCGAAATATTTGCAGCTGAGCTGCCAAATAATAGGCTTAAGAACCATTTAGACACTTCCTCCAAATATCATCAACCTAACCCGATGCAATGTAAAATACAATAATGACATGCTAAGATGCAATCACCAAAACAATCATTCAGTTTAGTATACATGCTCAGTACGGATATTAGGTATACAGTTTCACATATTTAGGGGTTTAACTAACACTTATCGACCCTACAGAAGGTTCACAATCAACTTGGGTAACTCGTGCAACCTTAGTAAATATTTCAGTTAAAATAGGCTCACATGCCCATGTGGCCTACCCGTGTGGGCCACATGTGCAAATTGGCCTTGGTCGTGTAGATCACACGGCCTGACCCAGAATCTCACACGCCCGTGTGGTTTACTAGTGTGGGCCCACACACTCGTGTGGCCACACGGCCCAATTTAGACTAGCTCGTGTCTTGCACACGGCTTATCCAGCCATCACACGGCCGTGTCATGTGTACACGGCCTGGCCTTGTTGATCACATGGCCGTGTCATAGCATACGACCTACCACATGGATGACCACATGCCCGTGTGGCGTTGACAGAATGCTTTTTCAGCTTTTCACTGAATCTCGTTTTCTGCATTTTGGGTACACACCTATATTGATTTCGACGCAGAAGCAATTCTAAGCAGTCCTAAAGTTATAGTTGACCAATATTCTACTTGGTTAATCATTTAAACAACCGAACTAACCAAAGCCTGAAACAGAAAATTCACCAATCGAGCTAAAACCCTTACCTTCAATTAAATATCAGAGGTTCCATGCCCTTAAAACGCCTATGAATGATGTCCAGCCCCTCGATAAACCCCTAAACACCAAACGAAACCCTTTCAAGACTTGTCCAAAACATATTTAAAGTTTAACCAAAACTGGACTTACCAAAAGTGTGTAATCTACGAGCACCATAGAATCAAAAGGAAATAATCAGAAGAAGAAAAAGGGTTAGGGAAAATTTAGTAGAAAATTCGGCAGTAAGAGGCTAAGAGTCGTCAAAGAAAAAGTAAAGAGAAATGAGGAGAAGAAAATGGTGTCAGAGAGGTTTTGTGAAAGGAAAGCCGAAATTTTGCAAATGAGAAATCAAAATAGATTTCTGATAACTTCACGATCCCTAATTTCACTCCCCAACAACTCCACTACATTCCCACTACTCAAATTTTTAATTCAATTCGAACTCCTCCACACTACCCACGCCTAGAGCAAAAATAATTTCCCCTGCTCACGCGGGGATTTGAACACAAGACCCCTAACACTCCAACACTCTACTTATCCACCAGACCACCAGACCAGCAGTCCTATTCTGATACTTACTTACCAACAATTACTTAAAAATCTACTGATTAGAGATAGAGCTTTATTCAAAAAAAGACAAAAATTTTCCCAAGACAAGATTTGAACTTGAGACCTCACACACACACCCAGAACACAGAACCACTGAAGCAAACAGATATTTGTGTTATATTTTAACAAAACAAAAAATATGAATTTTGGGGTGTTACACTCGGTGCTAAATGCAAACTCTGAAGCAACTGTAGAAGTCGGTATAGCTAACACATCTCTGGCCATTTTTGAAAGAATGGGATTCTAGGGCTGTTCACTTTCCACCACAATAAAATATCAAAATCTTTAACAAATTCCTCACTAGCCTCAGCTAGATATTTATCCAACTCAGATGTTTTATCCTCACCACCATTTTCCAATTCATGCTTTTTATACAAAGCTTGCATTCACCTTTTCATTTTTTGTTGTGGTTCATCGAGAGAAAAATGTGTTGGCACACTAAATTGGCTACAAGTATTATGAAGTGGAGGATTATACGCATAAAAAAATTCATACAAAGATTCTTTTAATTTTTGCATCATTTCACAAGCTTTTTCAGAACTAGACATTTCATTAAGTGCAATTGCAAGATACTTTAGTTTTTGTCTAGGATCTAAAACACAAGCAACAAACATAAGCAAATTCATCTTATCAATATCACCCCAATAGTTATCATACTTCTCTTTCATCTTGGTGGCCATAACATTAAAATCAACATGACTATTTAACTGAGCATCTCGTAAAAGAATATCAATTTCAGAAAGCTCGTCAAAAAAATTATTGGACATGACATATGAAGTGCTAGATATACGCAAAGTGACTTTATAAAAGTGTTCCAAGAAATCCCTAAAGTTTCTAACATTAGCCCAATCATCCACACTAGGCCAACCTTCTCCCCTTTCAAGTTTAGCCCTAAAGTTTGTATCTTGGTCCTCAAATCTCTCAAAAGCTCTCTCAAAGTTTTGAGCAATGCCTAACATTAAGTAGGTCGAGTTCCACCTAGTACAAACATCAAGAGACAACATCTTCTTGCACTCTATCTTTTCTACCATAATACACTCCTTAAACTTTTGTAATCTAGCTGGAGATTGTCTCACATATCTAACAACCTCCTAAAATGTTCAACATATTTATTTATTTCCTTTAAGCATTCAACAACAATCAAATTCACAATGTGTTCCATGCATCTCATATGAAGATATTTACCATTTTCAACTAAACCCTCTCGAGGGTTAAATTTCTTTCTCAAATAAACAATAGCAATATCATTTGAACTTGCATTATCAACAGTAACAGTAAACAACTTATCAATCCCCTAATTCAACAAGCATTTCTCAATCACCATTCCAATAGACCCACCCTTATGACAAAAAAATTAGACAAAAGTTTAAAATCTTTTTATTCAATTTCCAATCATTATCAATAAAATGAGCAGTGATCCACAAATAATTAACTCTTTGCAAAGAAGTCCATGTGTTAGTAGTTAAGCAAACTCTAGAACAAGAACTTCTCAAAAGTTCTTTTATCTTGACCCTTTCATCTAAATACAATTGATAAACATCCCTAGTCATAGTAGTTCGTGAAGGAATATGAAACCTAGGACATGCCACAAACATAAGTTTCTTAAAGCCTTCACTTGCAACAAACTTGAAAGGTAATTCATCAATAACAATCATTTGTGCTAATCTTTTCTCACATGCTTCTTGATCAAATTTTAACTCCCTTTCTAGGTAAAAGTAGTTGTCCTTGACTAATGTCAACAACATCACTAGGATTTTTCTTACATGAACCAATATGATATTTCAATGACCCTGTACTATTTTTTTCATATCATAACAAAATTCCTTTTAACAATAATTACATTTAACCTTACTTGTACCATCACTATTAATAATCTTAGTGAAGTGAGACCAAATTTCTGACATTTGAGGAGTGGCTTTTCTTTTCCCAGTAGTCCCCTTTGTTTGGCTTGAAGCTCCAACTCCTGAATTTTTAGAATCTATCGAAGTAGGAAGTGCAACATTACCCTCAATAGATGTTGGTTCGGTGGACATTCTACAAGAAAAAAATATATAATAAATTAAAATACATTTATAATATTAAACATATTTTGAGAGTAGGCTTATAAAGTTCAAAATTGAATTTTCTTTGTAAGAATATAATATTCCTTACAATTCTACTGAATTTTATTGGTGTAAGTGATTCTTTTGTACACAAGAAAATAACATAGTTGCATGCCTTTACATATTCATTAATTTTTATACTATCAATCTTCAATTTTTATCTTACCATTGTAATAGCACCACTGGTTGGTAAGAATTTCTAGAACTTAAAATATACATAGACGCACATATGTATATACCAAATAGTAATGGTTGCATTAGTTTGGTTTTTCAAATTAGATGAAATTTTGATTTATATTTGTGAAATCGAACAAGTTCAATATGTTCATATATACTAAAATCATTAATTTAATTAGCTTAATTATGTAATTAGAAACATACAGTCCAATAAACCTTGTATTAGTGTCTACAAGTTCCTTCATTGCCTATAAAAGAAAACGAAAGAAACTCTAAAATTCTCTGTAAAAATATTCAACGAGGAAGAAGAACAAATAGTAGATATAATAAAACAAACAGATACCAACAAATTCTTTTAATGGTATCACAAGAAATTATAAAGATTATTCTCTGGTACTACCAAATCTCTGAACCCTACTAAAAGTGACCTCTCAAGCTTTTGATATTATGAGGTACTGTAAAAATTTAAAAGTTGAATAAAAAAGCCAAAAGTTTCTTCATTTACATTACACATATATTGTAGTATGGACAAATACAAAGATGATAGTCATGAAAATCCAACAAAATTTTTGAAAAACATGGATACAAAATGCAATTCATGATAACCCCAGAAAAGTTCAAACAAAACATAACATTATGAAAGCTTTAAAATTCATGTTCCTCTTATGGCTTTCAACTGTAGTGGAATATTATTGCATTAATGTAACTAAGCAATAGACATTTTTGTGATATATTTGGATTGATTGAAATGTTTAATGTGGCACATTTTTATTGACACTTTATAATTGTTGATTTTTGAAACACTGTTCAAAAAAAGGTGAATGGGATAACATAATGATAGTTTAAGTACTAATCTAAGATAAAAAAAATTAGTTACCAAAGTGAGAGAACAGACATAGTTTAGGGTCAAAATGAGTATTAAACCTAAAAAGAAAATCTAAAACAGAGGAGAAGCATACAAACCAGTAGAGTAGCAACATCTAGCCAAACAAACATAACTACAGTCAAAAGCAGACCACACAAAACTAGGAAAACCAACAATAATAGATAATGAAACAGCCATAGAGATTGTTTAATTATTTATGATTTCCACCAGGGAACCTTTAACATTTAGCAGTCAAGCGATAATTCCACTACCCATTAATTTCAAACTTGACAGCTTGCAATTAGCATTTCTCAATCACTATGTATAACGAAAACATATATAGTACTTATTTTTCTAAAATGTATAATTTTTTTTACAAAATTTTTATAAGAAAAAAAATCAAACTTCACTGGGAATGTGGGCTTTGTGTGGTTTAAGTTTGCTTCAAATTTGGAACATAAGAACCATTGGACAAATGTGTTTACACTATAATTTGTCGACCAAAAAAGTTCAAAGCTTGCACAAAACCATTGGTCTATAATACTTTTATTTATATAAGCATTTGCAAGTGGAGAGGTGAATCCCTTAACCTTTTCGGTGCATTATTTATAATCATGCTTTATGAGCTTCTTACTGGTTTTTTTTATTGTACCATGAGCTTCTTACAAAGAAACTGAGTAAAAATGGTGACCTGGTAGAATAAGCAAGCAGTAAAATAGTGCCCAAGTTTTCAAGAGTAAAAGCCTACATCAACTCGCTGGTAATGGTGACCTGGTAGACGCTGGACGAAAGGTGGCTGGCCTAGCAAAGATTTTGGGAGATTTCAATTAGAGATTTTGAAGGTTAGGTTTTTTTTTTTTGTCGTCTGTTACTTTAGAGTTTTACTTTTAGTTATAGATTTTTATTTATTTATTAAATTATTTGTAATTTTTATGATTGGGTAGGGTTGGGATGGGTACTTGGGTTTATATAAAGTAAATTGGGTTTATGTTGGACTGGGTTTGGGTGAATAGTGGGCCTATTATATATTATAATTTTATTTATTAAATTTTTTGGTTAAACTGAAAAATTCTGTTGACCGACCGATTTTGAACCGAATTAACAGTTAACCGAAAACTCAAAAAATTATTAACTGACCCCCGACCGAATTAATTCAGTTAACCAACCGATTAACTTAATTCGATCGGTTAACTGAATTTTTTCAATTTTGCCCGAATTTTGCACACCCCTACCGGTAGAGGTCCTGACAGATGTTCGATAAACATAGAGGGCAAATGGTAACTTTTCATACCAATCTTTATAAGTCTCAGTCATTTTCCCATGATCTTTTTAATGTTTTTATTGGCTGCCTCCACCGCACTGTTCATTTTCGGGCGATATGGCGACAAGTTGTGGTGTTTGATTTTGAACTAATTGTAGACTTCTGATATCGTGATGTTGTTCAAATTTAATGCATTGTCAGATATGATCCTTTCTAGCATTCTATATCGAGATATGATCTCTTTCTTTAAGAATTTGCTGACCGTTGATTTTGTGACATTGGCATATGAAGCGACTTCTACCCTCTTGGTGAAGTAATCGATGACCACAAAGATGAATCGATGCTTGTTAGAAGCTTTTGGTGAGATCAGTCTAATAACATCCATGCCCCACATGGAGAAAGGCCATGGAGAAGTCATAGCATGAAGAGGTGAAGGAGGTACTTGAATTTTATCTCCATAAATTTGGAACTTATGGCATTTCTTAGCATAACTGATGCAATCCCCTTCCATGGTGGACCAATAATACCCGAATTTTATGATTTGTCTGGCCATTGTAAAACTATTAGCATGTGTTCTGCAAACACCCTCATGGACTTCTTCCAAGATTTTTTTAGCCTCAACAGTGTCCACACATCTTAGTAACACCTGATCCTTTCTTCTTTTATATAGGATCTCCCCATCTAAGACATAGTCACTGGCCAGTCTTCTCAATGTCTTTTATCATTCTTAGTTGCTTGGTTAGGGTATTCACGATTCTTCACATATCACAGTATATCGTGGTACCAAGGGTGATAATTATTTTCTTCTTCTTTGATGTTGTAACAATGAGCCGGAACCTCATAAATACTCATCTGAATAGGTTTTACATCCTATTGTTTGTTCACTTTGACCATGGAAGTTAAAGTAGCCAGGGCGTCAGCCATTTGATTTTCATCTCGCGGGAGGTAGTAAAAGATAATGTCATCAAAATCTTTAATTAATCCCAGGACCAGCCTTTGATAATTAGTTAACTTGGGTTCTCTAGTCTCCCATTCTCCTTTGAGTTGATAGATTACTAGTGCAAAATCCCCATATACCTCCAGTACTTTGATCTTGCGTTCTATGGTTGCACGGATACCCATGATGCATGCTTCGTATTCTGCCATATTATTTGTGCAATCGAAATCCAATTTGCTAGTAAAAGGATAATGATATTCGTTCGGGGATACCAGGGCTGCCTCAATTCTATTATCCACAACATTTGATGCTCCGTCAAAATTTAGTTTCCAAGGATGTCCTTCTTGAGCATCTTCTTCAGTGGTTACAACATACATCAGATATTCAATTGAGAAATCAAAGTTCAAAGGTTCATAATCTTCTAGAGCTCTATTGGCTAGAAAATCTACTATTGCACTCCCTTTTACTGTCTTCTAGTTTGCATAAACTATATCAAATTCGAAGAGTAGAATTTTCCATTGGGCACTATTTTTGAGATTAGCCAAGTTGTATGATACAACATGTACTGTCTCAATCTTCGGGTAGTCCAGATTAAGGCACAACACAACTTTTCAATTGGCAAATATCTTGTCTCACATTCAGTAAACTTCTTACTGAGCTAATATATCACTCTTTCTTTTTTACCTGACTCATTATGTTGGCCAAGCATGTATTTTATGGAATCTCAAAATACTGCCAAGTTCAGTATCAATGACTTATCTAGGCTAGGTGGCATCAGCACTCGGGTATTGGACAAGTAATGTTTGACCTTGTCAAAAGTTTTCTGGCACTCCTCATCTCAAACACCTAAATTGTGTTTCTTAAGGAGATGGAATATGAGGTCACATTTCTCAGTTAGTTATGCAATGAACCGAGCAATGTAATTTAGTCTTCCTAGGAAACCTCAAACTTCTTTTTGAGTGTGTGGCAGAGGCAACTCTTGTATAGCCTTGACTTTGTTTGGGTCGATCTCAATCCCCTTTTCACTGACAACGAATCCTAGTAATTTTTTGACCTAGCCCCGAAGGTACATTTTGCTAGATTAAGCTTTAGCTGGAATTTTTTCAACCTCAAGAACAATTTCCTCAGGACTTGTACATGCTCCTTTTCTATTCGGGATTTTGTCATCATATCATCGACATAAACCTCAATTTCCTTGTGTATCATATCATGAAACAAAGTTGCCATGGCCCTTTGATACGTCGCTCCCGTATTTTTCAATCCAAATAGCATCACCTTATAGCAAAATATTCCCCACATGGTTACAAATATGGTCTTTTCCATGTCTTCAGGATGCATCTCTATCTGATTGTATCCAGAGAAGCCATCCATGAAGGAGAACAGTGAGTAACCTGTCGTGTTGTTTACTAAGGTGTTAATGTGAGGCAATATGAAATTGTCTTTTGGGCTGGCCTTGTTTAAATCCTTATAGTCTACACATATTTGTACATTCTCATCTTTTTTAGGTATGGGGACAATATTGGCTACCCATTCTGAGTATTTAACTACTTGTAAGAAACCAATATCGAATTGCTTCTTGACCTCTTCTTTTATTTTTAGCAAGATGTCAGGCCTCATCCTTCGGAGATTCTGCTGAACTGGCTTGCACTCTTCCTTTATGGGCAGTCGGTGTACTACAATATCAGTACTTAGCCTAGGCATATCTTGATACAACTATGCGAAGACATCTTTGAATTCTTTGAGTAACTCAATGAGATATCGCTTTGTCTATGTGGTGATGCAAGCTCCAATCTTCATCTCTTTCTCTTCTCCTAAGCTTATAATTTCTACTGACTCTTTGTAAGGTAGGATTTGTTTATCGTCTTGTTCTACCATCCTTAACAAATCAGGAGATAGGTTACAATTTCGATCATCTTCAAAGTCCTGAGATTCCTCTAAATGCATATCTTGCTCAAAAGGAGACCCCGAGTCAGTAGTAGCATCACTCATATCATTGATATCTGAAGACCTGTTAGAGGAACGAAAAAGACCCAAAGAACAAAAGAATCTAAGAATAATTATTTGTGTGATATGAGTATGAATGAAATGGAAAGAATAAAAGAATATTTTCCCAAAATGAGAGAAAAAGATGCATTTTATTGAAATAAAGATGTTGGACGTATGCTTTTTCACAAAAGGATTCTTATTGCTCCAAGCTGAGAGTAATAAGTGTGTTTTGAACATTACTCTGAATTAGCTTTGAAAAGTTACAATAATCTCTTCCGCAGTCTAATTGTTCAAAACACTTCCAAGGTAACTGTCATAGTTTCGATCAATCAGGGTCTTTTTGTGAAATTCAATGCATATGATGAAATGTAATGTTGATGCATGAAATGAATGCAAAAAAAGATATTGATTCTGATTCAATTCTATTAAAACAACTTTGCTAGAAAACAAATCTCTTTGCATAAAACAAATATTTTACATATACGGCCTTGCCCTAATACTCTAAGCGAAGACATTGACCCTTTTCTTCACATCTGGATATGCCAAGATCAAATCCCGCAAACTTTTCTAAGAGATACATTTACTATCTCCTTTTTGTTTAATCCAGGCTGCGGCCCATTGCTTGCTCATTCCCGGTATACTCATTAGCCTTTTCAAGAAAGTCAGGATGTTGGCGGCTCTTAAAATAAACCTTGTCGGCATGGATCCTCGAGTAACAGAGTAGAGTTGTGTACTTTTCTACAGTGGGTACCAAGTTTACCTTTCCAAAAGTAAAGCAGCCATAGGTGGGATTCTAATACTGCACCAAATCTTGGAATAAGTGCTTATCCACTTTGACATCGAGTAGATAAGGCAAGTCATCATAGTTACAGTAGACTAACTGCTTGGTTTCATCATCCCATTGGTCTCATTCCTCTTCCAACTCTTGGAGATTATTCTGAGTCACACTGATGCTAGTGAAATCACATAATTCTGACATATATCTCTCTATCCGACTGTCGCCCTTTTCTTGTTTATCTTTTTAGACTATATCTAGACATCCGTATTGTCTTCCACTTTATCAAGAAATCTCTTTTCCATGACAAGCTCTCTATTTAGTAACTGAACGTGAATCTACCACTTCTTTATGATAAAAATGCAATGCAATCATAACTAAAACAAAACGAAACAAGTTAGTACATTTCATACAAAGCTATAATTTAAAGCAAGTAAGAAAAAAAAATAAATAAAGCATCTATTTGGGTGACCACTAAGGGTTTGGTGTGGTTTTACCTAGGGTAGGCTCTTAAGGCTCATTATATGCGGTTTGGTTCTAAAGTAGGGGCACCTGAACTGGTAGATTCCTCAATCCTCACCCATTATAGGCTCATACAAATCGAGTTCAGATCAAGAGAATACATTTCCCTATGGCTATATAGATATGAAGATCTCACGGAAACATAGGTACGGATGTATCTCGAAAGCGATTCACTTTCCTATACGAAGGTGAAACCTAACGAAGGAATAGTTTCTTGCTCGCACTTAAGAAGGGCAAAATTGAGAAGGGAAAAATCAAGCTATTGTGCAATGCAATATGCGGAAATATACCAAGACTTGAACCAAGAAAGCAAACATATCGTTATTTAGCAAAATGATGAGGACCATAAAAATGAAGGATGAAATGCAACTAGGGGATCGTAAATTTAAACCATATTATCAATTTTTGACAAAAAGACAAAAGTAATCAACTCGTGGCTCGACTCTCTTATTTTAGGTCCCAAGTGGAGTCGCAAAGCTGTCGAAACCATTTTTGAAATCGAATTTTATTTTTAAAAAACAAAAAATGGGAGTCACCACCAATCTTTTTTATTAGGTGTGATCGGATCACCTTGTAATTTAATCATTTTAATAAAAATTTAAACTTACTTAAAATGATGATTTTGGTCTACAAAATTCAGGAAATAGGTTCAGGAGTCGGTTATGTATGAGGAAGGATTAGCACCCTCGTAACACCCAAAATTGGTACCTAATTGATTAATTAATGTTTTAGTGTAAAAAATTGGAAACTCAAAAAAAGTTTAAAATACGATCCTTTTTTGTATTAATGTTATATTTTCTTAAAAATCACTTGAATAAATCAGAACGTATATTAAAGGCCTTCTTATCTCGAGTTAACAAAAGGGCACATCCGTAAGTTAGGATACGACACCTTGAAATCTCGAAAATAAGCTTGCTTTTTTATTATTTAATTAAATCTCATGTATTTTAATTTTAAAAGGATATTCGGTCATTTAGGTTCAACGAGAAAATTGAAAGCCCGTAAGTTAGGGTACAACTTCTCGAATCTCCAAATACGAAACATTGCCTATTTTTAAATTTTCCTTTTTTGAAAAATAACAACTGTAATATTTAAAATGATGGGTATTTATCTTATTTGATGTATAGTATAAAAACAACTAATTATATCTAAACATAATGCATGATGTAGTGATGATGAATCAATATAAAATGACTATATAGATAGAATATTGGATGATAAAATATAAATAAATAAGGGTATACTTTAATAATAATATCATAATCTAAATAAATAGATAAAGTAACGTAAAACAAAATAAACGAAAATACATGATTGAAAAGATACGACTTAAAAATACCAAAAATAATAAAAAGAATATCAAAATAACACATAAAGGAAATAAAATAAAATAAAATAAAATAAGATGACAATATGATAATATGTACAAATATAAACAGCATGAGTTTTAGAAATAAAATAAAAAAAGCAAGGTAATAATAATAGATAGATAAATAAACAAATAATAAAAAGATCTAAAAAAATCCATGAATAGGCTGAAATTAAATAAATGACTTAATTGAAATTAAAATGAAGTTAAAGGGATAAACTGTAAATAATAAAATAATTAAAACAGAATCAAGGATTAAAATGAAACGCGCGAAAAGGAATGTGGATTAACTAGGAAAATATCCCAAACCCTACTGAACGCGCGATTTCCTTTGGCAAGTCGAGGGACCAAATTAAAAATGAAATAACATTGAATAGCCAAATTAAAAAAAAGAAATTAGGGTCAAAATAAAATGCACGCAAAGTGACGAGGACTAAATGAGAAATTATTCCCAATCCTACAAATGTACCGTTTCATGATGGACTGAAATGAAACAAAGCCAAAATCGCAGGGTAAAATTAAAAAGAAAAAAAAGAAACAAGATTAAATTGAAATAGGGCAGAAAAGCAGAAGGGGCTGATTGCGTAAATAATCCATACACTGAGAAAACACACAGATCCTAGCTGCTTTCTAGTCAGGTCATAGAGTCGGCCCCTAAAACGACGCTGTTTTGGGTGTTTGGGGGGCTGAGTGAAACGATTAAGCCAAAAATTCTTCAAAAATTTCATTTCTTCCCTTTTAAAAAAAAAAACTAAAACCCTTCCCCATTTTTCTCTAAAACCAAGCCCGTCTGGTTGTCGGGCCACCGCGGTGGCTGCCAGTCGTTGACGATGACGCCGTCTTCCACGGTGCCCGGAAAGTATAAAATGACCATTTTTTTGGCCTTTCGACTTTCCTAGCCTGAAAAGTGTCATCTTTCATCGGAGATGACGATCCTCG
This sequence comes from Gossypium stocksii, assembly GCA_020496765.1. NCBI lineage: Eukaryota > Viridiplantae > Streptophyta > Magnoliopsida > Malvales > Malvaceae > Gossypium > Gossypium stocksii. Next base: position 70,986,398 of record CM035622.1, read on the forward strand.
GCCACCCACAGCGGTGGAGTGCGAAAAGTCAGTAAGATTTCGACTTTTTATTCTATTTTATGCTTATTTCTTTTAAAAAATAAAAAAATAAAAAGTGAAAAGATAAAGCAAATAAAAAGAGCACCTTTAATAAATTTTTTGTTCTTTTATTGACTCTCTCTGTGTAAAAATTACAAGCTATTTTCGTGGCTTTTATAGCCAAATAGTACATTTGATTTTATATTTGCTACTGTTTATGCTTTTGTTTCTGCTAGTGTTTCTCTACTCTGTTCCTGTGTTCTTTTTGATCCTTTTTTGCGGGTTCGGCACTCGGTCAATGGAGGAGAGAAGCGGACCTCTTGCTACTTTGGTGAAATGGCGACAGAAAGGATGTCAGGCCTCGGGACGAGGCGCGTTGACGTGGCACAAGAGCAGCGGTGCTAGAAATAGGGTTTCTGAAAATTTTTAAGTGTTTTGGGCCTGTCGGGCCTTGTAATTTTGGGCTTCTTTTGTTTTTGGGTTTGTAAAAATTTGGATTGTTAATTATTTCTATTTTTATTTTGTTTGGTTCTTTGTTTAGGGCCCGGGCAAAAATGACCTATTACACGTGTGTTATTCAATTATTTTTTAATTAGTAATATGTTGAAAAAAAATTGGCATATTATAAACAAATAAACTCAAATGGAAAAAGTGTGTTTATATTTGATATAAAAATAATGATTAGAAATGTTATAACTTCATTTACAATTTGTTATTTAAATTTACAGCTTAGTTGTTTAAGTTACATATGTCACCTATAAATGATCGACACTTCATCTTCTAATTTTATTATAATTGTGAATAAAATGATAAAATTATATAAATTATAACATTGTTGCAATTAAAAATGGAAAATTTAACATATTCACAAATACACGAGTATTAAAAGGAAAGAATAACGCATTTGGTAAGAATTTTGAATAGAAACCAATGTAAGATTTGTTTATTATTTTAACATAAATCACTTTGCGTTTCTATACTAACAAAAAAGAAAGAAAGAAAGAAAGAAGGTGTTCCACTTATTAATTTAGTTTGGTAAATGTATTTGGTCCTAAATTTCTTAAAAATAGAAAAGAAAAACCTATTTTATAAATCAATAATTTATAAATATTGATATAAAGATAAAGAGCTTCCGGAATCTCATGGCTTAGAAGAGGTTCTAGAAGAAAATAAATATGAAGGTAAATAGCAAGAATCATATCCAAGTGAAGAAAGAGAAAGCTCACCTTCCAAGGACAAGACTCCATGGACGATTGACGTACAGCTACCTATATCTGAGGAGCTTCATCCAAGATAAACGAAAGTTAAGGAGCCTGCACAAGAATTACGAAGATCAACAAGGCCAAGGCAGTCTAACCCAAGGTATGGCAACACTGCCCTTGTAGATGAGTCTATACCTATTGAGCCATCTGCTTATGAAGAAGTAGCACAAAGCCTTGAGTGGTAGAAAACTATGGAAGAAAAGATTAAGGCACTAAAGGAAAATCAAAGGTGGGACTTAGTGCCAAAGTCAAAAGATGTAAAGCCAATATCCTGCAAATGGGTCTATAAGGTGAATAGCTAACCAAAAGGTTCAATTGAAAGGTATAAGGCTCGAATTATTGCTCGGGGTTTCTCTCAACAATATGGGTTGGATTATGAAGAAACATTTAGCCTGATGGCAAAGATCACAACTGTTCAAGTCTTACTAGCATTTTCTGCTAGAAAGTCTTGGAAGATGTGGCAAATGGATGTCAAGAATGCTTTCTTACATGGAGAACTTAACAAGGACATCTATATGGAGCAACCAAGAGGCTTCAAGAACAAGATCCATCCTGAGTATGTCTATAAACTGAAGAAGGAACTCTACGACATGAAGTAGGCTCCAAGAGTATGGTACGGGAAGATTAGTGAGTTCTTTATACAAAGTGGTTTTATTGTTGCTCCTTTAGATTCTAGTCTATTTGTGAAAGGAAATCAAGGAAAACTAGCCATGGTACTAGTATATGTGGATGACTTAATCATCACGAGAGATTATTGCGAGGAAATCTAGTGAGCAAGGGAAAATCTTTCTATCAGATTTCATACGAAGGAACTTGGAGAACTCAAACACTTCTTTGGACTTGAACTAGAGCGTACGAAGGAAGGATTATTTTTGGGCCAATAGAAAATGCAAAGGATATTCTACAGAGGTATGGGATGCTTGACTACAAGTCTATCTTTACTCCTATGGATCCCAATATAAAACTATAAGTAGATGAAGGAAAACATTTAAAATGTGTAACCATGTATCAATAGCTAGTCGGAAGTCTTATCTATCTCACTCTAAGTTAACCAGACATAACTTATGCAGTTGGAGTGGTTAATCGATACATGAGCAATCTTAAGAAACCTCATCTCGATGCAGTACAATGCATCTTGAGGTATGTTAAAAGCACCATTAGTTTTGGTATTTTATACAAGAAAACAAAAGAAGTGGCTAGATATTATGATGCCGACTATGTTGGAGACTATGATACGCGACAATCGACAAATGGGTACATCTTTTGCCTTGGATCAGGAGCAATATCATGGTGTAACAAGAGACAACTAACGATGTCATTGTCAAGCATCGAAGTGGAATATCGATCGATGGCATCAATAACATAAGAGAGTACTTGGTTGAAACAACTGATGGAAGATCTTCATCAACCAACAGACTATAAAGTAAGTCTTCTCTTTGATAATTCATCAACCATAAATCTAGCAGAAAATCCAATCTTTCTTGCAAGGAAAAAATATATAGAAGTGCACTATCACTATATTAGCGAGAAGGTCTTTGAAGGAGAGATCAAGATGGTGCCAACAAAGACAGATGATCAAGTTGCAGACAGATTCACAAAAAGTCTTAGTAGACAAAAGTTTGAGAAGTTCAGAGAAGCACTTAGTTTGATCTTCAAATAATCTATGGAAAAAGTTTCCATTGAGGGGGAGTGTTGAAAGCCAATGCAACTTCGAGATAAAATCCAAACTTATCCTTTAAGAAATAGGATATTATCTAGAAGATTTGATATTCTAGATGAACATACTAGCTATTAGATATTTGTAAAATCAATGGCAATGATGTTGATATGTGTTAAAATCCAACACCCACTAAACTCTATAAATAGGGGTAGAGGCTTTCATTCTTTCTTTGATATAAGAGAGAGCCACAAGCAAGAGAGTGTGAGAGGTAGAGGTAGAGAAGAGAAGAGTAGTAAGGTAAGTGTATGTCATATTGTAATTGTATTGTGTATTAATAAAGTGTTTTCTTCTCTTGTAATTGTAAGTCTCGGTTAAGCCATAGGTTTCTAAGTACTTAGTGCACTTGGGATAGCTTTAATACATGGTCGGCCCTAACGTCAGAATTATATATAGTCGGCTCTGCCACCTGAGTATTATAGTGCACTAAGAATTTAGAAAATAAAAGGTTAACTGACTTCAGAGAGTTGGTGTAACATTAGCTGTAGGTCCTAGGTCCTCTGTAGTAAATGTGTTGGGTTTGTCAAGTTACAACACACACAATCGTCTTGTGCATTGCGTAGGTAAAAAAAAGCTAGTTTGTATATATATCCCATGCAATGCTTGATTGAACCAAGTTGAATTATCAACCTTACTATTGTCTGTATTATTGATATTATTGTTTTGGTCATTCATTTCAGTTGCTGCTTGATTAAACCAAGTTGAATTATCTATGGATTCACTATTTTTTTCCTTTAATGAAGAGATAGGCTCTAAATTAAAACTTAAGAACATAAAAAATTAATTATGAATAAAAAAATATTTTATAATAGTGACAAAGAATATTAATGGATGTTGATTCTTTAATTTTAATTTTAGAAAAAAATAAAATAAAGCATGCAATGAAATTTGCACACTTTTTATGTGATGATATATATATATATATAATAATAATAATAAAATAACAAAATTAGTATAATAAAATAAGATTAAGACTAAAAAAAAGTAGTGATCTAAGCTGAACTTGAGTTTTCCACAATATTTTGTGATGTACGGGATGATTGTGTGTATTTAATATACTGTGTTATATTTATTTGTTAAAATTTTTATACAAAATTTTTATTGTTTGATAATTAGAATAATGTTGAATGAAAAAAATACCCTCAAAAATATGTAGCCCAAAAAGTACAAATGTTGTCGGTGTCCAAATTTTCTGTTTTTTAAGTTTCTTTTTTAAATTACATGAAAGATTGTATTGTAAGCAATATAAATTAAGACAAAAATATAATATTTTTATATATTTTATTAATTATAAATATAAATATCATTATAAATGTTAATAAATTTTATGCTAATTTTAATTATAAGTTTATAAATAAATATTAAAATATTTTATTAGATTGCATTGGTTGAATAAGGAGACAAATACATTAATTGGGAAAAGCATAGGAGCAAATGTGATAACTTTAATAACTTAAAAATAAATTTTAATAGTGTTAAAAAAATGGATTTTCTATGAAAATTCTCTTTGTGGAAATCCTCGATTTGGAGATGTCTCTATGGAAGATTTGATCCCTAAAAAAAATCGTTTTATGGAAGAAGGTGAACTTGAGAGTGGAGAAGCGTGTCACCAGATTTGCCCATTGAACCAAAGGCTTTATGGAAGGACAAGCTAGTTGGTACTTCAAGCATGGTGAATAGTGGCTTAGAGGAGAAATAAGATTTTGAGTTGATGGATGGTGATATTCAGAGATCTGTTGTTAATGGTACTCCATCTATAGAATTATCCAAAAGGATTAATGAAACCCTTGTCAAGGATATGGAAAATACCATTATCCTCAGACTTTTGGGACAAAACATTGGATTTTCTACTCTCTAAAATAAAATTTACAATTTATGGAAGCCGTCCTCACCTTTCCATCTGATGGATATTGAGAATGGTTATTTTTTGGCCAAATTTCAGAACAAACACGATTGTGAAAAGGTGCTCTCGAAAGGTCCGTGGATTACTTTAGGCCAATATTTGATGATACAACCTTGGTCTGTATCCTTCAATCTTGCACAAACTTTCCTGAGTACTGTGATGTCATGGAACAGACTTCTGGGATTGCCAGGTTATTTTTATAAGAGAAAAATTTTGATTGAAATAAGAGAAATAATTGGTAAGGTAGCTAAATTGGACATGAACATGGATAACATAGTCAGAGCGCGATTTGTCCGCATGGCAGTGTATGTTAATTTAGATGAACACTTGGTATCCTAAGTCCTTGTCTACAGGAAAAATCAAAGAGTCAAATATGAATTTCTTCCTACAGTTTGTTTTCACTGTGGAAGGTATGGCCACGTCAAGGAAGTGTGTCCTTTTAAGAATACTCAATATAATCCTGAAATGAGTGTTCTATCGTTGGATATTTTGCCGGAGGCGATGAGTATGGCAATAGACAGAAAGGGAGATAACAGTGACACCTACGGGCCATAGATGCTGGTGGAGAAAAGATCTCGCCATAAACCTAGTGATTCACCCTAATTAGGAATCGAATCTCTTGCTAAAAAAAAGGAGGGCTCGTGATTTAGGGCATTATCAGAGGTGGAACGTAATGTTGAATTTGTTCCAGCTAAAAAAGAGAATGTCCAGGATACTCGACATAAAAAAAGGGGGAAGGAGATTTTAATTGATGGAAATATTGACGCGGTGAATGGCAATAGAAATATGGGCGTTATTAATAATCGGACCGCTTACAGAGGCTTAGTGATTGTGCTTGAATTTATTTCCTCAGTAGGCCCTAAAGTCAACAGACACCCTTCAAGTGGTCTAGGAGCTGGGCCCGTGCTGCCCAAAAATAGGCCCTTGAATGTTTCCCACCAGACAGCTGGTACTGTCAAGGGCCCAGAGGAAGCTGATTTAGGCAAAGATTTTGCTGCATTTATTGGGCTTAGGTCGATCAGAGGGTCGGGTTTGAATGCTGCTCTGTCCTTACCAGGTCGGGTCATGGTGGCTTCTAAAATTTCATCTTCAAACTTAAGGATCTCAAGGCCTTCTAGATAGATAGGAAAAGGGGGCTTTGTTGGGTAATCATCGTGTCCTTCCACCTTGCATAATGGTGACAAACTGGAAACTACCTTATTCTCGAAATCTTAGCTGCTAGAACCTGTAAATGTCACGTTTTCTAATTCGACAGTTAGACTCGACCCGAGCAGGTATTCGACAGTCTTGTTTAAGGAGAGCCAAGAGTCATTGGGTGTTGCTCAGTCAACAGGGGTCATCGAGGATACTTCGATAAAAGGGAAAATCAAGATGGGAACAAAAGTTTTGGGGGGATAGATTGCGGGGTTCTCGAATCTCTAAAAATTTAAGCAATATTTTTCAAGGGAAAGGAAGCAGGTTTAAGGCTGTGGGCAACTCTTAGGTTCGATTGCGAGACTCAATGACCCAATTGGCTGAGGCCATTTCTACACAGGCCAATATTGTGTTGGGCTTTGGTAATCCTTCTTTGAGAGAGAAGCAACAAGCTAATCATGACAATCCCACACAGTAAAATCTTGGTTTTTCATTTTATGCATTTTGTTTTTCTTTTTATATTAATGTTTTTCATGGATTTAAATTTAACCATTTTTTCATGGAAGTGTCAAGGCTGAGCAAGTAGTAAGTTTATTTGGGTTTTTTTGTGAATATAATCTTGAGTATGGACCGGACATCGTGTGCCTTTTGGAACCGACTGTTAGTGGTAAAAGCACAAATTTTATCATTGAAAATATGGGTGTTTGTTATTCTCACAGTGTTGAAGCTATTAGTTTTTCAGGTGAAATTTGGATGGGTTGAAAGGATTCAATCCATATTAGAATTATCCATAATCACCTACAATTTATCCTACTTTGTGTTTCTAGTAACGATCTTCCTAATCCTATTTTTATTTCCTTTGTTTATGGTAGCCCGGATAAGAGGAAATGATAGTTCGGATAGGAGGAAATTGAAGGTACTTTAGTAAGATTTGAAAATTTTTTTACCTCATGATCCTTTTCCTTACTTAATTATGGGAGATTTTAATGTTATATTGTCTCCTAATGCTAAAAAAAGTAATTATTCCACAAGGAAGAGATGTAACTTTTTTGGAAATTTTGTAGGTTCTTATAATTTGTAGGATTTGGGATACATTGGGCCATCCTTTACTTGGCAAAAATCTGGAATGCTTGAGAGATTAGATTGGGCTTTAGCTAATAACTCATGGATTTCAACCTTTCCTCACTGCCTAGTGTCTCATCTGTCACCTATTAAGCCTAACCATAGGCCAATCCTCTTAAGGACCACTTTGACTTTCTATTCGTCTACAGTAAGGCCCTTCAAGTGTCTTTCCGGGTGGACAAAACATGAAAATTCACCCTCTTTCATTAAAGATAAGTGGAAATTCTCAGATAACATGGCTCACTCCCTTTCTGGTTTTACTTCTCATGTTAAGGAGTGGAATAAGTCCATTTATGGTATTATAGGTACTCGCAAAAAGAATCTTATGAATTCACTTTTCAATATCCAAAGTTCCTTGGATCGGTCAGCTTCTAGTCGGCTATTTCAGTTATAATCAGATGTTCGAGATGAATTGGAAAATTTGCTAGATTATGAAGAGCTACTTTGGAGGAAAAAATCTAGGTGAGATTAGCTTCAGTTTAGGGACCGTAATACCAATTTTTTTTATAGTCGTATAGTTCAACGGTGGAAATTTAATTGTATTACTACTCTGCACATCAATAATGGTGAGTGGTGCCCCGATCAGGGTATCATTCAAATCGAGGCAATTGGTTTTTTTGAGAAACTTTATGGTGAAAGGCCTGAGCCCATTAGGGGGTTACTATCCAATTTATTTCCTCTTTTTAAAGAACAGGACATTGTGTTTTTTTGAAAATGCAGTGTTTGATGAAGAAATTAAGAAAGCTTTATTTGACACGGCCCCTTTAAAAGCACCAGGAAGCAATGGGTTTCATGCGCACTTCTTCCAGATTAGTGGAATATCGTGGGTAATGTTGTTTATGATTGGGTTCAAGGTGTGTTTGCTGGTAATGCCATTGATCCATATTTGAACAACATGCTGATTGTTCTTATTCCAAAGAAAGATAATCTAGTAAAGTTTAAACAGTTTCGCCCTATTAGGTTTTGTTCTGTAATGTATAAATTGGTAATGAAAGTTATTGCTAATAGATTTAAAATTGTGTTTCCTAACCTGATCTTGTAAGAACAAGTTGGCATCATTGCTTGACTAATATCTCCGATAATGTTATCATAGCTCAGGAAGTCATTCACTGCATATGAAATAAACGAAAGGGAAAAAATTGGATGCTATCAAATTGGACTTAGAAAAGGCTAATGACAAAGTAACCTAGGACTTTATTGGTGTTTCGTTACAAGCTGCTTGGATCCTAGATTTCCTTATCTCAATTATTATAAAGGCTATTTCCTCGTCGACTATGTAGATTCCCTGTAATAGTGTGCCCACCCATAAATTCAAGCCATCTAGAGGGATTAGATATGGATGTCCTTTATCATCATTTCTTTTTGTATTATGTATGGAGTGGTTAGGATAAATTATTCATGCAAAAATTGGAGAAGGTAAATGGTGTCAAATTCATCTTTCACAAACGGGTTCTGCATTATCATATATTTTCTTTGCTGATGACTTGGTTTTATTTTGCAAGGTGGGTCTGGATCAGGCTCAGCTTTTAGCAGGTATTTTGATCCATTTCTGTGATTTTTCTGGTCACAAAATTAGCATGAGGAAAAGCAACATTTACTTTTCCAGAGGAACTAAATATGGTATTTGTACTCAAATTTGTCAACTTTTCAGGTTTCAGATTGTCCAAAACCTTGGAACTTACTTAGAAGTTCTACTTCTTCATGAGTGAGTCATAAGGAGCACCTTGAGTTATGTTGTGAAAAATGTAAGGCGTAAGCTACAAAATTGGGAAGCAAGGAAACTTTCCATTGTTGGGAGAATTACCTTGGCCCAATATTCTTCTTGCCATTCTGAACTATTTTATGCAGTCTATGTTGGTTCTGAAGGGAGTTTGTGATAAGATAGAGTGGACTGCGAGATAGTTTATATGGGGCTATGCTAATGGTCACTCGAAACATGCATTGGTTGGATTGGATTCCATTTTTCAGCCAAGGTCTCGAGAGGGTCTTGGATTACAACATTTACATGACCAGAATAATTGTTTCCTGTTTAAGATTAGGTGGATGATGCTTTATGGGTTCGAGTTCTCCGCTTTAAAGGAACAACTACCAAGCTTCACTGCTAGAAGTCAATGTTCACATTTATGGCGCTTTCTCTCTCTCTCTCTAAGATTTGGTCACTTCCATGTGAAAACTTAGCTTGGTTAATAGGTAATGGCATAAGCATTCGATGCTGGAAGGATTCGTGGGTCCTAAGAATTGGGCCTTTACTTTCTTTCATTCCTGCTCATGTTAATTTGGACCAGGATTGTACCCTTAAGGATATGGTCTTGGGTGGTGGTGCTTGGAACTTTTATCTCTTTCATGTTTGGCTACTTGAAGAGTTGATCCAACGTATAATAACAATTCCTCCCTAACATCCTAATTCAGGAGTGGATAAAGTGATTTGGGCATCGTTAGCTTCAGGTTACTTTTCAGTTTGAAGCGCATTCTGGTATTTAAAACAAGACTCTTGGAATCCTAAGAACCCCTTTTGGAAAAACATATAGAAGTATCAAGGTCCTCAAAGAGTACTTTTTTTCTTTGGTTAGTTTATAAACAGAGATTGCTTACTAACTCGAAGCGCATCAGGAGAGGTTTGGGCGAGAGTAGTTTTTGTGGCATTTTTGATAATGAGGCTGAAGATATCTTCCATGTTCTTTAGGATTGTGTGGCTGCAAAGGATGTGTGGAAGCATGTCGTTCCAAGTGATCAACAAAACAAGTTCTTCTCTGACAATTTCCAAATTTGGTTTTCTTCTAACCTTTGTTGTCATGTGCGTTTGTAGGAGTCTGGAGCTCTTTGGGCGAGTCTCTTTGGTCTAATTTTCTGGAGAATTTAAAAGAACAATAATCTCTTCATCTTCTAAAACATCACTTGGATAGCCCTTGAAATCATTCAAGTTTCTTTGAGTTGGGCATGTCAATTTGAGGCAAGTCAAAATGCTTTTAAGCCTCTTTCCCCAAACCCATACCACAAAAGGCATACTAAAGAAATGTGGGTTCATCTTTTCTCTAACGGTGCTATAGAGAGAGATTCTGGGAAAGTGGCTGCTGGAGGTGTGATACAAGACATGGACGGTTTGGATTTTGGGATGCAGTCACTATCTGGGTAATTGTACTCCTTTTGAGGTAGAACTCTGGGGTATTCTTGATAGGATCCTTGTTATGCTAAAGAATGGATACAAACGGGCCACAACTCAAAAGGATAACTTAGAAGTGATTAAGCCTTGAACAAAAAAGCTATGGAGGATTCAGGTATCACAGTTCTTAGAAGGGTACAAAGGATTTTGCATTCTAAAGATCAGTGGCGAATTTGACATGTGCCTAGAGAGAAAAACTTAGTTACAGACCGGTTGGCTAAATTATGTCTAACATGGAAGTCAAGCCTACAAACTTTCAATAAGCCTCCTAATAAAGCGTTGGGGGTTCTCCAACAGTACATAGCCTGTGATATTGTTGATCTTTTGATTTGATGTAATTGTATGCTATTTTTCACCAAAAAAATAAACTAAATTAAATTTCAGAAAAAAATAAAACCCATTTTTTAAAGACGAAGGAACATTCACAGGTACTTGCTTTAAAAAATCATAGGGACTAAATTATTAATTTATAAAGTAGAATTTATTTTTAAAGAAATGTAGGATCAATTGGACTTAATCAAGCAAATTTAATAAGTGGAATGCAAAGAGATTTTTTTTGGTAAAAAATAAGCAGAATAACAACTTTAAAACTTCCTAAGAGTTTCTAAAAACATTGTCTTGCTCAATAAGCTTAACCACAAATTCTGGGGGGGCTTCAAAAATCTGAAGAGGGGACTTCCAAGAGAGACTGAACTTAGCCAGTTGATCAGCAATTAAATTACACTCCCTGTTAAGATAATTGATTTCCTATTAACCTTCAGAACGTAGAAGTCTTTTAGCTCTTCTAAGTAGAGTAGCACCTGAATCCACTGTATCTTCCATAGATAGATCATTGACCACTTCAATATTATCAGAGTGAATCTGGACTTTTTTGTAACCCTTACTTAAAGTAATAAGAATTCCATCAATGATGCCTCAAAGTTCTGCCTCCAGGGGTGAACATCTGCCCAGAAAGCGAGTAAACCCCAGAATCTAATTGCCACTCCGATCTCTAAACACGCCTCCCACTGTGGCATTGCCAGAGTCTCTAGCGACTGCTCCATTAGTAAATAAATAAACCCAATTATCAGCCGAATAATGTCAGAAACCAAAATTGATTGCAATAAATTTGTCTTCAACTCAAACCAATTCAAAATTTTAAGCCCAACTGAGAGAGGATCTAATGATCTCATAAGCCGTCCAATTGATGTTTTGGAAGAGGAAAAGATTATTGTTCTTCCAAATTCTCCAAGCAATAATCCCAAAAAGACACGACCATATAATACCATTATCTTGCATCTTATCAAAACAACAAATGTTATTGGAAAACCAAATTTGAAAAGGGTTAGAAAAAAACCTGCAACGCTTCTCTATGGGAACAATGAGCAACCACGCTTCTTTAGCCATCGAACAATCACGGAGAACATGCAAAATGTCCTCGGTATCATATCGACACAGAGGACACGCTCTGCTTTGACCAATTCCTCTCCTAAACCATTCAGCATTAGTAAGAATCTTCTATTTGGCTACAAGCCATAAGAAGAGACGAACTCTTTGAGGGCCTTGGTATTTCCAGATGGACTTCCAAATATCATTAGAGTGACACCAAGAATTTTCGTTTCAGGCCCAATATGCACTACAAACAGAGGACCCTAAACCTTCCCCTATTAGGATGAGGAGGAGGAATACTTGCAATACGCTTAATCATGTCGTCAGGAAGCCATAAACGAAGTAAATCGAAATTCCAAGTACCATCAGGAAGCACCCATTCCCTCAAAGAACACTCCAAACCAAGACTAGAATGGTCCGAAACATAGTGCAAAAGGGGGCTAACATTAGGAATCCATACATCTTTCCAACCACGGATAGAAGAACCATCACCAATAGACCATAAGAGATTTTTACAAAGGAGCGGCCAAACCTTGGAAAGGGAATGCCAAAGATGGGAACAATTACTTCTGTGAATGGAATCAGGAAGCTGATTCTTCCAACCATATTTCGAACGGAGAACCCGAAGCCATAGAGTATCTTTCTAAGAGACTAGGTTAAAACAATTTTCATAAAGAATGAATAATTTTGGTCATGAAGATGGCGAAACCCAAGCCCCCACGAGATCTAGGTTGGCATAAAAACTTCCAACTAACCAAAGCAGTTCTAGGATTTCCCATAGAGCCTCCCCAAATGAATTGTCTAGCAATTTTCTCTATCTCATCACACACCCCTTTCGGAACAAGCAAGGATTGCATGAAGTAATTGGGAATAGTGAGAAGAACTGATTTAGCAAGTGTGACACGCCCCGCAAAGGAGAGCTTCCTGGTCTCCCAATTTTGAAGTTTACACCTCACTTTATCAACAACAAAATTCAATGTACTTTTAGTAACACGATCATGAAGAAGAGGCACTCCCAAATACCTTCCCAAGTTAGAGACCTTCTGTAAACCAAAGAAATGGCTAATCTGATCACATAAATTATCTTCGACACCTTTAGAAAATACATGTTGCTCTTTTGATCACTGACCTTATGCCCAGAAAAGCCATAAAACCTTTTAATAATATCCTTTAGTAAAAAAAGCTTGATTCATTTTCGCTTTGGCGAAAATAACCAAGTCATCAGCAAAAAAAAAGTGAGATAAAAGAGGACCTGATCTAGAGAGCCGGATCGAATGCCACTTACCAGAAGAAATCTCAGAGCGAATGATGTGACCTAACCATTCCATGCAAACAACGAAGAGATACGGTGATAAGGGACAACCCTGCCTGATCCCCCGTAAAGGCTTAAAGGACTGGGACAGAGCTCCGTTCCATAAAATTTGCGTAGTAGATAAAGAGATGGCATCCATAATTACCTTCCTAAGGAATTCGAGAATCCCAATAGCGACAAGGGTCACCTCAATAAAATCCCAGCTAATCCTGTCATAAGCTTTCTCCAAATCCAACTTAATGGCCATCCAATTTCTGCCAACTTTTCTGCTATGCATCGAGTGAATGACTTCTTGTGCAATAATGACATTATCAAAAATGTTGCGACCCGCAATAAACCCAGCTTGCTTAGAAGAGATATAATTCGGGAACACCACTTTAAAATATGAAAATGATTAATTGTAATCTAAATTAATTAAAATATTTGATAACATTCATAAAAAATATTATATAATACAACTAATATAATATCTAATTTTTTACATAGCTTTGCATTTTTTAAAAAAATGTCACTTAAATTTGAAAAAATGAAAAATGATTATAAATTTTTATTATATAAACTAAAAGTAAATTGGAACAAAAAAATTTGACTACCATAAATTTTTATTATATAAACTAGCATATTATTTAAATTTTTAATATATTTTACATAGATAAATAATATGTTAGCTTATATAATAAAAAAATTATTGCAGTCAATTCTTAACATAAATGCATGCATAACATGATATACAAGTAAAATCGAAAAATCGAGCTTATGAAAGCTCTAAATTTGACCCGAGCATGAATAAGGATCAAACTGTAAACTTTTCAAAGTTTGAGCATAGGTGTCGATACCTAGGTCAGGTACCGATACCGTCTTTAGCTTCATTGTTTCAAAAATCAAGTTAAAATAGACAAGTATTAATACCGAGTTAGGTATCGATATCGTTTTGGCATTCTGCCTTTTTCAAAATTTTAGACACAAGTCAATTCTTATCGATACCTTTATAAAATATCGACCTTTGAAATAAGTATTGATACTGTATATTGGTATCGATACCAATTTGGCATTCTATCAATACCTTTATAAAGTATCGTTTTGGCATTATGTCATTTTCAAAATTTTGGACATAAGTCACTTTGTATCGATACCTTTATAAAATATTGTTCATTTGGTAAAATACCAATACCTTAATCACTGGTATAGATACTTTTACCCAGATGGTAAGCAATCTTACACTCTAGTTGTAACACCCCTATCCCGTAATCGTCGCCGGAATAGGTAAGGGGCATTACCGGACTTGTAACATATATCAGAGCAGTAAAATTTTAAACTTTTTAATCAAGATCCAACACGTATCATCAATCATCAGAGCATGCTTCAGTTGATTATAAAATGATGCATATAACTATTGGAAATCTAATTGGAAACATGCTAAAAGATAGGGAAAATTTGCGAAATTTTTAAGTTAGGCACACACGGTCGAAGCGCACGCCCGTGTTCCCTAGCCGTGTGGCACGTTATAAGCTCGGTTTAAGCCAAATTGCCACCCCAAAACAAACCAATTCAAGCATATAATTGACCAAAATCATCATAAATCTTGCACTCACTAAGCATAACAATTCAATAGCTAAAATAGCCATATTCATGAACTCATCCACACATAAATATACATAATCATTCCTTACCTTTCACCTAAGCTAACAATGCACATATCTTGTACATATAACATAGTAAACATATTAACTATGCAAGCTTATAGTCTCATCAAAATCACATATCTTTCCATAAGCACATATAGCCAAAGAACAACTCAAATACTTGATTATAAACATATATGACCCAAGCCACATCTCATAGCTTGATCATTTACCAAATTATATCATGCTCACAAAATATCTAGCCTTTACATGCCATGACCATTTCATTTACAAAAGGTTTAAAAGTACCAAAGCTTAATAGATAGTGTGATGGTGATCTCCGACACGTCCGATTATCGAGCTAGCTTCCGAATCTAAAACAAGGGAAAAGTAAACGAAGTAAGCTTTGAAAGCTTAGTAAGTCCATATAACATGAAATGAAACTTACCATTCCAATGAGGTATCCATAAATAAGGCCATTACAAACATATGATCTTATAGCCTATTGCACAAGCTCACACTCATTAGTTCATGTAGTTTCATAACATATCATATATAAAAGCTTATCAAATACTTCATTTCATGTAACATATACAAATCTTGTAAATCATATGGCATAATATGCCTTCATTTTGCACTTTCTCATATAACATGTTGATCATGTAACTAGTATCATTCCATTCATACAAATCATATGACATGTATTTCATATGCTTCATTATCTCATGTATAGCACATAACTCTTATAACATGTACCTTATACCATTCATGTATTCACATAACATCTTTCTCATATATTCAAATATCAATTAACCTTTCCTGTAACATGAATCGGTATTGCCCGTTGAACCAATAAGAACATCAAAAGATACTTGGGTGATACACACACAGTGTATATACATATAACCTGTAATCCGTCAATGCGTCATATATGCTCTTTCGAGCCTGTACGGTAAGCCCGGAGGTTGAACATATAATCCCGAAGGATAATCACTAAGCCCGTAGGCTGAACATGTAATCCCGAAGGATAAACCTGTAGCTCATGAGCACGTGGTGAGTCCGCAACAAATGCAGGAGCTCGAACCACCCTGTAGCCCTAGTGACATGTCACTCGTATCCTATCGACTTCTACGGTTCTAACGGGGCTCGGTATTCAATTTATCACTTGTAACAATTTAACATTTCTATTTCAATCTCATATATACTCGTTCTATTAGGCTATTTAATCATCTAGCATTTCATATTTTCAAATAACAATACGTATGAACATATATAAATACATTAAATTCGTTATACGAACTTACCTCGTAATCCCGTATCTACTCGTCTATTTTTCGTTTTCCCCGATCAAGTTCCGGGATTCAATCGTCTTTATCTATATTAATGCAAAATTCATCTATTTACTAACTCACATATTCAATTCAATCCAAAACATATAATTTGACATATTTGCAATTTAGCCCCTGTATTTTCAATACTTTGCAATTTAGTCATCTCATCACAAAAATGACAAATTACACAATCAATCCCCCAATTTACTATAGCCGAATATTCAAGGGACTTATACAAGCGTAAATCTTTCAATTAATCACAAATTTAACCTTAAAAATTCTACCTTTTTACAATCAAATCCTCAAAACCCATTTTCTTCAAAAATCACTTTAAAATTCTTGTATATTTCCACATAATATTTCATAATTCATCAAAATCTTCTAAAATATCATAGATTCATCAATGGCATTTTTTAAAAACATAATCAAAATCAGAAATTAAGGTATGGGTCAGTTAATATACGAAGCAACGATTACAAAAACGTAAAAATTATCGAAAACGGAACAAAAACGAACCTCAATTTGAAGCTTGAAGTAGCCGAATATCAAGGAAGCTTAAACCCTTATTTTCTTTTGTTCAAAATCGGTGGAAGAGAAATAAAATCAAGGCATTTTCATGTTTTATTTATCTAATATAACATATAATAATTAAAGGACAATTTTAACCTTTGAACATAAACCATTTAAAAACAATTCATTAAGGACATAAATGTCCACTAGCTTTAGAAAAGGTAAAATAACCATTTAAGGGCCCTTATTTAAAAAGCCAAGGTCAAATAAGCCATTTACCAAATAGAAACCTAATTTATCGCTTTATGCGATTTAATCCTTTTTATCAAATTAACCAGTCAAAGGATAAAATTTCTAAATCAAACTTTCACACTGTGATTCTATCAAGCTGTAAAACATATTAAAGCAATAAAAATAATAATTCGACTCGGTTAACTGGTCCCGAAACCACCCGTTCCGACTAGGGTCTAAAGTGGGCTGTTACATTAGTACTTTTACATGCTCAAACCAAAATCAAATATAAATGGTGCCTTAAGCACACTTTGAAATTGCATAAAGCCAATCCCAAGCCATACCAATATGCCACAATTCATCCATTTTCAATCCACTAATCAACATTTCTCGTTTAGTCATCAACATGTACCTTTACCTATATAATTTAACAAACTAGATCATGTTTAACTCAATACATACCTATTTCCATCCATTATTAATATTGCTATCTATTCACATCAACTATGGCTTAATATATAGCCAATATGCATACATAAATACTCAACAGGAGACCATCCAAACCAAGCATCATTTAATGCTCACGATCATCAACATTCAAAATAAGTACACATATACATAACAAGCCTATATACATGCCACAGAACCGAGTCCAAAATGTTTAAAAGTCTACTAAGTTAGAAGCTGGATAGTGTAAGCTTTGAGATGATTCAATCAACATGTTTCGCAAAATGACCACCACAGAAATAGAAAACAAAACAAAGTAAGCATTTCGAATGCTTAGTAAGTTCATAGGCTTTAAAACAATAAAACTCACCTTCATTCACAACTAACGTAACAAATTAGTTAACTACACAACCCTCCTATCATCACATTTCATAACCGTAATGTGAGTTAATCACATATGAGTCTTATAACATTTCAATTGGTATGACACAATCTCATTCAATGCCACTCTATTAAGATTATCAAACACATACATCATTAAGATCATTCTAGCTTATATTTCAATTTCTATCATAATACATACTAACATTTATTCATTTACCTTGTTACCATAACTGTTTAGCCCGATAAACTATAATAAATAGGTATAGATACGGGGGTAACCACCAACACACTAGATTGCTCATTTGGGCGATAACTCCAATACAAACTTGAGCACTGAAGTGCTAAGCCCATAGGCTTCATATGTCATAAGACATTACATCCCTCCATAACACACCAGGGTCTTCGCGGAGACAACCTGTAACACCCTAACTCGTATCCGTCGTTGGAATAAGGTTTTGAGGCATTATTGGAGTTTTACGGAACATTCATAGATAACTCAAGATAACTACTATTCATTTTCTGAAATTTATCTTAACATCCATTAAAAGGACCATCAAGGTCCAAAACATGCATTAGAATCGATTAGGGACTAAAATGAAATCATAAGAAATTTTTTGTAAAATTTCAAAATTTTTCTCACTTAGAAGAGTCACACGTCCGTGTGGTATGGGACACACCCGTGTGGTCAAGCCGTGTGGGTTCACACGCCCGTGTCCCTAACTCGTGTAACTCTCTCACTTGCCACTCATGAACAAATTGATGTCACACGGCCAAGTCACATGCCCGTGTGCTAGGCCGTGTGATTAATTCAAATTTTCGAAAAATAGGTGCAAGTTTCACATGGCCATATCACACGCCCGTGGTTCAATAGCTGTGTACCTCACACAGCTGAGGCACATGCCCGTGTTGAGACCGTGTGCTTAATATAAGGCATTCTGTTTCTTAAATTTTTGGATGCATGGGACACATGGCCTTGACACACGTCCGTGTATCAACCCGTATGTCACACATGGCCTAGACACACGCTCGTGTGTCTACCCTTATAGACAAAATAAGGCTACTTTCCAAGCCCTATTTCTCACCAATTTTTATCTAACATCTGCACCAAACTTTTCCAATAGCAACCAAGCAATTCAAGTATGATTATTGAGACAATTACCAATCATTTAGTATAACATATATGTTTAAAATCTTATCTCATACCATACCTTTCCACATTACATATACAAATCCATCTAATTCAAAACTTACCATGCATATATGTATATCCATGATTTAACTTTATATACATATCAAGCTAATTATCACTAGCCATTCCAATGGCTAGATTACATTCATCCAATCCATTATCAAAATTGGTACTAGTAACCTATATATGCCATTATAACCATAATTCATTTACCATTCGTACCAAAAGGGGGCCGATGGATAGTGTGAGTGATCTCCGCCAAGCTTCCCAACCAACAAGCTTCCAAACCACTATTGAATAGGGGAAAATAAAACAGAGTAAGTATAACATGCTTAGTAAGCTTGTATAACTTGAAAATTAACTTACCTTTTACTTATATTTACAATAAAATTGTAAGGCATATTCAATTAATTTAATCACAAGCCCTAGCACACATCTTCATCATCTTTTTTAGTCATATAATTCATATAGATATCAAGAAACATATATGAGCTCAACACTCATTAGATTTTCCCCGCGCATATACTTTCAGCATCATATATTCATATAACTTATATAAATCAAAATATTTTAGGTACATTTCATAATAATTTGTTTCAAATACTGATCATTTCATATCAGGACATTGTCCATAAAATCACTCAATTTATCATTATCACACATGTAGTACACTTAAGGTGTACAATTCTATAATCATGAATAAACATATTACCAAATAAATTCCAAATCCATATATTATCATCTCATATTTCCAAATATCCAATATCATCATTTTCATGTATTTTAGGTAGATACATGTAATAGTCCATTTCATGTTCATGTTCCCTCTGTTTTGTCAAGATTTTGCCTGTTGAATTTATTAGAAATATCGATGGATATTCTCATGTACATTAAATAACATAGCTAAGCTCATCATACCACATTCTTTCAAGGCATTACTCTTTTCATCACATATTTCCCATGTTATATCACATATTTTATCCGTTGAATCATTGGAATTTCGATGGATTCTTAGATAGTACACACAAAGTGTACAGAATAGTATCTCCGTCAATTCATATCCAATGATACCCTCAAGGCACTGTTTCAGAAAGTACACTATCGAGCCAAACATATATATATATATAACAGGATTACCAGTTCAGGCTAAATCTTGTGTCAAATATATACTCACTAGAGCTTAGTCAAGATTGTCAGTCCAGGCTAAATCCTTTTTGTGACATATGCTCTAAAGAGTCTAATTTGGATTATCCATACGGGCTAAATCCAATCCATAACATATACTCGTGAGGACTTATATCAGGATTAACCATCTGGGCTAAATCTTATCAGAAATGAGGTCAATAAGATTACTCGTCTGAGCTAAATCCCGTCAGCAACAAATGCTGGACCTCATTCTACAAAGGAAATCACATTTATCCATCTACTTTCATTCATTCAAACGAGACTTAATAATTTTTCGAGTACTTTTAGGTTATATGTGATCATTTCACATATTTATGACATTTATAAAACTGTTTAATGTTTATCAAGCAATATAGAGTATTCTATCTATTTCTTATGCATATCAATTATACAATTCACATAACAACACTTTATTCAAACATGTATTTAGAACATTTTTCATTTAAACGAGGCTTAACATTTATCATGTATAGTCGGGGCATGTGATCAATTTGTACACAAGGCATTCACACGATTCACACATGCAACATTTATTTCAAACATATAATATATTCAACTGAGTTACACGAACTTACCTCGATAATTGTTCATGTACGTAAAATCTATTATTCCGTCATTTTTCTCTTTTCCTCGTTCTAACTCCGAATTTGATCTATCCGGATCTATACGAATAAATTTAACATCAATTAATCGATTTCATACTTATTTTCATTCAATTTACATATTAGGCAAAATTCTCGTTTTGCCCCTAAACTTTTTATAAATTCCAATTTTGTCCCTAGGCTCGAAAAATAAAGTTCTTGCAATTTAATCCTTATTCTAAGCCTAGCCGACTTTTACATATAAAATTACAGCTCAAGTATTTCACAAAAATCAGAAATTTTTCATGAATTTTACATCTTTTTAATTTAGTCCCTAAATCACCATTTCATTCAAAATTACTTTGTAAAAGTTGTTTATCTATTAACAACCTTTCATTTTCTATCTTGAATTTCTAAATTTCAGCATATTCATCCATGACAACATTTCTATACTTTGATAACTTTGCAAATTAATCCCCAAACTTGATAGATTACACTATCCCGATCTCAAAAATATAAAAATTACTAAAAACATGACTTGATTACTTACCTAATTGAGCCAAGAAAGCTTGCTTTCTCTTTCCTAGGGTTTTCATGGAATTTTTGGGGATGAAGATGATAACTAATGATGATATTCTATTTAATTAATTTATCATCCATAAATTTTTCCACTTTCCAATTTCATCCTTTTCTTTTTCTAATTTTCTATGGATGATTCAGCAAAAATATCTACTAACTTCTCTTTAATGGTCTAATTACCATATAAGGACCTCTTATTTTGAATTCTATAGCTATTTGATACTTATAGTTGCTAGAACTCAACTTTTGCATTTCATGCAATTTGGTCCTTTCATCGATTAAACATGTAATTGATAAAATTTCTTTACGAAATTTTCACATAACACTTTTATCATATCGTAGACCATAAAATAATAATAAAATAAAGTTCTTTCCAGAATCGAATTTTGTGGTCCCGAAGCCACTATTGCAATTTTTACCAGAAATGGGCTGTTACAACTCTCCCCCTTAAGAATTTTTGTCCTCGAAAAATTTACCAGTAAAGAGGTTCCAATATTTCTTTTTCATAACTTTTCTCTGATTCTCAAGTAACTTCTTCTATATCATGTCAGAAAAATAACATGTGGTAAACCTAATCAACATCATTATAGCATATACATATGAATGACGCTGTGAATTTTGTCTAATTCTAGTAATAGTGTCAATCAGTACTCAACAAGTCCAACTCTGTTTATTAACTCTATATGGTCCGATAAACTACAAACTTAATTTGCCTTTATCGCTAAATTGAAAAGTTTTTTTCAGGGCAAAATTTTCAGAAATACTTTGTCACTAACTTAAATATCTATTTCTTTTTATTTAAGATCTATGTAAAACCTCTGACAATTAGAAACTTCCTTAAAATTATCTCAGGTCACTTTCACTATTCCTTCTGTTTCTTAGATCATATCAACTTCATGTTTTTTTCTTCTTCTAATTTTAGTCCAACATTATGGAGTTTTACATTCATGATCATACAGAATTTATATTTTACTGAAAACTATTATCATACGTGAATTTAACTAACAACAATTATTCCTTTTTTATAATTGCCTTCAAATTTTGCAATACCGTACCGAAGTATATCCTCAAGAATCTGATTCATACATTCAGATTGAGCATTCATCTAAAAATGAATTGCAGTACTAAACAAAACCACATATTCAAAGCTTCTTATAACTTGTTCAAAATCAGAATATAAACTATGGATCTCAATAAGAAATAATGAAAATTGACATATTATGAAATCTAACAATTTCAGAAACACATAATTCAGACAATTCATTTATACCAGGATATCATATGCAGCCTTTGGCAAATGATCAATGATTATCCAATCAGTATCTTTCTTTTTCACAGACAGAGATATTTCTTATATGAAACCCATAATAACTTTTCCCATTTTCATTTTCGTATCATCACTGACTATATCAATTCCAAAGGTATCAATATCAAATATTCATCTTTAACTTACTGTTATATCAATCATTTTAATACAATTTTAGAAATATTGCATTTCATTCCAAGCTACCAGCACATCTTTTTCAAGTCATTGTACAATTCTACTTTCCTCGGATGACAAACATGATACTATTATAAACTTCCTATAAAAAATTTTTGTATCACCTCTGATTCTTTCAGTATCCAGGCTCTACCTTTGAATAATAGACAGTTATCAAATCTATTATGAGATTCTAAATAAAAAATTAATTCACACTGTACTCGTTTAACTTGTAATTCATTATAACCTCTCTGAGCTTCACAAATCTTTTGCAAAAACATCAGTTTAGCATTAAGGTCTGCTAAAAATTGAGCCATCATCAAATAATATAATCATGTATTCATTACTTGTTATACACACAAAAATTTTCTACTCAGAGTATCAGTAAATTTCACTTGCTTCTCCCAAATGAAAATTAATTATCAATCATAGTCTTTCAATAACTCTGGCTATCCATGTTGTTTCATGTTTAAACCCCTTTTGTGACATCAGATGATTTAAACCCTTATAATTAACAAATATTTAACATTTTTCACTAACCGGTAATATTATCAATCTTCAATGCAAATACAATGGTTGCAAATTCTAAATCATATATCAAGTAATTCTTTTCGTACGATCTTTAATTGTCTGAATGCCTAAACTATTACTTTGCCTTACTGTACCAAAACACAGTCTAAGTATTCAATAGTGCCTTACTGAAAACCATAAATTTCTTACCCAATTTAAATTGAACCAGAACTGATTCTTCGGTCAACATAACTTTCATATGGTCCAAACTTTGTTAACATTTATTAAGCCGTTCCAATCTTACATCTTTCTATAATAACTATATCCTCAGTATAGCTATCAATTATTAATACCGAAGCTTTGAATTTTTAAAAGTCATAACCATCATGCTGATTGAAACCATACTATTATAATAGGGCCGGCACTTTAATCAGGTAAACAAAATTATATCTCAATGACAACTAGTATAGTGATATAACTTCTATAATTTGAGATTCATTTTATTGAAATTCCATAATCGAGTCAGAATTTATAACAGTATATGTAATTATTTCTGGCCAATGAATATCTTTCACATATAAACCATATTTGCAATTTAGAGCTTCTACCAATAAAAGTAGGAAACAATATCATATGAATCTTTTCATCAAGTCTTCTCTCAAACATAACTGATTAAAGAACCAAAGAAGGATAGAACCATACCACTCATGAATTAACCAGACTTACAATAATTCCGTATAATATCATGATTAACCAACCTTTCTATGTAATAAGAATCACATCAGAAAATGAACATTCACATATACCTCGGTAAATAACCAACATGTAAGATACCCAAAAAAAATTACTGTAAGATATGCAATTATAATAGCTGTATTTAGATATCTTTCCCATTTCATCATTGTTTTACTAACTACTAAAGTCATCAATGATCCTACATTTATTCAGTTCATTAAAAGAATTGATTTAGAAGAAATTTCTTGTAAATTCGTTCTATAGATACCATACCTGAATAAATCAATTACTCATGAATAATTTCTTTCTTAACAGTAACATTGCGTATTCTGAATAATCTTCAGAAGAATTATCTAATATCTCTGTTAACATCATCTTTACTTGCTAACCCATTCTCTGCTCTGATTATATCATTAATCATTTAACCACTGAACTCTTCAATTTCATATTTATAAACTTAATCAATATATTTGGCATATTCACTGTATAACATTGTACTGGTGAGGAGGCAGAGCTCATAAAGCCTTAAAATTTGACTTATATATATATGTAACACCCCTTACCCGAGACCGTCGCCGGAGTCGAGCACGAGGCGTTACCAAACTTATCTTACTAGTTTGGGGCATAAAAATTTACTTTTAAAATTAATTCATTCACATTCATCTAATATATTCCTAAAAAGGGCCCTCGAGGCCTTAAAACATGCAATTGAAACGGTTTGGGACCAAACCAGGAATATTAAAAACTTTCCAATTACTTACACAAATCAAAATAATTTATTTCACTATTCATAATAAAACTGTCCACCTGCGTAAATAGTCACTAAATTAATTATAACTCAAGTTGCAAAACTCAAAATTTAAATCTGTAAATTTTTCCTAAAACTAGACTCATATATCTTCCTACCATAAATTTTTCAGAATTTTTGGTTTGGTCAATTAGTACAGTTTATTCATTAAATGTTCCCTTGCTTCACAGTCTAGCAGACCTGACCTCTCTTCACTAAAAATCAGTTATCTCATTATACAGAACTTGGATAATGTTTATGTTTATTTTTCTTAAAAATAGACTCACTAAGGAATCTAGACATAGAAATTATGACTTATAATTATTTTTGTACAAATTTTAGTGAAATTATAAATTCGAAATAGGAGATCAAGAAGTCACTCTGAACCAGTCTTATAAGAGTTTGAATATCTCAAAATAAAGGCTTCATTTGCTTTCTTTATTTCTTTCTTATGAAAATAGACTCAATAAGCTTTAATTCTATATATCATTCAAAATTTAATTCCATTCCTACAACTTTTAGTGATTTTTCAAATTCACATCACCGCTACTATCCCAAAATTGTTCCATGGCCAACTTTTACTTTTTCATAATTTCTTTGTATAAACTATCATTTAGGCATACATAATATCAAAACATGTTCTTAATTAGTCATTTCAATAGATAGTCATTATCAAGTATTTACATGCCATTCTTTAGTCATATCATAAGGACATGCACAGAAAATGGCCAAGTCCCTATACATGCCATAACTTAAAACGTTTCGAATCAAAAAATACCAAGATAGCCCTTTGATAGTGTGAAATGATCTCCAACATCCTTACGATCCCCGAGTTAGCTTGGCGATACTATAAAAAGAGAGAAAAGAAAGGAAGTAAGCATAAAGCTTAGTAAGTTTGCATGTAAATAAATAACAACATTCTGAATGAATAAGCATAAAGCTTAGTAAGTTTGCATGTAAATAAATAACAACATTCTGAATGAATTTTCTTACCTGAACCTTTTGAACATGGACTTATCTTACCTTTCCTTGAATATACTCTTTAAATTTCCCGTTGAACCACTTAGAATACTAAGGATACACGGGTACCTTTCCTTTTTAAACTTACCATTATCATGTCTTGACATAGTCTTACGTGGTATCCTTACCTTATGAACTCACCATTGCCATGCCTTGACATGGTCTTACATGGGATCTTTGCCTTATAGTAGCTTATTAATGCCATGTCTTGACATGGTCTTACATGATTTCCTTGCCTTGTAAAACTTACCAATGCCATGCCTTGGCATGGTCTTACTTGGTATCCTTAAACCCTAATGTCATGACATTTGTATCTTACATATTCCTAAGGTTCAACCGGGACTTCTAAGTATCATTTCACCATCAATTCTTACTTGAGTCATCACTGAGTAAATTCGCAAAATAAAGATATAGATGCTGAAAAATAATAGTATTAAATATAAATAACAAAACATTGCATTTATTTACCGTAAACTTACATCGATACAAAATACGATCAAATATTTTGATTTAGTCCTCAATTTTTTTCTTTCCTCGGTCTGCCTCTGGATTTCATTCTTCTTGATCTATAATAGAAAATTTAGCTTATTTAATACTCACATTTATCAAAACAGTCGGTGGCTCTATCTTTGCAAAATTACGATTTTACCCCTAAACTTTTACTATTTACACTTTTGCCCCAAAGCTCGGTAATTAAAATTTATCCCTAATTCTTATGTTTTAGGACATGCTGATTATTTTTTCCTTCTATGGCCATCAAATTCTCACTCTAACATGTACTTATGAACATTAGGTATTTTTACCGATTATGCCGTTTGGTTCATTTTCGCTTATAATCGCTTAGCAAAAATTATTTAGCATAATTTCAAACTTCATATTCTACCATAAAACATCAAAATAGGCACATTTCACCTACGGGTATTTTTCCAATTATAAACCCTAGGTTAAATTATTGCTAGAATAAGCTAAATCAAGTTACTGAGACTTCAAAAACGTAAAGAACATTAAAAACAGGGCTTAGATGCACTTACTATGAGCTTGAGAAGTTGAAGAAACCCTAGTTATGGAGACACATGAAGTTTCAGCCAAGCTTGAGAAGATGATAACAATTTCTCCATCTTTTCCCTTTTTAATTCCTTTTAATTACCAAATGACTAAAATGGCCTTCATTAAAACTTTAGTTTCTTTTATCTATGTATGTCCATTTTTGTCCATGAAAGCCTAATGGTCTAATTCCATTTAAGGACCTCTACTTCAATTATGCTCTTCAATTTAATCCTTTCCTATCTAGAACTCATGTTTTTTAACTTTTTCAAGCAAGCCCTAATAGGCAAATTAAACATGTAATTCATAAAATTTTCTATCGATACTCTAACACATGCATCTAATCACTCGGTAAATTATAAAAATTAATCGGAATAAATTTTTCTATCTCGAATTCATGGTTTTGCAACCACTGTTCTGTTTAGGCCTATTTCAGGATGTTATAATATACACACATATAACATGACTTTTATTGTCAACATGTTCATTAAAAATATTTATTTCATACCTTCATGAGTCTCTACTCATCATAAGCAGCCCTTTTTTCTATCAGATACTTGAGTATCACTTTCATCCTTATCGAACTTAGCTCAGTTGGAAGCATCTCTGTCTATTAATGAATCAATTCTCATCAAAGTCAGGAGATATGTAACATCCTGATTCTTGGGGCTTAGTGATTTTTGCGTAGTTTGATAAAATTTCAAATATTGGTATGTGGTTGTGAAATTCATGTTTAGAGTGTGTAAATGGGCCTATGGAAGGTCCATGAGTTGGCCAAAACCCGGTAGAATTTTTGAATTTTGGACCTAAAGAATTAGGGGCTCTGGTTAGGAGGTCTTATCAAAATATGTGGGTAAAATGCATCACAAAAGGTGCCTTGGTGGAGTGGCAAGTGACGCCACTAGTCTCCTAAAAGTGTGGCGTGTAAGTGGAAGGGAGAAGGCCTAGGTTCGATTCTCTATGCAGGTAATTATGTGGTTTATTTTTATGTCTTGTGTGAGCAAGAGTTTGAAGTTGAATGGAACTCTATTGGGTTGAAGTTTGAATCGGTCATGAGCTTGATTCAAGGAGTGATAAGAGGGAGGATAATTGGGAGAGATTTGAGGACAATTTGAAGATAGGGAAGTGTTGGCCGGCCAAGGGAGTGTTCTTTGGTGTTAATTCGGCTTTTGAATTTTATTTGGCATATTTTTCTCTTCTCTTTTCATTATTGCCGATTACCCATAAGCCATAGCCTCTTTCTCTTCTTTTATTTTCTTCACATAGTCCTCTATACTCTTTTCTTACTCTTCATCCCTTCTTTTTCTTTACTTAGCCGAATATCCAAGGAAGACCAAATTCCAAAGGCCCTTTTATGCCATTTTTCTTTTAAGCCACAATCCTCAAGCTCTTTCAATTTTTGCGGCCGAATCTTGCAATCTCTAAGCCTTCAACCCCCTACCGATTAAATCATTGCAAAGCTGCTATCCCGAAACAACTTCTTCTCCCTTGAGTCAAAAGCCGAATACACATCACCCTTGGAAGCTTGGTGGCCGAATTCTAAGACCTTTGTAAGGGGTGATTATTGCTAGCATTGGGAGAGCCGGGTTCGCTTAGAGTCAAGAGTAGTTCAAAAGAGTAGCGTGGTAAGTACTCGTGTCTCTACTCAATTCGATATTTTAGATGTTAAGAAAAGCCGAAACTCCCTAAGGATTAGGGAGGTTGCCGATTTGTGGTTAAGGTTTTTATGAGGCCTTGTTCTTTTGTTTTATGATCTTTTGTAACAAAGTGGACAACTTTGGAGGAGCAACAAGGTTTGAAGAGTCGATACTGAATAGACTAAGTTCGAGTCAGTGAATCCGGCAAAGGTAAGCAATTTAAGGCATTTGGGGTAGTAGCCAAATGGTAATAATAAGATTGTATTAGCGCTCACTTGGATTTCGAAACCTGATGAGTCGAATAAATGTATGTAGGACAAGCGCATGGTAGACTTTGTGAAATCGATCGTCTTTGAGCAGGTGTGTAACATACCCCGTAATAGCCTAGGTTCATATTGCTTAAAAGCCGAAATATCAGATTTTGTTGTTGTTGTGACTTGTAAACACAAGATGGTATGTGGATGAGTTCGATTACGATGGACGTAGTAAACGAAATGGATGGAACAGGTAAGAATGCGATTTTTGGCACGTTAGTAAGTTGGGCCTCGATGGGTTGAAATTAGGCCCAATGGGCCTACGGGCCCTTTTGGAATAAAAATTGCTAAAAATAGAATTGGGATAATTGTATGACTAAAATGAATGGAACGATAGTAATATTTAGGTTAAGTGGACTTAGAAGGCTAAATCAGCACTCGTTGGGCCCGTTAGGAGTTTTGGGCCCAATAACCCGGTTTTGCTAAAATGGACTAAATTTACGGTTTTGACACCTGTAATTGATAAATAAGTATGGAAAGCCCTAGCAAGTGATTAAAATTACGAAATTACCCTTGTAACATGAAATGACTATTTTACCCCTAGGTAGAAATGACTATTATACCCCTAGTGTTGTATTATGATTATGATGACTGTGAGGTTGATGGTTACATGATATGACATGCTATGCACGTGATATGCTATGACATGAACATGATATGCACTATTTGATTCATTATATGCATGGGTTGGGTTTTATATGATGGAGGAAGTGATAAAGGGCTTTTGCCCCAGTTTACCGAAAAGGGCTTTTGCCCCAGTTATTAAAAGAGGCTTGGCCTCCAGTTACATGATTAAGCAGCTATGCTGCCAGTGGAGAGTTTGGCTGGGTGGGTTGAGTTATTCCCCACATGGAGAGTTTGGTTGGTACGGGTGGAGAGTAGAGGATGGTGGGTTGAGTAGTCTCCCCAAACGGGTTTTGCATACATACATGTTTTGTTATATGTGATATTGAAATGGGCCTAAGGGCCATACCGTGTACAGAAAGGCTTTGGCCTAGTAATATGAGTAATTGAAAGGCTTCGGCCCAGTAACAGTTAACCGAAAGGCTACAGCCCAGTATATGATGAAAAAATGAAAATTTGTGCAAGTGTGGATTTGGGCTCTGAAAGGGCTTGTTGCACACTGAGTTTTCAACTCACCCCCTTTCTTCAACCTTGCAGGTGAGCCTTGATGTGGAGACTTGGAGCCGGTGGGAATTCAAAGTGGCCATGATGTGCAGTTGGACTTTGTTTAAAAAGTTTTAAATAAATTTTATTATTTACTTTTGGGGTTGTAATAAGGCCATTTTAACTAATTTCTTTCTGGATTTGGTTGGTTTTGAACTTTGGAATCTGCGTTATTATTTATATCTTAAAGTGGGCTAGATCTAGGTTACGTTTTTAAACAACTTTCACTTTTCAAATCTTACAAAGATAAAATATAACTTTTTAACTAAGGCATCACTTTGAACAAACACCATCTCGAGACATTTTCAAAATTTTCGATAACCTAAAGTGTGGCAATAGTTGTGGGCATGTCGAGGATTGGATCCAATCAAGAGCTTGGTATTTAAGCAGCCTTCATGGCTCACCTCCTCTGTTTCAGATACCTACCTGGTGCACAGCTTCCATTCACTTTAGTCTTTTAAAAGTTTTTATCAAATTTTTTAAGAAAGGTTTAAGATCAGAACTTGTGTTTTTAATGTTTTCAATGTGACACGTCAGATTTGGCCATAACGTTTGGGCTGGGTTTGGGGTGTTACATTTAGTGGTATCAGAGCCAGGTTGCAACAACTCAGCTGTGGGTTTTTAACGGTATTTTAATGGTCATTTTAACGGGCTTTTTAACGGGTTTCTTTTTCAAAATTTCAAATAATGACTTTTTAATCAAATTTAAGGATTTCTAGTAAAATAAATAAAATCTTTTTAACCTATTTTTGTGGATAAATATATGTTTTAAATGATTCAGAGGAAGAGGTGGCACACTGAATTCTCGGCCCCAAGTTTGTAAGTATACTTTCTTTATCGTGGATATTAAGATGATATTTGAGAATGATATGATATTATTGTTGGTTATAAAATGATGCTATAGATAGAATCAAGACCCTACTATGTTACTTTAGTTAAGGTAGAGCTAAAAACATTTAGGATTGAGACTGTAGTTAGATACAATGTTGCGGAAACAACTCCTGAACTACTATACTTCCATAAGATATCTTGTAATAAACAACTGAAATAGTAACTGATGTCATAAAATTCGTAATCAGATAAGTCGGTATGAGTACTAGAGGAACTCGTGGATGAGGCCGCGGACGTGGTCGCGGTAGAGCGCGGGCCGAATCTTCATCCTCAGGGCATAGGCCAGCTGAAGAGGCATTGGTGCCACTAGCATCTGAGACTGGGTCACATGATCGAGCTGTAGGGGATGATGCCTTGTCCCAAGCAATGCTGAGGGTCTTAGAAAGGGTTGCTGGAGCTAGTACTGGGACAGTGAATAGAGGATCTATCTCTGAGCGACTGCGGGCCAACGGAGCAGAGGTTTTTAGGGGCGTATCTGGAGTAGCTCCGAATGTGGCTGAATATTGGCTTGAGGCAACAGAACGGATTATGGACGACTTGGATTGCTCTGTGGAGCAAAAGTTGAAAGGGGCTGTATCGTTGCTGCGAGACGAGGCTTACCAATGGTGGATCACAGTAAGAGAGAGTACCCCGGCTGAGCGGGTAACTTGGGATCTATTTAAGACTGCTTTTAAGGGCAGGTATGTGGGAGCTAGCTATGTGGATGCTCGTCGTAAGGAATTCCTAAATCTAACCCAGGGTAATAAGACTGTTACCGAATATGAGGCAGAATTCTTGAGATTGAGCCGATATGCTAGTGGGATAGTGGCGACTGAATACGAGCGTAGCGTTCGGTTTGAGGATGGCCTTCGAGATGAGCTTAGAGTGCTGATAGCTCCACAAAGGGAGCGTGACTTTGCTGCATTGGTAGAAAAGGCTAAGATAGCCGAAGAGGTTAAGCAGGTGGAGCAACAGAATCGTCAGAAGGATCGACTTAGATTTAGGAGGGATTCTGGACCCTCGGGTGCTGCATACAGAAATATTAAACGAACCAGAGTAGAGGAGCCGATTCGGGCCATGCCAGTGAATACCGTCAGACCTCAAGTTTGTAGGGATTATGGTAGAGCACACTTGGGTGAGTGTTGGAAAAGAACTGGGGGTTGTTTTCGATGTGGGTCCAAGGAACACAAGTTTAGGGAATGTCCTAGGAGAGCAGTTCAGGACCAAGTTGCTGAGCCAAGGGTTGTGCAACCAGTGCGAGTTGGACCACCACCACAGAGAGGCCGTGGGCAAGGTAGAGGTGGTAATGGTAATAGACGAGGACGTGGGGCACCCGGCAGGGGTGCTGGGCATACTGAAGCTCGTCAGCCGGCGTTGGTTTATGCTGCACGACGTCGAGAGGAGGGTGATGCTCCTGATGTTATAACCGGTACGTTTTTCATTCATAGCACGCCTTATACTGCTTTGATAGATGTTGGTTCCACTCACTCGTATGTTGCCTGTAACGTATCTGGGGCATTGGGCGTGCGTTTTGAGAAGACTGTGAGTGGGGTATCAGTGATAAGTCCTTTGGGTCACTCGGTTAAGGTAGATAAACTTTTTAGGGAAGTGCCTCTAGAGACTCAAGATAAAGTATTCGTAGGAGACTTAATGGAATTGCCATTCGGAGAATTTGATCTTATCTTAGGAATGGATTGGTTAACTCGGCATCGGGCGACATTGGATTGTGCTGCTAAGAGGATGGTATTAAGAACTGTCGAGGATGAGGAGGTATTAGTTATAGGGGAGCGAAGAAATTATTTGTCTAATGTGGTGTCAGCCTTAAAAGCTGATAAGTTGATTCGAAAAGGTGGTGAGGCATATTTGGCCTTTGTAAGCCAAGCTGAGCCTGAAAAGATGACCGTAGAGTCAGTCAGGACTATCAAAGAGTTTCAAGATGTCTTTCCTGAGGAGCTTCCTGGATTACCTCCAAACCGCGAGGTTGAGTTTGGAATTGACCTGTTACCTGGAATAGCTCCGGTGTCTACTGCACCGTATAGGATGGCACCAAAGGAGTTGGTAGAACTGAAAGCTCAGATACAAGAACTATTGGACAGAGGATTTATACGACCAAGTGTTTCTCCGTGGGGCGCACCAGTGTTGTTCGTTAAGAAAAAGGATGGAACCATGCGAATGTGTATCGATTATCGACAGTTGAACAAACTGACAATCAAGAACAAGTACCCTTTGTCTAGAATCGACGATCTGTTCGACCAGTTGAGAGGAGCATCGGTATTTTCAAAAATTGACCTTCGGTCAGGTTATCACCAGCTGAGAGTCAAAGAGGGGGATATTCATAAGACGGCATTCAGAACTCGATATGGTCATTACGAGTTCCTAGTTATGCCCTTTGGACTGACAAACGCACCAGCAGCATTCATGGACTTGATGAATCGAGTATTCCAGCCATATTTGGATCAGTTCGTAGTTGTGTTCATCGACGACATTTTGGTATACTCAGAAACGGAAGAGAAACATGATGAGCATCTTCGTATCGTTCTACAAGTATTAAGAGAGAAGCAACTCTATGCTAAGTTCAGTAAGTGCGAATTTTGGTTGAGTGAGGTGACCTTTTTAGGGCATGTTGTTTCTGCCGAGGGGATTAAGGTAGATCCTCGGAAAATTGAGGCGATTCTGGAATGGAAGCCACCAAGGTCGGTGTCAGAAATTCGAAGTTTTCTGGGGTTGGCAGGTTATTATAGAAGGTTTGTGGAAGGGTTCTCTGTACTGGCTGCACCATTGACCAAACTCATAAGGAAAGGAGTACCGTTTGTTTGGGATGAGAAGCAGCAAGAAGCTTTTGAGAAGTTAAAGAAAGTTTTGACCGATGCACCAGTGTTGATTCAGCCAGAGTCTGGTAAAGATTTCACTGTGTACAGCGATGCATCACATGTAGGTTTGGGGTGTGTGTTGATGCAGGAGGGAAAGGTGGTTGCATATGCTTCAAGGCAGCTTAAGCCTCACGAGATGAACTATCCTACGCATGATTTGGAGCTGGCGGCGGTGATCTTCGCGCTTAAAATTTGGAGGCATTACTTATATGGGGAGAAGTGCATCATCTATACAGATCATAAGAGTCTTAGGTATTTATTGACTCAAAAGGAGCTGAATCTTAGACAGCGAAGGTGGATAGAGTTGTTGAAAGACTATGATTGTTCGATTGAGTACTATCCAGGCAAGGCAAATGTGGTGGCCGACGCGTTGAGTCGTAGGACTATAGCAGAATTGAAAGCGATGTTTGCTCGTTTAAGCTTATACGATGATGGGAGCCTGTTGGCAGAGTTACAAGTGAAACCAACTTGGGTAGAACAGATTAAGAGGCAGCAGCTGTTGGATGAGTCTTTGGATTCCCGGTTTCAGCAAGCCGAGAAAGAGGAGAATTCAGACTTTGGGTTAAACAGTGATGGGATTCTTTGTTTTCGAGGAAGAATTTGTATGCCAAAGGACTCTGAACTAAGGCTGATGATTTTGAAAGAGGCTCATAGTGGACCTTGTGCCATGCATCCAGGAGGAAATAAGCTGTATCGAGACCTGCGAGAGTTATATTGGTGGCCTGGACTGAAGAGAGAAGTGACCGAGTTTGTGGGAAAGTGTTTAACATGTCAACAAGTAAAGGCTGAGCATCAACTGCCTTCGGGATTGTTGCAGCCAGTGAAAATACCACTTTGGAAGTGGGAAAGGGTAACCATGGATTTCGTAAGTGGGTTGCCTTTGACGCCTTCCAAGAAAGATTCGATTTGGGTGATTGTGGATAGGCTGACGAAATCTGCCCATTTCATACCTGTTCGAACAGATTATTCCCTTCAGAAGTTAGCCAAGCTATATGTAGCAGAGATAGTACGGTTGCATGGAGTGCCAGTGTCAATAATTTCTGACCGAGACCCAAGATTTACATCTCGGTTTTGGAGGAAATTGCATGAAGCGTTGGGGACGCGATTGGATTTTAGCACAGCATTTCACCCTCAGTCAGATGGGCAGTCAGAGAGAGTTATTCAGATTTTAGAGGACATGTTGAGGGGTTGTGTGATCGACTTTAGGGGCAGTTGGGATGATTACTTGCCGTTGGCAGAATTCGCTTATAATAACAGTTATCAAGCGAGTATTCAGATGGCCCCATATGAGGCGTTGTATGGGAGGAAATGCCGTTCGCCTACTTGTTGGACTGAGTTGGGAGAGAGATGAGTACTTGGACCAGAGTTAGTGGCTGATGCAGAAGACAAAGTTAAGGTAATCAGAGACCGTTTGAAAGAGGCAGCAGATCGACAGAAGTCTTATGCGGATCTTAAGCGTAAGGATATTGAGTATGCTGTAGGAGACATGGTTTTTCTTAAGGTTTCGCCTTGGAAGAAGATATTGAGATTTAGTAAGAAAGGCAAATTGAGTCTGCGATTCATTGGGCCTTATCGAATTGTAAAACGAATAGGACCGGTCGCTTATCAACTAGAGTTACCACCGGAGTTGGATCGCATTCACGATGTCTTTCATGTGTCAATGCTAAGGCGATATCGTTCTGACCCTACTCATATCATGCCAGTTGCAGACATTGAGGTACAAGCCGATTTAACCTTCGAAGAAGAACCAGTGCAAATACTTGATCGCAACATTAAGGAGTTGAGAAGAAAATCAGTCCCACTAGTGAAGGTACTTTGGAGAAACCACGGCAGAGAAGAAGCTACATGGGAGCCCGAAGAAGCGATGCGTCAACAATACCCTCAGCTTTTTGGATCAGGTAAATTTCGAGGCCGAAATTTCTTTAAGAAGGGTAGAGTTGTAACATCCTGATTCTTGGGGCTTAGTGATTTTTGCGTAGTTTGATAAAATTTCAAATATTGGTATGTGGTTGTGAAATTCATGTTTAGAGTGTGTAAATGGGCCTATGGAAGGTCCATGAGTTGGCCAAAACCCGGTAGAATTTTTGAATTTTAGACCTAAAGAATTAGGGGCTCTGGTTAGGAGGTCTTATCAAAATATGTGGGTAAAATGCATCACAAAAGGTGCCTTGGTGGAGTGGCAAGTGACGCCACTAGTCTCCTAAAAGTGTGGCGTGTAAGTGGAAGGGAGAAGGCCTAGGTTCGATTCTCTATGCAGGTAATTATGTGGTTTATTTTTATGTCTTGTGTGAGCAAGAGTTTGAAGTTGAATGGAACTCTATTGGGTTGAGGTTTGAATCGGTCATGAGCTTGATTCAAGGAGTGATAAGAGGGAGGATAATTGGGAGAGATTTGAGGACAATTTGAAGATAGGGAAGTGTTGGCCGGCTAAGGGAGTGTTCTTTGGTGTTAATTCGGCTTTTGAATTTTATTTGGCATATTTTTCTCTTCTCTTTTCATTATTGCCGATTACCCATAAGCCATAGCCTCTTTCTCTTCTTTTATTTTCTTCACATAGTCCTCTATACTCTTTTCTTACTCTTCATCCCTTCTTTTTCTTTACTTAGCCGAATATCCAAGGAAGACTAAATTCCAAAGGCTCTTTTATGCCATTTTTCTTTTAAGCCACAATCCTCAAGCTCTTTCAATTTTTGCGGCCGAATCTTGCAATCTCTAAGCCTTCAACCCCCTACCGATTAAATCATCGCAAAGCTGCTATCCCGAAACAACTTCTTCTCCCTTGAGTCAAAAGCCGAATACACATCACCCTTGGAAGCTTGGTGGCCGAATTCTAAGACCTTTGTAAGGGGTGATTATTGCTAGCATTGGGAGAGCCGGGTTCGCTTAGAGTCAAGAGTAGTTCAAAAGAGTAGCGTGGTAAGTACTCGTGTCTCTACTCAATTCGATATTTTAGATGTTAAGAAAAGCCGAAACTCCCTAAGGATTAGGGAGGTTGCCGATTTGTGGTTAAGGTTTTTATGAGGCCTTGTTCTTTTGTTTTATGATCTTTTGTAGCAAAGTGGACAACTTTGGAGGAGCAACAAGGTTTGAAGAGTCGATACTGAATAGACTAAGTTCGAGTCGGCGAATCCGGCAAAAGTAAGCAATTTAAGGCATTTGGGGTAGTAGCCAAATGGTAATAATAAGATTGTATTAGCGCTCACTTGGATTTCGAAACCTGATGAGTCGAATAAATGTATGTAGGACAAGCGCGTGGTAGACTTTGTGAAATCGATCGTCTTTGAGCAGGTGTGTAACATACCCCGTAATAGCCTAGGTTCATATTGCTTAAAAGCCGAAATATCGGATTTTGTTGTTGTTGTGACTTGTAAACACAAGATGGTATGTGGATGAGTTCGATTACGATGGACGCAGTAAACGAAATGGATGGAACAGGTAAGAATGCGATTTTGGGCACGTTAGTAAGTTGGGCCTCGATGGGTTGAAATTAGGCCCAATAGGCCTACGGGCCCTTTTGGAATAAAAATTGCTAAAAATAGAATTGGGATAATTGTATGACTAAAATGAATGGAACGATAGTAATATTTAGGTTAAGTGGACTTAGAAGGCTAAATCAGCACTCGTTGGGCCCATTAAGGGTTTTGGGCCCAATAACCCGGTTTTGCTAAAATGGACTAAATTTACGGTTTTGACACCTGTAATTGATAAATAAGTATGGAAAACCCTAGCAAGTGATTAAAATTATGAAATTACCCTTGTAACATGAAATGACTATTTTACCCCTAGGTAGAAATGACTATTATACCCCTAGGGTTGTATTATGATTATGATGACTGTGAGGTTGATGGTTACATGATATGACATGCTATGCACGTGATATGCTATGACATGAACATGATATGCACTATTTGATTCATTATATGCATGGGTTGGGTTTTATATGATGGAGGAAGTGATAAAGGGCTTTTGCCCCAGTTTACCGAAAAGGGCTTTTGCCCCAGTTATTAAAAGAGGCTTGGCCTCCAGTTACATGATTAAGCAGCTATGCTGCCAGTGGAGAGTTTGGCTGGGTGGGTTGAGTTATTCCCCACATGGAGAGTTTGGTTGGTACGGGTGGAGAGTAGAGGATGGTGGGTTGAGTAGTCTCCCCAAACGGGTTTTGCATACATACATGTTTTGTCATATGTGATATTGAAATGGGCCTAAGGGCCATACCGTGTACAGAAGGGCTTTGGCCTAGTAATATGAGTAATTGAAAGGCTTCGGCCCAGTAACAGTTAACCGAAAGGCTACGGCCCAGTATATGATGAAAAAATGAAAATTTGTGCAAGTGTGGATTTGGGCTCTGAAAGGGCTTGTTGCACATTGAGTTTTCAACTCACCCCCTTTCTTCAACCTTGCAGGTGAGCCTTGATGTGGAGACTTGGAGCCGGTGGGAATTCAGAGTGGCCATGATGTGCAGTTGGACTTTGTTTAAAAAGTTTTAAATAAATTTTATTATTTACTTTTGGGGTTGTAATAAGGCCATTTTAACTAATTTCTTTCTGGATTTGGTTGGTTTTGAACTTTGGAATCTGCGTTATTATTTATATCTTAAAGTGGGCTAGATCTAGGTTACGTTTTTAAACAACTCTCATTTTTCAAATCTTACAAAGATAAAATATAACTTTTTAACTAAGGCATCACTTTGAACAAACACCATCTCGAGACATTTTCAAAATTTCCGATAACCTAAAGTGTGGCAATGGTTGTGGGCATGTCGAGGATTGGATCCAATCAAGAGCTTGGTATTTAAGCAGCCTTCATGGCTCACCTCCTCTGTTTCGGATACCTACCTGGTGCACAGCTTCCATTCACTTTAGTCTTTTAAAAGTTTTCATCAAATTCTTTAAGAAAGGTTTAAGATCAGAACTTGTGTTTTTAATGTTTTCAATGTGACACGTCAGATTTGGCCATAACGTTTGGGCCGGGTTTGGGGTGTTACAAGATATCACACCATCACAGGTGATATAATGGTATGTATTTCTAGACTTCACATATGCTACGTTTAGTTTGAGAACCGACTAAACCGTAGCTCTAATACCAACAAAGGTAACACCCCTAACCCATATCCGTCGCCGAAATAAGGTTTCGAAGCATTACAAAAGTTTGACAAAATATTCATAGATAACTCGAGAAGACTACTATTCATTTCCTGAAATTTGTCTTTACATCCCTTACACGGACCATTGAGGCCCAAAACATGCATTAGAATTGATTAGGGACTAAAACGGAACCATAGGAAATTTTTCCCAAAATTTCAAAATTTTTCTCACTTAGAATAGTCACATGCTTGTGTGGTATTACACACGCTTGTGTGGTCAGGCTGTGTGGGTTCACACGCCCGTATCCCTAACCCATGTAACTCTCTGACTTTCCACCCATGAACAAATTGATGTCACACGACCAAGTCACACGCCTGTGTGCTAGGCCGTGTGGTTAATTTAAATTTTCAGAAAATAGGTGTAGGTTTCACACGGTCGTATCACACGCCCATGCTTCGATGGCCGTGTACCTCAGACGGCAGAGGAACACGCCCGTGTTGAGCCCTTGTGCTTAATACATGGCATTCTGTTTCTCAAATTTTTGGATGTAGAGGACACACGGTGTAACACCCCAAAATTCTTATTTCTGCTTTTGTAAAACTGTTACAACTGTGTATCTGCTTCAGTGGTTATGTTTTCTGGGTGTGTGTGTGAGGTCCCAAGTTCAATCCCTATCTTTAGCAAATTTCGATATTTTTCTAATTTAAGCCTTGCGTTGGGAGAGTAGGCTTATATTTAAATATTTGTAGGAACATTTAAAAATGGGCCTGCTGGTCTAGTGGTTAGGTGGAGTGTGGGTTTGTTGGAGGTCTTGTGTTTGAATCTTGGCACAAGCGGGATTGTTAATATTTTTGCTCCATTGGCTTACAGAGTTTCAGTTTCACCAGGAAACCTAAGTAGTGGGGAGTTAGGGGATATCAAAGTTTATTTTTATTTTATTTTATTTTTCCCCAATATCTCTTTTCCTTTTGTTACGTTTCTGTGCTCCCATTTTCCTCATCCGTTTTCTTTTGATTTTCTTCCCCTTTTCCTTTTCGGCCTCAATTTGTTTCCCTTTTGGTGCACTTTCCTACTGTTTTCATTAGATAAGTACTATTTCATTTAATCTCGATGTTTTTGGTTAAGTGTTTGATGAGGGGATTGTTTATGTTGCTCTCGGTTTAGGTAAATAACAAGTTTTGGCTGGGAATTCAGCAACGATTTAAGGGTTAGAGATTTCGGCTCGGTAGTAGTAAGTATTCGAATGTAACTAGTGATATTGTAAGGCTGTAATCGTAAGTATTTCCACTTAAGTTTCATTAAAATTGATAAATTCAGACTTGTTATTGTCAATTTTAGGTTTTGGGAGGCTCGGGATAGTTTTCGTAGCGAAACGATACCAGGTGTGTACCCGAAACAAAAAAAATAGGATTCGACGAAAAGCCAAAAAAGCTTACTGTCGATGCCAGACGGGCATGTAGTTGCCCGTGTGGTAGGCCGTGTAACGGAACACATGTTTGTGTTCAGAGAGGCCAGGTCATGCATGAAGGAACAGCCGTGTGATGGCCAGGCGAGGCTGTGTGCGATACACGGGCTCGACCAATTAGGCCATGTGGGCCACACAGGCGTGTAGGATTCTGGGCCAAGCCGTTTGATCCACACGACCAATGCCAATTTGGGCCGTGTGGGCCACATAAGCGTGTGGGCCCACACGGGTAGACTACATGTGCGTGAGCCTATTTCCACTGATTTGTTTGCTAAGGTTGCACGGGTCGCCCGAGACAACTGTGAACCTATTGTAGGGTCGGTAAACAACGCTTAGATTCCTAATTGACTGAATTATATATGTATGACCGTATAATGAGCATGATGATATTACTGTACTGATTATATGTATGATACCATGAGATGGCATGTCATGATTGTATGTTGCATTGCATGGGGGTTGGGATGATATAGTTGGAGGAAGTATACTAAAAGGTTTAAGCCTGATATATGTAATACCCCGAAAATTTCTATTCTTGATATAGTAAAAGAAGGAAATAAAGAAATAAAAAGAGAAATTTTGAACTATGTCAACAAAATCTATGTAGGAAGTATATTATGATGTATTAATCCAAGAAAGGATTAAATCATAAAAGTGAGAAAAGTCTTGTGGTCCAAGAGTAAATACTTAAAATTTAAGAGGTTAAAGTGTAAATATGGAAATTTTGAAGGACCAATAGTGCAAATATTTTAAGGATGGAATAATCTAGAAACTAGGAAAAATGGATGAATTAGGACCAAATTGAATAGGTGAAGAATTATGAGGGACTAAATTGTAATTTTACCAAATTAAGTGATGACTCAAGAATGGAATTTTGAAAGATCACAAAGGGCAAAATGGTCAATTGGAGGAGAGAGAAATCTAGAAAGTAATGATGATGTTGGTGATATTTTATAATTATTTAATTAGATAATTATTATTTATATGATATTTTAATAAGATATTTTATTATTTTATTATTTTATTTAGTCTATATATATGTATGTGTGTGGAAAAAAAAAAGGAGAGAACATACCATCCATTCCATGCACTCAACGTATGGAGAAAAAAAGGAAGAAAGAAACTTTCATTTCTTTACAATTTGGTCCTTCCACCAAAAATTCACCATTTTCACCTAGAAATCAAAAGAATTTCCATAGCTACCGAAGGAGAAAAATGTTAAGGAGGCTATGAGGAGTTAGAATATCAAGTTGGATTCAAGAAATAGAAGCTGGAGGAGAGAGAAAGTGAAGTTAAAGTTTGGAAACAATAAAACAAGGTAAGAACATCAAGATTTCCATGTATTTTTAAGTTTAATATTATTGAAAAAGCATGTAAATGATGTTAATGTAGAGTTTCCTTATATATGATTCTATGTTCTTGATATGGTAGTGAAGAGAAAATAAGATAAAGTGATGGGAAATGGTGTAGAGAAAGAAAATAAGGGTGATATAAACTTAATAATTAATATCTTGCACTAAAACAGTTTTGGACAGCAGCAGTAAGCTAAATTTGAAAAATTACCAAAAATGGTAGAAACTGAATTAGAAGTTGAGTAAGATATGGAATTAAAGCTTGTTGAGTCTATTTTCATATAAAAGAAACAGAACAAGTAAATGAATTCTGTATTCTGAGATATTTATATTTTTGTGAGACTGGTTCAGAATGATTTCGGGATCCTCTGTTTTGATTTTTGAAAATCACCAAAAATTGTATAAAAATAATTAGGGACTTAAATTTATGTGTTTGAAATCTTTAATGAGTCTATTTTCAATAGAAATAAGCGGGAACATCATCCAAGTCCCGTACGAGGAGATAATTAAATTTTAATGAAGAAAGGTCGGAACAGTTATACAGCAGAACAAGGGTAACTTTAAAGAATAAACTGTACTTATTGGATAAGCCAAAAATTCTGAAAATTTTATGGTAAGAATATATGTGAGTCTAGTTTCAGGGAAAATTAGTGGATCTTAATTTGGAGTTCTTTAGCTCAAGATATAAATAATTTAGTGACTATAACTCA
This sequence comes from Gossypium stocksii, assembly GCA_020496765.1. Taxonomy (NCBI): domain Eukaryota; kingdom Viridiplantae; phylum Streptophyta; class Magnoliopsida; order Malvales; family Malvaceae; genus Gossypium; species Gossypium stocksii. The sequence goes on from CM035622.1 coordinate 71,028,498, forward strand.
AATGGACAGTTTTGAAAATACATATAAGTAAATAGTGAAAGTTTTGATAATGTTATTTATAAGCATGTTATATAAATTAAGGATGTGGAATGGAGTGGAGGAGGATGAAAATATGTATGAATATTTAGTTAGTATGGCTAATTTGTATGTTTTAGGCTTAGGGACTAAATTGAATAAAGTAAAACTTTATGGGAAATTTTGTAAAAATGTTAGAAATGACCAAATTGCATGAAATGGATTATTTCATTATTTAAATTGAAAAAAATTTAAATGAAATTATTAATTTAGTTCAAGATCGGGAAAAAAACATGTTTTAGGGATTAAATTGAAAAGTGTTGAAATTATGGAAAAATTCTGATAATTATAGAATTTATGGGCTGTGATGAAAATATATGATGATAACGGTTGGAAATAAGGATTAAATTGCAAGAATTTTATTTTCTGAGCCTAAGGGTAAAATCGTCATTAATTAAAAGTTTAGGGGCAAAATGGTAATTTTGCCTAGAGCATTAATTGAATGTATTAGAATATGGAATGAATGGAAACAATGGTCAAATTTATTTATAAAGTTCCAAATGACTCAAATACGAGACTTTAACGTGGAAAAGAAAAGATATCGGATTAATGAATTTATAAACACGAACAAGCAACGAGGTTAGTTCGTGTAACTTGAATTATATTCTTAAATGCTTGAAATGTATGTTATTGATGTGAATATGAATTGAATGTTCATTATATGAAAATTGATGAAACATTGATATATTTGATAAAAATGGGAAGAAATCCCGGTTGAATGAAAGAAAAATTCGATGGATCTCTGAAAAGGAATTGACGGTAAAAAGGGATCTAGCCCGGACGGGTGATCCTATTATTAGCCCTCCCGAAGAATACAGGAAAAAGGATTAAGCCCGGAAGGGTAATCCTAATATCAGCCCTCCCGAAGAATATATGGTAAATGAGGTTCGCGGGAGTGTGCTGGTGGCTCTCCCGAAGAATACATATGTATAGGCCCTTCCGAAGAATACATGGGAGCTGAGGTTCACGGAAGTGTGCCAAGAATTGAGGTTCGCGGGAGAGTGAGGTTCGCGGGAGTGTGCTTACTGAAATGAAATGTGTAAGACCATGGTTGAAAGATACCATGGCAATGAATAAGACCATGGTTGAAAGATACCATGGCAACAAATTGAGAAAATGAATAAGACCATGGTTGAAAGATACCATGGCAATGAATAAGACTATGGTTGAAAGATACCATGGCAATGAATAAGACCATGGTTGAAAGATACCATGGCAACACATGTATATGAATTGACGGACCCGGAATTGTACACTAAAAGTGTACCCCTGTATGAATTGACGGTTAATGAGATTGTACACCAAGAGCGTACTATTGGGAATCCATCGAAATTCCGAGAAATTCAACGGGATAAATATTGAAGATGGTAAACACATAGCTAAAAAGGGTAAATGTGAATTAATGGATTATGGATTTGCATATATTAAGTATACTATATGATCTTAATTATTGATATTCCGATAAATTCAATAGGTAAAAGTCCTAACCAGAAAAGGGAATATGTATATAAAAAGATTCGTACATATATATTCCTGAAGTACATGAAAAATGATAGTGATACTGGAAATATGGAAATATAAAATGATGATATTTGTACATAGAATTTATTGATGAATATATGGATCCATGATTATAGATTCTTATACCTTAAAAACATTAATTGTATGACGATGATATTTCGAATGACTTGATGAATAAAGTCCCGACATGGAATAATTCGAGCACGAAACAATAACCATGAAATTGAACTTGAAATACACGAAAATAATATTTATTCGATATTTTAAAATATGACATGGAAAATACATGTATATGAAACTTACTTGATAATTATGCATATTCAATATTAAGAATTGTCCTGAAATAAATATATACAAAATTCATGAAAACAATGATACATGAACATGTGACTATCTTTAATATGCTGATACATGGAAACTAGGTAAGCCATGATGAGTGATAATCTCGAGTATGGTATGTTGATAAAATGAGTTTATCGATTCTAAAATTATATGAAATAAGTTCAAGTATGCTGACAACTGTTATTGTTGAAGCTTAGACAAGTGCCCAGTTATTGGTTAAATGGTAATACGATTATTATATGATACGTCGAAAGGACAAATGATCAAATGAAAATATACTTGTGCTTATGGAAGAGTGGTAAAATTTAAGTTATACAATTTCTTATAAAATGAGTTATTATATGATTAATTGAAAAAAAAATTCTATAAACTTCGGTAATACCTCGTGACCCTATTCCGACGATGGATACGGGTTGGGGGTGTTACATTATACTAGCAGCTCTGCTACAAATTACTGATGGCTTTAAGCCTAATATACTGGTAGCTTAACTGCAAATTACTGTTTAGTGATACAACTGGTAGTATTTGTAAGTGTAGGGGATGGGTGGGTGATTTAATCCTCACAGGAGTGCAGGTTTGGACAGAAGATGGTGCATAGCGGTTAGTTGGTAGGACTTGCATACTGTACACCGCATAATTGTTTACTGTCACTATGATGGGCTAAGGCCCTAATGCTCACTGATACTGTAATGGGCTAAAGCCCCACTGCATGACTGCTTCTGGACTGGCTAAGGCCCAATCTGGACTGATACTGGAAAAGGGCTTAGGCTTAGACTGTGATTGTTCGCATACCATCTGTTTGTTTGTATGGGAATTACACACTGAATTTACGTAAACTCACACCTCTTTTTAATCTGTACAGGTAATCCCTAGACATAGGCGGATCAGTACAGCGGAGGACTCAACGGTGGCCACACAACCTCTTTTATATTGTTTATTACTTACTCATGTTTTTATTTTTACTTGGGGTTATTTTGCTGTAATTATGGCCTTTACGAATTTTTTGGTTTAAATTTGGGATTTATACTGTTTTGCGGTTTATAATTGCTAGTAGTAGGAAAAACTTGGGTTTTCAAGAGGAATAAATGTTTTATAAAAAATACTTACGTTTACGCGAACAGTTTTAAAAGCTTCCGCATTGAATAATGTTTTGAAATTGAATAATGTTTTGAAACTTTCGACTAAGTAAATGACTTGATTTTAGAACCAATAAAAGTTAATGAAGAGTTGTAAAACGGAGAAATGGTTTTAGCAACGAAACGATTTTCAAACATACTCTCATATGACATCGTCAGATTTGGCCATAATGTCTAGGCTGGGTTTGGGGTGTTACATCTATTGGTATCAAAGTCAAGTTGCAAAACTCGGTTGTGGATTTGGGTTTTTAAAACTTGGTTCTTAAAGAACTGATTTTTGATGATTGAAATATTTTTACTGAATGTGTAGTACACCGAGTCTCCGGCGCCGATCCTGTAAGTTCTCTAAAACTGTTATATGTTTTTGACTGAAACCGCTATAGGTAGTATATACTGAGATTACTATAGATAGACTGTACTGAAAACACTTAAAATAGTGTATACTGAGACTGTAGTAAAACTGATAAACACTACATTGTACGGAAACAAACTTTACACTTCTGATACTGCTTCACATAAAATATCTATTAATAAACATTGGAATTGTAAAATGATGCATAAAACTATTAATATAGATAAACGCAATTAGACTATGAGCACACGAGGTATTAGTGGACGGGGTACTAGAGGCTGACGCCTGGACAGGGTTCAAGGCGTTACTAGACTTAAACACACGTAAACGTACCACACTGAGTCATAAAATTTGCATCAAATTTAAAACTTTTCAAACATATTCATAATATCCCTATTATGGGCCTACAAGGCCTTAAACATACATTGGAGGTGGTTAGGGACTAAACCGAAAACTTTAGAGCACTTAGAAAATTTTTCACCAAAACAGGGTCACACGCCCGTATGACTTAGGACATGCCCGTGTGACTTGGGACATGCCCGTATGGGCAGGCCTTGTGGTAGGACATGTGGTGAATTTAATTTTTGCCATCAACCATTTAGGGTCACACGGCCAAGTCACACACCCGTGTGTTAGGTCGTGTGGCGAATTTAATTTTCGCATTTATGGTGCAGACTTCACATGGCCTGGGCACACATCCATGTCCTGAGGTCGTGTCCTTTACACGGTTGAGACACACGGCTATGTCTCTACCCGTGTGTTTACTACTGGACATTCTGTTTTGCAAAATTAGGGTGCATGGGACACACGGCCTATTCACACGCCCATGAGGCTGATCGTGTGTCACACATGACCTAGACATACGCCCGTGTGCCTACCCGTATGGACAAAATATAGGCTACTTTCCAAGCCATTTGTCACCCTGAAATACAATAGCACATATGCCCATTCAACTGCACTTATCATAACACAATTGAGCAACCAACCTTTCACAATCAAGGCATCCACTCATCATTCACATACCACAATCCCCATGCATAGACATTACATAATTATCAACTCATTCGTACATTCAACCACATTCATGAAAGACATCTTTAATTGATTATACCAATAACCCACCTTTGCCAATTTTGATTGGCCATATACAAAATGGACTTTCAACTAACTTAGGCCAACATTTTTGGCCAAATCAAATATGGCACAAAATAAAATGACCAAGTCCCTATACATGCCATACTTACAAAAAGATCACAAATATCAAATACCCAAAATAACAATTCTAATAGTGTGATGCGAGCCTTCGACAAGTCCCAATCTCGAGCTAGCTTGGTGACATTATAAAACAAAGGGAAAGAAAGAAGGGGTAAGCTATATAGCTTAGTAAGTTTATGCAAATAAATAACATCTTAACCAAGCAAATTCACATAAGGAAAGTTAATACATTTACCCTTGAGCTCATATATGTTAAGCTTACTCAAGCACAACTTACCACGTTATCGCCACTTATAACGTTCATACTTACGAATTTCTCGTGCACACCTGTACCACATCATCATACAAACATACACATCTTTTCATATCTTTTGTTATTCCTGTTGAACACATCAGAATACTAACGGATACTTGGAAAAGTTGCACAATAGTGCCACATATATTTAGCCAAAGCTACCACTTATCACATTTCACATATATGCTTGTTCTCGAGCTAGTCACGGGTCTGCTTACACAAGCTAACGGTCGGGACATAGCTACTCAGTGCTTCTCACACAAGCTGACAGGTATCCATAACACATGCAGGATTTCCTAGCCACTGGTAGTCGTACAAGTCCAGCACCCGGACATCACATAATCACATAGACACACTTAAGGTCTTAGTGACATGTCACTTGTGTCCTATTTTATTTCTAAGGTTCAACCGGGAGATCACTTTCACACTTATCACTTATCGAAACTTTGTCGATTATGAAACATATCATCATTCACAAGTTTTATACAACATTAGAACATCACAACATAATAAAATGATGCATTATTTACATACAAACTTACCTCGGTACAAAAATAGCAAATTTTACATTTAGTCTACAACTTTGCCCTTTCCTCGATCTAGGTCAATTCCTCGTCTTTCTTGATCTATAATGACACATTTAACTCGTTTATTACTCACATTATTCAACTTGACCCAAAAATCATATTAAGGTAAATTTACATTTTTGCCCCTGACTTTTCACTTATTTACATTTTAGTCCCTAGGCTCGTAAAATGAAATGTATTCATCTTTCTCAAAACCTAAGCCTAGCCAAAAACTATCTCATGCTTATAACATCCCACATTTTCTTTCAAATCAAATTTTGACCACCTATTTTACAGCTTTTACAAATAGGTCCTTTTGGACCTTTTTACTGAAATCACTTAGTAAAAGACATTTATTACACAACTAACATTCATTTTCTACCATTAGACATCAAAATATATGCATGTCATAGATGGGTAAATTTTTGAACATGAACCCCAGCTCAAATAAATGGTAGAAATAGCTAGATCGGTTGATTACGACTTTAAAAACGTAAAGATCATTAAAAACGGGGCTAGGATGCACTTACTATCAAGCTTGGAAGTTGAAGAAACCCTAGCTATGGCTCCCTTGTGATTTTAGGCCAAGGTAGGAGAAGATGGACACAATTTTTGACTTATATTTCCCTTTTTATTCTTTTATTAACCAAATGACCAAAATGCCATTAAGGCCTTTCTTCAAAATTTTACCCTTCCATTTCCATTTTTGTCCATCATGATATATAACGGTCTAATTACTAAATAAGGACATCTAATTTACAAATTCATTTCAATTAAGCACCCAATGCTTCTAGAACACCTGTTTTGCACTTTTTGTAATTTAGTCCTAATAGCCAAATTGGACCCTCTATCGATAAAATTTCTTTACGATATTTTCACACATGCATTCAATCATATAATAAACCTCAAAAATTTATCGTAATAAATCTTTCTACTTCAGATTTGTGGTTCCAAAACCACTATTTCGTTTAGGCCCTAATTCGGGTTGTTACAGGCTCAAGCTGAGTCCTCCTTATTGGGTAGAATGCCAAATTTGGACAATAGCGAGACGCAGGTGTTGCCCGTTACAGAGACTAGGTTTAGGTCTGGGTCTCATGATTGTACAGCTGGGGACGAAGCTATTTTAAGGATTCTAGAGAGGGTCGTCGGGCCCAATACTGGAGCTGGAGGCCGAGGGTTGGTTACGAAACGACTTTGGTCTAATGGGGCTGAAATATTTAGAGGTGTCGCTGGGGTCGCCCCTAATGTGGCTGAGTACTGGATCAATGCTACAGAAAGGATCATGGACGATCTAAAATGCACCCCCAAGCAGAAATTAAAGGGTGTAGTGTCACTGCTACGTGATGAGGCTTACCAGTGGTGGCTCACTGTTAAGGAGGTCACTCAGCCCTAACGACTGACCTGGGAGTTCTTCAAGTTCGCCTTTTAGGGGAAATATATAGGGGCCAGTTATGTGGATGCCTGTAAGAGAGAGTTCCTGAATTTGACTTAGGGAGATAGATCAGTGGCCAAATATGAAGCCGAATTTTTGTGACTGAGCCGCTATGTGTGAGGTATGTCATTTAACTAGACTGATGTGCAGCAAGAGAACTTTGAGAAGCTCAAGACTGTACTGACTGAGGCCCCCATTTTGATACAGTCAGAGTCTAGAAAGGAGTTTACTATTTATACTGACGCATCACACGTTGGTTTGGGATGTGTATTGATACAGGAGGGCAAGGTGGTAGCGTATGCGTCTCGTCAACTTAAGACTCATGACACGAATTATCCGATACATGACTTGGAGTTGGCCGCGGTGGTATTCGTACTGAAGATCTGAAGGTATTATTTATATGGTGAGAAGTATCATCTACACGGATCACAAGAGCCTCAAATATCTCCTTACTCAGAAGGAGATAAAAATTAGGCAGCATAGATGGATTGAACTGCTTAAGGATTATGACTGCACAATTGAGTACCATCTTGGTAACCCCAATATGGTGGCTGATGCATTGAGCCGTAGGTTATGACTATTTTGAGAGCGATGTTTGCTCTCCTTAGTTTATTTGATGATAGTAGTCTATTGGCCAAACTTCAAGTTAAACCAATGTGGATTGAGCAAATTAAGGGTAAGTAGTTGGAGGACGAGTCTCTAGGTCTTCGATTTCGTCAGATTGAGAGTGGTAGCACTTCTGATTTTGGGTTAAACTCTGAAGAGGTGTTGTGTTTCCGAGGTCAGATATGTGTGCCGAATGATATTGATTTGAGATAGTCTATACTGAGGGAGACGTATAGTAGCCCTTATGCTATGCATCCTGGTGGGAATAAGATGTATCGAGACCTTCGTGAGTTATATTGGTGGCCAGGGCTTAAATGAGAAGTTACTAATTTTGTGGCTAAGTGTTTGACATGCCAGCAGGTTAAGGCTGAGCACCAGTTACCTTCAGGTTTGTAGTTAAGATTCCATTTTGGAAGTGAGAGAGAGTGACTATGGACTTCGTTAATGGGTTACCCCTAACGCCTACTAAAAAGGATTTAGTATGGGTCATCGTGGATAGATTGACCAAGTCCTCCCATTTCATATTGGTTCGTACTGACTATTCGCTGCAGAAGCTGGCTAAACTATATGTTTTTGAGATAGTGAGACTGCATGGGGTACCGGTTTCGATCATATCTGATAGGGATCCTCGCTTTACGTCTCAGTTCTGAAAGAAGCTATATAAAGCTCTGGGTTTGAGGTTTGACTTCAGTACTGTGCTCCATCCTCAGACTGATGGTCAATCTGAGAGGGTGATTCAAATATTAGATGAGATGTTGAGGAGTTGTGCTATCGATTTCTGAGGTAGTTGGAAGGATTATCTGCCACTAGCGGAGTTTGCTTACAATAATAGCAACCAATCTAGCATCCAGATGGCACTTTACAAGGCATTGTATGGTCGTAGTGTCGCACTCTTTTATGTTGGACTGAGTTAAGTGAGCGATGTGTTTTGGGTCTTGAATTGGTTTCTGAGACAGAGGAAAAGGTTAGATGGATTCAAGACCGACTGAAAGCTGTATCAGATAGGAAAAAGTCGTATGTGGATCTAAAGTGTTATGAGATTGAGTATTTTGTGGAGGACTTCATTTTTCTCAAAGTTTCACCATAGAAGAAAGTACTGAGGTTTGGTCGTAAGGGCAAGTTGAGCCCTAGGTGTATTGGGCCTTATTGCATTCTGAAGAGAGTGAGACCGGTTGCCTACTAGTTGGAACTCCCTCTAGAGTTGGATCAAATTCATGATTGTTCCACGTCTCGATGCTGAGGCGCTACCGCTCTGATCCTACGCATATTGTTCTAATAGAGGAGATTGAGTTTAGGCTAGACTTGACCTTTGAGGAAGAGCTAGTTCAAATTCTAGATCATGACGTTATGGTTCTACGAAGGAAATCTATTCCCTTGGTAAAGGTTCTATGTCGTAATCATAGCACTGAGGAGGCCACGTGGGAGCCTGAGTTTGCGATGTGTCAGCAGTATCCTCATCTATTTTGATCAGGTAAGCTTCAAGGTCAAAATTTTTCTCTTAGGGGGCCGAGTTGTAATGCCTCAAAATTCTTATTTCTTCTTTCGTAAAAGTGTGACAACTGTGTATCTGCTTTAGTGTTTATGTGTTCTGGGTATGTGTGTGAGATCCCAAGTTCAATCCCCAACTTTGGCAAATTTTGATATTTTTCTAATTTAAGCCTTGCTTTTAGAGAGTGGGCTTATATTTAAATATTTGTAGGAACATTTCAGAATAAGCCTAATGGTCTAGTGGTTAGATGGAGTGTGGGTTTGTTATAAGTCTTGTGTTCGAATACTGGCACAAGCGAGATTGTTAATATTTTTCCTCTGTTGGCTTATAGAGTTTCAGTTTCACCAGGAAACCTGAGTAATGGGGAGTTAGGGGATAACAAAGTTTATTTTTCTTTTTTTTTTATATTTCCCCAAAATATCTTTTCTTTTTGTTACGTTTCTATGCTCGATTGGAAGCATCTCTGTCTATTAATGAATCAATTCTCATTAAAGTCAAGAGATATCACACCATCACAGGTGATATAATGGCATGTATTTCTAGACTTCACATATGCTACATTCAGTTTGAGAACCGACTAAATCGTCGCTTTGATACCAACAAATATAACACCCCTAACCCGTATATGTTGCCAAAATAAGGTTTCGAGGCATTACTGGAGTTTTAGGAAATATTCACAGATAACTCGAGACAACTACTATTCATTTCCTAAAATTTTTCTTTACATTCCTTAAACGAACCTTGAGGCCCAAAACATGCATTAAAATTGATTAGGGACTAAAACAGAATCATAAGAAATTTTTGGCAAAATTTCAAAATTTTCTCACTTAGAATAGCCACACGACTGTGTTATTAGCCACGTCCGTGTGGTCAAGCTGTATGGGTTCCCACACTCGTGTCCCTAACCCATGTAACTCTCTGACTTGTCACTCATGAACAAATTGATGTCACACGACCAAGTCACATGCTCGTATGCTAGGCCGTGTGGTTAATTCAAATTTTTAAAGAATTGTTGCAGGTTTCACACGGTCGTATCATACACGCATACTTCCATGGCCGTGTACCTCACATGGCTAAGGCACATGCCCGTGTGCTTAATACATAGCATTCTGTTTCTCAAATTTTTAGATGCCAGGGACACATGGTGTAATGCCCTAAAATTCTTATTTTTGCTTTTGTAAAAGTGTGACAACTGTGTATCTGCTTCAGTGGTTATGTGTTCTGGGTGTGTATGTGAGGTCTTAAGTTCAATCCCTATCTTGGGTAAATTTTGATATTTTTCTGATTTAAGCCTTTCGATTAGAGAGTGGGCTTATATTTAAATATTAGTAGGAACATTTCAGAATGAGCCTTCTAGTCTGGTGGTTAGGTGAAGTGTAGGTTTGTTGGAGGTCTTGTGTTCGAATCCTGGCACAAGCGGGATTGTTAATATTTCTGCTCCGTTGGCTTATAGAGTTTCAGTTTCACCAGGAAACCTGAGTAGTGGGAAGTTAGGGGATATCAAAATTTATTTTTATTTTTATTTTATTTTCCCCAATATCTCTTTTCCTTTTGTTACGTTTCTGTGCTCCCATTTTCCTCATCTGCTTTCTTTTGATTTTCTTCCCCTTTTCCTTTTCGGCCTCAATTCATTTCCCCTTTGGCGCAATTTCCTGCTGTTTTCGTTTGGTAAGTCCTATTTCGTTTAATCTTGATGTTCTTGGTTAAGTGTTTGATGAGGGGATTGTTTATGTTACTCTCGATTTAGGCAAAAGACAAGATTTGGCTTGAAATTCAGCAGCAATTTAAGGGTTAGAGATTTTGACTCGGTAGCGGTAAGTATTCAAGTGCGTTTAGTGATATTGTAAGGTTGTAATCGTGAAGCATTTCTGCTTGAGTTTCATTAAAATTGATAAATTCAGACTTGGTATTGTCAATTTTAGGTTTTGGGAGGCTAGGGATAGTTTTCATAGCGAAACGATACCAGGTGTGTACCCGAAACGTAGAAAATGGGATTCAGCGAAAAGTCGAAAAAGCTTACTATGGACGCCACATGGGCTTGTGGTTGCCCGTATGGTAGGCCGTGTAACGGAACACGGGCGTGTGTTCTGCAAGGCCAGGTTTCTTTTTCTAATTTTCCATGGATGATTCATCAAAAATATCTACTAACTTCTCTTTAATGGTCTAATTACCATATAAAGACCTCTTATTTTGAATTCTATAGCTATTTGATACTTATAGCTACTAGAACTCAACTTTTGCATTTCATGCAATTTGGTCCTTCCATCGATTAAACATGTAATCAATAAAATTTCTTTACAAAATTTTCATATTACATTTCTATCATATCGTAGACCATAAAATAATAATAAAATAAATTTCTTTCTAAAACCGAATTTTGTGGTCTCAAAACCACTGTTCCGATTTTTACCAGAAATGGGTTGTTACACAATCAATAACAGTGGTCTGTATAGAGATAAAACTTGGTAATCCGCAACAAATGTTGGATTTTGATTTAAACAGTGAATTCTCCGTACATCAGTATCATCTCATACCATATCTCGTACAACATGAAAATAACCCTATTGGCATGAAACACATCCAAAACATTTACAAACATAACTACACTATATGAACTTACCAGACAAAAAAAATGCGCGAAGTGTTGAGGACTAATCCGTAATTTTTCCTTTTCTTTGATTATCTACAAGTTGATTCAAATCTTGATCTATACAATAATTCATTTCAATTTATCAATTTCAATTACCTTATAACATCTTATTCTATGCATATGAAATTTTAATGTCACTTTTCACATATTCCTTATAGTTTTGCATTTTATTTAATTTAGTCCCTAAAATTGAAACAATTATATCTTTCACATTTAAACCTCATTTTTCAATCCAATTTCAATTTCATCCTTCTACAACCCTGTAAAACAATAATTACAAAATTTCATGTCAATTTTGAAATATTTACATCTTATTCCCTATGCTCAAAACTAATAATTTTCATTTTACAAACTAGTCCTTTTTCATATCTAGGCTTCAAATCTAGCCAAATAACCCCAGATTCATTAAGCATTCATTAATGGCAATCTATACATTTTAGAGGGGCCGGGGCCCCTACCAGCCCCCTAGATTCGCCCTTGCATCCATGCTATTATCTTATGGCCTAATTGCCATTTAAACCCTTGAAATTTTTTATTTAAGCATTTTAATTAATAAAAAACCAATAGAGATTAACTATTATGGCTTTGATGATTTAGCCCTTGTACCTTAATTAACCAAATATTCAATAAAATTTTTAAACCGAAATTTCATATATGTAACAACTTATTTTTTATTGTTGTTGAAAGTAGTGTTCGGGACCACAATTCTGACTAGTGAGTTAATAAATATTATTTATTTAATATCTACAAGGTTATTAGAGTGCCGTATTAAAATTTGCTTCGATAATTTTGATGTTTGGATAGTTAATTGAAAAAATGACTAAATCATAAAAACAAAAAAGTTAATCACTAATAGTTGATATGTGCTTTGATTATAAAATCATGATTGGATGATTTTGAATGGAAATTATGCCATAACTATAAATGATGGACTGTTATTGATGAGTTTGGATTAAAATAATGTTAAATTATAATGATTAAAATTAAGTAAAAACAAATCATATTAGTAAAACATAACCAAAATCATCGTCTTCTTTCTTTTTCTTTCCTCTATCTAAACACCATTGTTAAAACATCACCAAGGTTTGGCCAAGCTGTTCTTCCTTGCATGATCAAGAAACGGATCAACCAAATGATAATCATAGAAAGGGGAAAATTGATGAATAGTCCTCGGTGTGGTGTTTATTCTTGTCTCGTTTAGGTAAATTCATATTAGTTTTATTTTGTTTATTAATTGTTTGAATTGAATTATATATGGTATAAATGTATAAGTGTTGGTATGGTTTATTAAGAAAGTATTGATGTGGAATAGTGGAACTGAAATGTAAAGTATAGCAATTATACATGTTTTAAATGAAATATATTTTTAAAAGGTATGCAAATGATCATGTTGAATATGGTGATATGTTATAAAGTTGGAAGGAATATGCAAAATAAGTTAAGGCCCGTGTAAGCTTAGTGAATGGTTAGGATACAAATGACATGTCATTAGGGTTTATCAGGCACTATGTGCCAACGATTACAGCGATCAGGTACTTTGTACCGGTGTTACAGTCATCAGCCACTCTATGTTGATTTTATATTTATCAGATACTATGTATCGGTGGTGGATACCATATCGATATCTAGAATTTAACATTTGTTGTAGATTTTTGACAACTTGTGTAAGCAACGTCGAGTAATGGTTAATGTCTCGATTGTTAACTTGTGTGAGTATAGTTTTCTTGTGTATCCAAAGTTAATTTACTAAAGTTCTCTAGGCAAAATAAGTTAATGAATTGAAAGGAAATGGATTATTATGACATGGAATATTATTCATTGATTGGATGTGAATTGGCTAATGTAATATGTTATCTAAATGTTTTGATGATATTAAATGTTTATAGCTAACCATTTAGCATAGTAGGAAATATGAAATATGGCCAAAAATACTAACTTGTGTGTTAATTTCAATTGGTACGCTTATAAATGTCATGTATGTTATGTGTTAATAAAGCTTATCCCGTTTCATTTTCTTCCTTGTATATTTTCAGATTTTAGCTGTTGATTAGATCGTTATCACACTATCCATCAACTCTTTTGGTAGCTTATTACTCATTTTGGCCCGGTTATAAGTGATATGTAAATAGGGTTATGGTAATGGATGTATATAAGTATCTGGGTTATGTTTTGTGCCTTTTTTAATAAGAATTATGTGCAGTGATAGAGTTTAGATGGTCGTTTCTTGTTGATTATGGCTTGTGTTGGTAAAAGCATGATTTGGTAACTATGAGACATTTTGCTTGGTGAAATAGGTACTTATGTTTTAGGCCTTTTGTGATCTTTGCTTATTGATACTCTAACAAGTCAAATGATGGTTATATGCAAATGTTTAGGTATGAACAATTTGGCATGAATGGTAATGATTGATTGATGTTTAATGCTTGAATTGTGGTGCCAATGGTGGCATGTTAGTTTAGCACTAAGGTTGGATGTTTCATATTGTGTTTAGTATATTTAGGATGTTTCTGAACATGTTGATCAATGGTCAATTTCTTGCTTGTGGCTTAAGTGAACCTTGAATGTCAGTGCTTGGTTTAGAAGCTATTTTTAGGAGCACGCAATCTGTGACACGGTCTACCACATGGCCATGTGCCATACACGGGCATATGGCAAAACCATGTGTTCTATTTAATTTAGGTGCACATTGACCTACATGGTCACAGTCTGTTACATGGCCTAGAGACACAAATGTGTAACCCTGGAGTACATTGCATGACTCTGTTACATGTTTAAGCAACACAGCCATGTCATATGACTTCACATGGTCGTATGACTCTTGTTTTCACTTTTTACCTATCCTTTTGAAAATGTTTCAAATGAGTCCTATCTTAATCCTGAGTTATTTTAAGAGCTTTGTAAGCTCGATTAAGGCTCAGTTTTGATGGTAAATCATTTAACACTTGTATTAATAATGTTTTGTGGATTGGTTGATTATTTATATTGAATTTTTGAAATGATATTGATGGTTAACTGTTGTAATACCTTATAGCTCGGGTCTGATGATTGGACCGGGTACAGGGTATTACATTTAATGGTATCAGAGCTATGGTTTACTCAATTTTAGGACTGAACATAGCATGTATCAAGTTTAGAAATACATGTCACTTTATAACTTGTGATAGTATGATGACTTCTGATTAGTTTGACTTGTGTTCTTATAGATAAAAAATGTCAACCAAAACCAATCAAGCATATTTTGACGAGGTAAAAAATGATGTTTCAGCCATCGACCAAAGGGTTGTTTAAAGTGTGCCCGTGTCTCAAGGGCTTGGAGAAGAGGCTCACAGTGCCTTTCTCCATATGATGAATGATTAGTTCATAGCTTATATGAGAGTTAATCCCACGGCTTAACAACATCCACCCCAACCTGTGCCTACCTTAGCACCCCTTCGTCCTTAAAGTCCAATATGACATAATGTTTTCAGGCTTTTTATAGATAAAGTTCAAAACTTCGGGGCCAAAGAATCCTACGATAAAGTAGGTGATGATCCGACCAAAGCTGAGTATTGGTTAGAGCATACGCAAAAAGTTCTAGATGAAATGTTGTGTTCTCTTGAGGATTGTTTGATATGCACAGCATCATTGTTAAAACAGGAAGCTTTCCACTAGTGGTTGACTTTATTAGTTGTGGTACTGAAAGAGAGGATGAATTGGGATTTCTTTCGAATTGAATTTTGAAAGAAATATGTTAGCAAATGTTATTTAGACGAGAATAAAAATGAATTCCTTGAGCTAAAGCAAGGAAACAAATAGGTTGCCGAATATGAGCGAGAGTTTGTTCAACTCGGTACATATTCTCGTGAGATTATGTTGATTGAAGAAGAAATGTATATTCGCTTTGAAGATGGATTCAATGATGAGATTAAAGTGCTTATGGGTGCAATAGAATTACATGAGTTTGTAGTTTTATCTAATTGGGCTCAAAATATGGAGGAAATTTGCAACCATAAGAAACAGAACGAGATGCGAGTTTGGGACTTCAATAAGCAAAATACATATAAAACGTTTTCTACTCCTTGTTGAAGAAAATGAAAAAAATCTAATAGTCATTTTTCAGCACCGTCAGGGTTTTCTGGCGGAGACCGAAAGAAACAGAGCAATGTGAGACCACCTACAACTTTAGTGGTTAGTGTTTGTAGTGCACAGAATGTGGATAGACCTGAATGCAACCATTTTGGGGTGTGCAAATTAAAATATGGGTCCTGTGTCATTTGCGGATCTCTAGATCATTATAAGAAAGATTGTCTGAACTAAGCTGATTTGAATAGAGATAAGAATGTGAAGCCTATTGTTACTCCTACAAGAGGCAAACAGCCATGAAATAGTGGCATGGCTAGAGTCAGTAGAAGTGGGACAAAAGACATTGTAGTTCGATCTGAAGCTCGAGCTCCTGCTAGAGCTTATGCGATTCATGCACAAAAGGAGGCCTCAGCTCTTGATGTTATTGTTGGCACATTTTTTTTTATCTTTGATGTTATTGTGTATGCATTAATTGACCATAGGTCCACACATTCATATATATGCATTATGTTAGTAATGGAAAAGTGTTTATCAATTGAGTCAACTAAATATGTTGTTAAAGTAACGAACCCTTAAGTCAAAGTGTCATAGTTGATCTACTTTGCAAACAGTATCCACTAAGAATTCAGGGCTACGGCTTTCCTACTGATTTGATGTTATTATATTTTATGAATTCAATGTTATTTTAGGAATGGACTGGTTGATGGTACATGATGCAATAGTGAATTGCAGACAGAAGTGTATTAATATTAGATGTCAGAGTGGTGAATTGATTTATGTTGAATCTGATAAATCTAATTGTGTTGCCAATATGATTTTGACAATGTCTGCACAAAAATTAATAAAGAAAGAGGTGCAATGTGTTTCTAGCTTATATTTTGGATTCTATAGTATTAGAAATGAAAGTTGATCAAGTGCAGATGGTGTGTGATTTTATCGATGTGTTTTTTGAAGAATTGTCGGGATTACCTCCAGAACGGGAAGTTGAATTTGCTAAAAAGCTAGTGCCTGGGATTGCTCTGATCTCGACCGCCCCATACAAAATGGCTCAAATAGAATTAAAAGAATTAAAAGCATATTTGCAAGAATTGATTTATAGAGGTTTTATACAACTGAGCGTATTACCCTAGGGTGCACCTATTTTGTTTATGAAAAAAAGATGGGTCAATGAGATTATGTATGTAACACTCAATTTCCAATTAACTCTAAATTAAGAATGAATAATGTACTAAATTAAAATATATTGCAACCGAGTGGCCTATATTGGAAGAAATAGGAAAGCTAGAAATCAAATTAGACATGGTTGAGATCTAATTATGGTCCAATTAGAATCGACCTGTCAGTCCTTAGTGGGAGACATAATGATTAGAAACGGATGGTTTTTACAAGGTTGGTGATAGCATGGAAAGGGCTATAAATAGTTGGGAGATGGCTCCTAGGGATGATTTTCTTCCTGACCTTGTCTAATTTCTCTCGTTCTTCATCTTCTCTTGTAGGTCGAAAAAGGAGTAACCATGGAAGGTTCTGCACAGAGCAGACTTTATAATGATGGAGCAGCAAAAGTAAGAAAACTAGCAAGCGTATAAGATTCTTACCCTTACTGTGTACGTAGGATAAAGTTATAGACACTAGAGCTATTTTAAGGGTTCTGCATATTTTTGGAAAATGGGTTTAAGCTACTGCTTAAAGAATAAAAGCTCTAATGCTCAAGAAAAGGAATAAGCTAGGGGAATGATAAAGATTCAAGTGAGTTCCAAACACCAAACCTCTTATTATTGTCTATGCTATTAAGTATGCCATGTTTGCATAGGCATGAAGCATGATCATATGAGCATGCATTGCATGATTGTGGGAAATCTTAAGGGGTTAGACGAAGTTAGGAAGGGAAATAAGGAGTGAACCTATTAGTTATTGCCTCGGGTGAAACTCTGGGCCTTGCAGAGGGAACAATGCGGTGTTCGAGCATTAAGGTTAGGTGGTGTTAAGGAGGTAATGGGAGGAGGATTTTGGAAATGAAATTATGGAATGTATTTACCATGACAGCGGTATCAACTAGTCCTTCGAGGTGACACCATAATGATGGTATATGGCGTAAGACCATAGATGAAAAATGCTATAGCCGTTTGGTATGAGGTACATTGCATAAGACTATTGATGAAAGATGCCATGACAACATAGTACATGATAAATGTATATGGCATAAGACAATGGATGAAAGATATCATGGAGGCAAGGTATAAGGTATACGGTGTAACACCATAGATGGAAGATGCCATGGTATCATAAGGTAATATGCTAGGATGGTGAAGCAGTATAAGACCATGGATGAAAGACTTAATGGCATCCACAGAGTAAGTTTGTTGGGATATTAAACACAGAATAGAGTAAGTCCATTGAGACAGTAAAAACTGAACATAGTAAGTTTACTGAGATAATAAACACGAGGTAAGTCTACCAGAAAAATAAACAAGGATAAGTCCACCAGGACGTGAGAAAGAGATGAGAAGGGTGTATAACCATGGCTCGACTACGACATCCCATAGAGTCAGCCAGAGAGTAAATGCAAAAAGTATGCCAATTCCTTAAGTGAGGAGTACATGCTTGTGTGCCAAGCAAGAGAATCCATGCAAGTGGAAGAAGAGTAAAGAAAGTGTAAGCATGGTAAGTAGATCATGAGGAATCTGCTAAAGATGGTGATAGAGATAGAAGCTAATAAGGCATGGGTGAAAACCCAACAAGACTTTAAAGAAGGTAGAACAGGCGAAGGCTGACTTGTTCATGAAAATGAATAATAGAAATATTTGAAGATCGTAAGCAAGGATCCAAAATGAAGAGCCATTAAAGGAAGTTAATTGAAGTTGTATTCGAGAAGCAAATCTCATAGAAAGGGAGATGAGCCTCATTCCCAAGATAAGGATACTATCCAAGGGAAAGTGTTTCTGTCAAGACTATTCCTCTTTGAGGAAAGGCTAGCGTAGGTACATTGCAAAAATGATAGCTCTGTAAGGAGGAGATAAGCAAGTGAGATGATAGACTTGCATAGTTGTATAGGTGACAAACTGCTGAACCAAGAAGGTAAACTGATTTCATGTATTAGACAGGTGAGGTCTTAAGTAAAGGTAGAGGTGAGAGGCGAATTACTAGAAGTAATCGCCTTCTACGAACAGTAAGATAAAATGAGAACGGGTTTACCAGAGCTATGTGTCATTTTAAAGGTCAGCACGATATGGAAATGTAAAGGGGTCCTTCAGAACCAATATTTAGATAAAAAGAGTCCACCAATGATTGGTACAATCAAGTCCTCCAAGGAAGGTATACTTTAAGAATCATTGGGTAGATGGTTGAAAAGCTACCATAATGGTCATGATGGCAAACTGGCAAACAACTAAGTCAATTTAAGGTCAACCAATACCCTGAGTGACGGAAAAATAAAAGACAAGAAGGATAGGACTCGTTGATATGACGAGGTGTCTGGAAAACTACTAAGTAGAGAGTTCAACCAGAGAAAGGTATTGTAGAAAGGCTAGTAGCTCAGAGAATCGGTTGGAGTTTGACACCTTGATATAGAACATTTGCATTAAGCGAACAAGGAGTATTTATGTTTATTTTATTTTACATATGTTACCCTTATATAGTAGGGTTATCTATAGACAGTAAAGGAACTCACTCAGATTATTCGAACTTACAGAGTTGATTGATGTTCACAGGACTTGTGAGATGATCAAGGACTCAGAAGAGGTACCAAGCCAAGTAGTTCAGAGATCAAGGGTCGTAGGCAGATGAAGTCATACACATAAGAAGGGGGTACTGTTAGAGGCTTCGCCACTAGATCAATAACAACGAAGCCAGATAGTATACCTAAAATCTAGATTTTTAGGACAGATAGTCCTTAGCAAAATTTTAAGAAATTCTTTGTAAATAAGTAATTTGATTGGAGATAAAAATAATTTGAAGGATTATTATTTTACATCTCATTAATTGATATTTTCATATTTATATTGTTTTATAGCAGCTAAGTTAGCCAAGTTAAGTTTAGGTCCATTTGTGAAGTGACGCTCAGTACCTGAATTAGGTGGGCGGGTCAAGCGTGAAGTGTTATAGTGTTTAGATTATCGACAATTGAAAAAATACGTGATAAAGAATAAATATCTATTACCTCGTATAGATGGTTTATTCGATTAGTTGAAAGGTGTTATAGTATTCTCGAAGATAAATCTTCGATCTGACTATTACTAGGTGCGAGTTAAAGATGTTGATGTGCTAAAAATAATATTCAGAACCTGTTACAGACACTACGAGTTTTTAATGATGCCTTTTGGATTGACTAATGCCCCTGCAACATTTATGGATCTGATGAATCAGGTTTTTCAGCCACATCTTGACAAATTCATTAATATTTTTATTGACGATATTCTAGTTTATTCCAAAAATGAATCCGAGCATGCACAGCACTTGAAAACCATATTACAAACCTTGCGTGAAAAACAATGGTACTCAAAGTTTAACAAATGCGAGTTTTGGCTTAGAGAAGTTGGATTTCTTGGTTATGTGATTTCAGCGAAAGGCATATGGGTTGATCCGAGCAAGATTTCTACTATTTTGAATTAGAAGCCTTAAAGAAAGTTTTTTAAGGTATGCAATTATTTGGTTTTAGTCGGCTATTATCGAAATTTTGTTAAAAACATTTGGATAATAGCATTACCGATGATGAAAATATTACAGAAAGATGTCAGTTTTGTGTGGTTCGACAAATGCCAACAAAGTTTTGAACAGTTGAAAACTATGTTGACAGAGGCACCAATGTTAATTCAGCCTGAATTTGGGAAAGAATTTATTGCCTACAGCGAAGCTTCATTGAATGGTTTGGGATGTATTCCAGTGCAGGATGACAGAGTTATCGCATATGCTTCTTGACAACTTAAAACACAAAAAAAGAATTACCTAACACATGAACTTGAGTTGGTTACAGTTGTTTTCGCACTAAATATTTGGCAACACTATTTGATATTCGCGATATGAAGTAATAAAAATTATAATAATGATCACACCAGAAACTAACTATTATCATGATTTTTAGGCAAGCACACCTATCGAACAGTAGTATAGCTTAGTGGCAAGACCGAGATATCGTACCCAAGGGAACCAAAAGTACTAGTACTAACTTTCTTTCTATTATTTAACCTGAGAGTAAAAGGGGGTTTTTAGTAAACTAAACTAATTCTAAAACTAATTAAGAATGCATAGAAAGTGAATTGGGAAAAACTCTTAGGAAAAATTGATTGATTTGGACAATACTCAAGGGAGATTCCACCTAGACTTCACTTGTTATCAACTCTTGAACTAGACGATTTATTCACTTGACTTGATCCGTAGAAATCCCTAATTTATGTTAATACCTCCGTCGAGGATAAGAACAACTAATCCTAGGTTGATTAACTGAAATCTCTTTCTAGTTAAAACCCCTAGTTTTGCATTAACTCGATCTATGGATTCCCTTATCAGGTTTGACCCTAATCCGGCAGATTTATGTCACCCTATGTCTAGGGTTGCATGCAACTCCCCTTAATTGTGTTGGATCTACTCCTATGCAGGGACTTTTTCTCCTCTACATAAGCACATTCGACTTAAATCAATATCCCGGAAATATCAATTTAAGGGTTAAAAACACAATTAAGAACAAGTCAAATATTTATCATGTAATTCAAGAGAAAATAAAAACAAGATCTGTCTTAGGTTTCATCCCCCTCAAGTATTTGGGCGATTAAGTTAATACTTATAAAGGAAAACATCTAAGAAGAAATAAAATAACAAAATATAAAGAACCCAAAAACCCCTGTAGGAATTTGAAGGGAGATCTTCAGTCTTTGAGGCAGAATTCGGCTTCTGAGATGGATCAATCGGCTTCCCTTGGAGTAATTCCTTACTTCTACTCTTTATATTGGCAGAAATAAGGCACTCTTTTGTGAGAGAAAAAGCACACCCTTGGAGTTGCCTCCTAAGGTCTTTATATAGAGCTTTGGAGTGCCTTTCTTAGCCCCTAAGTAGCCTTTTCCGAGTGAAACTGCACTTTCTCATGACAGGGACACGCCCGTGTGCCACGGCCGTGTGGATCGAGACCTAGGCCGTGGTCGGGTCTGTTGATAGTGGCACGGCCGTGTGAGTCGGGGTTGGGCCGTGTTCGAGATTTAGGATGGCACGACCATGTGACACGGCCGTGTGGTAAATCTCCAGGCCGTGTTGTTTTTATTCTTTGGCCCATTTTCTCCATTTTTGGCCTGTTTCTTGATCTTTTCTCTTTCTTAAGCTCACTTGGGCATAAAACATGAAATAGAAGGATTAAGAGCACCAATTTCCACAAATTCAATGATAATTCATCCAGAAATTAAGCTAAGTATGAGGTAAAAACATGTATAATTTCTCATTTATCACTATCTGTACGGTGAAAAATGTCACACTTATACCAATCACAAAAGCTTAAAGTACTTAATGACTCATAAAGAGCTAATTTTGTGACTAAGAGGTGGCTTGAATTGTTGAAAGACTACAATTTGGTAATAGATTATCATCCGGGTAAAGCGAATGTTGTTGGTGATTCCTTGAGTAAAAAATCTCTTTTTGCTTTGCGATCATCGAATGCTTGGCTAAAGTTGGAGCATGACGGATCTATACTAGCTGAACTGAGGAGTAAGTCTTTGTTTTTACAGAAACTTCGGGAGTTGCAACTTGATGATCCAAATTTGTTAGCTAAACGGAAACTAGTTAAAGATGGTTAGATAGCCAATTTCAGTATTGGTATGGATGGTAGCTTATATTTCCGTAACAGATTGTGGGTACCTAATGATTTACACCTAAAGCAAAATATTTTAAATAAAGCTCATAATATGCTTTTTTGTTACATCCGAGCAATACTAAAATGTGTTGTGATCTGAAACAAATGTATTGGTGGTTGGGAATGAAACACGATATTTTTGAGTTCGTATCAAAATTTCTTGTATGCTAGTAGGTAAAATTTGAACATCAGGTACCATCTGGGTTGTTATTGCATGTTATGATTCTAGAGTAGAAATAGGAGCGAGTTATCATGGATTTTGTATCAAGGTTGCCACTGTAACCAAGCGGGTTATAGTTAACTAATTAACTAGGTCTGTACATTTCATCCCCATACATACATATTATTCACTCGAGAAGTTGGCAGAATTGTATGTCTCTAAAATTGTCAGGTTCTACGATGTACCATTGTTATTTCTAATTATGACCTGAGATTTACCTTTAGGTTTTGGGGTAAGCTACACGAGGTTCTAGGCACCAAGTTTAGTTTCATGACGACTTTTCACCCACAAACTAAAGGTTAGTCTGATAGACTAATTCAGATACTCGAAGATGTGCTCCGATAGTGCATTCTTGTATTTGAAGGTAGCTTGGAAAATTCCTTCTGTTAGTTGAATTTGATTATAACAACAATTACTAATCAAGCAGTAAGATGACACCATACGAAGCATTATATGGTCCAAAGTGCATAACTCTGTTGTATTGGACTAAACTAAGTGATAGAAAGATTTCTGGAACAAACTTAATTTGCGAGATCAAAGATAAGGTTAGGGTTATTTGAGATTCTCTGAAAACTACTTAAGATCGTCAGAAATCTTATGTCGATTTAAAAAGAAAAGACATTGAATTTCAGGTTGGTGATAAAGAATTCCTGAAAGTATCGCTGTAGAAGAAAGTTCTCCGTTTTGGTCGAAAAGGGAAACTCAATCCGAGGTTTATTGGTTAGTACAAAGTTCTCAAGAGAATAAGGTCGGTAGCTTATTGTTTAGCTTTGCAGTCAGAACTTGAAAAGATTCATAATGTCTTTCACATATCGATGTTGTGATAGTACAGATCAGATCCTTCCTATGTGATCTCTCCGATAGAAATAGAATTACATTATGATATGATGTATATTGAAGAATCGGTTAAGATTTTGGCTCGAGAAGTTAAAAAGTTGAGAAGTAAATGAATAGCTTTAGTAAAAGTTCTCTAGCAACGTCATGGTAAGGAAGAAGCCACCTGGGAATTAGAAAAAGCTATGAGATTATAATACCCGAACCTTTTCTCTGGTAAGATTTTCGAGGACGAAAATTTTTTTAGGGTAGAGTTGTAATACCTCATTTCTCAATGGTGTTGAAAATAGTGGTTTTAGGACCAAAATTTTGATCAGTGAGTCAGTAAATATCATTCATTTAATATTTACAAGGTTATAAGAGTCGTATTAAATTTTTTTTTCGATTTTAAT
This sequence comes from Gossypium stocksii, assembly GCA_020496765.1. NCBI lineage: Eukaryota > Viridiplantae > Streptophyta > Magnoliopsida > Malvales > Malvaceae > Gossypium > Gossypium stocksii. Next base: position 71,052,514 of record CM035622.1, read on the forward strand.
GTTTGGATAGTTAATTAAAGAAAAAGGACTAAATCGTAAAAATGACAAAAGTTAATTGCTATTAGTTTATATGTGCTTAATGATTATAAAATCATGATTGAATGGTTTTAAATGGAAATTATGCCATAATTATGGATGGTGGACGTTTAATAGTGAGTTTGGATTAAAATAATGTTAAATATAATAATTAAACTTAAGTAAAAACAAATAATATTAGTAAAACATAACCAAAATCATCATCATCTTCTTTCTTATTCTTTCTCCCACCGAAACACTTTTGTTAGAAGATTACCAAGGTTCGACCAAGCTATTCTTCCTTGCATGATAAAGAAATGGACCAACTAGTTTATAATCGCAGAAATAGGAAAATTGTTGAGTAGTCCTTGATGTGGTGTTTATTTTTATCTCATTTAGGTAAGTTTGTACTAGGTTTATTTTGTTTATTAACTGTTTAAATTGAATTATATATGGTATAAATGTATAAGTGTTGGTATGGTTTATTGAGAAAGTATTAATTTGGAATAGAAGGACTGAAATGTAAAGTGTAGCAATTATACATATTTGAAATGAAATATGTTGTTACAATGTATGCAAATGATCATGTTGAATATGGTGATATGTTATAAAGATGGAAAGAATATGGGAAATAAGTTAAGGTCCATGTGAGCTTAGTAAATGATTAGGATACAAATAACATGTCATTAGGGTTTATCATGTACTATGTGCCAATAATTACAGTTATCGGGTACTTTTTTACCGATGTTACAGTTATCAGGCACTCCATTCTGGTGTTATATTTATCAGGTACTATGTACCAGTGGTGGATACCATATCAATGGCTAGAATCTAGCATTTGTTGTAGATTCTCGACAGCTTGTGTGAGCAGTATCGAGTAATGGTTAATGTCCCGATTGTCAACTTGTGTGAGCATAATTTCCCAGTGTATCCAAAGTTAATTTACTAAATTTCTCCAGGAAAAACAAGTTAATGAATTGAAAGGAAATAGATTATTATGGCATGGAATGTTATTCATTGATTGAATGTGAATTGGATAATGTGATATGTTATCTAAATGTTTTGATGATATTAAATGTTCATAGCTAACCATTTGGCATGGTAGATAATATTAAATATGACCAAAAATACTAAGTTATGTGTTAATTTCAATTGCTAATCTTATACATGATAGGTATTTTATTTTTAAATTATACAAACTTACTAAGATTTAAGTAAGCTTACCTTATTTCATTTTCTTCCTTGTAGATTGTCTTTAAATTATATGAAATTATTAAGCTTTTGTAACAGAGCATGGTAGCACAAGAATAACCTTACCTCATTTTCCTAGGTGGTATATTTGAAGGTACCACCAACCACTAGGTCCCTCTCTTACGAAGTAGGCTTCCTTTGCATTCTTTCCATTGCCTCAAAAGTTTCCCCCTCCCTTCCACGATTGTTGCTAGCCATAGTCAATTCAAAAAATGAAGAACAAATTCAGAGACAAAAAATAATGCCTTATCTTCAACAAAAGATCTCAAATCAAAGTAGATGAACAATGACAAAGTAAGAATGAAGGCATGAGTAAAGAAGGAAAACAAAAGACAACAAGGTGAAGAAGGAAAAACTCAACAGAAATGAGAAACACTTAAAAAAAATTTGGAAGTTGAAGAGAAAATCTCAAACACGTAACAAATTTTCAGAAGAAGCAAAACATGACTGTTGAATAAGGGGGATATTTATAAAGCCCTCCCCAAAACAATGTGCTAATTAACCTAAAAGTTCTAACGCTTCCCAAACAAATACCACCTGAACACATGTTCTACACATGAGACAACCATCATTGGCATCACTTTCTCATTAACAACTATAAGGCTTTATAATTAATTTGGTAGTTTTAGATGTTGGATATAGTGCCCTAAATGTAGTATATTTATTTTGTATACTTATTTTTTTTTCAAACAAATTTGTTTAATTAAATTGTACATAAATTACATTAATACCCTTTATATATTGTCCTTAATGGTTTTTGCATGCAAAGCAAAATGGAAGAAAATATTGGCACACTGGTTATCTAATGTTTAACTAATACTAAGTGGTATTACATGGTTGAAGCGTTATATGGAAAGACAACTTATATTAGTAGATGAAACTAAACATGTCCTTTGTCTAATCAGAAATGAGCAAGCTAATTGAAAGACTACTATACCGCCTATCAAGTCCAATTAAGGAGATGGTTTGTTTTGAGCATCAGAACGGATGACTCCTAAAAGATAGAGACATAGCTGTGATTGACTGGATTGACAATACATCGAACAAGACCTAAATAGAATAGATCTTGAGTTCGTTTATGGATTTATTCACTTGTGATGTTCATAGTGTGGTGACTGCCTCCGAACGTACCAACGTCCAAAATGTGAATAATGTAACTAAAAATATAGATTTGAGGCGGAGTTTGCAAGTATATGGGTCAAGTTGTAATATATTTTTTACAATGGAATAGGTGAGTATTCCGAGGATTGTACCCAAGAGAGGTGAGTACTAAATTAAAGTTAACCTAAACACAAATAAAATTAATTAGTAGTTTAAATAAATTATATTACGACAAAATATAAAGGAAAGATCTTTTAGGTTTTTATAAATAAAGAAATAAAAACTGCATAAATAAAAAGAGATTTCAAAAAACTAATTTCTAGACTTTATCAAATGTAGACATGGGTGATTAGCTCACTTTGGTGATCATAACTAATTCCTATTTAAGGTTCTATTCAATCAAATAATTGCTACCTTAGCAAGATCTCTCGATCTTCCACTAAACTAACGAGTCAGCAAGAATTACTTATCTCTTGACCTCACAGTCCAAACTGGTTCACAGATAGGCCATACCAATTTTGGGTTAATTCCCACCTAAATAAATTCCTAGGGTCGTCAAGCCTAGGGTTTAAGTTCTTCCTCTCCCAAACAACTGATCTGCTAAGAAAACCCTACATAACAATTAGCCTGTAACAGCCCGTTTTTAGTGAAATTGGAATAGTGGTTTTAGGACCACAAATTCGAGGTCAAAATATTTATTTTAATATTATTTTTAGGTCTACAATATGATAGTAGGATTGCATGAAAGTTTTGTTAAGAAATTTTATCATTTGAGTGCTCAATTTGTGAAAAAAGACTAAATCGCGTAAAGTGTAAAACTTATGTTCTAGTAGTTAAAGGTGTCTAATAGCCATGGAACTTTAAATTGGAGGTACTTATGTGATAATTATACCATTGATATGTTGAGTGGACATAGATGGACATGGATTAAGCATTATAAAGATGATTAAGTAAGGTTAAATATGTAAATTAGTAATAACAATTAAACTTAAGTAAAAACAAAACCATTTTCTTTTGTCCATCTTCTTCACCATCGAAAATTAGAAGAATAGGAAGCCATAGTTAGGGCTTGAAGCATTCAGCCACTACTCGAGGTTGCATGTAAGTGAAATTTGTCCAGTTTTTAATAATTTTTATGTTTTTGAGGTCGTTGTAACTTAATCTAGCTAGCCCAAGGACTAATTTGCAAAAATGTTAAAGTATTTGAGTTTTTCCATTGATGAATATGTATGAGTTTTGAAGTTTCATGATAGATTATGAAAGGTTGTTGTTAGATAAACAACATTTGTTAAGTGATTTTTAGTGAAAATGTCAAATAGGGATTAAATAGAGAAATGTGTAAAATCCATGGCGAAATGTGTGAATAAATGAAAAATATGGTTTGTAATAAGCATGGTTAAAATTCAACTAGCATGGGTGTGGGTGAAATTGTATGAATTTGCATTTTTATGAGATAAGGACTAAATTGTAAATAAGTTAAAAGTTTAGGGGTAAAAAGATAATTTTACCATAATACGAAAATTGGATGAAATTGAATAGAATGATGTTTAATTGAGTTAAATTTGATTATATAGATCAAGAGAAACAACGTACGGATTTAGATCGGGGAAACGATAAAGTTATCGATTAGACGATCGTTTTCCATCGTTTGAATTCGAGGTAAGTTCGTGTAATTAGAATTAAGCATTTATATAAATATACTTATTTGAAAGGTATGTTTCTAAATTGTGAAATTAAAATATATGTTTATTGAATGCCTAATAATGGAAGTATAGAGAATACCGAGTCCCGTTTGAACCTTAGGAATTCGTAGGATATGAATGACATGTCATTAGGGTTACCGATTTGGTTGATATCCTGCATGTGTTGCGGACTCACCACAGGTCGTATGAGCTTATCGATTTGTAGCTCATAAGAGCTTACCGATTTTTAGCTCGTGTGAGCTTATCGTTATTTCAGCTCGGAAGAGCTTACCGTTTATAGCTCGGAAGAGCATATATGTACTAGAATTGACGGATTACCATTCAATACACCTCGTGTGTACTACCTATGTATCTAACGATATTTTAAGTGGTTCAATAGGCACAGTCTTGTTTCAGATCGTATGAGTTTGATATAAATCACAAAAATGATACATGACATTATGTGATATTTATTGAGTTATGAAATTGAAGATACGTGTATATGAAACTTACTTGATTGTAGTGCCCATCCATATTATTTGATTGTTATATATGCTTTATATGACTAACCTATTGGTAAATATATGTGTTTAGGCATTTGAACAAATTGAATGGGATATACTATGTTTATTTATCTAAATTATGATTAAATGGTAAGTTAAATTCTAAGTTATAGGAACTTACTAACCATAATTGCTTAGTCTATTTATTTTTCCGTGTCTTATAGTGTTTCCGAAGCTCGCTCGGATTAGAAGTTGTCAGATATCTCATCACACTATCCAGCAGTTTTTTTGGTACTTTTGGACTCAATGTATTTTGGTTATATGGCATGTATAGGTCTATTGGTAATGAAGTCTATATGTTTTGATTATGTATTAGCCATGTGATTTGGCTTGACTTGGTATATGTTGGTATGTATTTATATGTAGTTGGTTGGCCTTATTTTGTATGAAGTTTAATTGCCTTGAGTGTGCTTGATGAAGACTTTGGAATTTGTCTTATTATGCAGTAGTAATTTGGCACCTATTGGATGAATTGATGAAGTGGTTTATATGTTATGTTTTGTGCATTAAGATGTATATAAGTAAGTGACTATTTAGGTAACCTTTGAATCAAATTTGGTATGTGTTTAGGTGAGCAAATGTAAGTGCTTAAGAATATTTTGTTGTGTACATGGAAATTACATGTTTAGGTTTGATTTTGGGTTGGTTTGAGTGCCTATTTTTGTTGTGGTTATATGCTATTGAAATGTGTAGGTTGGCACCAAAATTGGGTGAGAAATGTGGCTTAGAAATAGTCTATTTTCGTGCAATTGGGCAGAGACACGAGTGTGTCTCAGCCATGCATGACACATGGTCAGGTGACACTGCCGTGTGTCCCCTGTAGTTTTTAATGGAAGCAAGTCAGTAAGTTACACGAGCTAGTCACACGGGCATGTGGTTGGCCGTGTGACACAAGTCAGAGAGTTACACGGGGTAGGACACGGTCTAGGACATAGCCATGTGATCCCATTTTGAATGTCCACACAGCCTATGACATAGGCGTGTCTTTTGGTCGTGTGAGACACATGGCCTGGCCACACGAGCGTGTGTCCCTTGTATTTGAAAATTTTCAATGTTTTCCCAAAATTTCTATAAGTTCTTGATTTAGTCCCGAATTGTATTTAATGAGAGATTTGAGCCTCGAGGGTTCGTATTGGGGGCTATATAATTAAGTTTGAATAGTTTTTGTTTGGATTAAGAAATGAATGTGAAATGTATGATTAAATATGTGATAAGTCTGGTAATACTCTGTAACCCTATTCTGGCAAAGGATGTAGGTTAGGGGTGTTACATAGCCAATCGCTAATCCCCTATAAGAGGATTAATTCTTCATGGAATCCATTAACATAATAAACTTGATAATAAAAATGTGCATAAAGAATAAATCAAGAATAAAGTTTAGAAAGTCTTGATTGTATTTGAATGTTAAAGTGCTGAAATCCACTAGCGTTTGATCGTGTTTACAAATCAAGTCCCCCAAAGAACACAAATAAAAAGAACTGAAAAGAAATATAAAACCTAAAAGAACGAAAAAATTAAAACTAAATTACAGAGAAAAAGACAGAATATGAAAAGTTGTCCCTAAACAAGTGTTAAATTAGCCTATTTATAGAATTAGGATAGCTATCGTCCTCAACCCTAGCTTAGTTGATGTTCTCATGTTTAATTTCCATTGTGTGAACCAAAACACCCCTAAATTTTAATTAATCTCATACAGGGCTGGTGTCGCTACACTTTAGTGTTTATGTCGCAACATCGAAGGCAGTATTCTCCCTATGTTGTGACATAAAACCCCTATGTTGCAACATAGTGACCAACTTTGAGTTCATACACTTTTGAATGGTCTTTTGCACACTTACTAAGTACGTTAGCTTACTTTTAAGCCTCATTTGGCCTCTAAGGTCAATAAAAGACACAAAATACACTTTTTATTGAATCTAAACTAAACTAAGAAAACATAACTAAAACATATTAAAATAGCTCGTATTCAAGCTCCTTAAGTATGAAAGCTAGCTTAATCTACTACACTGAATTATAAAGATCATGTGGCAGACCTTAATCCTGAACAAATGATAGACTATGTATGCATGACTCGTATACTTTGATATAAGTAAAAGTCTGAGTTCAAATAAATAAGGAACCAGAAGCTGGTGCATTGGGTATACGACTTCTCCAATATGTAGCATCATTCACAATAGTGGAATTCATAGCCTAAAAGAATGAGTAAATGTTATCCTCTCATTGGAATTACATGATAGATTAAAAGTAAATGTGGCCACAAATCATTTGTCTTTATGATAAATGACTTGGTTACTATTTGATAGTAATTGACTTTTTATGCAAGAAGATGTAATGGTTACCATGTAAAAAAATAGGATCATATAGGGAGAACATATTTATCCTAAAGAGATTAAGGATATCCTATGAGGGTAATACACTTATGATGAGGTCATTGAATGAGCACTAATCAAGTAGCTTTCGTAATAACATGTAATTATGGAGGGCTTAGTCACAATACTATAGTGGAATGACTTCGTGACTAAATGCGCTTATAATTAAAGGACGAAAAGCTAGAACTTAATTATAAATTATTTGAGGCCTAATTATATATGTCTAATTAATCCCTCCACTAGCTTGTAGAAACTAGAAATGAATTGCATAAAGAATCAAATGAACAGAAAAGGATGGAAATGATAAAGTTAGAGAAATGGGTCACATTTGGAAATGAATGTGTTTTCTCATTGAGTATGGAAATGACATGAGAATTAATTTAAGTTTTTTGAATTATACTTGAAGTTCAAAAATGAAATTAAATTAATTAGTTATTATGAATATGTTGAATATGGAAATTAAATATATTTTTTATAGATTCTTTTATGGTAAAATTGTCATGACTTTAACGGAATTAGAATTGGATTGAGAAATTTATTTAATTAGAAAAATTAATTTATCTAAATAAATTATTCTAATAAATAATATTTATTTTTGGAAATAGAAAAACATGCATTGGGTTGGATTAAATTATAAAGTGTTGGGGTTAAAAGTTTAAGAAGCACATATGATTGGACTCAATACAGGAGACGCCCAAACCTCCTATCTTAGTTAAATTAAGAGACTAGTTTTTCTATCAAATAAGTATTATTTGTGTTCTACTAATTTAACCAAAATTCTCCTATTTCTCCCTATAAATAAATGAAACTAGTAGAGTTAAAAATACATAACTTTGAGATATTGTTGTTCTACCCGAAAATAGTGAGAAATTTATTTTATTAGTAAAAATTCCATTTTTTAGGAATAACAATTCTATCGATTTCTATTGAGAGAGAATTATTTTCCTACTGAAAGTAAAAAAATTACTTTTGGTTCTGTGTTTGATTCGTGGTTTTTCGAGCCCACACTCAAAGCGATTTGTGGTACGAGAATAGTAGAGAAGACTGTTCGGTTGAAAGTCAGGAACGTCTAGGATCTGTCTCACATAAGGTATAGGTACTTTTCAGAAAAAGTTTATTGATATAAATATCACAAATTGACTCGATTTTCAAATTTTTAATTTTCCACTGTAACAGAAAATCATTTTTAAATCGATTTTTTTTCCAACACTAGAACCTTCAATGCATCCCACTTTTCATGGAGCGTCATCAACACACATAATTGCTAACCTTTGGTATTCAAACCATTTGCTACTTCATTTGCAAACAACACCATCCGTTGAGGCTTTGTTCGAATGGTCTTGAGATTGGCTACTTTATAACCTACCTCTTGACCAGGGGCAATATACCCTTTCCCTAACAAAGACACGTGGTAGAGCAAAAAATGGCTTGGTGAAAGTCCAAACAGAGGCCCACAAATGGCCCCTTATTGAATACTATTCATAGTTACCCTTGGATTATGCATGACCAACCACCCACTTTTGGCCTTCAGGGGGGACCACTAAGGTATAACAACCTCAGCAACGAGAATGTCTATAATGACCCGATTTTTTTCGATTTCAAAAAATAATCAATTGAGGGACTGAATTTATAAAACTGAATGATCTGAAATTGTACTCAATGTAGTTACGAAACAAGTACCAAACTAGAAAATAGAAGTTTTATTAATTAAATTATTTAATATGCAATGGATAAAATATTATAATAGTAAAAGGACCAAGTTAGAAGTTTATTTATTTAAATAGTATAAGAACTCGATTGTAAGGTGATTGAAATAGAGAAAAATAAATGGGAACTAAATATGTCACTAAAGAGATGATGAACTATGGATTAGGGTGCAATTTGACCATTGATAAATTTTAGATAACAAATGAAATTAATATAAGTCATAATGCTCTAAAACATCGTTATATAGATTCGAGTATTCATCCTAATTTCTATTGTCAGTTAATAGGGGCCAAAATGAGTAAATGATGAATAATGATAGTGAATTGACATGTTAAGTATCAACTAAATATTATTATATGAAATTATGAATGATCAAAATGAACATTGATTGATGAATTATAGAGATTGAGAAACTGAGGACTATATGAATAGATAATATGCGAATATGATATGTATACATGTGAAAGTAATGAAAAATATTAATTATAATACCTTGAAGGTGATATGAATCCTTGTTAGGTGGTATGAAATTATAAGATTAGAATAGTTTTATTTAGCTTAATATCATTAACTATTAATTTTATGGTGAAAAGGGAAAGAATGAAGTGCTGTTATTTACCATTATACTTTTGTATATTCATTATTAGTTTAATTTAACTATATATTGAATTTGAATTATATTAGCACCACTGAGTATTCGATACTCAACGTACAATTATGTTTGTTTCTATAGGTAGGTCTTAGACTAGTTTTGTTAAGTCAATGTCATAACACATCCAAGGCCAGTAACTCAACTTAGCTCGAACTAAGTTTAAGTTCCTTCAAAATTATATTGTAACAGCTCGTTTTTAGTCAAATCAGAACACTGGTTTTTGGACCACAAATTCGATGCCAAAAAATTTATTTTATTATTATTTTAATGTCTACAGCATAACATGGTAATTGTGTGAAAATTTCGTCAAGAAATTTCACTGTTTAAATGCTTAATTTTGATAAAAGGACTAAATCGTATAAAAAGTAAAAATTGCATTCTATTAGCTAAAAGGGTTAAATAGCTATGGAACTTAAAAGTGAAGGCCCTTATGTGGTAAATAGCCCATTTATGAGATAGTGGAATGGCATGTGGTGTAAGGATTAAAGTTTTTAAAGGTTAATTTTGGTAAATTGATAATTAATGATAAAATAAAGAAAATATAAACATTTTTATCTCATTATCATCTTCCCCACCGATTTTCAAGAGGAATAGGCAGCCATTTTTATCCTTCACATTCAACCAAGCTTCAAATGCTCAATTAGGTACTGTTTTAGCTCCATTTTTAATAATTTCTACGTTTTTGAGATCGTTGCAGCTTAATCTAGCTAGCCTGTATCTCTGATTTCTAAACTGTTTAAGTATTTGAATGTTTCCATTGTTGAATGCATGAATATTTTGATAGTTGATGATGAAAAATAAATCATTGTTGTTAGATATACAAATTTTGTAAAGTGAATTTTGGTAAAAATGTCAATTAAGGACTAAATTGTGAAATGTGGAAACTTTATGGTTAAAAGTGTGATTAAATGATAAATATAGGTTGCTAAGGACCTATATGAAAATTTACTAGATTGGGTAAAGGCTTAATTGCATGAAATTGTGATTTTATGTGATAATGACTAAATTGCAAAAATGTGAAATAATAGGGGCAAAAGTATAATTTTTTCCAAAATGTGTAAATTGTGTTAAATTGAATGAATTGATGATTAAATAAGTAAATTTTGATATTATATAGATTGAGAATAACGAGATTTGGATCTAGAATGGGGAAAACAAAGTATCGAATTAGTCAATCCATTTTGTCGTCTTGACGATCGAGGTAAGTTCGTATAACTAGAATCGAACCTTTAAATATTTGTAATTGTTTGAAATGAATGTATATAAATTGAGTAAATAGTTCTTTTGAAATTGGAATGCCTAATGTTAAAATTTGATAATTACCGAGCCCCGTTTGAACCTTATAAATTCGTAGAATACGAGTGACATGTCACTAGGGTTACCGTTTTGGTCAAGATCCAGCATGTGTTGCGAACTCACCGTAGCTCGTATGAGCTTATCGATATATCAGCTCGTAAGAGCTTACTATTCTCAGCTCGTCAGAGCTTACTGTTTCTCATCTTATTGGAGCTTACTGTTGCCATAGCTCAAGAGGAGCTTATCGATATAGCTCGAAAGAGCAAATATGTCATGAATTGACAGATTATTGATTAGTACACTTCTTGTGCATCGCCCATGTATCTATTGAGATTCTATAAGGTTCAACGGGCATAATTCTATTACAGATTATACGCATACATTACAGATTATATGAATGAATTACAGACTATATATGAATGATTTACATGATATATGAATGAGTTACATGATATGTGAATGATTTACATGATATATGAATGAATTACAGGTTATATGAATGAAAATAAGTTAGTACAAATGTTTTGTAGAATATATGTAATTGAGGTTATACGACGAATCAAAGTATGAAAGGAAAGATACAAATACATGAGCTTGAAAGCTAATTGAATACATTATTGATGATTGATGATTATGTGCATATTGTAGAACTAACCTACTGATGCATTCACATGAAAGGCATTTAAATCAGTTGATTGGGTTATACTATGTTTAATTTCTGAAATTATAAATGATAGGTAAGTTTAAATCTATATTATACGGGCTTACTAAGCTATAAGGCTTACTCTATTTCCTTTCCTATGTTTTATTGTGTTTTGAATGCTCGCTCGGATTGGAAGTCATCGAAGATCGCATCACACTATCCAACTATCAATTTGGTATTTATAAGCTTTGGGACTTTGTTTATATGGCATGTATAGGCTAGTTGATGATATGAGGTGTATAAGTTATTTTAGCTATTAAAGCTTATATATATTTTGATGTGTTCAAGCCATGTGATTTGGCTTTACTTGGGACAAGTTTTGGTCGTGTATATGTTCATATGATGTGGTATATTTTAGCAAATTTGATGATGGTTAGTATTTGTACCATTGGTCATATTGATATGTGGTTGGAAATGGCTATATTTATGCTTGCTATGAATTGGTAAATCGATGCATTAGTGGAAGTGTTCAAAATGATATTCATGAATGATGTAGTGTGGTATTTATGTGATTACTTATATTGGTATTGAAGTGTTATGTTGCATTTGAGATGATGAAAATGAAATGGTGTATTTTAGGCCTAAAGGACATTAGTTTACATGTTTTGTGAAATTGGGTATGATTGATGATTATTTGGTTTGTTATATAGTTTGAATGTGAGGTATATGATGTATGTAAATTATGGCTAATGAACCATATTGATTTAGTATGTATTTGACTAGGTAAATGGTATAGAAATGGATGGAATTAAAAGTGGCGTTAATCATGCAATTGGTTGATGATATTTGGCTATCTATTATGTATTGAAATAGTATCATTTAAGGTTTTGTAGGTGTGTGCCAAATAGGGTGGCGAAATGGCTTATAAATGGCCTAATTTTTGTCCACACGGGCAGAGCACATGGGCGTGTGGCTCAACCGTGTGTGATACACGACCAAGCGACATGGCCATGTGTCCCCTATAGCATTTAATAGAAACAAGTTAGTGAGTTACACGGCCTAAATGCAAGGGCGTGTCTGGCGGCCGTGTAAGTGACACAGCCTAGCCACACGGGTGTGTGTCCCCTGTTTTGAGAAAAATTTTCTAAATTTCCTGAAATTTTCCTGAGTTATCGGTTTAGTCCCAAACCACTTCTAATGTATGTTTTGAGCCCTGAAAGCTCATATTAGGGACTTTATGAAAGTACATGAATGATATATCTCTATGAATGGAAAATGTATGTGTAATGGTTTCTGAATTATTAGATAAATCTGGTAATGCTCCGTAACCCTGTTCTGACAACGGATACAAGTTAGGGGTGTTACATTTATATTTAGTTAATGGTGTGTACCTAGAATTTGGTGATTTAATGTTGTTTTCGAATAATTTAGTAGTTATTGAAATTTTAAGTATCTTGAAGTTAAGTTAAATTAAATGACATTGATGATAGTATGTAAAGTTTGGATTGTTTAATCACTTGGCTTAGTGTTAATGCTTGAATAGTATAGATAGTATGTGTTAGATGCATTTAAAATGGTTAACTTGCATGTACCGATTGAAGTCTTTTGAAATGAATTGCAGAATAAAAGCTTTCTCGCCGGGAGGAAAAAGCTCAATCCAAGAATCCTCTTTTTTCTATAGCAGAACTAAACTGAAGTTTTTTCAGAATGCCTATTTAAACCAAAGCGGATGTATACGGAAGAGTCATAACATAAAAAAACTGTTTTTTTCCACAAAAATAGTTTTTATGCGTCTATAAATGGAAAACCGCTCAACTTAATTTAGTAACAAAATAAGCAAGAAATCGACTGAAGGATTCATCTCATATATCAAAGTATTTCGAAATAAAGACTTTCGCTTTTTATTTGCAATATTTGGAGTTGATACGTTAGATACAGATAGATCATATCTTGTAAATTTTCTCTACTTTTCTTTTCTCAATCGGGATGAATGATGAATTTGGTATAAGGTTAGTATAAGTTAAAATATGTTAGGGACTTCTTTTGGAAGTGTTTAGAAGTGAAACATAGGTAATTTGACCATTTGGTCCCGAGACAGTAAAAATATGTCTTGAGACACTATTTATAGAATTAAAGAAATTGTGCAATTCTTGGATTTAGGTCTCAAGACATGCTGAGACATATTACTCCATGTTTTGAGTCAAGTGGTCCTTTGTCTCGAGACAAGTAAATATCGAACTTCAACTGATTTTGCCCTAATTTAGGTTTCGAGATAAGAACATTTTGTCTCGGGCTAGCAAAACATCGAAATCAAATTAAGAAAATAGGGGAGATTTGAAGGGCCTAGTCTCAAGACTTGTACCACATTTCACGAGACATAGCTTCATCGAAGTAAAAAGAGTAAACATGGGAGGCTAATATTAAGACAATATCTCATTTTCTCGAGACAGTTTGTTGAATCTTGGTATTAGAGTTTGGAATTTGAATCTCGATTCTGTATTTTCACTTGTGTAACCTCAAGATTGGATAATTAAAGATATTTGACATATATAATGCATGTATATAAATATAAAAGATGTTTGATTTGACATGAAAGAAATTTATAAGTTAAATTTGTGAAAATCTATTAAGTTGGTCTGAGTTGATATGGCAATGTAATGTGACATCACACATTTGGATCTGATATCCAAGTCAAGTGTGGGGTGTTACAATGTTAGAGCAGGACCACACAATACCATGCTTGATGACAACTGACATGTAATAAACTTGCCACCTAGCCAACCACACGAGCAACCTACCATTTGTCTTGTCAGTGATGTAGCACTACCAAACAATGGGACCTCTCTTATATATACCCCAACACACGAAGCACCAAAGTATCCTTCCTCTCTGAAACATTCTCCCTAGTAACTTAGCATTCTTCAACCTCCTCCTCCTTCCTTCAACTCCTTTCTCCCTTAGCCTCCTATTCTGGTTTTCTATCTACCATAGGTGATTTTGTAACACCCTTAACTCGTATCCTTCATCGGAACTGAGTTACGGAGCATTACCAGAGTTTACAGATCAAACAGACAGAAACTTCAAACATTTCATATCATATAATATTCAGGTCAGAAACCAATCAAACTCATACATACTGTCCCTTATCAGAGCCCTCGAGGCCCAAAATACGCATTAGAAACAAGCCGAGACTAATTTGGAAAATCAGAGAATTTTTCGAAATACATTAAAAATTTTCAAAGCTCAAGGTCACACGGCCGTGTGGCTAGGTCATGTGACTCACACAGCCAATAGAGACGCCCGTGTCTTAGGCCGTATGGGCATTCAAAATAGGGACACACAGCCATGTCCCAGCCCGTGTTTGTGCCCGTGTAACCCTCTGCTTGGGTCACACGGCCAAACCACACGCCCATGTGCCAGGCCGTGTACCTTTTCAAAATGGCCTCGCACGCCTGTGTGCTAGCTCTATGTTTTACACGGCCTAGTAACACGCCCGTGTGTCTGGCCGTATGGACCTAAAATGTGCCTTAAACAACAATTTTACCATATCCTACATGCTTAGCATTAAACAATTCAAAAATCATTCATTTAACCTATTGAAAACACGACCAAACACATTCAAAACATGCCAAAACAATCATCCTAGGTGCCTAACCAATGTACCCTCATTGGTACCACATTTATATCATCAATTCATATCATCAAAGCATCATTCAAATCCAAATTATAAACAAACCAAATTCAATTCATTTTGCCTAGTTCATAAGCACTTAAACACCAACTTAAATTCACATGCACATATTTAGATTTGGTCCAATTTACCATGTCATAATATGGCTTCAAAAACAAACACAAGATTATATATATACCAAACCAATATTAAACTTATAACCTCATTTACAATCCATTCACGAAATAACCATTATTTAGACGCCTTAAGTAAATACCGACACAAAAGATAAAGATCACCACATTTGAGTTCGAGATCGTTGTTGGATGCTGAATCGATGTTCAAAAGTTAAGTACTTAACCTGTGCACGAAAAACAAAACCGTACACTGAGTAAAACTCAGTGGTATTTCTATAATTCGAATCTTTAAAGACAAGATAAATAATATGCACTATTGAATTTTAAGCACATATTAATGTCTAATATCATGACTATTATATGCTATCATATTTCATTTGTTGAACAATGTCCCAATTCACACAATTGCTATATCAATAATTATTCACATATCAAACCTTATTTATTTGTACAATGACGTTAGCCATTGAATACTTAATTCATGAATATGTAATTTCATACCATACTCAATTCTCATCACTTACTATACAATAACTTTTCACAATTTGATCCACATATCATTTAAACACTAGCATTAGCCATTCCATATTCAATTCATGAATATATAACTCATATATTCCATGTATTTACAACATATTTCACATTCTATTTTCAATTCACTATATCACTTCCGTTTCTCATACCATGTCATTTCAATATCAATTATAGAACTTTATTATTTATTTACCCCTATTAACACGACTCGGACTCGGATGAATACACGGATCCAACCAACACACCAGTTTGGCACCTAGTGCCTCATCGGATAATCCAAAGTAATATGCGCTCAGCGCTATATAAATTTGACACCCAGTGTCTCATTGGTTAAATCGAAGTAAATTGGCACCCAATGCCCATCGACTCGAAGTCGAAAAAATCCCTAAACTCTTCCTATCCTATGGCATGCCATTTATATCCGACTCAGCCTGATACAGTTAATAAAGTTCCAATTCACTTTCTAAATACAACCAATATCCAATTATCATATTTGCACATATATATTCATAATATATATATCAATTCAATCCAATTCAATCAACTTTAAATCGATTCAATAGTCAAAGTGCTATATACTCACCTCAACCACTTACCATATACATTAAATCAAAATACAACAATTAACAACTAGGTTCATATTTTAGAAATACAAACTAGGAATTCCAAGCTATTCGACGTCGATTTTATCCTTCCCTTTTTTAGTCGAGGATTCGGGTATGACGTTAGCTACGAAATTAAAAGAATTAAAATTCATCAATATAACACAATCCAATTTCATATTGAATATTTCAAATTTGACTCAATATTTGCCCAAATTTCAATTTAGTCC
This sequence comes from Gossypium stocksii, assembly GCA_020496765.1. Classification (NCBI taxonomy): domain Eukaryota; kingdom Viridiplantae; phylum Streptophyta; class Magnoliopsida; order Malvales; family Malvaceae; genus Gossypium; species Gossypium stocksii. Next base: position 71,068,966 of record CM035622.1, read on the forward strand.
CTAAATCGAGACTAACTTTATTCTTCACATTTAATTATATATTTTCATACAAATTCCACTTTAAACTAAATTTAACTCCCTATTTTCACTTAAATTCCTAAATTTTAATTTTTTTTATAATGTAGTCCCTATTACTCAAAATTTACAATTTATTCTACAATTTAATTCTTTGTCATTTCTAGCTTTAAAAATCTATCAATGTAATCCCTAATACTAAAATTATTCAACATTAACAACCTTTAAAAACTCAATCAATGCTAAAGTTTCAACATGGGTTGGATAAACCTAGGTACCGGGATTCTAAAAACATAAAAATTATAAGAAAATGGACTAAATTAACTAAGCAATTAAACTTTAAACCCTAAAAATCCCTAAGCCATGCGTTGAATCTTCTTTTTCCCTTCTTCTTTCTCTTTTTTTATTTCTGTTTCGTATGGCTTTCTTTCTTTTAACACTTTTTTTGTTTTATTATAATTATATAATATACATATTAATAATTAAGTAAACATATTACAATATATATTTTAACTTTAATATTATAATATATATAAAATAAATTTACACATGTAAATTCCGATATAATTGTTTCTTTAATTCCTTTAATTATTCTTTAATCTATAATTCAATTTTCATCCTATATGCAATTTAGTCCTTAAACTTAATTACTTTTAATTCAAACAAATTCATTTAATCGAAACCTAATTAATTACACAACTAGCTTCGTAAATATTTATTAAAAATATTTACGAGTCCGATTTACGGGAACGAAGTCACATGAATGCACTTCTTTTTTTTCTTCAATTTGGCCCTTTTTAATTAATTAACTATCGAAACGTTAAAATTTCTTAACAAAACTTTAATACCACCTTAATGACACTCCGTAAATTTTTATAAAAATATTTATGGCTCAGTTTATAAAATTAAAGTCTTGATACCTTATTTTCTAAAACCACTTAAACTTAACAAATCACTTATATAAATAAATTATCAAATCAAAAACCTTTTTAAAAATCACATTTAACTCGTAAATATTAAATTAATAATATTTTCAAACTTACTCGTCGGATTTAATGATCCTAAAACTACTATTTCTAACACCACTAAAAGCGAACTATATCAAGAAGTAGAACCAGCAAATGGGAAGCATTTATTAGTTTCCTTCACTTATTAAAGCCGGCCATTGATTTCACTTATTCAAATAAATCATTTCCTTCATTGAATTTTTTATTTTAAAGTTTATTGAGGGGATCTTGATGGTGAGTGGTGCTTCCCAAAAAAATGTGCTCTTGTTGGATGAAGTTGTGATAAGGAAGGGGTTTGGTCTTTTCATCAACCAAGAAAAGAGGTGATGATATTAACTCTCACGTTCACCACTTGTGTCGTTTTGATTTGGTGTTAATGCCACATCTATTTTTAAACGGGGTTACTAACTAGGCCAAAACACGTGAGCTACAACTTTAGAAACAAAAAACCTTCAAGGGCCAAATTAGAAATTGAGGTATACTTTAGGGACCTTTTTACTATTAAAGCCTAAAATATTTTTTGTTTCCAAAATCTCCTTTAAAAGTTCCGACCTCTCCTCAGTCTTCACATATCCCAGCCGCCAAACAAGCCTCTCATCACCATTCTATCTCAACTTTTCTCCTCTCTTTTGCCTTCAAGCTTCTGAAAGACCAAACCAAGAGCAGGAAATAAGGTAAAGTTTGAGACCCTAAACATAACATGAAGATTTGTACATGAGATTTTTAGTTATGGCTCGGTTTGTGTTATCTGGTCTCTGCCTCTCTATTCTCTGCTATATTTGATTTTCTGTTTTCCATCCCACTCCTTGTTACTCTGTCTCATATTGTACTATCTCTTTACTTTGTTGAGAAAGAGAATTTTTTTTTAAATCTACTTTCCCTTAGACTGCTATTTGCGCCTGCCGCGATTCTCCGCTATTGATGTGAAATTTGTTCACACTGCTATTGAGGTCTTTAGCTGTCGCGACGGCCCTGCAAAATAGCGGCATCGATACCGCCATGCTACAGCTGTTTTGAAACTTTGAATTTGTTTGTTTGTTTGTTTGTTTGGTGGAGTTAGTGAAACAAATGTCGGTTTCTGAGGAACAAAACACGAAGCTATTCAAAGCACGTAGAACAGTAGTGCAAATGCTGAGGGATAGGGGATATTCAGTCCCTGATTCGGACATTAAAATGACAAGACAACAATTCATTGAGAAATATGGTGAGAATGTTCATCTCAAAAGGGATGATCTTTTAATCCTTTGCAGCAAAGGAGATGCTCCAACTGATCAGGTACATATCTTCCTGCCTTGTTTTTTTTTTTTCATATATTTTATGCTTATTAAAGTTCTTGGATTTTTAGATCTTGAGTAAATACCTGGGGATTTAAAGGTTCATCTGAGATAATGATGCCTAGCATGTTTCTTACTCGCTTTTATTTGTGGAAAATGCAGTTCCCTAAGTAAATGGATTTTTTCAAAATCATTAATTGGAAAATTGAGGATTTTGCTAGCGTTGATTTTTTATTTTTAAGCATGGTTGGAATTATGTGCTTAATGTGATGCATTCATGCAATGCCTTAATTATTTGATATTGCTTCTTGTTCCTCTTCTGAGATATGTACACTTTCTTCATTGGTATCATGTGATATTTTTACATTTATAGTTAAAAGCTCCTATTCGAAAAGGGATAGCTTGTTTCATTTTAGAGTATAATATTTGTAACTGAAGGAAATGGAATGTTGAAAAAGCACTAGGGATAGCTTTGGGAGGATTGCCTTTCTCATTTCAAGATATCTATGTGCTTTGTTTGTACTTAAGTTGATCGTAGAAATACTTTCCTTTACTCTTGACTTGATATGATTATAACCTTATAGTTTTGTAAAAATATTGTTACTTCACTAGCAGTTTGCTAGGTAAATTCCAGTTGATATTTGAGCTATTGGAAAGCTCTGGACCTTGCAAAATTTGAACCAGGTTGATAAATTGAAAAGAATTGCTTTCTATATTTTGAGCTTTAGTATTACTTTCATTAGATGATAGAGAAAGGAAATAAAGTGCTGAGGGGAAGGAAATAAAAAAGAGTAAAAGGCTGCAGAAATTAGTTGATGTTATTATATTTGAATCATTGCTAAATTCTGTGAATGCATGGCAAGCATGTTTGTTACAATTGATTGAGAGTCTAAGAATGCTATTATTATTACCACTAAGACCAATTTTAGAGTGGGGGAGTCAATTTGCTGAAGTTTCTGGTACAGTTACTATTTACTACTGTACTTTGCTACAGCAACAATTAGGTTCTAGAATTAATTTATTTGGCTGTTCACCCTCTATTAAAAATTTACCTTGATGTATTTAACTTTTTGTGTGATAAAGGATGCATTTACTTTTGTGTGTGCTTTTCTAATTTTTCTTAGCCCTTGGTGTTGGGATTCCCCATTTTGTTTCAAATACAAGGTAATAAGCATATCAAATTAGCAAGCTGTGCGGTTATTTCAGAATCATCAGTTTATAAATCCGAAGCCCATCTTTTCAAATTTGTGAAATGTTTAGAATTCTTTAAACAGTCTGCATGAGTTTGCACTTTCTTGTTGTAAAAGATTGCATAGTTAGAACGGGTCATTGCTTTTAACTCTAATATTAGAAATATAGAGCAACTCCCTTTTCTTTACTTTTTTGTTACAAATAATTTTATAACTTCAATGTTGATGTACTGATGGTATTTCTGTCTCTAGATTTATGTCTTCTTTCCTGCAGAAGTAAAGGTTGGTGTTCCTATGGTAAGAAACTGCGCAAAGCGTATGAAAGCAGATAATGTTTATAATGCTATTTTGGTGGTTCAAAGAGCTTTGACAGCCCCTGCAAAAGCAGCGATAAATGAAATTAATTCATACTTCCACATGGAAGTTTTTGAGGTGAATATAATTCTTCTTTGCTTTGTTCATGAGCACTGCTTAGCTTATTAAGTTAGACGCATTGTCTTTGTTTGGTCTTGTATTAACCATCCATTGAATCATAATGGTTGAATCTCTTGACTGTGATTATCTCTAAGAAGTATTAGAAGAAATATATTAATAAAAAAGTTGTCAAGGTTAAAGTTTGCAGAAAATTATTCCACTTAAGAGGTAGACTGATCTCTAAAATAAATATTATGTTTCCATCTGTCTGCTAGGCTAGTTACAGAACTGCTGAATTCTGGATTGAAATCCATTTCTTTAAAGAACTGCTAGAATGATGTCCCTTGAAAGTGCTTGATTAATTTTGCTATTTATGTTCATATGCAACTAGTCAATGCCTTTTGAAAGTTCGCAAACTATATGCTCGCATGGAACTCAGTACCATAGTATTATGTTGAGACTTATCCTTTCCAACAATTGGAAGGATATATTCTTGTTTGCTGGTAGGACATTGCTTCATAACGGAGTTATGAATGTTACCTTGCATGTTAGTATTTCTCAATTCTATAAAGACAGCAGCATAATACAATTGAATTTAAAATATTAACCAAAATATTACATGCAGCATGAGAGAGCTCTAGAAGGGTGCAATGCAAAACTTTAATATTTTCCCTAAAAATTGTTACCCTTATCATTCATGGTTATTTTCTTTTCTTCTAATTTGCATTGACTTAAATCCAGTAAGTTGTCTGATTCTTGTTAATATTTTTTGATTCCAGCTGACATTGATAACCGCAAGTAGTAGATCTTCATAAGCATTGGTTAATTCACAAAAGACTTGCAGTACTTGAGTATACGAGGTTACTATAAGTGAAATAAAAAATAGTATAACTATCTCGAAGTTTTAAGTGTCTATGACGTGTTTGATATTTCATATCAAAATACACATCCATAGCATAGGCCATTTAATTAATGGCTTTTATTTGTGGAAGTTTTCCTATGAATAGTAAGATGGTTTTCTTAACTACATAACAATTTTGGGGAACAAAACTGCTTTCTTAACAATTTTAGTAGTTTTTTTTCTATAATCTTTGCAAGAGCTGTCAAGGATGACAAGGTTACGAAATTTCCATGCAGGAGGCAGAGTTGTTGACAAATATCACAGAACATATGTTTGTCCCAAAGCACACAGTACTGACAAATCAAGAAAAGAAGGAATTGCTGGAAAAATACAGGGTAAAGGAAACACAGGTTAGTGATTGTTTGGTGAACATATTTGGCTGTTTCAGTGTAAGTGCTTGTTAAATGGTCTCTGCCAGTGCGTTGGCTTCGGTAAACTGTTTTTCATTGGCCAGAGCTTAGATAAACTGGTTTAGGTGGTTATTTCTGTAGCAAATTGATATATAAAACTTTAGATACAAATAATTTCCAACAGTTGCTTCCTGAAAAAATAGGCAGAAAGAGAAACAGAACAAAAGGGGAGAGTAAAACTTAAGGTGGTTGCAATATATTTTTTTTGTGCTGAGATAAAACTTGCATTCTAAAACTTGAAATTTGGGGCTTTAAAAATGGAGCTTACGAGATTAATGGTATTCTTCAAATGACGTTTAATTGCTGTATCTTATTAAACTTAAGTTGTTAAAGATCATTTAGTACAAAGAATATGATCTAATTAACCAAAGCTCCCAATTATAAAAAGTTATTTAGGCACTAGCAAGAGAGATTCTTATCATAGCATTCCTTCTGGTGTACTGTCAAGCAGTAGGAAGTATATCATAAGTACATAAATGTCTAACTTGATTCCATGGAAATAATTTAAATTATAAGAAGCTCCTTGAAACCAAGTTCAACTAAATTACATATAGGTGTATGTTCAAGAGAGTTATGATTCGCTTTGTTGTATGTGTTGAGTTATTAGTGGTGATATTGTTACTGATTGCTGTTTGTATTGAACATCAGCTACCTCGGATTCTGGTTAGTGATCCAGTTGCCAAATATTACGGTATGAAGCGGGGACAAGTGGTGAAGATTACTCGACAGAGTGTGACTGCTGACACGTATGATACATACCGATATGCTGTATGAGCTTCTTCTCTCTTTTTGGGGGTTTTGCATACGGATGAAGTTTCTTCTCGTTTTAGGGTACTGAAAAGAAAAACTCATGCTCCCCAAAATTTATTTGGAAAATTCCATCAAGTTAAGAGGCAGCTGTGATTAATTTTGGGTCCAAGAATATATGCGTGGTTGCTAGTCCAACTCCAAATTTATAGTAAAATTGTTTTTTTACCCTCTATATTGTATAACAATAACAGTTTTTTCGTAAAAAAAAAAAATTCGTATAATTTTGTTAATTATGTTACAATTAGTCTTATTTTATTCCGTTTACTAAATTCATCTATTTAGTAGCACAGAGACTTTGCAGGTACTTTCTTTATCAATTTTATTGAAGATGTCAAGTCTTTGCTGATACCCCACAGAGAATGAAATTTACTAAATAAGTTACCCTTAGAAATTTCTTTTATACAATTTGAAATAAATTTTAAACTTTTAAGTTGTTTTAAAATATCTTATGTTGGTGTATAAAACTTTACAATATGCATGTATGAGTTGTGATTTACATTTTTACAAAATTATTTAATTTTTATTTATTAATAAAATTTTTAATTTAAATATTGTCTTATATTTTTATATTGTGAAAAGTTAGGTAAAAAAATTAAGTCAATTTTACTTATGACCAAATACAATCTAAATCTAGAGATGCAACACAATTACCTCTTTGTAACAATCAATTCTTGAAAAGAAAAATGTAGTTATAAAGGAGAAGGAAGGATTAAGTTACAATAGCATAAGATTTTATGCACTTCCACAACTTTTTAGGTGTGATTTAATATATAGGTTAGCAATAAATTAATTTAAATTGTAATATTTAGTTATTTTGGTGATTTATTTTTAGTAAAAGAAAAGAGAATTTTTTTTTCATTTTGAAGATGTCTTATTTTACTAGAGTTTTTACTCATTTTTAGTTTCAAGTTTAAATTTATACTAATTATTTTTTATTTTATATCCAACTATTGTAATACATATGTGATAAATATGTTTTTTTTCTTATGTTATTACACTAGTAACCAAATGAGACATTTATGCAATTCATGTTTTAACAGTCCAAATAGTATATTTTATGTTTTAGAAGTAGATATTGCAAGTCAAGTTTAAATAATTAAAAATGTTCAACTGTTTAAAAGTGTTAAAGCTGTATAAATATTTTAAAGGGTAATCTACAAAAATAGTCACTTTTATTTGCCTCAGGTTACATTTTAGTCACTTATGTTTAAAATGTTATGTTTTAGTCACTTATATTACTATTTTGTTACGAAGTGATCACTTTACTGTTAAGTTCCATTATCTCTCTAATGGTAATCCTACGTGGCAATCCAACTAGATTTTAGATGCCAACTTGGATTTCTAAATGAGATGAAAATAGATTTTTAATTAAAAAATTTAACTAATTAAAATTTTTAAACCTAAACCTTAACTAAAAAAACTGTTCCTTCTCCTCTTTTTAATTTTTCTTCAGTCTCTTCTTTTTTTCAATTTTTTTTTTCATTTGACTGGAAAAATTATTATTAAGATCAAAATAGTTGAAATCAAATTGACTGCTTCATAAAGATAGATTCAATGGAGGGTTTAAGTATGTCTTTTTTGCATTCCTCTATCTCTTTTATTCAATACTGAAAAACAAAAGATTGAATTTTCTATTGTTTAATGAAAACCCTAAATTAAAATTCTTTATATGAATATTAACAACTAAAAGAATTTCAGATCAGAAAAAAGGGATACCCACAAAGGGATTTTGAACAAACAAGCCGATTCTGATCAGAAAAAATTGGATTAAGAAACCAATTATTCAAGAACGTGAAGAATTGAAAAATACAATGATTAGGAACAAAATCGATTATTATCTTCTTATTTGTCGACAACCACTTCATTTTAAGTCTTAGAACATAAATTTGTTGGTGAAAAAGATATACCTGAACCCTCTATTGAATCCTCTTTTGTTTTTGTACGTCAATAAAAATTTTTGATGATAATAGTTAACTAAAAAAAGGGGGAGATAAACGGTTTTTTAACTAAGATTTAGGGTTTAAAATTTTTAATTAATTAAATTTATTTAATAAAAAATCTATTCCCATCTCGTTAGAAAATCTAAGTTGGCACTTAAAATCTAGTTGGATTGCCATGTAGGATTACCGTTAGGGAGATAACGGAACTTAACGGAAGACTGATCACTTCGTAGCAAAAAAATAATATAAGTGACTAAAACGTAACATTTCAAACGTAAGTAACTAAAATGTAACATTAGACAAACAAAAGTAACTATTTTTGTAGTTTATCCTATTTTAAAATTAATATTTTTAGAAAAAGTGATTTTTACACTAGTGTGTATATATATGTGGAACAAATTCATCTGTACGTGAAACATACGAAATTTAGGAGAAAATAAAAGTAAATTAAGTATTTAAATAGTTATAAAAAAATAATAAAAGTAGGATACGGTTGGTAGATGTGCTTGACGAGTGCAACTCATGTTTATTGTTAATAGTAGTAGTTTATAGTAGTATAGTGTATTATAGATCATACTACTATGGCTTGACCTACGTTTTGCATTCAACTAATTAATTTTTTTAAAGTAAATTTAATGTAATAATTTAAAGGTTAATATACCTTTTAAGTTCATATTTTTTTAATACATTTTCAATTTATTCTCACTACTTTTTTTTTTAATTTTTTTTAACTTTGTCCATTTACAGAATTTTAGGTACAATTGTTAATATTGTTCAAATTCTTATATTAAATTTTCTAATGTGGCATATTGAAATTTTTATTCTTCTAAGCAACTCGAATTTTGATAATAAAATTTTGTATTAAAATGAAAAGGTAATGAATATTCTTTAGCTCACATTTATACGATAAATCTAATAGTTAAATTTATAATACATAAATTCATGAAAAGTAGATTGAATCATTTATTTTATTTTATTTTTGTTATATAGTTAACCTCTCTATAACAACTGTGACATCCTACACCCAATTCAACCGTTGAATCTAAGTGTATGATATCACATAATGTGGCCGAAACAATTCAAACTATTTTAACATAATTTCGCTAAACTTAAATCGCACGTACCAGTAGCACAACAAATAAATCATTTAATAAAATCACTCACACACATTTATAAGGCTTAAGATTTTGTGTCATCTAATTACGAGGTCAAGCTAAGTCAGATTTGAAATTAGAACATAATTCAATCTCACTTTTTAAAATTCAAAGTTGTGTCTCGAGACAAGTCATAAATCATTTTGGAATTTTTAGCTTCGAAGTTAACTTGTCTCGAGACACTAAAGGATGTGTCTCGGGATAAGGTCTCTTATGTTTCAAGATTAGGTATTGAGACCAACCTCCCTTGTTTTCTTTTTTTTTTTCTTTGATGTTTGGATGTCTCGAGATAAGAGGTTCTTATCTTGAGATTTGAAGCAGGGCAAAATTTATCTAGCTTTTATGTTTTGATACCTCGAGACAAAGACCACTTTTTCTTGAGACCTCATTAAGATTGTCTCAAGATTAGCATGACAAATCTCGAGACATCAAGTAATCCAATGAACAATATGATACATTTTGTTCTAATGGTTTTGAGACATGTTCTTGTTATCTCGAGACTCAATGAAAAAACGACCCTAAATACACATTTTTAACCATTCAAATCATACCAATTTGTACCTTAAACATAATCATCCATTTAATATATATATAAATATATATATATACAAACACATTCAAACGCCAACCAAAACCTAATATTCATTTCAACTAGGATGTAACCAAAAACTAGTTATGCAATCAAACACCTAAAAGCATGCATACTTAGCTCCAAATCAAGAGATAAAGTTCATCAACCAAATCATTATAGATAAAGGTATCAAAACATTAGCTTAACAACCAACCAAAATCAACTTAGGTACATGCCTAACCATTGCCAAGAGCTCTATAAGGTTATAGGTCATATTTCTACCAATTGAGACACTTCTCCTCTTTGAACCCTAAAAGGCTATTGGCGAATAAGGGAGATACAAGACCTTAACATGGGACAAAATGCCTTACCATTGTTGGAGGTTTGATTGACTTCTCAACGGACAACACTTTAAAAACTTTTCCTAAAGGAATCTCTCCCCCTCAATAATAAAATCAACTGATATCCCTTAGGTTGATGCTTTGAGTTCCTCACACAAATGTGATTTAAATAATTAAACTATGCAATATACTAATAACACTCTCATGAGCTTTACAAGTTATATCTCCACCATCCTAGATGTTCCCTCATTGTGGACCCTACAAGGCTCCTGACGGAGGAGGGTAACAAAACCTTGACATGGGGAAATACCTTACTAATGTTGGGGGTTCAACTAATTATTTGGTAGACAATACTTAAAAAAAATTTTCTTGAATGTCACCTCCTTTACAAACATAAGAGTCTAAATTCAAAATAAAATAATGAGAATAAAAAAAAAAAAAAGCATTAGTATTATGAGAAATGATAAGAAAAATTAACAATACTAAAAGAAAATCCTGGAAAAGAAACAATAACTATATATAGATTTTTCTTAGCACATATCAAATAATTAAAATTGGTATTGATAATTTTTTCCCCTTTTTGAAGCTTATCTTTTTTTTTGCTTTTTTCTTTTTTTTTTGTGCATGGTTCATGTTAACCGTTATTGAACTTTCAAGCGTGAGTTCTTCCCATGGTAGTCCGCTGATGTGGGTATATAATATTGGAAAAACTAAACATTATTTATATTAAATATAGATCATGAAATTAAAACTGATGTAATAACACATTTTTAATCTTTACGATCCTCAGATATATATAAAAAGAAGTGGTCGATTTGCAATGTGTAGAAAGCTTTAAGCAGAAGCAATAAATGGATGGTTAAGCGAAGAACCCTCCATGGTTTTTAGAGTTTTTCGTGGCTAGTTTTTTTATAAATTGAAGTCTTTTCCCAAAACTCAATCAGAAATTTAAACAACATTAAAAAAAATGACAGGAAAAAAGATCGGAATGATTGAACTTGGTGCCATAATCAGCACAATTCTTCTCCTTGCTCAACTTGTTGTGTCACAAATTTCAGCAGAGATTCCCGCAGATAAATCCCAAGTGAATGCTTGGTTCAATACCAATGTCAAGCCTGCCTCAGCAAGAGTTGGCACCATAGACCCCGCCCTTGCTCAGGCTGAGGCTGAACCTAAAGTCATTAAAGTGGTACAAGGTGGTGGCGGAGATTTCGACACCATAACCAAAGCCATTGAAAGTGTTGCCACAGGAAACACCAAACGTGTGATCATATCGATTGGACCTGGAGCTTATCGGGAGAAAATCAAAATTGAACGAACTAAGCCGTTCATTACATTGATTGGAGATCCCAAAAGTATAGCAAATTTGACATTCGACGGCACGGCTAAGCAGTATGGAACAGTAGATAGTGCCACCCTTATTGTTGAGTCTGATTTCTTCGTGGCTGCTAATCTCTTTATAGTAGTAAGCATTGGACATCATAACTCATGGAATTTATGGTTAATTTTTAATCTTCTAATGACATTTGACATTTTATTGAATATTTATCATTGTATATAAATATATAGAACACTGCTCCTAAGCCAGACGGGAAAATGGAGGGAGAACAAGGGGTTTCCTTGGGAGTTTCTGGTGATAAAGCAGCTTTCTATAATTGCAAGATCATTGGTTTCCGAAATACTTTGTGCGATGACAAGGGCAACCATTTCTTCATGAATTGCTACATTCATGGCACTGTCGATTTCATTTTCGGGAATGGGAAGTCTTTATATCTGGTTGGTATCCAATAATTCACATAAGTCCAGTCATTTAATGCCATCATGATGAAATCTAAAATGGGAGAAATTTGGATGCAGGAAACAGAATTATACGTGGAGGCTGATAAGGGACTAACAGCAATTACCGCACAAGAAAGGGGAAATAATGAGCAGGATCGCACTGGTTTTTCATTTGTGCAATGCAAAATTACAGGGACAGCGCAAGGTGCATATCTAGGTAGAGCTAGGAAGAGTAGTCCAAGAGTTGTTTTTGCCTTCAGTGATATGAGCAACGTCGTCAATCCTGAGGGATGGTCTCATGATTTATCACCAGAACGTGCCCAGTAAGCTTCTTTTATTCAACCTTTACCTTGTTCTTTCTCTTAATGCACACTAATTAAAGAAGTTGAAAATGGTGTGGGTTTATTCGCAGAACTGTTTTCTATGGAGAATACAAGTGCTCGGGACCTGGGGCAGCTCCGGCTGGGCGAGTGCCATACTCTTCGCAACTAACTGAGACGGTTGCTCGACAATTCTTGACTCTTGGCTTCGTTGACGGTAGCAAATGGCTGCTTCCGCCGCCAAATGTCCTAATCAACTCTTAATATATAGAGACAGATGGATAAAACTATTGCTGTATTAGGCACACATGTAGAACTATATACAGTCTGTTGATCAAGCAGCATGTCTAACTATATAAAATTTTGTTCCATTTTTGTTTCAGTTACTTATAATTAAACATGCTGTGGGTTAGAAAATGATAATGCTATAGAATTATTCTTTAAGAAATAACAGAAGCGTTTTATTTTATTTTTATCTAATTTAGTTTTAGATTTTTTACACTATTTATATTTATTTAAATTGCTTTTTTCCCTATTTTCTTCTCTGCTTTTACAAACCTTGCACTTTAAAATTCAAATAAATTAATATTATTATAAAATAATCAAATAAAAGAACATTTAAAGTAAACAGAGAATTTTCTTGTATCTTATTTTCATTTACAAAAGAGTTCTATTTATAAGTAAATTAACATTTAATGCAATACAATAAATGAAACTTATTTAAGTGCTTCATTAACACATTAAACAATTTGCATAATGAATGAGAGTTTTTACCTTATAAATGGGGGTTAGAATATGGACATTTACATTTATTTGTAACACTCCCCATTGGATATCTAGTAGAAAAAACTGTGCCTCATTAAAACTTTTATTAGGAAAAACCTTGTGAAATAAAAACTTAATAAAGGAAAAAGAGTACACAATCTCCTATTACAAGTTGCCTCGTTAAAAACCTTTACCAGGAAAATCCAGTGAGACAAAACCTTGGTTAAAGGAAAAAAAAGTATAACGTGTTTTTTACTCTCCTAGTGGCAATATCACATTACATCTTTTAGTTGACGCATTCTAATCTTGTGTAGTAGTCTTTCAAATGTTGAAGTTGGCAATGCCTTGGTAAAAAGATCTGCTAAATTATCACTAGAACGAATTTGTTGAACTTCTATGTCACCTTTCTTCTAAAGATCATGAGTGAAGAATAATTTTAGTGAAATATGTTTCATTCTATCATGAGTGAAGAATAATTTTGGTAAAATATGTTTCATTCTATCACATTTGATATAACCACCCTTCAATTGAGCTATACATGTTGCATTATCTTCGTATAAGATAATTGACATCTTTTCTTGTAAGGCAAATTACATATCTTCTGGATATGTTGGGTTAATAACCTTAGCCAAACACACTCTCGGCTTGCCTCATGCATTGCAATTATTTCAGCATGTTTTGAAGAGGCAGCAACTAATGTCTGCTTTGTCGAACGCCATGATATGGTAGTACCTCCACATGTAAATAAATATCCTGTTTGAGATCGACTTTTATGTGGATCCAATAATTATCCAGCATCAACATAGCTAACTAATAGGGATTTTGAATCATTTGAATAAAATAACCTCATATCAATGGTCCCTCTGAGATATCTAAATACATGTTTAATTCCATTCCAATATCTACGTGTTGGAGAAGAACTAAATCTTGCTAACAAGTTTACAGCAAAAGCTATGTCAAGTCCTGTGTTGTTTGCAAGATACTTCAATGCTCCTATGGCACTTAGATATTATACTTCAGGACCAAGAAACTCTTCATCATTCTCATAAGGACGAAATTGATTTTTATTCAAATCTAACGAATGTACAACCATCAAGGTACTCAATGGATGTGCTTTATCCATATAAAATTTCTTTAAGATCTTTTTCGTATAAGTTGACTGATGGATATGAATTCCATCTTTTAAATGCTCGATCTGCAGGCCAAGACAACTTTATTTTTCTAAGATCTTTCATCTCAAATTCTTTCTTTAAATAATTTACTGTATTTTGAAGCTCTTCAGGAGTTCCAATAATATTTAGATCATCAACATAAATAGCAATTATCACAAAGTTTGATCCAGACCTTTTTTATAAAAACATATGGGCAAATTGGATCTTTTTTATAACCTTCTTTTAAAAAAATTCACTAAGACGATTGTACCATATACGTCTAGATTATTTTAATCCACATAAACTTTTCTTTAATCTAATTGAGCAATTTCTCAGGAAACTCTATATCCTTCAGGGATTTTAAATCCTTCTAGGATTTTCATATAAATTTCACTATCAATTGTACCATACAAATAGGTTGTAACAACATCCATTAGATACATGTCAAGTTTTTCATGTACTGCCAGACTAATAAGGTATCTGATTGCATCCACCACAAGAGAATATGTCTCTTCATAATCAACATTGGGCATTTGCAAACATCCATTAGATGCATGCCAAATTTTTTATCTTTGAGTATTGTATGTGTTGTACCACTATTTGCAAGACATATGTCTCCATTGATTTTGAGTCCATCGAAATTTTGTTGAATATTCATATTTTTCATAAAAACAAACAAAATATAATATAAGAAACATTACAAATATTTATTAAATATATAAATTACTCTTTATGCAAGAAAATAAAGCAGACTTAAAACAACATAAAAATGTCAAAATAACATCAATTTTTCTAATGATTCTCAATGAAATTTACCACATTTAGGTGAGTTATATTATTAAGATCATTAAATTTATCACCCTCGTAGGCATGGTCAGTTTTAGTATTATAGTGAATATCTTCATCTTTTGCCTCAATTTCATCGTTTTGGGATATAAAATTTGTCTCTATATGATTTTCCTTCTTTTTAATGGATGCTTGATAAAGTTTCACTAAATGCTCAAATGTATGAGAGGTACGTGACTGATGCCCTTTCATATCATATCGGTAACATATATTCTCAACAATATTTGAAGGATTATTTTGACCATTTTTTTCTTGTCTTTCAGTGTTATTCTTTTTTTGGCGGTTAGAAGTATCATTGTTATGACCACCATGAAAATGATTACTAGTACGTCCTCGACCACATCCCCCACTATGTCCACGACCACAGCTGCGACCTTTATATTTTCTATTTTCATAATTATTGTGTATTGCTACATTCACTTCAGGAATGATGCAGAACTAGTGGGACGAATTCTATGATTTTTCATCAATAGCTCATTATTTTGTTTAGCCGCCAAAAGGCATAAAATCAATTCAGAATACCTTTTAAAACTTTTTTTACGGTATTGCTACTGTAGGAGCACATTAGTAGCATGAAAAGTTGAAAATGTTTTCTTTAACAAGTCCTCATCAATTATGTTTTCTCCACATAATTTTAATTGAGAACTAATTTTAAAAAGTTCTAAATTGTATTCACTTACAGTCTTAAAATCTTGCAATCGTAAGTGCATCCAATCATAATGAGCTTTAGGGAGTATCACCATTTTCTAATAGTCAAATCATTCTTTTAAAATTTTCCACAACTCAATAGGGTTTTTCACAGTGGGATATTTCACTTTTAATCTTTCATGTAAATGATGATGGATGAAAATCATTGTTTTTGCCTTGTCTTGATTATATGCTTCTTTATCTGCTAATATAGTATTTCCTAGACCTTTAGCATTTAGGTGAATTTCAACATCTAACACCCATGACAAATAATCCTTGCCTGAGATGCCTAAGGCCGCAAATTCAAGTTTGATAAGATTTGACATTATAATCAATTGAATCAAAATAAAAAATAAATATATTAGTAAAATAATAAGCATTCTCGATCGTAAAATAATTCAATTATATATACCAAAATTTCTAAATAATAATATGTATGTCAAATATTGGCATAGAGAGGAATAGGCATAATAATAACTTAACACAAATTACATTAATTGAAATTTCTTTTAGTAAAAAAAAAACATGTATATATAATTATCATTATAACATTTGAGTTGTAAAAATAAATGTGCAAATGTTACCCAAAGCAAACATTTCATCTAAAAAATAAAATAAAAGAATTAAGAAAATACATATACCGTATATAGTTTAACAGGAGTTATACGGGTAAATCATATAAAGTTGAAATGACGTGAACTTCAGTATGAACTTGTAGAAGCTCATGCTGATAACGCATTATAAAATAATCAAATAAAAGAACACTTAGGCTCTGTTTGTTTTATTGAAAATGACTTCCAAAAAATGATTTCTGGAAAATGATTTACTTTTCTAGAACAACTAATATTTTCTGGTGTTTGGATGAATACGTGTAAAATATTTTCTGTTGTTTGGTAGATTTCTTAAAAATATTTCACAAAAGTTGTTTTTAATGAAACAAAAATACATTTGAGATTTTCTTTTTTTTTTATATTGTTTAATTGAATTTATTTTTATCTATAATTTTATATTTTACATTGTTTTTCATATATTAAAAATATTATGTTAAATTTAGGTTTATTACAATGTCATTTTTTAATTACAGAACTACCAAGTGAGTATTTTTTTTATTTAAAAATGTGACATCAACAAAATTGACAAAAAATTTAATGATGTCAACAATTGGACTTGATTTTCAAATTTGAAAAATAAAGGGACTAAATTCTTGAAAATAAAAGTACAAAAACTAAATTGCAAATCTGTGAAGTGTACATAGACTTATGACATATTTTAACCTTGATACTACAAAACATTTATTATTAGTATATGTATAATTGTAATGAATGTTTATTATTACAATATTAATATTGAATATTTTCAATAATATGTGAATAATATTATTTAAAAATTATTATTTTTAAAATTTATTATTAAAATAAAATTAAATAATTAAATAACTTATTAAAATAATAAATTATATTTATTATATTAATAATTTATTATATGACTAAAAATAAATAATTAAATATGTATGTTTAATAATTTTGAAAATATAATATTTTAATAATTTTAAATATTTTAAAAATAAAAATAAAATTTATTATCAATATAATAATATTAAGCTTGATTTAAGTTAATTTTTATATAAAAATAAATTATTTATAGAGGAACTCTTTTCCGGAAAATGACTTACGCTTTTCAAAATGATAAGTCATTTTACAGGAAAAATAGCTTATTTTACGCTGACCTGTAAGTCCTTTTCCATTGACTAAACTGTTTTCTGTGAAACAAACACAGGAAAATGTAGAAAGCATTTTCCATAAAACATTTTACGTGTAAACAAACTGACCCTTAAAGTAAACAAAGAATTTTCTCGTATATTATTTTCATTTACAAAAGAGTTCTATTTATAAATAAATTAACATTCAATGCAATTCAATAAATGAAGCTTATTTAAGTGCTTCATTAACACATTAAACAACTTGCATAATGACTGGGATGTTTACCTCATAAATAAGGGGTTAGAATATGGGCATCTACATTTATTTGTAACAAATATCATTTAACTACCTGTTTAATATGGACATCTATATTTATTTATAACAAATATCATTTAACTACCTATTTGATATAAAAAAAAAAAAAGCTCGAGGAAGCAGGTGTTGTAAGCCCAATTTTGCCCAACCCAAACCCATTACAAAATTAAAACCCTAACCCTTGACCCAATTACTAAGTGAAACCCATTTACATCAAACGGTACCCCTTTACCCGTTTATTATTAGCTCAAACCTATCAGCCAAATTAATACATTAAAATTGACCCAAAACAGACCCAAATACATCAATAACCCTAAACCCTAAGCCTAACCCAATACCCCAAATTGGCAGCCTCAATGTCCCAAACCCAAGAGGCAAATTTCAAACCCTAGGTGCGGCGCACCTAGGGCCTTCTGACACCGCTACTGAAGACCCGATGTCACCCCATCCCACCGCATTTATGGATGACCGGCGCCTGCAAGATTAGAAACGAAAGACAGCAAACAGAGAGCAGAGATAGGAAACACGAAAGCAGCAACAATAGAGAAACAGTAGCTTTTTTTTTATATATTGTAATCGACTATAAAGCCAAAATAAAAAAGGAATTTGAAGGGGGTCGAATATAAAACAAAAAAAAGAACAAGAAAAAAAGAAAAAAAAAAAGAGGTTGTATACAGGTACTAGGAAATACAAGAAAAAAAAAGAGGTATTTTCATGGATTCTTCCTTCTATTTTGTTTCTAATCTGTTGTATATGCATAGAAAACAAATACAAATGAAAACTTTTTGCCTCTTGGATGGTCGGGGTTTAAATCCCAGTGTGCCGATTTGTTTAAGGAGTTTTCAAGGAGATTTTCGAATATCTAAGGTCTAGATTTATGCTTTAAAAAAGGATTTAAAGTTGAACATAGAGGTTTACCTCTATAGGAGCCATTGAAATTTACCCGGTCTTCGTCGACATCGGAGTTTTGAGGAGATTTCGAGGCCAAAGTCGGAATATGAGTTCGATGACAGTCATTCTAGTCCATACGTGAAACCGACCGCCGTTTTCCTTGGTTCTTTGGCCGATCGGAGGCTTTCATACCAGGCAAACCCTCCTTCCCGGCCGAATGAATATGATGAGAAGGGAGGGCTTAGTCTGTTAGGGTTTCTTTCTTAGGTTTTATTTTTTGTTTTTTTAGCCTTAATAGTGAAACGGCATCGTATTAGCATACCTGTGCATGACCCGATCGCGACCCGGCCCGCGGGCGAGGATCCGCGTGTTTCAGACCGAATGGTCTATTTGCGCGGTAGCCCCTTTCGGTCTTTTACCTGTTTTGATTTAGTTTTTTTTTACATTTTTTTGAAATTTCACCCTTTGATTTCAGCCTTGATTCATTCTGGTCCTCCTTTTAACGCAGCGTTTTGGGAGGACGGGGTATCTACCCTTTTGGTCCCTTTTCTTCGCGTGTGTAATCGAATAGCCCCGGGTTTTACATTTTGGTTTTAAATCGGCCCAAAATTTCGTTCTTGCATTGAATTTAATCCCTTTTTTAAGATTTAATTTGATTTTCATATTTTCTTTACTATTTTTCACATTAAATATTATTTACCGCTATTATCATTTTTTATTCATTAGTATATCATCATCAGTAATGTTAGCATGCATTTTATTATTTTTAGCACATTTTATTATGTGTATATATATGCATACGTTTACATGGTTTAGATTTTTATATATTCCCATGTATATATATTATTGTATATATGTTCAAATACTATACATATTTTGTAATTTCATTTTATGTATGTATGCATTTTAAAGGTTATGTTTTTAAATTCATACATATGTTTGAATATTAACATTAGTATTGTTTTCTATTTAATGTTTACGTGTATAGTATTTTTTTTATATTATATTCTTAACACTTTATGTATACACCTTTTACCATTTTTTTTGTATATTATGTATATATTTTTAAATCTCTACTATTTATATTTTATATATACACTTTTGTTAATATTTCTAATATATATATTTTGTATAAATTTTTAACACTAGTATATATTTGATTATGCATGTTTTTTATTATATTTATATATTTTCAATGTGGTATTTGTTCATATATTATGCATATACTTTCATTACCATATTATATTTCACATTATTATATATAGATTTCTCTTAAAAGTCCATAATACTATTACTTTCTTATTATGTTATTGTACATTTTTTATTGTAAATATTTTTATTATTTCAATGCTCCTATACTGTGTTAATGTTCTTATTAGTTACACCAATGTTTGTATTTTTAGCTTTGGTTTATCATTTTTAACGTATTTTTCCATGTTTTCTTAAATTAATTTCAAAATTAAGGCAATGTACTGATTTTAACATTAAGTCTGTGATTTCATCGCTACGTTGGATGAATCACGTTGACTCGTGTTAAAACGGGACAATCCTTCTAAAAATAAAACAATTTTCTTGAAATTCTCGTATTTTAAATAGATCACGATTAAAATTTAAATTAAACTCGTATTTTTGGAAATCAAGACAGCACATGTTTTAACGAGATACCAATTTTGAGCGTCATGAGGGTGCTAATACCTTCCTCGTGCGTAACTGACTCCCGGACCCTATTTTCTCTGAATTTTGACGTAGACCTAAACCTGGCCTTCTTTCTAAAAAGAAATGAATTTTTCTG
The DNA here is from genome assembly GCA_020496765.1 of Gossypium stocksii. Classification (NCBI taxonomy): domain Eukaryota; kingdom Viridiplantae; phylum Streptophyta; class Magnoliopsida; order Malvales; family Malvaceae; genus Gossypium; species Gossypium stocksii. The sequence goes on from CM035622.1 coordinate 71,089,239, forward strand.
TTAAAAAGAGGTTTCATAGGTGTCCGATCACACCTAGAAAAAAGGATCGGTGGCGACTCCCCTTGTTTAAATAATACCAAAATTCAATTTTTCAAAACTTCCAACAAATCGCCACAATTATCGACCGAAGCCAATTTTTACGTCGCTACAGCTGGCGACTCCACTGGGGAACCAGTTTTTGAGAGTCGAGTCTAGAATTAAGCGCGTGCTGTCAAAATTTTTAAAATTCTTTGTTCAAATTGATATTTAATCGTGATCTTCAAATTTTGGTTTTCAAAAATCACGCATTCGCATCATGTTGTAAATATTCTTTTAACTCGTTTTATCTTGTTGTTTTTTAGCCTTAAATTTTTATGGTTTTAGTTTCCTTAGTTTAGTTTTCAAAATAAAACGAAAGGTTTGTGAGTTTTTCCCCACACACTGTGCACGTGCATTTCTGCATAACATGAGCGCCATACCCGGGCTCCGTCCTCTTAAGTGAAAGTAAACGCAATGCCTTCGTGAGTTAACTCGTCCCTCCGCACAGGCTAGTGAATACTTTCGGGTTACATATGACTTATGCTTTTGTGAGTTAACTTGTCCCTCCGCATAGGCATAAGTAAATGTAATCCCTCGAATTGATCTCGTTAGCCTATGATGGGCCATGACCGATGCTCCGTACTAATCTTAATAGATGACAGTACGGACAATTCGAGTACCCATCTAGAACCAAAACCACATGTAGTGAAACATACGAACCGCCCAATTAGAGCCGTACCAAACCCCTGTCCATTTAGCAGTTACCAAAATAAATACACGGGAGGAGCGTCTCTTACCTTTTATTTTTTTTACCTTCTATGCAAGGGGACCGGGTTTGCTTAATAGATTAGATCAGGTAGCTTAATTTGTCAAATTCTTCGTTTTTCTTTTTACTTATGTTACTAACCATGATTTGTTTGTTGTTGTCTTATTTGTCATCATGCATTCTAGGCATCATATTAGGAAGGTGTTGATTAGAGATCAGTTGCCGAAAAACGGGTTTCTAATGGAGGAGTCTATTACACAAACAACCGAAAGGAATGTCATAGTTCGGGACTGGTCCTTAAAAACCCAAAGAGAAAGAGGGGATAGTCTAGTGGAAGGATGTGTTGCCGATTTGCCGGGGCACGTAACGGTGAATGTTCGTCAAAACAGTCTTGAGGATTTGGTTCAGATTTGGAATCAATGGGACTCGGATACTAGGGGAATCTTCATTGAGAGGTATGGTGATATAGCTAACCTAGTCGCTGTCAAGGTAGACGAGCAGTTGATACAAGCTTTGGTCAAATTTTGGGATCCCGCCTATCAATGTTTCAATTTTAATGGAGAAGATATGACTCCAACTATCGAGGAATACGCGGCCTTACTTCGCATTGATAATGTACTGTAATATCCCGAATTAGGGCCTAATCAGAATAGTGGTTTCGTGACCACAAATCCGAGGTAGAAATAATTATTTTATAATTATTTTGATGTTTATGATATGATTTTATGATGTTGTGAAAATTTCGTGAAGAAATTCTAAGCGTAAAGTGCTTAATTTGAAATTAGGGACTAAATCGAATAAGTTGCAAAACTTGCATTCTAGAAGTTTTTAGTATGAAATTGCTTTGAAATATTAATTAGGAGGTCTTAAATGGAATTAGACCAATTTTAAGTTCATGGACAAAATTAGGACATGGAAGGAATTTTTGAAAGTTTAGTAAGGAGGGGCATTTTGGTCATTTGGATATTAAATGAAATAAAAAGGGAAAAATAACACAAAATTCACCATCTTCTTCATACGTTGCTGCTGAATTTTTCTCTCCACCATAGCTAAGGGCTCTTCAACTTTCAAGCTTCATAGTAAGTGATTTCAAGCCCCGTTTTTAATGATTTTTACGTTTTTGCGATCCCGGTAGCTCGATAAAGCTTATTTTAGCAAAATTTTGAGTTAGGGTTCATATTTGGAAAAATACCCATAGGTGAAATTTGTGTTTTTTGATGTTTTATGGTAGAATATGAGGTTTTAAATTATGTTAGACAACTTGTGCTACTCGGTTTTAAGTAAAAACGAACAAAATGGCTTAATCGGTAAAAGTACATATTGTGCATAAGTATGTATTATAGTGGGAATTTGAGCTTGCTAATAGCAAATAAATGATCAGCATGTCCTAAAACATAAGAATTTGAAATAAAATTTAATTTCCGAGCTTTGGGGCAAAAGTGTAAATATGCAAAATTTAGGGGCAAAATTACAAAATTTGAATTAAGGACTAATTTGAAAATGTGAGTATTAAACAAGCTAAATGTGTTATTTTAGATCAAGAAAGACGTGGAATCGACCTCAATCGAGGAAAAGAAAAGATTGCGGACTAAATTGCAAAATCTTTGTATTTTGATACCAAGGTAAGTTCATGTGTAAATAATGTAACATAATTGTTATTTTTAAGTTAATTGATGTTAATTATATGATATGCTGAATTTTTATCATGAAATATATGCTTTGTGGTTATTTTCAAAATTAATGTAAATTAAGTGTGCTACTTGTTAAAAGTAAATTGCTACCGAGTATTGGTTTCGGTATTCTACGGAAGACGGCGAGGATATGTGTTCGAGGAAAATCCCGTTTGAACCTTAGGAATAGATTAGGATACAAGTGACATGTCACTAGGATGGTTGGGCATCCGAACTCGTTGAGTTGAGTCTGAGTTCGTGAAATGTAACTAGGCATCCGAGCTCATTGAGTTGAGTCCGAGTTCACCTATGGATGCGAACGCCCGAGCTCGTTGAGTTGAGTCCGAGTTCGCTTATGGGCGGGTTACATAATTGATTGATTATATATATAGCACTTATGTGCAAATGATCCGTGTATCCGAGTTGTATTCCAATGTGTTCAACGGGTAAAATTCAAGTGAAATGGAAAAGCACTCAAGATGTAAGTGACAATTCGGTAATGTTGAGAAATGGCCATATTGGACAGGTATGTACTTAACCCTCGGGTTGAAACTCGACACAACAACAAAAATGTGGTAAGATGAAGTATGATGATTAGAATTGTGACATATGTTTTGGTGATGCTATGTAAATGTTGTTTGGCATAATGACTTTGTTATGTTACTTGTTATTTGCATGTGAACTTACTAAGCATTTATGCTTACTCCCTCCTTTTTATTCATTGTAGTTTTGGACAAGCCGGCTCGAGAATCGGGATAGGTCGAAGGCTCGATCACACTATTCGAAGGACTTTTTGGTAAATGGCTTGTAAAACTTAGTATGGCATGTATAGCAATATACCTACATACCTACTTTGTGTAAATAATCTTGTGATATGGTGGTGGTTTGGTTGAAGAAATGCTTGATAATGATGAGTCATTGAAATGGCTAATATGGATTATGTTTGATGTCATGGAAGGATAATAGGTTATCTAGTACATGAAAGCTTTTATGAAAATGAAATTAGCCATAAAATAGAACATTGCAGCAACACTGACGTGAGTTTGAAAATTCACTAAAAATCAGAGAAATCGAATTTGGTGATGGATTAGTTATGAAATTGAAGCTTATTATGTCTACTTTCAAATGGAAGAAGTGAAATAGGTGGAAGGATTATGTGTTATAAGATATTTGAGTTTTAGTGAGACAGGGCCAGAACGATTGTTGGATCCCCTGTTCCAACTTTGAAAATTCACTATAAATTGTACAAAAATAGTTAAGAGGTGTAATTTATATGTACAGAATCCTGACTTAGTCTAGTTTCAAGATAAGGAAACGGCATAATCATATGAATTTTTTATAGAGAGAAGTGGTTCGTAGTAAACAGAGGTCAGTGCAGTCAAGTCCTGAAACAGGGGTAACTTTAACTAATAAACTATACAAATCGGCCCAACTAAAAATTCTAGAAAAAAATTAGTGAATAGATATGTGAGTCTAGATTCAGGGAAAATTTACGGATCTTGATTTCAAGTTTCGTAACTCGAGATATGATTTTTAAAGCGACCATGACGCAGAAATTCTACATATTCCGAAAATTAAAATAAATGATGTAAAGTTGGTTTAATGATAAATTAAGTTTAGTAACACCTCAAACTCGACTCCGGTGACGGTCTCGGGCGTGGGGACGTTACATGTACAGCCCTACAAGATCTATGTAAAAGAACCTAAACCGATGACCTTCAAAAAGAAAATAATGAGGTTGATGGATATGACCGACTCATGGGCCGAGAAACAAATAAAAAGGAAGAATGAAGTCATTTGTATCCCGTAGTTCTCTCTACGAGATTTGGCTCTTAACCATCCGGATTTACTGAAGAGGTGAATTTATTCGCCTTAGCCATATATGGATTGATCGTTTTCCCAAACGTTCTCGGACATATAGAAGTTGCGGTACTGGATTTCTTTGAAAGACTAAAATAAGGAATCAACCCTGTCCCAACTATTTTGGCTGAAACCTTCAGATCTCTAAGCAGCTGTAGGAGGAGAGGGGAAGGACGTTTTATAGGATGCGCACAGTTACTCAATGTCTGGATTTTGAGCCATTTTTGGAAAGTCGAGCGCACCCCGTACCATATGTTCTCAAAAACGTTTGCCCCATTAGAAGCTTATATCAAGAAAGAATGGCCAAAGGAAGTCACCGAGCAGCATTGGACTTCGGTCTTTCAGAATCTCCGTGCCAAAGATGTAACGTGGCGAGCACCGTGGATCCGCCTGTCCGTCTTGTTGTACAAAGTGGGAAATCAAGATTGGGTGCCGCTGCTAGGATTATGGGGAGGAATCGGATATGCTCCGCTGTTAGTTCAAAGGCAATTCTCTTCACGACAATTCATACCAGCCACTGGAGGGTTAGCACAATCCGAGTTTACTTTCGCGGGCGAGGGTTATATGAAGAGAGCCCGAGACACTGCCAAGTCTTGGAAGGAAATTCATCTGATGGAGCTAGCTCTATACGCCGATACTCTCACCCAAGATTATGACTTATGGAGAAAGCAACGGGTGAATAGTCAGCCAGTGTCATCGACGAGTCACGCTTTCCAGAACCCCTTTTTAGAAGAAGTGCCATCCGAATTGGAAATGGCGAGACAGGAATTTGAGCGGGAAAAATCCAAAATGTTGCGGGACATTGGTGCTCTCCAAGAAGAAAATTATCAGTTGAAGATTGACGTCCAAATTGAGAAGTCCAAGACCGAGAAAGTGAAAAAAGAAGTTGAAGTTATGAGAAAGGACTTAAGAGACCTTCACTTGGAAAATAAGAAGCTAAGAGCCACTATCAAGAATAGCGGACTAGGCAAGTCACCTGAAGAATGGAAGGAAGAATTGAGCAACGTAAAAGGCGGAATGGAATTTTGGAAAGGGAAGGCAAAGAAAGAGGAGGAAAAGACTGCTCGAGCCATGATAGAATTGAGAAAGAAAAATGCTGAATATGAGACTACGTCTAATGAACTGATGACTAGCCGATCCGAGTGTCAAGAGTTGAGAAAGAGAATACAAGATTTAGAAGAAACGTTACAAGCTCATCAACAACAATTGAACACTCTCTTAAAAGCCTTGGAAGAAAAAAGTGATCAATACGATAGAGATACCGACGTTTATAAAGCGGACCTCCAGGAAAGGGAAATGCAACTTGGCTTTTTGATCAATGAAATTCGTGGAGTGGCTATGCACATGGTCCAACTATCAGACGAAGCAGAAGATCTTAGTTGCCGATTTCCACCAAGCCAACGGTCGAGCATATCAGAATTCCTAGAGCGAGTAAAGAAATATAGTGATATAGCTAGAAAGTTCGTGTAATAGCCAAATAAGATGGCAAAATGTTTTGTAACGAACTCTTTTGAATGAATGAAATGCCTAGACAGGGGCTATCTTAAAATCAACACCTAATTTTTGCATATGCATTCATGACTAACATTCATATGGCATTCATGCATCCATTCATTACATACACATATCCCGTGACCGTTCACTAAGGTTAGAATCGTACAATTCGCAGTTGCAACAATACAAGGCTGGAATCACGACGTTCGTATAGAACGTGACGACAAACTAGAGTGATGGAGGCAGAGTTTAATGAAAGAATCAAGAGAATGGAAAGAGTTCAACGGAAATTGCAAGAGCAACTGGCCAAATCACAGCAAGAAACAAGGGATTTGATGATGAGGTCCCGAGATGAGTCATTGGAACAAAGAGATCAGATGGCTAAGATGATGGAAATGATGTCGGCACTAGTAAAAGGAAAAGGGCCCATGTAGAACCCTGAGGTTGTTAACCTTGATCAAGATCCACTTTACCCACCGGGGTTCACTCCACCCCATATGACACAAAGAGTACAAACTCAAAGGGAATCCGCTGGCTTAGAACAACGACCTGTGCCGGCTACACATCTAGGACAGGGGATATTTGTGTCCGCTCCTGCCAACCCGCCTGTCCCAGATCTAGATGATCCGGCGAAAATAGCTAGGTTGAGAGTGGAGGATCATGAGGTCCAAGAAAAGTACAGAAGCCTAGAAGAAAGACTAAAAGCAATAGAAGGCACTGAGGCATTCTCTACGCTAGGTGTTAAAGAGCTTAGTTTAGTATCTGATTTGGTTTTACCGCCAAAATTTAAAGCACCTGATTTCGAGAAGTATGATGGGACAAGGTGTCCGAAGGCACACTTGGTCATGTTTTGTCGAAAGATGACCGGATATGTAAACGAGGATAAATTGCTTATACATTATTTCCAAGACAGCCTTGTTGGATCAGCTCTTTGCTGGTACAATCAGCTCAGCAGAGAGAAGATCCGAACATAGAAGGATCTAGCGTCAGCATTTTGCAAGCAGTATAAGCACGTGTCAGACATGGTACCCGATCGTATGACGCTACAGATGATGGAGAAGAAACCATCAAAAACCTTTCGACAATATGCGCAGAGATGGAGAGACATCTCGGCTCAGGTGGAACCTCCACTGACAAAAATCGAGATAACTGTCCTCTTTATAAATGCCTTGAAAGCACCATTTTATGATAAATTAGTGGGAAGTGCCACAAAAGACTTTGCGGATATTTTCATATCTGGCGAGCTCATTGAGAATGCTGTCAAAAGTGGTAGAATGGAGGGGCAAGAAAGTTCTAGAAGGGCAGTGCCCGCAAAGAAGAAGGATCCAGAAAACCACATGGTGGGAACAGGAAACCGCTATGCCCCCAATTCGTATCCGAGCCAACCTCAACCACGAAACTACCCACCCCCGAATTTCTACTATCCGCCTCAAACCCCTTACTACCAAGCACCACCTCCGTATCCTTCTTACCCCATTTATGCCACAAACAGCCTAAGACCAAACGCCACATTCCCACTAAACACAACACACACCCAAAGCCAATCTAAGAACGATCCGAGACCAGCGAGACCCAATCCTGAAAGGCAACGGTTTACCTCTATTCCGGTACCATACGGGGAGCTGTACCCAAAACTCTTAGAAAAACAGTTGATCTCTCCACATTATATGGCTCTCTTAAAGCCTCCATACCCAAAGTGGTACGACCTAAACGCCAGTTGCGCTTATCATGCTGGGAATCAGGGTCATTCTACGGAAAACTGCCTCGCTTTCAAAAAAAGAGTTCAGGGACTCATTGATGCGGGTATCTTGAGATTTGATGGTTCAGGCGATGCAACTGGGAACCCATTCCCAAACCATGCTGAAGGGAATGTGAGTGTAGTAGGAGAAGAAGACAAGTGACAAATCAAGAAATGGGTTTCTGAAGTAAGAACACCTCTACAGAAAATCTGAGAGGTACTGGCTAAAAAAGGGTTACTCTGTCGTCCTAATAGAGTATTTGAAGAAGAAGTTGAAAGGGTGCAAATTTTTTGTGACTTCCATGATAGTAAAGAGCACGATATCCAGTCTTGTAAGGAATTTAAGGAAGTACTCCAAGATATGATGGATAGTAAAGAAATTGAAATCTTCAACAAAGGTGGAGAGGTAGACGAAGGAGAGGTGTGTGCCTCTGACAACCAATCATCAGGTTTCTCCTATAGCGCTGATCGGCCATTAGTAATCTACTATAATGCCAAGAAAGAGCAGAAGAAACTGAAAATTATAATAGAAGTGCCATCTCCTTTTCCCTATAAGGATGATAAGGCTGTACCTTGGAAATATGACGTTAACATTGTCACGCCAGAAAGTAAAAAGTTTGAGGTTACAACTAAAAGTGTCGGGGAAGTAGGTCATTTCACCCGCAATGGGAGGTGTTATTACAGAGAGAATGAGCCAGCAAAAAAGGTCAATGAAGTGAAACAAAAGGGAAAAGCATTGATGTCTGAGGTAAAAATGGGGCAGGAAGCTGCGCCCGAACAAGAAATCAAAGGGCCTGTGGATGAGAATGAGGCACAAGAGTTTTTAAAATTTATCAAGCATAGTGAGTATAATGTGGTGGAGCAACTAAGCAAGTAGTCAGCGCGAATTTCAGTATTGTCCCTACTATTAAATTCAGAGCCGCACCAGAACGCTTTGCTAAAAGTACTGAACCAAGCTTATGTGGCAAACAATATATCTGTGGAAAAGCTTGACCGATGGGTGAACAATCTAAATGCGGTCAATTTCATCTCTTTTAGCGATGATGAAATACCGCCCAATGGTAGGGGCTCTGTGAAGGCGTTGCATATCACAACCCGCTGCAAGGGTTACATCATACCGAATGTGCTCATCGATAATGGATCAGCACTTAATGTCATGCCTTTGGCTACGCTCTCTAGAATCCCGATAAACCTGTCCTACTTAAGGCCTTGTCATTCCACGGTAAGGGCTTTTGATGGAACGAAGTGAGATGTTATGGGAAAGATTGAGATCCCTCTGGAGGTCGGCCCTTATATATATGACGTTGAGTTCCAGGTCATGAACATTACACCATCATATAATTGTCTGTTGGGAAGACCATGGATCCATTCTGCTGGAGCTGTTCTATCATCACTCCACCAAAAATTGAAGCTTATCATGGATAATTGTCTGGTTACCATTGAGGGTGAAGAAGACATCGTCGCGTCCATCTCTGCTGACGCACCTTATGTCGAAGTAAGCCAAGATGCATTAAAGTGTTCCTTCCGATCCCTCGAATTTGTAAATGCTACATTCGTTGCGGAGGGAAACAGGATCCCCGAACCCAAGTTATTAAGGAACACAAACATGAGGATTAAATTGACTGTAGGAAGAGGAGCTCGAGCGAGAAGAGGTCTGGGGAAATATCAGCAATGGATCATCAGGGCCCTAAAACCAGTACCTCATAAGGCTCGGTATGGTCTAGGGTTCTAACCAAATGCGTGTCAACTAAGAAAACAATGGAAGAAGGATCAAGAAAGAAGGATAGCAAGAACCTTAGGCCGAGAACTAGAATGAGAACCCATGGAGTATCCTCCTTTGTCAATAACATTTACGTCTGCGGGAAGGATATATCCTGGACAAGATAACTCGCGAAGCGCGCTACTTTCAACGCCCTTGTCCTCCTGGTTTCAAACTGAACAATTGGACTGCCGAGGACCTTCTTGTAGTTTTTAAGTCTTCAGAGTAATGCTCAATGTTAACCCTTTGTTGTGTCCTTGGATATAATAGAATTCTTTTGTAAGAGCTTGTATTCGCTCTTTATCATTTAAATGAATATCAATGAAGAAGCATTTTGTCACGATCTTTTGCATTGTCACTAAATTCCTAATTGTTTTTCTCATTTTATAGCCTATTCTTACATTTACCTCATACCATGACATAACATTTAGTTTGTTGGTTCCGACATTTGAATGCCCTTCTATAGTTTCCTTTCCATTCAACTTTCAAGTACTCGGATATTGATGACATGAACGAACCCGTCACGAATCTTGAAGTCGATTTCGAGAGGGCTATTTATTTAGGGGACTTTGAAGTTGAGGAAAATGCTGAAGACTATGTTTCGTCTCCTGACTTATTGAGAATGGTGGAACAAGAGGATAAACAGATCCTACCTCATCAAGAGTCTGTTGAAACAATTAATTTGGGAACTGAAGAAAGAAAACAAGAAGTAAAGATTGGAACCTCCATCTCAGTGGATACCAGGCACAATTTGATTGCTTTACTGCGTGATTATAAAGATGTATTCACTTGGTCATACCAGGACATGCCAGGGCTGAATGAGGATATAGTGGTCCACAAACTCCCATTGAAACCAGAATGTAAACCCATTCCGCAAAAGCTAAGACGCATGAGACCTGAAATGTTGTTGAAAATAAAAGAAGAGGTTAAAAAGCAATTCGATGCGGGTTTTTTACAAGCTTCCAAGTATCCCGAATGGGTGGCCAACATCGTCCCGGTACCCAAAAAGGACGGCAAAGTACGAATGTGCGTGGATTATCGTGACCTGAATCGGGCAAGTCCAAAAGATAATTTTCCCTTACCGCACATTGATACATTGGTGGATAACACGGCAAAGCATTCGCTATTTTCATTCATGGATGGATTCTCGGGGTATAATCAGATCAAGATGGCTCCTGAGGATATGGAGAAGACCACATTCACAACAATGTGGGGAACATTCTGCTACAAAGTAATGCCATTTAGATTAAAGAATGCTGGGGCAACATATCAGAGGGCTATGGTGACGTTGTTCCATGATATGATGCATAAAGAAATAGAAGTTTATGTCGACGACATGATTGCTAAGTCCCGAGAAGAAGAAGAACACGTGGTGAACCTCAAAAAGTTATTCGAAAGGCTGAGGAAGTTTCAATTAAAGCTTAACCCAGCCAAGTGTACATTCAGGGTTACCTCGAGGAAACTACTGGGCTTCATTGTCAGTGAAAGAGGTATCGAGGTTGACCCAGACAAAATAAAAGCCATTCAAGAATTACCACCTCCGCGCACACAAAAGGAAGTTAGAGGATTTTTAGGGAGGTTAAATTATATCGCCCGATTCATCGCTCAACTTACCAACCAATGCGACCCAATCTTTCGACTTCTTCAGAAACATAGTCCAGGAGAGTGGGATGAGGAATGCCAGGTGGCTTTTGATAAGATAAAACAGTATTTGTCAAGTCCTCCAGTGCTAGTACCGCCAGTGTCGGGAAGACCATTGATTTTGTATTTGACTGTGTTTGTAAATTCGATGGGTTGCGTACTAGGGCAACACGACGAGTCAGGAAAGAAAGAAAAGGCGATTTACTACCTCAGCAAAAAGTTCACAGAATGTGAGGCAAAGTATTCGTCCATCGAAAAATACTGTTGTGCTTTGGTGTGGATAGCTCGGAGACTCAGGCAATATATGCTATATCACATGACATGGCTAATCCCAAAATTGGATCCGATTAAGTATATGATGGAATCGCCTGTACTCTTAGAAAGAATGGCACGATGGTAGATCCTCCTATCAGAATACGACATTGCCTATGTAAGTCAGAAGTCGATAAAAGGGAGCGCAGTAGCCGACTTTTTAGCAGCTCGGACCACAGAAGAATATGAGCCCTTGAGATTCGATTTCCCAGATGAGGACTTAATGTGCATCACAAAGGAGGAATGGGAGTCATCTGAAGCCAAGTCATGGAAGATGTACTTTGATGGCGCATCAAACGCATTGGGGCATGGAATCGGAGTAATCCTAGTATCACCCGAAGGGAATCATTATCCGTTCACTGCAAGACTAAATTTTTTCTGCACCAATAACATAGCGGAATATGAAGCTTGCATCATGGGACTCCGAGCAGCCATTGAACGAAGCATCGAAGCCCTAGAAGTGTACGGCGACTCAGCCTTGGTGATCTACCAAACCCGTGGAGATTGGGAAGTGAGGGATCCCAAGTTGATTAAGTACAACGATCTAGTGGTCGAATTGATCAAAGAGTTCAAAGAAATAACTTTTAATTACTTCCCACGAGAAGAAAATCAATTGGCTGATGCCTTAGCCACTTTGGCTTCAATGTTCAAGGCAAGTAAAGAAACAGAAATAATGCCCCTCAGAATGAGCATATACGAAGCCCCTGCACACTGTTGTAGCATTGAGAAAGAGGCAGACGGACAGCCGTGTTTCCACGATATCTTGGAGTATGTCAAGAATCAAAAGTATCCCGAACAAGCAAATGAGAATGACAAAAGAACAATCAGAAGAATGTCAGTGGGATTTATTCTTGATGGAGACATCTTATATAAAAGAGGGAAAGATCAAGTGTTTCTAAGATGCGTGGATGCCATTGAAGCCAAGAAAATACTCGAAGAAGTCCATGAAGGAATATGTACAACGCATGCCAATGGTTTCACTATGACCAAGAAGATTATGAGACTCGGTTATTACTGGTCGACGATGGAAAGTGCTTGCATTAATTATGCAAGAAAGTGCCACAAATGTCAAATTTACGGGGATAAGATTCATGTGGCCCCTTCGCCTCTTCATGTCATGACTTCTCCATGGCCCTTTTCTATGTGGGGCATGGACGTCATAGGACCAATTTCTCCGAAAGCTTCTAACGGACATCGATTCATTTTTGTGGTGATAGATTACTTCACGAAGTGGATAGAGGCAGCCTCATTTGCTAATGTGACGAATACTGCAGTTTGTAGATTCTTGAAAAAGGAAATCATTTACCGATATGGTCTACCTGAGAGAATCATTTCGGATAATGCTATGAATCTGAACAACAAAATGATGAAGGAAGTATGCGAGCAGTTTCAGATAAAGCTTCATAAGTCTTCACCCTATCGCCCAAAGATGAATGGAGCAGTTGAAGCAGCCAATAAGAATATTAAGAAGATTATCGGGAAAATGACCGAGACCTATAAAGACTGGAACGAGAAGCTACCATTTGCTTTGTTTTCATATCGCACATCCGTGCGGACCTTTACGGGAGCAACTCCTTTCTCCCTGGTCTATGGAATGGAAGCTGTGCTACCTATCGAAATTGAGATCCCCTCTCTATGGGTCTTAATGGAGTCGAAATTAGAGGAAGCAGAATGGGTCCAAGCTAGATATGACCAGCTAAATCTCATTGAAGAAAAACGCTTGAAGGTAATTTGTCATGGACAGATGTACCAGAAAAGAATGATCTCGGCCCATGATAAGAAGATACGGCCAAGAGAATTCCACGAAGGAGAGCTCGTACTGAGAAAGATTCTCCTAATACAAAAAGACTTGCGAGAAAAATGGGTACCAAATTAGGAAGGACCATACGTTTTGAAGAAAGCCTTCTCAGGTGGAGCTTTGATTCTCACAGAGATGGATGGGAAAGAGTTGTCAAATCCAATAAATTCTGATACTGTGAAGAAATATTATACCTGAAAAAAAAGGGAGGAAGAAAAAGAAAAGAAAAGGAAAGGGTTCAAGGTGAAAACCCGAAAAGGGCATCTTAATTGACACGAAAAATTAGGATGAAAACCTGAAAGGGCGTCCTAACAAAGCAAACCTAGGCTTAAAAAGCAAGGCGGTTTGAATGGTGGGTCAAACAGCGAGACTACAGTATTTGAAGCATTTCTGAAAGCTTGAAATCTTCTATGCAAGGAACCATGCTCGAAAAGATCCTTGATTAAGAAACGTGGAAAAGTTCATGTGTTGAATATCCAGAACCTTTGTATCCCCTAAAAGCAATTCCTTTCATGCTTTATGACTCTTTTAACGTTTTTGATCAAACTTTCTTTGTTTGTTACCTTTGAAATAAATATAAGTATAGGGCATCCTTTTTGTGCCTTTCCTGGTCATTTTCATGCGTTTCATTGTGTGTTTCATTTAGATAATAAATAGTAGAATGACATACTCTAAACAAAAGAAATGTTAAGCATTACCTGGATGAAATTTTGAAAAGTACAAGAGCTTCAAAGTAGAGACAAAGTTCAAACAGGGGCAAAAGAATAATATCTGAGAGACATAGATTACTTGCTAAACTTGAGGACGGGTACAAGGCCTGAAAAGAAAACCCGGAGTCAAAGTAATGGATGCAGATCATCACAAGAATCATGATGAGAAGGGATATATGACAAACGAGCCCCAGACGCATAGCATAATAATGTAGGCATAGCGGCATTTAGGGCCAACATGTGCATATTATGATAACATCATACATGACATACACAGGTACTCCAGCAGAGCAAGAAGTGGATGATAGCTCTACTAAATCAATGAAAAGACGCCAAGTTCCTCCAAATGACATGTTTTGGTATTTTGATATTTTTATGTTCTTGTTCAAAAATCAACTCATATTACAGAGATGAGTTGAGCCTCAAGACACGTTGAGGTATTTTCAATTACTTTTTAATTTTTGTCTTTCAAAAGAAATCAACTCATATTACAGAGATGAGTTGAGCCTCAAGACACGTTGAGGTATTTTCAATTTCTTTCCAATTTCTTTTTCAAAAAAATCAACTCATATTACAGAGGTGAGTTGAGCCTCAAGGCACGTTGAGGTATTTTCAATTTCTTTTTCAAAAAAATCAACTCATATTACAGAGGTGAGTTGAGCCTCAAGGCACGTTGAAGTATTTTCAATTTCTTTTTCAAAAATCAACTCATATTACAGAGGTGAGTTGAGCCTCAAGGCACGTTGAGGTATTTTCAAGTCCTTTTTCAAAAAAATCAACTCATATTACAGAGGTGAGTTGAGCCTCAGGTCATGCTGAGGTATTTTCAACTTATGTTTCAAAAATCAACTCATATTGCGAGAAGTGAGTTGAGCCTTGGCTCTCACGCTGAGGTATTTTCAATTTATGTTTCAAAAAAAAAATTAATTAACTCAAATTGCAAGAGGTGAGTTGAGTCTTAAGTTACACACTGAGGTACTTTCGATTTATGATTAACCCATGTTGCGAGAGTTCGCAGGCTGAGCTGTTTCCGATGTTTGTTTTTCAATAAAGAATAAAGGTTGGAGCTGATCGAAGAATCAAATTTTGCCTTACTGAAGTTGCAGTAAAGAGCAAATTGACGATACAAGATTCATCTTCTTGAAGGTAGCAGAGTAGATCGAGGATACCAGATCCCATCCTTGAAGTTGCAAAAGAGCAGATCACGACGAATTTTATATCCCTGAAGGGGCAATAGATCGAGGCTACAAGTCATAGCTCTGAAATCACGATAGATCGACCTAAAGCTATGAGAGGCGGTGGGTTGGAACAAGATCAGTTGAAGGAAAGCCAAAGAAGTCAAAATCTAGCGAGACCAGGCAAAATTGGCCTTTGCTCTATTACCGTTACACAACAATAAGCAAAGAGGGGCAGCTGTTGTAAGCCCAATTTTGCCCAACCCAAACCCATTACAAAATTAAAACCCTAACCCTTGACCCAATTACTAAGTGAAACCCATTTACATCAAACGGTACCCCTTTACCCGTTTATTATTAGCTCAAACCTATCAGCCAAATTAATACATTAAAATTGACCCAAAACAGACCCAAATACATCAATAACCCAAAACCCTAAGCCTAACCTAATACCCCAAATCGGCAGCCCCAATGTCCCAAACCCGAGAGGCGAATTTCAAACCCTAGGTGCGGCGCACCTAGGGCCTTCTCACACCGCTACTGAAGATCCGATGTCATCCCATCCCACCGTATTTATGAATGACCGGCGCCTGCAAGATTAGAAATGAAAGACAGCAAACAGAGAGCAGAGACAGGAAACACGAAAGCAGCAACAATAGAGAAACAGTAGCCTTTTTTTTATATATTGTAATCGACTATAAAGCCGAAATAAAAAAGGAATTTGAAGGGGGGTCGAATATAAAACAAAAAAAAGAATAAGAAAAAAAGAAAAAAAAAAAGAGGTTGTATACAGGTACTAGGAAATACAAGAAAAAAGAGAGGTATTTTCATGGATTCTTCCTTCCATTTTGTTTCTAATCTATTGTATATGCATAGAAAACAAATAAAAATGAAAACTTTTTGCCTCTTGGATGGTCGGGGTTTAAATCCCAGTGTGCCGATTTGTTTAAGGAGTTTTCTAGGAGATTTTCGAATATCTAAGGTCTAGATTTATGCTTTAAAAAAGGATTTAAAGTTGAACATAGAGGTTTACCTCTATAGGAGCCATTGAAATTTACCCGGTCTTCGTCGACATCGGAGTTTTGAGGAGATTTCGAGGCCAAAGTCGGAATATGAGTTCGATGACAGTCATTCCCGTCCATGCGTGAAACCGACCGCCGTTTTTCTTGGTTCTTTGGCCGATCGGAGGCTTTCATACCAGGCAAACCCTCCTTCTCGGCCGAATGAATATGATGAGAAGGGAGGGCTTAGTCTGTTAGGGTTTCTTTCTTAGGTTTTATTTTTTGTTTTTTAGCCTTAATAGTGAAACGGCACCGTATTAGCATACCTGTGCATGACCCGATCGCGACCCGGCCCGCGGGCGAGGATCCGCGTGTTTCAGACTGAATGGTCTATTTGTGCGGTAGCCCCTTTCGGTCTTTTACTTGTTTTGATTTAGTTTTTTTACATTTTTTTGAAATTTCAACCTTTGATTTCAGCCTTGATTCATTCTGGTCCTCCTTTTAACGCAGCGTTTTGGGAGGACGGGGTATCTACCCTTTTGGTCCCTTTTCTTCGCGTGTGTAATCGAATAGCCCCGGGTTTTACATTTTGGTTTTAAATCAGCCCAAAATTTCGTTCTTGCATTGAATTTAATCCCTTTTTTAAGATTTAATTTGATTTTCATATTTTCTTTACTATTTTTCACATTAAATATTATTTACCGCTATTATCATTTTTTATTCATTAGTATATCATCATCAGTAATGCATTTTATTATTTTTAGCACATTTTATTATGTGTACATATATGCATACGTTTACATGGTTTAGATTTTTATATATTCCCATGTATATATATTATTGTATATATGTTCAAATACTATACATATTTTGTAATTTCATTTTATGTATGTATGCATTTTAAAGGTTATGTTTTTAAATTCATACATATGTTTGAATATTAACATTAGTATTTTTTTCTATTTAATGTTTACGTGTATAGTATTTTTTTTATATTATATTCTTAACACTTTATGTATACACCTTTTACCATTTTTTTTGTATATTATGTATATATTTTTAAATCTCTACTATTTATATTTTATATATACACTTTTGTTAATATTTCTAATATATATATTTTGTATAAATTTTTAACACTAGTATATATTTGATTATGCATGTTTTTTATTATATTTATATATTTTCAATGTGGTATTTGTTCATATATTATGCATATACTTTCATTACCATATTATATTTCACATTATTATATATAGATTTCTCTTAAAAGTTCATAATACTATTACTTTCTTATTATGTTATTGTACATTTTTTATTGTAAATATTTTTATTATTTCAATGCTCCTATACTGTGTTAATGTTCTTATTAGTTACACCAATGTTTGTATTTTTAGCTTTGGTTTATCATTTTTAACGTATTTTTCCATGTTTTCTTAAATTAATTTCAAAATTAAGGCAATGTACTGATTTTAACATTAAGTCTGTGATTTCATCGCTACGTTGGATGAATCACGTTGACTCGTGTTAAAACGGGACAATCCTTCTAAAAATAAAAAATTTTTCTTGAAATTCTCGTATTTTAAATGGATCACGATTAAAATTTAAATTAAACTCGTATTTTTGGAAATCAAGACAGCACATGTTTTAACGAGATACCAATTTTGGGCGTCATGAGGGTGCTAATACCTTCCTCGTGCGTAACTGACTCCCGGACCCTATTTTCTCTGAATTTTGACGTAGACCTAAACCTGGCCTTCTTTCTAAAAAGAAATGAATTTTTCTGTTAAAAAGAGGTTTCATAGGTGTCCGATCACACCTAGAAAAAAGGATCGGTGGCGACTCCCCTTGTTTAAATAATACCAAAATTGAATTTTTCAAAACTTCCAAAAATCGCCACAATTAGCGACCGAAGCCAATTTTTACGTTGCTACAGCAGGTTAAAATTTCAGATACTAACCAACAAAATTCGGTTGACCTTTATTTGTGCCATTTAGGGTTAGTTTAGCATTGCTTGTTTTGGAAAACTGATTTTGAGAAATAAAATGTCCATTTTAGACATTGTGTTATAAAATAACAAAATAATATTTAAATAATATTCAAATTAGTTAACATTATGATATTTTAATAAGAATATAGAAAAATAATTTACTATAACTTGTTGTTAATAATTTAATATTTAAAATTTATATTTTAAATATTTTTAAGTTATTAATATTAATGATTTATAAAATTTAATTAGAATATATAAACTATATTTTAAATATTTAAATGCAACAATCAAATATTTGTAATTAGATATTAACACATTTGTATTATTAAATTTTTTTAATTAATGATTTTATTTTTAAATATAATTTGAATATATAACTCATATTAGATATTAACATAACATAGAAAATATAAATCTATCAAATTAAAATATTACATGTATTTGGATTAAAATTTGAAAAAGAAGTAATATTTATATACCAAATATAAATATGAAAAAAATTATATTAGGATTTGCAATTTAAAATGATGAAAAATGAGAAAAAACAAAATGGAGAGATGAAAAAATAATAATGTTTCTAGAAATGCTTTTGGCTCAAGAAAAGTTACAATTTTTAACTTTTGAGTAAAATTGCTTTTGAAAAACCACTCTTTCAATTAAAAGTTCCTTATTTAGCACAATTATTTTTTTAAAAATATCTTTCAAGTTAAAAGTGTTTTTTTTAAATAGTACTAAACAAGCTCTAAAAATAAATAAAAAAAAGATTGATAAGTACACTAAAGATCACAAATAAAGTTCAGTCGAATTTTGTAGGTTAATATCCGAAATTTCAACCTGGCACCACGACTTTTTTTTTTTTATATCAAATAGATAGCTAATGACATTAATTTATTTGAATTTTAAAATGCATTATTTATAAAAGCGGAGTAGAAAATAGGGAAAAAAACAATTTAAATAAATATAAATAATATAAAAAATCTAAAACTAAATTAGATTAAAAAAACCAATAAAATGATTGTGTTATTTCTTAAAGAATAATTCTATAACATTATCCTTTTCTAAGCCACAGCCTCTTTTATTGTAAGTAATAAAAAGAAAAAAGCAACAAAAATTACAAAGGCTATGCATGGAAATACATGCTGCTGGATCAACAGACTATTCATATAGCTGTGCATGTGTGCCTAATAAAACAATAGTTTTATCCATCTTTAGATTTGGCGGCGGAAGCAACCATTTGCTTCCGTCAATGAAGCCAAGAGTCAAGAATCGTAAAGCAACCGTCTCAGTTAGCTGCGAAGAGTACGGCACTCGCGCAGCCGAAGCTGCCCCAAGTCCCGAGCACTTGTATTCTCCATAGAAAAGAGTCCTGCGAATCAACCCACACCATTTTCAACTTCTTTAACTAGTGTGTATTAAGAGAAAGAACAAGGTAAAGGTTGAATAAAAGAAGCTTACTGGGCACGCTCTGCTGTTAAATTATGAGACCATCCCTCGGGATGGACGACGTTGCTCATATCAGTGAAGGCAAAAACAACTCTTGGACTACTCTTCCCAGCTCTACCTAGATATGCACCTTGGGCTGTCCCTGTAATTTTGCATTGCACAAATGAAAAACCAGTGTGATCCTGTTCATTATTTTCCCTATCTTGTGCGGTAATTACTGTTTGTCTCTTATCCTCCTCCACATATAATTCAGTTCCCTGCATCCAAATTTCTCCCATTTTAGATTTCATCATGATGGCATTAAATGACTAGACTTATGTGAATAATTAGATACCAACCAGATATAAAGACTTCCCATTCCCAAAAATGAAATCGACAGTGCCACGAATGTAGCAATTCATAAAGAAATGGTTGCCCTTGTCATCGCACAAAGTATTTTGGAAACCAATGATCTTGCAATTATAGAAAGCTGCTTTATCACCAGAAACTCTCAAGGAAACCCCTTGTGCTCCCTCCATTTCCCCGTCTGGCTTAGGAGCAGTGTTCTATATATTTATATACAATGATAAACATTCAATAAAATGTCAAATGTCATCACAAGATTAAAAATTAACCATAAATTCCATGAGGGATATGATGTCCAATGCTTACTACTATAAAGAGATTAGCCGCCACGAAGAAATCAGACTCAACAATAAGGGTGGCACTATCTACTGTTCCATACTGCTTAGCCGTGCCGTCGAATGTCAAATTTGCCATACTTTTGTGATCGCCAATCAATGTAATGAAAGGCTTAGTTCGTTCAATTTTGATTTGCTCCCGATAAACTCCAGGTCCAATCGATATGATCACACGTTTGGTGTTTCCTGTGGGAACACTTTCAATGGCTTTGGTTATGGTGTCGAAATCTCCGCCACCACCTTGTACCACTTTAATGACTTTAGGTTCAGCCTCAGCCTGAGCAAGGGCGGGGTCTATGGTGCCAACTCTTGCTGAGGCAGGCTTGACATTGGCATTGAACCAAGCATTCACTTGGGATTTATCTGCGGGTATCTCTGCTGGATTTTGTGACACAACCACTGCAGCAAGGAGGAGAATTGTGCTGATTATGGCACCAACTTCAATCTTTCCGATATTTTTTCCTGTCATTTTTTTTAATGTTGTTTAAATTTCTGATTTTTTTATTCAGTTTTTGGAAAAGACTTCAATATATAAGAAAATTAGCCATGAAAAACTCTAAAAACCAATCGATATGGAGGGTTCTTCGCTTAGCCATCCATTTGTGGCTTCTACTTCAAATTGACCACTTCTTTTTATATATATTTGAGCAGCCTGGGCTTGTCTGAAGGTGCGACTATCTAGTGCCAAAGGCAGGGAGAGTCTAAAATATTATTTTCCATTTGTTAAGCGGCTCAAAAGAATTTTAGGGTACGTTTGGTTCACTGTAATAGAATAAGGCTGTAATTGAATAGAGTTATAATAGAATAGAGTTGTAATAAGTAATTAAATTGTTTGGTTGAATGGAATAGATATTGTAATAGTATAAGAAAAAATGCTTAAATGACCAAAGTACCCTTAGCAGAATTTTTAGGTAGATAATTATTGTTATTATTATTAAATTTTAATAAAATTATTGTTAAATATATTTTTATTTAAAAATAATAAATAATTTAATCATATTTTAACATAATTATTATTAAATATAATTTAATAAAATAGTATACAATTTAATAACATACTTAATATAATTATTATATGAATTAAAAAATCATAATATATAATATTATTAAAATAATATATAATCTACTTTACTATTTTTAAACTGCATTACAAATTAATGTGCTAAAAGCAAGGGAGAAGTTAAAAAATTATTTTAAGGGTTAAAAATGAATAATTAATTTATAAGAGATCAAATTATAATTTTATCATTATATTAATTTATGATTTGATAAAATTTAAATGGTTTTTATAATAAATTTACCATTTTAGGAGAGTTAAGTCTTCATGACTCTATTATTACGATATAAATTGAATTTATTCAAAGGAATACCTTTGCGTAATATCTATATGAGGAATATATTAAATCCAATCAATTATAAAACTTACAAAATTATATTTCAACAAAATTATCTAAAACTCATTAAAAATAGAAAAAGTAAAAAGATTATTAAAAAAATCTTCATATGGAATAATATTAAAAACTTTGGATCGATACATACATGTGAATACAAAAATAAAACAATAACTATACCAATATTTTCTTTCTCAAAATTATTACATGCGAGAGAGATAGACTAGTGGTTCTACTAGAGAGCTACCTTTTTTTTTTCATTTTGTCAAATTCATTTTTTTGAGCAAATAGCATATAGTATTATTAACATTTAAACATGGATCTTTTAAGAATTTTGTATATAAAAATCTCAAAAATATTGAATAGACCTACACTAGATACATCATACATACCCTACTCAACACCTACAGTCGAATGAATCCAAATAACATAAATCGTAGATGGTGCAGATTATGTTTAACCCAGATAACAGCTTATTCAAAGTATACTTTGCATCCATGTCATCAATCTCTTCCTTCGTTTCAGCTTCATTAAAAGACTTTGATATTGATTCGAATAACTGCTTATTCAAAGAATACTTTTCACTGTTATCAATCTTCAGACATTCCTCATTGTAAATTTTCCTTTGGTGCATCTGAAACACACTTTTACTCTTCTGAAGGAGCAACCATATTTTGTCTAATTCTTTTATAATCCAAAGTACCTGAAAATAATGTAGTAAATAGTACTTGTTCTTGGAAGTCACACTTTCAGTATACCATCACAGTATAAAGACCATTATTATGGCTCGACCATTGATTAAGGCATCTGAGCCACTCTCGACTCTTGGCACATATGCAAAAATTTAATAAAAAACTTACCTTATGCCACTTCAATTGCCCTGTTTGTCCAACATCATCATTATCTTCATTCTCAACCTCATTTTACTCAAAATCATCCAGCAAACTTGGACATTGTTCCTTCCGATGCATGGCAATAAATGGAACCTAGCATAGAGAAAAAACATGCATGTAAATTTGCATTTTAATTTCAAACTTTGAACAATAATTTTAGTACATCAAACTTCTCCACATGATGCAATTCTAAGAACCTCATAATATATTCCTTCTTAATTTTGTTCAGTAGAACAGATACTGATAAACCATAATTTTTACATATTTTTTACCCCATCCTTAGCACATTTATGGATAATTTATTATTAGAATCAAGGGATATGATGCTCCTAAACCTTTAATTTCATGTTTTATACTTAGGTGAGCATAAAGAAGAGAAAAGAGCAAGGAACGGGCCAAAAACGGAGAAAATAGGCCCAAATTAGCATTAACACGGCCTAAGGCATTTTCACACGGGTAAATCACATGCCCGTGTGGATTTATCAGTGTTGAACACGGCCTGAGCAACCTCACATGGACGTGTCCCTGTCAAGCCCTACTTCAATTTCACGCGGAAAAAGCTAATTTTTGGGTATTTTGGGCATTCCAAAGTCTATAAAAAGACCCAAGGGGACAAACAAAAGAGACACAGAGTAGAAAGCAAGGAATTACTCGAAGAATGTCGATTAATCCATCTCAGAAGCAGGATTTCCATCAAGGCTGAAGATCTCCCTTCAATTTCTTTCAGGGGATTTTAGGTTTTCTTTATGTTTTGTTATTTTTCTAATTTTGAGATGTTTTCTTTTATAATTATGAACTAAATCCCCTAAATACCTGAGAGGGATGAAACCTAATATGGATATTGTTATTAATATCTGAATTACATGATAAATACTTGATTTGTTCTTAATTGTGTTATTTATTCTTGTGTTAATATTTCAGGATATTAATATAAGTTGAATGTGCTTATTCAGTGGAGTAAAAGTCCCTGTCTAAGAGTAGATCCACACAATTAAGCGGAGTTGATCACAATCCTAGACATAGGATGACGAAAATCTACCGAATTAGAGTCAAATCTAATAAGGGAATTCATAAATCGGCAACACTAGGGGTTTTAATTAAAAAGAAATTTCAATTAATCAACCTAAGGTTAGTTGTTCTTAGTCTTGAAAGAGATATTAACATAATTTAGGGATTCCTACGGATCAAAGTTAAGTGAATAAATCGTCTAGTTCAGAGTCTAATAACAAGAGAAATTTGGGTGGATTCTTCATTGGGTATTACCTTTATCAATCAGTTTTCTAAAAATATTTTCCCCAATTTACTCTCTGTCGCATTTTAGTTTAGTTAGATTTTAGTTTAAAACAATTCCACTTTATTTTTAGGCTAGATAATAGAAAGAAAGTTATTAATAATGCTTTTAGTTCCTATGGGTTCGACATTTCGGTCTTGCCATTAAACTATACTACTATTCGATAGGTGCGCTTGCCTTTATCTTGATAATAGTTAGTTTTTAGGTGCGATCATATTACTTGACCATCATAAATATCATAACATCAAGTTTTTAGCACCGTTGTCGGGGAACTAAAATATTAGGAACACTCAATTTTTTTTTACTTTAGCCATTTTTACTTTTATTGTAATTTACTTTTTTTTATTTTATTTACTAATTTTTCCTTTCTTTTATTTGTCTCTGACAGGTGTCTCTAGCTTATGACTAGAAGGAACCCGTCAGGACCTTTGCTTTTTTATAGTGATATAGAAGCATCAGCTCACAGAAATCAAAGAGAAATAAGGCGAAGTTTACAGTACATAGAGGAAGAGCAAGAGGACGTGACCAACACTACTAAAGAGATGGAGGCGAATCAAAATAACCCACTACCTCCTGTGGTAGCCACAGAACCGGTGAGTCAGAATCCTGTTCCTCGTACCATGTATGATTATGCTAAGCCTAATTTAGCTGGTACTGAATCTAGTATTGTTAGGCCTGCTATTGCTGCAAATAATTTTGAACTGAAACCTAATACAGATGATTCAACAGTTCGTTCAGTTTGATGGTTTGCAGGATGAGGATCCTAACACACATTTAGCAAACTTTTTGAAACTCTACGACACCTTTAAGATTAATGGCATTTCTGATGATGCCATTCGCCTTCGGTTATTTCCGTTTTCTTTGAGGAATAAGGCTTAACAGTGGTTGAACTCTTTACCACGAGGGTCTATCACTACTTGGGATGACTGAAAAAATTTTACTTAAATATTTTCAACCGGCCAAAACAGCAAAGTTGAGGAATGACATCTCTTCTTTTGTGCAGATGGATCTAGAAACACTTTATGACGCATGGGAGAGATACAAGAATTTATTGAGAAGGTGCCCTCACCATGGGTTACCTTTGTGGCTCTAAGTTCAGACTTTCCACAACGGTTTGAACCCCTCAATAAGGCAAATGATAGATGCAGCTGCCGGTGGAACAATTAATAACAAGACACTTGAGGAGGCTTATAAGTTTATTTAAGAAATGTCACTGAATAATTATCAATGGCAAGTCATGAGGACAAAGTCACAAAAAGCTACCGGTGTTTTCAATATTGATACAGTCGCTATGCTTTCTAGCCAGGTAAAACTTTTGAATAAAAAGATTGATAGTTTAGTTGGTTCTACGAAGGTACATCCAGTCATGTAATGCGATATAAATGGAAGTGGTGTGAGCAATCCAGAGTACTCTCCCGATGGAATGGAAAACGAGCAAATAAATTATATGGGTAATAATCCTCGACCTCAAAAAAATCCTTATAGTAACACTTACAATGCAGGTCGGAGAAATCATCCAAATTTTTCATGGGCGGTCAAGGAAATCAAGGAAATCAAAGGCCACCATCCCCTCTGGGATTTTAGCAACCCTCTTATCAGTAGGAAAAGAAACCAAACCTTAAAAAGATGTTAGAGAAATTTATATCGATGTCAGAAACTTGTTTTAAGCTTCAATTCAATGACTTGAAAATCAGATTGGCCAACTCCCTAAGATGATATCCGATAGACCACAGGGTAGTTTGCCGAGCAACACTGAACCTAATCCTAGGGAACATGTTAAAGCAGTTACATTAAGGAGTGGAACGACGCTAGCTGAGCCTAAAAAGAAGTCGCCACAAGAGCTTGATAAAGAGAAATCTGAGGAGACTCAACCCAAGGAGAACTTCCCACTGTGCTCAAAGAATACAAACCACCCATCCCATACCTAGCAAAATTGAAGAAAGACCGTATAGATGCTTAATTCAGTAAATTTCTTAAACTTTTTAAATAGTTATGTATTAACTTACCTTTTCTTGAAGCTATTATACAGATGCGCACATATGCAAAATTTTTGAAGGAGCTTCTAACAAATAAAAGAAAGTTAGAAGAGCTGTCCACAGTGGAACTCAACGAGGAATGTTCAGCTATCCTCCAGAACAAATTACCAACCAAACTAAAAGATCCAGGAAGTTTTACTATTATATGTTTAATTAGTAATTTAAACACTGAAAAGACGTTAGCTGATTTAGGTGTTAGTATTAATTTAATGCCTTATAAAATGTTCAAGCAACTAGGTCTTAGGGAACCAAAACCTACTAGGATGAGTATACAATTAGCTGACAGATCTGTTAAATATCCTAGGGGTATCATTGAAGATGTGCTAGTTAAAGTAGATAAATTTATATTCCCTGTTGATTTTGTTGTGCTTAACATGGATGAGGATGTTGAAGTGCATTTAATTCTAGGACGCCCATTTTTAGCTACCGCTAGAGATGTCATAGATGTGGGAGATGGTAAACTTGTTCTTAGGGTAGGGGATGAAGAAATCGTGTTTAAAATTTATGATGCTATGCGATTTTCTAGGGAACAAGACGATTCCTATTACTTTCTTGATTCTATTGACTATTTTGTTCAAGACTCTTTTCAGGAAATCGCTCTTAAAGATACGTTGGAACTGTGTTTCGTCCAAGGTGGGGGGAAGGACGAAGTCACCACTGAGATGGAGGAGGTAATAACTAACTTGAACTCTAATGAACCTTCTCCAAGACATAGATTATGAGGGTATTAAAATAAATGATGAACTGAGACAAAAGTTCTCTATTGACGAACCTCCCAAACTGAAACTTAAGCAATTACTCAATCACTTGGAATATGCATTTTTGGGAGATAACTTCACACTACTAGTAATTATTACTTCAAACATACAACCCAAAGAGAAAGAGGAATTACTCCAAGTGTTAAGACAATATAAAATAGCCATAGCTTGGAAAATTTCTGACATTAGAGGGATCAGCCCTTCTTTCTGCACTCACAAAATTTTGATGAAGGATGAATATAAACCATGTGTGCAAACTCAAAGACGATTGAACCCCAACATGAAAGAAGTTGTCAAGGCTGAGGTAATTAAACTTCTAGATGCTGGAATTATTTAGCCTATTTTTGACACTGCTTGGGTGAGTCCTGTGCAGGTTGTTCCTAAGAAAGGAGGCATGACTGTGGTCGCCAATGAAAAAAATGAATTAATCCCTATAAGAACAGTCACAGGTTGGAGAGTTTGCATAGATTATAGGAAATTAAACGATGCCACCAGAAAAGACCACTTTCCTTTACCCTTCATTGATCAAATGTTAGAAAGACTGTCAAGACATATGTACTATTGTTTCTTGGATGGACTCTCTGGCTATTTCCAAATCCCAATAGCACTTGAAGATTAAAAGAAAATGATATTCACATGTCCTTACAGTACGTTTACTTATCGTAAAATGCCTTTTAGATTTTGTAATGCTCCTACTACTTTTCAGTGCTACATGTTAGCCATCTTTGATGAACTCGTGGAGGATATCATGGAGGTATTTATAGATGACTTCTCGGCATCCGGTAACTCTTTTCATCTTTGCCTTAAAAATTTAGAACGAGTTTTAATAAGATGTAAAGAAACAAATCTTGTTCTCAATTGGGAAAAATGCAATTTTATGGTTCGTGAAGGTATTGTGTTAGGACATAAAATTGCTAGTAAAGGGATTGAGGTTGATAAATCGAAGATTGAAACCATTAAAAAGCTACCTCCCCCTAATTCAGTTAAGGCTATAAGAAACTTTTTAGGACATGCTAGTTTTTATAGAAGATTTATTAAAGATTTTTTTAAAATAGCTAAGCCTTTATCTAAATTACTAGAAAAAGATGTGCCTTTCAATTTTAATCAGGAATGTTTAGAAGCATTTAACACTCTTAAAGAAAAATTATTAACGCTCTGATTATAATTGCACCTGATTGAAATTTGCCTTTTGAACTAATGTGTGATGCAAGTGACTTTGCAGTAGGCGCAGTTCTTGGACAACGAAGAGACAAGCATTTTCAGCCAATTTATTATGCTAGCAAAACTTTGACAGTCGCACAAGAAAATTACACTACCACGGAAAAAGAATTGCTAGCTGTGGTTTTTTAATTTGACAAATTTAGACATTATCTTATTCTGTCTAAAGTTATCGTTTATACTGATCATCCTGCTCTTCGTTACCTTTTAACTAAGTTTGATGCGAAACCTCGATTAATAAGATGGATTTTATGATTATAGGAATTCGATTTGGAGATACAAGATAAAAATAGGGGCTGAAAATCTTGCGACAGATCATCTTTCAAGGCTTGAAAATTCACTCCTCACAGAACTTGACAAAGCCGAAATAAACGACTCGTTTCCTAAAGAATAACTCCTAGTCGTTTCAGAATCTGAGGTAATTGCGAATTATTTAGCTCTAACATAATCCAAAGGGGGTTGACGCATCAGCAAAAGAATTGATTCTTTGCCAATGTGAAAAACTACTTTTAGGAATATCCTTTCCTTTTTCGTATATGTGCAGATCAGTCATTCGCAGATGCGCTACAAAGCCAGAGGCATACAAGATCTTAGAACATTGCCACTCAGGACCAACAGAGGGACATTACGGTGGAACCAAGACTGCTCATAAAACACTTGAATCAGGTTTTTATTGGCCCACACTGTTTAAGGACACTATCAGGTATGTTACTTATTGTGATAAATGTCAAAGAATAGGTAATATCTCTCAACGTAATGAAATGCCTCAAACATATATACTTGCATGTGAAATATTCAATGTATAGGTATTGATTTTATGGGTTCATTCCCTAGTTCATTCAAAAATAAATACATCTTAGTAGCAATTGATTATATGTCGAAATAGGTGGAAGCCCAAGCTTTACCTACAAATGATACGAGAGTGGTGGTAAGATTTCTGAAAAAGCTCTTTTCTCGATTTGGATCACCTAGAGTAATTATTAGTGATAGGGGTACTCATTTTTATAATGCTCAGTTCGATAAAGTTCTAAAGAAATATGGAGTGCACCACAAAACAACTACCCCTTACCATCCTCAAACTAGTGGACAAGTCGAAGTAACCAATAGGGAGCTTAAACGGATTTTAGAGAAAACGGTAGAATCAAATAGGAAAGATTGGGCGATGAAGGTAGATGATGCTTTATGGGCCTATAGAACTGCTTTTAAAACTCCCATAAGAACATCTCCTTATAGACTTGTTTATGGGAAAAGTTGTCATTTACCATTTGAATTAGAACATAAGGCATTTTGGGCTATCAAATTCCTGAATCTTGATCCTAAACTTACAGGTGAGAAACGACTAATGCAGTTAAACGAGTTGGATGAATGGCATAGTAACGCATACGAAAACTCTCGATTGTATAAGGAAGCAACAAAGCGACGCCATGACACTCATTTAAAGCAACCTAAGCAGTTTGAAGCTGGCGATCTTGTCTTGCTTTATAGCTTGAGGCTTAAATTATTCCCTGGAAAGCTTAAATCGAGATGGTCAAGCCCATTAGTAGTTCAAACTATTTTTCCCTACGGCACAGTTGAGGTAACACATCCGAACCACTACACTTTCAAGGTAAACGGTCATCGACTTAAACTTTATAGAGGTGAGGATTTTAGGAATACTAGAGAGGAGCTTGGGCTCTACGAACCCTCGTAAAAGCGCGCGTAAGGTAAAGTCGAGCTTAGACTTTAAATAAGTGCTTCTTGGGAGGCAACCTAAGCACTAACATTTCTTTTTCTCTCTTAATTTCAATTCACAATATCTAACAATCACTAACGAGACTTTACATGCAGGCTTTACTAATCCGCACGGCCAGGCACACGGGCATGCTTGATGCCGTGGCCATACCACAGGAAGGAACACGACTGTGCGGTATGGCCGTGTGAAAATAGGACTTCATTTTTCCCAAACCAAAGACGAGACACGGGTTGCGACTAATCCCCACAGCCGTGCGATATGGCCGTGAGCGAATCTGCTAAATAAACACGGGCGTGCCTACTGCCCATGGGCAACATTGCCTAAGAGCACACAGGTATTTAAACTAAACCCCACGGCTGTGCGATATAGCCGTGGGCGAACCTGAGTAAATCACACAGGCATGCAACACGCCCGTGTCTATTACCCGTAGGCAAAACTGAGAAAATAGCACGAGCGTGCAACACGCCCGTGCCTAAAGACCGTGGTTGATATTGACTACCAAAACACGGAAGTATGAGGTAGAACACGGGCGTAGGAGAAGCAAATGAAGCAGGACACGACCGTGCGACACGGCCGTATGAACCAACACGCCCAAAGGACACAAGCGTGGGCCACGAATCAGGCGAGCCCAAAAACCCTAATCACGAAACACACGGGCTAAAATCAAGGCACACGTGCGTGGGCTATAGCCGTGTGCCCCAAACAATATTTAAACCCCCTTTCACTGTTCACTTTCTTCTCCAAAAACACTTTGCCCCAAACCCTAGCCCCCTAACCGCCGCTCATATCAGTCTTCTCAACTCTGGCCGCCGCCATCCTTCCAGCCACCGTTTGCCTACCACCATCTTCCGTCAATATGCTCCGGCAACTCAACTTCCCATCTCCCTTCTCCACCACCAAACTCTCCTCCCACCGACGCCTATACATCTAACCACTACTCCATCATCGGTTTCCCCTATTTTCTTTTTCTTTTGGTTTTTACCTCATTATTATTTGTGTTTCTTTCTAATTTTGCTTTTATCGCTTGACATGCTCTATTTAGTTAGGACCTACTTCATATATTTTGCACTACTCTTCTACCATTAGTTATTTTCATCTATAATGAATGCTTCTAGTCATGCGATTATTATGCCAATTGCTATCCAATTCCTGCCATTAGTTGAATTATGGGATGATTGCTCTTGGTTAAGTTTTATTAGTTTCTAGGATAGTTCGAATATTTACCAAAATTTTCGAAATCACTTTGTGGATGCGTCGTGTTAGTTTCTTGGTTGATTAATCTTTGATTTGCTAGCCTATGTTCATTTTTCCAAATCATTAAGAATTGTTTTCTTATAGGTATATAATGACCCCTCCACGTGGTAAGGTTAAAGCTGCCATTCCTGCTTTGAAAAAGTGGAAGGCACCTAGCGCTACATCTTCGAGTGCGACCATTGAGATCTGGCACTCGTTTCTTCAGTTCCCACAAGGATCTCAGGAGGAACTCTTTCAGATTCTTAGGGCGAGACCCCTCGGTGTAGGACGGTGTATTGATTGGGCCGCCTTAGAGCAAGTCCAACTTGCTAATACAATTCGGGTTCTCCTTACTACTGACCCATGGGGGCAATTCTTTGAGATTCGTCGAATCGACATACTTAGAGCCACTCTCGAGCTCTGTTCTACCTTCCACCTACAGACGGTAATGTCATAGTTCGACGACTCAAGCACAATTCAGTTCCGTCTTGGTGGCCTCGTACGTTAATTCAGTGCGCCTGAATTTGGTGTCGCTCTAGGACTTTATACCGAGGAGTTCATAGATGATGACGACTTCTCTGATCTCCATCACTATATTCATTACTCCCCTTCCGCCTGTTGGACGACCCTGGTCCCTACTTCAGCCACTTACGATCCCCGTCGCTCCAAGGCATTAGCCCTTTCTCCATCATTACGGTAACTGCACACTATCTTAGCCCATACCTTGACGGGTCGACGAGAGAGCATCGGTGTCGTCAACACTCACGACGTTTATTTCCTATGGAGCATGGCACACAGGCACGTGTTCGATCTGGCATACTTTATCACCCTCGCCATTCGCCATCAGACGAAGCGACATAGGAGAGGAGCTATCTGCATTGGTCATTATGTGACTCGACTAGCTTGCCACTTCGGCCTCCTTAACATAGTGACACAATCATCCTCGCTCACTCTCATCGGCCATATGTCCCCACAGGCCATCTCGAACATGCTTCATATGAGGATGATTGAGTGATGACATGGGTTTGATCCTCCCCAGTACCATCTCACCCAGTCCACTAAGCAGGATAACCTAGCAAACATTCCTGATGATGTCTCTCCACCGCACGAGGACCCACCATCTCAACCGCCGCCTATCCATCGACCAGTTCATGCAGCTGCTTCACTTACTGACATCTCTGAGCGCCTCACTAGATTTGAGCAGCAGTGCTTACAGAGATTTAATCACATTGATGTTACTCTACAGCAGATTTGTCAGCACCTCCATATCACATCGCCACCACCACCACCTCACAACCCGTCTAGCGATGAAGACTTTTAAGTCTACCTATTTTTCTTTTTCTTTTTATCTTTATTTTTAATTTTATGTTCCTTTATCTTTATCTTTATCTTTATCTTTATTTTATGTTCTACAAAACTATATTAGTCTTTCTTGAAATTTTATTTTATCTTTATGGTTGTTTTTTCATTAGTAGCCATGTTAATATATACCCCTAAAAACATTATTTATGCTATTACAGTCAAAGAACTCAAGAGGCCAAATCCAACTCTAATGGGAAAAGGTACTCCACGACTGCCATGTCCTACTCCATCACGACCATAACCACCATAACACCGAACAGCACGATCACATCTCCATTTGGCATTTCGAATGTGGAACCCAACATCTACCACCACCGGAGTATCCTACCCACCTCCACCTCTACTGAGTACATCATACATCTTATTAGTTGCCTTTCCAACTCCGCTCTCACTACTCCAAGGATTCATCTAAATATTCAGGAAGTTTCACCTCTCTCCCTCTCTTATGATTTATGATTATATTCTTACTTATATTTGTACATTGAGGATAATGTACATCTTAAGTTTAGGGGGGTTATTAATTTCATTATCAGAAAATCCCTAAATCTTATTTGTTCTTAAGTCACTTTCTCATATTACTATTAGAATGAAATTCTGATTGATTCATGATTTTTATTGATATGTTCTAGATTAAGACATAGGTATTTATGCTTTGATTATTCGAACTCTAAGACATCCGAGAATCAAGCATGATAAGTTAAATTTTTGAGAATTAAAAATTTTTTCTAGGTTGTTTCCCCAAATTTAGGTATCATCTTGAAGTTTAAAATTCACAAGATCGACATCAAAAGCCATAATTTTTATGAGATTTTGAGCCTTTAGAGCATATATCCTTTCTTGCTCACTTTATTGTTGCTATGAGTGTGTCAATATTGATTTGTTATTCTAGAACTTGCTTCGATTATATATGTCGAGACCACACCATTGATTTGATATACCAAGATGATAAAAGCACCTAGGTTTAACTCACTCACTCCATAAAAGCCTACATTCATAATTAATCCTTAGTAAACCCCCTTAAGCCTAACAAACCATCCATTAATCTACCCTCAAGTATTAACCTCTAACCCATTATTGTTAAAATCCCCTTAATTACTTTGATCCCCATTTTTTTCGAGATTTGAGTTGAATAATTATCGAGCTATGTTCTCCTCCTTAGTTAGTAAAGTTTAATTACTGATTTGTTCTTAAAAAAATTTAGTTTAGCATACTATTATGAAGTGATGTGCTCTTGATCTTAATAATGTTATTCATAAGGAAGAGCTAAATTCTAGAATTATTCAGTGATGTAATTTTTTAGTTTTGGTTAGTTTTCTAGCTAGGTGATTTTTCAGTTCAATATCGACTCTAACCCTCTCTTTCAGCTTGTGTCCAAACCCCTAACCAAAGCCCCGTTACAACCCTCTAAAGACCTTTTGATCGGTGTATCATTTTAATTTATTAGTGGTGGAGATTTGATTTTCATGCAAACCTATGGTAATAATTTTTCATGTTGAATAGTGACTGCTTAATTTCTGAACCCTAAACACCTTAAGTGATTTGAGTGAACCTTTAGTGAGGATATCAACTCTTGTTAAGTTTTAAATTAAAAAGGATTACTTAGATAAGGGGAGATGCCTATGTTTCTGTGATAAAATGATCACCTTGGATTGTTTGAGACTTTGATGTTCTTTTAGTTGAATTCTCAATGTATAATTACTTATGAATTAGTTCAAAAACATTATTAATAGGAATTATGAATTGAGAAGAACGAATTTTGATTGTAAGTTGAGGATTTTGCTTGAGGACAAGCAAAGACTTAAGTGTGGGGGTATTTGATAAACCATAATATAAACATATTTTTTACCCCATGCTTAGCACATTTATGGATGATTTATCATTAGAATCGAGGGATATGATGGTCCTAATCCTTTAATTTCATGTTTTATACTTAGGTGAGTATAAGGAAGAGAAAAGAGCAAGGAAATGGCCAAAAACGGGCAAAATGGGCCCAAATTAGCATTAACACGGCCTAAGGCATTTTCACACAAGTAAATCACATGCCCGTGTAGATTTATCAGTGTTGAACACTGCCTAAGCAACCTCACATGGACGTGTCACACGGGCGTGTCCCTGTCGAGCCCTGCTTCAATTTCACGTGGAAAAAGCTAATTTTGGGGTATTTTGGGCATTCCAAAGTCTATAAAAAGACCCAAGGGGACAAACAAAAGAGCCACAGAGGAGAAAGTAAGTAATTACTCGAAGAACACCGATTAATCCATCTCAGAAGTAAGATTTCTATCAAGGCTAAAGATCTCCCTTCAATTTCCTTTAAGGGTTTTTGGGTTTTCTTTATGTTTTGTTATTTTTGCAATTTTGAGATGTTTTTTTTTATAATTATGAACTAAATCCCCTAATTACCTGAGAGGGATGAAACCTAAGACAGATCTTGTTATTAATATCTAAAATACATGATAAATACTTGATTTGTGCTTAATTGTGTTATTTATTCTTGTGTTAATATTTCAGAATATTAATATAAGTTGAATGTGCTTATTCAGTGGAGTAAAAGTCCCTGTCTAAGAGTAGATCCACACAATGAAGCGGAGTTGATCACAATCCTAGACATAGGACGACAAAAATCTGCCGGATTAAAGTCAAATAAGAGAATTCATAGACCTAGTTAATGCAACACTAAGGGTTTTACTTAGAAAGAAATTTCAATTAATCAACCTAGGGTTAGTTGTTCTTAGTCTTAAAAGAGATATTAACATAATTTAAGGATTCCTACGAATCAAAGTTAAGTGAATAAATCGTCTAGTTCAGAGTCTAATAACAAGAGAAATCTGGGTGGATTCTTCCTTGTGTATTGCCTTTATCAATCAGTTTTCCAAAAGTATTTTCCCCAATTTACTCTCTATCGTATTTTAGTTTAGTTAGATTTTAGTTTAAAATAATTCCATTTTATTTCTAGGCTAGATAATAGAAAAAAAGTTATTACTAGTACTTTTAGTTCTTGTGGGTTCGACATTTCGGTCTTGCCATTAAACTATACTACTATTCGATAGATGCGCTTGCCTTTATCGTGATAATAGTTAGTTTTTAGGTACGATCATATTACTTGACCATCATAAATATCGTAACATCAAATACCTCTACAGATCTTTCTTCAGTTCTTTTCTTGCAGAACAATATATATGAATTCATTACAAGTTGATTATGTATCCAAATAGTCTCCTCTTCTATGCTCCTTTTATCAAGTGGAGGAGGCCTCGCGATTTCTTCAATCATCTAAGGAAAAGAAATAGAGAAATTAATACAAGTCTGGTACCTTGAGGGATTGAACACAACAAAATATACATGCATCCTTTCTGGAATGTCAGTCTGCCTCATAAGATCATGCCTCTCAGTTGTATACTTGTTGGCTAGAAAAAAGGGTTCAAACTCACTAAAATTATCCAGGCTCACTTTTGAAGCTTGAACTTGCTTCTGATGATTCAGGGTCTGATTGGCATCATCAGTAATAAGAACCTTGTCGTCTAAGGTGGATAAACAAAATCTTCTTTTTGTTCATCTTCAACTACCTACAAAAATAGTTAGCATTAACAAATAGATAATATAAGGTAAAATGTTTAACACTCAACCAATATTCAAGGTACTTAATGTTTGTCAAAAGCTTCATAAAAAGTGACTTTATGATGAGTAATATGTACCTTAGAGATGATCCCTCTCCATAAGATTTTTCCTCACCCACAATAAAATCACTTATCTCATAGTTTTTACCACAAAATGAAGCTTCCTCTTCTTGGAATATATCATCAAATAGCAGGCCTACAATATCTAATTGCATGAAAATAACGCTTTATTCCTTATTTCTTTCTTGGTAAGCAATGTATGGGCAAGTCAAAACATCTGAGCAATTAGTGACAATCAGAGGCAAGCAACAAGTAAAATTGTTTCCAATATCATTCAGTAGAACAAGAGAAAGATTACTCAAATTAGAGTAAGAAATTACCCTCATCATCAGAAGAACCAGATTGCTCAACCACCTTAGTACGTTTTTTAGCCTTTTTAAGCCGCTTAAACATTTCAGTTTCCTAAGTAAATTTTCATCCAACAAAGCCATTAGGGAAAATCATGGATATTGTAACCTCGACAGCTCATATCAAATGTCAAACATAGGAATTTTTCTTAAGAATGCTAGAACTATCTTACAATGATTAGTAATGCAAATGATAGCAACGAATAAAATTAAGTGTATGGATCAAGTTTGATGTTTACTTTTGGAAATTGAAAAATGCCTGAAATTCTGTTTTCTTGAACCAATTCACTATCATCATCATACAAAATAGGATCCTTCACTGATCTCCTAGAGAATTAAAAGCCAGTAGCACTTTATAAATGGCAAAGATAGTCATAAGATTAAAATCAATCAACATAACACATTGGGATATAAAGTTTACCTTTTCCTCTTTTTCTTTTTCGTCTTTTTGCTTTTCAAAACTTGATCATTTTCGTCTTCCTCCTCCTCTTCATCATCCACTATAAACCCATCACATTCAAATTGGTCCAAATTCTCTGCTCATCCCCATAAACACAGATTTAGACAATATTATACATGAACGAAGAACTTCAAGAAAAAAA
This sequence comes from Gossypium stocksii, assembly GCA_020496765.1. Taxonomy (NCBI): domain Eukaryota; kingdom Viridiplantae; phylum Streptophyta; class Magnoliopsida; order Malvales; family Malvaceae; genus Gossypium; species Gossypium stocksii. The sequence goes on from CM035622.1 coordinate 71,125,834, forward strand.
AGATTCGGGATAATGAAAATGTAAACCAAATGCCATTTTGGAAGATTTTAAGAGAGGAACGTTAAAAAAATTCCATTTTTCTTCAAAATTTAAGAAAATTATGGAAAATAATTACTTAATGTGAACTAGATTTCTCAACATTCTTTTGGGTGATTCTTATAACAATGATAATTGAAAACAGTTTCAAAAGAAAAGAGGAAATACAAAACAATAATACAAACATAGTTGAAATTATAAACAAAAAAAAAAAAAAGAAAAAATGGGAACTTATAGAGGTTCTCACAAGGGAAAAGAGGCAATTTTACGGAGGCAGGGAATGAGTCGGAGATGAATCGACGGTTCTCAATGATAGAATTGACGGAGGCATCACTTTTACAAAAATGACAAAATTGATGAATGTGGGTGAACAAATATAGGGTAAAATTGTCTGGGGGAAAATTTTGCTATTACGTCTGTTGTTGAATAGGCTATTCTTAGCCTCCTTCACCGAATGATGATTCGGTAAATCAGATGAATAGGAGAGGAATAGCCATTCGCTGAATGAAGAAAATGGTGAAGCAAACTATGGCTTAACTGTTCATCCAAGAATAAGGAGGGAATGGTTATTCCATTCCCTCTAACCAAATGTGGCCTAAATACCCATGTCAGTGGACTACCCATGGGAAGAACTCACGTTTGAAGGTTTAGTTACAGTTAACATGAACCATAAAAAAAAAAGAAAAAAAAAAGATAAGCTCTAAAAGGGAAAATTATCAATACCAATTTTAATTATTTGACATGTACTAAGAAAAAATTATATATAATTATTGTTCTTTTTAGGATTTTTTTATTAATTCTCAAAATACTTATACTTTTTTTTATTTCTCATTATTTTATTTTGAATTTGGACCTTCACGTTTGTAAAGGAGGTAACTCATTCGTGAAAAGTTTTCAAAGTATTATATACTAGGTAATTGGTTGAACCCCCTACGACGATAAGATACTTCCTTCGTGTTAAGGTTTTGTCACCCTCCTTGTAACATCCCTAACCTATATTCGTTGCCAGAATAGGGTTTCGAGGCATTGCCGGAGTTTATAAAACATTTACAATTATTCCAAGTCAATATACTATTCATATCCTGAGATTTTTCACCACATCCTTTTTATGGGCCATCGAGGCCCAAAACATACATTAGAACCAATTCGGGACTAAATCAGGGTCTCGAGAAATTTTTCACAAAAACCCAAAATTTTCCCCAAAACAAAGGGTCACACTCCCGTGTGGTATGGGACACGCCTATGTGGTCAAGCCGTGTGGTTCACACGCCCGTGTTTCTTACCCGTGTAACTCTCTGACTTGCAACTCATGAGCAAATTAATATCACATGGCCAAAGCACACGTCCATGTCACTAGGCCGTGTGGCAAATTTTAATTTTTGAATTTAGGAGCAGGTTTCACACAGCCATATCACACGCCCATGTATCCAGGCCTTGTACCTCACACGGTTAAGGCACACGCCCGTGCTGAGCCTGTGTACTCCATACAGGGCATTATGTTTCTCAAATTTTTGGATGTAGGGGACACACGGCCAGGCTACACACCCATGTTTCAGACCGTGTGGACGAAATAAGGCTATTTTCTAAGCCCTATTTCTTAACCATTTTCATCCAAACCTGCACAAACGTTTCTAATCCCAACCAACCAATTCAAACATGATTTTCAAGCCATTTAACTATTCAATATACCTTCTTATCACATGCACACTTATTTCCAAACTCATCCTCTTTAACATGCATGTTTAACTTGTTCAATTCAATCTTTACCTTTCAAAATCATCCATGCTTACTCTAATATATTTAAAATATATCAAGTGATCATACATGTAATATCATGATTTGTCTTATAAACCAAAACCATAATTAAGTCATTCCTAGATACCAATGGCTAGTTTACATTTATCCAATTCAACATACATATTAGCCTTACTAGCCTAGACATGCCATTATACCCAATAAGATCCATATTTTTACCAATATGAGTGAGAAGATAGTGTGATGTTGCTCTGACCATCTCCAACCTCTATGAGCTTCCGAGCACTATAAAACAGGGAAATAAAACAGAGTAAGCACTTAGTGCTTAGTAAGTCCATGTAACAGGAATTTAACTTACCACATGTTTCCATTAAATTAAACATACAAGTATCCAAGCATTAGAATATTACCCTACCATACACAACCTCAACATTTGAGTTAGTTAAATAAATTCATGTAATACCATTTCAAAGATGAATGATGAGCTCATCTTTCCATGATTTCTATATACTTATTACTTCCATGTCGTTTATACCTTTCATGAGTTTATCCCGTTGAATTTATCAGAAATTTGATGGATACTCGGTAGTATAACTATAGTGTAAGAATCCATAATTCGTCAATTCGTATTCACCTTTATCAAAAAGCACACTCCTAAGTCCCCTTTTATACAGCGGGATTACCAGTCCAAGCTAAATCCTTTCAGTGACAAATACTCTATAGAGCTTAATCTGGATTACCCGTCCAGGCTAAATCCAGTTCATAACATATAAATCGAGAGGGCTTATATCAAGATTACTCGTCCGGGCTAAATCCTATTTACGTTACATATAGTAATCCTTTTTCATTGATCCATTGAATTCCCTTTATTCAACCGAGATTTTTCCCTTTTTCTCAAGTAATGTCACATATTTCATCATATTTTCAATAGTGAGTTACACGAACTTACCTCGATGCATGTTCATTAGTAAAGTCAACTAATTTGAGACTTTTTCCTTGCCTCGATTTAACCTCGTACTTGAGTCGTCCGAGTCTATATAAATGAATTTAATCATCAATTTTATTCAATTCATATTCAATTACATTCAATTTATGCTCTAGGTAAAATTACATTTTGCCCCTAAACTTTTCATAAATTCCAATTTCGTCCCTAGGCTCAGAAAATGAAATTCATACAATTCAATCCTCTATCTAGGCCTAGTCGAATTCTATATACATCATTTACAGCACTTATTTTTCACAAAAATTAGAATTTTTCCATGAATTTCACAAGTTTACAATTTAGTCCCTATTTCACAATTTCATCCAAAATCACATGGTAAAAGTTGTTTATTTACTAACAACCTTTCATTTTCTTCTATAATTTTCAATTTCCAGCATATTTATCCATGGCATAATTTCCATACTTTGATAACTTTTCAAATAAATCCCCAAAATAGAGAGAACTAGTTATCTTGATCTCAAAAATATAAAAATTACTAAAAATGAGACATGAGAACTTACCAATTTATTTCAAGAAATTTTCTTTTCTCTCTTCTATAGTTTCTATGTGTTTGAGGAAGAAGATGATACAAAAATGATGATATTTTTAATTTAATTCATTATCATCCTTTTATTTTTCCTAATTCTAATTTAGTCCTTTTCTTTTTCTCAAATTTCATGGATGATTCAGCAAAGATATTTCCCATCTTTTGATTTATGGTCTAATTACCATATAAGGACCTTAATTTTTGAATTTTATAGCTATTTAACCCTTCTAGCTTCTAGCATTCAACTTTCACATTTTATGCAATTAGGTCCTTTTTCTAATTAATCACTAAATCGGTAAAATTCTCCTATCAAAATTTTCATATGATTTTTCTATCATATCATAAATCATGCAATAATATTAAAATAAATTTTCTCTTTGACTTGGATTTGTGTTTACGAAACCACTGTTCCGATTTCATTGAAATTGGGTTGTTCCACTCCCCCACCAAGAGCACTGTAGGGTTCACAATGGAGGAATATTTTGGTTGGTAGAGATACAACCTGCAAAGCTCATAAGAGTGGTGTTAGTATAGTGCATAGATTAATTAAGTAAACCACTTGTGTGTGGGGTACTCAAAGCACCAACCTAAGAGATATAGGCCTATTTTATTGTTAAGAGAGGCCAATTCTTTTGGGAGAAGTCTTTAAAGTGTCGTCCGCTGGAAAGTCGGTTAAACCCCTAACAATGGTAAGGTATTTTCTCCCGTGTTGGGATTTTGTATCTTCCTCATTTACCCAATAAACTTTTGAGGTTCAAAGAGGAAGAGCGTCTAGATTGGTGGAGATATGATCTGCAAGGCTCACAAGAGAGGTGTCAATATAGTGCCTATATTAACTAAGTAAATCACCTACACACATGGTGACTTCAACCATCAACTTAATACTGACACCTCTCCCATAAGCCTTGCAGGTCATATCTTTATCAACCGAGACGCTTCCCTTTGTAAACCTTATAGGGTTCTCAGCAAAGGAGAGTGATAAAACCCCAAGGGACAATACTTTACCATTATTGGCGGTTCAACAAGCAACATAGCAAACAAAACTTCAAAGACTTTTCTTGAAAAAGTTGGGCCCTCTCAAGAATGTTCATACTCAACTAAGTCGATACAAAAATCAAATACAATGGTTTCTAAACGCCTCAAGATAAGGGGGAGAATATCGACTAACACACCTAACAACTCGACCTTGAGTCAAGGTATGAAAAAAATTACCTTTAATTATAGATGAAAATGCGAGTCTACAAGAACAAAAATGTAAGATTAAAAAAAAAAAAAAAGGAATCAATTTTCCACCAATCCAAAAAAAAAAAAAAAACTAAAGGTATGAAAAAAAACCTCTATTCTTGGCAAAAAATAGAAAATTTCCAATAATCCCACATAGCATTTTAGGCACTTTTAAGTAGGGTGAGCATTCAATTGAATCAATTTGAATTGAGTGAAAAAATTTTGAGTTCACGAGTCCTATTTTATCATCCTAACTCAATTTGAAATTTTTTCGAATCGAGTTAGTGAAATAAAATTCAAGTCGAGTCGAATTGAATCGAATCGAGTAAAATTGTTTGAGTTAAATTAAATAAATTAAACATATCAAATAAAAATATTGTTACAATATAGCTAATTTCATATTAGAACACATAAAATTGAAACGATATATATTTAAAAGAAAAATATTAAAAAAATAAGATGCTTGAGTATAATAAATTTGAATCATTAGCTAGGTCCGAAATTATTATTTTAGAAAATTTTAAAAATTTTAAATTTATTTATATATTTTTAGAATTTTTTAAAAATTTTGTAATTTTTTAAAATATAAAATTTGAATTTTTGAAATTTATTTTAATTTTTTCGTAATTTTTATTGCGGGAGAGGCTAATTTGCTTATTTTCAAAGTTGACAGGGACCAAAAGAGTATTTACACCAATCTGTTATTCGAATTATTCAAATTGTGAAACTCAACTCGACTTGAACTTGAAACTCGAATCGAGTTATTCGAGTTGTCTTGAATAATTCGAATAACTTGATAACTCGATTCGATTAACTCAAAATTTGAATTTTCTTTTTCGAATCGAATCGAATTTTGCTCACTTTTAAAACTTATACTTTCTACTAAAAATAGAAAAAAGCTCTCATTAATTTTAAGGTTTAACATTTGAAGCCTTGTTTTCTTTCTTTAGTTTCGGTGGGAAGAAGATGAAGGGAATGCGTTGGTATTTTTTTTCCTTTTGTTTCATTATTTATACTTTAATTAAGTTTTTAATTAATTATACTTAAGTTTAGTTAACTAATAATTTAACTATTAATAACCTTAATCAACCCATTTGGTGGATGCTAGATGCCCACCACTACCTTCACTATATTAAAAAAGGGTTCAATTGTTTAATTGGTCCTTCAATTAATTAAAAATTTATAACGATTAAATTTTACCACTTTTACAATTTAGTCATTATACCTTAATTAACTACTAATTCGTTGAAATTACGCATTCAAAATTTAATCCATTTATATAATAACTCTATAAATATTTAATAAAAATATTTACCGGCTTGGTTTACGGAAATGAGGTCCCAATACCTCATTTTCCAACATCATTGACTTTAGGGTCAATGCACTTGTACCTTAATTAACAATCCACTTAACAAATTAATTGAACCAAAATTCAATATAGTATTATAATTGACTCGTAAATATTAATTAATAACATTTACAGACTCAATAATCGGAGAACGAAATTCTGAAACCACCATTTTGAACACTACTAATTTTCGGGTTGCTATAGTGAAACTCAACGCAACTGTAAATTTAAGATGCGAAGTATAAATATGAATGACAACCAAAAACACAACTTACAATTATAAAAGATAAAGTTGATGGAATAAAAAATTGAAAGAAAGCAAACTTAAGAAGAGAATTTGAAAACTAGGGAAATTAAGAAGGATGTTGTTTGTATCGAATATTGCAAAAATTAAACTTATCATGTTTGAATCTTTGTTGAAATAAGAACAAATAAAAAACAAAATTGTGGGCTTTGGGAGGTCAGGCAAAATAAAATCCGAGGCTGGATCTGGATCTTAAATTAGGCCTACAAGCTGGGTTAATGATTTTTTTTTTTTTATTTCTTGTGTGATCCCCAATTCGAGAAACAATAACCTAAATCCAAAATCCCCTAATTTGAGTATTTGACAAATTCCAAAGCAAAAAGAGAGAGAGAGAATGGAGCAACACGAAGAGCAAGAGCACGAAGTGTACGGAGGGGAGATCCCAGACGAGGAAGGAGAAATGGACGCTGACATCGACATTTCTGGTGCTGCTGAGGATTACGAAGGCAATGACCAAGAACTTGAACACGATCCCGATTCCAATTCCAAGGTCTCCCTCTTTCTTTTCCTTTACTTTTCCTTACTTTTACCTTAGCTTTTCGCTAATTCTAATGAACCTCTTCTTTTTTTTCCCTTGTAATTCATTTTAGGACTTGGAAGATATGAAAAAGAGACTTAAGGAGATCGAGGAAGAAGCCGGTGCTTTACGTGAAATGCAGGCCAAAGTCGAGAAGGAGATGGGCGCTGTCCAAGGTTTTTCTCCTCTCTTTTTTAACTCAATTTTTTGGGTGGGAGGGTATTTGATCTGAATACAATTTCTGGATTCATTTTCGTCTTAAATTGAGAAAGAAAACATCTTCGTTAATTTTGAAAAATAAATTAAACGTCTTTATTATTAATTTTAATATTTATTTTTGAATTATGGATTGTTGTGTGTGTTTGAATTGTTATTTTCTAGAAAACTTACTTGTTTTTATGCTCTCTTTTTCCTGGTATGTATATGAAGATTCCCCAGGTGCTTCTGCAACCCAAGCTGAAAAGGAGGAAGTCGATTCCAGATCTATTTACGTTGGTAATGTGAGGTTTACCAACCCTTTCCTATGCCCTTTTTTTTCCCCTTGAATGATCTTTGTTCTGTTTATCTGGCTAAATCATTTACATTTACCTTGTTAGCTGTCTAATTAATATCTTGATTATGGAAATTTACTTATAAGTTCAGCTAAATTTATGATTATGTTTTTTTAGTTTGGGCAAAGGATGCAGGAGTAGTTTTGCCAGTTTGATCCCTTCAACCTAATTTGGTTTTATGCTTGTGTATATCATGTGGCTTGAAAGTGCTTTGTTTTGTGCATGTGCTTGAACAATTAAATTTTAGTTATTAGAGATGGCGAGTTCAATGTGATTCAAACTAGTTTGATCGATAAGAAGTTAAGAACTTATTGAGGGGGAACATTAATGTAGTTTGTCATATGCTGTTTTACGTTGTTTGGCTTGTTTAGATAACTTTTAGACTGTTTAGGTGTACACTTAATAAATGATCTCAATGTTTTGTAGATCTCTCTGGTGCATGTGAACAAATGATCTTAGATGCCAGCTTACTCTGTATTTCTTTATATATCTTTGTAACAATAGGTAGACTATGCATGTACACCCGAGGAAGTTCAGCAGCATTTCCAATCTTGTGGAACCGTGAACAGAGTAACAATTTTGACCGACAAGTTTGGTCAACCTAAAGGATTTGCCTATGTTGAATTTGTTGAAGTTGATGCTGTTCAAAATGCTCTACTGTTAAATGAATCAGAATTGCATGGTCGTCAGTTGAAGGTTTGTGACTTGATCTACATGTGGATTATTACTTCATGAATATAACCTACGTGATAGTGAAAGCATGTTTGGTTAATTCTCAGGTCTCAGCAAAACGAACAAATATTCCTGGGATGAAACAGTATCGAGGAAGGCGACCCAACCCATTTTTCCGCTCCAGAAGGCCTTTCATTCCTGGTCCTGCTTACTTCCCTGCATATGGTTATGGGTAAGCATAGAAATAAGTTGGCCTTTTTGGTTGTTTGATAGGACAAAACGGAGCATAGCCAGTTTATGTTTTGGTTTCTCTGCACGTTAGTGAGTCGCTGTTGGTTTTGGTATCCATTGTATTAACTTAGTTGCTGCATTTTCAGGAGGGTTCCCAGGTTCAGGCGGCCTATGAGATACAGGCCATATTAAGATGGATGACGTTGTTAGAAGCTGCAATTTCGAGAAGACCATTACTTATAGTTTAACAATGGTCATATTGATGTTCTGTAACAGGGATGGGGAATGGTGAAGTGCAATTTGCTTGCCAAAGGGCTGGCCGGATTTCTCTCAAATTGTGAGCTTGCGGGAGGTGATGGATCTATTAATTTGAGCTTAGCTAATGCTTTTGGTGGATGGGGATAAATGAAAAAGAGATGCATATTTAATGTTGTAGTGAAATATTATATAAGAATTTTGGGTGGGAGATTGAAGATGTAAGTTTCTCAATGGCGGGGGATGCATTGACCGACTTTCACGTAGATCATAGTGCGTAGAAAGTTTGCTTTCCCAATTGCTTTTTGATGATTTTGTATTTAAATTAGTTACTGGAAGGAAGATAGCTTTGAACATTACATCATCTTATCTGGTACCGATCTTACATTTTATGATAACGTTTTAGTATAATCATTTTAGAATTGATTTTTTTATGTTTTATTTTTATCCTATGAATAAAGTCGTAAAATTATTTTTATTCTTAAAAATAATAAATTTGAATAAAATATGTTATGTATAAAATCAAATTTTATCCTTCAATAAACTGTTTAAATTTTGTATGAAAGGGCTATATGCTTTTTCCTAATTTGGTATTTAAATTTTTTTTTTGTCACTAATAGTATCTAAGGTATTTTTCATTATTCAAAGTGGTACCGAAATTATATATATATATATATATATATATTTTTTTTTTAAAGTTGGTATTTGATTTTTTTTTGTCAGAAGTGGTATCGAAACTATATTTTATTACCCAAAGTAGAATGTAAATTATACTTTATTACTCAAGTTACCCCAATCGTTAAGAAAAATTCCTTAGCCAATCATTTTATTACATGTGATACTTTTTAATTAAAATTAAGTTAGAAAAATATAATTAAATTAAATTATAAAAAAATCACATTTAATCAAAATAAAACTTTTCAAAAAAGAATTTATACTCTCTCCCTTCTTACGATTCTTCCTTCTCTTTTGATGCAGTTTCTTTAACTTTTAGATAACTTTTCTTTGTAATCTTTTTTTTTCTACTCAACTTCTTTCTAGTATTTTGATTTCATGCTTTATTTAAAATTTTTTTGTTATTTTTAAGAAACATGGGCTTAAATCAAGGTGAGAAAGGAATCAAAATTTAAGTTTAAAAAAAAAAAAACTAGTCAAAATTTAGGTTTTGTCGCCTAAAAAGAAGTTTGGATGAGTTTTTCAATAAATTCTTGAATTTCCTCTCACTAAAGTTCTTAAGTGAACAACAAAAGAGAAAAAACATTTATAATTTATTTTTTCTTTTAACTTAGAAGGAAATATATTTAACCCTTTTTTTGGATTTTTTTGGTTAAACATTTACGTGTGTCAAAAAAAAAATTGGGAAAAAGAGGGTATAGTTTTAAGTACCATTTATAACTTAATTCTCTATAAAAATTTATTAATCATATTTTATTAAATAAAAATGATCTTTAATAAATGAAATTACATTTATAAATTTTGTTAATGTTATAAACTAAATCTCATTAATTAATATTATTAATACATTATAGTTTTTCATTTTGAAATTAAAAAAAAATCAAATATTATCTAAACATTAAAATGTTGTTATCAGTGTATAACTAGACTGGCCGAAATTTGGAGAGGGTTTGGGTGAAAATATTATATTTGAATAATAGGTTTAGGCAAAAAAAAAAAAAGGTATGTTTAAAATATGAGTTGGGCTTGAACATTCAAGGCTTGAACTTGACCCGTTTTTCAAATTTTGTAATGCATAATATTATGTTATTTTTATATATTATATAATTTATAATACATACAAATTAAATCTAGAGTATTATATAATATTATGAAGTAAATATTTTAAAATTGTTAAATGGTTTATATATAAAATTTTAATAAATGAAAACATATATTAAAGTATTAAATTAAAAAATTAAAAAAATATAAATATTTTTAAAATATAATATAAGCGGATTTAAAATGAGTTTGGGTTAATTATTTACAAATATAGACAAGTTTAAGTAAAATTTTAGGATTATGTTTTTGTTGTTAATACTATGCTTAAACTTGGCTTGAACCCGATCCAGTTCGACCTGATCCATGAGTACTTCTATGTATCAGACAAGAAAAAATGTTATAGAAAGAATTGATCGCATAAGATATAATTAGAATGAGAATATTATGTAAATAGGTAGATGAGAGGTACGTCATGTTACTTTGTATCTTTTATTAATTTTTTAATATTTTTTAATTTTTTATATCATTGACACATCATTTTAGTAATTTTTTTTTTATTTTGGATCTTAACCCTTAGATCCTAAAATTCTAAACCTTAAACCCTAGACATTGTATCTCGAAATCCTAAATTCTAAAATCATGAATCCTAAATCTTAGACCACGAATTTTAAATTATAGATACCAAACTCTAAACTTTAGACCCATACCTTAAACTTTTGATATTGGACCTTAAACCTAGAATCTAGAGTTTTAAGATCCAAGATACAGGGTATAAGGTCTAAGATTTGGATTTTAAGATTTTAGTTCAAAGTTTAGAGTTTATTGTTAAAAATTGAAGTTAAAAAATTATTAAAATAATATGTCAATGACATACAAAAGATATTAAAATAGTATTATATAATTAGTGAAAGACGTTTTTATTTATGGTAATAAAATTGTTAAGCTGTTCCCAACACGTGTTTATAGGTGGACAAGCCTGTTTTTGGTCGCCTATGAAGAGCATTTTTTAAAAGGAAAAAGTTCTGCTTGCACCGTGTAATGCGTATTAGATTTTGTTGGAGTCAAAATATATGCTGTTAATGGTGTCCGGTTTCGAGGATAAGAATGTAAATGCCTTCCTGTCGTGGCGATTAGCTGCCTATCCCACCTCCTTATTAAAACAATATTAATGGTCTTCTTTTTTTAATTTTAACTTTTATAAGTCAAATTAAAATATTTATTTTTAGTTTTCTTTAAGTGAATTTCATTAAGGAGCGTCTTGAAATTGCTTTTTTAATAATATATTTAAATTAATAAATACATCGAGTCCTTCATTAATATTATACTACGTAATTTCTAAGTTGACAAAAAATTAAATTCTAAGTTTGAGTTTTACAATATTTAAATATCACGCTGTTAATAGGTATAACAAATATTTTCCAGATTAACCAGGGATAAGGGATTTAGACGAGTTAAATTGGACAGTGAAAATGTTCGTTAACAACATTATTAAAATTTAATTTAAAGCAACTGTCCACGTTTTCGGGAAGTGGAAAATGCCCAAGTCCAACTCATCTTATTAATATAAATACAATTTATTTAACAAAAGCAGAAGTCATTTAAAATCAAAGTAGACAAATCTATTTTGATATAGTTCGTATTAATCGAATTCTCCCGTTTCAATAATAAATTAAAAAAATAAATTTTAGGTTTTGTTTTAGTACAAATTTTGGTAAATACCAATTAATTTTGCTCCTAATATTTAGTACAAAAATAATATTTTTATTTTGAATTCATTGAATTATGTATTGTTATGCATGGTGTAAGATGCTGCAAAATAAATTATTTTTAATTTATTTGATGATAGATTACATTTGTGGAGTTTATTAAAAAATATTTTATATAATAAATGTGTATTCTATATTTAATATTCATTCAATTTAATTTTTTTTATATTTGTATATATTTTATATACATATACCAAATATTTTTTTTTAAAATGATACATAAAAATAAATTGATATTATTATATACTCATACTAATAAGAAACAATAAATTTATGGATGCCATATTCACTACCTCATTTAAAATAATTGATAAAAGGGATGGATTGAATTTACGAATTCCACTAAAAAAATCTGTTGCAACGTGGCAGAAATTGGAAGAGAAAATCTCCATGAGATTGGCATGTGGTGACTGTTATGATGCAACGTCAGCGCTGAGGATTGTTATTTAGATTGTGCTAAATGGACTACTAAGATCAGATTTTCTTAAAAATATTAAGACGACCAAATTATTCATGATTCATGCACTTTGAATTTTCTCCTGCAAACTCTTTGTCACCGAATGTTGTGCACTTCTTTCAACCACGGCGGCCTGCTTTCTTTTACTCCCTCGTCATCACATTCAAATGCCCATGAAAGAAATTTTTTAATGTACCACTATTCATTAATTAAAATATGGAGTTTTCACTTCCTAATCACATAATTAATATATCATTTTATGTATAACATATTTATTAACAGTCTTATTTATAGTTTTCATAATAATCTCATTTGCAACACAATCATAATGGGTGTCGATATACACTCAGCGCTGCTCACAATAAAAATAACTGATCGATATCTCAAGCCACCTTCAACTAGTACTAACAACCAAACTAACTAATCAGTAAACTTTAAGATACAGAAACATACACAAAACTATCTCTCCTTGTTAACATAACAACTATATCCAAAACTAATTCCAACCTAGTTTACCAGGGCATTTAAATTCATTCTCTTATTAATTCGCAATGGAATCACATCATTTTCACTTGCATTAAATGCAAGTATTGTAACACTCTAAAATTCTTGTTTTTGAATTGTGAAATTATGGTAAGTAAATTAATTTGTTTTGGCAGATAAGAGTTTTATTTATGTGTCTAAGGTCTTGTGTTCAAATCTCTTTCCTTGAATTTTTATTAATTTTTGTTCCAACCCTTGACTTTGAACATCTAGCTTATCTATTATTTTTACTCAACAGTTGATAAGAATGAGCCTGTGGGTTAAGTGGTAAAGCTTCAACTTGCCTAGAGGTTTTGTGTTTGAATCTTGTGCAAGCAAAGCAACAATATTTTCGCTAATTCATGTCTGTGCCACCTAGGAAGGCAAAATTTGGGTTGAATTTGAATTAGGAAAAATCTAGATAAGTGAGATTTGATCAGATTTTATTTTTTTAAAATTTTTTTATAGTTGACAAAATCCCAAAAATTGCTTCTTATTTTTCATCCCTCCTTCTCCGTCTTTCATTAATTCTCTTTTTATTGTCAAAAGTTTCTTCAATTTTTCCTTTACAATTTTCCTTCCTTTCTCCTTTTCGAAATTGCTCTTTTTCTCTCTAGCTGATCCTACTTCTGTTGCGATGTCAATCATTATGTTATTCCTTGTGCTATGTGTTTTGGGTGTGGAGTTAGCGGGTTTGTCACTATGTAAGTGTTATTTGTGTTGCCTTTTTCCCATAGCATGTTATTATCTCTTAATATCGTGAAAGGTGGTTAATTTTGTTTTGATCATTATTAGGTTCTTGTAGGTCAAGACTGTATACCAGTCACTTCTCTAGCAAATTGATATACTTGGCCATCTTTGCAATAAAAAGGTGAGTAATCAAATGCTATATTAGGGACTATTTTGGCTGTTAGGCCGAATGCCCTACTATTTTGGCCGGATTCTTTTTAAAGAAAGGATCGTTTTCTTTTAGTGATTGCTAATCTGATTAAGTTGGATGTCATTTTAAGTTTTGAAATTACTGTTGTTGTGTCAACATCGAAAAACAATCAGTTGTGTAACTTCAATCTCGAAAATTTGTGTATGGCGCAAAGCCGAAAAGATTACTGTCGATGCCACACAGGTTGGGCCAGGTAGACTATGTGGGCCATTTTTTATAAAATTTAGTTAAGGCCGTGTTTGAAGTGCGTTTCGAGGTTAGGTACTTCGTAGGGTCTGTTATGTGATATATATGACTCCGGTATATGAAATCTGTTGTAATGATATTGTATGCGTAACATTTGAAAGCATGTTTATAGTGTAAATTTTGCAATTGATTTGTAAATCTGAAAATTCTGTTAGTATGTTTCTGGTCTGTTAAAGCATGATTCATCTATGTGCATCTGAGTATGTATTATGTTTCAACTCGTGTATTGAGGTAGGATAATTATGTGACAGAGAAAGTGTTGGCAGTTTAATGATTTGCCCTACTAGTGGTTTAACCACATATCTGCTATGGTGGCTTGACCACATTTATTTGATTTTGGCGGATTACCACATTATTTCCTGCAGCTTTGATTGCATATTTCTGTACAGTGACATACGATTACTTATTTTAGTGTGTGGGGTTGGATGAGTATTTATTACCTTAATTGGTGTGTAGGGACGGACAAAAATGGTGTGTAGCGGATGGGGGTAGGATTTGTATCTGATATGTGAAATATGTTGCATTGCATAAAATTACCATGTCAATTGTGTCTGTTCAGTTATTGAATTTGTGTGATTATATGATATAAGTTATATGCATGAGGGCTAAGTTGCACACTGAGCTTTGTTAACTCACCCTATATATTTAATCTTTTCGGGTAATCAGCAAATTTAGAATCAAACGACGTGTAGGAGCTCAGCTTGGATTCTCGATAATAAAATAATTTTTAAGAGACTTATTGTTTAATATGGATTTTTGGATTGTTGGTACTTTTGGACTTGTTTTTTGGTTTTTGGTTTATTTTGTTAGACTCTTTGATATAATTAGCATCATTAAATTGTAAATTACGCATTTTCACAAACTAAAACTGCGATTTTCAAAATTAAAAACTTAGAAATTTTCGTTGCAAAAATAAAGTAATCACTTAAGTATTTTCTGTAAAATAAATAACTTGAACGAGAATTTTTTAAAAACTTATAAAAGATTTGCCAAGTTTATATTATTGAAGCTCACATCTTTCTAGTTCAAATCTGGAGTTCTAAAATGAGATTTTGTAATACCTCACGTTTCGGCCATAACGTCTAGGCCAGGTGATAAACTATAAATATAACATATTTTAATCAATGCTTGGCATACTTTTGGATATTTTATTATATAATTTAGTGAATTTGATGCTCCTAATCCTTTAAATTTATGTTTTTTATACTTAGGTGAGCATAGGAAAGTGAAAGGAGCAAGAAACGGGCTAAAAAGGGACAAAATAGGCTGATTTCAACATTACACACGGCCAAGGCACTTCCACACAGGCAAACCACAAGCTTGTGTGAGACACATGGGCTGGCCAACGCTAGTGTGTCAAGGCCGTTCGACTTAGAACCATGTTAGTATTACACACGGCTTGAGTCCTCTTACAGGAACTGATCACACGCCCATGTCCCTGTCGAGCCCTACTTCGTCTTCACGCAGAAAAAGCTAATTTTTAAGTATTTTGGGCGTTCCAAAGTCTATAAAAACACACTAGGAGAGGATCAAAGAGGACACACAGGGCGGAAAGCAGCATATACTCGAAGAACGCCGTTAGAATCATCTTGGAAGCAAGATCTCCGTCAAGACTGAAGATCTCCATTCAATTTCTCTCGAAGTTGTTGGGTTTCTTTATGTTTTGTTGTTTTCCCAATTTTGAGATGTTTTCCTTCATGAATATGAACTAAATCCCCTAGATACCTAAGGGGGATGAAAAATAAGACGGATCTTGTTATTTAATTATCTGAATTATATGATAAATACTTGTTCTTGTTCTTAATTATGTGTTCTTAATTCTTGCTTTAATATTTCAATATATTAATTCAAGTTTGATGTACTTAGTTAGTAGAGCAAAAGTCCCTGTTTAAGAGTAGATCTAACATAATTAAGCGGAGTTGATTGTAATCCTAGAGATAGGATAACATAAATCTGCCAGATTAGAGTCAAATCTAATAAGGGAATCCATAGATCGAATTAATGCGATAAAAGGGGTTTTAATTAGAAAGATATTTCAATTAATCAACCTAGAGTCAGTTGTGTTTAGTTTCGAGAGAGATAATAACATAAATTAAGGATTTCTACGGAACAAGTCAAGTGAATAAATCTTCTAATTCAGAGTCAGACTAATAAGTGAAGTCTAGGTGGATTCTTCCTTGGGTATTACCTTTCTCATCAGTTTTCTAAAAGTATTTTCCCAATTCGTTCTTTGTTGCGTTCTTATTTAGTTAATTAGTTTAGTTAATTTTAGTTTAAAAAAATCCCTTAATTTTTTAGGCTAGATAATAAAAAGATAGTTAATAATAGTACTTTTAGTTCTCGTGGATACGACATTCCGATCTCACCATAGCTATACTACTGTTTGATAGGTGTGTTTGCCTTTATTGTGATCTTAGTTAGTTTTGGAGATACATATCACCATGTGTGGGGTGTTACATTTAGTGGTATCAGAGCCTGGTTTAAAACTCGGGCTGTGGTTTTTAGGTTTGAAATCTCATGGAAAATTGTTTTAAAAATATACAATCAGATTTTGACTATTTTGATGTTTAAACCTGTAAAAAGAGAATTCGAGACTTCGATGTTGATCTAGTAAGTTACCTATACATTAGCTATATTAGACAAACTAGTAAAACTATAGTGCTAAGATTACTTTGCTTTAACTAAAGACTGAGATAACTCCAATAAAACTCTAGACTTAGGATTTTTAATAACCTAAGCAAATCCATAAAATTTCTAAACTGTAGATAATTAAAGATATTGAATACATGAGGTGTGTGAGGTCGTGGTACTCAAGGGCATAGTGGACGCCGTAGAGGGACTCGAGTTAAGTCATCTTCTCTAGGTAGCATGCCCAATTTAAAGACTAGGGAGATGGTAGAGACGCTTACCATAGAGACTAAAATTGAAACTCAGAATAAAGGGGACGACATATTGTCTAAAGCTATATTGAGGGTTCTGCAGAGGGTCGCTAGAACCCAATTCAGATTTAAGGGACGAGGATCGGTAATTGAGTGACTTCGGTCTAATGGGGCTGAGTTGTTTCGGGGTGTCATCGAGATTACCCCCACTGTGGCCGAATATTGGTTAGAGGCCACTAAAAGAATTATGGATGATTTGGACTGCACCTTAGAGCAGAAACTAAAGGGTGTAGTATCTCTACTTTGTGATGAGGCGTACTAATAGTGGTAGCCAGTGGTGCGAGGGACACAGGCTGAACATGTAACCTGAGATTTTTCCAAAGCACCTTCCGAAAGAAATATGTGGGGGTAAGGTACATTGAGTCCTGTAAACTAGAGTTTATCAGGCTTAAACAATGAGAGATGATTGTGGCCGATATAAGGCCAAGTTTTTTAGGCTAAGAGGTATGCTTAGAGTCGAAACTCCTCTCTCTCATTATCAGTATTACCACCAAAATAAAGTTTAAGACGATGACTATTTACCTTAAATGTGCCATAATCAGAATGTGTTACCTCAATGGTTTCATATGGAAATACGGTTTTTACCACACATGGGTTGGTCCCTTTTAACTTAAACTTTAAAGGAAAAATTCACAGATCCGATTTGCCTAACAACACTTTCTCCCCAACTTTGAATCGTTTCATTCTTTTCACATGCACATTATGGGGTTGCTTTGTTTCTTCATTGTGTTTTCTAAGTTTCTCATCAACCTTTGTTCTTTATTCATCTAGTTCGTCGAGCTGCACCATTCGCTCTTCACTTGTCCCTCAAGTTCTATCACTTTGAATAAAATATGGCTCCAACACATTTTCATGAGGGGTTTCTTGCAAAGAATGTTGAGCCATATGATTATTAACATTAACATAACAATTAGTATCATATCACTCATTAGGAACTCTTACAAAATCACTTACTTGAAGAGTAGTCTTTTCATCACCTACACGAATCACAAGTTCACTAGTACCCACATTAATAACAGTTCTAGCATTGGCTAAAAAGAGTCGACCTAAGATTATAGGTACCTCTATATCCTCATCCATGTCCAATACAATAAAACCAACAGGGCATGACATTTATACTACCCCTCAAATCAGTCAAAACTTTTTCAACATTTAAACTACCAATGAGACAATGAATAGTAAAACTCTCTAGATCTTTAATGTTGGGTAGTTTGTTTGTAACACCCCCAACCCGTATCCATCATTGGAATAGAGTCACGAGGTATTACCGGAGTTTATAGAACTTTTTTTAATTAATCACATGATAACTCATTTTATAAGAAATTGTACAACTTAAATTTTACCGCTCTTCCATAAGCACAAGTTTATTTTCATTTGATCATTTACCCTTTCAACGTATCATATAATAAACGTATTACCAATTAACTAATAACTTGGCACTTGTCTAAGTGTCAACAACAACAGTTGTTAGCATACTAGAACATATTTCATATAAATTTTAGAATCGATAAACTCATTTTATCTACATATCATATTTGAGATTATTATTCATCACGGCTTACCTAATTTCCATGTATCAACATATTAAAGATAGTCAAATATTCATGTATCATGATACATATTATTCTCTTGCCATTTCTTCAAAAACATAAATCATTCATTATACTAAAATTTCATGTATCATTGCTTTCATGAATTTTGCATATATTTATTCCGGGACAATTCATAATCTTAAATATGCATAATTATCAGGTAAGTTTCATATACATGTATGATGTATTTTCCATGTCATATTTTAAAATTTCAAGTAAATATCATTTTCGTGTATTTCAAGTTCAATTTCATGATTATTGTTTCGTGCTCGAATTATTCCATGTCGAGACTTTATTCATTCAATCATTCGAAATATCATCGTATTTAAGGTATACGGATCTATAATCATGGATGCATATATTCATCAATAAATTCCATGTACAAATATCATCATCTTATATTTCCATATATCCAGTATCACTATCATTTTTCATGTACTTCAGGAATATATATGTACGAATCTTTTTATACACATATTCCCTTTTATGGTCAGGATTCTTACCTACTGAATTTATTGGAATATCAATAGTTAAAATCATATAGTATACTTAAAATATGCAAATCCGTAATCTATTAATTCACATTTACCCTTTTTAGCTATGTGTTTACCATCTTCTATATTTATCCCGTTGAATTTCTCGAAATTTTGATGGATTTTCGATAGTACACTCTTGGTGTACAATCTCATTAACCGTCAATTCATATAGGAGTACACTTTTAGTGTACAATTCCGGGTCCGTCAATTCATATGCATGTGTTGCCATGGTATCTTTCAACCATGGTCTTATTCATTTTCTCAATACGTTGCCATGGTATCTTTCAACCATGGTCTTACACATTTCATTCCAGTGAGCACACTCCCGCGAACCTCACTCTCCCGCGAACTTCAATTTTTGGCACACTTCCGCGAACCTCAGCTCCCATGTATTCTTCGGAAGGGCCTATACACATATATTCTTCGGGAGAGCCACCAGCACACTCCCGCGAACCTCATTTCCCATATATTCTTCGGGAGGGCTGATATTAGGATTACCCTTTCGGGCTTAATCATTTTTCCTGTATTCTTCCGGAGGGCTAATAATAGGATCACCCGTCCGGGCTAGATCCTTTTTTTTTACTGTCAATTCCTTTTCCAATGATCCATCGAATTCCATTTCATTCAACCAGGATTTATTTTCCCTTTATATAGAGTATTATCAATATTTCATCAATTATCATGCACTGGACATTCAAATCATATTTTCACCACATAGCCACATATTTCATTCAAGTATTTAAAAATACAATTCAAGTTACACGAATTTACCTCGTTGTTTGTTCGTGTTTATGATTTCAATAATATGATATCTTTTCTTTTCCACGTTCAAGTCTCGTATTTGAGTCGTCCAGATCTTTATAAGTAAATTTGATTATCGTTTTCATTCATTTCATATTCTAATACATTCAATTAATGCTCTAGGAAAAATTACCATTTTGCCCCTAAACTTTTAATTAATGACGATTTTACCCTTAGGCTCAGAAAAATAAATTCTTGCAATTTAATCCTTATTTCCAGTCGTTATCATCATACATATTAATAACAGCCCATAAATTCTATAAAATATCAGAATTTTCCATAATTTTAACACTTTTCAATTTAATCCCTAAAACATGTTTTTCCCCGATCTTGAACTAAATTAATAATTTCATTCAATTTTTAAATTTAAATAATGAAATAATCCATTTCATGCAATTTGATCATTTCTAACATTTTTACAAAATTACCCATAAAGTTTTACTTTATTCAATTTAGTCCCCAAGCCTAAAACATACAAATTAGCCATGCTAACTGAATATTCATACATATTTTCCTCCTCCTCCACTCCATTCCACATCCTTAATTTATATATCATGCTTATAAGTAACATTATCAAAACTTTCACTATTTACTTATATGTATTTTCAAAACTGTCCATTTGAGTCATAGTCACTAAATTATTTATATCTTGAGCTACAGAACTCCAAATTAAGCTCCACTAATTTTCCCTGAAACTATACTCATACATCTTCTTACCATAATATTTTCAGAATTTTTGGTTTAGCCAATTAGTACAGTTTATTCATTAAAATCTCCCCTATTTTACTGTTTGACAGTTCTGACCACTCTTTGGTAAAATTTAATTATCTCTTTGTACAGAATTCAAATGATGTTATCGTTGGTTTCTTATAAAAATAGACTCATTAAAGAATCTAACCATATAAATTATGTCCCATAATTATTTTTATACAATTTTTAATGATTTTTACAAGTCAGAACAGAGGATCCCGAAATCATTCTGAATCAGTCTCACAAAAATATAAATATCTCAGAATGCAGAATTCATTTACTTGTTCTGTTTCTTTTATATGAAAATAGACTCAACAAGATTTAATTCCATATCTTACTCAACTTCTAATTCAATTTCTACCATTTTTGGTGATTTTTCAAAGTTAGCTTACTGCTGCTGTCCAAAACTGTTTTAGTGCAAGATATTAATTACTAAGTTTATAACACCCTTATTTCATTTCTCTACAATATTTCCCATCACTTTCTCTTATTTCTCTTCATTAATATATCAAAAACATAGAACCATAAATAAGAAAAATCTACTTTAACTTCATTTCCATGCTTTTTCAATAATATCAAACTTAAAAATATATTGAAATCTTGATATACTTACCTTGTCTCATTGATTTCAATCTTTAACTTGATTTTTCTCTCTCCTTCAGCTTCTATTTCTTGAATCCAACTTGATATTCTAACTCCCCATAGTCTCCTTAACATTTTTCTCTTTGGTAGCTATGGAAATTCTCTTGATTTCTAGGTAAAATTGGAGAATTTTTGGTGGAAGGACCAAATTGTAAAGAAAGTAAAACTTTCTTTCTTTCTCTCTTCCTCTCACGTTGGTGCATGGAAAATGGTGGGTTGATGTGTTTTTCTTTTTCTTCCCTTTCTTCCTTTCCACACACATATATATATACTAAATAAAATAATAAAATAATAATAAATATCTTATTAAAATAATATTTATCTAATTAAATAATTATAAAATATCACCAACATCATCATTACTTTCTAGATTTCTCTCTCTTCCAATTGACCATTTTGCCCTTCGTGATCTTTTAAAATTTCATCATTGAGTCATCACTTAATTTGGTAAAATTGTGATTTAGTCCCTCAGAATTCTTCACCTATTCAATTTGGTACTAATTCATCCATTTTCCTTAGTTTCTAGATTATTCCACCCTTAAAATATTTGCACTATTGGTCCTTCTACTTTTTCATATTTACACTTTAACCCTTTAAATTTTGATTATTTACTCTTGGGCCAAAGACTTTTCTCACTTTTACGATTTAGTCCTTTCTTGGATTAATACATCATAATATACTTCCTACATAGACACAGCTCAAAATTTCTCTTTTTATCACTTTATTTCCTTACTTAACTATATCAATGATAATATCTTAGTTTCTTACTGTAGAAATTTTCAGGGTATTACATTATTTTTAAGAATGGCCGAGCAAACTACGTTGAGCTCCACAGTCGACAAGTTGTCTAACTTCCTTTTATTTGTTAACAACTTCTTTAAAAAGTTTACATACTTTGGCATCTATGAAAGGGCTTAACAAACGGTAAGTTAATGTGCAATTTTTTTAAGAGTTCAAGAAATTTACCATATTATTCTTTTATGTGATCTCTCTTCAATGTTACTGAATATAGAACTCACAGTTTGTCTTCTTTGATTACCGGCTTATACTCTTTCTTATTTTCCTCAACCTCATCACTTTTTACAGCAACTTATAACTCTGGCGTTTGTTCAGGCTCGACTAACCCTTCCATGCTTCAAGCAGTGATTGCATGGATTTGGTTATTTGGATTAGTTTTAGTGTTACTAGGTAAGCTACCTTACGGTCTTCATGAAACAAGTTTGGCAAGATGTCCAATTTGATTTTCAAGCCCATGAATCAATGCTTGCTGATTTTTCAGTGTTGTTTTAGTGTTTTGAAATCAAGTTTCTAACACCGAAATAAATTTAGTTAACACCTCCTCAAGGTTCAGTTTCTTCTCTTGCTGATAAAGCTGTTGAAAACCTGAAGGGGGTTGTGACCGTTGATTATCTTAACCACTCTAAGAGAAATTTGGATGGTTCGTCCAACCTGCATTATAACTGTTGCTATAAGGGTTATTATGAGATCTAGAATTATCACCCACAAAGTCGACTTGCTCATACTCAATGTTAGACTTGAATAGTGAATACTCTGAATTAATCGTCCCCACTCCATTTACATCACATTGCACTACTAGATTCACCTGCTTAGAAAAATTCAAATCATCAATTTTCTTACCCAAAGCTTTAACCTAATTTGCCAATATAGAAACTGCATCAATATCAAAAACTCTGGCTGCCTTGATAGGTTTTACTCTTGTAACTTGCCACTTGCCACTTATAATTATTCAGTACCATCCCCTCAATAAATTTTTGAGCTACCTCAGGTGTTTTGTTATTCAATGTTCCGCAGTTACTGTATCAATCATCTGTCTAGTCGAATGATTTAAACAATTGTAAAAAGTTTGAACTTGGAGCCACAAAGGTAGGCCATGGTGATAACACCTTTTCAAAAAATCCTTAAATCTCTCCCGTGTATCATAAAGAGTCTCAATATCAAACTGTACAAAAGAAGATATGTCAATCCTCAACTTAGCTATGTTAGCTAGTGGAAAATAATTTAACAAAAACTTCTCAGTAATTTGAGTCTAAATCTTGATAAAGCTCGTAGCAATGAATTTAACTACTATTTTGCCTTACTTTTCAAAGAGAATGGGAACAACCGTAAGCGTATGGCGTCATCAGTAGTGCCAATGATCTTAAATTGGTTGCAATTCTCTAGAAAGTTAGCCAAATGAGTATTCAAATCTTCATCTTGCAAACCATCAAAATAAACATATTGTTGTACCATCTGAATTGTGTTCAACTTCAGCTCAAAACTGTTTGTAGCAATAGTCGGTCTTAGAATAGACTTGGCATAGTCAAACATAGTACGAGGAATAGGAGGTGCAGAAAGTTGCTGATTATTTTGATTATCACTCATCTCCATAGTAATATCCTTTTCCTCTTGATCGTTTACTATATTTTGTTGATTTTTCCTTGTTTCTCTAACCTTTCTAAGATTTCTGCGAGCAGTCTTTTCAACTTCACTATAAAAAATTAACGGTTCCGACGGGTTTCCTCTAGTCATAAACTAAAAGAAAATGTAAGAATTAAATAAACGAAAAAATTAGAATATAAAAATTAAATTAAAAACAAAAAATAAAATTAAAAAATGGTTAAATTCATAGAAATAAAGTTTTTTTAATATTTTAGTCCCTGGTAACAGCGCCAAAAAATTAATTGCAATTGTAAACCAACTAAAAATCTGACTAAGGCAAATGCACCTATCAATTAATAATATAGTTACGGTAAGCAAAGATATCATTCCCAAGAAGACTAAAAGTACTAGTGATTATCGTCTTTTTTTTATTTAATCGAAAAATTAGAGTGATTGATTAAAACTAAAATTAATTAAACTAATTAACTAAAGAACACAACAAAGAACAAATCAAGAAAATAATTGAATAATAACCATGAAGTGAAACAATACCCAGAAAGGAATTCACCTAGACTTCATCTGTCACTATCAAACTAAATTACATAATTTCTTCACTTAGTATCTTGATCCATAGAAATCCCTAAATTATGCTAATATCTCTCTTCAAGACTAAGAGCAACTAGCTCTAGGTTGATTAATTGAAATTTCTTTCTAATTAAAACACCTATTATCGCATTAACTTGATCTATAGATTCCCCTGTTAGATTTGACTCTAATCCGATAGATCTATATCATCCTATTTCTAGGATTGCATGCAACTCGACTCAATTACTCTAGATCTACTCTTAAATAGTGTCTATTCCTCCTCTAATTTAAGCACATCAAATATGGATTAATAGCCTAGAAATATTAAACCAATAATTAAGCACACATAGTTAAGAACAAGATCCAAATATTTATTGCATAAAAATAGAAATCAAATAACAGAATCCATCTCAGGGTTCAACTTGGAAAATTAGTTCATGATAGCAAATAAAAACATCCCAAAGGCAGTATAACCACAAGAAACAAAGAAACTCATAATAAACTTCAAAGAAATCAAAAGGAGATCTTTAATCTTGATGGAAATATACTTTAGATTCGGCTTTAGTGGTGTTTTTCGAGTTATTTTCTTGAGTATTCTATGACGGCTCACTCATCTCTTCTTATCTTTGTCATATATAGGTCTTAAAATACTCGAAAAACCTAAAAAACACGTTTTCCTGCAAGTTTAGAGTACGATTCGTGATTTCCACACGATTTGGCACATGGTCGTGTGGTAGCCTGTGTGGCTCACACGGCCGTGTGTCTAGCCCGTGTAGAATGGCCCAACCCGTGTGGCTCCTAAAACTTGCTCCGATTTTCGCTCGTTTTTCACTTCTTTTGCTTCAAAATGCTCTCTTAAGTATAAAAACATGAATTTAAAGGATTAGGAGCATAAAATTTACCATTAACATCGAACAATCACCCAAAAACACATTAAGAATGATGTTAAAATATGTTACTTTTAGCACCTATCATACAAATAATAGAGATAATAACTTGTGCATATTAAAATAAAAATTATAAAATATATCAAAAATAAAATATTGGTTTAGTGATAAATTTAATATTTTACTAATCTAATTGCGTGGATTCAAATCCCACCATATGCATATTTTAATTGGTTTTTGTTAAAATAAAAAGATTAAAATACCCTCAAATAGCTTTTTTAATTAGGGCAGGATATTTCCATAATTTTCTAACCGAGTTGGTCACTCGATTGAGGATGACCCCAACTCAATAAAATACTTAATAAATAGTAAGTATTGATATACAATTGATGAAGATATTAACTTGTGCATATTAAAATAAATATGTCTAAAATATATTAAAATGAAGCTTTGCTTGAGTAGTAAATTTAAGGATTTTTTAATCTAATTGGCGTGGGTTTAAATCATACCATATGCATATTTTAATTATTTTTCTTAAAATGAAAAGATTGAATTATCCTCAAAAAATATAACTTATTTTAATTATGGAATGACATTTCCATAATCTCCTAATTGGGTTAGTGAACCATCAAATTAAAATGTATAAAAATATTAAAATAAAGTTTAATTAAGTCATAAATTAAACATCTTGTTAATGCAATTGGTTTAGGTTCAAATCACATTGTATACAAATTTTTATTTGTCTTTTTAAATAAAAGGATTAAAGTGCCATTGAATAATATAACTTATTTTAATTATAAAAATTTCCCTAACCATGACTTTATTGAGGGTGACATCAACTTAGTTAAGAGCTTAAATAATAATTTAGTAATAGAAGTAATAAAATGTGCATAGTTAAAATTAAAATTAAAATATATAAAAAATATTAAAAATAAAATTTTAGTTGAATGGTAAATTAAAAGCTTTATTAATGTAAGTGATTTCAGGTTTAAATCCCATCATATGCATATTTTTATTCTTTTTTTAAATAAAAAGACTAAAATACCCTTGAATAATAAACTTATTTAAAATAAAAAAGACTAAAGTACCCTCAAATAATATAATTTATTTTAATTATAAAAAGATATCTCTAATTTAATATCTGAGTTGGTGATGCAATTAAAGGTGAAAATCAATACAATAAAACACTTAAATAATATTTGAGTTGGTGATGAAATTTAATATCTATAATTTAATATCTGATTTGTCGAAACCATTTTTTTAGAAAACGGGTCGTCGACTTTGTTTGAAAAATGAAAACGAACAAAACGGGAATCGCCACCAATTCTTTTTGTTGAGGTGTGATCGGGTCACCTCGAAAAAAGCAGTTGTTTAATAAACATACTGATTTATCAAAATAACGATTTTGATCTACGAAAACCAGAAAAATGAGTTCGGGAGTCGATTACGTACGAGGAATGATTAGCACCCTCGTTACGCCCAATATTGGTACCTAGTTGATTAATTAGTGTCTTAGTGTCGAAAATTTGAAAACTTGAAAGAATTTAAAATACGATCCCTCTTTTTGTTAAAAAAACTTGAATAAATTGAAACGAATGTTAAAGACCCTCTCGTCTCGAAGTAATAAAATGTCACATCTAGTAAGTTAGGACACAACATCTTGAACCTTTGAGAACGAGCTTTCCTTTTATTTAAAATTCGTGTATTAAAAGGATATTTGATTATTTAGGTTAAAGGAGAAAAATCGAAACCTAATAAGTTTGGGCACGATTTCTTGAATTTCTAAATGCAGAATATTGCCTTTATTTAAAATCCTTTTTTATGTGTCGGATAAAATGTAATATGATTTTGTAATAAAATGTAAAATGGATCGAATTTCTAAATACAGAATATTGCCTTTATTTAAAATCCTTTTTTATATGTCGGATAAAATGTAATATGATTTTGTAATAAAATGTAAAATGGATTACAGTGTTAATACGTATAAAATAATGGATGCGACAGCGTACACAGCATTAATAAAGGCGAAAATAAATACAAGCTGATAATAAATAAGAGAACAAGCAGAACTGAAACTAGGTTAAAAGCAATGGTAAACGAATAATGGTACATAAGACGGATAAAAAATAATAATATTAATAATAAAAATAATAGTATAAATTTTGAAAATAGATAAAAGGTATGTATAAATAAATAGATAAATAACGAAATGGCAATAAAACAATGAAAATAAATAAAAATCTATTTAAAAAGGTATATAAATAAAATAAATATATAAATAAAAAATAAAAAATATTTAATATTAATGATATAATAATGTAAGTGAATACGAAAAAAAATATATATATATATATATAATGTAATAATAATACAATTAGCTAGCTTAATAATATGATAATAATAATAGTAATAAACAATAATAATAAAGTAGAAAATAATAATAATACATTAATATGAATAATAGAAATATGTTAGTAATAATAGTAATAAAAAGAATAATAAAATCATAATAATGAAAATAATAATAGTAATAGAAATCATAATAGTGATAATACATTAATAATAATAATGATATGTTAAAAATAATAATGCTAATAAAAAAAAGAATGATAATATAAGAATAATAATAATAATGGTAAAAAAGAAAATAGTAATAATAATAATAATAATAATAATAATAATAATAATAATAATAATAATGAAGTTGGTTAATTAAATTAATAATAAACTAGCAAAAAGGACTAAATTAAACTAAAAACAAGAAATTAAAGGAAAATTTGAAAAAATAAAAAGGAAAAGGACTAAACTGAACACGCGAATAACAAGGAGGGACCAAAAGCGAAAAAATCCCTGCCCTCCAAAACGCACAGTTTCAGTAAGGACCAAAATGCAACAAAAGTGAAATTTTTGAGCCAAATTAAAAAAGGAAAAAAAAAGTAAATGATCCAATTGAAACAAGTAGAAAAAGCGGAACTGCGCGCATAAATATCCCATTTTTACCCAAAACACATGGATCCCCTGGAGCGGAGCGGGTCTCACGCGGGTCGAATCAAAACAACGTCGTTTTGGGGCCTTCTGAACCTCTCCAAAACGACGTCGTTTTGGAACTCTATAAAAGCCACAAAAATTTCAAAAAAACATCATTTAAACCCCTTTCTTTAAAAAAAAAATCAGAGAATACTCTCCCCCTTTCCCCTTTGCCTGCAAACTTCAGCCAAGTTCCGGTCATCGGCCGATCACCGGCCACCACGCCGGCCACCGGTCACCGACGACTGCGCCGCCGTCCCTTGTGGCTGGAAAAGGCAAAAATCCCTATTTTTACTATTTCGACCCTTCTGAACCCAAATCTAAGCCCAAAAATCACGAAATCCTCACAAAAAATACCCGAAAGTTAAAAAAAATTTTCGTTTTCCAGCCACTTTTCATCAGAAGTGGAGACCTTGGCCATTCACGGCGGTGCAAACATGGAAATGGTAAGATTTCGGTTTCCTTTCCTTTATTTTGGATGTATAAAATAAAATAAAAATAAAAACTCAAGATTAAAAACCAAGAAATATAAAATGAAACCTTTGAATGATTTCTTTTTTTATTTCTCTTTTTCTTTTTTCTATTGAAATATCCCCCTAAGATTACATTGACTTACGGCTTTTATAGCCGATTTGTACATTTGTTTTTGTTTTCTTTTTCATTTTTCACTGTTTTGAATGCTTCTGTTATGCTGCCTCTGTTGTTTCTATCTCTTTGTTGTTGTTTCTTTGTAGACTTAGCATGGTCAACAGGATAAAATTTTGGCTTTTTGTCGTTTTGGTGCAACAGAGGTGGTCCTCGGATGGTGTGCACTCTGTGCGCGAGGAAAGAGGTGTGGTGCTACTAGAGTTTTGGGGTTAAGGTTTTCCCAAAAATGTTAAACATTTTAGGCCACGGGCTTAGGTATTTGGCCTTGTAAACTGGACTGGAACCAATTATTTATTTTTGTTTAGTTTTGGTTTATTTTTTTATGGGCCCAGGCAAATTGGGGCATTTACAGCTGTCCCTCTTTGCTCATTATCGTGTAACAGGAATAGAGCAAAGGCTATAAAAGTTTTGCATGGACTTTCTGAGTCTTGACTTCTCTTAGCGATTCTTTTCTTCAAGTAGTTTCATTCCAGTCCACTACATCTTCAAGTGTATAGGAATTGTTGCTTCAATCCGCTCCAGTAATTTCAAGGAGAAGAGATTTGTAGCTTCGATCTACTCCGTTGGAACTTAAAGGAGATAAGAATTGGTAATTTTAACCTACTCCGCTGTATCTTTAAGGAGACAAGACTGTTGACTTCGAGCCGTTCCAATGTAATTTAAGGGAGAAGAGATTTGTAGCTTTAATCTATTCCGCTGGAACTTTAAAGAGATAAGAATTGGTAATTTCAACTTGCTCCGCTGTATCTTTAGGGAAACAAGGCTGGTGGCTTGAATCTGCTTCCCTACTACCTCAGGAAGATAAGATTCGCCATCTTCAATCTGTTCCACTGCTACTCAGAGAGATGAGATCTACAATCTTTAGCCTGCTCCACTGCTGCTCAGGAAGATAAGGCTAGTAGCTTAAATCTGCTTCCCTACTATCTTGGAAAGATAAGATTTGCCATCCTCGATTTGCTTCACTACTGCTTAGGGAGATAAGATCTAAAATCTTCAACTTGCTCCACTGCTGCTTAAGGAGATAAGGCTTGTAGCTTAAATCTGCTTCCTTACTACCTTGGGAAGATAAGATTCGCCATCTTTGATATGCTCCACTACTGCTTAGGGAGATAAGATCTAAAATCTTCAGCCTGCTCCACTGCTGCTCAAGGAGATAAGGCTAGTAGCTTAAATCTGCATCCCTACTACCTTGGGAAGATAAGATTCGCCATCTTCAATCTGCTATACTATTGCTTAAGGTGATAAGATCTACAATCTTCAGCCTACTCCACTGCTGCTCAGGGAGATAAGGCTAGTGGCTTAAATCTGCTCCCTTACTACCTCGGGAAGATAGGATTCACTGTCTTTAATCTGCTCCACTACTGCTTAGGGGGATAAGATCTACAATCTTCAGCCTGCTCCACTGCTGCTCAAAGGGATAAGGCTAGTGGCTTAAATCCATTTCCTTACTACCTCGAGAAGATAAGATTCGTCATCTTCGATCTGCTCCACTACTACTTAGGAAGATAATATCTGTGAATTCATCGATGTTGCTACACCATCCTCTGGGGATATGATCTGTACAATCGGTCTCATGTACCTATGCTTATGCCAAATGATGAGGATGTTATGATCGGAATAAATCAAATGCTCCTAACTAGATGTGTTATGAATGATTTTTGTACGAAATGCAGAATGTCATGAGAATGATCCCTTTTTAATGCTTAGGTTGTCATTGCTCATTGTTCATCAGGGCTTTATCACTGATATAATATCCTGTCTTCTTGTTCAGCTAGTATCTTTGACAGAAAATTCGAAGAAATAGTCACAATTTAAACTATTCTTTCTCAAATGTTTCCAACCCTTAGGTTTGGTTAGTTCTAAATAATAATTATGTTTTAGATCATTATACTATTTAGAAGCTTACAGAGTAATATGCAAAAATCCTTTTATGAAAGTATTATTAGTCCACTAATCATTATTTCAATGCAAAATGCGTGAAAAAGATCATAATCATGGACAAGAAGGAAATTAATTGAGAGCATAGCTCGAAACAAATAAGTTAATTAAGGATAGAAAATGCAATTAAGAAGGAAATTTATTAAGACATACCTTGAAAAGAATAAGGCAATCAAAGATAGCAAATTCAAAAAGGACAAAATGTAAAACTAGATGCCCCAGATATTGCAACTTGAGCTTCTCTATATAAACTTCTTGAGGACCATTTTGAGCTTAATATGTGTTTAGGGGATGCTGAGTATTTTGTCGATGCCCCAAGACGTAGCATACTTCCTCATAGCAAGACCACCATATGCCCCACTTTGATCAAAATTTGAGCCATCTTTTTCGGGTTTTCACCTCAAATCCCCTTTGGTCTCAAGGCGCCCTTTGCGGGTTTTCGCCTTGGCTTCTCCTTTTTCTTTCTTCTTTTTGATTGATTTGCTAATGTTTTGATTTTTTATTTTTTTAATTTGATTTTGATTTTTTTAAGGCGCTCTTTGGGGTTTCACCTTGATCTCTCCCCTTTTAGGTAAAATACTTCTTGACTGAATCTGAATTCATTGAATTGGGCAGATCTTTGCCATCCCTCTTGGTCAATACCAATGCTCCTCCAGAACAAGTCTTCTTTACTTCATAAGGTCCTTCTCAATTTGGCATCCACTTTTCTCTGAAGTCATTTTGTATAGGAAGGATTTTCTTTAATATCGGTTCCCCTCGTAGAATTCCCTAGGGCAAACCTTTTTTGTCATAAGTCCGTATTATCCAATTTTGGTACATTTAGCCAAAATGAATACTTTCAAACTTTTCTTCAATCAGGTTTACTGGAAATATTTTGATTCATCCAATTCTTAACTCAATCAAAGCTTGGAGAAAAGGAATCTCAATTTCCATGGACAACCACTTCTATTCCATAAACCAATGAAAAAGGTATTACCCCGGCGAAGGTCTTGGCCGACGTTCGATAAGCATAGAGGGTAAATATAACTTCTTTATGCCAATCTTTACAAGTCTCGATCTTCCCCATGACCCTTGTTTTGTTGTTTTTGTCTTTTTTTCTTCTTTTTTAGTTTGTTTTCCTTTTTGGCTGCCTTTGCTGCACGGTGATATAGCGCCTGATTTTTGAACAGACTACAAACTTTTGACATTGTGCAGTTGTGTTAGGCATGATCCTTTCTAGCATTCTTTGTTGGCACATGATCTCTTTTTTTGTTGTTTTTTTTTAAATTTGATGACTGTGAACCTTGTAACATCGGTATATGAAGCTATTTCCATCCTCTTAGCGAAATAATTGATGCTTGCTAGAAGCTTTCGACGAAATTGGCTCAAAAACATCTATGCCCCACATATAGAAAGGACATAGATTCCATTGATTCTTTGTAAGGTAGGATCTTATTCTACCATCCTTAATAAATCAGGAGATAAGCCATAGTCTCTATCATTTTCAAAGTACTGAAATCCCTCCAGACACATATCTTGCTTAGAAGGAGATTTTGGGTCAGTAGCAGTGTTGCTCGTGTCGTTAATATTCGGGGACCTATTGTGGGTACGAAGGAAAATTGTAAAGAATAAATGAATCTAAGAACAATTATTTGTATGGTATGATCATGAATGAAGAATAAATGAATATTTGAAAGAAAGTTCAAAGAACAAAAGAATCTATAAATAGAAAGAATAAGCGAATATTTGCTTAAAAAGATGCATTTTATTGACATAAAGATTTTGGACATAAGCCTATTTCACAAAGGATTCTTATTGCCTCTAGGCTTAAAGCAACAAGCATGTTCAATAGCTTTGAAAATACATGGATCTCTTTCACAGTCCCATTGTTCAAAACACTTCCAAGTATGCAATGACTTGGAAACTTTTATTCTCTGATTCCCTCTTCAGGTACGTCATTAATGTTCAGATTCCCCGACATTCCTTCCGGTACTTCTTCAAGGAGTCACAACTCTCTTGTGCCCTCCTTCAGTTATCGCATTTATTGCTTCATCAAAGTGATCAGGTTCTAATGAATTGTCGAACTTCACAATTCCCATTTTAATGAACCTTTCGAGCAACTTTTTAAATGTGGTGTAGTTTTCAATTGAGTGTCCCGTTATTCCCGCGTGGTACTCGCATTGGGCATTCGTATCATACCATTTCGGGAAATGAGGTTGCATCGATTTCAAGTAGTGTGGGGCTACCACTTGCGCATCAAACAGATTTTGATACAGCTCCCTCTATGTCATCGGGATGGGTGTAAACTGGAGCCTTTCTGTATTTGGCCTCGAGTTAGATTCCTTCTTGAAGGGCCTTGATAGCTAGTGGTTACAGCCCTCGGCTGGCCTACAGTGACTGATTTAGAATACTCTTTATTATGCATGTTCAGGTTATTCACCTCATTTTCCTTGTTCTTTGGGGTTGATCTTTTGACGCTTTCCCCTGCATCTATCATCCTACTCCTTATTGCGTTTTCAATCATCTCGCCAGACATTACTATATCTAAGAAGTTCATAGTAGTACTTCCCAACATATGGTTGATAAAAGGGGCTTCCAGAGTGTTGCTGAAAAGCATTGTTGTTTCGTTTTCCAGAAGAGGTGGTTGAACTTGCGTTGCCACCTCTCTCCATCTTTGGGCGTATTACCTGAAGCTCTCACTCGACTTCTTCTTCATGTTTTGTAGTGTAATTCTGTCGGGTGCTATGTCTGTCACATGGCCATATTATAAAGCTTAAGCCAAGTCTTTCTATGAACCAATTTGGGCACGGCTTAACTGATTGTACCATTTGGCCGCAGACCCGATCAGACTGTCCTGAAAGCAATAAATTAACAACTGATCATTATTAATGTATCCTGTCATCATTCGACAAAACATCATAATGTGAGCTTCAGGGCAACTAGTCCCATTATACTTTTCAAATTCTGGAGTCTTGAATTTTAGCGGAAGTACTAGATCTGGGACCAAACTTAGATTCTTAGTGTCAACCCCGTAATAGTAATTAACACTCTCCATTGCTTTAAGTTTTTCTTCCAACCACCTGTACCTATCTTCGAGTTGTTTTGGTAGTTCCACCATTGCTTTTTCTATTTCTGCCATCTCGTCTAGATCGGGAACTACAGGATTGGTTGGATTGTTCCCTAGATTGGAACATGTGCCCATCGGGCAGTTCATTGGTGCCAAGGCACCGGCCTGATATTGTTGGGGTCTAATAGTACCGAGTACCCCTTGCGGATGTGCGTCTGGTTGGGTCTGGACATTTATTGGGGTAAAACCTAGAGGATAGGCAGGGTTTTCATGATCATCCCCAGAATTGATGACAAGGCTTTGTTCTTTATCAGACCTTCTAGCCAACAGCTACGCTAATTGGTTCATCATGCTTCTTTGGGATTCTAGCATCTGATCCTTCATGTCTTGTTGAATTTTGGCTAATTGTTCTTGCATCTGTATCTGAAGTTGATCTTGCATATCTCTTTGCAATTGTTCTAATCTTTCTAATCTTTGGTCTATGGTTTTTATTTTTCCGCGTGTATCGTAATGATATTTCAGGAAAACTGCCATAATTCTAATTAATTAGGGTCCTTTTGTGAAATTTAATGCATATGATGAAATGTAATACAGATGAATGAAATGAATACAAAAAGAAAGAGAGGCATTGATTCTGAAGTCAATTCTATTAGAACAACTTTTTAGAAAACTAATTTCTTTACATAAAGGGATTACATATGCGGCCTTTCCCTCATATTCCAGGCGAAGACATCGATCCATTTCTTCGTATCCGAATGTTAAGGTCAAATCTTGCGAACTTTCTAATGGATGCCTCTATTAGCTCATTTTTGCTTGATCCGAGCTGCGACCCATTACTCATGTATCCTCTTGATGCTCATTAGCTTCTTTAAGCAAGTTGATGGCTCTCGAATAATCTTTGTCGGCTTGAATCCTTGGGTAATGAAACAAAGTCGTGTATTCCTTCAAGGACTATCAGCCTTCTCTTGTTGTGTTTATTCGAACCATATTCGGACGACTGTATTATATTCCATTCTATCAAGAAATCTATTTTTCATGACAAGCTTTCTATTTAGCAATCAAACCTGAATCGACACCTCTTTTCTATGATGATGCAATGCAATGTAATCATAAACAAGACAAAACAAAGCACATTAGTATAGAAGAAATAAATAATAAATAGAGTACCTATTCGGGTAACAACTAGTGTTTGGAGTGGTTCTACCTAGGGTAGGCTCTTAGGGCTCGCTATATGTGGTTCAGTTCTAAAGAAAAGGTACCTAAACTGGCAGATTCCTCAATCCTCACCCATTATAGGCTCATATGGACCAAGTTCAGTTCAGGGGAATACATTTCCCTATGGTTGCACGGAGATGAAAATCTCACGAAAACATAAGTACAAATGTATACCAAAAGCGGTCCACTATCCTGTATGGAAGTGAATACCTCACGAAGGACTAGTTTCTCACTCCCACTTAAAAGGTATGACCGTGCGGTCATGCAATGCAATATGCGGTAATATATTAAGAGACTCGAACTACAAAGGCAAACACATTATTATATAACAACATAATGAAGACCACACAATAGATGATGAAATGCAATGAGGGGATTGTAAATTTAGACCAAATAATCAATTTTCGACAAAAAGAAAAAAGATAATCAACTTGTGGCTTGACTCTCTTGATGCCTAGTGGAGTCGCCAAGCTGTCGAAACTATTTTTTTTGAAAAACGGGTCATCGAATTTGCTTGAAAAATGAAAACGAACAAAACAGGAGTCGCCACCAGTCTTGTTTCTTGAGGTGTGATCAGGTCACCTCGAAAAAAGCATTTATTTAATAAACATATTGATTTATCAAAACAACGATTTTGATCTACGAAAACCAGAAAAATGAGTCCAGGAGTCAGTTACGTATGAGGAAGGATTAGCACCCTTGATATGCCCAAAATTGGTACCTAGTTGATTAATTAGTGTCTTAGTGTCGAAAATTTGAAAACTTGAAAGAATTTAAAATACGATCCCTCTTTTTGTTAAAAAAACTTGAATAAATTGAAACGAATGTTAAAGACCCTCTCGTCTCGAAGTAATAAAATGTCACATCTAGTAAGTTAGGACACGACATCTTGAACCTTTGAGAACGAGCTTTCCTTTTATTTAAAATTCGTGTATTAAAAGGATATTTGATTATTTAGGTTAAGCGAGAAAAATCGAAACCCAATAAGTTAGGGCACGATTTCTCGAATTTTCAAATACAGAATATTGCCTTTATTTAAATTCCTTTTTTATGTGTCGAATAAAATGTAATATGATTTTGTAATAAAATGTAAAATGGATTACGGTGTTAATACGTATAAAATAATGGATGTGACAGTGTAAACGGCATTAATAAAGGCGAAAATAAATACAAGCTGATAATAAATAAGAGAACAAGTAGAACTGAAACTAGGTTAAAAGCAATAGTAAACCAATAATGGTACATAAGACGACTAAAAAATAATAATATTAATAATAAAAATAATAGTATAAATTTTGAAAATAGATAAAAGGTATGTATAAATAAATAGATAAATAATAAAATGGCAATAAAACAATGAAAATAAATAAAATCTATTTAAAAAGGTAAATAAATAAAATAAATATATAAATAAAAAATAAAAAAAGTTAATATTAATGATATAATAATAATGTAAGTGAATATGAAAAAATATATATAATGTAATAATAATAATAATACAATTAGCTAGCTTAATAATATGATAATAATAATAGTAATAAACAATAATAATAATAAAGTAGAAAATAATAATAATACGTTAATATGAATAATAAAAATATGTTAGTAATAATAGTAATAAAAAGAATAATAAAATCATAATAATGAAAATAATAATAGTAATAAAAATTTAATAAGAATAATAATCGAAAATACTAATAGTAATAGAAATCATAATAGTGATAATACATTAATAATAATAATGATATGTTAAAAATAATAATGCCAATAAAAAAAAGAATGATAATATAAGAATAATAATAATAATGGTAAAAAAGAAAATAGTAATAATAATAATAATAATAATAATAATAATAATAATAATAATAATGAAGTTGGTTAATTAAATTAATAATAAACTAGCAAAAATGACTAAATTAAACTAAAAACAAGAAATTAAAGGAAAATTTGAAAAAATAAAAAGAAAAGGACTAAACTGAACACGCGAATAACAAGGAGGGACCAAAAGGGAAAATATCCCTGCCCTCCAAAATGCATAGTTTTAGTAAGGACCAAAATGCAACGAAAGTGAAATTTTTGAGCCAAATTAAAAAAAGAAAAAAAAGTAAAGGATCCAATTGAAACAAGTAGAAAAAGCGGAAGGGCTACGCGCATAAATATCCCATTTTTACCCAAAACACGCGGATCCCCTAGAGCGGGTCGGGTCGCACGCGGGTCGAGTCAAAACGATGTCATTTTGGGGCCTTCTGAACCTCTCAAAAATGATGTCTTTTGGAATTCTATAAAAGCCACAAAATTTTCAAAAAAAATCATTTTAACCCATTTCTTTAAAAAAAAAAATTAAAGAATGCTCTCCCCCTTTCCCCTTTGCCTGCAAACTCCGGCCAAGTTCCAGTCATCGGCCGATCACCAACCACTGCGCCGGCCACCGGTCACCGGCGACGACGCCATCATCCCGTGGCCGGAAAAGGCAAAAATCCCCATTTTTTACTATTCCGACCCTTTTGAACCCACATTTAAGCCCCCAAATCCTGAAATCTTCACCAAAAATACCCAAAAGTTAAAAAACTTTTCGTTTTCCGGCCACTTTTCATCGGAAGTGGAGACCTTGGCCATTCACAACGGTGCAAACACGGAAATGGTAAGATTTCGGTTTCCTTTCTTTTATTTTCGAATGTATAAAATAAAATAAAAATAAAAACTCAAGATTAAAAACCAATAAATATAAAATGAAACCTTTGAATGATTTCTTTTTAATTTCTCTTTTTCTTTTTTTCTATTGAAATATCCCCCCAATATTACATTGACTTGCGGCTTTTATAGTCGATTTGTACATTTAATTTTGTTTTCTTTTTCATTTTTCACTGTTTCGAATGCTTTTGTTATGCTGCCTTTGCTGTTTCTGTCTCTTACTGTTTCTTTGTAGGCTTAGCATGTTCAACAGGCTAAAATTTTGGCTTTTTTCCGTTTTGGTGCAATAGAGGTGGTCCTCGGACAGTGTGCACGCTGTGGAGGCACGTGAAGGGGTGCGAGGAAAGAGGCGCGGCACTGCTAGAGTTTTAAGGTTAGGGTTTTCCCAAAAATATTAAACATTTTGGGCCACGGGCTTAGGTATTTGGGCATTGTAAACTGGACTGGAACCAATTATTTATTTTTGTTTAGTTTTGGTTTATTTTTTATGGGCCCAGGCAAATTTGGGCATTTAAAATAGTATATATATTTAAACTTGAGAAAAATACTCCAAGTCGAAGTTACAACCAAATATCAAAAGTGGCGAGTAGGATTGGCCTTTTCTTCTCAAAATTTTCAATATATTAGAAAAAAAACATCAATTACCATATTATTTGCTATGACTAGAATTTTTCACTAGTAAGAAAAA
Source organism: Gossypium stocksii (assembly GCA_020496765.1). NCBI lineage: Eukaryota > Viridiplantae > Streptophyta > Magnoliopsida > Malvales > Malvaceae > Gossypium > Gossypium stocksii. The sequence continues at coordinate 71,164,267 of CM035622.1, forward strand.
TATTATTTCACATACGGGGTGAAGTCACAAAATTTCCTTGTGGTATCGAAATTAAATCGTATATTATTATAATAGTAAAAATATAATTTCATTATTGTACTATATAATTTTTAAAAGATTAAATTAATTTTTTATTAGTTTTGGGTGGTAAAAATGTAATTTTATCATTACTATTTAAAATTTTATAAATTATAAAGAGCTTAAATGGAAAATTTTCTATTACTTTTTACATATATTTTATATTTTCCAAAACAATAAAATGTAAATTTTTAATTTTTCTAAATAATGATAATTTAATTAGGATTTGTAAGTGGATAATTTTAATAAAATATTATATAAAAAGTTGCAACTTGACTGACGGGGAACTAAGTCGGAACATATATTACATTTTGGGGCGATTTACCTAAAAAGGCTCATTTCCAAGTATATTTACAGAAATGGGCTGATTTCTAAATTATTTATCGGAAAGGGTCGGTTTTGGCAAAACGCGTCCACGTAGGGGCGTTGTAGGGGAAAATGCCAGCAAAATGTGCCCCTGGGGGAGCGTTTTTGCCATGTCAGAAAAAACGCATTGACGTGGACGCGTTTTGCTGACGTAGCAAAAAAGCTCCCCAATGGGCACGTTTTGCTTCGTGTTTTTGATCCCCAACGGCTAATTTTTTTTACCGTTGGGGGGTCCAACGGTTAAAAAAATAAAAGTATAAAATCCCCCCTCATATTATTTCACACAATATTTCTTCAAATTTTAACAAAAAAAACTCTAAAAATTCTCCCTAAAGCTCTCAAATTTCTTATTAAATTTCTCAAAGCTCTCTTTAATTAGTTATTTAATTTAAATTTTTTCTAAATTAGTATTATTTTTTTATAATTTCAAAAATATTTGATCGTGTTAGGAATGGTTGAGGAATTAATTTGTCTCGATCATAAACATGTCTCCGTCGAACAAATGAAAATGGTAAGGGTTAATTTTAATTTTTGAATATTATTTAATATTTTTTCATATATGTAATTTTAATTAATTGTAATTTTTTAATATAATTTAATATTTTTTTCATTTATGCAATTTTAATTAATTTGTATTTTATAATTTTTATAACAGTCTGTAGATCGGGTGTTACAATGTTATATTCGTAATATGTCTGGTCTTTCATCACCGTTAATAGAAAATTACTTAAGGGAAGCGGGTTTTTGGCACACAGCCATTATAGGCCGGGGGTGCAAGTTGGACCCGAAACTCATCAGTGCGTTAATAGAAGGTGAAGACCCGAGACGCACACATTCTATCTTCCATACGGAGAGTGTACTATAACTTTGGAGGACGTCCAGTTACAATTAGAATTGCTGGTGGATGGGTCCGCACTCACCGGACCTGTTCAATCTGTTGATTGGGGAGTCATATGCTACGATCTTTTGGGTGTGATTCCGGATAATATTTACGGAGGTCAGATCGAGATGGGCTGGTTATGAGACACATTCTTGGAGCCGAGGAATGATTTGACTGATGTAGAAAGAACACGATATGCTCAGGCATACATCCTTGAGATTATTGGAGGTTATTTGATGCCAGACTTGTCACGAAACCTTGTACATCTAAGGTGGCTGCTAAAACTCATTGATTTTAGAGCAGCTGGCGAATTAAGTTAGGGGTCTACCTTGTTAGCAACATTGTATCGGGAGATGTGTAGGGCGACGCCACCAAATAAAGTCAAAATCGAAGGTTTCCTATCATTACTACAATCATGGGCTCGGTTTCGCTTTCCATTTTTACGTCCTCGAGTGAAGCACCCATATATATTCCTACTCATAACGAGGTAAAATTTTTATTTGATTTTACAATTATTCCATGAATTCAAAATAAAATTGTATGCTGAAAATTTATTTAATTAGGTGGAATCATCCGGCGAGTTATGTTGGAATACTTACCGCTTTTGAAGATATACGGCTTCTATTAGACCAACAGTCGGAAGTGTAAGTAAGTATTAAATAAAGTATATCTATATAAAGTAGTCGTTCCATATTTAGTATTTAGTATTTAGTATTATGTATATAACTAATATTTTTATCACGTTCATATAGTTTCAATGGACACCATACGAGGATCCGACAATACGAGCAGTAATTACAGAAGAATTCTTTTAAAATACGAACATTTGGCATGTTAAGGTCCCATTGGTTAGCTATGCTATTGTCAAGATGCACCAAACAGATAGAGTGTTGCGGCAATTTAGATTTCGACAACCAATTCCTGAGGAACCTGAGGTGCTTGATGATAAACACAAAATCGACTTACGGCAAATGAATACGAATTAACCGGTATTCTTTTCAGAATATATCAAAATTTGAGAAAACTGGTATGATTATATACCTAATCGTGAACTGATCATCGTCCCAGAGTTAGTATGCGCGTCGGAGTACATGCCATGATTTAGGATCCATGGCAAGCCATATTTGTTTATAGAAGAGCAGAGGCATTGGCAAATCCGTGTCAAAAGGGAACGAGAGGCCCTTTAAATCCAAAGAGAAGGGATGACGACACGAGCCCATCAACAGCGCCCACCAATTATCGAGCCAAACGCCTCAACTAACGAAACCCACAGCACGGCCCTTTTAGATTATGCTAGATGCGTATCCTAGCCTTTATATGTTTGTTCTTTCAGTTTGGACATGATTGAATTGTATAACTTGGGTTCCTACAGCATCCACACAACTCTGTTGGTTTGTTCTTTCTCGGATATCCATATTATTACGTATTATACTCGAGTAAGGTCGACCTTTTAGTTTACGACGCAATTCTTTATCTTGTAACAATTTAAACGGAGTAAGCAATACAGACGGCCACTTACGTTCATCTGAGACCAGTGGGAATACGTGTCTCCATGCATTATACATGTATTCTATTTTGTACACTTCATCAACATATCTCATGGGATCCAAACGGAGATTCTGACAAGCTGCAATTGCATAAACGCTTGGATAACAGAGTGCGTCAAACGTCCCACAGCCGCAAGTTCTATTTATCAGGTGTACACGATATTGCCCGTCGGTAATATATTGGCTTAGTCTGTCAAACTCCGTCACACGAAACCATAGGTTGTCACGATCGTGACAAATTATGTGCGTGGTGTTGGCCCACGCCTTCGTCTTTTTAATTTCTTGCAATACATTTTAGAACCATACATAATTTCCCTACATTTGGCCTTTGAAAATTGTTGCTCGCTTTGGAAATAGTGTCGCCAAATGAAAATATATCTCTCACACAACCAAGGTTATCGGCAAATGACGCATTCCTTTTAGAACAAAATTATGCATTCAACCAGGTTTGTGGTCATATGACCATATCGTAGGCTGCCGTCGTTTGCTTGTGTCTACTGTTTAAAAGGTATGTTACAGAGGTAATCTGCACATTGATCGTTAACTGAACGCAAAATCCCCAACATCTCATGAAAATGGTTCTTATTAATCTCGTACCCTACTAATATAATTTGATAGCGAAAATTACATACTAATATTTCATTCAAAATAAATTGAATATTACAAAAAAATATATATTAATAGAGATTAAATATCTATGTTGGTCACTTACCGTTATTCAGTCGTAGACCGATATTGCCCGTAGTAGTTAGACGCAACGTACCTTAGACAATACTGATGGTGTGAGCGATCCCATAAGCTTCCTTGTCACTCAATTGCGGCTAGTATTCTAGTACCCGGATTTGATATAACGTAGATATCAGGTTGGAGGCATACATGCCACCTTAACCTAGAAAAAAAGAAATCCCAGTCATCAACTGACTCCCCCGGTGTTATTGCAAATGCGATTGGAAGGGTTCTCCCAGCGCCATCCTGTGTCACAGCCGGCAATAGCCAATGGGTATATCTACCATACATAAAGGTATCGTCAATTTATACCAATGGCTTGCAGTATATAAATGCGTCCCAACATTGCTTAAAGCTCCAGAACAGACACTTGAACACTTGGCATCCACGGAGTAGTCGGTCGTTGTAGTACGCAGAGACCGTTTCAAGGTCTGTTATGTAACCTGGGACGTACCTCTCCAGCACCTGACACCACTGCAAAACCTCATTATATGATTCGTCCCACACACTATACATCTTTTCCAACGCCTTCTGCTTAGCTATCCAAGCCTTGCGGTAAGAGGGCATGTACCTCAATTGGCTACGAATACTGGCAATTATGCATGACACAGAAGTCCTTGGATCCACCTTCAATATTGGTAGTATTAAGCTCGCTATCATACCTAAATCTAGCTTGGGATGATATTGTGAAACATCTGTCAACGAAGTACGTTAAATAATGCAACATTAAGTAACAACATTATTATTCAAAAACCCTAAACACCTAGTGATACTGTACTGGCAACATAGGTATGTGGACTTTGTAACTTTTTATCTCCCACAAGCCTATTTTTTTCTTAAAAGAAGCCATGATTTTCTATGAACATATACCGTCTTTCACTACACACTTGGCTTCGAACTTCTCGGATTTAGATTTAACCACATTTTAGTTAACCTCGTAATTGATGCTATATTATTTCAAAGCACCAAGAAAACTATCCTTATTGGGAAACTTCTTACCAACTTTTAGTTCATCTGAATCCAATGACAAACCTGTATAGTCTCGTGTTCTGTGTGGTAGATCTGAAAACTCTAACGCATCATTTGCTGATATATCAACTTTATGCATGTGGGCTAGAGGCGAGTACGCCCTGAATCACGGATCTTCTTCTTCTTCATCTGAACCCCCTTCAACGTCTTCAGGTTCGGATGGAACAAGCTCCGGTTTAGAAAATAATGTAACTTCTGCACCATCGGGGCTGGGCTCTTGAGGTGGATCCACATCGGACTCATCATCCAGCCTATCATCATCTGCAACGTACAAGGTTCCCTCACTGGTGGATGTCGTAAGGAGTACATAATCCCTTCTTATGAACGTTTCGTAACGTCCCCAATCAGATGTAGATTGCCAACCACTAGAAGTTAATGTCATTCCCCAATACGTATTTCCAGCATCGAACATCGACCCACCAATGTGCATGTCCCATCCACTAACCAAGTGTCGTGCAGGAGTTGTGTTTTCTATACTGTCATCAAACACGAGCGCTTCCGTGTTCTGCCTCCCACTAACGGAGTGTCGGGTAGGGGTCGTGTATTCCTTTCAAAAAACAATTGATATTGAAGTCGTAAATGTTTCATTTGGCGATGAAAATTGTACATATAACTCAAGATAGGGTGATCCACTAGAGAGATGAGTCTTCACATCGCCTTAAAACTACGACCACCTTTGATATCAAATGAGTCATATGTCACGGGATCAATCAAAGCGCAAAATTGATACTTAATAGAAGAAACCCTACTTGGCGTCGTTCCGAAAATTTTGCGCCTAATTCTTTTACGAAATTCTGTAAAATCTATACTCGAGTTAAAAACCATTTGCGTTGTGTTCTCCGATAAAAAATAATGTTGTTCTTGGTGTCATGGACATCACCATCATATAAATAATTGCACTAATACGTTCACTCATCTTCAATTTCTATTCTACTTAGCCTCTCTATTTTTTCTTGCTGTAACTTATGTAACCTGGGAATGAAATTTGCCTCATTTATGCCCTAAGGCCAAACATGAACTACTATAGAAAAAGAGCGTCTACGTGGGAGCTTTTTTTAGTAATTTTGCTGACATTGCATCATGCTTGAAGCATTTTTGACATTATTTGTTCAGAAACATCTTCTCAAAATTATTTTTCAATAACTACTATAGAAAAGAGTGTCCACGTGGGAGCTTTTTTCAGTAATTTTGCTAACAATGCATCATGCTTGAAGCGTTTTTGACACTATTCAGAAACATCTTCTCAAAATTATTTTTTCAGTAACTACTGTAAAAAAAGGCGTCCACGTGGGAGCTTTTTTCATTAATTTTGCTGACAGTGCATCTTGCTTGAAGCGTTTTTGACACTATTTGTTCAGAAAAGTCTTTTCAAAATTATTTCTGAAGGGCAAAAATAGTCAATTTTGTTAAAAAAACAATATTATTTAAAAAACAAACCCTAATTTAATTAATTTTAATCCTAAACCCTAAACCCTAGTTTAATTAATTTATTTAAAGCCCTTAAATCCTAATTTACTTAATTTATTTAAAAACCATAAACCTTAATTTAATTAATTTTTATAAAATAACACTAAATCCTGATTTAATCCTAAAATCCACTAAAATCTTAAACCCTAAATTATTTTAGCAATAACTTAAACCCTAAACCTAAATTATTTTAGCAAAACCCTAACCCTAAAAACCCTCAAAAACTCTAGGGACTAAACATGCAAAAATCCCTATCCTAGAAAAAAAAACACAGAGCAAAATGCGCCCCTAGGGGAGCATCTTTGCCACGTTAGCAAAATGCGTCCACATTAGCGCGTTTCTTGCTGACATGGCAAAAACGCTCTCCAAAGGGGGCGTTTTGTTGGCATTTCCCCTAAAATACTCTTACACAGATGTGTTTCGCCAAAACCGACCCTTTCTAATAAATAATTTAAAATCGGCCCATTTCCGTAAATATACTTGGAAATGAGCCTTTTTAATTAAATCTCCCTACATTTTCCTTTTTAGTTAAATCTCCTTACATTTTGCTATATTCTTGTAAATATTCTTTTATATATTCTTTGTGCTAAAATTTTGTTTGATATATTTAAAAATAAAAATTTCTACTCCAACCTTTTAAAGTTTTTAACTTTAATAGTTAATTTAATATTTAAACCAAATAATACAATAAATATTTAATAAGTATATTCTAATAAAAAAATTACTATATTAAACATTAAAAATAAAAATTTATATATCAAATTTATAAAACTTAAATACTAAAATAAAGCTTAAAGCAACATTACATACAAAATAATAATAATAATAGCCCTTTTATAAAGTTTGGAACTACCCTTTCATATAGTAACTGTTTGATTATCCTTCGCCCAAATAACGCCTCATTACAGCTGTCTTTTCCCTATATATATATACCCACCCCTTGTGTGTCTCTTGGGAAAGGCAGTCTTTTATTGTTCCTTCTCTTTCTCATTCTTTCTTCAATTAATAACCAATCAAAGTGCTCTCTTTGCTTTTCCGTGTTTTATAAGTCATCGAACTGTTGTTTTTCTTGATCTCTCCATCATTCCCGTTTCTGGGTTTTTTATTTTTTGAGTTTTTAGTAGGTAGCCATGAATGCTCTTGCTGCAACCAACCGCAATTTCCGACTGGCGTCTCGTTTACTTGGGTTAGACTCTAAGCTTGAAAAGAGTCTTCTGATCCCTTTTAGAGAAATCAAGGTATTTGCTAGAAAATTTTCTCTATTTTGGTTATGAGTTGTTATGTTCTAATTGGTGTTTTCATTTTTGTGATCAGGTGGAGTGCACGATTCCCAAGGACGATGGAACCTTGGCGAGTTACGTTGGATTTAGGATCCAACATGATAATGCTCGTGGCCCAATGAAAGGTGGAATCAGATATCATCCTGAGGTGATCACTTTTCTTCTGTTGGTTTTTTTTTTTTTTTTTTTGTCTTTTATGTTTTTTGTTTTATGAACTTGTTTGTTTCTTTATGCTCGAAGACGGCCATTCGCTCTACTTTAGTTTGTTTGTAGGCTGTAGCCATACTTATTTTAGAAACAAAAGACAATCCTTTGTTTAATGATTTTTCAATTTTGTTGATTGACATTTCATTGTTTGTTAAATCAACTTTACACCTTTTTTTTAAATAATTTAATGTCGGTGTGATCTTTAATTTCCTGTTAGAGCTTTTCTGATAAGATTCTTCTGCACCCTTTAAAAGGTAATCTTTTAAGGCCAGTAATGATAATAATGGAAAATCTAAACCTTGGCATCTTAGGAATTAGAGGAGAATATCATCTTAGGCCCTGATGCTGTTAGCGAAATTTTGTCATTGAGTGATACATAATTAAACATTTGATTTGTTTCCTCTGTTCTAAATTTCAACATGGAGTTTCAGTTGTGTGTATCTGTGATTGATCTTACATCATACGTGGGATTCACAATCTATGTGTGTTGATTTTGCTTAAGGTCGAGCCCGATGAAGTAAATGCCCTGGCTCAACTAATGACATGGAAGACGGCTGTAGCAGCCATTCCTTACGGCGGTGCAAAAGGTGGCATTGGATGCAATCCTAGGGATTTAAGTAAGAGTGAATTGGAACGTCTAACTCGCGTCTTCACTCAAAAGATCCATGATCTTATCGGTATACATACAGATGTTCCTGCACCAGACATGGGGACTAATGCACAGGTTATACAGTCCTCCCTTGTATGTTTCGTTTTCATGTACTTCCTTTCGGTTTCTAAATCACAAATTTATTAAATAAGCATACTAAGAATAAATATGTACAGACCATGGCATGGATTCTGGATGAATACTCTAAGTTCCATGGACACTCACCAGCTGTTGTCACAGGAAAGCCTATAGTAAGTGCTAAAGACAGATTTTATACTTGTAATATGATGTTTGATTAGCAATAATTGGGTAGAATAACAAAATCTAGATATGCTTATACTGGGAATTGTAGGATCTAGGTGGATCACTAGGCAGGGAGGCTGCAACTGGCCGTGGTGTTGTATATGCAACTGAAGCTTTACTTGCTGAATATGGGAAGTCAATTAAGGGAATGACCTTTGTTATCCAGGTATAGTTCGACATGAACCATTACATGGTTAAAATATCTTTCCCTTTTAGGTGCTTCAGAACTTCCTTTCTTAATGTTTATATGATTCGCAGGGTTTTGGTAATGTTGGGTCTTGGGCATCAAGGCTCATACATGAGAAGGGTGGTAAGGTTATTGCAGTGAGTGACATAACTGGCGCTCTTAAGAACCCAAACGGAATTGATATACCAGACCTGCTAAAGCATAAAGAAGCTACTGGGAGTTTGAAAAGCTTCAATGGTGGAGATTCCATGGATCCAAATGAACTGCTTGTACATGAATGTGACGTTCTCATCCCGTGTGCCTTAGGTGGAGTCCTTAACAGGTTAGGATCCATTGCTGAGCATCTTGGTCCTATAAACTATTGTGCGGTCTGCTGTATGTTACCATATTTTGATTTCATCTAATTAAGACTTTTCTTCTAATTTGTCCTTAATTGGTATCATCTTATATCCCCATGAATTGCTTTGCATTGGGGTATCTACTCTTTTAAAGGGAAAATGCTGCAGATGTGAAGGCAAAGTTTATAATAGAGGCAGCAAACCATCCTACAGATCCAGAAGCAGATGAGGTAAATACCTCCCCCCCCCCCCCCCCCCCGGTTTTCTGGTATATTATAGGTGGAAGCAAAATCTGATCCAAAATTTCGATATTGCAGATTCTATCAAAGAAAGGAGTAATAATACTACCCGATATATATGCAAATGCAGGAGGGGTGACTGTCAGCTACTTTGAGTGGGTTCAGGTAATGGACTTTCCTTTGAAAAAAGCACAAAAAATTACGTCTAATCTGTTTCCCTGCATCTTACTTCTAAACCTTTCAAAAGCAAAACAATTATAACTACTAAAGAATTCATCAGTCTGTACGATTACCATATTGTTTAAGAAAATGTTACTTTTGCACTGCATACTTGATCTCTGATGGTTAATGGACTGCTGACGTTGGGGCAATTGGTTAATGGGGGAGGATAGTATTAATTTTTCATCTGATTTGGCAGAACATTCAAGGTTTCATGTGGGATGAAGAGAAAGTGAACCAAGAGCTGAAGAAATACATGACTAAAGCTTTTCATAACATCAAGAACATGTGCCAGTCGCACGACTGCAATCTCCGGATGGGTGCATTTTCACTTGGGGTGAACCGTGTTGCCCGTGCAACTATCCTGAGAGGATGGGAAGCATAAACGCCTCCCTTCCGGCTTTTATTTCTCTTAGTTTACAGTCTCCATTGAAAAGCACAAGCAATAACTTTCAAGAATTCTTAGCTTACCCCTCCAAAGCTTTAACTTTTTATGGTTCTCCCATTTATCCTTGATGAAACTTTATACAAACTTCAAATTTATACTTATATTTATTAGGGGGGATACCTGTACCAGCTTTGTATTTGGAATAGTCCCATTCAATGTGTTCAATATTCTTTCAACTTTGGGTTTGAATTATTATTATTATTATTATTATTATTTTCCATGCAATTGTAAGTTCCGTTTCGTTTCAAGTGACATGTTCATGTTATCAAATTAGTATATCCTTTAATAAAATATATCATATAGTTGTCACAAAAGACACTTATACACCTATTGATTTAGCCTCAGTGAGAATTAAGAATTAATTTTTTTTCTTTTTTTTGAAAAAGGGAACCATCTTTAATAAAAGCTTGGCTGAATAATTTTTTATTTTGGAAAAGGGAATGATCTTTAATAAAAGTTGAATTAAAGCCACATATATAATTGACCCCGGCATCATCTAGAAGTAGACGAATTAAGTTACCAAGAGAATTAGAGCAAATACTAAACAAGTCATTGAAAGAAATATTATCTGAAAGAGGGAAGGTTGAAAATTATTCCTTAAACGAGCTAGTGCATCCGCTAATTTGTTCTATTTACAAAAGACATGAGTCATCGAGATAGAACTCATAGAACGAAGGAGTGTCCTGTAATCATCAATCAAAGGGATAGAACGGAAGAGCGTCCTGCAATCATCAATCAAAAGAAATAGCAAAATATTACAATTAGAGACTCTCTTCATAAAGTAAATCAGTAGTAGCATCCACTTCAATTTCAAGACTTGAAATTTAAGATCTTAGGCTAAGATGAGTCCATCTCGCAAAGCCTAAAGTTTCGCTACTACGCTAGTTTCTTTAAGGATACGACAGAAAGAATATGTAACACCCTATACCTAGTTCGGTTGTTGGACCTGAGCTATAGGATGCTACAGAAGATAACGAAACAAATACATGTAAATCCGACATTTAGCAATCAAAACAATCATTAAAACGTTCATAACTCAAGTATGCAATGATTTACAAATCAATCTGATTCCCAAACAAACTTATGAAAGCTCTTAAAACGTCCAAAAATAAATAGGGACTTAATTGTAAACTTAACAAAATATATGAAAAATTCAATAAATAGGGGTCACATAGCCAATAGGGGTTACATAGCCATATTGCCAGACCATGTAACAAACTATGGTCGTGTGGACCTAATTGTAAAACTTTGCAAACATTGTAACGACCATGTGGCTGGGCCATGTGAGAGATTGAAACCATGTCAACATTCATGCATCTAAATTACCAATGGCACACAGCCGTCAACCAACCATGTGACTGTGTATGTAGGAAAAGGCACCTAATGTACAAATTTGGTTCAACCTTACACAAAGACCTATAATGCATTCCTTTACTAACATCAACACCTGCTCAAATAGGCACATTTCATGCCCAAAATATAACTTATAAAGCATTCCTAAATGTCTAACAAATATGCCGCAATTGGCATCGTAATCAACTAAACAATTTCAATCCATTCACATATAATTTATGCATTCATCCAACTATTAGATTCTAAATCACTTAGCACACATTCCAGCTAGTCATACACATCTTCATTTCATATGAGCATAATTATAGTTCAACTTACCAAAACAATCCCATAAACTTGATTTAATACAATACCTAGATAAACATACAAAAATGGGCAAATTCATAAATTTGAACACCAAACACACATACACACACATAATAGTAAGGTGAGTGTATCATGAATTAAATCATATAATCTTCCCAAATCCATTCAATACGATACATAACAATATCACTCAGTCAAACTATAAAACCTATGAATCAAGTTAATCAACTGATCAAATCTATTTTTAAACACGTTCTTTTCAACTCGTTACATACATAATCATATATCTTTTTCTTTTAAACATATAGCACTGTCACCACATGTAACAAGTATAAAGCAAGTGTTTCATACATGTAAACTATAAACATTCCAGTCATTTTATCGTTTCCAAACAACTTTTAAGCACACACTTATCATTCATTCAATTTCATCAGTTAACATTTCAATAGTTGTACAAACATATCATTTCCAAGCAACTCATGAAATCAATCAATATACTTTCTTTTAACAAGTAACTCGATGAACTATAGCAAAATAATTTGGATACTTGTTTATCCACCCAAAACACGCCAGAATGCTCAAATGAGCTAAACTAACCAAGAACACGGCTGGGCACTAAGTGCTAAGCCCGGCGACTAACATCCGTCTAGAAGCACGCCGGGGCACTAAGTGTTAAGCTTGAAGGCTAAACATCCTCTCCTAGAAACACGCCTAAATCACTATAAATACAACTCGACAAATCCACAACAAATGTTGGATATTGACATATTTAGTGAACATATAAACATATCATTTGTCATCATCTCATCTCAAATCAAACTCGTACAACACGTGATATATCGTTTACTACATTCAAATAGGCATTTAAACAAGATTCATAATATTTATAAATCAGGGGAACTTCCATGTTCTCAATACACATGCTATAAACAAGTCACATTCATTCCGAGTCCATTTAAATCAAATTTCACAAGTATTCAACAGTTTTCAAATAAATCATTTCTCACATTGGTATTAGTTTATAACATTTCAAGTTTCAAGCAATATAAATAAATATAAATACACAATTCACTAACAATCAAACATAAATGTACATTTCTATACACTATGAACTTGCCTAATGTATTTGGATAACAAGTTGATTTGTAGGTACTATCCTGCAATTTTTCCTTTTTCTTGATTTTCCTCCATACGATTCAATCCTTGATCTATATAATAATTCATTTCACATTATCAGCTTTGACCACTTTAAACAATCTCATTTCATGAATATAAATTCTTTTATTCATTTTTCACTATTTTTTAAAATTTTGCATTTTATTCAATTTAGTCCTTAAAGCCAAAACTATTATATCTTTTAAATTCAAGCTTTGATTTTCAATCCAATTACAAATTCATAATTGTAAAACCTTCTAAAAACATAATTTTCAGAAACTACATGAAAAATTTTACATTGTTACAATATGGTCCTTATACACAAAACTAACCAAATTAACTTAACAAATTAGTCTTTTAAACATATCTAAGCTTATAATCAAACTACTAGACATCAAAAAATTCAATTTTCGTTAATAAAAAATTTGGAAATCTTTAACAATTTTGAAAACGAAGATACGAGTTAGCTAAACTTAGTTGTAATGATCTCAAAAATATAAAAATGACTTGAATCTTACCAACAATGGAGGACCGAAAGTTGATATTCAAAACCCTCTTTTGCTTCTATGGTTTCGGTGAATGGACGAGTTGAAGAAGAAAGGAGAAAATAGTTTGTTTTATTTTAGTTTACTACCTTTATACTTTAGTTAAATTAATCTAACTATAATTAGACTAATATTAGCCATTTTTAATCAAAGTTGATGGATTCCACTTGTACTTTGACTAACTACTAATTAATAAAATCTCTTAAATCACGATTCACTATTATACTATATTTAATCTCATAATTATTAATTAAATATATCTACGAACTCTCTTGTCAAAATTGTGGTCTCGAAACTACTATTTTCGACAACACTAAAAAACAGACTGTTACAGAACCAATAACTCAATTGCCAAAATGGTCTTGAATATTACTTTATAAAAGAAAAAAAAAGAGATGTAAAAATATAAAACTAAATGTTTGTTTTTATCTCTATTAGAGTTATGCTCGTGCACATTTATATACTATTTGTTATTATTAATTAGTTTTAAATTACATGTTTTATTATTTATTGTATGTAATTTTAACACATATTTATATTTTGAATTTGTAATTTCCACATGTGTGAGAAAATTTCTAACTAGTTTGGAAATGAGATTTTATTGAAGATATATTTTTTTTCGGTCAGAGGAACCATTTCCCTTTTGAGTGTTAGTTTTTTATCTACTGTTAGGAAAAACGAAGGTAAATGTGAGTTCATATTATTTATATTGTGTAAGGCTACAATTATCGAAGTAAGAATATATAAAAAATTTAGTTATTTGATTATATAAATTAGAGGGTAAGAAAGTTACATAATTTTCATAGTTTCTTTTGTATAATCAAAAGATTAACATCGCCACAGCTTCTTTCCGCTTTTCTAGTTCATGGATTGTTCACCTTTTTTTTTTTTACTTACAAAACTTCCAACCATTATTTTTATTTTAAATAATAAATAATTTCTTCCACGTTTTACTTACAACAAATTCATAACTTAAAAATGAACAAAGAAAAAAACGATATATATGCCTAAATTAATTTAAAAATGAGCAAAAGCCTAGCAAAATAAGGTTTATAAGCTTTTTTTTTAATTAATTAAGTCTTTAGGCCAGTTTTAAAATTAATTAGGAAAATAAGTCGATTTTAGGAGAGAGAAAGGAAAGCGCATTTAGCTAGGCGCATTTTCTACACAAATGGCAGAAAAGCGCGCCCATCTTTTCTCTCTCTAGGGTTAAGGTTTTTTTAGGAAAATAAACAAATGAGTTACATAATGCATGACATAATTAAAACACAAACTCTATTACCATGTGAGATGTTTTAATGCATGACTTAATTAAATACAAAACACAAAATGCAAGTCACAATTTAAAGATGGAGATAAATAATGCAAAACACTAATTAATAACTAGTTCTCAAGATGCATTTAACCTGCAATTAAAACTAAGAACTAACTTAACTAAAAGCTAATAGCATTAAAAACACTTAAGACACATATTAATGTCTCATATTAAATAAGAATTAATAAGAACTGTAGAATTATAAATAAAATGAGATGGACAGTTTGGCCTCAAAAAGCCCGCATGCAAATGTTGTATGGGTTTTGAACGATTTCATCTTGCATTTGGGCCCTTCGAGCTTAGGTCAATCTTGAGTCCTTCTTATCGAGTCACATAATGTGAACAAGCTCACATCAACCATCATCGCCCCAAAAGGAGCATCACATTTACTACATTGTAACGGTCGCTCATTGCTTGAGATTCCTCTTGCGCCTACGATGGTACCTGTAACACCCTTAACCCGTATCCATCATCAAAACAGGGTCACAGAGCATTAGATAGTTTACAAATCAAACAAATAGAAAATGAAAACATTTCATATTATATAACATTCATGTTAAGAACCAATCAAAATCATACATATTGTCACTTAAACGAGCCCTTAAGGCCCTATATTACACATTAGAAAAAAATTGGGACTAAATTGGATACTCAGAAATTTTTTTTAATCATTTAAAATTTTCAACACTGCATAGGTCACACGGTCGTGTGGCTAGGCCGTGTGACTCACACAGTCAGGAGACACGTCCATGTCTCAGGCCGTGTGGGCATTTGAAATAAGGACACACGGCCATGTCCAGCCCGTGTCTGTACCTGTGTAACTCAATGACTTGGGTCACACGACCAAGTCGCACGCTTGTATGCTAGACCGTGTGAGCATATTGACTTGCATTCTTAAGAAGATACAAGGGACACACGGTCGTGTCACTTGGCCGTGTGTCACACACGACTGAGACACACGCCCGTGTCTCTATCTGTGTAGACAAAAATAGGTCATTTTTCAAGCCACATTTCTCACCCAAATTGACATCAACTTAGACTCAACAAATTGCACATCATGAAGCCATAACAAGGCATTCAAAACAAGCTAAAATCAAGTCTTAGACATGTATTATCACCACATACAACCAATATGCCCTTAAACACCTCAAATGATATCTTAAAAACATGTCAACTAAGCATCCAAACTTACCTAAATAATTACCTAACAGAGTTATCCAAGTTCACTACAATTCAAATACATACATACATACATACATATATCACTCATACTAACATCACAATTATACCTTATTCTCATACCAATATATATAAGTTGGTTATATAAACAAAATATTATTCATAATATAATATTTACATAAGCCGAACTTTAACCAAGACCGTACAAAAGCCTATACATGCCATATAAACCATATTTAACGTTTCAAAAACTACCTAGATAAGCTGGATAGTGTGACTTAAGTGCCGATCTGATTGTCTAACCTTCCGAAAATCTACAAAGACATTAAACAATACAAATAAGCTTAATAAAGCTTAGTAAGTTCGACGAGTTAAACAAAAATCTTACCAAACTAACTAAAATAAATTAAGTAATAAAAATCATCCATGACAACTCCCTGTCATTTACAACTTCAACCAATAAGTATATTCGTATTCAAAGCAATACAAAAATAAGTAACATGTCTTTCAAAATCATTAAATAAATAACCTCACTGAGATTTCTCCATTCAAAGAACGACTTACGGATAAGAGTACATCGTTAATAGAAGCTCATAAGAGCTAGTCCTCCCGAATACGCCAACAGAAGCTCTAAAGCTAAATAGAAGCTTGTAAAAGCTGATTCACCCAATCACGCAAAACAGAAAGTAAAACACGAGAGTTTGCAATAAATGCTGAATCTCGATTTACTTGGGTGAAATGCCAATATCTCCTTCCAATACCATCTCCACTCCAAATCACCGTCATATACCAAATCACAAATGTACTCAAATCCCGTGTTCAATTCAAACCGAATATCCAATTCAATATTATAATTCAAACAATAATTCATTTCTAACAATAGAATATATACATAATACCAATCATCAATTTATACAAATGTTAAATTTTAACCGTACGAACTTACCTGGACTGAATTGTAGTAATTGCAGAAGTTTAGGGACTATTCTGCTATTTTTTCTTTTTCACGAGTATTTACGAGATCTTGATCTAGAATGTAAAAATTGCTCACTTATTAGCATATATTTTATTTCCAATTCAATTTACAATTAATACGCTTTTATTTTTCAAATTTACGTAATTACACCAAACTTTTATAATTTTTATAATTTACTCCTTTAATTTATTAATCTATCAAATTAACTTATTTTCTCAATCAATAATCTATCCAAAAATTTTAGGCCCTCATACAGCCCCTAATAAACCCAAAATTTACCATCAAACTCTAATATTTTAACTTTTTCACAATTTAATCCTAAAATCAATATTTAACAAAATCACTTTATAAAATAATCATACAGCACCATCAAAGCTCTAAATCCATGTTATTCATAAAAAAAATCTAATATTTATCAATGGAAACTTCAAAAATTTTTAATAAAATAAAAAACGAAGGTACAGTTTAGTTGAGCCTAATTGTAACAATCTCAAAATCATAAAAATTACAAGAAACGGGTAATAATTGAACTCACATGAAGCAAAATTATGAAGAACTAGCTTAAAGCGCTCTCTCCTATGTCGGGTTAAGCCAAAATTGAAGATGAATTGCATAAAAACTTTTAGAATTTCAATCTGTATATTTTAATTTCACCTAAATTACTATTTTGCCATTTAATGGCTTTATTTTATTAATTTACCTTAACATGCCACCCCACTTTATCAATTTTGGTATAATTTTTTCTTAAGTCCTCCCTCATTTATTAATCAAGCCATTTAATCACTTAAATATTATAATTAGCAAGTTTTTGTACCTTTTTTAATTTAGTCCTTTTTAATTAATTAACTATCGAAACGTTAAAATTTTTTAATGAAACTTTAATACCACCATAATGACACTCCGTAAATATTTATAAAAATATTTACGGCTCATTTTATCAAAACAAGGTCCCGATACCTCACTTTCTAAAACCACTTGACCTAGGGTCTTACCACTCAAACCTAATAAATCATTATAAAATATAAATTACCAATTCAAAGACCTTTTTAAAACCATATTTGACTCGTAAATATTTAATAATAATATTTACGAACTTATTCACCAGATTTGGTGGCCTCGAAACTACTGCTTCCGACACCACTGAAAAATCGAGTTATTATAGTGCCAGCTTTCGAATAAGAAAGAAGGTTAAAGGTACCGGTTGCCTAGAAATGGAGAAAAAAATTACAACGATTATAGCGGGAAGCCCTAGAGTTTTTCCATATGAATATGCCATCAA
Source organism: Gossypium stocksii (assembly GCA_020496765.1). Classification (NCBI taxonomy): domain Eukaryota; kingdom Viridiplantae; phylum Streptophyta; class Magnoliopsida; order Malvales; family Malvaceae; genus Gossypium; species Gossypium stocksii. The sequence continues at coordinate 71,182,338 of CM035622.1, forward strand.
ACTTCTGTATGGTATTTATAGAGCATCATTTTTTTGTATTCGAAAAGATTGATCTCGTGGCATCATAATGACTGTCAACTGGCTCCCCGTAATACCCCGATCCATTATTGCATAATGATCGTCGATTGAAACCTCCACGTCGACTTCTACCCTTGACCGTAGAAAGCAAAATCACTCTATAATTGACTTCTTTAGAATAGGTTTTGGAGGCAATGATCGCATCTCAGTATGATATATGAAATGTGTACAGCTCGGAGTGATATCGCATCATTGACGACTCAAGAATACCTTAAATGTAAGCCAAATATTTTTAGCGACCAACATTTTTAAGACCGAGAAATGATTTATAGTAGAGAAATGAAGAGGAATGGAGAAAAATTATATGACTGTGGGATGATGAAGCTTGGTATGTGAGAGCCATTTTATAGCCGTAAGGAAGGGTCTATTTGCAAAGGAAAACTTTAAAAACACGCTAAAACATTTTCTAAACGTATTAAAGTATTTAAAGTGTCCAGATTATTTGAAGTGTCAGGATTTTCTGCTTGAGGGAATAGTAAATTTATTAGAGAAAGCTCGCCCAATTGAGGGGCTTTCTTACTAACATGTAGGAAGTACCTAGCTGGCTACGGTTTTAGAAAGCGAGTTTAGTTAGGTGCGCTTTCCTGCCATGTCAGTAAGAAAGCCCCCTAGCTGGGTGAGCTTTCTTTAAAAATTTTTATCTTCTGAGGGTAAAATTGCCTTTCAAATACCTATTGTGCATATTATGCAATGCAAAATCTCGATGAAATTATATAAGTTTTAAACTCGTGATGAAAATTATTTGCATCATACACTATTTAATGAATGTGTGCACTCATTCACAAAATTCATAGCACGTATTCTCTTTCTCCCTACATAATTCTCTTATAAAAGGGGTGTAATTTTTATAACATAGACATGCATCAAGTTAATATCAAACAGAAAAACCTTGCATCACGGGTGAGAGTTATGTGTACTGCTTTGGACAACTATGTACTTACTTTTTTGCCTTTATTTATCCAAATCGTGACTGATATTGAAATGAGTCGATGAGTGAAATTTCTTGTATACTACAATGGTCAAATATGTAATACAGAGTTCAGGGTGGTATTTGTAGGAGTGAAGTCCATGGAGTTTGCATTAAATATTACCATTCAAATTCTAGAGATACGAACTAAAATAAGGAGAAAAGTCGATAGATTGACCTGAGGAAGAATTACGAGGTTGCAATACAGATTTTTTGCATCTGTTGACCCCTATAAGTATGAGTTATTCGATGTGATTAGTGAGACGCATCTCGAGATTATCATATCATCGTACATCTCAAGGGGAAATGCTGTTATTGAGTTATATGTCAAGTTCGTCGATGCTGATGGATCTGGCCCATTTTCAACCACTGTTGCGGTGAATATGGGTACTGAAACTGAAGCAGAAAGTCCTACTACACAATTGTGCGGTGAGTTTTTTGATCTCTTTCAAAGCGACTACTACGATGTTCCCAAAACATTTATGGGTAGACATTTATTGGTCTTCCGCATCGATCTAAACTTCAATGGTCAGTCCCAGTCGGGTAATCAACATAACCCAAATCTAGACACTCGGGCTTGGCATTCAATCAGTGTATTTGATTTCAACTTCGGCACTGGGTCAATATTATGGGGTAGAAGCAGTTATACTGAGGATCATCGACGTGCACCTATTATCAACCCGTTGAAAATTCTGGTGGGCACATGGGTTACAAGAGAATCGATGACCTGCTCCTTTCGATGGGGGCTGGCAAGGGTACGTCCAACACTGTGCTCGAAGGCAACAATGAAGGTGCAGACAAAGAAAAAGATACAAGTGAGGAAGAAGGGGTTGTAGATTTAAACGATGGGAAGAAGTTAGAACCTGAGCCAATCCGGAAGTGCGATCTCGACGGTTCAAAAGTGACACTATTTTTTGAATCGGATCCAATTACAATGGAGCCAGAAACTTGCAAGTCTGACTATGACACCTCAGATAATGCTTCGGATCCAGAAACGTAATTCAGGGAGTTATAAACCTCTGCCCCACATGATGAACATGGACCTATCAGTCGGGGGTAGTTTACAGTTTTCACGGCTTTCGCACAGAACACCTAGTCATGTAAGCACATATCGTGATGTAGTACTGGAAGTTGGAAAGGAATATCCCAACAAAGATGTTTTTCTTGTTGCATTGAAGCGGTACAGCATTAAGAACGGGGTGAACTACTACGTCACGAAGTCTCGCTTTAAGAAATTCGAAGGAAAGTATGGAATGAAGGACGGGAGGTGTAAGTGGACAATCATGGTATCTTACCGGAAGAAAACATGGCTATGGACGATAAAAAAGTATCTCAGTCCCCATACATGTGTTGCGACGGGTGCAAGTCAAGACCATCCGAGGCTAGACTCAAACATGATTGCTAACATTATTCTACCTATGGTGAAGGACAATGATTGTGGATATAAGTAGCCAATACTAGTAAGTCCAACGTACTAAAAAGTGAGGGTTGCAAAATAGAAGGCTATGTAGAAGTTGCATTACAGGCAGGGATTTAAATTGGTCGTGGCCACGTTTTCGGACGCGTCGCGTTTATCGCGGTTGCGGACATAACAGATGCTATTGTGGTCACTGCGGGTATCGCGGTCGTGAATTTTTTTAAAATTCGCACAACTTATTGTAAAATATAATAATTATAATTATAATTATAAAAAAGTCACTTTTAATGATTTGTAGAGTGTTTTCTAACACTTATGAACTTTTATTAATATGATATGATGAGAACACAACTTTTATAATCATTAATTATTCTTATATTTATTTACAAATTTTCTAAAAATGTTATATTAACTAATAACAAAGTAAAAAAAAAAGGAAAATATTAAACATTTATCATATTTAATAAGTTTGAAAATTTTTATAGATAAAATAATTGAAAATTCATACCTAAGAGATGTCTTCAATATTTCTTGATAGCTTTGAAGATGGTGAAGATATAAACATTCTATGCTGCAAAAGGAAAAAAGAAATAGATAAATGTATAGATTCTCATTAATTATTCCTATTTCCTACCACTTATTTTACTCTTATTCTACTTTCATATATAGTTTAACATGCTTCGATTCTTAATTATCTTTTCATAAAATATACTTCATTCATTTATCTAAAGATATATTTTAAATGTTTTAATATCATCAAAATTAAGAACATTAACAAAAAGTTTTCTTTAAAAAAAATACCTTACAAATAATGGTAGTGGTATGGTTTAGTTTTCACCAATTAGTGGAATCACGAAGAAGATCAAATCCTTCACCTTCACTTTCAGAGTGTTCTTGACTTGATTCTCTTAGCCTTTGTCCAAAAATATATCCAAAAAAAGTAACATTTTCACCTTGGTTTTCATATAATATATATGGAGGATATATTTGAGGAGGAAGATACATGAAAGGTGGAGGCAGGTGATACATTAGTGGTGGAGGATGCATTTGAGGCTGGTATAGCAGATCATAATTAGGAAATGGTGGATAATAAACATATAGTTGTGGATAACCATGTGAAGGTTGAAAATATGAAGGTTGTTCTGGTGGATAAAAACCTTGAGTGCTAGTAGATGAATCACTATACCCAAGGTTACTAGAACTCGATCTCCTACCAGATGAAGAGCCTATAGAAGTATGCTTTTTGCCTTTTCCTTTTGATGGAGCTCTAGGTTTACTTCTATCTCTCTTAGGTTCAGCAAACATATTTCCATCAAACTCTAATATGTCACAGAAATGTCCACTAGTGGTACCAACCCTATATTCTCCTCCATACTGACTAGAAGACCTAATTTCACCTCTATCACCACTATATCCATCATCCTCATCAATTGGACTTAAACCACCACCATTGGGTCCATTGCTACTCTGATTTGGCGTTAAACTAGAACTAGAACTTGAATGAGACAAATTTTGTTGTTGAGATTGATTAACATCCATTTCATCATCCGAGGTATCCACAGGCAACACACCGACATTTTCACCATCTAATAATGGATTCTCTTTCTCATGAAGCCATTCTGATAGTGGATCAACATCTTCAAAGATATAATCAAGGGTGATAGGATTAAAACTAGCATTTATATCATCAGTGCTCATTCTTTTTTGATGCGTTATCTGAAGCTTCATATTGTAATAGGATTGAAACTAGTTTCTCAAGTTTTTTATACTTTAACCTATTTCTTGTCTTGGTGTGAATATAACTAAATGTGCTCCAATTTCGTTTACAATTTGATGCTGAAGTTGTTTGACTAAGCACTTTAATTGCTAATTTTTTGTAATTCGGGAACACATGTGCCGTATATTATCCACCACTCAGCTGCATAATATTATTTAAATTTCAAAATAAATTCAAAATGTACAATATAATTAAATAACATAAATTAAATTAAACAATTTAATTAACTGTTTACCCGAATTCATTTGCTTCCAAGCTCTTTGCGCTTGTGGAGTACCGAATGTCTCATGTTTATCGCTAAATAGTAACAACTGCATAAATAAAAGATAGAGTAAAAATAAAAAAAATAATTCTATTTCAAATTATGCTAAGTTACAAATAATAGTACTTGAATCTAACCTGATTAACCATTCTGACTTGAGTATCAAGAGAAGGTTCTAATCTTTCAATTACTGATCGTGTACCTTCTAATGTTTCTATTAGTACATTCTTAGAATGCTCCACCCCAAATTGAAATTGAGGATTGAGAAAATAACCTAAGTATAATTTATAAGAATATCATCAAATAATAATCTAATGCTTAAATAATAAAATATAAAAATATTTTTTAATTATATTATATGAAACGTTTTATCTTACCAGCTGAATGCAAGTCGGAATGCATAAAATTCCATCTATTGTCAATAATCTTTTCGTACTCAGTAAAATATCGACATTCTTGTTGAATTGCTCATTTCGCTCTATCAACAGCCTCATAAATAAAGCCCATTTTTGGTTTTTCATCGCTATCCACAAGTCTCAATACTTTTACTAAAGGCTCATAAACTTTTATGAGGTCATTGGCTTTTTTCCAAAAATCTTTTCCCAAAACAATTTTTTTGGCTTCATAAGCAGGCCCTGGCTTTTGCTGTCCCCATTTTGATTCTTTATATTCCTATATATTCATAAGAAAAATTTTAAAATAATATAATTTAAATTATTTGGAACTAATAAAATCATTAAAGGTTGCTATATTTAAGTAATTATATTAACTAATTATAAAATACTAACCTTTGAATTAAACATTTCTCTCAGACCTTGCTTTGGTCTTGTTATCTCTTCAAGTTGAATGAAATGAGTTGCAAATCGAGTAAGAGCGGGTCAAAGTATTTGTTTCCCTTGTGTATACTTTTTCATCAAATCAACAGTCTAAGTGTGATTGTATATAAAGCAAGTCACTTTCCTTGCCCCATCTAACACTTTTGCTACACTAGGCCTTTTCCCAATATCTTCAAGGTATAAATCTAAACAGTGAGCTGCACATGAGGTCCAATATAGATGTTTTCTTTTCAACATTAATTTTTTTTCCAGCAACTTTCATTGCTGCCTCATTATCAATCACTATTTGGATAATGTAATTTTCTCCAATTTCTTCTACAACTGAATCTAACAAACTGTAGTAGAATTCAGCATCTCTACTACGAACACTTGAGACATCTACCGATTTCCAAAAAACGGTTCCTTTACTGTAATAAACAAGTAAATTAATGATGTGTATTTGATTCAAACTGTTGGTCCAACTATCACACATTAGAGTTGTACCCAATTCTTTCTAATGAGTCTTTAGTCCATTTACCCAATCACGAACTCGTTGATACTTTGACTCCAAATATAGATCTAAAACCTCATAAGGTGTTGGGAGCTTTACGCCTTGTCTGACTTCTGTTGACACTTAAATTAAGTTATATAACCATGGAGAGCTTGCTAATTGAAAAGGAAGTATTTCATATATTAAAAATTTATAAACCGCTTCACCTATCTTCTTTCGAAAACTCTTTAAAAAAGAGTCATTGACCTTTGGTTACTTTGAACTTTTGGTTCTAACCAATTCAGGTATAGCTCCCCTTAAGGTAAACTCAGACTCAGTTGGGATGGATTTACTTGTTCTTTCTCTATGATATTCTCTAGCTGATCCATGAGAAGATCGCCCTTCTTCATAAATGTTATCCCAACCACCAGTACTTCGTCTGAATTCTTCCCTTCTATGCCACTCGTGTGGTGATTGGATACTTTCTCGAGTTGCTTGCCTTATAGCAGAAATCTCATCAATGAATTCCTCATGTTCATCCTCCTCTTCTCTTAATTGAGATAAGAATTAATCTTTTCTCCTCTTTTTGTCTATTTTCTTTGTGTTGCTTTCTTTCAGTATATTCATTATACTTTCTCTAATGACACCTGTTAATGAAATAAAAATAATTCACACTTTATATTATTATCAATTATATATAACTTTATTGATAAATTTACAATAACATTTAAAAATAATAATAAAGTATCACATACCAGTAACATTAGGGCATGGTGCAACATTGCCGGTTTTATAAGCAATGTGCTCTTTAAATCGTGTTATTCCTCCTTTCACAACTTTACCACAAAGTTTACATACGATATTTCCTTTCGCATTTGGCACTGGAGTTCCAAAGTGCCAACCTATATCATTACTTGGTGCACCCTCCAATCCTTTAGTCGGGAACTCTTCACGTGGTGGCATGCTTTATTTTTTTTTATATATAAGAAACATAAAATTATATTTAGAAATATAAGCAACTCATTACTTATATTATCAACAATATAATACAAAAAAAAAGTAAACATCATTAACATGGAAAATTTAAATTTATTGCATAATCTATACATAATTTATTTATGTTTTTAAAAAACAACAATACACCATAACCCATTATTACTTGGTTCCAAAGTTTTTGGTATAAATAGTTTGTTTTGTTCCATCTTAATAAAATTTAAATTCAAATTGGATCAAATTTAAAAATTCAAGTTTTTCATATTATGCAAACTAAAATCAATATAGATTTATCTAATGTTGAATTGAAGTCATCTATCATTATAAATTATAATTACAAATAATAATAAATTATAATAATAAATAATTATCATTATAAATTATAATTACAATATCAATTAAAAAATAACATATAAAGTCGATTGAGTCTAAGCTCAATTGGTATGAATATTATTGTCAGTGCAGAAGTATATAAGTTTAAATGTGCTGAAATGCATTATTCTCGTATTTAAAAGTCGAGAAGAACTATAAATAGTTCTAAATATTCTCTTAACAATAACGATATGATAAAAAAAATTATTCAAAAAAGCTGTTCATATTCCTTCTCATCTAATTTGAAATGTACCTTTTCCATGTTGGATATAATTTAAGTATACGTATATGGAACATACATGTATTAAAGAAATTATTATTAAATTAATTAGAATATATAGATTATCACATTTTTTTCTTCTTCTCAAATTAAGTTAACTACACCTTGATTAGTTCAACCCTCTATGCATTAATTAATACACCTAATTAATTAAAAGTATCCCTAGATTCCTAATTAAAGTATAATGGTCAATTGCCTGATCATTAAAATCCTAAATATATTCTTCAAAAAGAAAAATAAAATCCTATATATATATATATATATATAACAAATTAACATTGCAGTTCATGGATAATTAAACTCAATTTCAATGAAAAATAAAATAAATTTTAAAAAATAACATAGTTGAACTGAACTGAATGGATAAAGATATGGCTAAAAATAAAAACTTGAAACAAAAATATAATGTAAAGTCTCATTAATTTTATTTTTTAAAAAAATCATGACATCAACCAATATATTAATCAAATAATAGAGTATGAAGAAACTTAAAGATATGGTCAAAACTCAAAAGTCTCAAAACTCAAAACAGATATCTTTCCCCTGTAAACAAACTGTCAAGCTCAAACCCTATTTTTTATTCAAACACCCATGGGTAGCTCTTTTTCCCTTTTTATGGTCTTTCTCCTTCCTTCTCCTTCAATATTTTTGTAGGAACCGCATTTTATTCTGCATTTCGTCTCCCCAAACTTATTGAAAATAATCATTCGTCGATCCAAATGCTTTCACTCGCATACATGCTTTAAACCCCAACCAGAGATTTAAATAGCAAAACCCCTCTGTTCTTAAATCCCTAAAGTCTAAACTTTAAAGAACATATTTGGCTTTACAATTTTGCATTGCAGTGCAGAATGCAGAATCAAGACATGCATGCAAGCGAGAATCAAGAGTCAAGACAAAATTTCAGTTTTCAGGTACTTACTTGGATTTTGTTTGATAAATTCCTCCGATCTGGTATTATGATAAATTCTTCCGATCTGGTGTTTTTGTATTTTTGTTTTCTATTTGGTCATTGGAGTTTATGAGTTACGACTCTAAACCAAAATATGAGAAATATATTGTTTTTTTTTTTCTGTTTATTTAGATTTTAGACTTCTTTTTTACTTTTTTGATTGAAAACTCTTTCATTTTGCAAGTAGGGCAATATATTCCCTTTTGCTTTATTCTGTTTCTGTTGATTTTTGTTTAGAGGTGTTGAAATTTATTTATTTATTTATTGTAACAGGAAATAACGGGAATAGCGGCCCGTTATTGCCGCAATTGTCCATTACCCGTTAAGTTACAGCCGCGAACCACCGCAATCGGTGTGAACCTGCTTCACACCGCTATTTTCAGTAATACCGATTTCGGACGGCGCCGCTACCGCGATATAACGGCCACTATTCCTATATCGGACTGCTATTTGAATCCCCGATTACAGGTAGGAGGGCTCGTATAACTATCTATAGCAATGGTGTCAAGTATTGGATCAGTATGTACCAAGTTTCATAACTGATCTTGAAATGGGCCCAAGGTACTACGGCGATTAATTGGTCCCTCGAAAAATAGTATTCCACCGATTCTTTTGAACCTTCGAGCAATGTAGAGAGACATTTCAACACTTCAAGCCTATAGTCTAAAATGACGACACCTAGCTATACAGAAGATATTAGCAACGTCTGTTGCTTACTGTTGCTCAAGACGGTAATTGGAAGATTCTGTTTATAGCGTTCGCAATAACTCCTAGAGAAACAACAATGATTGATATTTCTTCTTGAGCCGGTTACACTACCTCGTTTGATCGCAACCCGACATATGTGTCATATCGAATAGGGGACCCAAAATACTCTTGGCGATTATTATCACTGATCCCTCTATGATTACACTCATCATCGATACTATATACGACATGTAGGATCCAATTACTAATAAAAATATCCTTCAGCGACTAAGCAAGATCTAATCATCGACATGGATTTGTATTCTAACTATGTATTCACTGCACATCGAATTTTCAAATAAGAGGTTATTTCATTGCACTAATCGGTAGCTATTTATCGACAAGTTATGATCTCATGCAACATGTTTTCCATCAAAAGTTGAAAAACTTGAGCACCATTAATGCCTATAGTGCGGTGTTTGTTTTGAATATACTGTTCGAACAGTAGACGCAGTTGTATGATGAGGGTCTACGATACGGGCATATGACGTCAAACTTGACTGAGTGTATCAATTCGATACTGAAGGGGACACATCATTTGTTAGTAACATCGGTTGTCAAAAAGACATACTTTCAACTGTCGCTTTGTTTTCTAAGAAGGAGTCTGTGTATGCTGGAAAGATAGCAGACAATGATATATTCTGCAATAACGTGATGTAAGAGATTCAGTGAAGTACAACGAGAGCGAACATGACGTATGTAGTGTGCCACTCGTGTCGAAACCTTGATTTTTGAGTCACAGAACATGCTAGGCCCAACCAAGAAATGTCAGGTGTATCCTACTGTGTGAACCTAACGGAAGAGACATATGATTGTGAAAGATTCCAAGCATTTCATCTCCCATGTGCACATACAATTACTGTATATGGGAACATACGGATTGAGTACGTGCCATACGTCAACGACGTCTATCGACTACAATGCATTCGCAGTATCTAGAGTTCTGAATTCCCAATTGTCCCAGATGAGAATATGTGGCTGCTTGTGTCCAGCGCATCGTACAAGTTGGTGCCAAACAAGGACTTGCGTCGCGTCTTGAAAGGTCATCCAAATTCCACCAGATAAGGAACAATATGTATAATCGGGAGAGAGATGATCAATAAAAATTATGCTAGTATTATAGAAACCCAGGGCATACAAAATCAACATGTTCTCTATACAGGGATACTTTGGGGCCTCAGCATCGGTAGCATTGTTTTCTACCATATTTCATATTCATTAGCGTGCCATACTAATAGTGTTTGTTGTATTCTATATAAACTATAAAGGTTGGTGTTTGGTATTGTAATGGCCTAAATTCAAGGTTATCGGAACAGCAGTTTCGTAACCACAAATCTAATTTAAAGAGAAATTTATTTTAATATTTTTTTGCATAAATATTGATATGATAGGAAAATTGTATGAAAATATCGATAAAAAATTTTACCGATTTAGTGGTTAGTTAAAAAAACAAATTATTGAAGAAATTAGGTAAAAATAAGTTATCGAGACCTTGATCTTGTAAAACTGAGTCGAAATTATTTTTATAAATATTTATGAAATGTTAGTAATATGGTATTAAAATTTCGTTAGAAAATTTTAACGTTTGGGCAGTCAATTAAATGAAAAGGACTAAATTGGAAAAGGTGTAAAAGTGGTTAGGATGATTAAATAGCTTAAGTGTTTAATGAGAAAGGATTTAAAAGGCAAATAGACCCAAAATTTATTTGGTCTGGACGGCAAGGGCATAAAATCAGCAAGAAAATGGGTGATTTAAGGGCAAAATTGGAATATTGCATTATTAACTAAATAAAACTAGGACTAATATGGAAATATCTAGATTTCTTGAGATTTCTCTTCATTCTCATCAGCCAAAACGACATAGGAGGGGTTATTTAAGCAGGTATTTCATATTTTTTTGCACCAAGTGAGTTAATCCTTGCCTTTTTCTTGTAAATTTTGTGCTTTTAAGACTTTTACAACTAGGTCCTACTATTAAATTCATTAGTTTTTGATTTCATGGAAGAAATTGAAAGTCACCATAGTTGAGTGCTGTTAGTATATGATGATTTAGAATGAAACTTAAGCTTTAATGTTATTATATGATGGTTTTATTGAATGAAATGAATAGAAAGTGGATATTTAGGACCTATTTATAAAAGAGTGTGAAATTGAAGTCTAGTGCTGAAATTCTTATCTCCAAAGGCTATAAAGTAGTTTAAAATGATAGAATAAAGTGTTAATTAAGAAAAATCAGCTCGATTGAGAGGTTAATTGAGTAGGGACGAAATTATCACTTATTAAAAGCTTAGGGGAAAAATGGTAATAAACCTCTTGTACTAAAACAGTTTTGGACAGCAGCAGTAGTCCAACTTTGAAAAATCACCATAAATTGTAGAAATCAAATTAGAGGGTGAACAAAATATGGAATTAAAGCTTACTGAGTCTAGTTTCTCATAGAAGAAACGGTGCAATGGAATTGTAAATCATGAGATATAATGCATTTTGTGAGACAAGGTCAGAATGATTTCGGGTTCCCCTATTTTGACTTTGGAAAATCACCAAAAATTATATAAAAATAATTAGGGACTTAAATTTATGTATTTGAAACCTTAATGAGTCTATTTTCAAGAGAAACAAGCGGAAACATCATCCGAGTCCCGTACGAGGAGATAATTAATTTTTAGTGAAGAAAGGTTGAAACTGTCATACAACAGAACAGGGGTAACTTTAAAGAATAAACTGTACTTATTGGCTAAACCAAAAATTCTGAAAATTTTATGGTAAGAAGATATGTGAGTCTAGTTTTAGGAAAAATTAGCAGATCTTAATTTGGAGTTCTGTAGCTCAAGATAAAAATAATTTAGTGACTATGACTCAAGTAGACAGCTTTGAATAAACTATAAATAATAGTAGAATTGTAGAGAATGGTACATATGGACATGAAATGTTAAATTGATGATTAAATTTATTTATTTAGATCCCGAAGACTCAAATACGAAGCTAGATTAAGGAAAGGAAAAAGTTCGGGATTAGTAGATTTTTGTATTCGAACAAGTATCGAGGTAAGTTCGTGTAACTTGAATTATATTCTTAAATGCTTGAAATGTACGTTATTGATGTGAATATGAATTGAATGTTCATTATATGAAAATTGATGAAACACTGATATATTTGATAAAAAGGGGAATAAATCCTGGTTGAATGAAAGGAAAATTCGATGGATCTCTGAAAAGGAATTGACGGTAAAAGGGGATCTAGCCCGGATGGGTGATCCTATCCTGATATAGCCCTCCCAAAGAATATGTGTAAAATGGATTTAGCTTGGACGGGTAATCTGAATTAGGGTCTGAATTTAGCTTGGACTGGTAATTCAGATCCAAGCTGATAAACGATAAATTATACATATTTTTACCTCATGTTTAGCCTAATTTCTGGATGAATTATTATCAATTTTGTGAGAATTGGTGCTCTTAACCCTTCTATTTCATGGTGTATACTCAGGAGAGCATAGGGAAGAGAAAAAAGCGAAAAACGGCCCGAAAACGAAGAAAATGGGCCAAAGTGTGAAAACAACACGGCCCAAGGAGTCACCACACGACCGTGCCACATAAGGTCCAACACGGCCCAGCCCCAACAAGCACGGCCAAGCCACACAGCCATGCCACCCTTAACAGGCCCACACACGGCCTCTTGTCAATCCACACGGGCATGGCACACGGGCATGTCCCTGTCGTGAGGAAGTGCAATTTCACTCGGATTTGGATACTTAGAGGCTAAGAAAGGCATCCCAAAGCTCTATATAAAGGCCCTAGGAGGCAACTCTAAGGGTGTACTATTTTCTCCTAAAAAGAGCGTCATATTTCTGCCAACACAAGGAGTGAAAGCAAGGAATTACTCTAAGGGAAGCTAATTGATTCATCCCTAGAAGCCAGAATTCTACATCAAGACAGAGGATCTCCCTAAATTCCTTCAGGGGTTTTTGAGTTCTTTATGTTTTGTTATCTTATTTCTTCTGAGATGTTTTCTTTATTAATTATGAACTAAACCCCTCAAATACTTGAGGGGGATGAAACCTAAGACAGATCTTGTTATTATTTATTCTTAAATTATATGATAAATACTTGAATTGTTCTTAATTATGTGTTCTTCATTCTTGATTTAATAGTCCTAGGTATTACTTCAAGAAACCGATGTGCTTAGGCAGAGGAGCAAAAGTCCCAGTTTTAATAGTAGATCTACCATAATTGAGTGAAGTTGCATGCAACCCTAGACATAGGGCAACATAAATCTGCCGAATTAGGGTCAAACCTAATAGGGGGATCCATAGATCGAATTAATGCAACCTAGGGGTGTTGATTAATAAAGAAACTTTAGTTAACCACCTAGGATTAGTTGTTCTTATCCTCGACGGAGGTATTAACATAGGTTAGGGATCTTTACGGATCAAGTCAAGTGAAGAAATCGTTTAGTTCAAGAAGCCAATAACAAGTGAAGTCTAGGTGGATTCTCCCTTGAGTATTGCCCATATCAATTAGCTTTTCCTGAAAGTTTTTCCCAATTTACTCTTTGTACACTTTTAGCTAGTTTAGAATTAGTTTCACACAAACCCCCTTTATTTTTAAGCTAGATAATAGAAAGGAAGTAAGTACTAGTACTTTTGGTTCCCTTGGGTACGATAACTCGGTCTTACCGCTAAACTATACTACTGTTCGATAGATGTGCTTGCCTTAAAATCGTGATATTAGTTAGTTTTTGGTGTGATCAGTTTTTATAAATTTTATTACTTAATATCACGAGTATTACAAGCTCATTAGAGTAATTGTCGTTGCAGGGGATTTAGCCTGGACTGGTAATCCCGACAATACTCTATGAGTTTATATTACAGGGGATTTAACCTGGACTGGTAATTCTGCTGTAAAGATGAGGTTCGCGAGAGTGTGCTCTTTGAAATGGAAATGTGCGCACATGAATATGAATTGATGGACTCGAATTTGTACACTAAAGTGTACCCCTGAAAATCCATCGAAATTTCGAGAAATTCAACAGGATAAATATGGGAAAATAATAATGGAATGGAAATCATGATTTTGATGAGCTCATCAATCATGGTATATATTATTGATACATTGAAATTATTGGACTAACTTGATTGTTGAGTTTGTGCATGTTAGGGTAACAATGCATTGAATGGATGTATAAATGTTTATTGTATTGTATTGAAAATATTAGGTAAGTATAATTCTTGTTACATTAGCTTACTAAGCACAATTTGCTTACCCTGACTTCTTTTTCCCTGTTTTGTAGTATTAAGAGCTCGGAGGTCAGATTCGGTCGGAGACACATCACACTATCAACCTCAACATTTTGGTATATCCAGAAAATTTATTTTGGAAATCAATGGCATGTATAAGTTAATAAAGTAAATGTTAATGTGAAATAAATGTACAGTTAGCCATTGGTGTGGCTAACAAATCTTGGTTTGGTATGTAATGAGATTATCTTATGAATACGCATGAATCTATTTTGAAAATATGTTGAATTGGATTGGTTAATTTGGATTGGTCTGAGTTTAAGTTTTGCAGGGAAGGTTAGATGTCTATAAAGGGGATATATTGAGTTCAAATAAAAAAAATTAAAAAAATTATTATTATTCGGTAAACTCCGGTAATGCCTCATACCCTATTCCGGCGACGAATACGGGTAGGGGGTGTTACAGGTATTGCGATTGGTTATAAGGATATATAATTTATTTTGTTGTGAAATGTCATGATTTTCGGATGTATGATCTACCTACTTCTTTTTATTCTGCATTTTTTATGTTCATCTTTATTTTGTTTCTTATTCAAATCACAAGCTAAATCCAATCAAATTTCATATTCAGAACAATATATCAATAACAAAATCCAGCGTTTGTTATTTATTGTTAACTTACACATAACTCATGATAGATAGAAATAAAGACAAATATTTTATTTAAATGAACAACCTCAGTTTTTTTATTTATGACATATCTATATTTACATCGCAATAATTGTAAGTAAGTATAAACTCAATCGTGCTGTCGGAGAGAATGTGTGCCATAAGGCGGTGGACAATGTCACGTAGAGAATTTCTATGTACAATCGGCCATACAACTGGATGTATAACCAGAGGTTTAACTGGAGGTGTACTCGAAGGTTCGGACCTATAGGCTTCCTCTTCGTCGTCATAATCACCTGAATATATACCTAGCATGCCCTCTGGGCAATCGTATCTTCAGGATCGACAACGTCATCATCTTCTTCCGTGGTTGATTGTTATGTCATCCTCACCTGTTATCGTGTATCCGTCACTCTTGTGTCTGGTTGTTGCGAAGATGAGTCACTCCCGTAAAACAGTGATGCACGTGATGTTTTGGTCACTATATGCGTATGACTATAAGGTGCCCTAAATCGTAGGTACCTTGGAAAGGTGTTGGGCATCGATATTGTTATCGACTGTTGCACGGGCATCTGCATCAGAATCATCATCGGTGGTGGTGCATAAGTTGGCGTCTATCTTGGCACGGGGTTCGACATCGACATTTACACAAGGGGTGTAGCATATGGGGGACGTCGGTGCTACGAAATATATATCTACGAGAAAAGAAGAATTGACCACGTGCGGTGGTCTGTTGTGCGATGGTGCTTGTGAAAAAAAACATAGGGTTACTTAAATGAACATGAATAAGTGGAGTGAACTAACTTGGATATTGTGTAACCATAGACGGTGCATCTTCTACCAAAGCAAATGACGAACCTGTCGTGTGATTGCGTCCTCTCCTAAGTTGCTGTAGTAGTTGATGTTGCCTCTTTAATCAAATTTGCTGACTCCTCGCCTCCAGTGATAGCAAATACAACTTGGCAACGGCTCTAAACCATACCAAGTAATAATCAGCTACCGATATGTTCGTTGAGAAAAATGGCTTACAAACAGGTAAAGATTGCATCCTACGATCCCACACCTCGATATGCTTCCCATACCGCACCATCTAGTCGTTGTTGTCCTTCTTCTGCATGCCCACCTTATGCAGCTCCTTTAGGTTTTGCGATGGCGGTAAAATTCGTTGCCTCCACCCGAACTGCCTCAACCTGGTCTGATTTGTGTATTTTCACCGTTGCATACATTACCAATGGCACATTGGCATCCCACATCTATCGATTTTCCAACACTTCCAGCAGGATGCAAGATTTGATATCGGTGTTGGCGTACAACATTCATTAAAAATGAAAAGCAAAATTGTAAATATCATTATGTATGATTTTTTTACGAATCATTTCATAATTAATATAGGTTCGAAAGAATAAGTATGTAATCTCGACTTCCGAGCGTTGATATAATAATGTTTAATATTTTCTAACTCCTCGGGCAGTCTCACGTAGCTCGGCCCATGGTTCCACCTGTATAAGCGATATGTTAGTCGAAACATATAATAAAAAAATTATTATACAGACTACGTATTTGTTAATAAATGATGTTTACCTCATCACCAACGGGAATATATATGGGTTGACCACCTTAGGATGTAGAAATGGTAGTTGCCACTAGGCCCACAACTATAGTAGGAGCAGACAACCATCGATCGACACAGTACTCAATACAGTGGCTCGACACATCTTCTGGTATAACGTGGATAATATGGAAGATCATCAACTTAGTTTCTTGCACTCATTGAAGTCTACTAGATGTAGTAGCCACCTTACGTGCACCAAATTTCAAGATTTTTATGGCATTAAAATGCCTTCGATTAATCTCATGATGTATACTCGGACGTATTGTTCTATGACCTCCTCTGTTCAATCTTCAAAGTCTTGAGGGAGCTCATCGAAATTATCCTTCAACTAGTTCATCGATATTCAACCACCTTCGAACTTGTCTGAGACCTTCCCCAATAGTGATTCACATAGCCCCACTTTTCCCGGACCAATCGCTGATCCCGTAATGACTGGCCCATTCATTGACAGACCGACTTGTAGTGCTACACCTTTGAGTGTGATTGTACACTCGCCGCATGAAAGGTGGAAAGTGTATGTTTCTGGCCTCTATCTTTCCACCAACGTGCTGATTAGTGCCAAACTGAGTTTGCAGCCCCAGGACATGCGAGACGCATGATCAATCGCTTGCAAGTGGCCACGAATTTCAGGAATTGCAGGCTTTCCCATATTATGAATGAAGCCTTTTAGAACACAATTATCCACCTATTTACACAATAAAAAACAATTTCAAATTAAAAAAAATAAATTTAACATTATTGAAATTAATGAATTTTAAATTTTCGTCTTACCATTGTTGCTTAGGCGGCTGAAATATGCTTGTCGTTGAAGCGGATTAGAGAGACGACCATTTGTGAGAAATCGATTTCAACGAATAAAAATGAGATAATTAAAAAAATAATATTTTTAAATGAAAATATCAAAAAAATTTAAAGCAAGGGAGTTCAGAGTAGAATGTGAATGAAAAAAAAATTTGGGGGTATTTATAGGGTAAAAAAAGTTACAATTGGTATATTTAAATTTTTTTATTGCTGGCGTGACAACATTAAAAAACCGTCACTTTTTGATCGTTAAGGGAAAGTGCGTTGAGTTAGACAAGTTTTCCTGATACGTGTACAGAAAACTCGTCCAACTAAATGCGATTTCCATTTAAATCAACCTTTTCCCTAATTAATTTTAGAATTAACCTAAATGCCTAATTAATTAAAAAACCACCTATTCACCTTATTTTGCCTAAAAGCCCATAACCCTAATTAATTAAAAAAAAAGGCATATATGCCTAAATTAGACTAATTTCTTCCACCTTGTACTTACAACAAATTCATAACTTAAAATTTTAAGAAAGAAAAAGGGTGGAAAACACATTATTTATCAGTGTTATAATATTATCTCTTTATCCTTCTTTTCATCTCTTTTCTTCAATTTTGTCTTTCAGATGCAAATAAAAAGAACGGCGATTTCGAATTTAAAATGCCCACTCTCTCTGAATACCCGAATTCCTCGGCGCCCTTGTTGGCGGACAGCGTGGAGGCGGAGCGGCGGCTGCGTGAGGCTGAGGACCGATTGAGGGGAGCAATACAGGAGCTCCAGAGGCGTCAGAGGACGGCGGCGAGTGGCGACGACTCGCCCTGCGACCATGCTGATGACTCCTGCGTGGCCAATGCCATTGGTAATCTTTGCCAAAGCTTTCTCCTTTCTTATGGCGTTAGAGTAGGTATCGGGATTCTTCTTCGCGCTTTCAAGCTCGCCAGACGACAGTCTTATTCTTCGCTTCTTGATCTCAAGGTTTGGTTTTAACCAATCAAACGGAGTCTTATGAGCTAACATAACTGAACTCTCTTCTTTTTTTTTTCAAAAAAAAAAGTGGCTAATGAGATTAGATGATAGTTTTGCAGAACTTCTGTGATTTTGAGTTTTACTGTATGGCTTTGCTAGGAATTATTACGTAAGAATATGCAGAATTTTGATATTAACCTAACGTTTGAATGTCTAAATTTGTTCACCAGCAACTTGTCTCCGAGAAAGATTTGATGGTGAGAGAGGAAGCATGCCGCGTTGGTTTACTTTTTGGTGGTTTCACAGGATCATACCATGCGCTTAGATGTTTACTAAGAAAACTGAGAAAGAAAGAGACACCAGTGAACGCGTATGCTTGCTATATATAGCTTTAATTTGACTTTTTTGTTTTGTATTGTTTTGTTTTTAAATGGTTGATTCCCATGAGATGCATGTCTAATTTTGGTTTATGATAAATGATTATTTGAATATTTGAAAACTTTTTATGTATGCTAGTGCATATTCTTATCTTTGACATTGTTTAAGGTTGTGATGGAACAGATTTTTAGCAGGTTCAATTGCGGGGTTATCCATTTTGGCTTTGGATGATTCAAGCCGAAGACGTACACTTGCACTGTATCTTCTAGCTAGAGTAGCACAGGTACATGAATGCACTTTTAAATAGTAATTTATAAAGCTATTTGGTATAATAGATATGAGTTCTCTGATTTGCAGTCAAATATTTTGCTTTACTCTTCAGTGTGCTTACAATTCTGCAAAGTCAAAAAATAAGTTTCACTTTTGGGGAAGTCATTGGAGGCATGGTGATTCTCTGCTCTTTTCTTTAGCTTGTGCCCAGGTAATGCCAAATTCAACTTGATATTTGTGTCTAGATACTTACTTTATATCTTTGGATTAGTCATCTTATCTATGCACATCAACTGATGATAGTTTGGTGAGCTAAAGGTGTCAAAGAGAAGCTTAGGCTAAATTTTAGGTACTGCACAACTTGACTTTTTTACATGTGATGTTCTGGAAATGTTTCAAATCATAATATGTTTCTATGAGATTGTGAATTTGACCTCCAAATGAATTTTCGTCTGACTACATTTCTTTCTAAAAGTTAATATGTATTCATGGTTGCTATTGTCTTACAAATAGGTGTTTGCTTCCAATGTTAACAAATGATTGGTAATTTCTAGTGGTTTTGAATCTACTTTTCACTTTCTAGGGTTAGGTTGATGCTTTTCTTATCATCTGCGTTTGTTTTCACTTTCTCCCATTTTATTGAGTTGATTTTTATACCAGGTTATGTATGCCTTTGTGATGCGTCCTGAAAGCTTGCCAAAAGCATATCAAGATTTTATCCAGAAGACTGGTCCTGTTGCAGCTCCTGTATACAAGGCTGTAAGGGAAAACTGTAGAGGTGCTCCAGTGAATGTTGCATCTATATCAGCCTACTTATCTAGTCAAGGGAAGGCCAATAATGTGAAGCTGGAAGAGTTCCCATCTATTATTCCTTGTTCTATTATTCATCCCGACACAAATTCTTGTCTATCTCACAATGCTAAGGCTGCATCAGCTACATTCAGGAAAACGTTTCCTTTGTACTTCTCTTTGACGTTTGTGCCATTTGTTGTTCTGCACCTACAAAAGGTACGTCTTGTATAACATATTGGTTTTCCTTTCTGCATGTGTCCGGAGGGGCCTTGGAGTTGGTTTTGCTTTTGAACTTTCCTATCATATGCTTCTGTTTGTACTTTATATTAAAAAAAGCAAACTAGACCATCATACTCTTGATGCATTTTGAGCGCTATAATAGATTGGCATAGGTCTGCCTTTTTGCATTTAAATACTCTTTTGAAAAATGGAATTGTCAATCTGGTCTAGTAAATTTCGAGGTTTAGTAAAATGCCACTTTAGTAATGCTGGGTGGGTGTATTGAGGATGATGGATTTTATTTTAATCTGCTTGTAGTAGAGTAAAACCACTTATGCCTTGCAAAGCAAAATAATCAATCTGATGATTTTATCCTTTTGTAAATGAGAATTTCTTGTAGTTGACAACGGAACTTCAGTTTGAAATTGATCCTCTTTTTGTTTTTTGGAATTTTATGATGTCCCTTTAGTTTTTGGATACCCCTGCTCGTACCTGTTGGCTTGCTGTTAAAGGTTCTGTTCGATCAACAACTTTCTTGTCTGCATTTGTTGGAATTTTTCAGGTAGCTTGTTTGTCATTTCTCAATAACTTTTACTGTTGTTAAAATCAGTAAGAATATGTTCTTGAATATTTTTCTTGTGCAATTCAAGGCGGTTATATGCATGCATAGAAAGATTGCATCAAAAGATCACAAGCTGGTATATTGGGTCGTTGGTGGTTTATCAGCTCTTTCTGTATTACTGGAGAAAAAAGCTAGACGCAGTGAGCTTGCTCTATATGTTCTTCCTCGAGCTGGGGAATCATTGTGGTATATTTTGGTTAACAGGAAGCTACTTCCTGATGTTAAAAATGCCGAGGTATGTTAGAAATCTGGCTCTAATTTTTTTTTTTTCTCATGAGAGCATCTTTGTGGCCATAGTTTGAAATTGATAACCAACTTTGTTATTGAGAAATATCGGGTCAAGGCACCTTTAGTTTGGATCCTTATTGCAAAAAGTCATGAATTAGGTGGCTAATAATATAATATATTATATTTACACTGTTTATGCATGCTGAGTGCTACTGTGAATCTGTGAATTGTCCGAGTGTTGAGCATCTATGCTATTAACGGAATTAAGTCTTTTCTTAAAATGTTCATTCCTGAGTTGATGCTTCCAAACTGTCGCAGGTTGCCTTATTTTGTGCGTGCATGGGAGGGATAATGTACTACCTAGAACATGAGCCAGATACTATGGCCCCTTTCCTTCGGGGATTAATCCGTCGCTTTCTGGCAAGCAGTATAAGCAATCCTGGTCCGTCAGTTAATCAGACAACTTCCTATACCTACTTACAGACTCCTGATGCCGTTAAGAAGCCAAAAATACAGGAAAACCCAGAGGTAGAAACTTCAACTCCAAAACAATACAACCTTGAATCTATACCAGGGCTCTAAGCAGGTTTTTGTTGATAACCACTGAAATTTCAATGAACCACACCCATTCTTTCCGTTGCACTTTCTTGCTAACCATATTAGTAAAACTATTACATCGATGAGGACAATATCCGTGTAACGGAGAACACACGAAGGTTTTTCAATATTATTTTCAAGCACTAAAATGAAACCTCAACTATTGCAACAATGTGGACTTGGGTACTGTTAAATGGTAATTATTGTAAAGCTTGAGCAAAGGATGTGCTTTTTGACCCCCCTGTAAATAACTTCAGTTGCAGTCTATTATCAGCTTCATCTTGCTTAACAATCTATATTATTCCACATTTTTTTATTAAAAGCGGCCTGATTTTACTTCTAGGTTACTTTCGTCTACTTTTTAAGTATTTGATTGTGGTAAAAAGAATTAAGTATTAAAGTGAAGAAGTTGTAGAAATTAAAATAATGTATTAAAAATTGTCAAATTTTAAAATTTTTTTATCACATTGTTGAAAATTTTAAAATTTTTTTAATATTGCCATTTTAAATTTTAAAACATCAAAATTAAATAAATAAATTGTTAGAAATTTTTTTTTATATCTCAATAATGTTAATTGATTTGTTAATGTAATATTGAAATTAATTAAATTAATTTCTTACTAAATTTTAAAAATTTATTTCATGTTTTTAGATTATTTTTAATGAAGCTAACTTAACAACTTATATTTAATAATTGTTTACGAAATTTAATTTTTTTAATTATTTAATCTTAAATTTTCCATACTAAGCTAAACGTAAAGAGGAAACATTTAAATCAATTAAATTAATTGATTGTTCTTCATTTGAATTGAAGAAGTGATAAAAAAAATTGGATTTTGCTTGGCATGAATATAAAATTAATTAATTAAATTAATTGTAACGATTTTTCTTTACTTTTAGCTTAGTTTGAAAGACTCATGATAATATAATTAAAAAAATTGGGCTTTAAAAACAATTATTAAGATGATTTATTTGAGTTGATTTTAATTTGAAACATAAAGTAAATTACAAATTTAGATGGAAATTAAATTAATTAATTTGATTAGTTTCAATACTAGAGTAACAAATTGGTCGACACTATTAAGGGATAAAAAAATTCAACAATTTATCTAATTGATTTTGATGTTTTGAAATTTAAGATCTCGATATTAAAAAAGAAAAGAAATTTAGAACATTCGGAAAAGGGATAAACAAGTACAATTTTACAATTTTTAAAGCATGATTATAGTCTCTACTGCCTTTTCACTCTAATTGTTAAATGTTTTTGTTACCTCGATAATACATAAAAAAGACATATTGTGAGTGATCAAGATGAAAGCAATCTAAAAATTAGGTGACAAAAATGAAAGTTTGAATATGATGTGGTGTATACAGTTAGAGATTTAATGGTTGGATAACTAAAATGAAAGTGCCTTAAAAGTTGAGTAATGAAATTGTAAGAATTTCGTTTTGAGTGACTAAAATAAAAGCGCTCTAAAAATTAAGGGACCGACTAAAAGTTTACCCAAAATAAATATTGTTAAAAATTACACCCGGCACTTTCCACGAATCAAATTGTGACAATTTATTTTCTTTTTTCTTTCTCCTCTCTTCTCTATTTTTTGTTTTTTTTTGGTCATGTGTCATGTGATTTCTCAATGGGGCTACATTTTGAACAAAACATATGAGGAGATAAAACGCTGGGGCCTATTTACCCAAACAAAACATAAAAATAAATAAATGTGCGGAGTCCTCCCGAGTCCTCCTAGGGCCCTCATCAACCCCAAAGTTGGCGGGGTAGGAAGATGTAGCATTTTCTTTATCGAGTTTAATTATATGTATTCTCTAATTTTATCTATATTAAAATAAATTATTTAATTATTTAATTCAATTATTCAAATTTTTATTTATAAATAATTGTTATTGATTAATTAATTTAAACAATCAATTCAATTAAATAATTTACACAATTAAATTTTAATTTCGTTAAAATCATTACAATTTTACTTAAATAGAATCTATGGTGAATTAATTTAATTGTCCAAATAAAATATAACTACGATGATTAATTAATTTAATTCTTACTTTGCACTTAATTATTTATTTTATTCAATTAAATAATACGCAAAGAAATATTATTTATTTTATTCAATTAAATAATACGCAAAGAAATTAAAGTAATTTCCAAGTCCATATCTTGGCTTTTCAAGAAAACGTATCTATTATGGATAGTAATACATGCAATCTATTTCTCATTCGTCGTTTTCATCCATACATTCAAAACTGTTCTTATTATCCAATCTATATAGAGTTATGATGAACTAGTGAAGAGATATATAATATAATTGGACCTTAAATAATTTTGTAATTAAGTTTTGAAACTTAATTGCAAAATTATTTAATTACGAAATCAATCTACTGAAATTACCATGATTGATCTTCTCATTGTATATCATTACAAGCTACTTATAATAAGTTTTTTTTAATGACCTTGTCATATGGGTATTACTCTCATAAGATATCTTTAAATTGTCGTAGGATATCCTTAATCCCTTAAGTTAAATTCATATCTTAATTCAATCAATTTTATCTCATAGTCACCATTGTATCTTTTGCGATGAAAATGAGCATTACTTACAAACAATAACGATTAGTCATTCGTCCTAGACAAATGACCCATGACTAGACCTGACCAAAGTTGGGTAGCCCACTCGACCTGATAAATTTGATCGGACTAGGGCCAAGCTTGGATACGGATTTTTGCACTTCAGGTTAGTCTGGCCTGATTCGAATTTAATTTAAATAATAAAAATTATTTTTAAATTAAAATATAATTATAAAAATATGCAAAATAACAACTAAAAATACGTTTTTAATAATTTATTAATTTCTTAATATGGAATCATACCTCGACCTAACTTAAGGACACGTTTTCTCGTGACAATGTTTTATTTTTATAATTCATAGAATACTAGTGAAAAGATAGCATTCACTTTTTATTTTATATATGAATTATACTCATAATTATTTAAATTGGATTTGACCGTGAATCAAACCTATTGAAATGATAACTGGCTGGTAAACCAATTTATAGAACGAAGTTGGATCATTTAAATCGCAAATTAAATTGAATTGCAAACCAAAAACCAATAAAAAAAATAAGTTGAATAGGTTTTTTTCTTTAAACGACCAAATTTCATAATCCATAAAGGAAAAATAAACTTAAAAACTAAAGCCAATCAGCCTAAATAATATATATATATATATATATATATATATATAACAATCAAAAAGGCCAACTCAAGTTACTAAGCTCAAACAAAAAAATGAAAAAAATAATAATAATAAACAAAGCTAAGCCCCAAGTGGGGCACAATAACACATCCAAAAGTAAATTAAGGCATTACTTGTAGGCATATTTTATTCCGAGCGAATCTTCTCAAGTATCTCATGTCCAAATCTGTGCTTAGTGGAAGGCCAAGTGAGCTTTTTTATTGTACTATGTCCTTCAGAAAGGTAACCAATCTAAAGTCCCAAGAGCATGGAAGTAGTTCTTCGACAAGGCAACTTGCAGTAAAGGAGCAGGGGCAAGTGCTGTTTTCGTTACTTCAAAACAAGACGTACTACCTTATGCATCCAACAATGTGGCACAATATCAAGCGCTCATCATTGAAATGGAAATGAAGATCGAATAGCTCAAAATGTCAGGAGATTCATAATGTTGGAAAAATAGATTTCAAAACAGCGGAATAGTGTGCATAGAAGAATTTTAAAAAATTTCTTTAGAAATTAATAAGTTGCGATGTTCATAATAATAAACCTATTTATCTGGATTGTACTTGTGTTTTATACAAGGCACACTAAATCGTTCCCTACTTTTGACCACTCAATCTTTTTCGCTATCCTCGATCTCGATTTATTAGAGTGTGAGCTCTATCAACAAATTGATGAAAGCTTTAATATAAAACTTTAAAGAGTTAGAAACCGAAAGATAAATTCTTGTCAAAAGATAGAATATATTTGAGAAAATATCTTTCCTATATTTTGACCAAATACTGACGTATATAAAGTATATTTTCAACCTAGCCCTTTAGTCTCTATCTATATAGAGAATAACAAGTGTTTCAATCGAATAAGTATTAACTGAATAATAATATTTAAATAGAAAAATACAACTCGTACCAAGAGTATACCATAAGGGTGGCGACAACCCTATTCTGGGGCTAGGGTTTGCCTCCCCTTACTATTAGATTGAGCCTGTTGGGCCTTGTCATGTATTGAGTCAATTAAATGTGTTATCTGATTTTCAAGTCAACTCATATAATTTATCCAAACTCAATAAATATATTTTCCTATGCCCAAAATATTATTTATTCTTTTAATTAATTAAGTTAATTAAATTATTTTTTAAACCAAAATCTAATCCTCTTAAAGTCATGATGATTTTACCATATTAGAATTTATGAGCAAATCAATTTAATTACTTGTTCTCATGAAACCAAGATGACTTAATTAATTTAGTTTCTACTTTGAACTTCAATTATATAAGGGTTAAATATAAAATTGGTACCCAAACTTATCCACTTCTCTTAAATTGGTACTTATAGTTTTTTTTTTGTCTTAGATTAACTTTTTTTCTGTCCACTATATTGGTACTTGAGACTAACAAAGTTAATTTTTTGTTGACGTGTTAGTGCTGGCCAATCACATGCTACCACGTGGCATCCTATTATATCTCATTTTTCTTTTTCTTTTCTTTTTTATTTCCCTCCATCTCTTCCATTTTTCTTTTCTTTTCATATCTTTCTTTTTCTTTTTTTTTTCTTTTCTGGACTTGCTTCTACATTTCATTTTTTTCTGTCAACCCCTCCAAATTTTGACTCACTTTCTCACCATCCAATCACCACCAAATTTCTTCTTTCAAATTCTACATTTCATCTTTCTTCGTTCTTTCTTCTGTCAAAACCCCCCAAAAGAGAGGTAAAAAATAAAACCTATAATTGTAAAATAGCTTAAACCCTTAAGCTATGTTGCTCTAACACTTAATTTTCTTTAACTACCCCATGTATGTAAATCATATGCCAATAATATACAAAATCAGCTAAAAATGACCAATGTAAGAGACAATTTTTTATATAGTAGCATCGTCATCAAGAATTGAATAAGGTTCTTGATGTCCCAATTTGTGTCTAACATGAGAGTTTGCTATGGCTTAACAACTAAGTAAAGATCATTGTTTTTCACATAAAGATGAAATTTTAAGATGTTAACAATAGAGTACGAAATTAGAAGGATTCAAAGCAAAAAACTTTACCAGCCAAGCCTCTCCACTAAATTTCACAAAGCAACTGCTAAGCAATGAACGATGGAAGCTTTTTTGGGAACCAAAAGAACAACATCAGACCACTCAATGTTCCCCCATAATCCTCAGCTTCATTTGTCTTCACCTTAAGCGCATCGAATTTATGTTTCTTTCCCACCTTCATTCTTTTATTCCCAAACCACCATCAACTTCCCTCCCAAATTCGCTATTGTAGCACCGCATAGAAACCTCGACAACCCTTTTTCTGACCCTTTCAATTCCTTCCAAGCCCCTTCCTTCACATCATACCCCATTATATTCCCCAAATAAACATAGTAAAACAAAACCCCATCAATCATGCAAGGTCTCATTTGCCACCTATTTTTCAAATCACTGTCTACAGTTTCCTAATTCTAGCATTTAACTTCACAGCAGACCCCGTTTCTATCAGCCATCGTGTAAACTTCTCCATCAATAAGAATGCTCGCATGCATCCATTTGTCCTAGATTTGGATTGGGCTTGGAACAGAGTTTCATTTCCCCATTTTGGGGTTATAAACTTTAGCCTAGTTCTTTGATTGAGCCTAATTATCAACCACACAACCTCGATGATGTAATATTTAATGGCTCTAGTAGCGGCGAACTCACAAAAATTTGACAAAAGAAAGAAAAAAGAAAGATGAAGTGTAGAATTTGACAGAAAAAAGAAAGAAGAAATTTTGATGGTGATTGGATGGTGAGAAAGTGAGGGAAAATAAAGTGTAGAAGCAGGCCTAAGAAAAGAAAAAGAAAAATAAGAACAGAAAAGAAAAAAGAAAGAAAATGAGGGAAAATAAAAAAGAAAATAAAAAAAAGGAGGTATAAGAGGATGCCACATGGTGGCATGCTATTGGCTAATGCTGCCACATCAACAAAAAATTAATGTCGTTAGTTTTAGGTACCAATATAGTGGACGAAAAAAAAGTTTGGGTACCAATCTAGGAAAAAAAACCATAAGTACCAATCTAAGATAAGTGGATAAGTTTGAGTACCAATTTTATATTTAATCCATTATTTAATTTCATATTAAATAATAATTCAAATATTTAAATTGATTTCAGAGTCATTTTTTTTTATTCTTGATAAGAAAATACATTCATTGCAGATATTGATACATGCGATTTATTTTTCTAATTCGTCGTTTCACATTTTTAATTTCATTAATTAAATGCAAACCATCAAGGTTACACCACGCTAGCGGAAAGATTGATTAGACATATATAATTAAGGCTTAAATGATTTGTAATTAAGTTCTGACTTTTTGTCTATTAATTACAACATTATTTAGTCATAAAGTCATTCCACTAAAGTATCATGACCGAGTCCTCCTTATTATATACCATTAAGAAAGCTACTTTACAAAGCATTCATCTGAGGACCTTGGCATATGTGTGTTACCTTCATAAGATATTCTTAATTTCTTTTGAATAAATTCGTTCTCCTAATATGATTTTACTTTATCTCATGGTAGCTATTACATCTTTCTTATGAAAAGTTAATTATGAAAAAATAGTAATTAAATCATTTATCTTTAAGACAAATGACCCGTGGCTGCGTTACTTTCTATCTATCATGTAATACTGATGAAAGGATAACGTTTACCCTTTAAGGGGCTATGAAATCCACTATTCAAGTGAAGCTATGTCATGTAGAAGTTGTCGAAACCATTTTTTTTTCAAGGGTTTGAAAAATAAAGGGAATCGACTTTGGATTTTGAAAATGAACAGGGGTCGCCACCGATCCTTTTTTACTGAGGTGCGATCGGATCACCTCGAAAAGTGGTTGCTTTTAATAAATATTTTGATTTATCAAAACAACGATTTTGGCCTACGAAATCAGAAAAGGGTTCGGGAGTCGGTTACGCACGAGGAAGGATTAGCACCCTCGATACGCCCAAAATTGGTACCTTGTTGATTAATTAATGTCTTAGTGTCGAATGTTTTGAAAATTCGAAAGAATTTAAAATACGATCCCTTTTATTAAAAACATTTGAATATGTCGAAATAAAAGTCGAGACTTGCTTATTTCGAAGGAATAAGAATGCCGAAACCAGTAAGCTAGAATGCAGCATATCAATTTCTTGAAATTAAGCTCGCCTTTTTGCTTTAAAGGTTTGTGCATTAAAATCAAAAAAAGATATTTAATTATTTTGAGCTGAATGAGTAATCAGAACCCAGTAAGTTAGGGCTCGATCTTTCAAAGTCTCAAAACATAAAATATTGCATTGATTTTTAAATTCTTATTTCGGAACAAAGAGCGCCACATTCAGTAAGTTAGAACGTGGCATTTCAAAGTCTCGAAAATAAAATTTATTCAAAAGCTCACACGTTTTGATTTTGAAAGCGACGCTAAATAGTTCGGGTTTAATGAGTAAAATCAAAACCTAGTAAGTTAAAGCTTGGTTCCCTCGAAGTACCCGAACACGAGTGATATTTTTGAAAACCTTGGGATGAGATTTTTACCAAAATAATGTCAAATTCAACTTTTATAAAAATATAAGCATGGCAAAATAACATGCAAGGCAAAGAAATAATTCATAATCGATACATTTCATCAACAAATTATTATAACCAACAAATGCCAAATGATACACAATAACAGCAATTATACAATATCACCATATGCAAACGAGAATATTAATGTTCAAAGTCCAACAAATCCAAGGGAAATATTAAACGAACTAAGACAAGTGAAATTTGATAAGTTTCTAACAACATGAAAACGGATAATTATAAAGGTAAATTTTAAAGTCATAAGAATTCAAATAACATTTTAAACAAGTAATATGTTATATAATAAGAACACAGTTTTTATAGGAAAGAAATCATATATCTATAGAAAATGTGTATGCACATATATTATATAGTATTCGAAATATTTATATAGGGTAATACAAAAGTATATGAAAGAATGACAGATACAAAATATAGCATATAAAAATATTTACATATATATAAATTTATATAATATATACGAAAATATTTATAATAGTACTAAAGTATGCACATGAAGTGATATGAAAATGTGTGTAGCTATTAGAATGAAAAATACACATATAGTATATGTAAGAATATAATGTACGTATAAAATATAACTTTAAAATAGGTGTAATATGCAAAATATAATAGTATTAAAAATACATACATAAAATAATATGAAAGCGTATATACAAAATATATATATATATATATATATATGGGTATAATATACAAAATGCAATTTTAAAATATGTGAATGCAATGCATATAAAACATATATAGAAGTATTCGAGAATGTATGTATAAAATAATATATAAAAATAAATATATAACCATAATATTGAAATGTATACATAATATGTATATGTAGAAAAATAATAATGATATACATAAAAACAAATATTAATACAATATATACATTCGTCTGTACATAGATAATAATGGCGTATACGTATATATAAAAATTTTAGAAATATGAACAAAACATAATATGCATTCATGAAATAATATAAAGGCTGTAACCACTAGAACAAAAACATTTATAATGTATAAGAATATAGCACACACAAAAAATAATTTTAAAATGTATAGATATACTGCATACAACATGTATAATATCATTGAAAATGCATACATAAAATACATTTAAGAATGTATATAAGTAACTATACTATTGAAATACATACAAATATTATACATGTGCAATACGTAATTAAAAGGATAATATATATATAATATATAATAGTAATAATAAGGTAAGAATAAAGTATAATTTAATTACCAAAGTAGCAAAATAGTAAAGTAAAGATTAAATTGAAAACAGGATAACAATTCAGGGCTGAATCTGAAAATTAAAAGTAATAAATGGACCTAAATGAAACTCGAACACAAGGAAAAGGGACCAATATTGCAAATAAACCCGTGCCCAGAGTGCAGCGTTTGGGTGTGGACCGAATTATAATACCGTTCGAATTACAGAGGCAAATTTGAAAAGAAAATGAAACATGCGAATGGACCCAATCAAAAGCCATTGTAGCCTCAAGGGACCAAACGCATAAATATCCCCTCAGACTCCAAGACACGCGGGTCGCGCGGTGTATGGGTCGGGTCCTCGGGTAGGTTTCAGACAGTGGCCAAGGTGACACCGTTTCAAGCCATTTAGATTGGCTTTGAACGGTGTCGTTTCAAAGCATTTAAAGACCCAAAAAAACCTAAAACTAAAGTGACCGGGCATCACTAACCCAAACAGCAAAAGAAAAGAAAAAAAGGAAGAACCCTAGCTCCCGTTTGCCCGAATCTCTTAAAAGCCAACCCCTAACCTTCAAGTAGTCACCGCGAACGGTGACCGTCGAAAGGTGGTTTGCTTGTTCCCTAACCCCGCTCAGAGCCACGCTCAAAGATTTGACTCCTTCGACCGCGAAGGACCCGAAAGGAGTCTCACACTTCTGTCAGATCGGTTTCGACCGAGAAGGAACCCCGATGGTCACCGTCGTTTCGAGGTTCAGGTGAGTCCTTCTTTCGGTAAGTTTCCTCTCCTTCTGTTTATTCTATTTCTATGACTTTGAATCAATGAAAATAAGGAACAAGAAATTAAGAACGAAGCTAAATTCGGAAATCACCTCGAAAAGATTTGATTTCTCTGTTTCTGTTATTAATTTCAGAAAAATCGCGTCTAGAAGATGGGGGATCCCCTTTTTACATTTAGTTTTTGGCTTTTGTTTCTAGCAAAACCAGATAGCCAAAAAAATAAAACCCGAATGACCCCCCTTTTTTTTTACATTTGATTTCTTTTTGGTTTTATAACCAAATACACAAAAAATATTTCTTTGGATTTGCTATTGTTTCTTTCGCTGTTGCTTTCGTCATGTTTGCAGGTACGGGAGTCGACGGGAGCAGGTGGGAAGTGATGGAAGTGACCGGTGGCTAGCCTCGGGACGATGCGCGTCGACCTAGGTGCGCGGCGCACGGAAGAGAAATGGTAGCTAGGGTTTAGTTGGGCTACCGGGTCTAATGGGTAGGGTTGTAAGTGGGTTATGGGTTTTGTTTAAGTAGGTTACCGGGTATGGGTTTAGGTTAGGCTTGGTGTTTTTGGGCTTGTAAAGAAACAATGGACTATTTTATTAATTTTAGTATTTTTTTATTTTTCTGTTTTTGGTTTCTGTTGGATTGGGCCGGACAAAATTGCCCTATTACAGAAGTCATATACCCAATGTATTAGCATTCGACTTTATTACCAATTGAACACAGACTATCAATGCATCAAAGTATACGAGTCACACACACATAGTTAGTCATTTGGGTCCTATCCAATTACTATTAGTCTAGTCAATCATATCTATGTCTCTATCTTTTGGGAGTCATCCGCTTTAATACCTAAGACAAGGTATCTCCCCATTTAGACTTGATAGATGACTTATTGGTCTTTTAATTGATTTGCTCAATTCCGACTAGACTAAGGACACATTTAGATTATCTACTAGTATAAGCTATCTTATCACATTATGATCCGACCATGTAATGCCTTTTAATATTAGTTACATGTTTAGATAATTAGTGAGTCAATATTAGCTTTCATTTTACTTTGCATGCGAAAATTGTTGAGGACAATATACAAAATATATTAATGATAATGATAGAGTTTTTATTAAACCAATTTGTTTGAAAAATTACAAGTATATAGACATAATCACTACACTAAGGGCACCAGATCCCAACACATTGTTGGTCATCAACCAACTCCTTTCATATTATGAAGTAAAGAAGCTAGAATTGTTTCCATATGTCAACTATGCAAAAGAACTTCTAGAATGGTTTGACAATGTAATCCATTACATCTAACAATCACATCTTAGCTATTGAGGCCATTACCAAAAAGTTCAATGGGACACATGCATATACTTGCTGGCACAAATTACTTTTTGAAGTGGGTAGAGGTGGTAGCTTATTAAGAAGTGAAAAAATAAATTGTGGCAAACTTCATCAAAACAAACATCATTCATTGGTAAGTTGAGCAAATTTCTTCACCCTCTAAATGCATCAAATGAGGACAAACTTTCACTTTCTCAAGTATTGAATGTTGCAGAATTTAGGGTGAATATTCTTTAGTTGCCTCAAACGATGAATGAGTTATCTTTTGAGCATAGTTGAGCTTAAAATCTAGTTTGGTTAGACTAGAACCAGCCAATTTCTTAGTAGGGGAAATGATTGTGAATGGGTGAATTGTACATGCTTGAAAACCGTGCAAGAAGAGCTATAAATAGTTGAGAAATGATTTTCTAGGAGACTTTTTCTCTACATTTATTTTTTTTTCTTATTCATTTTCTTCCTTGGGTTGTTCTAAGGAAGAGAATGTCAAGGAAAGTTTGCATGTAGCAATGATTGTGGGATTTCAGTAGGAAAAATAGAGAATTCAGTAAGCTGGTAAGGTTCTAAGTCATTTATGGTACATAAGATTTAGAAAACAAAGTTAAAGGTTTTTAGAACCATTTTAAGGGTTCTGCATGTTTCTGGAAAATAAAGCTTAAAAGTGGGATTTCTGAGTTTAACTCATGAATTGGTTGTTATGATTAGCTGCTAGGAGAATGGAAGCTCCAACATTTCGAAAAGCTAAGTGAACAAGGCGAAGAAGCATCAAGCGAGTTTCTGTACTCAAACCTTGAATTGCTAAAGTATGTTGCATGATTGCATGAGTTATTTTATATCCACCATTCTAGTTGGGTAGGCATGATATGCAGGGTAATTACCAAAGGGATTAGAAAAAGTTAGGATTTGAAAAAAAAAAGGGCTAATTCTGTTAGATACCACCATACTGTAACACCCCTAATCCGTATCCGTCGCCGGAAAGGATTACGGAGCATCACAAACCGATACTCAACCATCAAATTAATATTCACCAATCAAATGTAACATAAATAAGCATATGAACTTAATTGTCTAACCACGAAAATAAAATCACATTATGACTAGTATCTCACCATGATTGAAGCATTTTAACTAATCATTTATGCAAGAACATACAGAAAATTCATATGATCATATATTTTTCTACTAAAGCCGAAAGTACATTTGCTTCCAACTCATGACTATCAAATCATTTCATAGTTTACAAATTATCGCTTACCTATAGAATACATCCAAACATAAAATGAGTTTGTAATTAGAGTTAAGGCACCATCTATACATGCATATATATATATACACGCATAATTGACCAATATGTCATGAACATATTAAACACCACAAAGGTATATTACTATTCATTTAGCAATACAACATAACATGCGATCACATATTTATAACCATATCGACATCAACTATTAATACCAATCATATTCCAACTTTAAAGCTATATATATATATATATATATATATATATATGTAATCGACCATTCCTTTCAAATATCAAATTAAACCAACAATTCATAGCTCATTACTAAATCTATAATTTACTCAAATCATCCATCTAACATATCCTTGTCAAAATTCATCCCTATCTTATTTTAAAACATATCAAAACCAATTCACACACACACACACACATATATATATATATATATATATCTTCAATCTATAAACTATACTTCTAATCAGCCATCAAGCAAGTATGTCATCATATCATCCACTCATAAAATTTTAATCACATTCATCAAAGGAAACAAGCCATTTTTCGCATGGCTTTTTATATGTACAAATTCAACAAAATAAATTCCAAGGATAACATAGCTTATACATGCCATAAGTATCAAACTTAAACTTTCTCAAAAGTACCAAATTATAAAGGATAGTGTGATGAACTCCACTGATAATCCTGAGCACGTAATGAACTTCGTAATCTATAAAAACAGGGATGAGCAAACACACAGAGTGAGCTAATTTAAGCATTTAAAACATTTTAAATATATATATATATATATATATAAATAATTCAATTTAGGTAATCAATACTTATACCAAAGTCGCAGAAGTCTTCTCATTCTATAAATTAAGTTAATAACTAAGTTTCAAACATAATTTTCATTCATCCCAAAATCAATATAATTGAGCAAAAAGCTTTATTTGTTTCAAATATTACAAATTTGCACAAGCCGTATATTCACTTGTATTTATTACTACCACTTATTCACTATAACATAAATATACATGACATTTCTTTCATTTATCTCATATCCCAGTACCATTATCCACTTGTTCAAATAAAAAATATCACCAATCATAAGGCTATGTTGCACACTTATTATTTTAAAACCACCATAACCAAATGTCCATTAGCATTTTCTCATAACATTACTAAATGGTATATATATATATATATATATATATAGATTTATACATATATCCACGAATCATCTCACACCTTCAATTTATACATCCATCATGTAATCATTTTTACTACTATCAATCACATAGAAATTAATCCATAATATCAATCACATAATTTTCAATGCTCACCTGTACAATTTCAACCAAAAAAAAAACATATACATTCTTTAAGAAAATTTTGAGCTTAATTAGTCCAATTATCACCACACTCACTTATGCCGCACACTTAGTGCAAATGCTTTCTTGCAAAATATGTATCGATTTCGCACACTTAGTGTTCGATATTTAAATTCGCACACTTAGTGCTCTATACTCATTTTCGCACACTTAGTGCAGGGTACACATTTGTACTCATTTCTATTCGCACACTTAGTGCTTATTTTTCATTGCTCAATGCACATCAGTACATACTCATCAATTTCTTTTGAATTCGGCAACATCAATCTTTCAAGTATTCAATTCGGCACATATATTAAAATTTATTTAAATTAAATCAACAACTAATATTTGCTTAAAAACTTACCTCGATTATCGATGGACGATCCTTTCAACTATTCGACTATTTTTGCTTTCCCCTGATCCAAACCCGATCCTTTTTGCTCTTGATCTAATCAAACTCAATTTGAGCTCATTCAAAGATAAATCTTATTCAATTAAATCCCAACCTCAAGATTAAGCAAATTACTAGTTTGCCTTTCACATTGTACATTTTTACATTTTAATCCAATATAACATAAACACAAAAATATCAAGAATCTCAATTTAATACACTTAGGTCGAATGTCCTATATACTTAAACAAGTCCTTCTATTTAATTTTATTTCATGTAAATTTCTAATATAAAACTTAATAATCTATCACGTCTCTTCCATTTTCCAACCTCAAACAAAATTTTTTTCTCAAACCTTTATCCATGGCCGAATACCATTTCCTTACAAATTCCAAAAAAAAATTAAACTATGGGCTAGCTAGGTAACTTATCAACCATCCCAAATATGCAAGAATAACTAAAATTTAAACTCAAACATACCTTTAAATTGAGCTTGAAATAGCAGAATATGCCCAAAGCTTAAAACTTTCTTTTCTCTTTTAGTTTCAGTCACAAAAATGGGAGAAAGATGAACACTTTTCATCTTTTGTTTAATTCATAAATCATTTATTAAATTTTACACAAATGCCATTAGGAAAATATTAAACAATTTAAATACTATTACATGCACACAAATGCCATTAGGAAAATATTAAACAATTTAAATACTATTACATGCACACCAAAACTGGCCACTAACTTAAATTATGGATAAATTGCACTTTCAACACTTCCAATTATAAAACCATCATCAATTCGGCACTTAGGCATTTGACCACCAAATTTTTACTTTACGCGATTGAGTCTATTTATTTAATTAGACAGTCAAACGACTAAATTAATTCACTAAAATTTCACACACATAAATTCATAAATAATGAACATAGAAAGTAATATTTAAAAAATTTTTAGACTCGGATTCGTGGTCCCGAAACCACCGTTCCGATTAGAGTCAAATTCGGATTGTTACACATACAGTGTTGTTGTGTGAACCTGTGATGAGTAAAACTTCGGACCTTACAGAAGGGACACTATGATGTTCGAGCATCAAGGTATAGGACGGTGAATGGAGGAATGGATGGAATGCAATGGGAAGAGTAAAGATCATGGCCAGGCCATGAGTTTGATCGGAGGCTATACGCCTAAAAAAAGAGTAAGACTATAGTTGAAAGATGTTATGCCATCATGTTAAACATGGGTAAGACCATAGTTGAAAGATGCTATGACATTATGATATAAATGAGTATGACCATGATTGAAAGATGCTATGGCATCATGGTAAACATGACTAAGTCCATAATTGAAAGACGTTATGGCATCATGGTAAACAAGACTAAAACCATAGTTGAAAGACGCTATGGCATTCTAATAGTTTGTCGGGACAGTAAACACTGGAAATTTGGGGGTGTAAGACCATAGCTGGTCTACAACAATCAGTATAGTTCGACGGGACATTAAACATGAGAATTCTGAAGTGAAGGACCATAGTTAGACTATGGAAACTAATAGAGTCCGCCAAGATATTAAATATGTGGTGTACTATGAAAATCCATAGCTCAACTATGATAACTTAGAGAGAGTTTACCAGGACGATAAACATGGGTAGAAAATCAAAATAGAACTTGTGGGACAACCTACAAACAAGAAAAAAGGATTGAAAGGAAAATGGAAGTATGGATTTGCAACAGTCGAGCAGAGGGTCGAAGGAATCTGCCAATGAATGAGAATGTAATGGAAATGAGAAATGACTGCGAAAATAGTAGTTGTGTAACCTAGTGGGGCATAAGGATGTTAATTAGGAAGTAGTTATAGAAGTTGACATACCAGTGGTGCCTAATGTACAGATGAACGGGAAATGGTTTAACTAAAGATTAGAGATAATGATTTGTCATTAATAAACACCGAGGGTGCTTTGAGAAACCCTATAGGCTAATGGCTTGTGATACATACGACGATTAGTTCATAAGGAAATAAGGGATGAGCTAAGCCCCATCAACAAAGAAGGATACGTCGAATGATAGATATGTCTGTTAAGACTATTCCTCTTTACAGAAGAAACTATTAAGGAAGTATCAACCAAATGGCAAGATAGGTGGGGACGCTGAATAAAAAAGAAATTGTAAACTCAGATGACCATTTAGTGGCAATGGGCTGAACACTGTAAGCCATAGTTGTCTATAGAAAAGGGCGTGTTACACTTAAGGGTAAGGTCATTTGACTAAAGTGAATTACGAAGAATTAATCTGACCTTTATTTAATCTAACCAATATTTAGTTTGCTAAGTCAACTTAGGACCTTGATAGTTATACCAAAGGATGAAAGGTGAGCCAATCACATGGGATTAAGATAAGGAAAGAGTTTATCATGGACTAAAGAGGTTGAGAATCCTCACCAAAAGTCTTAAGAAAGGTAGGCCAAAAGCCACATTAATAGGGCATAATGGTGGGAAGAAAATACCCACATTGGAGATAAAGTGGATTACAAAGAAGTAATCTAACCACTAATTGTTGTGAGTGAGACTTAATCCACCAAAGTGGCGAAAAACCTTTTAGGTATCGCAAGGGATGGGGTGACAGTGAGCCTATCGAGACTAGGATAATGGTAAGAGTCTGCCATGGACTATTCGACTAGGGCATAATGATGATAGGAATAGAACCACTTGGATATGAGTAAAAGAAAATGATAAAGTCCATGGAGATGGCAAGACATTCAGAGAGGCAGTCAAGTAAGATTGACATAATAACCGGAGGATAATAACTCAACGGACTATCCGTCGATGGAATAATTCTGAAATAAATTGGAAACGGTTGGATTAGATTGGAAGAAATCTCATAATTAATATGGAGTTTACCTATATTTAGTTTCTTTCTATTTAAACCCTTGAAGGTTGGGGTCTAGTTTCAAGTAATATAGGAACCCACTAAGTTCATTTAAACTTATCAAAGTGTGGCATGTGCTTTGCAGGAACGACGAAATAAAGGGCTTGAGGAAGGGACCAAGCCAGATTAAGGAGAATCAGGTAACTTTTGTTAGGATAAAGTCATGCACATAGGAAGGAGGAACCTTTAGGAACTTCGCTAAGGGGGCGAATATTTATTGTAAATGCTTACATCCCATAGAGTCTGTAGTTGGAACAATAAACTTTATTTGGAAATTTATATCTCTGATGTAAGTTTAATTTGTAAATAGGTAATATCATTTGTTTTTATCTTAGTGAGATTTTAGTATGAAAGATAACCTGGTTCTACTGTGATGCTCGCACCCAGATTCGATGAACCTGTTGGGTGGGTGTTATATAGATCATTTTTAGTGCGCATGAGCTATCTTTCTCTATGTTGATGCCTTTAAGATTGGATTAGATCTTCCTTGATATGCATCCTTTACCATCTTGAAGCCTCTAAGTTTAGGATGGGTCATTTTTTGAATGTATGAGCTTATTGTCATCACCTTGGTCCCTTAAAATCTAAATGAATCATCTTTAATGCAAATAACCTATCTTCTTCACCTCGGCGCTTCCAAGTTTGGGAAAGATCATCCTTGCACTTCACGGGAAATCATTTAACATCTTGTTGCTTCTAAGTCTAAGATGGACTTTTCTTAGAACATGCTCTACCTTTCGTCATATTGAAGCTGAAAAGTTTAATACTGTTCTCCATGGGCACCATATGTTTTATTGCCTGCCATGTTGAGGTTGCAAAGTTCAGAATGGTTCTACGTGGACATTACAAGTTCTATCTTTCTCCATGTTGGTGTGCAAAGTTTGGAGTTGGTCCTTCCTTCGCCATGTTGGTATTACAGAGTTCAGAATTGGTCATCCCCTTGTCATATTGGTGTTGTAGAGTTCTGAATTAATCTTCTCTTCGCCATGTTAGTATTTCAAAGTTTGGAAGTGATTTATCTCTCTCAATGTTGCTTTTGCAAAGTTTGAAACTAATCTTCCTTCCATCAAGTTGATGTTGCAAAGTTTGTGATGAATCCACCTTGGTCATCACGGATGTCACCTACTTCTTTGTTAGCCATGTTGATTTTGCAAAATTTATAACGAATCCACCTTGGTCATCACGGATGTTGCCTATTTCGTTATTCTCCATGTTGATGTTGCAATTTGTAACTAATCCATCTTGGTCATCATAGATGTTGCCCAACTTATGTAGATCCCATAGTGAGATAGAAGCTTTGCTGCTAGAAATCAAGAGTGTCGGTTGCAGAACACCAAGCCTTGCGAAATGCTTAAATAATATTATAGTGTACAAGGTTGCATACACAACATCATATGCCTTAACCATCGACAAAGTCTATATAGTTGAAATCTCCAAAAATCTTGAAGTCCACTCACTTTCCCTTCTTAATAATACATATTCAACTTTGATGGTTAACTATAGATGAAAATACAACTTGTGGTCTTTGAAATACACCATGATGAACCTTAAAAACACCAAATTCAAAATAAAAAAGAAAAAAGAAAAGGCCATGTGATAAGAAAATAAAAAGCTTATCTACAAAGGATTGGCACTTGATGTTCTCTAGGTATACAAAATTGAAGGCATGAGGATGATATTTATAGTGACTTGAAGATGAATTTAAGTTGAAGTATATATCAATTACCATGCATAAAATTTGAAAAGAAGTCCATCTTAAATTATTTACTTTGTTCTTGTAAAAAAAATATAAATTCCTATTCAGATTAAGGTTTTGCTTGGTAGGGTGGAAAGAAAATTGGAAAGATAGAAAATTGAAATGTGATAAAACAAAAAGATGGAAAATATAATTTCTCAACATAGGTGTGTTTGATAGGAAATATGAAAAAATGGAAAGAAAAATGAAAGAGAAGAAAAAAAAAAACTTTTGAAAAAAATAATTTTAAATTAACATACACTTTTCTCTCATTTTCTCTCTCCTCATCATTTCAATTTGAAATGATTAGTTTTTTTGCGTTACCATGAAAAATGATAATCTTTTCTATTTTCTTTCATTTTACTTTTTTTTCTTAACGAAATAAACTCGATTTTTTCACTTTTTCATTTTCTTCATTCACCCAACCAAGCACACTGATAATAGAGGGGGCCCTTTACCATTTTGTATAAATAGGCTATTCTATTTGTACATATATGGAAGTGGGGCGCATTCAATCTTTGTTTGTCCATTAATTTAGTTTCTTTTCATCGCAGAATAGATCAGTTTGATAGCTCGCAAGGCTCAT
This sequence comes from Gossypium stocksii, assembly GCA_020496765.1. NCBI lineage: Eukaryota > Viridiplantae > Streptophyta > Magnoliopsida > Malvales > Malvaceae > Gossypium > Gossypium stocksii. The sequence continues at coordinate 71,223,269 of CM035622.1, forward strand.
AACCTTAAGGTCATGAGTTTAAATCACGTTCCCGCAACATTATATTTTTTTGACAAAAAAAATTAGACTTAACCCTATTAACTAGTCATTTTTTTCTTTTAAGGGGTATATTATATTTCAATTCCAGTAAACTATTTACAGTATAACGAATATTTTATCCTCTTATCTTAATTATGTTGAATTTGTTTTAGTTACTTTGCGAAGAAGGAATTCTTGTTGAAGTAAAAGTGAAAAGTGGATGGGATTTGATTAACCACGTGGACTAGCAAATGTAATTTTGATATGGGCATGGACTGTGTTGGCAATCGCAAGCCTATTAGAGAAAATTTAATTAATTTTTAAATAATTGGTTTTGCTTTATATCAAGCACAAATCATGGGGTAGTAATGAAATTTCATAATACTCCACAAGTTCAGTTCAAGGTGTAGGTAAAATTAGCCGTAAATCAATTCAAATTTCAAAACTCACTCAAAACGTGATCAATTTTTAAGGGAATATTTGTACATAAAGAAATGTAAGACCGATGATAAAGCAACGGATGCCAACTTGAAATCATTGTGGATAAAAATAATAAAAATTATTAAGAGATAAATGGTAAAATTTTGTATTATCATTAATTAAAAAATAAAATAATTAAGTGATAATATTAAATGATTATTTTATCTCTAAATTAATTAAATTAATAACAGATAAATACTGAATAAAAAAGTTTGGTTCTTGTGGAACACTCGACGGAAGAAATTAAATTCTACTAGAACCCTTTTTTATTTAAGTAATTGAAACTATTCACCTCAAGTCTTTTTACAGATACACAAGTATAAGAAGCCTAAAAGATTTCAGCAAAAATATTGACGAATACCATACTAGTTCTAAAATAAAGTCGTCTTCTCATCTAGTTCAACCAAAGAGAGGAAGACAAAAAATATTCTTAAAAAAAGTTACATTTCAATCTAATTCAAATGAAGAAATGACGCTTAAACCCATTCAAGAAAAAGTCACCATGACAGTTGAAGCCATCCACATTCATCCCAAATTAAGTCTCGACGACTCTTAAATCAAAGCTCAAACTAAAAAAAAGAATCCAAAGATGTTTTCTTTATATTTATGAAAATCTAAAGATTGTAACCTCTTTTCGAAAATATCAATAAATTTAACCCTAATTTTTTATCGAAATTTCTATATACATATTAATCATTGGATATATATTCAATTCATCAAGCACAAAGAATGTGCAAATAAATTGACTTGAAATATTTTTTAATTTTACAAGTTAAATTTTACAATAATGGTCATATATATATAATATATATATACATTAGCTCTAGTGTTGGTTCAAATCTAAGAATATTCAATTTCTCAATTTCATTTCCAAACTGATCTATATTTGATGCTTCTTATTTATCCACTTTTCCACATTTAGCTTCGATTAGTTTGGATGCTCAATAAAAACAAAATGATTAATGATGTAATTTTAGATTTTTTTTTAAAATATTGAATTAAATATAAACACATTTGAAATGGTTAAATTATATATATATATATATATATATATTTTTTTTTTTTTTTGTATTTATAAAAATATGTTATTTTTAGAGAGAAAAAACTAAAAACGTGTCTTACATGATATGTTTTTATTAAAAATTGATAATTTAATATTTTTGGTCAAATGGTATTCTGAGTTTAATTTCTCCCCTATTCACATTTGTATTTTTTATTTTATGTTGTTTCAAGTTTTTTATACTTTTAATTAATATTTATAATACATTAGCTTTTTTTTTATTAGATGGTTAGATAATTGTGATTTTATCTTTGGGTTCGAAATTTGATTCCTCTTATAAGCATTTTAATATGTATATTTTTTTATTTCATGTTGTTTAAAGCTTTTTTTAATTAATTTTTATAATTAATAAATATATTATTTTCAATTTTTTTATTTTTAATTAATAACTCTTTTATTTATAAAATTAAATAATAAATATGTAATTATTTTTTTAAAACATCAACTAATTCTTTTGATATATTTTTCTTTGTATATAATAATTATATGTCAAATATTTATTTCTCCACTTATATTGTGGGTATGGTGATTTCTAAAATTATAAAATCAAATAATTATTTCAAATATCATTATTATTTCAAATATGTAAAATTTTTCAAATTTCGTTATTTTTCATCTACATTGTGGGTATGATATTTCAAATATTTTTATATATGAAATATTTCAATTAATTATTTCAAATACAAATACAAAAATATATAATACTAAAATTTACTACACTCATTATATGGATTGTAAATTAAATATTACACTTATAAAAATTATATTTACTATAAAAATAATGATATTTGCAATAATTATTTATTTTATAAATAAAAGAGTTATTAATTAAAATATAAAAATATTAATTAAAAATACATTTTTTAAAAGAACATTAAAAAAATATAAATATAAATAGAAGAGGAATTAAACCCAGGACTCAAAGACAAAAGTATTGATATTTAACCATTTGACCGAAAAAGCTAAATTGTTAATTTTCAATGAAATCGTATTCTATAACATTTTCTCTCAAAAAATAACCTATTCTCATAAATATTAAAAAAAAACCCTAAAATCATAAATATTAAAAAAAACCGCATATATATAATTTAACCCATTTGAAATAGATAAAAAAAAAAAGAAAAAAAGAAAAAATTGGCAATTTTGAATTCGGAGCTAAACCCCTGAATAAAAGGACACTTTTTTTTCAGACTAGGGGTTTTCTTATCTTGTTCATCTACTACACTTTCTACTTCTGTAAAAGAGGCTTTGGTTTCTTTGCACTTGCATTTGATCCTTGAACCCTAGGTGATGGTTTAGTATCTGGCAACATCCTTAATATGATTCCCATGGATATCAGCAACAGTCCTGACCCGTGGCATTCGGTTAATGGTTTTGTAAATATGATGTACGACAACAACAAAGTTACAGCTTTTCTAGCAGTTGTTATCATGGCAGTTGTAGCTGCACCGAAAATAGCAATCAGGGATAAAACAGACACTTGACCAATGAATGTAGCCATGGCTTCAAACACTAGAACGCAATAAATGTACGGATGTTGAGAACAAGAACTCCATGCCTTGAAGAGCTCTCCTGTTAGAACCATTGGCACTAGTAAGAAAGGAATCCCAACTATTGTTGAGCAAAACAACATCTCCATCTGTGTTGTTTCCGGATTCATGGTGAAAATTGCTTCTTGAAAATTACCTAAAAATGCATCCATGATTAAAGCACCTGAAATCATTATCACACCAATTATGCTAAAATTTGGAGATGTTTGAGCATCTGCTAAGGTGAAAAGGATGAGACCAACCACAAGAAGCAAAGCAGAGATGTATTCATTAAATGGGTATTTCCTTCGCAAGCCAGGAACGAAGGCACCCATAATCATAACTGGCAGTACCTTGGTAGATTTAAACATAATTTGGGCAGGATAGTTAAGGTAAGCCAATGAACCCTTGGTTAATCCATGAGAACCCATGAGAACGCCTGATAGTTTAACATATGTGTTCCATGGATTCACCATTTGCTTCATTGTAAAGCCTTGAAGCCATATCAATATCAAGTAAACAAATCCTTGTACAAAAGTAAAATACCATCCATAGCTAAACTGAAGCCTATTATAAACATATTCCTCACAAATGCCATTAACAAGGTAACCAAAGAAGAACCCTGACGAGCAAATAAGAAACTGTTGCCATTTTGGTCTATCTGAAAGGGAAATTCCAAGCAAAAATCTTGTCTGATCCTGGCTTTTCATCTCCTTTCAACAAATCCTGATTGTTTAATTTACAAGGCACCAATAACCTCAACTGCTAAAAAGCAAAAATCAAACCCTTAACCAAAGAATTAAAGCTATGCCTAGAAAACAGATGAAAAATAGGTCTTCTAATAAAACGTTTTATTTTCTAAATTTAGCTACCCTGAACAGAAAGCTTGAAAAATAGGGTTGATTTTAATCATTAAAAAATAATAAGAAGAAGGAAAGAATGAAAAGGACTTGTCTATTCTTTCCCTCTCACTAAAAATAAAGAAGTTGTATGAAATATAGAGGCGAAAGAGAGATTTATGGAGGTTTTAGGAAAACGGTGGCAAATGGAAAACAGAACATACGACTTAAAAAGGGGTAAGAAATAAAATATAGGAGGTTTGAGAAAAACAAAAAGGAAAAGTGTCGCTCAAGATCAAGTTTCGTTCCCAACTGATCAAGCTAAACAAGACTATTTAGTTACATTTATAGAGGTAAAAAAACAATTACATAAAACAATAATTTAAAAACAATTCCAAATTAAGATAAAAAAAAAAATCCTAACATCACATTATTAATGAGAAGCTAACTCTAATACATATTTCGAATTTTATATTTTATAGAAATGAAATTATTTTGCTAAATATGTAAATTCAAAGAAAATAAAATCAAATGAAATAAAACCAATCTTTCATGAATTTACATGGATAATCAAGATTTACCATTAAAAATGGAGGGTGAACAAGGTTATGTTCCACCAAACAGTTATTTTAAGAAAGATTTCTTTTCTTAAACTAAAATGGGAATTTAAAGGGAATAGAGAGAAGGTTAATAGGCGTGCGAGGGACACTTATTTATGAAGAGACGAGGTTTTATTTTAATTTTGGATTGAGAAAATAAAATGATATTAGTTAAAAAATTACATTAAATAGAATAACTTAAACTATTAATTTAACCTTGTTATATAATTATAATAAAATATATCATAATTTGACTCGAAGTCCGACTCGCTCTAGTGACTCAAAATTTGACTCGGAAAAACTCCCTTATATACATTTCTAAAGACCCTCTTTAAGGGTTTGCGCTCCAGGCACTCTTCTTTTTATCTCATTCTTCATCAGATAACCCCATTTTTTTTTCTCCTGACCAATTAAATATTGTTTGAACAATAATGTGGTGAGCGTGGACCAAACCCAAGAATATTGTTTACCAGGATCATCGAGTATGAACTTTAGAGGGGTCAGGGTAGAGCACATCTAGGAAGTATGGCTGGACAGAGTGGCCGGGAGAGTATATGCATGGCAACATATGCCAAAGGGATGACTATAAATAGAATTGATGATCGGAGATATTGGAATTGGGTTTCTACAGAAGAACCTAGTCATGTCTGATGGGTATCCTAATTTCAAAAAGACTGATGATATTTGTGAATACATTTGTGGAAAGATAAATTTTCTTTCCTATGATTTCAGTTTCAAAAAATTTGTTCATTTTGGGAGCGGGGATTGATTAATGGGTGTTTTTACTATTTTTCCTTGAAATTGTTTAAGATTGAAGGTGTACGTGTGTTTGTGTATATATATATATATATGTATATATCTACCTTCATCTTTTTTTACTATTAATTTCTTTTCTATTTTTCTATTATATTTTCTTGGGAAAATGTTTCCTATATGGTTTTGATTTCTAGATAGTTGATGATCCTCTGTTTGGTGGTTGTTTGAGATTAATGGAAAAAATGGGAACATCTCTTTGAATTGTTTATTTATATTTCTAAATCAAAATATTGAAGTTTATTTGAATTGTTGAAGAAACTGCATTACAGTTTCCTTCAGCTTTCATTGTTCCATACATCCCTCATTTTGAATTTATTTTGTACTTTATTTTTTCTTTCCTTAAAGTGATTGATTGAAAACGTATTTGCAAGGAATTGGAAAATTATTGATTTTAGTCATATGAGAATGGAAAATAAGGAGAGGTTTAACTATATATACACATATGTGTTGGAACAAGACTTTTCCTTAATGTGGGATTGAGATGCTTGTATATTGAAATGTTTCTAGTATTACTTTCAACCAACTTGTTAGAATTCTGTTTGGTTACTTGAAGAAACACAAAATGGAATTAATTATGCCAATTCTACTTCTACATAGAGCCCATAGATGGTTAAGCTATATATTTGTTGGAATGGATCATTTGGTGAACTACATTGTCAATTGCATGTCTCATTTATTCTTTGGTGGGAGGAAATGCATTTGGGTGCTACTTAATTGCAACTTTTTAAGGTTTTGGCCTTTTGTTGATGTTTTCTTTATACAAATGGTATTATGTAGAAAGTTTGAAATCTCTGAAATTTTGCATCTTTGTTGTTGTTTCATCATTAATCTCTAGACAATGATGGGATCTTTTACTAAATTTTGTTTAAAGATTATGTTTTTCTTCATTGCCAAATTGTTAATCTTGGAGTAAAAAGGTACTCAAGGAAATTTCAGGAAATATAGAAAACCTTATACAAATGGTTCCAGAACCAACTCCTAATAGTAGACTTGCAAACAATCAGCGAAATAGGGTGCTTCTTCGCGGTGGGAGAGTCTCTTGTAGGCTTGAGTTCTTCTAATATGGCAAAAGTTTTTTTAACACTAAGTCTATTGAATAGGAAGATGATGACCCACTCATATATGACGAAGTGATGTAGAGTGCCGATATCAAGCTTTGGGAAATAGCTATGAAAGCTAAGATGGATTCTATGGACTTCATCTCAGTGTGGGAACTTGTAAACTTGTAAACCCATAGGGTGTAAGTAGATCTACGGGAGGAAAAGAAATATGGATGGAAAAGTAGAAACTTATAAGGCCAAACTTGTAGAAAATGTTATACTCAGAAAGTGTTGGATCTGGTGCCTTAAGTGTGGTATTTTCGTCTAAGTACAATTATAATTTTTCAACAAGATTGATTAAATTATTCATGAACTACATTAATACTTTGTATATTGTCTTCACATGGTTTTTGCACCAAAGCAAAATAGAAACCAAAGCAAAATAAAAGCAAATGTTGCTCATTGGTTGTGTATTGTTTAAAATGATACTAAGCAGTATTACATGGTCAGATTGTAGTATAGAAAGACAACTTCTATTAGTAGACGAATCTAAACATGTTCGTAGTCTAATCGAAAATGAGCAAATCGATTGAAAGACTAATATGTCGTCTATCAAGTCCAATTGGGGAGATACCTTGTCTTGGGCTTCGGAGTGGATAACTTCTAGAAGATAGAGACATAGATGTGATTGACTAGACTGAAAATACATTTGATAGGACCCAAGAAAAATAGATACTGAATCTGTTTATGAATTTATTCACTTATGACATTAATAGTGTAACATACTTAAATCTGAGTGGATGGCAAACTATGTATATGTGACTCGTACATTTTGATGTAAGTAAAGTCCAAATAGATAAGGGACCGAAAGCTCATTTATTGGGTGTACGACTTCTGTAGTATGTAGCATAATTTACAATAGTGGAATTCATAAACCAAAACATGGGTAAATGATATCCTCTAATTGGCATTACATGGTTGATGATAAGTAAACGTGGCCACGGGTCATCCTTTTTTGTGATGGATGACTTGATCACTATTTGATAATGATTGACTTTTCATAAAGGAGATGTAATGGTTACCATGAGATAAAATAGGATCATTTTGGGAGAAAGAACATTATCCTAAAAAGATTAAGGATATCCTTTGAGGGTAACACACTTATGACAAAGTCATTGGACGAACACTGAATAGTTGCTTTCATAATGGTATGTTGTTGGGGAAAACTTAGTCATGATACTATAGTGGAATGACTTCATGATTAAATAAGTTTATAATTAATAGGCAAAAAGTCAGAACTTAAGTATAAATCATTAGAGCCTCAACTACATATGTCCAATCGTTCCCTTCACTGGATCATTAAAACCAGAAATGAATTGCATGTTTGAATAGAAATGAATGGAATGAATAGGAAAGGAGAAATGTGAAACATTCAGGAATGATTGTGGTTTTCTCCGAAATGGAGAAATGAAATAATTTGGAAATGGATGTAGATTTCCAAAAATGGAAATGGAAATGAAAATGGAAATGATCAATTTACAATCCTATATGAATTACATATAAGAATGAGTTTATGTTTTTGGACAGTTTTGAAACCCAAAAATGAAATAAACCATTTAGACATAGTGAACATGTTGAGTTGTGAAATATTGAACATATTTTCTCGAAATTTTATAAAGGGCAAAATCGTCAAAATTTTACTAGGGGTAAAATCATCAAAATTTTGCTAGGGGTAAAATCTGGATGAGAAAATTGTTTTATATATAAATATTAAAGTTTATTTTTAGAAATAGAAAATTTGAATCAGGTTGGATCATATTACAGAGTATTGGGTCAAAAAGGGGACAACCCTAGTAGGAATACTAGAGTGTGTCGTCCACCTTAGTCTTTTTCTAAATAGGATGTTGGTTTTCTTTTTGAAATAAACAACTACAACTCAACAAGGGTTCTACCTTCTCTTCCTATAAATAGATGGTATCGGTAGAGCTATTAACACAACTTTTGAGAGATTGTCATTCTGCCGAAAAATAAAAAGAATTTATTCTCAACTATCAAATATATTTTTTCAGAATAATAATTCTACTAGTTTCTATTAAGAAGATAGAATTTTCATTTGCACCCCAAAAGGAGAGAAAACTATTTTCATTTGCACCCCAAAAGGAGAGAAAACTTTCTCTAGTTCTATGTTTTGATTTAATTGGTTCGAGCATACACTCTAAGTAGTTCGTGATATGAGAATAGCGAAGAAGATCGTTTGGTTAAAAGTCGAGAATAACGAACGTCCGCTAAGTTGAAAACATAAGTACAAATTCGATAAAGGTTTACTACTATAAATATCACAAACCAGTCGATTTTTAAAATTTTAATTTTCCACTATGCAAGAAAATTGTTTTCAAACCGGGATTTTTCTAACAGAAAGAAGGTATCGATTATGAAGAAACCTTCTCTCCTATTGTCATGCTCAATTCAATCTCCATATTACTATCCATTATGGCAACTCTCAATTACGAGATCTGGAAAATGGATGTCAAGACAATATTTTTTGATGGCTATTTTAAAGATAGCATCTATATGATGCAACCCACTAGATATATGCTAAAGAAAACGAGCATAAAGTTTACAAACTACTTAGATCCATATATGGACTTAAGCAAGCATCTCGCTCATGGAATCAAAGATTTGATCAGGCGATCAAGAATTTTGGATTTGAGCAAAGCGTAGAAGAATCTTATTCTATATGTCGATTACATTCTACTCATTAGAAATGATTTATGAACATTGTCATCATTTAAATTGTGGTTAGGTCAATAGTTTAGCATGAAGGACTTAGGAAAAGCTAATTTTGTTTTAGGCATTCGAATTCTAAGGGATCGAATGAACAAAGTGATAACACTATCTCAAGCTTTATACATAGGTAAGATATTGTAGCATTATGTAATGACTAATTCAAAGAAGGGAAATCAAATCTCCGTATCAGGATTTCATCTTTCTTTGGAAGATTGTCTTAAGACAGCAGAAGAAAGAGAGAACATGAGAAAGGTTGCTTATGTTTCAAAAGTATGAAGTCTCATGTATGCTATGTTATGCACATACCTAGATACCATTGGTAGGGGGATTGGTAAGTCGATATCAAAAGAACCTAAGATCAAGACACTGGCAATCATTTAAGGATATATTCAAGTATTTACAGAGAACGAGGGATTATATATTAGTGTATTCTGGAAGAGATCTTACACTTATCAAACTTACTGATTTTGACTTCTAAACGTGTCAAGATTTAAGGAAATCGATGTTGAACTATGCTTTTGTCCTAAACTGTAAGTCCAAAGTGTGAATAAGTGTCAAGCTGTGTTACACTACTAAATTCACTATGGAGGGTTGAATATGAGGTATGGAAAAGCTATGATACTATAATAGTGCAAATATAGCTAAACCTAAAAGAAATCACATAAGGATGAAACATATTAAGGGAGACTGTAGTGTTTGATGGGATAGTGGATGTAGTCAAAGATCATATCTGAGGACAAACCCCGGGATTTGTTTTGCCAAGACTCTACTAGCTAGAAAGCTCTTTGGGAAACATATAGAGGGGCACAATAATGTGAAACATGACTATCTACTTTACTAGAGAAAGTTGGAGATTGTTGGATCTGGTGCCTTAAATGTAGTATTTTCGTCTAAGTACACTTGTAATTTTTTGAACAGATTGGTTAATAAAATTATTCATGAATCACATTAATACTTTGTATATTATCCTCACATAGTTTTTGCACGCAAAGGAAAATGGAAGCAAACATTGCTTACCTCTTGTCTAATGTTTAACTAATACTAAAAGGTATTACGTGGTTGGATTGTAATACAAAAAGACAAATTATGTTAGTAGACGAACCTAAGCATGTCTATAATCTAATAAAAAAAGAGCAAACTGATTGAAAGACTAATATGTTATCTATCAAGTCCAATTGGGGAGATGCCTTGTCTTGGGAACCAGAGCGAATGACTCCTAAAAAATAAAGACATAGATGTGACTGACTAAACTGACAGTACATTGGACTGGATCCAAGAAGAATAGATTCAGAATCTGTTTATGGATTTATTCACTTGTGACGTTCATTGTGTGGCATGCCTAAATCCTTAGTGGATGACAAACTATGTATGTGTGACTCGTACACTTTGATGTAAGTAAAAACCTAAGTTCGAATAGATAAGAAACCGAAAACTGATGTAGGGTGTACAACTTCTACAATATGTAGTGTCATTTACAATAGTTGAATTCATAGCCTGAGAAATGGGTAAATGATATCCTCTCACTGAAATTACATGGTTGATGAGCAATTAAAGTTGCCATGGGTTATTCTTCGTTATGATGAATGACTTGATTACTATCTGATAGTAATTGAATTTTCATGAAAGAAGATGTAATGGTTACTCTGAGACAAAATAGAATCATATTGGAAGAACAGATATTATCGCAAAGAGATTAAGGGTATCCTATGAGAGTAACACACTTATGACAAGGTCATTGGACGAGCACTAATCGAGTTGCATTCATAATGGTATGTCGTTGAGGAGAGCTCAGTCACAGCACTATAATGGAATGACTTTGTGACTAAATGAGTTTATAATTAAAAGGTGAAAAACTGGAACTTAGTTATAAATCATTTGAGCCTCAATTTCATATGTTCAACCGGTCCCTCATCTAGCTCGTTGAAACTAGAAATGAATTGCATGTTGAATTGAAATAAACAAGATGAATAGAAATAAAGAAATGAAAAACATTAAAAAATGATTCTGGTTCTGTCCAAAATAGATAAATGAAATCATTTGGAAATAAATGTGATTTTCTCAAAATGGAAATGGAAATGGAAATGAGAAATGATTTATTTGCAAATTAACATGGATTTCTCAAAAATGATCAAAAGAATAAGTTTATTTTTTTGAGCTATTTTAAAGCCTGAAAATGAAAATAAATTATTCGATCATAGTGAACAAGTTGAATGGTTAAATATTAAATATATTTTCTCAAAATTTTACCAGGGTAAAATCATCATAATTTTACCAAGGGTAAAATGTGGATGAGTAAATTATTTGATATATATTTATTGAAGCTTATTTTGAGAAATAGAAAAAAAATATTGGGTAGGATCAAATTATAAAGTATTGGGTTAAAAGCCCGGGAAGTACTTGTAATCGGACCTAATATGGAAGAGGCCCAAAAGCCCCTTACATTAATAGGGTGGACAACTAACCTAAGTTAATATTAACTAGGGTTGTCGCCACCTATACTCCTAATTAGATAAGGAGTTATTTTTTTAATTGAAATAAGCTTTTATAATTCAACAAGGGTTCTATTTTCTCTTCTTATAAATAGATGGCATCGGTAAAGTTATTTAACAGAACTTTAAGATATTATTACTCTATCAAAAAATAGAGAGAATTTATTCTCAACTATTAAATATATTTTTCTGAAATAACAATTCTACCTATTTCTATTTGATAACAAAAAGAAGTGTTTTGTTGAATGGTTGTAGTAGCTAATCGATAAGAAGAAAGGAAAAGAAATTTTTTTTGTAAAACAGAAGAAAGTAAAGAAGAAAAGTCAGAAATATTTGTAAGGTTTGTACAGTGATTGATTTTTTATTACATTTTTTTATAGTAGAATCTTGTTCTGTTTTTAAATAATTATCGAGAAATTTAATTATGTTTAAATATTTTTACAATTTTAGTGTTGAAGATAGATAATCAAATCTTTGTATGCATTTATTTCGATGGAGTAATTTTAACAACAAAAGTTGGTTGTATATATGAATGTCGCCAACAAATAGCAATAAGATTTAATAGAAATGTGCCGGTTGATGATATGAAAGAAAGGATCAGTGTAAAAATTGTTAGACATTGTGGGAGGAAGATCTTGAAACTATTCTACAAATTCTCAGTTTCATCAAATCCCATCAAATTCATCAAGATGGAAAATGTAGACGATGAAGACGTGGAAACAGTGGTTGCACTTTATTGTCGGAATCGAAGTGGCCACACTGAACCGATTCAGTTGTTTAATGAGTTAGCTGATGCGAAGCTAGCTGAAGATTTCACTCCATTAAGTGAAGAACATGAAGTTCAAGATCCGTGTACGGAGGTTTCGAGAGCGTTTGTTGATAGGTGATCGTCTATACGTGGGTTCGACATCTATCTTAATGATCCACCTGCGTGTAACAGCCCGTTTTTCAGTGGTGTCGGAAATAGTGATTTCGAGACCATAAATCCAACGAGAAGTTTAAAAATTATTATTAATTAATATTCATGAGTCAAGTATAATATTAGTGAAATTTTTATTTAATAAATTTTATTAATTGGTCATATAGTTAAGTTCAAGTGGTTAATCCCTAAGTCAAGTGGTTTTCAAAAATGAGGTATCAGGACCTCGTTTCTATAAACCGAGTCCGTAAATATTTTTATTAAATATTTATTGAATGATTATATAGGTGTATTGAAATTTGGTTAAAAAATTTTAATGTTTGGGTAGTTAATTAATTGAAAATGACTAAATTATAAAAGCTACAAAATTTAAATTTTATTAATTAAAGGTGTTAAATAGTTAAATTAATAATGTCACAAGGGTTTATGTGGCAATAATACCTTAGGAAAAAGGTATTCACTTGTTAATATATATGTTATATTTTAATAAAAATTAAAAGAAAAGTTAAGTTAATATAAAATAAAAAAACATATCATTTTATTTTTTTTGTTCATGTTCTCTAAACCAAAAGAACACCATTGTTGACACCAAGGAGGTTCCCCCAAGTTCTCTCCCATCATGTGTGAGATTTTAAGGTTTGTTTTTAATGATTTTTATGTTTTTTATCGTTTTAGCTTAATGTAGCTAACTCGAGGGCCAATTCGTAATATTTTTAAAATTTTAGGGACTTGTCATGAATGTTTTAAGTGTTTTTGTGAATTTGAATGATAGATTATTAAGTTTGGTTGTTAAATAAAAGTATTTTGTTAACTGATTTTGAGTAATTTTAATGTTTAGGGATTAAATTGTTTAAATAGTAAAGTTCTTTAAATTTTTGTAAAACATGATAAATATGGGCTGTAGAGGTTCCCTAGTAAATTCAGATAGTATGATTTTTCTTTAAAAATGGTAAAATTGCAAGTTTCGGGTTTAGGGACTAAATTATACAAAAGTTAAAATATTGGGGTAATTTTGTAAAATAGTGATGGAAGGGCTAAATTGTATAAAATTGCTTATTTAAGTGCTAGAAAAGTATTAATTGAATGAAATTACTATTTAGATCAAGAAATGCTACAACCAAATTTAAATCGAGAAAAAGCTAAAGTTTTGGACTAGTTGTCAACTCTGTTTTTGCAACCGCTTTAATCGAGGTAAGTTTGTATTTCAAGTAACATAATTCATTTGATTTCTAGAAGTAAGTTTATATATATAAAAATTGGTGATCGGATTCATTGTTTGAGAAAAGGGAAAGACCATGATTGAAAGATATCATGATATTATAATCGAAAAGAAAAAGACTATAGTTGAAAGTTATACTGGAAAATGATCAAGACCATAGTTGAAAGATACTATGGCATCACTTCAGAATTGTGTAAGACCTTCGTTGAAAAATACCATGGCATACTCGGAACAATGAAATAATTGAAAAGGACATCAATGGAATGACTATTATATCAATGTTCTAAGGTTCGGTATTTGAATAAGAACTTATGAGTATTATAATAAAGGATTGAAGTTTATTATGCAAATAAAAGGTTGAATTGAGTTTTGAATAATAATTTGTTTCATTTGGTTCAACGGGTATTAATGAATTAAAATGTAAGTTAAATTATATGAAGTGTAATGTGATCACGAATGTTGAAATGGAAGATGATGGTTTAATTCTTTGAATGGAATGTGTTATGCAAAATGGTATTTGTGATGAATGAAAGATATATTTGGTATGTTATTATTATGTGTTTATGATAAGATTATATGTGTATCTTGTTGAGCTCACTAACTTGTTGGGAATTTTGATGTGTATAAGATATTATAAGTTCATTAGCATGATAATAAAAATTATGCATCAAGTTTATATAATTGAGCCTAGTAGGTAAGTTTACGTTTGTAATTATACGAGCTTACTAAGCACTAGTGGCTTACTTAGTTATTTTCTCTTCATGTAGATTATTAGAAAGCTCGACCGGTTAGGATCTTGTCAGAGTACAATCACATATCCATCCATTACTTTCGTAGTTTTTGGTTACTTTGGTTAATGGTTATAAATGGCATGTAATAGGAGCTTTTATACTATTTTTCCAAAATGATGTGATTTGAGCTTTTGCTTAGCTTACTTGTATGTATATATGTCTCTGATTTTGGATTGTAAATGTCTATGTGAATATTTGTCTTGGTCACCTATTTATGCCTTTGAAGTAGGTGACTTATGGTAGAATTGGAATGTAAATGAAATGGTTAACTAGTGTGTATGATGTATGTTTAAGGCTTGGACTTATAGTATTGTTTTTAAATTGATTTGGTGTTTGAATTGTGGTACCAAGTGATGACATATTGGTTAGGCACATAGGTTAAATGATTTTGGCATGTTTTTGGTATGTTTGAATGTGTTTTAACCATGTGAATCTGGTTGGAAAAGGTTTGGTCTAATGTCTAAGAAATGCTTGTTGTTTAGGCTTGTATTAGATGTCTAGTAGATGCACATGGCCTAGGACACGGGCAGCCACATGGCCATGTGCCACTCACGGCCTTTTCATACGGTTGTGTGTCCTATTAATTTTAAGTGTAGGATGAACTACACCGTCACAAAGAGTTACACGGCTTGGCAACATGGCCGTGTGATCTAACTTCAAATGCACACACAGTCTAGCACACGGCCTGCAACACGGCCGTGTAATACCTACAAGGGCCAACACACGGGCTGGAGCACAACCATGTGTCCCATACTTCAAGTTGTATACGGTTGGCCATATGACCATGTTTTCAAGCCACACGGCCATGTGACACCTATTTGATTTTCAATTTTTCCAAAATTTTCTATTTTATTTCAAATTAGTCCCTAAATGTTTCCAAGCTATTTTTAGGGTCCCGTAGGCTCGGTTTAAGGCCCTATAAAAGTATTTATGATATAAATAAAAAATGTGTCTTTGAGTGTTATTATTTAATTTGAATGATTGTTTCTGTTGAAGTTAAATGTTTTTAATTGTGTTATAATACTCTATAACCTTAATCAGCGACAGAATGAGTTTGAGGTGTTACACTGTGTTTGATAACCTTAACTCGACTCCCTATTTACAAATACATTCGGTGGTGGTTAAGACCGTTGTAGATGCTGTGGATGGATATGATTATAATGGTCCTTTTTATCACGAGGTTGAAGATTGTAGTGATTCCAATCTAGACGAGGTCCCTGATGATATCAAAGATGAAGGCACGAATTACGATGGAAATGTTTACGCGACTTCAGTTGAAAACCCGAGTCGAGACATTGTCATATGCAGTGATCTTAAAGCCCACATGTCGATTGTAGATCTCGATACGTCACATACATCCATATTCCTTGAGTACCCTAATATACTAGCTGCTCATCTATTGGCCGTAGATCTCGAACGTGAGGAGTTGTTTATGGGCCAAAAAATCGCAACTAAGTAAGACCGCGTATTTGCAATCAAGCGGTCGCAACTAAAGAAGACTGCGTATTTGCAATCAAGTGGTAAAGCATGAATGAATCGATTGACTACAAAGTCTTCATGTCTAAATCGACATTGTTTATTGGGGAGTGTTAGAGGTCAGCAGGATGGTGCAATTAGAGGGTATGAGCTGCATTTATCTAGAGGTCACAAATGTAAGAGATCAGAAAATTTGTTAGGCCTCATACATGCACTTCTACATGTATGACACAAGATCCCCGCAAAGTTGATGCGAAAAATATCTACAACTGCATCATGCCAATAGTGGACACGCCGACCATTTCTATATCGGTACTAATTTCTAAAATTCATGAACGATTCTAGTATCGAGTGTCATACCGGAAAGCATAGATAGTTAAATAGATGGCCATGAAGCAATTGTATGAAGATTGGGATGCGTCGTACAATGAATTACAGGGGTGGATAGTTGTTATGCAAGAGTATGTTTCAAGGACTGTCGTTGAGTTGCAGACATGACATTATTATGGCCTACACGACCAACTACAACCTGTAAGAAGAATTTTCCACCAGATGTTCTTAATATTTGATCCATTCGTACAGGCCTTTGCCTGCTACAAGCTACTTGTGCAAGTTGATGGAATCTGGCTATATGGAAAATATATGCATATTCTACTTATCGCGGTTGCTCAAGACAGGAACCAAAACTTGCTCCCAATAGCATTTTCCATTGTGGAGTCAAAGAACATAGAATCATGGGAATTCTTCCTAACGAACTTGCAAACATATGTTGTTAAAGAAGACAATATTTGCATTAGATCCAATAGATCGAAGAAAATAATTGTGGCAATTAGACATTCCAGTGTTCATGGATATCCGTTTACTGCATTTGACATATCGCCGCCAACTTCCACCAAGACTACAATAATGCGGACTGGCGGAAACAAATAGTGAACATGGATAAATTTCGATTTCAACATATTTTTTAAATATTCTTAATACTTCCAAAAATTAATTTGAAAATGTAACATATTTTTTCAGAATACATACGTAGCGTATGAGCTAGAACAACACTATTTGAAACAAAGGCTAACCAGGCTTAAGGGTGATATGCACAGTGAAACTAATACTACTTTCCAAGAGTGGTTGGGTACCATAGAGCCGTGGCAATGAGATCAGAGTTTCGACAACGAGTCTCGATATGGTCATATGACCACCAACCTAGCAGAGGCTATTAACAGCTATGTACTACAAGCTGGCAACCTTGATGCCAAGAATAGGGCTGAAACAAGTAAACCAGATGAAGGTGAGACACGTGTTTTTTGAGGAGGTCAAGAAGGAAATGGATGCAAACTGTCAGAGAGAAAGGTCGATGAATGTAGAAATATATTCTCAACAATTATAAACTTTTGAGTTACGAAGTTCATTAGTTGTTGACTCAGTATCCCACCTAAGTTCAACAAAGTTGATCTCCTAAATAGATGGTGCGATTATGGGAAGTTTCAGACACTTTTTTACCCTTGTATACACGTCGTTCCAGCTTGTTCTCGTGCCTCGATCAATGTTGAACAATATATCAATAAGGTGTACACTCTGGAATGCACATTGCATATTTGCATAAATGATTTCTCCATCTTAGATGATTTGTCTACATGGGAAGTGCCTCTGCCGACTTTCAAACTTGCCCCACACAAGGGGTTACATAAGAAGCCAAAAAGTCGCCTGCACGTCACCAGGATCCATGGTAAAATGGACATGAGGGAGAAAACAAACCCCAAATTTTGTGGTGTGTGCAAAACAGTTGGTCATAATCAGACTAAACTCCCGCATCAAATCCACCATATTAGATAATTGTCTCAATCGAATGGAATATGAATTAATGTACTCTATGTACAAATGTATGTGAAATGTTGTTATCAATTGAAGTAATATTTCATTTTACATACTTTTAGTTTTATTAAAATTTATTTGATTATGATGGAATTTTGATATTGCTTAAACATGTTCAACTATAAAATAAAAATATTACACTTCAATGTATATTACATTAGAATACAGAGAAAATGTCTGAGCTATATATTATACAAACTAGAATATTTGAATTACAAAAACAAAACACATGCAATAAAGATAATTTTATGCATGCTAAAATTAATGGTTGGAAGGTGTTGTCCGTGGGATAAATTGTTGTGGTGCTCGACGTTGTCGTTAAGGTTGCTCGTGATGGTCATTGTTACCCCCACCCGGTACATCATTCATAGCATCCATTAGCGAACCTTGGTGTGTGCTAAACATACTCGAAAAATCAAATGTCCCAAAGGTTTGTCTGGGAGAGGTGGAGCACTAGGGTGGTAATGGGCTGAAAATATCAAACATCATTTATGATCTCAGATTTGGATGATAAGAACTGGAACCGAGAATCTCTGACCCATACACGTAGCTAGACGACCTTGGAAAATAATTATCTAACCCCAAATTCTGATGATAAGAACTACCCTCAAACTACGTATACGATTGTTCAAGTTCGGGCTCAGGCTCAAGCTTAGGTTGCGGTGTAGGAGGCGGATGTCCTCGTCAATGATGTTGGTGCCCTTGTCGGTGCATGTGTGGAGGGACTATCATTGATTGACCATCGTATCAAAATAGTTTCTCATTCTCAATGTACCAAAGTTGGTACTCAACCGAGGGCCGCAAACCAAGATCAAAATCCATCCGAGGTCTCCGATACATTTGGGCATTCCACAATGCAAGATATTGTTGATTCTCTAATGCCCAATTTTTTTTTATTCTTTCCCCCTTTTGTTAATTTTGTGGACACTGTCAAAATACAGTAAAACATACAAAACATCTTGTTTGCTCCCAAACTGTTGTAGAACTGGATTCTCTTTGTACCACTCTACTGTCAAGAAATTCAATATGGGTGTGTTAATGCACCACAAGTGTAAGTGGATGAGAGCATATGAGGGAATAACAGCCGTAATATATGAGGCAAAATATGGCATCTAGACGAACTGCACAATTAATAACATAATTGTAATAGCGTGAGTCAAATAATATAAATAAAGTAATTACTGTAACATCCCAAAATAGGGCCTAATCGGAATAGTAGTTTCGTAACCACAAATCCGAGATAGAAATAATTATTTTATAATTATTTTGAGGTCTATATTATGATTGCATGATGGTGTGAAAATTTCTTGAAGAAATTCTATGCGTAAAGTGCTTAATTTAAAATTAGGGACTAAATCGAATAAGTTGCAAAACTTGCATTCTAGAAGTTTCTAGTATGAAACTGTTTTGAAATATTAATTAGGAGGTCTTAAATAGTAATTTGGCCAATTTTAAGTTCATGAAAAAAATTTGGACATGGATGGAATTTTTGAAAGTTTAGTAAGGAGGGGCATTTTGGTCATTTGGATATTAACATGAAATAAAAAGGGAAAAATAACACAAAATTGATCATCTTCTTCATTACCATGAAATTTCAAGGGTTCTCCATAGCTAGGGTTTGTTTCAAGCTTCCAAGCTCCATAGTAAGTGATTCCAAGCCCTGTTTTTAATGTTCTTTACGTTTTCGTAGTCCCGGTAGCTCGATAAAGCTTATGTTAGCAATATTTTAAGTTAGGGTTCATATTTGGAAAAATACCCATAGGTGAAATTTGTGTATTTTGATGTTTTATGATAGAATATGAGGTTTTAAATTATGCTAGACAACTTGAGCTACTCGGTTTTAGGTAAAAACGAGTAAATGGGCTTAATTGGTAAAAATACCTATTGTACATAAGTGTATGTTATAGTACGAATTTGAAGATGATGTTGGTAAATAAATGATCAGCATGTCTTAAAATACAAGAATTTGTGATAAGTTTTGATTTCCGAGTCTTGGGGCAAAAGTGTAAATATGCAAAAGTTTAGGGGCAAAAATGTAATTTTTCCAAAGTTTGAGTAAAGGGCTGTTTTGATAAATGTTGATATTAAATAAGTTAAATTTGCTATTATAGATCAAGAAGAACGAAATTCGGGAGTAGATCGGGGAAAAGAAAAAGTAAAGGACTAAATTGTAAAGTTTAGTCACATTTGGTATCGAGGTAAGTTTACGGTAAATAAATGCAATATTCTGTTATTTTACATTACTATTGTCATTTTCCAGTATTTATATATTCATTTTATGAAAATAATCAAGTTGAATATAAGGTGATATGACAGAGAAAAGCAGTAGAAAGTCCCGATTGAACCTTAGGAATGTTAGGATACGAAATGTCATGACATTAGGGGTCGACAGGATAGGACAGGACAGGACAGAAATGAGCCATGTAAGTCCGTACTAGATATACGGCTTTGGAGATAGGATAGAGCCATGTAAGTCCATATTAGATATATGGCATTGAAGACAGAAATAATTCATGTAAGTTCATGTCAAAGACACGGCATTGGCAGGATATTGTTAGACAGGAACGACCCTAGTATCCTTAATATTTCGAGTGGTTTAACGGGCCATTATTCAAGTAAATGTACAGTGAATTATCAGCAAAGGAAAGGTAGATTGTAATCATGAATAATGAAAGGTCAGGTAAGAAAGAAGGTAAGTGAAGAAGAAGAAGGCAGAAAATGAGATGTAAAGAAAGCTTATAATGCTAATTGATAGTTTGCATACTTATCCCATATGATGAATGTTGTAATTTATTTGCTTGTAAACTTACTAAGCCTAGTGCTTACCCTCTTTATTTCTTTCTTCTTAAAGTTCTTGCCAAGCCACTCGGGGATCAAAGGAAACGTCAGAGATCCGATCACACTATCGAGGAATCCTATCTGTATAGTTAGACGTTTCTTTTCGTGTATGGCATGTATAGGGACTTGGCTTCTTTTGATATGGATGTCTTATGACATGTTCAATGAATGGGATGTAAATACTTGATAGTGAATAGCTAATGAAATGGCTAATGATATACAAGTATGATAGTATGTATGCTTGAGTGATAACTGTGACATGGAAATTAAGGAAAAATGTGAAAGTAGCTTAAAAACAGAACATTGTAACAGCAGTGATGTGAGTTTGAAAAATCACTAAAAATAATAGAAACATGGTTTGATGGTGAATAATATATGAAATTAAAGCTTATTGTGTCTATTTTCATATGGAACAAACAAAACAGGTAAACGTATTGTATTTTATGAGATATCTGAGTTTTAGTAAAACAGGGCCAGAGCAATTTCTGGATCCCCTGTTCCAACTTTGGAAATTCACCATAAATTGTACAAAAATAATTAGGAGGATTACTTTATATATTCAGAATTCTTATTGAGTCTAGTTTTAAGAGAAACAAACAGCATAGTCATATGATTTTTTTTACAGGGAGAAAAGTGGTTCGTAATAAGTAGAGGTCAGTGTAGTTGAGTTCTGAAACAGGGGTAACTTTAACTAATAAACTGTACTAATCGGCCTAGCCAAAAATTCTAGAAAAAAATTAGCAGATAGATACATGAGTCTAGATTCAGGAAAAATTTACGGATCTTGATTTTGAGTTTCGTAACTCGAGATATGATTTTTCAAGCGACCATGATGCAGATAAACTGCTTATTCCGAAAATCAAAATAGATAATGTAAAGTTGTTTAAAATGGTAAATTATGTGTAGTAATACTTCAAGCTCGACTCTGGCGACGGTCTCGGGCGTGGGGGCGTTACAATTACATTACATGAATATTAGGAAAAATTACCCCATCTTTGGCATGTGTCTCAATCATCTGTCAGTAAATCACAAGTGTATAGGACTTCTCGATACATGGACAAGTATACCATCTACAACAAAATTAAACTTGTTAGAACAAATTTTCATAAAAAAAATCGATAAATAATGCTACAATTTTATTACCTATTTACAAGTGGGAAGACATGTGTTTGATGACTAATTGATGCCAAAAAATGGCATCCTATATAACGCTCAGCATTGCAGCAATATCAGGCACCTGCCTATGTCTTGTGCTATGTGCTTTGTCGCCAAACAAAGCTCATGATACAACGTGGCCAATACTATTGAGCCCCAATTGTATGAACAAGTGAGTTTCAAATCAGATAACAAGGGCAACACTACAGCAAAACAGGTTTTAACGGCCTTTTTTGGGCCTATAGCGACGCTTATAAGTGCTGTTAAAATTATTTGCGGCGCTTGTAAAACGTCGCTAAACACAACACTGCTAACATTTTGCAGCGTTTATGTAAAAAAAAGCCACTATAAAACATTATCTTTAGCGATGCTTTTCCGACATTTATGTAAAAAAAAGCCATTATAGAACATGATCTTTAGCAGCGCTTTTCCCACAAATGCCGCTAAAGAACACAACCTTTAGTGGCACTTTTCAAACAAACGCCGCTAAAGACCATAACCTTTAACGGCACTTCCCCAAACGCCGCTAAAAACCATGATCTTTATCAGCGCTTTTGACACAAACGCCGCTAAAGACCATAACCTTTAACGGCACTTCCCCAAACGCCGCTAAAAACCATGATCTTTATCAGCGCTTTTGACACAAACGCCGCTAAAGACCATGACTTTTAGTGGCATTTGCTAAAGACCATGACCTTTAGGGACACTTTTCCCGAAAACGCCGCTAAAGAACAGACTTTAGCAGCGCTTTTGACACAAACGTTGCTAAAGAACAAACCTTTAACGACGCTTTTGACACAAATGCCGCTAAAAAACTTGACCTTTAAAAAATGTATTTTAATTACCTAACATTTATTTCTATGATAAATATTATATTTTATTTTATTTTTAAAATTTGAACTTTAAACTATATACTTTTTTAAGGATAAAAATATTAATTAAATTAAATTTTCTATTAAAATTTTAGCTTTAAAACTAAATATAAAAATTAATGAATTGAAATTTATAATTTAAATATTATGTTTAAATAAATGAGAAATCTACCTGACAACTCATCTGATCTATATTAACTCGGCCAATTATAAAACAAGCTACAAAACACGTAATAATTAACCATCATGGTTAAAGAAGCTAGTAAACAAGGTAGCTACAAGACCCTATGTCAATAACACAAAATTCAAGTTCCAACTAAGATGAACGACCATGGAATGCAACATTAAATAACATTCCACTTGAAGAAGTGCTAAGCTTGGCTTTTCCAGCTTGAAGAGATTGAATCCTCTGCCGCACCTTCAATATCTAAAGGATGCAAAACCAAATGATCAGATTCATCGTCACTTTGGCAGATAAATATAGTTACAATCTATTATCCACACCGAGGTGCCTGGATTCTAGACTCTAGAATCATGGACGTCCAACAATCATGGACAGTACGTGAATGTAGATCAAGAAAGAAGATGGGAAAGGAGTTCTAAAATAAAAGCAAAATGGTTTCCAAAGGATTACCTCTCCAAGTCAATCAAAAGCCCCACTAACTCAACCATATATAGTTGAGAAAATAGAATACCAAATTTGAGTGTCCATAAAATAAACCTGCAAGAAATTCCAAAAGTAATAAGACATTTTCACCAGATATGTTATAGTAAGTTGATAGAAAGGATAAAAAAGGGTCTAAATAGTAAAAGACCAACACTACCGGTGCGCAAAGTGACACAACTCCCAAGTGGTTCTCAGCTGAAATGAAAAGATAGCCATTAACAAAAAAATAAAAATAAAGCAAAAAAATAGAAACTTTATTCAAATAAAAGGAAGAAAAAGAAACAAGCACCATTTGGGAAAAATTCCATGCCATGCATATTTAACACGATGAATGCTCATTATGTCTTTTGTTGGCTGCACCAGTGGTCTTATTTGAAGGAAAAATGCGCAGGGCGTTAAAATAGATATCAATGACGGAACTCTCTATTTTTAATGGCAAAATAAAAGGAACAACCAAGATCACGTGGACAAAATAGCTGAAAGCAAACTTGGCACACAAAAGTATTAACCAAAACAGAGTATACCTGAAAGAGAAATATATTTAAACTTAATGAAATTTCAACCAACTGAAAAAAGGAATACATAACTGGAAAGTGTTGTTACATGGCGCAAGGTAGTGTATCTATTTTCATACTTACTTTATAAGCGCAAACTGACTTTCATGCATTCCCCTCCCCACATAAACTCTAGGCTGCACACAGGGAAACTCGATCAAGAGATGGCACAAAACAATTGATGATATAGCTTGATGATATAAATTTTTTTATCTATTCATATCTCATTTAAAAATAGTAAAAAAGAAAAGTAGGTTTAAATTCAGATCAGTAAGATGAATGAACAAATGTTGTAAAGACAACATGATGAATTTTGTGAGACTAGAAATATAAGATTAAGAGTAGCTTTCTTCAAGATTGATAATACTAGACTCTATGACATATACTGAGCTTAAGATAGAAGTTCAATTCATATGCTTTTCTCAACATTCAGGTCTTTTGCTAACTGATACATGAAAGCCATTCTATATTAATTGCTATGACTATATCTGATTTCAAGTTCATGCTTCTCATATGATATAAGAACGTAGCAATGAACTATATGGAAATGGAACATATTCAGTACCTGTGACCACCATAACAGTAACCTAATAATATGCCAATCTGAGTTTTCAATCCAATGCCGGAGCACTGGAAAAATGAACAGAGCAGCTGTCAGTAAATTTGGGAGCAAGTATATCGCCACAGCCATGACATATAGCAGAGAAACGCCCTTTACTTGATTAAGAAATGATAGCATATCTTTAACGTTCTCAGGGACAAAAGAGAGTGCACGCACATAGAATAGAGGAAGAATGATGACCCATGCAATATTAACTACTATCTTCAGAACGTTTCTCAAAACGTCAGTGAACCTCCATCTATGGTATTTGCGCTTGCATCTACAAGACTAACAGCCTTACAAGGGCACCTTTTCCATGCTATAAATATTCAAAGATAATTTAAAGAAAAGAATGTCTCGTTCATCTGATGAAGAGTAATTGTAAAATTTTGATATTGTTTAGGAATATAAGAACAAGTGACCAATGATTATTTGAACACAAAAGAAAGCTGCAGAAACAATCACAAGCATTGAAAAATTTTAAATCTACAACTTCAATTAGCAATATCTGTAAACTGTATGTTTGGCGCTGAGTTAAGTTTTAACTGCTAAGTTAATAATTAAAGTTGCTTTATCATCAACGTTCCTGTACATATTTTCTCAACATGAATGGAGTAAGGCTAAAGTTCCAAACTTCCAAAAAGCATGTGGGAAAGCCTATCACAACACTTGTCCTAAATGAAAAAGGAAATACTAAGTATGATCCCATAAGTACCTTAGAATCAGCCACATCCGCGAAGATTCTAATACCTGAAACCAAGCAGAAACCAAACCATTAAATGGTTATACAAAAATTGTTCCTCTATTAGGACCACACCATTTTCTCAGCATATTGAGCGACCCAAAGCAAACTACAGAGTTGAAATTTTCATCCTCCACATCTTAAGGAGCAGAAAATTCTAATTGCAGTAAAACATTAACAGTGACAGTATAAGAAATACATTATTACAGATTTTCCAGTTCAGTATGGATTATTGTCTACAGTGCTTTTATATAGATCATTGCTCCAATCCAAAAGTTTGATCCTATTGGTATTATTTACACTTCAATATCTTGACATTTTTTTTTTTGAATTAATGCATTTGTTTTAACCAAAAGAAAAATGTGTAAGCAAACCATTGACTGTACGAACACATTTCCATTCATGTGCTTCAATTGCATCTCCAAACTCCCCTTCAAAGTATCTATTTGACGTACCACTACCACCCAAGTTTGAGGTTTGCCTCAAAAGCATTTCTGGACCTATGACAACCAAAATAAAAGAAAACTACAAATTTAACTCAGCACTATAAAATAATTATATTAAGTAGAAAAATCATTAAAACATACATATTAGAAACATAAAAAGCTAGTCTTAAAATTTTAAAATAAATAAAAAGAAGCCCTTTATATCAACTAATTCCTAAATTTTAACTTCTCGCTTCCTCATACAGGTTTTTGCATGGATATGACGCAGTAATTCTTTTTCAATCTCTCCAAATCAAAAATTTTCTACAGAACATTTATTCAAGGATTTTCTGCGCTTCACATGACGAAAAATGCACACCTGAAAGGCTGAAATTTCTAACACCAACATGTTTTCAATTTTACGAAACCATTATCTTGATTGTCAATATCCCAAAGTCAACTATTTTGGAACTGTCCGACTGAACTAACATGCATACTTAACTTTTATCACCTTCATTTAAGATTGCAAAATTCCAGCAAGATAATAACCAAAAGATTTTGAAATAACATTTGCACCTGTTCCTTGTCAGCAAGAAGAACATCTGTAGTAGCATGAGGGGATTCCAAAAATTTCAAAAATTTGGCAGTGACTTCTTCCTTACTTCCCTCTTCGTTTTCTTTATCCTTCACCTCCTTTTCCTCCGGTTTCTTGTCATCTAGGGTTTCCATCGCCATAGAAATCACCAGTAAAATTAAAAGGAAACTGTACGTTCCCTTGAAAGCCTAAAATTAAAAGAAACCCTAACAGATTGAGAGAAAAGGAGTAGCTATGGTGAGTGAATTCAGTGTCCTGAAATGAAAAGAAAAAAGAAGTGTGATTGGTAGTGTATTGACTTGGTGTTGTTGGAAATGGGAAATTTGGGGGATTTAGGGCGCGCCACGGAGATGAGAAGAAGAGGGAGTAACGAGTAGGTAACCAAAAATTATGTTTTGGGAGTGAGCGGGATTTTGATTTTCCCTTTTTGGTATAAAAAATAAGGGTCATTTGTGGCGTTTTTTAAAAAGCGCCACTATATCTAAACTTTTTGCGGCATTTTCACTAAAAACGTCACTATAGCTCAACTTTTTGTGGCGTTTTGCCCAAAAAAACGTCACTATTTCTCAATTTTAATTTTTTTTCATTTTTAACATATTTTTTCTTTTTTTTTCAAAATTTTTGTGATGAGATTATCATTTTTCGGAATTTTTATTTTTTTAAAATTTTGAATATTGAACTTTTTAATTGTAATATAGACTAAAATATTATATATTAAGTTTTTAATTTTTAATTTTTTTATTTTAAATTTTAAATTTTTTAAAGATTTTTATAATTTTTAAATTAACATATAAAAAATAGTATCATGTCCTGTGAATTAAAAAAATTAATTTTACAATTACATTCCTATTAAAAATGAGATTTAACAATTTTTAAAAAGTGGAAGGTTTTGGTTCAAAAAAATAAGAATCAAATTGATTAAAAAAATATAAATATTGAAAGTTAAAATTTAATTACCATGATTAACTCTTTTAGGAATTAAATTGATAGATGGGTATGGCATGGTCTAGTATTGTTGAAAGGATTTCTTTTTTCTTTCTTTTTTCATCAACATTGTTCTTTTAAGTATGGTCCCCATTAGTTGTTTAGATTTTTATATAAATGGCATTTAATTATATGTATACACCTAAATTTTGATAGAAATACATCTCAGAATTATATATGCATTTCGGTTTAATGTGCAATTGTAGATGTGAAATTCTAATTGTGGTTTAAATATATAGTTGAAACTTTAATTTTGATTTAGTCATACACATTTTAAAAAATAAATACATCAATATATTTTATATTGAATAAATATAAATATTTATGTATGCAATATATAAATATAAAATGACGTTATATAAATAATTGTATTAATAATTTACAAGAATTGGATCAAATTAAAGTTTATGTATACAATTGCACACTAAACCATTGTTCATGTATGCTTTTGGGATTTAACCCATTTTGATATATATATATATATATATATATATATATTTAAATAATAATTTACATTTATCTTATTTAGATTTATATTATAAAAAATCCAAGATACACAAGTTAAGTAGTTCACCATGTTTACCCCTAAACCCTAAATCCCAAACACCAAACCCCAAATCTAAAACCCAAAATCCTAAACCCTAAACCATAAATCCTAGACCATAAACCTACACCCAAAACCCTAAATATATATATTACAAGGGAAAAAAGTAATTAAAAAAGAATCTTATTGCTTACCTAAACCCTAAAATAAGTTAATTTTTGTCATTTTATCAAAAACCCTAACTCTTAAACCTTAATAGCCTAACCCCTAAAACCATGAACAATACTAAGACCCTAACTATAAAAAATAAATCCCAAACCACAAACTCTAAACCATAAACCCTAAACTCAAAAATCTAATCACAAAATAATAAACATTATATCATAAACCCTAAACCCTAAAATAAGATAATTTTTTTGCAGCGTTTTCTTGACCTTTTTCGGTGTTTTTGGAAAAACACCACTAATTCCACTAAAGCTAAGCAAATGGTTTGCTCAACTTTTTGCGGCGTTTTCTTAAAAGTGCCGCTAATGCTTGATCTATTGCGGCATTTTTGAGAAGCGCCGCTAATGCTTGACCTTTTGCAGCGTTTTTGTCATAAATGCCGCTATGGCTCTAACCTTTTGCGGCGTTTTCCTACTAGCACTACTAATCTATAACTTTTGTGGCGTTTTTGGTTCAAGCGCCACTAAAAACATGTTTTGTTGTAGTGCAAGTACATCAAATAAACCTTATTGTTATTTGCATTCAGCAAGAGTACACCTCCTATCAGATGCATGATATATGCTCGAGTAGCCACATCATCTTTTGCTCAGTGGCACTACTCGGTAAATTTTCAAAATTTACCTTCAACCATGAAAATTTCAAAAGCGTAAAATTATCTCCACCGTCACCGAGCGAGTGTCCTAGTAAGTGATAGCAAAACATTGCTAGTTTGGATGCTTTACTCGTGCCCATGATCGCACTATCGTCAATTGGGAGCCCAATTTGTAGTGCAACATCTTCCAAAGTGATGGTGTACTCTTTACATGGCAAATTAAATGTGTAGGTCTCCTGGCGCCATCGTTCAACCAAAGCAGATATCAAGTCGGCCCAAAATCGAACATTCAAATCAATGTTGCTGATCCGAATATGGATGTTTCCAAGTATGGCATAACACCTTCATTCGACTGATAGCATGGACCGTTGACATGGGCCCCCAATACGCGGTACTCACCCTGACCATATTAAAATACCACACTAGTTAAAATCTCCCAATTAAATAAAAAATGACATGGAACATTATAAAGGGACCCGTGAATAATAAATAACAATTTCTTTATCGGCTCATTAATCATATTTGTTGTGTGACCGTCTTCTCTAATCAAATAACCTATTTGGATATCTGAAGTTTCAAAAAGAATTAATCGTCGACTAAATAAATAAACAATATACAAATAATGAAATTACATTTTATACCGTTTGTAATTTATTTGGAAGCATTAATAATATTTTTACCCAATAACAACGTAATTTTAGACACACTAACTCTAATTTAAGTTAGTCATTTATTTTTTAAAAATCATCTAATATTTAACTCCAATGTAAGTCGCTCAACCATCTCTGCTACCTTTTTTTTTCATTTTTTATCCTAATAACAAAATTTTTATTACCAAAAGAAAAATATGCATCCGCATGTAGATGTACATAACGGATATTCAACGTAAATAGATTGTAAAATTTTGTAAAGTCAATTGAGTTCAATTAATTAGTATTCAATCAATTTAAGGTAACATGTATAAATTCATTCTATATACATAGTGAATCTTAATCAAGTGTTAAGTGGATATAAAAAAAATAATTTTCTTATAAAAATTGCATCAATCATTTAATTTTCTTATAAAAAAATTAAAAGTATTCTAATAATTTCTCTACTTGAAGACAATTATTTTAGTGTATATTTGTGCTTTTTACCACAATAATCCAAAAAAATAATTAAATACCAAAATGGGCCACCCTACAAATTTGTAGCAAACGACTCATTTAGATAATTAATATTGTAGCAAATAACCCATTTCGGTAATTAACTTTTAGGTGGTCCATTTTGGCATTTAATTATTTTTTTTTTAATTATTGAGGTAAAAACGTCAAAATTAAATGCACAAGAACACACAAATTACTCTAAAATCTAATATCAACTTAATAGCTACATCAAACTGGTAAATAACACAACACCACAAATTCGGACAAATAATAATATTACAAAGCAAACAAATAAATAATAATTACAAAAATAAATTTAAAAATGTCTGGGGAAACCAATTAAATTATTGCTACCATTTTAATTAATATTTTAGGTAAAAAAGCCAAAATCAAACGAATAATAAAGAACCCTAAAAGATAATTACAAATAAAAAATTACCTTTAAAACAAAATTTGTTGTTGTCTCCTCTCCTTCTAAAATCACTAAATCAAACAAATAATAAGTAACACAAAACCCTAAACAAGTAAATAACAATTACAAAAAAAATTTACCTTTAAAATAAATTTTGTTGTTGCCTCCTCTCCTCCCAAAACCACAATATAAAACACTAATAAGTAAACTAAAACCTTAAACAAATAAATAATGATTAAAAAAATTTTACCTTTCAAAACAACCTTCTACCGCCTCTTCCCTTTCAACACACTAAAACACTCTTCTATTCTCTTTTCCCTTCTTTCTCCCTAAACTGCTACTTCCTTTTTTACAGCACCATGGCTGAGGATCTGAGGGGACCATGGTTTATAAGGGGCCTTTATTTTTTCCTTGTAAAAGCCCCTTTTCACCGTCAAAAAGCAAACGACCCTGTGATTGATGGGTTACGTTAGCCGCAAGTGCCGCTTGACAGGTTGCCTCCATCCAGCCGGTGTCACTTGACAACCATCCTCCAACCCATTGTGCCGCTTGACAACCCACCTCTAATAGTTAAAAATTAATATTCCAAAGACTCGTATTTTACTCATATTTAACTCATATAAGCATATAGGTGTCGTCGTATAATGCCCCTCCACTAATAAAATGTGATTTTTTAACCCAATTGTGGCCTAATCATGGCCTAATGATTATTGAAAATTTTGGGTGGTGCCGCCACCTTGTTAAGCACCAACCATGGTCACTATTGCAAATGACTTGTAATTGCCCATTTTTGCCCGGGCCCATACAAAACCCAAAAACAGAATTTTAAAAAACCAAATTAATAAATGTCGAGTGTCCTTTTACAAAATAACAGGCCCGATTTACTAATCCAACAACCATGGCCCAATTACACCCAAACCCAAATGCCAAATACAACCCGAATTGGTCCAGACTTGACCCAATAGCAGCCCCAGGCCCAAAAGGCCCAAATGGTTAACTGTTTTAGAAAGCCTAGGGTTTCTGAAACCCTAGGCGCCGCAGCTCCCAGCATGGCCCCTAGTCGCGCCGTAATCAGCGCAGCTCGTGCCCTTCACCGCCGTGTTTTTCGCCATTGACCTACAAAAGAAGGAAAGAACATAAACAATAGCAAAATGGCAAGAAATCAAGATATTGTATTTTCCATTTATGCATTTTGGCTATAAAAATGAATGTAAACAATGTATTGATGACTTACGATTTTTCCGAATAGAATACAAGAAAAAGATTAAAATTAAATAGAGGTGATTTTTTCGTTTTTATTTTGTTTAATCTTTGCTTTTATTTTTGTTATTTTCATTTCTTTTTTTTTTTTCTACACATACAAAGTACAATATACAATCGAAAATAAATTTAAAAAAAAAATCGAAGGGAAACAGTCCATTTCTTTAAAAAAAACTAAATTTTTATACAAAATATTATTTTAAAAAATAAAAAGAGAAATATTACCTTCAATTCGGCCTGAGGAGGGAAAGATTTTGACTTTTCGGCCACCATGTGTGGTGGCACGTGCGACGATCTGTCGCCAGAGTCTTGGCCGGATTCTGGTATCATAGGCTTGGAAAGAGAGCTTCTAAAGCTCTGTTTTTTTAAGAGGGGGGTTAAAACTAATTTTTTGGGCCGATTTTTTTACTTATATAGGCTATCTATACGGCGCCGTTTTGAAAACTGCTTTTAGAGCCAAAACGACGTCGTTCTAAGACCAAGGATTAGCGCTTTGACCAGACCCGGGGAAGGATCTGCGCGTTTTTATAAAAGGGGAAATTTATCCCTTTGGTCCTTCCGCATTATTGTTTTTGTGTAATTTCATCCCTAATCGCAATTTTCTGCCATTTTCAAGTCGGCCCGAAAGTATGGCCTTTGTTTCCTGGTCCTTAAGCTTTTAAAGGCAAATGATGGAACGACGTCGTTTAGGAGATAGGGTATAATTTCCCAAAAGGTCCCTAAGGTGTGGCGCACGTTCCAATCTGGCCCTTTTTACATTTTACCTCAAATTTTATTCTTATTTTGATTTAGCCCTATTTCCTTGATTTTTCTTTTAGTATTCTTTTATATTTTTAATCTATTTTTTTAATTATTTTGGTATTATAGATTAAATTATTTTTTATTTATATATTACATATTATTTTAAATTTGTATATTATTATATATTATTTTAAAATTTGTATATTATATAATATTTAAATTGTTTTATCATTAATATAAATTTTCTTCCATATATTTTCTATTTTAAATATGTATATTATCCCTTTTTTTATGTATATATATTATAGATTATTATATTATATATGTTTTCCCTTATATATTTCTTTATAGCTAAAATTTTATATATTTTATTTATTTATTTTAAAAATATATATACTACTTATTTTATCATGTACATATTATTCATTTTAGTTTTTGGCCATCTCATTTATATATATATATATATATATATATATATTGTTGTTTTTCTAAAATTGTTATAGTGCTCATTTGCTTTTACCTTATATTATTATAATTTTAAATTTAATCTTGTGTGTAAATTTTTATCTTTATTTCTTAATTTTTTATAGGTTTTTAAATTGTTATTATCTACTCTATATCTTTTATTTGATTATTCGTATTTTTAAAATTAAAATATGTTATCTTTATTTACTTTAGCATTGTTATTGCATTGCTTGCATTATTCGCTATGTTATGTCTTTCTTTTACCTAACTGTTTATATTAGTGTTAATTGTTAATATGTTCTATAATTTTAGTGAATGGTTCTTTGGAATTTATGTCTTGTAATGTATTAATATTACATTTTATTCGAGTCATTGTTTAAAAAAAACATATGTCATTTTTAATTGCCACAATTTGTTCAAAAGTTTTTCTTAAATTAGGCAATATTTGGCATTTGGAAGCTTTGAGAGAAATTGTGCCCTAACTTACTGGGTTTTGATTTTTCTCGTTGAATTTAAATAGCTAAGTATCCTTTTTAAAATAAAAAATTACAAATTTCAAATAAAAAGCCTATTCTCGGGAATTTAAGATGTTGTGTCCTAACTCATTGGATATGACATTCTATTTTCTCGAGGTAAGGATTTTCTATAAATAAAGGCGAGCTTAGTTTCGAGGACTTGAAATATTGCTTCCTAACTCATTGGGTGTGACATTTTATTTCTTGGAAATAAGCGGGTTTTAATGTAATTCAATTTATTCAAGTTTTCTTTCAAATAAAAGATCGTATTTTGAAACATTTTTTAGATTTTCGACATTAGGACATTAATTAATCAGTTTGGTACCAATTTTGGGCGTTAGAGGGTGCTAATCCTTCCTCGTACGTAACCGACTCCCGAACCCGTTTACTTGAATTTCGTAGGCCAAAATTGATATTTTAATAAAACAAAACATTTTATAAGGTGATCCGATCACACCTAAGCAAAAATAATTGGTGGCGACTCCATTTTTCGTTTTTAAGTTGACCCCATTTTCTTCAAAAAAAATTGTTTCGACATGACCCATTTTGGCAAATAATGCCATGGGGATACCATTTCAGTTAATAATTTTTTGTGTATTATTTGAGTAAAAAAGCCGCCTCTTTTTCGTCACTCGACTGAGGCTACTCAAGGATCGCCATGGCATTGTGCCTTTTTTTGTCTTACGGATCCTCCTTGGTGTCAACTTCGAACTTGCAATTTCACACCACTTCACACAATTTGCAAAGTTAGCAGCATGACAAGGCAACATATTAATGGCTTGACACTTGTACCCTAGGGAGGGTGAAATTTCCTTAGATCTAGGATCAGGATCGACACACCTAAAGACTTCTACCTCCCTATTGATTTCCATAGTTAATTCCCCTTTTCCTACATCAATGGTGGCTTTAGAGGTTGCCAAAAATGGTCTCCCTAGTAGAACTGAAATCTCCAAGTCTTCCTCAAAATCCAGTACTATAAAGTCTTTCGGAAGAATAAACTACCGAACTCTAACTAAAACTTCCTCAAGGACTCTCGTAAGACAGACTAATAAACGATTAGCTAATTGCAAAGTCATCAAGGTCTCCCGAAGATCTTCTAAGCCTAATTTACGATAAATAGATAAATGCATAAGGTTAATGTTAGCCCAAGGTCACAAAAGGTTTTTCCAAAGTTCACCCCTACTATCTTGAGTTTCTACGGGACCTTCCTAGACACTACAATGCTACATTCAACATTTAGAGCAAAATTTTCCTCACTTTCTATTTTCTTCCTTCTAGACATCACTTCTTGAAGTAATTTGACATATTTGGGAATTTTTTCTAGGAGTTCAAGTAAAAGGAGGTTAACATTTATTGGGTTAACCATATTGAGGAAACTTAGAAACTCTTCACTCTCTCTTTTCTTTCTTTCCTCTAGCCTAGTCAGGAAAGGTACAGGTGCTTAGTTAACTGGTACGGTTGGCCTATCCTTAAGCTCGTACTATATTGGTTCAACTTCCTTTTCTACACTCTCTCCCACTCCCATCTCCAACGCTAATAGTGCAAGTGTTATTTTCCTTCTCTTCTGCCTCTTCACTTATGGGCCTTATTGGTTCCTTTATCACCACTCTGGATCAGAGATTGATAGCTTTGGCATGTTACTTCCCCTTCCTTTTAGGGTTAGGCTTGGTGCTGCTAAGGATACTAGATATGGTATTCGTTTGCAACACTTGAAGGATTTGCTCTAGCTGACCTTACATTTGGCGCATGCTCTCTTGTAATGAATGAATTCCTTCTTCGAGCTTGCTCACTCAAATGGGCATAAGAGAGTCACTACTATAAACAGGCTTTCCATTTGCTACTTGGGGTGGTTTATATGGCTGCGAAGATTGGTACAGAGGGTTGGGTCTAAGTTGATTGAAGCTAGGCACTCCTTGATTGGAGGGTCCCTTTTGGTTCCCTCCCCACCTAAGATTGGGGTGATCTCACCACCCTGGGTTATAGGTGTTGGAGTACGGATTATACCCTCTATTCCTTAAGTAATTTATTTCAACATAAGTATTGTCATAGAGGTCACCCTAACTTGCGCTTTCATTTTTGTGCCCTACATTTGCGTTGGTTAAAAGGGGTTGGTTAGGAATTTACAATCGGGTTGAGCTAACTTGGAGATTGTTAAGCCTCTCGAGGATTTGTTAAAGCTTGTCCTTGTTGTTGATCATATGCACAGTCGGCTATTTAGCTTGATATGTGAACCGTTCAACCAACCACATATAGGATTTCATTTCCATATATTCATTTAATTGACACCCCTCAACGTAAGTCCTCGACATGAATGCCCCCATAGACACTTCGTTAAGACTCGATCGCAAGTTCTCATCGAACCCATTATAAAATGTTTGCAATTGTAACCAATCCTGCGAACCATGATAGGAACAGTTCGTAACATTAACTTGAAGTGCTCACAGGCTTCATAAAGTGACTCTCCCTCGAGCTGGTGAAAGTTGGTGATATCCATCCATAGCTTTATGGTCTTATTCGAGGGGAAATACTTGGCAAGGAACTGATTGGTCAGCTCATCCCATGTACTGATTGAATTTACCAGTTGCGAATCTAACCACATAAAAGCATTGTCAATTAAAGAAAAAGGGAATAATCAAAGACGTATGGCGTCATTGGATAACCCATTATACTTAAAGCTCTCACATAAGATTTGCAATCGCTTAATATGTTGGTTAGGATTCTTGTTCATCGCTCCTCAAAATTGATAGGTCCTTTGAATCATCTAGATCATCGTCGGCTTTATCTCAAAGTTGTTTGCATTAATCCCGAGATGATTAATGCTCCTTTGGGCTGCCTCTAGGTTGGGCATGACGTAGCCTTGCAATGTGCATTGTTCCATTTGTCTTTGGAGAAGTAGGGGTACGCGTTCCTCTACACTCCGATTGATGATCGAAGGATCAACAATCTATAGGTCTATAGTTTGAGGTTGGGCTCCTCTTGAAAGTTAGCCTTTTTGAGCGTATGTCAAGATCTTTTTTGGTTTTGATTCGAATGGCACGATCCCATTACTACTTTGAGTCATACACTACCCTTGCAAACAAAAAAAAAGCACACCAACAAATCAACAAATAGCTTTCAAATAAAATAACAAACAAACACAACAAAAAGAAATGTTGTATCTATGGACTTAGTTTTGTTCAATTATCTCCCTAAAAAGCATGCAACAACCACACAAAAGTCACTCAATCATGCACTGACTCCAAATAATAACGCTAACAACTTGACCACTTCCGCTACCTGCGTGCGGACACTGGAGTGAAGATTCAACACTCAACAATCAAATATAATGCATTGTCTGTAACTATGACAGGTTAATTGTAATATTTGTAATATTCAATGGGACACCCGAATATTCCAAGGCTCGAACCTATAGGAGTCAGGGATTGAGTGATCCCTAAATAATTAGCATGCAATTAAAGAGTCTAGCTAACTAATTACTAAGTGTCATATTACGGCAGACCATAATTAAGGTTAATTGTGCTAATTAATTACTTAAAACAAAAAAAGGATTAAATTTTAATATAAGAAAAATTACGAAATCAACAAATCAATAACAGGCAGTGATGCATGCTCGTAATCGTGAATTCGATAACAAGATGTTGAGTTGTCTAATCTTCTAATTCTGTATCTTCTTAATTGGCATTCAAGGTGAAATTATGGATAATGAAAATTTGGTAGATGAAAATGACAAAAAAAAATGGGTTAGGTGGATGACTTGTACGAATCAAACACTTAGAAATGAACCAACGATATGAGATATCGTGAGCCAATTTCTATAAAGTAAAATAACAAACAAGTCTTTGAAGAAGAAAAAATAAACTGTGACCCACTATTTAGAAAAATAGGAACCAACAGTATATTAGAATGCCACACTTCAGAACAAAGAAAAAAAAGAAGTGATAAGTTCAAAAGAAAAAGGTTCGATGCCATAAGGAGTACCTTGATAAGTCTAAGTAAGTTCTTTCAAGAATAATTAGATAGAATTCTCACAATAACTCAAAATATTCATTCAAACATTCATTAGTTAACAAAGGCTCTTTTCACAAATTATTTATAGGCAGCATTGTGACTATTCAAATGCCTATATGAGATCTTTAATCTTCAGCAATTAACTAAGGTTATTACAAGCATTTATTTCTTTTTAAACTCGTGTAGGGAAACCAATAGTTATGTCTCTTCACTTGATTCTGGTGTAGATGGAAATGCATGTCTCTTCACTTTATTGATGACTTAATAAACCTTTAATGTGTTGTTTAGTGTCCCTTTATCTCCCTTAAACCGAATGTCAAAAGACTTGTGCATTCATCTCTTTGATTGGCTCCTTAACTAGCTTTGAGTGCTTTAAAACTGAACAGATTTGAAAAGAAACTCTTAGACCATTTGAACAGCCACCATAATGAGCTTTGAGTGCTTCAATATCCACCAAAAACGTTCCCTTTATGCACCAGCAATTAAATGACCAAATGCACACTTTTTAAAGCCAAAACTGAACAACCATTTGAATGTGGCAGCATTTGATTCTTCTTGGCAAACGAACAACCCTATTGTAGCTTTAAAATATGTTACTAGCCTTTTGGACTTTCTTACAACAAACTATTAAACACACAATTAATTTATTTAAGGAAAATTAAACACACAATAACTTATGCATTAAAAAGTAACAACCAAATTAAATAACATACTTATATAAACAAACTTAAATATATTTAACAACTAATATGCTTAAATGCATGGTTTAAAATGTAAACTAAATGAACAAATTAGTTACTTAATGCATGACTTAATTTAATGATGCAAACTTTAACTAACATGGGAGTTACATAATGCATGTCATAATTTATGATGCAAACTTAACTAACATGAGAGTTACATAATGCATGACTTTCTTAAATGCAGAACACATAGTGCATGTCACAATTAAAAGATGTAGATTAATAATGCAAGACATTAATTAAAGAAGCATATAATAAACAATACATAATTAAAAGCTGTAGAATTAATTAAACTACACAAACAACCACATGCAAAACATTGCATGGACTTGGGATGTTATTTTGGGTCCAATAAGGGTTGGACATCTCATGTTCAGCCCAAACTTGTTGAATCAGGCCCATCATCGCCTCTTTAAACGATCACGTGTTATAAACTCGATGAGAATTTTAGTTAGATCCTCTCTTGAAATGGGTAACTTGGAGTTTGGTCCACTTAATGAAATTGAATGCACTTCAATTGTTTCCGTGCATGTATCAGACAGTAGTTGGTTGACTTTCATGTTATTAATTAACCTTTGGATCAGGGATATAAATCACTTGCACTCCTAAACTGGTTTAATTTTACCTCTCGGTCACAATTTTACCAAGTTAGACAAATTAGTCTAGTTTATCTCTTAACCTCACCAATATAATCCAGAATTATCACATTGGTATTCAAGGAGATCTCCTCTCGGTCTCACTCATCTAAATTTTCCCTAGGGGCGTCAATTATAAGTTTTGAATTCTATTCGATTTAGTCCAGATTTTGTGACTTAGTCTCTAAACCAAAAATTAACTAAACAACATTTTTGTCAACCAACCACCTAGGATTTAGCTATTCTAAATAGGTAAACATTCAAAATTCAACCAAAATATACATCAAAGTAAACTCAAAGAAAAGTTGAGAAGAAAAACTTAAGCAGAAACAATAATGGCAGTAATGGTAGCAAGGAAAAACACAAAAAGGAAGATTTTTAACAGGTATAATAAAACAATGGTGAGTTATATTAAAACTAAGGATTAAAGTGCAAATACAAAGAAAGTTTAAGGTACTAAATAGAAATTAGCACCAAGCTACAATAAACTTAACTAACTAACTACATAACCAAAAACCAGAAAAGTTAAAGTAAAAACCAGAAAAGTTAAAGTCTAAACCCTAAAAAGATGAAGAAAGTAACTAAACCCTAAGCTAAAAAGATGATAAAAGTTGAAGAATGTAAAAGTATGTATTTCTCTTGACCAAAAGATAGCTTTTCAGCTTAGTACACCCAATTTTTGTGACCAAAATATCCCTCAATGTCTAATTTTGATTGGTGTTGAGGTTGGATAATGACTACTGATACTCGCGATATTAAGTAATAAAATTTATAAAAATTGATCACACCAAAAACTAACTAATATCACGGTTTTAAAGGCAAGCGCACCTATTGAACAGTAGTATAGTTTAGCGGCAAGACTGAGTTATTGTACCCAAGGGAACCAAAAGTACTAATACTTACTTCCTTTCTATTATCTAGCCTAAAAATAAAAGAGGATTGGTTGAAACTAATTCTAAAACTAACTAAAAGTGCACAAAAAGTAAATTGAGGAAAAACTTTCGGGAAAAGCTGATTGATATGAGCAATACTTAAAGGAGAATCCACCTAGACTTCACTTGTTATTAACTTCTTGAACTAGATGATTTCTTCACTTGACTTGATCCGTAGAGATCCCTAACCTATGTTAATACCTCTGTCGAGGATAAGAACAACTAATCCTAGGTGGTTAATTAAAGTTTCTTTATCAATTAACACCCCTAGGTTGCATTAATTCGATCTATGGATCCCCTTATTAGGTTTGACCCTAATCCGACAGATTTATGTCGCCCTATGTCTAGGGTTGCATGCAACTCCGCTTAATTATGGTAGATCTACTCTTAAAACAGGGACTTTTGCTCCTCTGCCTAAGCACATCAGTTTCTTGAAGTAATACCTAGGATTATTAAATTAAGAATAAAGAACTCATAATTAAGAACAATTCAAGTATTTATCATATAATTCAAGAATAAATAATAACAAGATCTGTCTTAGGTTTCATCCCCCTCAAGTATTTGAGAGGTTTAGTTCATAATTAATAAAGAAAACATCTCAGAAGAAATAAGATAACAAAACATAAAGAACCCAAAAACCCCTGAAGGAATTTAAGGAGATCCTCTATCTTGATGTAGAATTTTGGCTTCTGGGATGAATCAATCGGCTTCCCTTGGAGTAATTCCTTACTTTCACTCCTTGTGTTGGTAGAAATATGGCGCTCCTTTTTGGGAGAAAAAGAGAGTATATTTAGAATTGCCTCCTGGAGTCTTTATATAGAGTTTAGAATGGCTTTCTTAGCCCCTAAGTATCCAAATCCGAGTGAAATTGTACTTTCTCATGACAGGGACATGTCCGTGTGCCACGCCCGTGTGGTTTCGATAAGGGCCTTGTTCGGGCCTGTTGAGGTGGCACGGCCGTGTGGCCTGGCCGTGCTTGTCGGGGCTGGGCCTTTTTGGACCTTGTGTAGCACGGTCGTGTGCCACGGCCGTGTGACGATTCCTTAGGCCGTGTCTTTTTCACACTTTGGCCCATTTTCTTCGTTTTTGGTCCATTTTTCGTTCTTTTCTTCCCTATGCTCTCCTGAGTATAAGACATGAAAAAGAAGGATTAAGAGTACAAATTCTCACAAAATTAATGATAATCCATCCGGAAATTAGGCTAAACATGAGGTAAAAATATGTATAATTTATCGTTTATCAACTACCGCTGTAGTAATTTTTTGTCTCTGCTCGGCAGGAGTATTACAATACCCAGGCTCTAGTATAGTAATACCCACGGTAGTCTTGCCACAAGGGAACCTTGTGATCTTTGTATCACAATACCCATGGTTGGTATCGCGATACCACTAAAGATGGCCTCAATTCTTCTCGTTTCAACACCATCAGGGGTATCACGACTTTCATGCTTCAATATCTATCATAAAATTAATCGATGATGTGCGAGTGTACACAGTCATCAACAAGTAATAAAGTAGTAAGTAAAGAGTATTGTCTCTATAAGGATTGTATATATGAGGCAAATATTGTGAAATTATCAAATGGCAAGTTGGTGAAAGAAATAATTAAATGTGAATTTAGTTTACTAATTAACCTAATTTAAATCTCTAAATATGCAAAATAAATGAAAGTAATAACACAATAAAAATCAGCAAAACACAAGATTAAATTACTATGACATGAATAAGCTAGATTAATTACTTTCCCTTAACTTAAAATTATCAAAAAAAAATGTTAATGATGTTACGGTAAATCCGTTGGCAAATTGGTTATTTACTAACCCAGAATTTAGAAGTTATGAAATTAAACTTTTCAACCTTCAAGCCTCTTTAGCATACTTCTATGTTCAATTAACTTCAAAGTTTCTTAAGTAGACCTTATGTTTATGCAAGGTAAAAAAATATTGTTAAATACCATTACTAATTTAATTTCGAAGAAATAAAACATGTACTATTCAAATATTGTGTCCACTAATTATCATCTTGTTTGGATTAAATAATTAATTCAAATGTTTCCCAACATTAATTATGCATGAGTAAACATGAGCATGATTTTATTTGAATAAGTAAATGAACCAATGCACAGAACAACATTAACAGAGTATGAATAATTCAAATTAAAGAATTGCAATTAATCTAGCATCAACAAAATTAAGTCATAATCATTTAATAGAAAGTAAAAGAATAAGTTGCAACCATGTTTATCAACTTGAACAAAATAAAAGAGAAAAAGGAAGAAACCAGGAGCCAATTTTGGTGATTTCTGTGACACTGCTCGTGTTGCAGCTCCATTGCTATTCTCTTTTGCTCCAATGCGGGATTACTCTCTCAGTGCCAAATTTGGCAACTCTCAAATTCTCTGCTTTCTTTCAACTCTGATGTTTTTCCTCTCAAATGTAGTGTGTTCCCATGAATGAATGAATGAATGAGTGAATGAATGAATGAATGAATGCCCTATTATACTAGTTTAACCCCCAACATCCCATGCTAAAAATATTATGAAAATCCCTTGTTTTTCTCCCTTTTGTGGTCTGCCCTTACTTTGTGGAAGAGGAATAGACGATTTATTATTTTTGGACGAAGAAGTGATGTCGTCCTCTTGATTCTCTCTAGATGGTTCCTTGATTCAAGGAACATGGGTGAAGTAAAGGTCTTATACACAAATTTTCCCTTGGTTGGACAGTTTGGGCCTTCATCTCCCTAGTGGGTTGTCTAAAGATGTTAACAAATCAGCCCAACACTTGACTTTCTACTCTTTTTTCCCCAATGAGTCCATTTATTTCTTCAAAAAGATGGAAAAATAGTATTTAATGTAAAATTAGTTAAAATAACACATTTTCATAATATTGAATTTAATAACATAATTATAAATAAAAACTATAAGTGTTATCAACTACCCAGAATTTGAATATTTTATATGTTAAAAAGTGCTAAAAATAACTCTATATTTTAGAGTTATCAATATCGTGATGCCCCCTTTTAGGTGATGTTTTCTACACGTTCGGACCACTATCGACTCCCTACACATTCAATCAACTTGTTAGGTTCCTTATGGCGCATTTGGCCAACTCGGGTCTCAAAAAAAGCATAAATCACACAAAACCACTTATTTAAGTGAAAAGTTAAAACTAAATAAAAACACAAAAAAGACATCCAAATTGCTCGAGAATAAGCTCTTTAAGTGTAATGGAGAGCTTAATTTAGCATATCAAATTATAGCAGATCAAGTATTTACTATATAATTATACTTCCATTTATTTGAATGCATGAAATTTTTCCCAAAATCAACGAGTGAAACATGATGATATGCTACAACACAACATATTATTGAACTTCCATTGGT
This sequence comes from Gossypium stocksii, assembly GCA_020496765.1. Taxonomy (NCBI): domain Eukaryota; kingdom Viridiplantae; phylum Streptophyta; class Magnoliopsida; order Malvales; family Malvaceae; genus Gossypium; species Gossypium stocksii. The sequence goes on from CM035622.1 coordinate 71,266,231, forward strand.
GCTCACATAAACTCCAAAAGAACCCACAAATAAAAACTTTGAACGAAAAAAAAACCAAGGTTTCTTTAAAAAACTACAAAAATGAAAGAAAAGTACAATTGTGGCATTTATAGGTACTAAAATAAAATGACTCTTAAAAACCTACAACAACTAATAAGGCCCACAGAGTAGCGTACAATAGGTAGAAAGACAAAAGTTAAATCATGCATCGTTTCAGTTTACAATAAAGGAAAATGCATTAAATGCATATTAGACAAGCAAAAACAAAAGGCAACTACACATGCATCTAAACACGCACGCCAAGTCACCTTTTTAGTAACTGCTAAAAAGATGAAAAGCTTGCTAGTGCTGAAAAGAAATCCATGAGGTTCACCAAAAGTAACATGGTATCACTCAAACCACTACAACAAACAAAACATCTTGAGAATGTCACTTTATAATCTATCCCTCAATTAAGAGGCAATTGTTATACATAACCAAGCTTTCCTCACTTGAAAAAGGAGATGGCCTACAAAGGAAACTTACTTTTTCCATAATCATCTCCCTTAGCCCAAATGGACCATCAAAATGGCGAATCTAGATAGGGCTCACCATTTTGGAACACTCGTGACTTATAAAACATGTGGCCACTATAAAATACCAATGAAATATTCTTGGTACACATTTACATAAACTCTCATCACTTCTGAGGCTCCAATACTAACTCTTTAAGCTTAAACATAATTGTGTCAAGTCCTATCACATAATATCCAGCGACATCTTACTCGGGTTCTCCATGACCTAATCACTGACCATACTTTAAAGGATACCCAGTAAGTGGGATCCACACTGGAGGTGTTCATAGGTTGGGTCGGCCCTAAGCATGATATTAGCACACTTTATGTTTGCTTAAGCCTCGTTCAACTCAAAATATGGGCCTAAACTTTTACCTAAACCTGCCTATATTTGTAAATAGTTCATCTAAACCCATTTTAGGCCCACTCATATTATTTTTTAAAATTTTTAAAATATATTTTTATATTATTTTTAATTTAATATATTTTTATTTATTAAAATTTTATATATAGTCATCTTAACAATTTTAGTATTTACATTATAATAGTATTATATAATACTATAGACTTAATTTCTATGTGTTATAAATTACATAAAATATAAAAATAACATAATATAAAACATTATAAACTTAAAAACGAGTAAGACAACTCAAGCCCGAGCCCAACTCACATTTTAAAATGGCCTTTTTTTTTTCATTTTTCCTGTTTAATTATTTTGTCCCAATCCTCTAAATTTTAGACAAAACTTCGAACTAGAATGCATTATCAAGGGGTTTTTTACCCATTTAGTGTAAAAAAAAAAATTAAACACCAAAATAGGGTGTCAGATAGATTATTTACCAAAATGGGTTATTTTTTTGGGTTGAGCCTATCTGACAGGCGCGACCCAATATTTTAATAATAATTTTTTAAATTATTATTATTTTAATAATTTTTTAAAATTTAAAATAAAATACAGGTTAAAATACGGGTATTATACGGCGCGAATCGGGTCGAGCCTAACCCGTAGGCGGACATGTCGCGCCTGCTGCAGGGGCGCCACTCCATGCAGTACCCGTCCCATCCGTCGCACCCGTCCCATCCGTCGCCACCCCTTGTTGCTCGTGCCACCCTCCCCCCATTGTAGAGTCATTTCATTTTTGGGGGAGGGGTTTGAATAGGGGAAGAAAATTTGAATGGGGGACCATATAAGGGTGCGGTCCCCCAATTGTTTAAAGGCTAGTAGTAAAGAGAGAAAAGAAAAAGAGAAGAAGAAGAAGAAGAAGAAGAAGAAGAAGAAGAAGAAGAAGAAGAAGAAGAAGAAGAAAGAAAGAAAGAAAGAATAAAAAAAAAGGTTAGTAATTTATATGAATGTAATTTTTTTATAATTATTTTAAAATTAAATTGTTAGTAATTTAGGATTATGTGATAAATTTTTGTGTTTGTAATTATTTTAAAATTAATCTATTACTAATTTAAGATTATATTATAAATTGTTGTGTTTAGTTTAATAATGTTAAACTTATTTTGTTAAATATTTTGTTATAAATAATTTGTAACTGCAAAGAAAATAATTTAGATTTTTTAAGAAGTTTAGAGACTAGAAAATCGAAAGGAAAAGAGATTGAGAATGAAAATTAGAAAAGATGGACGAAATTTAATAGAAAAAGATGATACGGTGAAAGGTTTATATAGTATTAGAGTTTGAGGGCAATAAATTTTCTAAATGTTGGTGCAATAAAATTATTTTTTAAAATGGTTGTGCAATAAAATTATTTTTTAGTAGTGTATTAGTGTATTGTGATTTTTTTGGTAATGTATTTTAAAAAAATAATTTTATACCTATTTTATTAGTAATTTATGATTAGGTTATATAAATTTTTAGTGTTTAGTGGTTTACTGTATTATGATTTTTTAGAAATGTAATTTTTTTTAAGAAAATAATTTTATAGTTATTTTGTGTTAGTAATTTATGATTATAAATTGTTAGTGTTTATAGTTTAGTGTTTTGTGATTTTTTAATGTAATTTTTATATAATGTAATTTGATATTATTATTTATTTATTTGATAATTTTTATTGATTGATTAAAATGTTGATTAAATTTGTTGTTATATAATTTTATAGGTTGTTTGAAAGAAACTACTTAGGTATGTTTCTATTTCTATTATTTTTAATTCGTATGTTTTTTAATCTTTAGATAATTTATATTTATTTTAGTTATATTATTATTGTAATCTAACATAATGTTTTTATTGTATGTAAATGATGGGGAATTATGAGATATTTATCGTGTTTTGTTTCTAAAATTTTGAAATAATTTATTGTAATTTTTGAAATAAATTAAATAAATTTAATTTTTTAATTGTAGATTTGCAACAAATGGGTTCGTTGATTGATAATGAAAATCACATATCAAGTAACATTAATGAGATGGTAATGAAATTTTTATTTGATAGTTACATTATTTGTTGAATGAAATTATATTGTATTAACTATTTTGTTATTATAATAATGTCAGGTCCAGTACTGCGTATTGAGGGACCGTATTTATAGTGTAGGGTTTTAGCTGGATGAACGCCTAATATCGTTCTTAAAGTTAGCCGGGTTCGGATCAGCAGCATTGATCTGAACTTTTGATCTGCAGTATGACTTGATTTTTGCCTTAGTCGAGCGATGGCGTCTGAAGACCCACACATTTCATTTGCCGTGCGGGGAGTGCACCATCACTCTAGAGGACGTTATACTACAGCTGGGGCTCCCCATCTACGGGAATGCGGTCACAGGTGTAAGTTCGATCTCCAGGCCGGCTACCCTTTGCCATGACTTACTTGGACGCTCGCCAAGTGATGGAAAATTTGCCAGCTTGCGATTTTCATGGCTAAAGGCCAATTTTGAGTATTTGTTGAGTACTGCCAATGAATTGGAGGTTATGTAGGCCGCTCGAGCTTATATTATGCACCTTATAGGAGGTGTACTCATGCTGGATTCACACGGTAGTGAAGTCTACTTGATGTACTTACCGCTACTATCCAATTTGCATAACACGCGTTCATACAGTTGGGGGTCCGCAGTGTTAGCCATGTTGTACCGCGAACTTTGTCGGATGACAGATCCCTCTGCGATGGACATAGGTGGATGCCTCATACTGCTGCAGTCATGGGCACTTTATCAGATGTTATTCTTGACATCCATTAGTCACCAATCATATATATTTCCACTCGTTAATAGGTGATGAATCTTTATGCGTTATAGCAATTAATTGTCTTTTTTTTGGATTATATTGTTCTAACAATTTGTTTTCATAGATGGAGCACGAATCCGGATATCGGGAGGTCATGCACGGTTTCGATATACTGTCTGATGATCGAGAATCATTCTGGAGAGGGAGTAAGTTTTTCCAATATCAATTTAATTTTATTATTTATCTCACTTGACCCGCGTTAATATAAAAATGTTATTAACTGTGCAGTTCATTTGGATGTCGTATTCTGTTCCTGAAATTATGGCTGTTATTCCATCGTATGCCCACGTCCACTCAAACTTATGGTGCATTAGCGCACCCCTTATCCATTTTCAAACGGTGGAGTAGTATCATGGCGATCGAGTACTCTGGCAATTTGGTTGTATACAATATATCCCGACACTGCCAGTACGATTGGATACACAGCTCTATGGCATGACTAGGAGGAGGAGGCATGTGACTGATTGGGGAGATGAGCATGAAGAATATATTACGATGTGGAATAACCGGTTTGGTAGGGTACCTTAGATGGATCGTTGTTTGGATCTGCAGCCCTTGCCACAGTACCTACAGTGGTACTATGAGAAGGGGAAACCATTTTTATTTAGTGGGCAGTCGATGGTATTCCCCCCACATACGATACGAATTGGGCAACATTTTCCAGATCCGCATCATGTACCAAACCCGGAGCCACAGCCGAAACTACACTCCGAGAGTAGTTCTTATCATCCAAATTTGAGGGGCGATGACTATTTCCCAGGCTCTTCAACCCACGAATGTCATTCAGAGTTTGATATCTTCAGCCCACTACCACATCAATACTCCAGTCATCCTAATTCATATCTATTTCAGTAATCCGCTCCTTCCGGCTCGTATCCACCACCGTCTTCCGCTCATTTTAGCTCTTTTCCACCACCATACTCCACTTCTTTCGGCTCGTATCCACCGACGTTCTCTACTCCCCCGGCTCGTATCCACCACCATACTCTATTCCTCTAGATCCGAATCTACCGTTGTTCTCTACTCCCCCCTGCTCGAGTTCATCGATTACGTTTGATATGGATAAAGAGAACATTGATTGTCGTAGTCGCCCGCAACGTGAATGTCAAGCTCTACAAAGATATACTCCTAGAACCACACCATCAAATCATTAATTTTAAGGGGTTTTGTAATATAAATAACTTCATATTTATGTAATGAATTTTTTTGCAATATATTTATCAATTTTTTATTTGACATTTTATTTATGAATTGAGGGTGAGTTTTGGAATTACTTGGTTGAAGTATATAATAAGAAAAAGAAGAGTAGTATTAAAAAGCAATCAATTTTAAAATACTTAAAAATTAAAGAGACAAGACTTTTTTTTTTCATTATGCAATGAACAACATCTCAATTTCTATCCGATCGCGACGATTGTCCAGTGTGGTAGTTTCGGAGCGGGCATTTACTCCGATTATGACCGGCTACTCTGCATAATCCATACAGCTTCCCGTCGGATTTCTCTCTAATGTCTATTTCGTTACAGATTCTAGATGATTGAGGATGATCTTTCGGGTTCCTATGCAATCTTTTGTTTGGGATAAGCTCGAAGGTCGTCCGAGGAACCTCCCAAGTAGATAGGTCAGGAAGCACGGGAAACTCATTCTCCCATACATGCAACGTGCGTTCAAGGGTGTACACTTCATCGATAAATTGATCTACATTGAATGAGACTTTAGCACAAGCTGCCATGACATGTGCACAAGGATAATGAAGTGTCTGGAACCTCCTACAATCGCACCGTTTATTTCAGAGATCAACTCCGTAGGACCTAGGTGGTATACCAGGTCAACGACCGATGGTCTCTGTAACATGAAACGTTTCATTACGTCGTGAATATACTTCTACATTCATCGACCTCGCTATCCGACGGTTTGTAACCATTGCATCCCTAACATGTTCAACAAACACGTGTCCTACCTCCATCTGGTTGACTTGTTGCTGACTCATTCTTAGCATCAAGGTAGCTAACCTGTAGAATGTAGCCGAGAAGACAGATGAAATCGGAAGATGTCGCGTTTTCAACAACACAATGTTGATTCCCTCCACCAAGTTTGTGGTCATTTGACCGTAACGAAAGCCTTTGTCAAAACTTTGAGCCTACTGCCACGGCTTCATGCTACCCAACCATTGTCAGAAAGATGTGTTCGTCTGACCTTCCATGTCACTCTCAAGCCAAGTCATCTTCTGCCCAAAAATGTGTGGTTCTAGCTCGTATGTTGTGTATGTATTAAAAAGATATAAGTTACAGTCTCGCCACAAAAAAAATTATGTTATATATTGAAATGATAAGGTTTGTAATGACCCAAATTCCCGGGCACCGGAACAAACGAGTCGTAGGGCCTCTGTCTTAGAAAAAATTAAGTCCGTAAATATTTATTTAAAATATTTATGAGGATAATTAGGAGTTAAATTAGATTTTGATTAAGTGAATCTAATTTAATTAGAAACAATTAGTAGATAAGACTAAATTGAATAAAGTGCAAAAGTTTAATTATAGAATAGAAAAATTATTAAGGGATTAAATTAGTAATTAAACCATAAAAGTGACATGTGTTTAATGATGAATAAATACATGTGTATGTGTATTATTGGTCCAATTGTATTTTATGTGTGTATTTACTTAGAATTTAAGTAATTTTAATTATTTATTTGTTGTAATTATTATTAATTGTGTAAATATTATTTTATTAAATTGTGTGATAATGACAAGTGTATGGTAAGGATTAAAACAAGTGTGGGAATTTTAATGGCACATGTGTATTAATTTTAATTGGTCATTAAAAAGATATTTTAATAATTAAGTAATTTAGTAATAAAACAAATAACAAAAAGAAGAAAAGAAAAGAAAGAACAAAAGAGTACAGAGAAGAAAACGTGAGAAAGAAAGAAAAAGGAAAGAAAGAAAGAAAAAGGGGAAATTGAAGGATTAAGGCTTGAAGATTAATTTGCAAACAAAGAAACCGAGGCATCCAATACGAAGGGGAAAGAGAAAGTGGTCGAGGAATAGCTCGAGAAATCGGTTTGTATTATCATAATTCAAAGTATTTATTATTGCATATTTAATTGCTTTATGTATATATGAATGTGCATGAAAATGACTTGAATGTGAATTGTTGATTATTTGTGATTACATTGAGAAATGTAAGAGAATTGATTGAAATGTGAAAATGTTTCAGAAATGGAAATGTGATCGAAACCCTATTAACTAGTCGGGCTTAGTGGATATAATTGGCATGCCATAGGATTGGAAGTGTTCAGGGATTCTTCGACCTCGAGTCGATGAGGCACTAGGTGTGCCATAGATTTACTTCGGATAGTTTCGATGAGGCTTTGGTAGCCACATTGCTTCGGCTTAGCCGATGAGGTACTTGGTGTGCCATAGATCTGATTTACTTCGAACTATCCGATGAGGCGTTGGTCGCCACTCTGGTGTGTTTGGTTGGATCCGCGTATCCACCTTGGTCCGAGTCAGGTTAATAGGGCCTATAAGTGAAATGAGCAAAATTATCTGAATCTGATTATCTGAATTATCGAATGAAAGGTGAAAGGAAATGATGGTACGAAATGTAAAAAGAAATTGTACTATGAAGTTGAAAGCATGAACTTCATGTTTTCATGTTTATGAATTATGTATACATGAAAGTGTTATGAATTAAGTGCTTACATGTTGTTGAAAATTTTATAAACATTTGAATGATATTAATGTGATATGAATTGGCATATTCAATTGATTACTTGTGCATTTATGCTTTGAATCTGATTGGATGTTATGAATTGAATTATGATAATACCACTGAGTATTTCCAATACTCAGCGTACGGTTGTTTTCCGTGCGCAGGTTAGGTAAAGTAGAGTCCAGCTCTGCATTCAAAATCATCTCCGACTCCAGCTCATTTTGTGGTGAAAATCTTATCTTTTGGTAATGTGGCATGTACTAAGTTTTAGGTTGTCACTTGTACATATTTAATGTTTTGAATGTAAAAGATGGTGTATCAACTTTAAAGAGTTTTACGTAGGAATGGATGATTCCTAAGTTTATGAAATGAATGGTATATAAGTATATGTTATGTGGAAGTGAATTGGAATGGTTTATTTCTGGTTTGGAACTTGCAGGAGGTTTATGTAAAAATAAGCAAAAATGCTGCCGAAATTTTTTTTATAAAAATAAAAAAAAAATTTATGAATAAAATCAATTAATAAAGTAAAATATGATCATACTAAAATTGATTGTTAAATAATAATTTTCTTGTTTATTTATTTATTAAGAATTATCTGTAAATTGTCTGATTTGTCTGGTAATGCCTTGTAACCCTATTCCGGGACCGGTTTAGGGTTAGAGGGTGTTACAAGGTTATTCTTTACCCATTTTCATAACTTGTCTCTTCCAGTCTGCATTCTTATAATCTCGATGGAAGTTAGCCGCGATGTACTGTATGCAGTAAACAGATATCCATGGCACACCGAAACGCCTAATGGCGGCAATTAATCATTTCCCTCTATCGGAAATGATGCAAATATTATCATTACTAATTACATACCTCCGCAGATTTGTAAGAAAGAATTCTCATGACTCCATGTTCTCCTTATCTACGATAGCAAATGCAATCAGTAGCACGTTCCTGTTCTCATCTTGAGCAATCGCAATAAGTAAGATTTGTGTATATTTACCGTATAGCCATGTCCCATCTACTTGCACAAATGGCTTGCAGTGGGGAAATGCATGCACACATGGATCAAATGTCCAGAACATCCATTGGAAAATTCTTTTACCCGGTTGTCGTTGCTCATCCGGGCCATAATAAGGTCGTGTCTGTAACTCAATGACAGTCCCCAGTACGTACTCCCTCATTGCTGCAATCCATCCCTGTAACTCATTATACGATGCATCGAAATTTTCGTACAATTGCTCCATTGCCATTTCTATAGCTATCTATGCCTTTCGGTATGATACTCGATACTGGAATCATGCTTGCATTTTGGCAATTAGTACTGAAACTTTAATGGACGGCATGTCTTCAACCATTGGCATGATGCATGTACAGATAGTTTTCGAATCAAGTTTTCAATGATCTTCTGTCATTCCTGTTAAAGTATATGTGTGAGGCCCAACAAATTTTCGTATCTCCCACATCTGAGACTTCTGGATAAATGCAGCTCGTATCTGCCAATTGCAGCCTTCTGCCGACTTCCAACACTCTCCAATACATAATGTCGGTTAGACTCGACAACTTTGTATTCTACTGATATATTCATACTATACCGCTTAATGGCAAATACGCACTCTTCCTTAGTTTCGAATCTCTGGCCCACGAACAACTCCTCAGGATCAGAATATACGGCCATCTGGTGAGCAGGTAGTATCTCAGGGTACTCCGAAAACTCGGCTGCATGCGCCGCATCGAGGTCTATCCGAGACATGTGTGCCCCAGGATTATTGTATATCACAATACGACAGATCTGGTTCCCGACTGAAGACGCATTAATGTTTTCATCCTTGTTCACGCCTTCATCGTCAATATTATCCGGGACATCATCCACGTCGGGATCACTATCAATATCGACCTCATAATCAGAAGGATCACTACTTTGGTATAAATCATCACCAACCACATCAGTCTCGGGTGCAGCATTAAGATCAATGTCGATCCCATGTATAGTTGATTGACTACCAACGTATGATATCGGAACCACCATACACGACTCTTGAGGTCCATCTTCTTCACCTAATGGAGTTGGATCTTCCGTTGACTCCACAACAGCTAACTCAACAAATAAATGAATCGGTGCATTTTGGTTGCTCTGACAGTAAAGAGCGACCATTGTCTCCATGTCTTTATCGTCTACAAGTTCCATTTTGGTGAATTTTATGGGATCCATCGAAGCTAGAAACCTGTAGAAAAGTTTCGAGATCTTCTCCTACAACGTCTATAAATTTTTTCACTAATTTTTTCCTTCATATCATCAAACGAGATATTTGTATTAAATCTAATTGCAACTTGTCTGCGGCATTCAAATATATATCCAACGCTTGTTGTCAAAATTTCTCCATCGAAATAAACGCATAAGAAAAATTTATTCTCCATCTTCATTACTAGATCTGTTAAAAAATTTTCAAAATTCTCAAAATTTTTAAAATTTTTTATGCAAAATTTTTCATTCAGAAGCTAACAAACAAAATTATTAATCTAACAAAATAACTTTAAATAATAAAATTGCTAACAAAATTCTACATTTTATTTAAAAATAAATTAACTAAAATACCTTATTCTTCTTCTTATTTTTCTTTCTTTCCTTCTTCTTCCTCTCTTCTCACTTCTGCTAACCTTAAATTTTTTGTCTGTAAAATTTTTACATATTGCTCATAGTTTATAGGGTATATATAGGGGAAAATTTAGCATGTGGGCCCCACTGTTACGCCTACTAAGAAGGCTCAACATGTTGAGCCTACCTGATAGGCTCTACATGTTGAGCCTTCTTGGCAAGCGCAACCCGTATTTTTATACTGACCCGAGCCAATAAAAATTATTAAAATAATAATATTTAAAAAAATTATTATTAAAATATTGAGTCGCGCCTGTCAAATAGGCTCGACCCAAAAAACAACCCATTTTGATAAATAATCTATTTGACACCCTATTTTAGTGTTTAAATTTTTTTTTTACACTAAATGGGTAAAAAACCCCATTATCAAGTCTCATCCGCACCAAACACATGATTTCTTAAGTGGCTTTTGACTCATCAAGTGTGAACCACATGAAACCTCCATTGCCATATTTTGCACCAACAAGGACGAAACCCACGAAACAAAACGAAAGAATTGCAATTATAGAATCCTTTGACATCCATTCTGAAGGAATTGCATAAAAACCTTTATTTGAACGCCCTTACGCAAGCAAATCTTAAAAAGTTGATATTAAAGAATCAATAGAAAATTTTAGATTTTAGTCAACTCATGGCTTCTTTTTCATAGTGTTAATTTGGTAATTGGAAATCTAATTAGTTAATTAGACACTTGTTTTTTGTGAGTTGAGTTAAATTATCAAAATGATATTTTAGAGTCCGTAAACTTTTCCATCCTTCATACAAAACGCAGGTGAGGCAACATCGATGAATCTATATCAGAAGAAACCAATGCTGTATTTGGTCAACAAATGCTTTACAGTTTACACGCAAAGCAAAAGATATGAAATACTTAAAACTCCCATTTCTTGAAACATAATTGATCAAAGTTGGAGGTTTTTATTTCTTTATTTGAATGTATCACTAATTCCAAAATTGACGAATACCTAGCTGCAGTCAAACATAACCAACCTTGATCATCATCAATTGTATGACATCGTATGGCTAAATGATTTCAAAAGTAGGCATTATTATCTCACTAACATTCATTTCAATGTGCTTGGATATTTTTGTATATATAAAAAGATTGGATCTCTTATCAACAATAGCTCTACATTTCCATACAAAGAGTGAGAGGGTGATAATGCACCTCTAATCAAATGGGTCAATTCGTGGGTCATGTTCACTAGCCATTGCCATTCCAGTGCAGAGACATGTAGGGCACATGACCTGCCGAAGTATTCAAAAAAATATTGATTATGAGAAGACACTCGGATTATGTGAACTAATGAAATCCATCAAATCTAACCCTAAAATTCCCACATTGGATAAGGAAAATATCCTTCCATTCGTTAAAATCCCTCAGTTGATACGCATAAGTAGACAACAAACTATTGAGACTACATATTTTTAGAAGCCATACCTTTCCAGAACCTGAACAGTTTGAACATCTTTCTGTTTTGGGAGTTGATAAAGGTCGGTCGCCACCACTTCCTGTTGAGACTGGTTCAATAAGAACAAGTGATCCAGTACTTGAGCAGCGAGCACAAGCAAGATATCCTGCATTTACCATCGACCTTGATGAAAATACAGTACCTGGAACATAGTAGGGGATTTAAAAAGCAGGAAGTTTCAGAAAAAAATACATACCCGTTCCAAGACAATACTTGCATCGTTTATGCTCCTGCTGTTTAACATTGTTTATTTCAACTACCATTAAGGCTGAAATAACACCGACAGCTCCTCCAGAGAATGATGCCACTATAGGATCAACCTGACTGCACTCACCACCAACTGAAATATGTTTAATACTACATGAAACAAAACTGCATCCAGTTTACCAAACTGAAGACAAATAACAGATGCTTCTTCTTTGTAGAAGCAAACTTTTGTAAGTTAATTAGCCATTAATCTTTCTAACAAAATGTCTAATATTGTTTTCATAAGCTGGCTTGCACCAACTGCATCTGTCATCTTTCTCAACACCGTCAAGGGTATGCTTGATAGAAACTAGTGCAACTAAGGAAGCCAAAAACACATTGACTTCATGGTAAAAACGAAAGCAATCAAGCAGCTCAGTTCAACATCTTCAAAATAATAAACATACATTACAAACAAGAGGATTGCCATACCTCAATTGCATTGGCAGGTGCATACTACTGATGAAATCTGCGTACGAAGTGCCCCCTAGTCCTAACTTAAGCTCCAGCTATAATGTGGGAACAAAAAGAAACAAGATAAAGCAAAATAAGTTATGATATGCAGATCTTCATAATTTATATTAACATCACCAAAAGTTTCCATCCCCAAATTGCTACAAGGAAAACTTCTTGCATCAGTATAATGAGGTGAACATTGTCATTCCTTGCCTGTATGAAGTGCCCCCTTCAAATACTTTATCCTCTCAACAGAAAACACATTCCTTTGTTTTGTTCCTAAAAGCTATGTTAGTTGGAATTTAGGACTAGTATTAATTAGGGATATGCGTCCATGTATGCTCAATATTTTCATATATTTGGAAGATCATACCCAATACACATTTGGATGTGTTTAACACAAAGAGTACGGGTAGCATAACTTAAAAGCACCACAACTCAGCCATTCACATCAGAGGAGAGACTAGATTATGAGAGTTGAGAGCATGAGTGACTCACAGTGGGTGCTATAAGTCCACCAAAAAGGATAATCCCAGCAATAAGAGAATAACAAGTTGCGTAATAAACCTTGAGATTTGCTGAGGTCTGTATGTACACAACATAATACATCAGTTAACTATGATTAATGAACAAAACAGTGGAACTAGGAACAAGTTGAAGGCGGGGGGGGGGGGGGGGGGGGGGGGGGGGGGGGGGGGGGGGGGGAATAAACAAAAAGAAAAAAATGTATCTTACCAGTGGAGGCAAGAATGGGATGAATGATGGAAAATTAGGAAGTTCAATTTCTCGCTCTTCCTTTAAAATGCCAAGTTCAGCACTTTTAATGCGTTGTTGTATCCTTAGCCTCCGAACCTAGAATTGGGTAGGTTTCAAGTTAGCATATGGTTCTATCCAGTAACATTGACTACTTGATAAGCATATGCAGAAACTTCCCCTATCGGTACCGGAAACTCAATGGAAATCAAAAGCTATGCAGCAACACCGCTAATGGTGTTTAAAACTCAATGAAAATCACAACTCTCAATTTGATGCAGAAACATCTCCTATTGATATTGGAAAAAAACTCGATGGAAATAACCAAAGCAAGAAAATGGAATCAGTTGGGTGACCTCTTCCATTTGCAGAAACACTTTGTTCCGCCGGCTTCGGATATTATCCTGAATTTCTTGCAATTCCATATTAGCAAAATCCTGGACTGTTTCAGGCCCTTCTATGATGCAAAATCTGCAGGTTTTTAATATCACACATAGAAAAGAAAATCAGAAATAGCAGCTAAAACAACATGAAAACCTTAAACAAAGCTAGAGAAAAGAAAAAAAGAAATACCCGGCTGTAACTTTATCAGCGGAAGAATCAGAATCAATAGAAGGCGCGAAGGAAGAAGAGTCAGGTTCAGTCGCCATGGATCGCCATTTCGAATTCAGTTTGGGTTTCGTTTGAGGAAATCTAGAGCTTAAAGAACAAGTGTTGCAGGGAATGGATGGCTTTATCGTATAGGAAACCGCCAAGACTCGACTCAAAGAAACCATCCTCGAAAGGTCTTCAACCTTATTTTCCTCTCTCAATCAATCAAATCTTGTTGTTCTTCTGTACTTTTCAATTGGGAAACTATAAATTAAGCGATCGTTTTCATGGTTAAGAAGATATGTTATTTGGAACAGAACGAGGTGGAGAGTGGAATGAGAAGGTTTAAGACAAGGTGGAAGCATAAAATTTTGATGCAAATGCTAGTGGTAGGAATCTTTTAACCGGTTTATCATTAGACTCATCGATGACCGGTTCAGAGTCGGTTGAGTTGTGTGGTTTGCTTTTATTATATACTACTATCTTTCCATTTTTCATTATTTGTTTTGGGAAATTTCGTACACAAAAGAAACTGTAATTTTTATTGTTATTATTATTAAATTTTTTCTATTAAATTTATTAGTGTAATATTTTAAAATTAAAAAAATACTTATTAATTATAACGATAAAAATAATATTAAAAATGTCTATATGAATTATTTTAAAAAGTATACATTTAAACTCGTAATAATAAAATAATTTTTTTGTTAAAATAATGTTCTTGAAAAAGTTTGACATCAACATTTTGAATAATATAGTTGACATTATTAACTATTTAAACTAACTAATAATATTATAGAAGTAGATGAGCAAATTATGTCAAAAATTAAAGTATATAAATAAAATATCAAATTTCAACATAATATTAAGGTTATTCTAAAATTTGAGCATTTTCTTGTAATATTAAAAAAAAAAAAAGAAAAAAAAAAAGCAAGGCAAACAAAGAAAATAAATGGGAAGTCATGTGTTGATATTTAACTTTCAAATTATCTATAACCATATAATATTTTAATTTAAAAAATTAAAAAATTAGTTATTTGAACTAATTGATAACATTATAAAAATATAAAAATTAATTTATATTAAATATTAAAATATAAAAATTAAATTTCAAGATGAATCAAAATTAAAAATTAACCAATTTTTCTATAAAGAAAAAAAAGGAGAGCACCAATGTGCTCCAACATGTCAACAAACCTATGCAACTAATATGGTTGTCTAGTTCGAATATGCAAAAAAAAAAAATTATTTTTTTATTTTTTTACTATTTTTTTGTTATTTTTTTATTATCTTACTACCATTTCAATATGTTGGTACTATTTTATTGTTATTGTTTTATTATTAATTTTGTTATTATTTTAGAGGCATTTGCTTGTTAAATTACACCTATCTTAGTATTATTTAAGTATACATATATATATTTATTTTCAATTTGGTGGAAAACATGTATTTTAATGTTTTTAGTGTTTTTGATTTATTTTTATTATTTTTAAATTATAGAATCAATAATATAAAAAATTAATACGGGCGAGCCAATCCCAGTTTTAGCATTTTTATTCAGGCTGGGCTGCAAAATCTTAGGCCCATTTTTTGGGCCAAACCGTGCCCAAGCCTATCAAACGAGCCTAAAATTTTGGTTGGACCCAACACGAATCGGCCCATGGACACCTCTAAGTATTGGTACCTTCATTTTTATTTCGATTTTTCTAAAACATCGAAAGCCAAAATAGTATCAGTGCCTTTATGGGGTATCCGGTACTTATTGTGAAAACTTTAAAAAAATTGCAATTTGGTCATTTTTCAAGCTCGGGTTAGTAAATGGGCTTTTGTAAGCTTGAATAAGTTTTGGAAAAGATCGTATAACGTAATTATAAGACGTTTTGAGCAGGAATGCATGTATTATAGTGTAAATTGATTATTAAATGTTTATAGTTATTTTGGCAACAACTGTAGCATCCCATAACTCGGGCCCAGCGATCGGGTCGAGTAAGAGGTGTTACATTTGTACAAGGATTTGTTGCCTGATATTAATATGACTTCAAGGCTTTATTATGAAGCAAATTGTGAATCCATGGGACAAATAAGCCAAACTATCAGGTATTCTCATGGATTAACCAAGGGTTCATTGGCTTACCTTAACTATCCTGCCCAAATTATGTTTAAATATACCAAGGTACTGCCAGTTATGATTATGGGTGCCTTCATTCCTAACTTGCGAAGGAAATACCCATTTCATGAATACATCTCTGCTTTACTTCTTGTGGTTGGTCTCATCCTTTTCACCTCAATAGATGCTCAAACATTTCTAAATTTTAGCATAATTGATGTGATAATGTTTTCGGGTGCTTTAATCATGGATGTTGTTAAGTGTGACTCCTATTTTCATCAAATTTGAGAAATAATCTTCCAGTTAAACTCTATTTATTTGTTTCAATCAAACTTTGATTAGTCTAGATTACTTTATTATTATTTGACTTATGAATTTAACCTATAAATAGGCTCTTTTACAACCTTAGAAAATACACCCATTAGAGGTTAGAACTCATAACACTTTTAGAGGATATTGTGTTTACGTTTCAATAGTTCTTTGTTTTCGGGTTTTCAGGGTTTAGTTTTTTTATCTCCGCCTTTTGTACTCTTTGTTCTTTTGCCATTATAGTGAAATTATCTTTGGCCGTGGTTTTTTATCATCTTTGAAAGGGTTTTTTCACATTAAATTTGTGTGTTCAATTTCTCAATTTCTTCTGCTATTTTTACTTGTTCGTTGTTTAATCGGGTCGATCCCTAACAAGTGGTACCATAGCTAGTTCAATTTTCGTAGATCAGCCCGTTCAGATATGGCAGCAACAAGGTTTGAAATTGAGAAGTTCGATGGTGTAATACCCTTAATCCGTATCAAACTCCGTTGCTAGAATAGGGTTACGAAGCGTTATTGAAATTTATAGATAAAATAAACAGATACTTTATTTTATATAGTAATCATGTCAGAAATTAGACATAAAGTCCCTTATATGAACCCTAGAGGTCTAAAACATACATTAGAAACAAGTCAGGACTAAATCAGGAACTCAAAGAATTTTTAGTGAAATTTCAAAAATTTCCCCAGATGCAAGGGTCACACGCCCATGTGGTCAGGCCGTGTGGCTCACACGGCCAAGTGACACACCCATGTCCTAGGCCGTGTGGTATATGAAGTAGGTCACACGACCGTATCCTCAGCCCGTGTAACTCTCTGACTTGCAAAGCATTAAGGTGCAGGGGTCACACTACCAAAATAAATGCCCATATGTTAGGCCGTGTGTCACACACGGCTGAGACACACGCCTATGTCTCTGCCCGTATGGACAGAATAAGGCTATTTCCAAGCCTTATTCCTTACCCAAACTTGTCTTCCACCTACAGTCATACTTAAACACATTTCCAAACCATATCAAGGTACTTAAACATACCAAAATTATGTCATAAACATGTCATATTTCCACTTTCAATCAATGTGTCTTTAGGCACCTCAAGTGATTATACATTTTCACATCTACTTATTCTTGTAAATAAATAAACAAATTTATTTAACTTATCTAATTCACTTATTTGCATATTTTATCACATATGCTAACATGGTATCTATTAATCAACCATTTAAGCACACACCAAACAAACATGTTATAGCCTCATTTATACATATCAAAATGTATTCATCACAAGCCATTCCAATGGCTAGTTTTAACCAAAATATTTACATGCCAACATTGGCTAATCATCCTATACATGCCATTATAATCGTACTTGATTTACCATATATACCGAAATTGGCCGATGGATAGTATAAGTGATCTCCGCCAAGCTTTCAATCCAACGAGCTTTCGAGTTACTATAGGACAGTGAAAAATAAAATAGACTAAGCATATAACGCTTAGTAAGTTCATATAACATGGTAATTAATTTACCATTCATTTTATATTCAAGATAACATACAAGGCACATTTAATCGATTTGATCACGAGCCCTAACACGTGTCCTCATCATCTTTGTTTGTCATGTATTTCATACAAATATCAAGAAACATGTATGGGCTCAATAATAACCAAATTTTCATATTCATATGTTTTTCATACCATGTGATCATATAACTCATATACCAATCATATTTATGTATTTTAGATATATTTTCATAATAATTCATCTCAAGTTTGGATTATTTCATATCAGAACTTTGTTCATTTGATCCTTTAAAACACTAATGCCACACGGGTAGTACATTTAAGGTGTACAATTTTATAATCGCAAATAAACATATTCATCAAGAAAATCTCATGTTCATATATCATTATCTCATATTTCCATATATCATATATCATCATTTTCATTTACTTCAGGCATATACGTGTAATAATTCATTTTATGTTCATATTTTCTTCTGTCACAATTTTACCCATTGAATCATTGAAAATATTGATGGATACACTGGTAGTACACTCGAAGTGTACAATTCAGAATCCGTCAAATCATGTTAGGGACTACTCATTAGAGCACTTAAACAGAAAACTCTCTCTCAAGCACTATATCGAGAAACTCATTGAGCCATGTAACGGAAAGCATATTCGGGCAATATAACAAAAAACTCACAAAGAGCTTATAACGGGTAGCTCTGAAGAGCACTTAACAGGAAGCTCCGGAGAGCACTTATTAGGAAGCACTGGATAGCTTATAACGGGAAGTTCAAGCGAGCACTAACAGGACACTCATATAGAGCTGCGTTTGTGTCCGTAACACATGCAGAATCACAACCGATCGAATATCAGGACACTCACAAAGAGCTGCGTTTGTGTCTGCAACATATTCAGGATCACAACTGATCAAATATCAATACGCTCACAAAGAGTTGCGGTAGTTCGCAACACATGCAAATTACTACCGATCAGGATGCTCGCAGGAACATTATAACGGGAAACTTGAGAGGGCTCATATCGGGATGCCCTTTCGAGCTATGGTATGTTTGTAACATATGTAAGATCAATACCAATCGAAAAATCTAGTATCCACTGGCTTTCATTCATTCAAACGGGACTTGACATTTTTCGAGCATTGTGATCATTTATATATTTTTATGACATTTATAAAACTCATATATATACACATTCATCAGAAATTCAATCAAAATTTCATTTACATAGTAATTCTACAATTCACACATACAACATTTATTTCAATCATATAAATAAACACAATTTAGTTAGACGAACTTACCTTGACATCCGAATTTGATATATCCGGATCTATACGAGTAAATTTAACATCAATTTAATATAATTCATACTCAATTCAGTACAACTCACATCTTAGGCAAAATTACCATTTTTCCCCTAAACTTTAATTAATGACGATTTTGTCCATAGTCTCGAAAAATGAAATTCTTGCAATTTAATCCTTATTTCAATTTAATCCTTATTTCAAGCCTAGCCGAATTTTACATGTAACATTTACAGCCCATGTATTTCATAAAATTCAGAATTTTTCCATAGATTTCACCTTTTTACAATTTAGTCCCTAAATCACAATTTCATCAAAATTCCTTTAACAAAAGTTATTTATCTTTCAACAACCTTTAATTTTCTAGCATAAATTTCAAAATTTCAGCGTATTCATCTATGGAAAACTTTTCTACTTTGATAACTTTGCAAATTAATCCCCAAAATTGATAGATTAGGTTACTACGATCCCAAAAATATAAAAATTATTAAAAACGGGTTAAGAAAACATACCTAATTAAGATTGATTAGTTTTATTTCTTTCTTCTAGGGTTTCCAAAGCATTTTGGGGAAGAAGATGATATATTTGATGATATTTTCTTTTTGTTTATTATTTATCACCATTATTTTTTTATCTTTCCAATTTTGTCCTTTTCTTTATTTTATTTTCCATGGATGAATCATCATCCTTAGCCACTAAGCATTTTTAAATGGTCTATTTACCATATAAGGACCTCCACTTTAAAGTTCTATAGCTATTTAATCCTTTTAGCTATTAGAACTCAACTTTTGCACTTTGTGCAATTTGGTCCTTTATCAAAATAAACACTTAATCAGTAAAATTTCTTTACGAAATTTTCATATGAGATTATTATCATACTGTAGATCATAAAAATGTTTTAAAATAAATTTTCTTCCCGGAATCGAATTTGTAGTCCCAAAACCATTGTTCCAATTTCTATCGAAAACAGGCTGTTACAGATGGTGTCACAAATTTCAATCTATGGCAAGTTCAGATGATGGCAATTCTAGTTCAAATCGGCTTAAAAAAGGTTGTTACAGGGAAAAAGCTTGAGAATCTAAATCAAACAGAATGGGAAGAGCTTGATGAAAAGACCTTGTCTGCAATCCAATTGTACCTAGCAAATACGGTATTGTAGGAAGTATTGATAGAGAAGACCTCATCTGCCTTGTGGAAAAGGTTAAAAACTCTTTATGCAACCAAGTCTTTGGCTAACCGTTTAGTGTTGAAATAATGTATATTTACGTTTCGCATGAACGAATATGAGCTTCTTAAAGATCACATCAGTCAATTCATTACTCTTTTAAATGATTTAAGGAACGTTAAGGTTCAGATTAACGATGAAGATCAAGCTATGCTATTATTGTGCTCTTTACCCCCTTCATACTAGTCTTTCAAAGAGACTCTAATTTATAGTAGAGACAAACTTTCGTTTGAAGATGTGAATGGTGATTTATTGAGTAGAGACAAACTCGATAATGAGTTTGGTTTGGATAACAAGGCAGAAAGGCAAGCTTCCATTTTGGTAGCATCAAAAAAGCAAGACAAAAGGTGTCACTATTGTAAAAAGCTAGGTCATGTAAAAGCAGATTGTTATAAACTGTGAAAGAAAAGAGTTGTTGAGAGTAACAAGGAAGATGTAGCTGGTGTTATTTGGTCGATGAAAGCAGTGATGATTTCTTGTTAGTGTCAACAAGCTATAACTTCAAGCTTACGTCTAAATGGATCCTAGATTCGGGATGTTCTTTCCACATATGCCCCAATAGAGAATGGTTCTCCACATACAGTTCAGTTGAAGGTGGAGTTGTGCACATAGAAAATAATTCATCCCGTAAGGTAATTGGTATTGGTATTGTTAAAAGTAGGATGTACGATGAGACGATTAGGACACTTTTAGATTTTAGGTTTGTACTTGATTTACGAAAGAATCTCATCTCATTGAGTATTTTAGACTTGAAAGGGTGCAGAATCAACATCGAGTTGAGTGGTATTAAGGTATTTGGTGGATCTCTTATTTTGTTAAAAGGTAAAATGACTGAGAGTCTTTATATTCTAGAAGGTTCTATAGTGACCGGTGAAATTGGACGTCCCTCATTCATTACGGAGTCGAAGTCAACTCATTTGGAGTGGAGACAACTTGGTCACAGGAGGGAAAAAGGTATAATCGTTTCATTAAAGAGAGGTTCTCTTTTGGATGCAGGTTTTGAAAAGTTAGAGCACTGTGTTCGTGAAAATTAAACTCGGGTTAGTTTTGATTTGGCAGTGTACAAGTTGAAGTCTAGAAGTCTTCCAGTTTCTAAGAACAGATTCGACTTAGTTAATTCCTTATAGAGTTCAAGATAAGCCTGTGGCGGGCTTTGGCAAAAATGGCATTGTGGAAATATGAGTCAAGGTGGAGATTTGTTAAGTGTGACTCCTATTTTAGTCAAATTTGAGAAATAATCTTCCAGTTAAACTCTATTTATTTGTTCCAATCAAACTCTGATTTCTCTAGATTATTTTATTATTATTTGACCTATGATTTAGCTTATAAATAGGCTCTTTTACAACATTAGAAAATACACCCATTAGAGAGTAGAACTCATAACACTTTTAGAGGATTTTGTGTTTATGTTTTGAGGGTTCTTTGTTTTCGGGTTTTTGGGGTTTAGTTTTTTATTTCCATATGTTGTACTCTTCGTTCTTTCGTCATTATAGTGAAATTATCTTTGCCCGTGGTTTTTTATCCTCTTTGGAGGGATTTTTCCACATTAAATTTGTGTGTTCAATTTCTCAATTTCTTCCGCTATTTTTACTTGTTCGTTATTTAATCAGGTTGATCCCTAACAGATGCATTTCTGGGTAATTTTCAAGAGCAAATTTCACCATGAATTCAGAAACAACATAGATGGAGATGTTTTTTTGCTCAACAATAGTTGGGATTCCTTTATAGTGCCAATAGTTCTAACAATAGATCTCTTTAAGGCATGGAGTTTTTGTTCTCAACATCCATACGTTTACTGTGTTCTAGTGTTTGAAGCCATGGCTACATTCATCAGTCAAGTGTTTGTTTTATCCTTGATTGTTATTTTCGGTGTAGCTACAATTGCCATGACAACAACTGTTAGAAAAGATGTAACTTTGTTAGAAAAGTGTTTGTTGTACATGATATTTACAAAACCATTAACCAAATGCCACGGGTCAGGATTGTTGTTGATATCCATAAGAATCATTTTGAAGATGTTGCCAGATACTAAATCATCACCTAGGGTTCAAGGATGAAATGTAAATACAAAGAAACCAAAGCCTCTTTTAAAGAAGTAGAAAATGTAATAGATGAACAAGATGAAGAGAAAAAACCGCTAGTTTAAAAAAAATGTCATTTTATTTAGGGGTTTAGCTCTTAATTCAAGATTGCCATTTTTTTTCTTATATTTAATTCAATATTTTTCAAAAATCCTAAGATTACATTATTAATCATTTCATTTTTATTGAGAATCCAAACTAATAGAAGTTAAAAGGGGAAAAAGTAGACAAAAAAGAAACATCAAATATAGGCCAATTTGGAAATGAGATTGAGAAATTGGACATTCTTAGATCTAAACTAGCATTAGAGCCAATGTATATATATTTACTATTATTGCAAAATTTAATTTGCAAAGTTAGAAAATATTGTAAACACCTACTAATTTTGAAGAGAAAAATAAAAAATTCAGTTTAACCAATTTTCGATTTGCGGTTCGAGTACAATTCTAAATAGTTTATAAACTAATCAGTTTAACCTTTTCTTGGAACTGGTATATTAGATTGTTTTCGATCTGATTGGCTGGTCTGATTTAAATAACATTATAAAGTGGTTAAAAAAAGAATAAGCGCCAAAGTGATTAACGTCGTAAATGATAGGTGCAATTTTTGGCTTTATACTTTTTGAGAAATAAAATGTCCATTTTAGACACGATGTTTTGAAATAAAAATATGCATTTAAATAATATTCAAATTTGTTAATATTATGATATTTTAGTAAGAGTATAAAAAAATAATTTGTTGTAACTCATTATTAATATTTTGATATACGAAATATAATTTTTAAATATTATATGCAATTAATATTAATTATTTAAAATTTTTTAATTTGAATATATAATCAATATTCTAAATATTATTAAAATATAACCATTTAAAATTTTTTAATTTGAATATATAATCAATATTCTAAATATTATTAAAATATAACCTTTACAAATTTAAATATATAATATTATATATTTAAAATAATTTCAATAGGAAAACAATCGTATACCCAATATAAATATTACATAAAATTCAATAGATTATAAATAAAATAAGGGTTAAAAATTTCATTTTATTGAGTTTTTTTTTTTCTAAAAGCAAAAGCTAAAATAAAAAAAAAAAAGTATTCTTTCTTTTATCTTTAGAAGCACTTTTGAAAACAATGGGACAAAGCATTAATATCATTAGGAGTGGTTATATAACAAAATGAATTAAAAACTGTCAGGATAAACTACATCAATAGTCACTTAATTATGGTTTTTTTAGTTACCCAACTATGAAAAGTTACAAACTGATCATCTAACTATTCAGTTTTATTTTTTTGGTCACCCAACTAGTGGTGGAGTCAAGGGCTGGCAGGAGCACGGTCCCCCTAAATTTTTTTTTCTATTTAGTCCCTTTTATAAATTATAAAATTTTAAATTAGTAATGATAAAATTGCACTTTGCTCCCCCCCAAAAGATAAAAATTTGATTTAATCATTTAAAAATTAGAATGATATAACCTATTGAAATGGTGAAATTGCATTTTACTATTGCAAAATTATACAATTTAATTCCACCCCCTTTTTTTTCTACCTTTGCTCCTGCAGCCAATTGTCTTGAATTTTTTGGTGTTTTCATTTTTATATTATCTAGTTGGTGACTAAAAAAAGACAAATTTGAATAGTTAAGTGATTATTTTATAACTTTTCATAATTGGATGATAAAAAAAATACTATAATTGGATAATCTCTGTTATAGTTTAGCCAAGCCTTCAATTTAATCTTCTTGAAGAAAATGAATTTTATATTAATGTGTAAAGTTTGATCACATAATATATCATATTAATTTACGGGGGTTTTATTAAAATATTATGAAAAAAAAGAATAATTACAAAAACAGGGTGGGAAAAAATAGTTACGTCATTATGAACTGTAAAAATTAATACCACTAACATGTCAGATAATATCACCTATAAAAATAATATTTCAATAAAAATAAATAAAATAAATAAAAAATAATATTTAATTTAGAAGGGTGTCGCCAAAAGGGGTAGCACCCTTTTACAATCACCCTTTTACTTTTTCTTTTAATTTTATATTTTTGTTTTATAATTTTATGTTATGAGCTAAAATACTGTTTAGAAAAGAAGGATGAAAATTCTGTTTGAATAACAATGAGTTTTATCTTTTTAATTGTGATCATTAAAACGATGAGTTTTATCTTTTCTCATTCTTTTCTCGGAGATTTTTCTTATTCAATCGAGCTCACATCAAAGGTATCAGAGCTACTACAATCCCTCGAAAATGACCAACGATGGAGTGTCAATGCGATTTCAGAAGGAGGTGGGCAACATGCAGCAATAAATCTCTAAAATCTTGGACGAGATGGCACGAATGGAAACATGTCTAGAAGCAAAGATGGACTCCAAGCTTCAAGAGTTTAAGGAGGAGTTCCGTGGGGATTTGCAGGCACTATTAGGGCAATATTTTGGGCCACCAACCAATAGTCAACCAGCGGGCGTAAATCGGGACAAAGGAAAATGAATATTGGGAGTACCACCGGGCTTTCCTCGAAAGGAGGTGGAAGTACCCATTGCTCTGGTGGGAGCTAATTTTGCGGATATGGGTAGTGTCCACCTGCAGAATCAATCGCCAGTAGGGGGTGTCTGAGAAAGTCAATCGACTTGACTGCCCAAAGTTTGATGGGGATAATTTTAAGGGATGGTGGACAAAGCTCAAGCAGTATTTTGAAGCTAGAGGAATACCGAAATCTAACAAGGTTCGTGTGGTGATGTTAAATCTGGAGGGCAGGGCTTTAGAATGGCACCAATTTTATTCTAAGAGAAATGGGGGTTTTCAGATGTTGACATGGCCAGCTTATATCAAGAGTTTGCAAGATCGTTTTGGTTTTGGTCAATTTGGCAATCCTATGAAAGAGTTAGTGAAACAATAAGGTATGATTGAGCAATGCCAGGATTTATTTGTTGGATTGTTGAATCAGTTGCATCTTCCTAAATCTTATACCCTGAGTATTTTTCTTAGTAATTTAAAAACTAAAATCCGACACTACTTAGATCTGTTTGAGCCTACGACATTGATGGAGGCCTTTCAGTAAGCTAGGAAAATCAAGGTTATCCTAGCTAGGTCAACTAAGAAACCTGCAACACCTACAGTAGCTTTCCTAGATTGATGCTAAATCCTTCTATGGTGTCGGGTTACTCCTCATCACCTACACAGACTGGGATGGCCTCACACTCTGTGAACAATGCTCCAAGTAATAAGTCGGGTGCTCGATCTATTCCATTATTTGTGATGGCAGAACGCAAGTAAAAAGTTTATGTTTCTGGTGTGGAGTCAAGTACTAGTTAGGGCACAAATGTGTTAAGTCGCAGTTATACTAGCTCTTATGGGAGCCTCCATCTAACAGGGAAACAGAAGAATTCCAAGAGTGTCTAGAGAAGCTCGAAGAAGGGAATCATGAAGAAGAAACATTTAAATCCCCTATGATTTCATTACATGCCCTCAATGGGTCACAAGGCCATAATACTATAAGGGTAACTGCTCGGTTATGATCAATTTTGGACATTATTTTGGTTGATTCGGGTAGTACGCATAATTTTATAGATGCAAAATTGATTGGTAGGTTGTCTTTGCCAGTGATACCACAAGAGCAGTTGAAAGTGACTGTGGCTAATGGAGGTTGTCTTCTTACCAGAGGATTATGCAAAGGGGTGTTGTGGGAAGTGTAAAATTATCATTTTGAAACTGATTTCATGGTTTTGCCACTAAAGGGGTGTGACATGGTGTTGGAGGTGCAGTGGTTATTGACGTTAGGGGACATTGTTTAGAATTTCAACTCATTGACCATGCAGTTTGTGATTAAGGGATATGCTTGTAGTATTCAAGGTATTATGCTTGGTTCTCTAGTAATGGAAGAGTATGGTTCGAATAAATATTTTGTAGCCATGGGATAAACCTTGGGACCCTACACATTGATAATGAGCACACCGGGACAAGCAACTTTAGCAGTTGTAGCAGTTTAAGAATCTGAAGAGAACCTTCAGGCATTATTGGACGAATTTGTAGATTTTTTTCAAGTGCCTAAGGGGTTACCACCTCCTTGAGTACACGATCACAGAATTCCCTTAACAGATGAAAGTGTGGTGGTGAAAATTCGACCTTATAGGTATTCAGCTATTCAAAAGACTGAGATGGAGAAATTAGTTCAGAAGATGCTTCAAGTAGGGATAATTAGGGACAACAACATCTCTTTTTCTTCCCCTATAGTAATGGTTAAAAAGAAAGATGGTAGCTAGAGGTTGTGTGTTGATTATAGACAACTAAATCAGCACACGATTAAGGATAAATTTCCCATCCCTGTAATTGAAGAGTTATTGGACGAGTTAGGAGAAGCTCGAGGGTTCACTAAGTTGGACCTGAGGTCAAGTTACCATTAAATTCGAATGAGGGAATCTAACATACATAAAACAACTTTTAGAACACATGAAGGGCACTACGAATTTCTCGTGATGCCTTTCGGCCTCACTAATGAGCCTTTTAGTTTCCAAGCCTTGATGAATTTGGTCTTTAAGCCTTTTTTAAGGAATTTCATACTTGTATTTTTTGATGATATCTTGGTGTACTCTAGCTTTTGGACCAACGATTTGCAGCATTTGAGGAAAGTCCTACTTCTATTAAGGGAGCATCACTTGTTTGCCAAGAAAAGCAAGTGTTGTTTCGGCACTTCTCTAATCAAATACTTAGGCCATGTCTTATATGCTGGAACGGTTTTTATGGACCAATCCAAGGTGGAATGTGTGTCTTTATGGCCAATTCCTCAGTTAGTTAAAGAATTGAGAAGTTTCTTGGGGCTATCCGGTTACTATAGGAGGTTCATTCGTCATTATGGAATTTTGGCCAAACCCCTCACTGATTTGTTGAAAAAGAATGGGTGGCAGTAGTCTGAACAGGCTACAAACTCTTTTCAGTCATTAAAAGAGGCCTTGTGCACAGCACCTTTCTAGTGTTACCAAATTTTTAGCTCGAGTTCACAATAGATACTGATGCGTGTGCAACTAGCATTAGAGCAGTGTTACAGTAGCAAGGAAGGCCTGTAGCATACTTCAGCAAAGCCTTGGGGATCCGACATCAGGTTCTATCCATCTACGAGAAAGAAATGGCTATTTTGTTGGCTGTACGAAAATGGCGTGCTTATTTGGTGAGACGACATTTTAAGATACGTACTGACCATCAGAGCTTACGGTTCTTAT
Source organism: Gossypium stocksii (assembly GCA_020496765.1). Lineage (NCBI taxonomy): Eukaryota > Viridiplantae > Streptophyta > Magnoliopsida > Malvales > Malvaceae > Gossypium > Gossypium stocksii. Next base: position 71,293,683 of record CM035622.1, read on the forward strand.
CTGATTAGGTAGCAATCACTCCTTTTCAGCAATGTTGGGTGGCTAAGATGCTAGGCTATGACTTTAAGGTTTCTTATCAGAAGGGGATCAACAACAAGGTCGCGGATGCGTTGTCTCGACAACCTCAGATCGAGCAAGGTTAATTCTTTCACTTGTCAACAAGTTTCGTCATTTCTGACTTATTGGTATAGGTACAACACTCCTATGCGAACGATGATAAGCTCCAAAAGTTCATGCAAGATACTCAACAACTAGGGGACCAAGATCAGAAGTACACGTGGGATGGTCGTTTTGTACGCAGGAAATGAAAGATTGTTGTGGGGAAGGATTCACAGTTGTGAAGAGATTTGTTCAATCACTTCCATGTGAGTGCTGTGGGAGGGCACTCTAGGATACACGCTACTAGGAAGCATATGGCTGAGTTATTATACTGGAAAGGTCTCACCACTGATGTCAAATATTGGATTCGGGAGTGTTTGATTTGCCAAAGATGTAAGAGTGAAATAGTGGATTCTCCTGGGTTGTTGCAGCCATTACCTATACCAAATCGAGTATAGTATACCATTAGTTTAGATTTTATAGAGGGCTTGACGAATTCGAACAAGACAAATTCCATTTTGGTGGTAGTTGACCATTTGACTAAATATGGTCATTTTTTGCCTCTAGCTCATCCGTATACTGCTAAAGAAGTGGCTCAGGAATATCTAAACCATGTTTATAAACTCCATGGTATGCCCGATTCGATTATATCAGACAGGGACAGGGTCTTTGTTAGTAACTTTTGGCAAGAGTTGTTTCACCACGCAGGGACCCGATTTTTATTATCCACTGCATACCACCCCCAGACGGATGGCCAGACAGAGGTTTTGAATAAGTGTCTTGAGAACTATCTGAGATGCATGACTAGCGAGACTCCTTCACAATGGTCACAGTGGTTACCCTTTGCTGAATGGTGGTACAATTCATCATTTCACTCTTCTATTCAGTTCACCCCTTATGAAGCGTTGTACGGGCAACCACCGCCCAACCATCTGCCTTATTTAGCAAGAGCTTCATCAGTAGCCGTAGTTGATAGGAGTCTACAAACAAGGGAAGCAGCCAGGAAATTGTTGCATTTTCATCTAAAAAGGGCCTAATCTCGGATGAAACAGATGGCTAATAAACATCATTCAGAGAGGATTTTTAATGTGGGAGATCTAGTCTACCTACGACTGCAGCCTTATCGTCAGCAGACGGTGCGAAGAGTGCTTAACCAAAAGTTGTCTCCTAATTATTATGGAGCTTTTAAGGTGCTTAAGAAAGTAGGAGCTGTGGCTTATACCCTTCAGCTACCCTCGGGTTCTCATATTCATCCTACTTTTCACGTTTCACAGCTGAAGAAACATATTGGCTCCAGCCATGTTCAAGCTCAGTTACCTTTGCTTGATGTTCATGGAGCCATGCAGAAAGAACCAGTTCACGTGATAGACAGAAGCATCGTTAAAAATGGGGAATCAAGATGTCACAGAAGTTCTAGTGAAGTGGATTGATTCTTTTCTAGAAGATGCTACGTGGGAGTCCCTAACCATGCTTTGCAAAAATTTTCCTAATTCCCATCCTTGAGGACAAGGATTTTCTCTGGGAGGCAGTATTTGTTATGAGCTAAAATACTATTTAAAAAAGAATGATGAAAATTCTGTTTGAATAACGATGAGTTTTATCTTTTTAGTTGTGATCATTAAAACGGGGTGTTTTGTCTAGTGATTCAGTGAGTTTTGTGCAACTGAATATGCCACGTCCTTTTTGCGGTTATATTTTCTCCTTTTATGCATGGATTGTAAGGGGAAAAAAGGCAGTTATGAAATATACTGAAAATTCTTCTTAATCCTTAACCTTGCTCTCTTTCTTCTCTCATCTTTTCTCATTCTTTTCTCGGAGATTTTCCTTATTCAATCGAGCTCACATCATTTTATAATTTATAATATTATAATTCAATTTTATTTCATAAAAATGGTTGAGTTGTTTTATTTTTATAATTTTATTTTTTAAAATATTTTTATAATTATAAATTTTTAAATATTTAAAATAATATGTAAAATAGTATGGACTAAATTTATTATTATACCAATAGAAAAAAGGCACCTCATCACTCTATTTGGTGACCAAATGCATTTACTATTAAAATATTATTTTTAAAAGTAATATCGCTTGACATTTTACAGTTCAAAATGATCTATTTTATTAATTTATTATTATTAAAATATTATTTTTTTATAGTTGGTGTTAACCATTGAAACGTAATTATTTTTTCCACCCCATTGCAATTATTTTTTTTCGTATTATTTTAATAAAACCCCCAAATTTATGAATTTTAATTATGCAAATTTTAGAAAAAAATAATGGGAAGATTTTCTTTTCTTTAAAGGCCTATTGGGGTCTGTTTTCTCTGTTAAGCCCAAAGAAAATAGAGAATTAGGGCCGGAACTAAGACCCGAATAATTTTACACGAGCTTCAGTTTACCCACCAAATTTAGGTTTATGTACTCTACTAAAACCCTAATTTTCACTCCTATAAATATATAGCCATCACAGTTATATCACATCTCCCTCTCCTCACTTCTGATGTTATTAACCTCTGTTTTCCGTTGAATTTGTTTTTTTTTGTCAATTTTCGGTTTTATTTTAAAATAAAATTTTTGTTCATTGGAGATATTGTTTTGGTAGTAGATCGCGGTGATGACTCCATAAATTCAAGCTCAACAGACCGGAATGCAGGCTTCTCATCTATTTGAGAACTTTGCGTGTCGACCACCCCGCTGAACTGAGCGATCTTTGCTCCTTTTTCTAATTCGTTAAAAGCATGTTTTTTCGATATTGAACTTTTTTCGGTGACAAATTTGAGGTTGCGATGAGGATTCACAGCTCCCTCTTCCGATAATTTTCGTTGAAGAAAACTCGCTGGCAGAATCGAACCTATAACTTTATCGCCACCACTGAGCAATCTCTTTAGGTTTTCTTGATTTTATGAATCCGCAAAAAGAATTTTACTTTTTTCTCAGTCAAATCCCTTTTTTTTTTTGGTTTTGGAATTTAATGAGGATTAACCAATATATATAGATTTATATAATAATCCGATTCTTGATCTGTGGTAGTTCATTATTGATTGATGTGCAAATCCTTGCTTGTGTATCTATGCTTAGTTACTTCTATAATTCTTGAAAGATTTAAAATATTCAATCAAGAAAGTTATGATTTACTTGCCTCAAAGAGTCATCAACTGATGAAATTGGAAAAATATCTTAGGACACCTTCCTACATAGCCTTTTTTAAAGGCTATGGATGAGAAGAATATTTCCTTTCTGATGGTGGCGACGACGATAATAACAGTAATGTTTATATTAATATTATTCTGTTCCTTTTAGTGGAAATTGGCGAATCGATATGCTTCAATAAAAATCCAATTGGTTTAAATTTTACATAATATTTTGACTTGGCTAAACACAGTTTTTGCATTAGCTTTCATATTCATTCATCTTCTGTTCATGGTTTCTTAATGTGTTTACATACTATGCACGCTCTGATGCTGAATCCAACCTTTATGAACAAATGATCACCAATCTATGTTTCGATTTAAAGTAAACAGTATCATAGTGAAACATGGAGGCTCTGAATGAATTTATGAATCGAGAGGATTAATCATCACTATACTGAAGGGACAATCGGTTTACGATTAAAAAAGATGTTGTCCTGGATTGAGAAACAAATGGGACAATAGTACTTGGGATGAGACAGAAGCTAAGCAGTCATCGGTAGCTCGAAGAGGTGGAAAGCTTCATACAATGGATCCTCATTGACTGGAGAATAATGAGAGAAGGAAGCAAGGATCGTGGGAAGCTATTGAGAATAATATCTTTATTTTGAAGGAAAAGGGATTGAGATTTGAGGGCCTTTAAAAGGCAACTGATACTAAGGAAATTTGAGATCCCACTATGGAAGACCAATCAAGCAACAATGAAGACATACCTACCATTTCACAAGAACCGTTGGTGACTTCAAGCAATCATATTAGAGCAAAAAATTTGGTTAGAAATTCTGGGCATGTGTTGGCCAGTCGACTCAAAAGCTAAGAAAAGACTTAAGTGCTCATACGCCCTATCGAGGCGAGCTCGATTAATGGGACCAATATCAGCAGAAAGAAAAAAAAAAAAGAAGAAAAGAATGTAGGAAATAAGCTGCTAGTAATATCATTTTATTGAGGAGGCAAGAGATTCTCGTGAGGCCGATAAAGTGGTCACATCCTTGGACAATATGAAGCACACATCCACTAAAGCCTTTATTTTTTTTAAAGATTTTTATAAAATTTTATTTTTATAAAAATTTATAATTTTTATTGATTTTTATTTTTGTATCATTTTTGTCACATGTCATATTGTAGTTATGATACGTGATGACTATAATTAAAAAAAATTAGGGGTGCTTATCTTTAATAATCAATTGTTAAAGATAACGGTCAAAAGGTTTTTTTGATGCATTTTAGCAATTGAGTGTAACAAAAAATAGTAGGGGGCTTAATTTTTTTATTGAAAAAGTTTGAGAGTTTTTTATGCATTTTGAAAGTTTAAGTATACAATTGAGTGAAAAAAAATAGAAGCTTAATTTTTTTTTCTTTTGAAAAGTTTGAGGGCTTTTTTTACTTTTAAGCCAAAGAAAAAAGGTGGCAATATAGTAAGAATCTTGGTTTGATCTTTATTTAAATTGATGTCCAAATTGATATTTAGATAGATGTTTGAACACTTTTGAATAGAATAGAGGTAATAATAAGTAAATAAGAGGAGAGAAATAAGTATAAAGAGATTTGTTAACGCATTTTAGATTTATCAATCTTACTTTGTGACAATTGATTCAATCACTTATTGATTAAAGCTCAATTTAGTTTTTACAGAAGAAGAAGTAATTGTTACAAATCATTCGACAGGAACACCTATAACGTGTGGCAATGCAACCTATTGTTAAGAATAATTAATTATTATTTTCATTAACAGCATTTAACTAACCAGAAAACCATATGCTTAGACTCGCATTGAATGTTGGGCCATTCCTGTATGAGTTTTACCATGAGCAGATTAGTTCCATTAGGTAAATATGGATTTGGTCAGGATTTGTTTCTTTAGAGTTCCAAAAACAAGCATGACATCATTATGGACATAAAGTTCGTAAGTATGGAATCCCAAAAAAAGGCTAGCCCAACTTAAATGGGATATGATAGCTTCTTTATGGTCTAACATTCTTGCCAATACAGTATCTTCATTCTATTCCAAATTGTAATCGTAGTTAAGGTAAAACTCTTGATGATAATATTAATTTATCTTTTGAATTATCTCTAATAATTCTTTCAAAATAAGGTTTTATCAGCCAAGATAAATCAACAATTTAATCACCAAATAAATATCTTAGGATAAGAATCAGACTTAATGGAATGCCGATCTCATGTTTTCCACAATCAGCCAAACTCGATTATCATGATTTGAGATGAAATATAACATGTTCTGAAATTCATTTGCTTATGGAAAAAACAATTATGGAGGTCCAAGTAAAAAAAATGCAACCATCAAAATAACACTTAGGCTGTCTTGAAAGTTTGTCTAGATAATTGTTTAAACAAGTCGTTTAAACATTAGCACTAGACAACTATGGTCTCAACAATTTCTCCCTTTGGCTTTTTGATAAAACATAAGAAAATGACAAATAGTCCACCTATCCCCATGCCATAAACACACATAAAATATAAAATATAAATTGAATAAGTAACTCAAGAAAGATATTTAATATATCATTAGAAAAATAACAGCATAAAGGCGGTAATATACTAGCAAAATCATAAAACTAAGAAGCTCCTTCTAAACTTCAGCTAGAAACAGAAAAATAACAGTAGCAACAAAAACTTCAAAGTAGTAGTAACAAGGATAAAGAAGACTTTATTGTAACAAATTTAGAAACAACTCAATTCCTCCCCTTAAAATAGTCAATATCAGCAACTAAAATAATCAGCAACAAGTAACAACCTACTAAACTCAAACTTTTTATCATTCATTCATCTATCCTTTTTTTGTCACAAGACCAAAAAGACTCCCAATCACCAAGTTATATTTCGAAAGAAAACCATTCCCCTTAAGAGGAATGCATCATAGTAACCAACCAACAAGATCAATGTCCAACAATCAAATTAGAAAAAAATAAAGAAATTTATGTTACCAGTTTCTCCTCTTGTGAAAGAAATTTATGTTACCATTTTCTTCTCTTGTTCTGTTCTAGTCTTGGTTTGAATAGAAATGTAACACCCCTTACTCGACCTGATTGCCAAGTCCGAACTACAAGATGCTACATTCATTGCCATCAAATATACAGTAAATATATCATTCAAACATACATTTATATCCTAAACACTTTCATAATATGATACACAAATAAGACTGAGTCTTAATTACACTTACAAAAGCTCTTTTTTGTTGACTTAAGCACGAAATAGGACCAAATTGTAAAGTTTTAAAAATTTAGGGTCGATGTCGTGGCATCACCTCTATGTCGTGATGTCCATGTCATGACGTCGCTAAATAGTTTTTCACGTCATGACGTCAGGCCACTCGACGGCGCAATGTCACTACTGTCAGCCAGCGTTGCGACGAGGAAATGTGGTCGTTGGGACGAAGACTCTATTTTTGGTACAAACTAGGCAATTTTGTACCAATTTCAAGTTAACCTTTCAATTATCTCAAATGGTGCTTATTTACACCACCTTTCCTGCACAAAAGCATACCATAACAATGAAATTATCCATCTCCCAATCAACCAATTCAAGATAACTTCAATTGAACATCAAACATACCAACTTAACTTAATCAAATTCAACCTATCAACTATACCTTTAGCCAATCAATATCATCATTTAACATACCATTACATACTCAAACATGCCATTTTGAATACCATTCACATACCTCACATATACCAACCATTCAAGTACTAGTAAGCATTAACCTTATAAAAACCAAGCATTATAAATGATTCAAACTACAACTATCATTTTAAGTTAACATATCAAATACTTATGTACATGCCACAAATAACCGAGGCAATAAGTGGATAGTGTGAGCTTCTTGACAATCCGATAAACACATTTCGCAAGTTGGCAATCTACAAGGAAAATGAAGGTAACAGAGTAAGCATATCGAATGCTTAGTAGGTTGATATGAAAACCACTTAATTTAGCTTAGCATTATAACAATCTAAACATTCAAATTCATTGATATTCTATATGGCATCCTCATGCTATCATATGCATATCAACAACTCAACAAATAGGTTAGTTCTATTACATATCAAGGACTTAGAATACCAATCACATATACTTATTCAACAATCCGATATAACATATTATACTATTCGGTTCATATTGAGTTACAAACATAAGTAATCCATTTCATATTCAAGTTGTAATATCCTTAAATTGGGTCTAGTAGTTTCGGGTATATTTTTCGGCTTCAGAGCGTGAATTTAGGAATTTATCGGGTTAATAATAATTTTTAATTTAATTTAGGAGGTTAATTTCATCTAAAATCGATTAAACAATAATCCAGAAAAATAAAAATATTTTTGGAAAATTAATTTTAAATAAATAAATAAATATTAGTGAAAATAATTAATTTGAGTCAAAAAAGAATTTTAAAATAATTTTTATTGGGGGTTAAATTGAGTTAAATTTAAATATTAATTAAATTAGATTTAATTATAAAATAAGGGGAAATTTTGGAGTATTTATTTGACAAATAAATCTTTAAATTCGGAATTTTGGAGGGAAATGTCCAATTGGTAAAGTAAGGGAAATGTAGGAGTGGCTATTGGGCAAATTTTCCAATTTTTAAATTTCTGGTAGGCTGTTTCAATTTTAAACACAATGTATCTAGCCTACTTTTTACACCATTTACATCATATTAGAGAGCTATAAAATTTGTTTTCTTTGTATGGTTTTAAAGATCTATCATCAGTGAATAGATTCAACAAATTTCCTTCTCATAATGCCCTCTTTTCACCTAAAATTATTCACAAAAATAGCCAAAAATATTCTGAAATTTCTCAAGATTCTTGAATCAAGATTTTCAATCAAAGGATTTAGAATGAATCAAAGGTAATTATTATTTCTAAACTTATTTTTATGATGATTAAAAGCATATTTACATGATTTGAGTGATAATTACATGATTTTTTTTATCAATGCTAACTTCTTCAAAAGCTTAAGGTGCTTATGGTGGATCTTGAATTTTGAGAGGAAATCCACAAATCAATGGATGTTCCAAATCAAAATGGATCTATTAGAAAGTTTTTTTTTTTATCTTATTTATTAAGATTAAACATTTTTTGTAAGCTAATTTAAAGAAATTCAAATTTTATCATCTTCATGAACTTCTTTTTTTGATTTTTGTAAAATTGATACTTAGTATATGTTTATTTGGTCTAGTATTGATGTTTGGAAGTGATTAGGGGGGCTAGAGTGATCGATTTTGTGAGGAATTGAGTTTTCAACTTGATGATACAAATCCGGTAAGGTAGCTTTGAGTGAGAATTTCGTGTAGCCTAGTTGATGAAAATTTGTGTTTATTATATCTTTTGAAAGGTGGTAATATCTATTTTATCTCTGTTGAAGCTCCGAATCTTGAAGAGGATCGAGCTAATCGAAATTGAAGCTTGGATTTGCTTGGATGATTAATTGATAAGGGTATAGTACTAATAGTTTTGTAATTTAATCAATAATTAACCGAATTTTGATGCGTCTAATTAGAGCCTTAAATGATAAGGAAACTTGATAAAATTTTAATATTAGACTTGTATTTGATAAAATTTATTAGAAACGCACGCAATTTAATATTTGGGTATAGTACTAATTGTTTGAAATTGTTACGATTTAGTCATTAATGATAAAACTTGAATTAGACATAGAAAATAAACTCGGATTAAGCTGAAATTTTTAGGGCTTAGATAAATTGACTAAAAGAGGGTTGATAAATTTATAGATCTAAATTCAAGTTAGTTTAACCGTATATGGTAAAATGACAAAAATGCTCTTAGGTTAAATTACTTATAAAAAGTTTAAAATTGGTTCACAAATTGCTTCCGCATTAATAAATAACTAATAAATGGATAAGATTGAGGTGTTATAAGATCGGGGTGTGTCTTGGGAGGTCGTTAGCCGGAGAGTCACTTAGGTGGCTAATGTAACACTTCAAATTTAGGCCGGTTCGTCCCGGTTGGGTTTGGGGTGTCACACAAGTCATTTCAATACTTCCATTTTCATTAGATTGTTATTTTCTAGCCCGACTGAACATTAGTAAAACGAAGTCAGATACATGGGACTGTAGTGCTCACACAAGTTGCCATTGATCAAGGTTGCTCACACAAGCTAACATATTGAATCGATAATCCACAACAAATGTTAATCTCAAATAACCATGTAAATCTCTGATCATTTTCATATTTGACCCTAATGGTATGCATATGTATCCTAATCCTTTACAAAGTTCACACAAGCTTTAATATTGTATTCATATTTCAATCCTTGTAACATCATTATATACATATCATTTAATAATATAAACATTTTTTATCCATTTAGTATTTTTTACCTATTTGCAATTGCCAAATATTCCATACTTTACAATTTAGTCCTTTACATGCCAAAACCACTAAAGTTATGTTTATATAAACTAGTAATCATTATAATAAAATTCAAACATAACATAAAACAACACAGTAACTTTCATATGAACTTACTTGGCAAAACAACAAAGGAGCAATTCTCTAAGGGCTAATTAATAATTTTGTCTTTTCCTCGATTATCCTTAATTTGGTTCAAATCTTGATCTATATAATAATTCAATTCAATCTATCAATTCCAAACATCTTATATCATCCTATTATATGTATGTATCAATTCAATTTCATTATTCAAATGCCCCCTAAAGTTTTGTATTTTATTCAATTTAGTCCTTAAAACCGAAATTGCCATAACTTTCAAATTTTAGCTTTAATTTTGAAACCGATCTTAATTACATCATTTTAAGATTCTCTATTATCCATAATTATAGAAATTTCATCTTAAAATTGAAATTTATATACTTTATTCCCTATGTTCAAAAACTAACAATTAAACTTTACAAACTAGTCTTTTTTCACTTCTAAACTTAAAATCTAATACTTTAGTACCAATTTCATTGAGCATTCATCAATGGAAAATTTTAAAAACTTTAATAGTTTTGTAAATTGGTACATAAGCTAGCTCAATCAAGCTCCCACAACATAAAAAACATAAAAAAATGACAAGAAAATGACTAAATTGAACATTCCTATTTAGAACTGAAAGATTGAAAGCTCAACCCTAGCTTTTTCTTTTCTTTGCTTCGTGAGAATAAGAAGATGAGAAGGAAATGACTTTTATTTTATATTTTTAATTTTTCTTATATACTTCAATTAGTTTATTAATTATAATTAATTTAATCAACCTATATTTAATTAAAATTAAGCTTAAATAAAAAATTTGGTGGGTTACAAATAGTTCTTACCACTATTTGGCTATATAATTATGGCCCAATTACTTAATTGGTCCTTCGGTTAATTAAAAATTCATAACGATTAACTTTGACCATTTTTACAATTTAGTTCTTGTACCTTAATTGACTATCCATTTTACAAAACTAATGGCCCAACCTTCAGTTAACCTTTATACTAACCTCGTAAATATTAAACTCAAACATCGAAAATGGGATTCCGAAACCGTCATTTCTGACACCACTAAAAAATAAGCAATTACAAGAAATTTGAACATCCACATTCGCTTCAGTTTGATTCCATTGGCCTTTTAAAAAAAAAAGATAATTAACCCATACAAAAAACAACGAACTTTCTCCCCTTACTTTATGTTCCTCTTGTTCGTTTGCCTTAAATTTATTCAAGGGGACGGGGTGCTATCTTTTTAACAATAAAGGTTGTAGGTCGTAAAATAACAAGTACCTTTTTTACGAAATGAAGTATGTTTGATTTTTGAAATATCTTCAACATATCATCAACATAAGTTGCAACCTCATGTAATGCATGAGCATCAATAACTTGATGTTTGATCTATTCTCACTCAAATATTCTTTTGTTGTGGTCTTCTTATTCTATTCACTGTTTGAACATGTTTTACAACAAACTTGAACTAGTGAGGTGTAATCTAGCATCATTTTAGAATAGTGAGGTTTGATGTGCCATTCTTTCCCACAATAAAAGCATATCAGTTCATCTCTCTTTTTGTTCCACACATGTTGTTGTCTAAGTGATGTTCTATTTAGTGTTGTAACATTAGATTGAACATGCATTATATTTTCCACTTTTGATCTTTCATGAGCTTGTAGCAACTTCTTATTTTTACCTCCAAACTTGTTCAAGACAATATTTGAACCAGCTAACTCATTCTCGGTGGTTTTTAAAGCCTCATCATTTTCTTGAACTAGCCTTTTAAGCTTTCCTTTTTTCTTTCTTCAAAGTATCACTTCTTCTCTCAAGCCATCATTCATTTGACATGCAAATTCTAATTTCTTAATCATTTGGAAGTGTGAATCTTCAAGTGATCCAATGCCACAGTCAAGTTCTTCAGCTGTTCTATTCTCTGTCTCGACATTATCTAGAACAGTAACAATGAAAGCTATCAGATTTGGTGCCCTGAGTGTAGTACGCTCGTTTGTAAAGTTGTAATTTTTTCAAACAGTTTGATTAATAGAATTATTAATTAATTAAATTAATATACTTTGTATTATTATCCTCGCATGGTTTTTGCATACATAGCAAAATAGAACCAAATGTTGCTAATTGGTTGTCTAAATGTTTAACTAATACTAAGTGGTATTATGTGGTCGGATCGTAGTACAGAAAGACAAAATGTATTAGTAGATGAACCTAAATATGTCCTTAGTCTAACTGGAAATAAGCAAACCGATTGAAAGACTTACATGTCGTCTATCAAGTGCAACTGGGGAGATGCTTTATGTTGGGCATCAGAGTGTATGACTTCCAGAAGATAGGCACATAGATGTGACTGACTAGACTGACAGTATATAGGATAAGACTTAAGCATAATAGATCCTGAATCCATTTATGGATTTATTCACTTGTGACGTTCATAGTGTGACATACTTAAATCCTGAGTGGATGGTGGACTATGTATACATGACTTACACACTTTGATGTAAATAAAAGCCTGAGTTTAAATAATAAGGAATCGAAAGTTGGTGTGTTGGGTGTAGACTCTTGTAGTATGTAGCGTCATTCACAGCAGTGGAACTCATAGCTCAAAACATGGGTAAATGATATCCTCTCATTGGCATTACATGGTTGATGAAAAGTAAACGTAGCTACGGGTCGTTTGTCTTTCTGATGGATGACTTAATCACTATTTGATATTGATTGACTTTTCATGAAGGAAGATGTAATGGTTACCATGAGATAAAATAGGATCATATTGGGAGAACGGAAATTCTCCCAAAGAGAACAAGGATATCCTATGATAGTAACACACTTATGACAAGGTCATGAGCACTGAGTAGTTGCTTTCGTAATGGTTTGTCGTTAAGGAGAGCTCAGTCACGATACTATAGTAGAACGACTTCGTGACTAAATGATTTTATAATTAATAGGTGAAAAGCAGAAGCTTAATTATAAATCATTTGAGCCTCAACTACATATGTCCAATCAGTCCCTCCGCTCTTTCATTAAACTAGAAATAAATTACGTGTTTAAATAGAAATGAACGGAATGAATAGAAAAAGAGAAATGATAAACATTTAAAAAGAATGATTATGGTTTTCTCCAAAATGGAGAAATGGAATAATTTGAAATGAATGTAGGTTTCTCTAAAAATGGAAATAAAAATGAAAATGGAAATGTGCAATCTTATATAAGATTACTTAAAAAATGATGAAACAATGAGTTTATGTTTTTAGATTGTTTTGATGCCCGAAAATGAATATTGAATGAATTTTCTCAAAATTTTACTAGTAGTAAAATCATCAAAATTTTACCGAGGGTAAAATTGTTAAAAATTTTACTAGGATAAATTTGGGATGAGAAAGTTATTTAATATGTAAATATTAAAGTTTATTTTGGAAAATAGTAAAAACTGAATTGGGTTGGACCATATTACAAAGTACTGGGTCAAAAAGGCTTAGGAAGTACTCGTAATTGGACCCGATGTGAGAGAGGCCCAAAACTCATAATGTAAGGAGGTGGGACGACAAAAACTTAGTATTATTAAATAGGGTTGCCGCCTCATATCCTAGTTAAACTAGGATATCATCTTTCTAGTGGAAATAAACTTTTACAACTTTACAAGGATTCTACCTTCTCTTTCTATGAATAGGCACTAGTAGAGCTGTGAGCACAACTTCTAAGAGATTGTTATTCTACCAAAAAATAGAACAAAATTATTCTCAACTTAAAAACATATTTTTCAGAATAAAAAATTTATTGATTTTTATTAATGAAGAGAGAATTTCCGTTTTCACATGAAAAGGAAAACTTTTTCTAGTTCTGTGTTTTGATTCAATTGGTTTGAGCCCACACTCGAAGTAGTTCGTGGCACGAGAATAGAGGAGAAGATCATTTCATGAAAATAAAAAAAATAAGGACCTGCTTCTCTAAAAACACCCGTATGAATTCGATTAAGGTTTATTACAATAAATATCACAAACTGGATCAGTTTTCAAATTTTTAATTTTTCACTATGTAAGAAAACAGTTTTCAAACTGGGTTTTTTTCCAATAATCAACATAGTTGCTTCATCCATATCAAAACTGGTCTCTTCATTGGTCCAAGTGACTATAGATAAATTCTTCTTAATATTAGCACATTCTGATTGAATGTGATCTAATCCCTTGCATTCATGTATTGAACAATGTAACACCTCAAACTCAACCCAGACGTTATGGCGAATCTGGTGACGTCACATAGAATGGATTTTGAAATCGAAGCTAACACGACAAAAACCATTTTTAGTTTGTTATCTCTTATTTACTTTTGTCTATTTCAAAAACGTTTATTCAATTAGTCGATTTGTCTCAAAACGTATCTTTTAGCAGAAGCATAGGAAAAATCGTAGTGTTTAAGGAGAACGATTCTCATTTTTAGAACGGTTCTCATTTTTTAGAAAAACCTTTGTTTTAGTAAAACCGTCGTTTTAAAGAAAGCATCTTGATAAAGCATGTATATGAACAAATAACAAAAACCGAACCAACAGTTAAAAGTCCATTCAGTCTAGAGAGTCCCAAAAATTACAAACTCTCAAAATAAAATACCGAAAACTTAAATAGAACCATAAAACCAAAATAGAATAGTTTATGGGCAAGTGGTCACCGTCGAGTCCCCCGCTACATCGATCCGCCTAACTCTGTGGATTACCTGTACAAATCAAAGAGAACATGGTGAGTTTACGTAAACTCAGTGTGTAACCCAGTAGAATTAAGCATGCTACAGACAAAATATCCCCAATCAGACATATATAGATTCGGGCCTAAGCTCATAGCAGATACAGAGACCGTTTCGGGCCTGAACCCATTTCAGATACAGATACAGATATGCAAATTAGAAATCAGAATCCTACCCCCATCCTCTACACACCATCTCCAACCATTCCTAAACACCATGTGGGGTTTAAAACACCCACCAAACCCTACACACCATATTGTGCCGATATGACATATAACTGATTAAGTGCAGCTGTGCTGCCAGAATATAGGCGAAGGTTGCCTTTCAGAACACTTCCTCTGTATATATCATCCCAACCCCCAATAACAGGTACAGAAAACCAGTTATATATATATATATATATATATATATATATAAATTTACATGCTTTTACTCAGATAACAGATAGGCGTATAGAATAGTAATCGGTCATACATAGTATTATTACACACAAAACAAAACATCAGATCATTAGTTTATAGGGTTTAGATAGCCCTTACTGACCTTACAGTAGGTTCACAGTCGTTTGGGATGACCTATGCAACCATAGGAAAATTTTTTTTAATATGGGCCCATACGTCCGTGTGGGCCTATACGCTTGTGTAGCCCACACGCCCAGATTGGCCTGGCCCAGAATTCAAGCGCCTGTGTAGCGTGCTCATGTGGGCCCACATGCCCTACTTGGTCTAGTCCGTATGGCTCACACGGCTACACCTCAGCCACTACACGGTCGTGTCTTGCACACGGCATAGCCTTCATCGATCAGACGGCCGTGTCGTTGCACATGGCCTGCCACACGGGCAACCACACGACCGTTTGGCATCGACAGAATTATTTTTCGATTTTCGTCGATTCTCGTCTTTTTGCATTTTGGGTACACATCTGGTATCATTTTGATGTGTAAACACTTCTGAGATCACCGGAACCTAAAATTGACAAACTCGAGTCCAAAATCAGTCATGATTCAAAGATTAACCAAAAACCAACAACCCGTCAATAGTTCAATTCTACATTCATCACTTACCCCCAATGCTCCGAATGATTTTGGCTACTATTCCCTAGCGATAAGTCAGAATTTTCCCGATTTACAGCTGCCAAAACAAAGGTTCAACATGAACGAGAATTCGGCAACCTAAAAAAAGAAATAAATAACAAAACTCCCTACTCACAAAACATACTACCAACTTACCAACCAATTGAATGCAACGGCCCGAAATCCTGCAACAAGGAAGCATGATTTTTATCAAAACAAGTAAGGAAAAGAAAACTATTTTGCTTGAAAAGGAAAAAGGGAAAAATGGCAGAGGGAAGGAAAATATGTCAGTTTTCTAGAAAAGAGAATTTTGGGGAAATAGATGAGTTTGACACAATCCCCACTATATCCACAATCATAACTACCCACTTCTCAGCATTTTAATTCCACCAAAACACTGACACAAACTGAGCAAAAATATCACCTACACTCGTGCAGGGACTCGAATTCAGGACCGCCAACACACCAACTCCCTTTCCACTTGAACCAGCATGCCCATTCTGTTATGGTTTTACAAATAATTTAATATAAGCCCACTGAGCAGGGATAAGGCTTAAGTCAGAAAAATACCAAAATTTACTAGAGGTAAAACTAGAACTTGGGACCTCTCCCACACACCCAGAACACTCAACCATTGAAGCAGACAGATATTTGTGTCAAATAATTACAGAAGTAGACATACAAAGGTTGGGCATTACAAACAACCTTTTTCTTTGGTTGTGAATTCTCATTCTTTATGTGAGTCTTCATTATCTCACTTGATTTTGTTCCCTTCTTAGAGTATCTCTTCATGCTCTTTATGAACAAGGCTAATTTCTCTTTCAACTTATCAATCGCTCCCTAGTCTACTTTACTGTCCAAACAACAGGTTGAACATTGAAGACAATCCTCTTTTCAGGTCTCAATTTGTCAAGCTTTCCTTCTTCTAGATTTAGCTCAAAGGTTTTAAGAGAACCTATCAGCCTATCCAATCTAAGAGTATTAATATCTTTGGCTTTTTCTATTGTTGTAACCTTGATAGCAAAACATTATGGAAATGACCTCAGGGCTTGTCTCACCAATTTCACCTTAGAAAAATGTTCACCAAGACAAAATGTCTTATTAGATATGTCAGATAAGCTAGTATAGAAATTTGAAATAGTTTCATCTTCATTCATTTTCATATTTTCAGGCCTGGTAGTCAAGATTTGTAATTTTAACATTTAAATAGTTGCATTTCTTTCATGCTAGTTTTGCAAAAATAGTTCATGTTTCCTTAGTAGGTTCACATATAGAAATGAATTTAAGTTGATCCAAGTCAACTCCACTAAATATGATGTTTAAAGCTTGTGAGTTTCCATGACCAACTTTTTTTCTTCTACAATGTTTTGGCTTCTTTCTTTAGGACATGTGGTCCGATCAACAATAGTTATAATGGGTTTAGTCCACCCTTCTTCAATAAGTTCCCAAGTAGCTTCATTACTAGACATGATAAAAGCTTTCATATGAGCATTTCAATATGCATGCTTTTTTAACCAAGTAATAATGGAGGTTAAGTAATTGAACTACCTTCCTTCATGATTCCATGGTTACAAACTAAACACATGATTGGAAACACAAAATACAGACTTTTCAGCACTATTTGAGCTCTAATTCATACAGTTTCGTAGTAATTTTTGCCAAAATTCATGCTTTAATTATAAAATAATTAATTTTCACTTAAATTATTAACATATTGAATTTTAATTATTTTTATAATAAAATTTCACAAATCTGGTTTATTTTTTACCGTTTTACACAAAAGGTGAAAATTGGCTCGACAAACAACTTGAAAGGCTTGAACTGTTAAGGTAATTTGTGCACCAAGTGAATCAAGAGCAAGACTATTATTTTTCCAGACAAGGACAGCCCAATAATTATTATTATTCATACTTTACATTTAATTTTTATCCAACTTTACTTGTGTTAAAACTTAATGTAAAGTCCGAAGAAGAAAATGACCCAATTGTGCTAAATAAAAGAGGACTGATCCAACAAGAATAGGGCAGCCCAAACCGTCCATATAGCTGACCCAATAAGCTGATTTTAGCTAATTTTCACACTTCCAAAACAACCCTTGAGCTTTTCCTAAATGCCATTCAAATCCTTCCACTTTTTGTGCCTTTCACTTTTTGCCCCAAGCTAAAAATAACAAGTTTGAATAATTCAAACTTGCTCAATGCATGGCCGACCAAGGGAGAGGGAGTGTCTGATAATTGTTTGCTATTTTTAGTAGCCAATCCCACCAATAAATACCCCTCTTCACTTCCTCATTTCACACAACTCATTTCCCACACATCTCTTCATTTCTTTCTTCTATTTCCTTTATTTTTTCCCATTTCTTTTGTCCTCTTCCCTTGTCGATTTTTACTCTTGAAAAAAAGGCTTGCATCCACCTTGGAGTAGCAATATTCAAGTTTTCTTGGAGGCCTTGAATTGACAGAATGAGCGGAGAAGAAGAAGAGTGTACAAGTTTCGAAGAAACACCGGGATTTGTTTCTTAGTTCCCTTCTCTTTACTTTTTCTTGTCTATGTTAAGATTATGAACATGGATATTTGTTGTGTTGTTGTTCTTGATTTAATTAAAATGAATTAAATTTAATTTGTATTAGATTGATTGCATTCTGTTCGCTAAGATTATTGAAATCATGTTTATGTTGTTATAAGCCTTGGTAAGTTGTTCAATTAAATAAAATCATGCCTATGTTATACTTGCATTATAATTGTAAGGTAACAAATGAATTAATTATTAATCGTATTGAAATTGTAATTAATTGATATAGTATTTAATTGATGCACGTTTAATCTTCTAAGGTTGTTGAAGGTTAAATTGGCGACGGTATTAAATGGTACATTAGGCTTGCATAACTTGCAAGATTATTGTGATTAAATTGTTTCAATATAGGACTATGTTGTTACTTCACTTAATCTTATACTTGCTTACGAAATTGATTAATTGTTTGAATTGATATTGAAATATGCTCAAGAGATTAATTGGTTCAGTAAGTTTGTATATGCATTAGTTAGCAAAATACCAAGTTACCATGAAATTATTCGTAACAACATAAGTATGAGTTCAGTAATTTTAAGTTAAAAAATGTAATTGATTTAACACATTTATGTCATCTTGACTTAAACCCATCTTCTAGAAATCGTGCATTGGATTATTTTACTTTTTATTTACTTAGTTAAATTAGTTTTAGTTTTTAGA
Source organism: Gossypium stocksii (assembly GCA_020496765.1). Classification (NCBI taxonomy): domain Eukaryota; kingdom Viridiplantae; phylum Streptophyta; class Magnoliopsida; order Malvales; family Malvaceae; genus Gossypium; species Gossypium stocksii. The sequence goes on from CM035622.1 coordinate 71,312,468, forward strand.
TCACTTCTTTAAATCAACTATTGTTTTCACCACCAACTTGTTTTATTTTACATGTCATAACTATTTTCTTGCATAGCCCCTGTAGGTACGATAACTCAACATTTACTTGTCAATTTATTACTTAATACGATTGTTTACACTTGCACATTTCTGTCATTCCAAGGATCACCTTCAAATAACTTTTGAAGTCTTCTCTAATACCAATTGTAAAAGCAATTAGTTTGATACTTGTTCAGATTGATGTCCAATCTGATATCTAGACATGACTTTGAACAAGACAGTGAATAAAGGCAATAAGCAAAAAGAGGGGGTAAGAGATAAGCACACGAAGTTTGTTAACACAATTTGGTTTCACCAATCATACTCTATGGAGCCTTACTCAGTGAATGATTTCATTCAACAATTGATTGAACCACCTATTGGCTAAAATTCAATCTATCATTATACAAGAAGCAATTGCATCCGTAATAAATAGCCCCAACTTGTTACAAATCACTCACCCAAAACCTCACTCACAAATCAGAATTACTCTCTAATAAAATGCTAACACAATAGTGCAAAAATATAAAGCAAAAGGCAACCAAAAAATAGTCCACACACGCTCAACATGCACAACTAGGATGTGTGGCAATGTAGCCTATTTATAGGCTGAAAATCGATAGTTTCTCCAAGTAATTTTGACAAGGTAAAACTCTTAATTATAATATGAATTTATCTCTTGAATTATCTCTAATAATTATCCCAAAATAAGTATCAGCCAAGAAAAATAAAAAAACTTAATCATCAAATAAATAGCTTAAAGGATAAGGATAAGCCTTAATGAATAGGACATGTCGATCTCATAGTTTCCACAATTAGCTAAACTCAATCACCATGATTTGAGATGAAATAAAACACATTCTAGGATTCATTTGCTTATGGAGAAAAAAAATCATGGATGTTCAAACCAAAAATGCTAACATCCAATAACACTTGGGCCATCCTAAAAGTCTATCTGAACAATTGTTTAAACAGGTTGTTTAAACATCAACATTAGACAACCTTGGTCCCAACATATACTATAACCAAAGAAATTTTTGATGATTCACAACAAAGACAAAATTATTTTAGAGAGATACATAAAAAAATGTTAGAATCAAACCATAAGCATAACTTATGGTAAACGTGGAAACGACGAAGGATAATATTGCATCCCACTTGGAGGTAGAACTAGTTTTGAATGATATGAACATGGGAGGTGATGAGGTAGAAGTGCCTGAGGATGGTTCAAAGGAGATGAGCTTGGACAACAATATCCCGGTTCTTTTATTCCTTTAAATTTTTTTTAGTTATGAATTTCTGTATTTTAGTTTGGAATGGAAATGGGGCGTGGACATCCCCAGTTTCATTTAATTATTGAAAGAGTATCTCAATGAATTCAACTATGATGTTATTACCTTTCTTGAAACTAGAATTAGCGGTGATAAGGCAAATACTACTATTAAGAAATATAATGTTTTAGATTTCTCATCGCATTAAGGGTATGGGTTTTACTGGTGGTATTTGCTTAGGTTGGAAATATTTAATTACAATTAATGTTCTTGATAATCACCCTGTAACACCCCCTACCAATATCCATCACCGGAATAGGGTACGAGGCATTACCAAAATTTACCAGATTATTTTCCATTAAACCAAATCAAGTACTATTCATTTACAAGATTGTATCATAATGTCCCTTAGATGGGCTTTCGAAGCTCGAAGTACGAATTGGGATCAAACCGGGACTGATGTGATAAGATCGTACCCAAAACTAAACTATTATCACGATAAAAGCAAGCGCACCTATCGAACAATAGTATAGCTTAGAGCAAGACCGGAATGTCGAACCTACAGGGACTAAAAGTACTAGTATTAACCTTCTTTTTATTATCTAGCCTAGAAATAAAGGAGATTTGTTTTAACTAATTATTAACTAAACTAAGAATGCGACAGAGAGTAAAGTGGGGAAAATACTTTTGGAAAACTGATTGATTAGGGCAATACCCAAGGAAGAATCCACCTAGACTTCACTTGTTATTTAACTCTGAACTAGACGATTTATTCACTTGACTTGATCCGTAGAAATCCTTAATTTATGTTAATATCTTTTTCAAGATTAAGAACAACGAACCCTAGGTTGAGTAATTGAAATTTCTTTCTAATTAAAACCCTTAGTGTTGCATTAACTCGATCTATGAATTTCCCTATTAGATTTGACTCTAATCCAGCATATTTTCATCGTCCTATGTCTAGGATTGCAATCAACTTCGGTTAATTGTGTTGGATCTACTCTTAGACAGGGACTTTTGCTCCACTGAATAAGCACATTCAACTTGGATTAATATCCTGAAATATTAACACAAGAATTAATGACACAATTAAGAACAAATCAAATATTTATCATATAAATTAGAAAATAATAACAAGATTCATCTTAGGTTTCATCCCCCTCAGGTATTTAGAGGATGGTCGGAACGGGGGAAGAAGGGTCGGTTGTGGCTTGGGTGTTGGTCAACGAGAGTGGCTGTGAAAGGGAGGATGATTAAGGGGGTTTTGTACTTTGGTTTGGTGTATGTGTGTGTTTGATAGTGGTGAGGAGTAACAAGAGAAGGGGGAAAGTCGAATCTTGGAAAGGATTGTCGGATGGTGGCCCCTATTTAAACCCCCAAAATTTACTGTTCATCATCCCCTTCCCCTTGCTCTCAAACCATAGCCGCTCACACTAGCCCCCCACTCGTTTATGGTCTTCGAACACGCCCGTGTTCCATAGGCGTGTTGGTGCACACGGCCATATCGCACGGTTGTATACGGCTTCGTTCATTTCTCCCACGTCCGTGTATCGGTTCACACGCCCGTGTGTTTTGATCAAAGGCACCCACGTGGTTTGGGCACAGGCGTGTCGCATGCTCGTGTTATTTTCTCAGTGTTGTCCATAGGTTATGGGCACGGGCGTGTACCACGCCCGTGTTAATTTATCAGTATCGACCACAGTATACAGGTACGGGCATGGGATTGGTTCATGTGCCCGTGTGCTTTGGTCAGGTTTGCACATGGCTTATAGGCACGCCCGTGGTGATCTATCGCATCCCGTGTCTCGACATTTTTTTAAAAATCAAGGTCCAGTTTCAACACGGTTGTGGCTACACCCATGTTGATTTACTTGTGGGGTTCGCAGGCCCATTTCACATGGCCGTGGTAATTAATCAGGTTTGCACACGGCCATATCACACGGCCATGGTGATTAGTAGCATCCCGTGTAGCATCCTTAGTTTAAAAAAAATTTAAGCCCTATTTTTACACGGCTAAAAACATGCTCATGTCTTCAACCCATGGTGGGTACATGGCCGGAGGCACGCCCGTGGGCTAGGCCGTCTGGTTAGAAAAACCTGTGTTTAAGTGACTCAGTTAGTATTTGTTAGATGTTATAAAGTGAAATTAAAAAAATTGATAATCGTTATTGCTCGGGTTGCCTCCTGAGAAGCGCTTATTTAGAGTATAAGCTCGACTTACCTTGCTCGCACCTTTATAAGGGTTCGTGGAGCCTAAGGCCCTCTCTATCATTCTTAAAATCCTCACCATTATAAAGTTTAAGTCGATGACCGTTTACCTTGAAAGTGCCATGGTTTGGATGAGTTACCTCTACTGTGCCGTATGGAAAGACGGTTTTAACTACAAATGGGCCTGACCACCTTGATTTCAGCTTTCCAGGGAATAATTTGAGCCTTAAATTATATAGCAAGATAAGATCACCGGCTTCAAATTGCTTCTGTTGTTTTAAACGAGCATCATGGCGTCGCTTTGTTGCTTCCTTGTATAAGCGTGAGTTTTTGAATGCATTACTACGCCATTCATCCAACTCGTTTAACTGCATTAGCCTTTTTTCACCTGTCCTTTGGCATTTGTCACAAGTAGTAACATACCTGTTGGCGTCCTTGAATAGTGTGGGCCAATAAAAACCTGATTCGAGTGTTTTATGAGCTGTTTTAGTCCCACTGTAATACCCTCCGGTTGGTCTTTAATGGTATTATTCCAAGATCTTGTTTGCTTCTGACTTAGTAACGCATCTTCGAATGACTTGATCTGTACATATACGAAAAAGAAAAAGATCCTTCCAAAAATAGTTTTTCATATTAGCAAAGAATCACTTCTTTTGCTGATGTGTCAACTCTTTTGGGATTATGTTAGCAGCTAAATAATTTGCAATGTCAGGAAACCACGGTACCTTAGATTCAGATATGAGCAGGAGTTGTTCTTTTGGAAATGAGTCATTTATTTGGGCTTCGTCTATTTCTTTGAGATGTGGATTCTCGAGCTTGGAAAGATGATCTGCCGCAAGATTTTCAACCCCTTTCTTATCTTGTTTCTCTAAGTCAAATTCCTGCAATAATAAAATCCATCTTATTAATCAAGGTTTCGCATCAGACTTAGTTAAAAGGTAACGAAGAGCAGAATGATCAGTATAAACGATAACTTTAGACAAAATTAAATATGGTCTAAATTTGTCGAATGCAAAAACCACAACTAGCATTTCTTTTTTCGTGGTAGTGTAATTCTCTTGTGCGGCTGTCGAAGTCTTGCTAGCATAATAAATTGGCTGAAAATGCTTGTCTCTTTGCTGTACAAGAACTGCACCTACTGCAAAATCATTCACATCATACATTAGTTCAAAAGGTAAATTTTAATCAGGTGTAATTATAATCGGAGTATTAGTTAATTTTTCTTTGAGAGTGTAAATGCTTCTAAACATTATTGATCAAAGTTGAAAGACACATCTTTTTCTAGTAATTTTGTTAAAGGCTTAGCTATTTTAGAAAAATCTTTAATAAATCTTCTACAAAAACCAGTACGTCCTAAAAAGCTTCTAATAGCCTTAACTGAATTAGGAGGAGGTAGTTTTTCAATGGTCTCAATTTTTCCTTTATCAACCTCTATCCCTTTACTAGAAATTTATGTCCTAACACAATACCTTCACGAACCATAAAGTGGCATTTTTCCCAATTAAGTACAAGGTTCATTTCTTCACATCTTATTAAAACTCATTCTAAATTTTTAAGGTAGAGATGGAAAGAGTTACCGAATACCGAGAAGTCGTCCATAAATACTTCCATAATGTCTTCCACGAGTTCGTCAAAGATGGCAACATGTAACGCTGAAAAGTAGCAGCAGAATTACATAATCCAAAAGGCATTTTATGATAGCAAACGTACCATATAGACATGTAAATGTCATTTTCTATTGATCTTCAGGAGCTATCGAGATTTGGAAGTAGCCAGAGAGTCTATCCAAGAAGCAGTAGTACATATGCCCTGATAGTCTTTCCAACATTTGATCAATGAAGGGCAAAGGAAAGTGATCTTTTCTGGTGGCATCATTCAATTTCCTATAGTCAATGCATACTCTCCAACCTGTGACTGTTCTTGTTGGGATCAATTCGTTCTTTTCATTAGTAACAACAGTCCTACCTTCTTTATTAGAAACAACCTGCACAGGACTTACCCAAGCACTGTCAGAAATAGGATAAATAACTCTAACATCTAGAAGTTTATTTACCTCAGCCTTGAAAACTTCCTTCATGTTGGGGTTCAATCATCTTTGAGCTTGCACACATGGTTCGTATTCATCTTCCATCAAAATTTTGTGGGTGCAAAAAGAGCGGCTGATCCCTTTTATGTCATAAATTTTCTAAGCTATGGCTCTTTTCTGTTCTTTTAATACTTGAAGTAATTCTTCTTTCTCTTTGGGTTGCAAGTCTGAAGCAATAACCACTGGCAATGTAGAGTCATCTCCCAAAAATGCATATTCCAAGTGATTAGGTAATTGCTTTAGTTCCATTTTGGGGGGTACATCAACAGAGGGCTTTTGTCTTAGTTCATCTTTTATCTCAGTACCCTCATAATCTATTTGTCTTGGAGAAGGTTCGTTAGAGTTTAAGTCAATTATTACCTTCTCATCTCAGTGGTGACTTCGTCCTCCTCCCCACTTTGGACGAGACACAGTTCCAGCGTGTCCTTAAGAGTGATTTCTTGAAAAGAATCTTGAATAGAGTAGTCAATAGAATCAATAAAATAACAGGAATCGTCTTGTTCTCTAGAGAATTACATGACATCATAAATTTTAAAAATGATTTCTTCATCTCCCACCTTAAGCACAAGTTTACCATCCCTTACATTAATAACTGCTCTAGCAGTGGCTAAAAATGGGCATCCTAGGATTAAAGGCACTTCAACATCCTCATCCATGTCAAGCAGAACAAAATCAACAGGGAATATAAATTTATTTACTTTTACTAACACATCTTCAATGATACCCCTAGGATATTTAACAGATCTATCAGCTAATTGAATACTCATCCTAGTGGGTTTTGTTTCCCCAAGACCTAGTTGTTTGAACATTTTATAAGGCATTAAATTAATACTAGCACCTAAATCAGCTAATGCCTTTTCAATATTTAAATTACCAATTAAACAGGGAATAGTAAAACTTCCTGGATCTTTCAGTTTGGTTGGTAGTTTGTTCTGGAGGATAGTTGAACATTCCTCATTGAGTTTTACTGTGGACAGTTTTTCAAACTTCCTTTTGTTTGTTAGAAGCTCCTTCAAAAATTTTGCATACGTGGGCATCTGCGAAATAGCTCTAACAAAAGGTAAGTTAATGTGTAACTGTTTAAAAAGTTCAAGAAATTTACAGAATTGTGCGTCTATACGGTCTTTTTTTAACTTTGCTGGGTATGGGATGGGTGGCTTGCATTCTCTAAGTACCGGTGGGGCATTCTTTTTGGGTTCGGTCTTCTCAACTTTCTCTTTGTCAGGTTCTTGTAGCAACTTCCTTTTAGGTTCAGTTAGAATTTTCCCATTCCTTAATGTGACTGCTTTAACATGCTCCCTAGGATTGGGTTCAGTATTACTTGGCAAACTACCTTGTGGTTTATCAGATATCATCTTAGCAAGTTGACCAATTTGATTCTCAAGTCCTTGAATTAAAGCTTGCTGGTTCTTAAGTGCTGTTTTGGTATTCTGAAAATGGGTTTCTGACACCGATATGAATATTTCCAACATCTTCTCAAGGTTCGGTTTCTTTTCCTGCCGATAGGGGGTTGCTGAAATCCCGAAGGGGGTGGTGGCCTTTGATTTCTTTGATTCCCTTGACTGCCCATGAAAAATTTGGATGATTTCTCCAACCTACATTATAAATGTTACTGTAAGGATTATTTTGAGGTCGAGGATTATTACTCATATAATTTATTTGCTCATTTTCCATGCCATGCCATAGGGGAAGTACTCTTGGTTGCCACACTATTTCCATTCATTTCGCACTGCATAACTGGATGTACCTATGTAGAACCCACTAAACCATCAATCTTTCTATTCAAAAGTTCTACCTGGCTAAAAAGCATAGCGACTGCGTCAACATTAAAAACACCGGTGGTTTTTGTCGGCTTTGTCCTCATGACTTGCCATTTATAGTTATTCAGTGACATCTCCTCTATAAACTCATAAGCCTCCTCAGGTGTTTTGTTATTTATTGTTTCACCGGCAGCTGCATCTATCATTTGCCTCGTTTAAGGGTTCAAACCGTTGTGAAAAATCTAAACCTATAGCCAAAGAGGTAACCCATGGTGAGGGCACCTTCTCAATAAATCCTTGTATCTCTCCCATGCGTCATAAAGAGTTTCTAAATCCATCTGCACAAAAGAAGAGATGTCATTCCTCAACTTTGCCATTTTAGCTGGCGGAAAATATTTTAAAAGAAATTTTTTGGTCATTTGTTCACACGTAGTGATAGACCCTCTGGGTAGAGAGTTCAATCACTGTTTAGCCTTATTCCTTAGAGAAAAAAGGGAAATAACTGAAGACGAATGGCATCATAAAAAACGCCATTAATTTTAAAAGTGTTACAAAGTTTCAAAAAGTTTGCTAAATGTGTGTTGGGATCCTCGTCCTGTAAACCATCAAACTGAACAAACTGTTGTATCATCTGTAAAGTGTTAGGTTTCAGTTCAAAATTATTTGCAGCAACAGCAGGTCTAACAATACTCTATTCAGTACCAGCTAAATTAGGCTTAGCATAATCATACATAAGACGAGGAGCAGGATTCTGATTCACAGGAGCTGTGGCTACCACAGGAGGTAGTGGATTATTCTGATTCGCTTCCATCTCTTCAGTAGTGTTGGTCACGTCCTCTTGCTCTTCCTCTATGTACTGTAGGTTCTGCCTTCTTTCTCTACGGTTTTTGCGAGCTGATGCTTCTATCTCGTTATCAAAAAGCAAAGGTCCTGACAGATTTCATTTCATCATAAACTAGAGACACCTGTAAGGGAAAAAAAAAGAAAAAATTAGTAAATAAAACTTAAAATAAAACAAAAAGTAAATGGCAATAAAAGTAAAAATGGCTAAAGTAATAAAAATTGAGTGTTCCTAATATCTTAGTCCTCAGCAACGGCGCCAAAAACTTGATGTGATAAGATCGTACCCAAAACTAAACTATTATCACGATAAAGGCAAGCGCACCTATATAACAGTAGTATAGCTTATAGCAAGACCGAAATGTCGAACCCACAGAGACTAAAAGTACTAGTATTAACCTTCTTTTTATTATCTAGCCTAGAAATAAAGGGGATTTGTTTTAACTAATTATTAACTAAACTAAGAACGCGACAGAGAGTAAAGTGAGGAAAATACTTTTGGAAAACTGATTGATTAGGGCAATACCCAAGGAAGAATCCACCTAGACTTCACTTGTTATTTAACTCTGAACTAGACGATTTATTCACTTGACTTGATCCGTAGAAATCCCTAATTTATGTTAATATCTCTTTCAAGACTAAGAACAACTAACCCTAGGTTGATTAATTGAAATTTCTTTCTAATTAAAACCCCTAGTGTTGCATTAACTCGATCTATGGATTTCCCTATTAGATTTGACTCTAATCTAGTAGATTTTCTCGTCCTATGTCTAGGATTGCAATCAACTCCGGTTAATTATGTTGGATCTATTATTAGACAGGGACTTTTGCTCCACTGAATAAGCACATTCAACTTGGATTAATATCCTGAAATATTAACACAAGAATTAATGACACAATTAAGAACAAATTAAATATTTATCATATAATTCAGAAAATAATAACAACATCCATCTTAGGTTTCATCCCCCTCAGGTATTTAGGGGATTTAGTTCATATTTATAAAATAAAACATCTCAAAATAGGGAAAACAACAAAACATAAACTTCGAGATAAATTGAAGGGAGATCTTCAGTCTTGATGTAAATCCTTGCTTCCGAGATGAATCGATCGGCGTTCCTTGAGTAATTCCTTGCTTTCTCCTCTGTGTGTCATTAGGTTCCTCCCCTTGAGTGTTTTTATCGACTTTTGAATGCCCAGTATAACAAAAAATTAACTTTTTCCGCGTGAAATTGAAATAGGGGTCGATAGGGACATGCCGACACGCCCGTGTGATGCTGCTCAGGCGGTGTGCAATTCTGTGTGTCACACATGGGCATGTGGTTTACCCATGTGAAGATGTCTAAGCCGTGTTAAAGGTTGATTTCGGCCTATTTTGTCTATTTTTGACCTGTTTCTTGCTCTTTTCGCTTCTTCATGCTCACCTAAGTATAAAACATGAAATTAAAGGATTAGGAGCATCAAATTCCATAAATCTAATAACAAAATCATCTATAAATGGGCTAAGCATGGGATAAAAATATCTATATATTATGGTTTATCAGGGACTAAATCAAAATCTCAGGGAATTTTTGCAAAATCCCAAAATTTTCCTTAGTTATAGGGGTCACACACCTGTGTGGACAAGGGACACGCCAGTGTGGTCTGGCCGTGTGGCCAACACGCCCATGTGCCTTACCTCGCACCAGGCCTGGTGGCTTCACACGCAGGTATCTTTAGGCAGTGTAACTCTCTGACTTGCAACCCTTGAACAAATTAATCTTACACGGCCAAGTCACACACCCGTGTACTAGGCAATGTGGTTAATTTAAATTTTCAAAAATAGGAGTAGGATTCACACGGCCGTATCACACACCCGTATAGTCAGGCTGTGTACCTCACACGAGCAAGGCACACGCCCATGTGGAAGGCCGTATGCTCGATTCTGGGCATTCTCTTTTAAAATTTTTGGATACAGGGGACACACGGTCTTGACACACGCCCTGTACTAACACACAGCCTAGACACACACCCGTGTATCTACCTATGTGGACAAAAACAATGTTATATCCAAGCCTTATTTCTCACCCAATTGGTCTTTTACTTACACCAACATTTAAATATGTTCAAGAATAAATTTATATGGTTAAATGTCTAAATTTATCAATCAACTATTCATATATATATAGACATATTCATAAACTTTTATAGCATTTTTAACCATCATCTTCATCCATATACTTATACCATCTTATCATTTGTTCATTTTAAACCTATATCAAACATGATAAAATCATAGTTATATGTAATTCAAAACTTATTAAACACAAGCCATACCAATGGCTAGTTACAGTTAGATCATTTATAAGCCAATATTGACTGATTAACTTATACACGTCATTATGACCATAATTCATTTACCATACATACCAAAATAGGCCGATGGATAGTGTGAGTGATCTCCGCCGAACTTCCTAACCAACGAGCTTCCGAAAACTCACTCATTTAAGTTTAATATAAACATACAAGGCATAGTCAATCATCTTGATCACAAGCCCTAACACATAACTTCATCACCCTTGTTAGTCGTATACTTCATATAAATACCAAGAAACATGTATGGGCTCAATTCTCATTAAATTTCTCGTATATATACACAATTTCACATTATGTAATCATATAACATATAGCAACCATATCTCTGTATTTTAAATACATTTTCATAACAACTTGTCTTGATTTCATACTATTTTATATTTGAGCTTTACTTATCAAAGTATTTGAAATATCATCTTTGTGCAAATAGTACACATGAGGTACATAATTCCATAATTATGAATGAACATATTTATCAAACATATTCCATGTTCATATATCATAGTCTCATGTCTCTATATATCCATAACCATCATTTTCTTGTATTTAAGATAAATACATGTAACCATACATAAGTATGCAATTCACTGTTTTTTCTTGTCAACCACAATTTCAAATGACAAATTCATGTGAATACACTCACCAATTTCATAATTCCATGTATTTATCATTTTTCATATTTATCCCATTGAATTTCTCGGAATTTTGATTAATTTCCTGTGGTACACTCATGGTGTACAATCTCATCAACCATCAATTCGTTCACATATATACATAAGTCCTTTTCAGAGAGCACACTCTCGCGAACTTCATTTCTTATAGTGGGATTACCAGTCTAGGCTGAATCCCTTATAAAAGAGCACACTCCTGCGAACCTTATTTCTTACAGTAGGATTGCCAGTCTAGGCTAAATCCCTTGTAACATATGCTCAAAGAGTATTGTCGGGATTACCAGTCCAGGCTAAATCCCCTGCAATGACAAATACTCTATAGAGCTTTGTCTAGATTACCAGTCCAGGCTAAATCCAGACTCACATTTACTTTGGATTACCCGTCTGGGCTAAATCCATTTCACACATATTCTTCAGGAGGGCTTATATCAGGATCACCCGTCGGGCTAGATCCTTTTCACACATATTATTCGGGAGGGCTTATATCAGGATCACCTGTCCGGGCTAGATCCTTTTTACCATCAATTCCTTTTCAATGATCCATTGAATTTCTATTTCATTCAACCGAATTTATTTCCTTTTTTATCAAGTATTATCAATATTTCATCAATAATCATAAATTAAGCATTCAAATCATATTCATATCACATAAACAACATTTAATAATGCAATTTAAGTTACACTAATTTACCATTCGATTTTTATATCATAACGATAATCATAATTTCATAATAAATATTTGAAATAAAACATTATATCATTTCTAATTCAACGTTTAACGATTATAATTGGGCATGTGATCAATTTATACACAAGTCATTCATATATTTTTCCTCCTCCTCCTCTCCATTCCACATCCTTAATGTAATTAACACACTTATAAGTAACATTATCTACAATTTCACTATTTACTTATATGTATATTCAAAGCTGTCCATTGGATTCATAGTCACTAAATTATTTTTATCTTAAGCTATAGAATTCCAAATTAAGATCCGCTTGATGTTCTTGAAACTAGACTCAAATATCTTTCTACCATAAAAATTTCAGAATTTATCATTTAGCCAATAAGTACAGTAAAGTCTTCAAATTTATCCCTACTCTGCTATTTGACAGCTTCGACCTTTCCTTACTTAAAATTAATTATCTCTTAGTACAGAATTTGGATGATGTTTTCGTTTGTTTCTATTGAAAATAAACTTATTAAGAATTTAAAAATATAAATTTAAGCCCCTAATTATTTTTCTCTAATTTTTGATGATTTTCCAAAGTCAAAACAGGGGAACTAGAAATTATTCTAAACTTGTCTCATAAAATTTATTATATATCATAATTTACAATCCCATTGCTTACACTGTTTCTTTTATGAGAAACTAGACTCAATAAGCTTTAATTTCATATTTTATTCATCCTCTAATTCGATTCCCACAATTTTTGGTGATTTTTCAAAGTTAGACTACTGTTGCTGCCCAAAACTATTTTAGTGCAAAATGTTGATTACCATTTTGCCCCTAAACTTTTAATACATGACGATTTCGTCCCTAGGCTCGGAAAATGAAATCCTTGCAATTTAATCCTTATTACAAGCCTAATAATTCTCATACATATCAATAACAGCCCATGAATTCCATGAAATTTCAGAATTTTCACAAATTCAATACTTTTCAATTTAATCCCTAAAACATGTTTTCATCCAAAATTCTTTAATAAAACACCTTTAAACATCCATTAACATCTCAATTTCATCATAAAATAACAAAAATCATATGAACTTATCAATGGTATCTTCCAAACTTTCAACAAAATCAGAAACTAATAGAATACTAAGTTGGACCTAATTGTAAAAGTCCAAAAATATAAAATTTTTAGGAAAAAGCAAGAATTGAACTTACTTGAAGCTAAAATATGAAGGATCAGCTTAAAACCTCTTCAATGGCTGTTTTTGACAGAAAATTTAAGAAGAAATGGCCTAGAAACTCTTAAAATCAACTTTGGCCATGTAACTTTTGTTAAAATTTCAATTTTGTCCTTTTCACATAAAAATCTTTATTTTTTTCACGTTATGCCGCCTCAGCTGTTTTAAAATGGTCCATTTTCCCTTTTAGTCCTTCCTTATTTAATGGTTAAGCTATTTAATCACTTTAGCAAGTTTTGCACCTTTTTTAATTTAGTTCTTTTTATTTAATTGACTACCGAAACGTTAAAATTTTCTGACAAAATTTTAATACTACCTTATTGACACTCCCTAAATATTTATAAAAATATTTATGGCTCGGTTTATAACATCGAGGTCTTGATACCTCTTTTCCTCAATTTCTTGACTTAATAAATATTTATAAAACACAAATTACTAATTCAAAAAATCTTTTAAAAATCACATTTGGCTCCTAATTATTAAATAATAAAATTTATGAGCTTATTTTTCGAAACTGGTGGTCTTGAACCACTATTTTCAACATTTCTAAAAATCGGGCTATTAGACACCTTAATTACTGTATTGTCATGTTTATATTTTTTACTCTTAAAATCTTTTTTACTAACAATTATTTATAGTAGTCCTAATTGGACAAAAAAAAAAAGAGTTGTGGATTCTGTAGAGTATTTGAATTATGTAGATGAAACTTACTTGATTGAAAGAGATTCCAATTGGTTCTTGAGTAGTGCTAAAATGCAAAATTCACAACAATGGATGCCAAGTGTTTAGAGACTTCCTGTCTGACTCTAAAATATGTGATATGAGGTTTGATGGGTTGACATTTATATAGAATAGATCAAATGTTTTTCGAATGACTTGATAGAGCTCTCTGTAATGAACAATGGGATAAGGCATTCCCTCAAGCCTTAGTACACCATTTACATGGAATGAAATTAGATATTGGCCATTAGATATTCCATGATTAGGATAGTTACGCGAAACATATTAGACCTTTCAACTATTTTGCTAGTTAGCTTCATCATGCTAATGTTAAGAAGGATGCCCAAAACAAATAAAAGAATCAAGAGGATATCATGCACATGATGTAAGGTTTTATAGAGAAGCTACAAGGCTTTGTACAATGAAGTCTTTAATAATATATTTGCTCAAAAAGGACAAATGGTTGCCAGATTAAAAGGGATTCAAAGGGCTATAGAGAATCACTATACTAAAAACTTATATACACTTGAAAGTACATTAATGATTGAGCTTGAGGAGATCCTAGAGCAAGAAGAGTCTTTATGGATACATAAATCAATATGTGAATGGATTAGTAGTGGAGACCGAAACACTCATGTTGTGTTTGGTTCAACAGAATGGCTAAACCACTTTGTGTTTATTCCACCCACTAAAATCAAGTGAGTGTTTAGTTAACTAAATGAAGCTTTCACTGAATGTTGTATTACGGGACTAAACAAAGTTTCTGCATAACCATTCAGTACTTTCAACAAAGAATGGCTATTTAGTACAATTGGTAATGGCTCATATTTCTTTTTACTTAATTTACCTATGCCTAAATCAATGATATGAAAACTCAAAATTAAACCAAAATTTTTTATTTACACATTCAAAGACAATAACTCAAAGTAGATATTTATATCAAACACATAAAAATGGTAGAGTGAGTAATCTTCTCTCTTTGAGTTTTGAGTTTCATGTGAAATTTCAAGTTGGGGTGAAAAGGGTCAACAAAAGAGAGAGAGGATGTGATAAATGTCAAAAGTAACATGTTTTAGCCTCATTCTTAATGCATTTTTGGATGATTATTCGATTTAAAATGGTGGATTTTATGCTCCTAATCCTTTAAATTAATGTTTCTATACTTATGAGAGCAAATTGGAGCAAAAGGAATGAAAATAAAAAAATCAAAGCAAGTTTCAAGAGTTACACATGTTGGGCCATTCCACACGGGATGGACATAAGGCCGTGTTAGCCACACAAGCTGCCACACAGCCATGTGCCAGATCGTGTGAAAATCGTAAATCACACTTCAAACTTGCAGAAAAGCGTATTTTTAGGTTTTTTTTGGGCATTTTAAGACCTATACATGACTAAGACGAAAAGAGGGGAGTGAGCCATCATAGAATACTCAAGAAAATAACTCGAAAAATATCATTGAGGTCGACTTTGAAACAGATTTCCATTAAGATTGAAGATCTCCTTTTTATTTCTTTGAAGTTTATTATTAGTTTCTTTATTTCTTGTGGTTATATTGTCTTTGGGATGTTTTTATTTGCTATCATGAACTAATTTATCAAATACCTAATGAGATGAACCCTATGATGGATTCTGTTATTTGATTTCTATTTTTATGCAACAAATATTTGGATCTTGCTCTCAATCATGTATGCTTAATCATTAGTTTGATATTTCTAGATTATTAATCCATATTTGACGTGCTTAAATTAAAGGAGGAATAGACCCTGTTTAAGAGTAGATTCAGTGTAATTGAGTGGAGTTGCGTACAAACTGAGAAATAGGATGACATAAATCTACCGGATTGAGTCAAATCTAATAGGGGGATCTATAGATCGAGTTAATACGATAATAGGAGTTTTAATTAGAAAGAAATTTCAATTAATCAACCTAGAGTCAATTGCTCTTAGTCTTGAAGAGAGATATTAGTATAATTTAGGGATTTCTACAGATCAAGATACTAAGTCAAGAAATTGCATAAGTTAGATTGATGATGACAGATGAAGTCTAGGTGAATTCTTTCCTGGGTATTGTTTTGCTTATTAGTTGTTAATCAGTTATTTTTCTAATTTGTTCTTTTTCGCGTTCGTAGTTAATTAATTTAGTTAATTTAGTTTAATCAATCACTTGAATTGATCGATTAAATAATAGAAAGGCGGTAATTACTAGTACTTTTAGTCTTCGTGAGAACGATATCTTTACTCATCATATCTATACTATTAATTGATAGGTGCACTTGCCTTTGTCAGATTGTTATTTGGTTTACAATTGCATCAGGATGAGTATATAAAATTAGAGGTATTTGAAGTGCTAAAAAATGTAAAAAAGAAGTGAGAAAGCCATGGATTAAATTTCTAGATTTACACTTTTCTCATAATTTTTTTTTTGGAAATAACTAATTGTAGGAATGAAAAAATAAGATTGAGAAGAAATATGAGTTAATGTTGTTAGTATTATAAGTTTATTATCGACAATGAAGAGTATAGAGGATGAGTGATTTATGAGGCTTTTGGGTTTTACAAGAGAGAAAAAAGGGTGAAATGGAGAAGAGAAACGGAGTATACAACACTTCAATCAAGGAGAGAAGAAAATTAAAAATGAAAACAAATTGAATTTATTTCTAAAAAAAACATTTTAATATTTTCATATTATATAACTTTTTATTAGTAATTTTTAAATATAATATATTGATTATATATTTTTATGTTTTAAAGTATTAATTTTAGTACACTTATAAATAATATTTTATGTTCAATTTTTATTAAATTTAATATTAAATTATAAGAAAAATTAATACAATATTTATATATTTTAGTTTTATCGAGTGTTATTTATATAATTTTGTATTAGTTCGTTTTATATTTTATTACTAAATATAATTACTTTACATTTATAAAAGATATGTCATAATATGGATAATATATTTTTATAATTAAAGGGTAATTATGTTATTTTCAAGTCATTCCTTGCTTATTTCCTATCGTTATTTTGTCGAGTCAAACACCCTAATATTTCAGTGAACCAAACTATATAATAGTGTTATATCTCTATTCTATTCATATCGAATAGTTATTCAATCCATACTTTATTTCATTCCATGAAGCTAAACATGTAGTAAGTACTAAGAAAAAAAAAACAGTGATAGTGCCTTATGTTGAAAATCCTTTGTTTTTACTTTTTTTTTTTTTTCTAAATATGTTTTATCGAGTGAAAAAAAAATTGAGTTGAAAAAGGAATAATTGTGCGGGAGATGGAAGATTAGGAGACAATGCTTATTTTAATCTTTAAATAACTTGAGTTTAGGTTAAGCCTTGTTTGACTAATTATACCTTGTCCTAAAGCTTAGTTACAAGCTTCAAAAAACTTGGTGATTCTGTCACATATTGGAATTAGTTTAAGGAAGTATGTTATTAATTGGTGACGGTGATTTTTTTATTATTTATTATTTTTTCAATGTATTGATGAGGTTGCATATATGTTATTTGCACGCACTTATGCCCAAAAGCTTCAGTATTTTTTTTCTTTTTTTTTTTACTTTTTTAGCTATGTGAAAATTCTGAAAATTATTTGTTTCATTGATAACATCCTCTTCAGATTTTAAGTTCTTCATAATGTTATTTTACTTTGTATTCACAATGTTGTATACTTTTCATTGATTATGGTTTAGGCTTTAAGATTTTATTTTGGATTTTTTTTTCACTAAATATCTTATGTTACATTTGCATATTTAGTGTTTTTTTTACTCGAGGACAAGTAAAAATTTTAAGTGTGGGTGTATAAATAAGTGCTTATCAGATTTATAGTTTTAAGGCACTTTTCACTTAGATTTTGGTTTATTCTTAAGGTAGCGCTTAAGAATTGGAATTTGGATTTGATTTTGAATTTCAAAATTTTAGTTTTGAAAGTTATGTTTTATGACTTTATTATTTTCAAATTTTTTGTTTGAGAATTAAAATTTTGAATGAATCCAAATTTATTGTTTGGATAATTCAAATTTAGATTTGGATTTTAACTAATTCTAAGCTTTCAAAATAATTTTTGAAAATTTAATTATTTAGGAGGATTTTGGACATTGTTGTTTGAACCAGACTGGACGGACCGATCAAATTAGGAACTGACCAAGGCACCGATCCGAAGAAAGGCATTAGACTGGTTGACTCAAGAACCGATACAAAGTGATTGAATTGATTGAACCAAAATTGTTTGTTTTTAATATTTTTATTTTTATGAATTTTTAATGATTTATTTAATAGAAATGGACAGATCGATCGAACCAATCGTATTAGTCGAACTGATCAAATTGGTTGGACTGAACCAATTGGCCAGACTAATTGCACTAGGAATAAGTAGACTTACTTAGATATAAATTAAAAATCAAGGGTTTATAAGTTGAAATTGTGAAAATTATGGTATAAATGTAAATTTTGAATATGTATACTTTATTAAATTAAGTGCATGAAGCTTTGTCACTATTTTCAAAACTGGACAGGCTGATTAGATTAATTGGAACAGAAACCGATCGGGGTACCAATCTAGAATAAGGGGTTAAATTGATTGACTCATGAACCGGTTGAACTAGTAGGATAGGACAAATTGGTGCTCAAACTAGTTGAATAGATTTTTATCCATTTTTAAATATATTTTTTAGTAATTTATTCAATCAAACCTGTCGGATCGGTCAAATCAAATATTGATTTGCTTACCGGTTCGATTTTGAAAACCTTGAGCTTCATTGATGATATATTATAAGTAAAATGAATTATTTATTATTTGAGTTTTGGAGAAAATGTGAAAGAAAAGAGAACAAAAAAAATTCTCATATTTTTTTAATCAAGTAAAAAAAACAACACTGAATTTCAAAAATTCGAAGTTTTAAAATAAATTTTAAAATCCAAAATTTTACTTTATGAAAATAAGTTTGGATTAATCCAAATTTAAAGCTAGCATTTTATTTATAATCCAAACAAAGAAATTAGATTTTCAAATCTAAAATCAATGCTGAAAGAATGGTTTCTAAACAGAAGGTTGTGAAATTTCAAATATCATCCCATTTTAAACTGTTAGCCTTCTCTTTTACAAGTTATCCTCACTGCATCAACAATGAATATCCTATGAAAATATGTGGCTCATGAAACTATTTCAACTTCTAAGCCATTAGCAAATCCACTCAAATACGTCTGTTTCAGTGATGGGTCAATTCTGCAGCAAAAGAGGAAGAGAATTGACATGAAAGAATAAGGATATATATCACAAGAGCTGGGCCAAAAGGGTACTCAAGTTATCCTCACTGCAGCACCAATGGAAGTTGGGTCCAATTTCAGAGGCAACTTGGATTAGGAAATTAGTAACGGTGCCCACACGGATTCAGCCACTTCACTCTCATTGTTCACGAAGTTGATTAGAGCCCAATTTAATATGGGGTTTTAGTTACCATTTTCTTCACTGAATGCCTAGAAAAAAACATAAAATATCCTGTAATTGCACCGATGGAGATATGACTTTCATGACTCTCAAAAGACACAAAACTTAAAGCCACTTTGTGGGATTTATGTTTTCATTCTCTTTGGATGTCTATTCATATTAAAGGATTTGAAATGTGGTCCAAAATTCTAAGATATTTTCTTTTCCCTTATAATTTTGGAACATGAGATACAAATAAGGATAAATATTAAAATTATATATAAAATTTTAGTCAATATATAATTTGATAGTAAATTTTGAATTTTAAATTTAATTTAATTATTCACATTTAAAATATAAATACATTATTTTATATAAATGTACAATTATGTTATGTTGATAATAGATATTAATAATTTGTAAAACTTAAATAAATTAAAATATAACATATAAAATTACATTACACGTTGAACAAAAAATTATATACAAAAAATTAAAAGAATGTCTTTCAAAATTAGTATTGGGCATGCATTACTTATGTCTTGAACTTGTCTAAGGCAGGTTGGCCAGCTAAAGCTATTACCACTCAAATTGCCTGCACTACTACCAGCTTTTCGTTGTATCAGGCAATCATGCTGATAACTCCATGAAATCTAAAACTTAAAATATCTCTTCATTTGAATTTTCCGAATTAGAAAATAAGTGTTAAATATAAATATATTTAATTTTAAAAAAAAATTATATTAGAATAATCATATACTATGTTTATATATATATATATATATATATAAAATATAAGACACTATAAAAAAAAACAATTAAAAAATATATTAATAAAAAGAAATAATAACGATATTATAACACAAATTAAAAGCATGCTTTATCTCTTTCTGAATAATATTAAAGAGTTAGTAATGAAAGAATCATACTATCATTAACTAGAAGAAAAATGGCTTTTAAGTTTTAACAATCGAATTTTGTAATGAAATTTAATGTGGTTGCGTAATATATGATTAAAATATGGATAAGTAAAAAGAGAGTTTTTTTTTTTTGAATAATTTTATTATAAGTTTTGATTATATATATATATATTTGACATAATACTTAGAACTATTTATAACCCATTCCAAACTCATAAATAGGATAAGAGACAAATCTAGGATTTTACTCCAAGGGGATAAAACTTCTAAATCTGAACGACTTTTTTTTTAATATAAAAAAGTGTCAATTCTTCTCTGATATGTTTTTTTCTTATCAAATAAATCAATTTAATATTTTTTAAAAAGCATGAAAGATTTAACTATAAAAAAATTATAAGAAAAAATCACACTATATAAATTTAAATATTTCTTTCCAATATTAAAAAAAAAAAACTAATATTATACTAAAAATTTCATAAACATCATTATAATTCCAATATGCAAGGAATTTTGAAGATCGAGATAATTTTTTATTGCATTCTTATGTAAGAATTTGCATCATTACCCACTTAAGTAACAAAAGGACATTTAGATCTTTCATTGACCTACTTCCATGATCGAAATTCTTGGCTTGTAAAAGTATTTACATGATGCCTAAATGGCTTGTTGAAGAGAAAACAAGGAAGGCAATATGCAACATTCTTACTTGGTGAAAACTCGAGCCGATTTGGGAATAACTTGTACCATGATGGGAGAAATCCGTGTCTATTCTTGTCAATATACCTAGGAGATATTGGAGCCTCACTTGGAGGAATCGGTTGATATGGGTCAAATTTAATGTAAGCTCGACAGATTTTGTCCTGTTGATTTGGAGGTAATCCTAAATAGATTTTCGAAGTCTCGGATCATACTCTAAAGAAGAAGCATCAAACTCTTTTGTTTCGACTCTTGACACCTTACAGGATGTTTAAGAGCTTGAGAAGACTCGATATCTCGTTCAGGAGCTTAGGAAAACTCGATATCTCATTCAGGATCTTGGGATTGAGAAGACCCAATATTGCGTTCAAGAGCTTAGGATTGAGAAGACCTGATATCTCATTCAGGAGCTTGGGAAGATCCGATATTTGATTTTTCACTACTAATAACAGAAGGTTGAGGAACTGATTAATCATTATTACTTTTTGACACCCTTTTCTTAAAAAAAGATTCGATCTTTTTGTTGACCATAATTTAATTGAAAAAGCTGAAAACTATAATAATATATTAAACAAGATATTAGGAAAAATGAAAAAAAATTAATAAGTCAAATAAATAAAGAGCATAATTTATGCAAAAATATTTACTAATAGGTCTTTTGCGTAAGGAGCCGCGAGGAAGATAATTTGTATTTTTTACTCTATACTCTCAGTCTCGGCATCAAACTCCTTTCTTTTTCTCTTGGCAGTATCGACACTTTACCAAAGGAAGATAATTCCTTAGCAAAACATACAAATCAAAATACAAGAAAGTCACTAACCTAATATATATGGGTATGTACCAAATTAATTAATTCCGGAATTTAGATTTAAAGTTCATATTGGGCCTCTAAGTTTAGTCTTTCAAGGTTCATTATAAATTAATATTTGATTATTATTATTTTGAACAGAAAATTCCACTGATTCATTAATAAGGAAAGCCTTACTTTACACCCTCTGACAAAGAAATAAATGACATCCCATCTTAATTAGTTTGTTAAGGTCGGTTCACCCTAATTAAGAAAAACCAACAGCCACACAAATTAAAATAGTCAAACAAAAAGAAAGAAAACCTAAATCAAACAAAAAACCTAAGTCTTCATTAGAGGGTAGCTGAATAGTTCCCATTTCTTACCACAATCGATTCAATCAGTGGTTATTTGGGAACCCAAATCTTGCAACATTCCATGCTGATAATCATCTTATAGTCCTAATTACTTTCCTATTGCCGATCTTACACTCCACGTGTCATACCCCGAAATCTAACTAGTTTCAGGTTAGTGGATCAGATTCTTGGTTTAGGAGTCAGGTTTAATTTTGGGAAAAGATGAGGTTGGTACGGAATTAAGAACTCGAAATTATTAATTTAGTAAAATAATTTTTGTAGGAGAAAAAAGAGAAAATAGATTTTAAAGATTTAATTACGATTAAATTAATTTTTAAAATAAAATAATAGGGTTAAATTGGAATAATTAATGGGTGATTAATTGAGACATATGACTAAATAGTAAAACAAGGAAAGATAGAAGTGTTAATGTGGCAAATAGCCTTTTTTTTTTTTTTTGTAAAATTTGGGTGTTCTTCCCTGCAAGGTTAAAACCCTTGTTGTTCATCTCTTCCATTTGCATTCATTTTATTTTTTTAAAGCTCTTAAAATCTCTCAAATTCTCATCCCATATCTGAAATTTCTCTCATCCTAACTCCAAATATTCACCAAGTTTTCAAAAATATCTTCTAAATTCTATTAATTTCTCCATTGTTTTTCAAAGTTACAACACCTGATTTTCAAAATTAGCCATTGTTGATCCAAACTGAGGTAAATTTCTTATTTTGAATCATGTTTTTAATTTATTTGAGTCTTTAATTTGTTTTTAACTTAAGTTTAGATAGATCTATCAAATATCCACTAAATTTGTTCGAAATGGCTTGAAAATGGAAAATCTCATATCTCTTTATTAAATCCATGATTCAAAGTAATTTTCAACTAAAATTTTACTAGATTAAGAGGGTTTTATTCTTAAATCAATAGATCATGAAGGATTTTTAATAAATCTAATAACAAAATTGAGTTTAAAGCTTGTTAATGTAGGATTATTTTTCAGAAAAGTGCAAATTCGAGTTTCTTAAGTCTAAATTGGTTTAGATCAATTCTTTAGAGTATAATTAAGTGTTTATAATAATTCTTAAGTAGTAAGAATAGATTCGAATTGAGAAATCTAAATTTTAGTTAGTTTCGATTAAGTTTTTAGTTTGGAAAATAAAGATTGCAGTATGTGGTTTTGTTTGAATTTCTAGTGCTTTGAGATGTGCTCTAACATATATGTATGTTGTATATGGTGTGGCTGAAGTGCCGGATCCATTGGTGCTGTCATCAAGCAAGTTGAGAAGTAAGGAGAAAGTCGATTGAGCTTTTAACAAAGTGAGTGGAACTGTCGAGGTGAGTGTTCTGGTGTTTGGCTACTAATAAGTGTGATTTCAAATTTTAATCAAAGGCTTATGAGGTCTTAAATGGGATTTAAGGCTTTGGTGTAAGTGTTTTTGCCTTGCTTGTGTAAAGTATGCTCATGTGATGTTTTGTTGATGATGTGTAAATGTGTAAACTAGTAAGTAAATGTGATTCAATATATGTATATGTGATGTGAGTTGCTGATTTTATGCACATGTATGCAAGTCTAAGTGTGTGAGGCTCTATGAGTATTGTGAAAGTATTGTAAACACCTATATGTGAGCATGCAAAGTGAATGTGTAAAGTATTTGTGAAAATGTGAAATGGTTGTAGAATATGCATAAAGCAATAATAAACCATGTGCTATTGTGATGTATTAGCCTTTTGATTACTTGGAACCATTGGATATAGTTGGCATGCCATAAGATTGAGAGTACTCAACATTATGTGTTACATGAGATGAGCATTGAGGCTCATGGGACAACGTAAAGAGATAAAGGAGCGTTGAGCTTAGCCCCATTCATCGGGACAACGTGGTGTGTTTGGAGAGTGTTAGCCATGAGCTACACTTATGGGACAACATATGGCTCATTGAGTCTTTGGCGTTTTTGGAGATCCAAGTATCCAATGTTCATGTAAGCATATATGTGTTGCATGGTTCTTAAGTGCCAATATATCTTTTGATGATGCTACTTAAGATTCGTAGGTTGTTATACGTTGTGGTTAAGTATGTATGTGTGGTATTTGAAATATAAAAGCATGTTCTCTACTTGGAAAGCATGATTGTGTAGTTAAGTTTTAGCATGCCTTGCTTAACTTTGGATAATTATATTTACTTAGTAGTAACCTTAACATTCATTAAGCTATGTTTAACTAACATTCTTCATTTTAAATGTGCAATAAGTCAAATACCAAGTGGTGAAGGAAAGCGAGCTAAGTGAACCAAGGATATCTACCATATTAAGTAGGTGTTTGAACTTGTGTTAGTTCTTAAAGGCAATATGATATGGACTTTTGGAAGTAGACATTTTTATGCTGTTTATGGACTGCTTGATTACTAGCTGAACATTTATATTGACTGTATATATGGTTGATATATTTTGATGCATGTTGCACGTATGTTTTATGTTTGGAATGTTAGTAGAGTAGCTAAAATATGGTAAATTGAGCCTGTTGGTATTCTGGCACTTGAGGCATGTTTCAATAGGTGAATTGGTATGTTTTGATTATTTAGGTATCTTTGAAAAGCATGAATGAAAAATTTATAATATTGAGTTTGGATTTATGGTGGCCGGGATGTTTTCGAAAAGGTTTGAAAGTTTGCATGCTTATGTTTTAAATGTTTACTTTCATAGAAATGTAATAAATTTTATATTTCGAATAATTCTTAATATTTTGACATTTTTACATAATTAGTCTCTAATTAATTGATTCTAAAATTTACTGAGATTTTATAACTAGACTAAGATAATTCTTTTTCCAAGGGTTTAATTAAGTGTTCTAAGCTGACACATGTCTTTAGTTTAAATTTATATATATATGACATTCATATGATAATCATGAAATGACGATTTTACCACTATATGTGCTAAAGGCATGAGTGCTTGTTAAATAAGCATGCAAATAGGTTTAATTGCTTTTAATTGATCATGTATGACATATCAAACATATAAATTTCTTCTACTAATATCTTAATTAATATTATGTTAGTAAATCACATAGGAATATGTTGGTTCTGGTCCGGGTCACTTTAGTGACTAATGTGACATCTTAAATTCAAATTGGACTGACCCCGTTGGGTTTGGGGCGCTACAGCACGAGCTTTGTAACTTCCTTTTTATCCCGACTTTACTCTATAACTCCATTATTTCCTTCCTCTACATTTACCTTCTGTCCTCTATCACCAACTCTTCCACTCTCACTAGGGCCTCTTCTATCTAGTACTTGATCATTTTAAACCTTTTGCCTTCTAAAGCCAGTCCATGTGCTGCGACGTTTGCTTCTCTGGGTAAGAATCTAAACGTTATCTCTTCATATTTTTGGGTGTTTGTTTTAATGTTTTAATCACTATGCTCAATACTGATTTGTCTTCATCTTTTGCTATTGCTTTTTTTATTATTATTATTAATGCATCTTCTTCCACCGTGATATGACAAAAACCCATCTTTTCTACAAACTGCACTGCTTCTTCCGTGCCATTGTTAGGTCTAAGACATTTTTAATTGAGTAAGTACATGCTCCCATTATTAATCCTTCATGCATGCTCCCATTATTAATCCTTCATGATCTCGAATGATGATTCCTAATATTGCTGAACTTGTGATTTGGTGAAACAAAGCATTAAAGTTGATTTTTATTATCTATTCTTCTAGTGGGTGCCATGATTTGTCTTCATTTCTTTTTATGTCTGATGTTACACTTCTGATATTCTTGACTTCTTTGATATATGCCTTAACGTAGGACATAACACCAAAACTATTATGTCCTACATTTTCATGATATCTCTTATTTTAGTTAAACTATATCACCAAGAAAGCGACTGCTATTGTCTTGTATTCGTCTATACTTGCTTTTATAAACTCAACTGCTAACCATATTCTCCAGTCTTAGTTTTTGTTATCTGTTGTGAAGGATACTCCCAGGTCCTTCAGGATCTGCCTTGTGAATGAGTAATCTCGAAACACATTTTCAACAGTTTCCTCACCATCTCCACAAACAGGACATTGATTTGCCACTACAAATTTCCTATTTTGTAACACCTATAATGTAGGCATATAGTTATTATTTATTTTCCATAGCATAATGTTTATTAGCAACGAGCTATAAATTCCAAAGTTTGTATAATAGGTTTATAGTGTTGTAATTTGTAATGTGCTCTTTCTGTTTGATTTGTCTGTGGCCTCAGTCATTAACCACTTGTATCCATTCTTTGTGGTGTATACTACACTGCTATCACCTCTCCAAACACATTTGTCATCTTACACACAATTTCTCAGCTAGATTGTCAAAATTCTTCTTGCATCATCTTCCTCAAACAGTTCACAAATCACATCCTCTTTCCAGGTATTTTTCTTCTTCATTAATTACATCAGAAACTGTAGTCAATTCCATACTAATTCTTTGCACTTGAACTCTCCCTTGACCAGGCCCTGGCAACCAAGCATCATTCCATATATTGACTCCAGTTCCTCCGCCGATTCGCCACCCATAACCTTGCTCCAACAACTTCCTAGCACTCTAGATACTTTTCCAGGTAAAAGATGGGTAAGAGCTTAAATTAGCCATCATAAAATCACCATTCGAAAAGTATTTTGATTTTATAACTTTCACCAACAAACTATTAGGATTCGTTAATACTCTCCAGCCTTCTTTGCCAACAATGCAACATTAAATTTAGCAAGTCCCTAAACACCAATCCCTCTTGTGCTTTTGACTGGCAAATTATTTTCCATTGGCACCAATAAATTCCTTTATTTGTTTTAATAGTACAACATCAGAATCTAGAAATTAAATTCTCTAATTCACGACATATATGTCTTGGCAGTAAAAAACATTGCATCGCATATACCAGTATAACCTATAATATAGATTTAATAAATACCTTCTACCTCCTGCTGAAAGTTGTCGTGTGCTCTAAAGTTACATTCTTCTGACCATTTTCTCCTTCAGGCTTATGAATGTGCCTCTTTTTTTCTGTCTCACCATTGTTGGTAGTCCAAGGTATTTTTCGGGATTGTTAGATATCTTTACCCCAAGCACTCGACCAATTTGATTCTTTACCACGCTTGGCATGTTTTTGCTAAAGTAAATTAAGGATTTATCAAAATTCACTAACTTACATGATACCCCTTCTTACTCCTCAATAACTCTTTTTGGCGGCAATCATGCTTTCTTCACTTGCTTCTGCAAATAAAATGCTATCATCTACAAAGAAGAAGTGTGTTACCTCAAGTCTACTACGTCCCACCTTAGCCCCTTTAATCAACCTATCATTCCTTGCTAGATTGATAAGACGCGAAAAACCATCCCCAATGATTAAGAAAAGATAGGGGCTTAACGGATCACCTTGTCTCAATCCCCTAGAAGGCCTAAATACTTCCCATTGTTCACCATTAAGCACTATTGAATATGACATTGTTTTGACACATCTCATTACCAAATTAACCCACATTCTATAGAACCCCATACATGCTATCATCTTCTAAATAAAACTCTAATCCACGTGATCGTATGCTTTACTCATATCTAGTTTTAATGCAAACGTTCCCTTAGCTCCCACCTTTCTTCTTTTTAGAGAATGCAACAATTCATATGAAATTAAGATATTATCTATAATCTGCCTTCTTGGAACAAAAGCACCTTCTATCTTTTCATTGAAGTTTTGTAACACTCGTTTAAATCTATTAACAACTACCTTAAAGATTATTTTGTGGATTACATTGCATAGACTAATAGGCATGAACTGATTCATGTTGTTAGACATATTTATCTTTGGAATAAGGACAATATTAGCCTAATTAATTTGGGTCATATTATCTGTAATAGCTCGATTTTTTATTGTGACGAAACAGTAGTTTCGAGACAACAAATTCCATCGTGTCGACTCATAAATATATTTTTATAATATTTATGTGTCATTAGAGTTGTATTAAAATTTGGTTGAGAAATCTTAACGTTTAGATAGTTAGTTAAGGAAAAAGGACTAAATTGAAAAAGGTGCAAATTTTAGTGAATCTTGAATTCCATTAATTTGATGGCTTAATTATGAAATTAAAAGTGAATTAATTAGTAATTAGTCCATTAGGATATTGATGAACAATAATAGGTTTTTTAATTTCTGATTTATAAAGTTATATTTAAGGATAAACATGTAATTTAATAATTAAATTAAAGTTTAATAAAATAAAAACCAAAACTATCATAATGTTTTTCATGTTTCATCGAAAATAGAAAGGAAACTCACCATTTTTGAATCTTCATATTCGGCTAGTATAAAATCTTTGCATGTAAGTCCATTTTAATTCGGTTTCTTGTAATTTTTATGTTTTTGATATCGTTGCAACTAGGTCCAGCTGGCCCGTACCTTCGTTTTTTATTCCGTTAAAATTTTTTGAAGTTGCCATTGATGAATCTTGAATTTTTTTTTATGAATACCATGTATTTGGAGCTTTGATTGTCTTGTTGATGAATTTGTAAAGTGATTTTTGTTAGATTTTCATTTTAAGATTAAATTATAAAAATGTCAAATTTTAGGGTTTGATAGTGAATTTAATGTTCATTAGGGACTATTTAAGGGCCTAGTATATTTGAATGGGATATTTACTTGAGAAAATGGTTAATTTGATGAATTTTGGGTTAAGGGACTAAATTGTAAAAATTGTAAAAGTTTAGGGTAATTGTGTAAATTTAAAAATAAAAGGGTATTAATTTTTAAATGGATTGGAATGTGAAATGTAAAGTGATAATTGAGGAATCTTATATTTTAGATCAAAATCTCGTAGATATTCGTGGAAAAGAAAAAATTACGGAATAGTCCCTAAACTTCTACAACTACTATAATTTAATCCAAGTAAGTTGGTACGATTTAAGAATTTAAAGCCTATATGAATTTTTGAATTGTATAAATGGTATAATAGATATATTCAGTTATTGGTGAGGAAAGGTTAATTGTGAAATGTTATTGAAATTGATGTTTGGATCTGTTTAAACGCGAGATAGAGTACAATCGAGATATGGTATGTTATGGGGGATTGGAGTGGAGATGGTTATGGAGTTATGCATATAGTTTTCCGAGTAAACCGAGGTTCATCATTTGTTGCGAATCTCGTATTATACTCTTTGTTTTGGTGTGTTTTGGTTGGACTAGCTCTTACGAGCATTGGTGTGTTTCGAAGGGATTAGCTCTAACGAGCATTGTTGTGTTTCGGATGGGTTGGCTCTTATGAGCATTTGGTGTGTTTTGGTTGGATTGTCAATGTACACCTATCCGTAAGACGTTCATTGAATTGAAAATATCGGTAAGGTATCTTGTTTCATGATTTTGATAGAATTGCTATATATACATTGAGTATTGAATTGATTATTGGTAATGTATTGGTTGAGGTTGTGAATGACAAGAAATATTCAAGGTTGGCTTATTATTATTTTGAATTATTATACTTACTTTGGTAAGATTTATCATTTTAATACGTCGAACTTACTAAACTTCATTTAGCTTACTTGTGTTATTTACTGTTCTTGTAGATACTAAGAAGGTTCGACGATTGGATCAACAATTAAGTCACACTATCCAGCTTAATTTGATAGTTTTTGGAATATTTGTTTCAGATTATATGGCATGTAATAGGCTTTTGTGTTGTTATTAATAACGTTTTGGAATAAGTAAAATGCTAAGTATGATATTATGTGTAAATTGTCAACTTATATAATGTATATGATTGAGGTAAGGTTCTAATGCAAATATGAATGATGTGTGTCAATGATATGTTGTGATTAAGGTACCATGATAGGTGTATTGGTTAGGTATTAGAATGAATGATTTGATAAGTTGTATTTAATATTTTATTTTGTTGTGTAAATGTATATACTTCTGGTATCAATGATGATACATTGATTAGGCACTTAGGATGTTTATTTGGCAAGTTTTGGTGTGTTTAATGTCATTTGGAATAGGTCATTTGGTTGGTAAATGGATTGCTTAGAGCCCACGTAAGCTTAAAATTGTAAACTTGTTGTTTAAGGTTCATTTTAGGTCTACACGACTTGAGACACGGGTGTGTGACTCAGCTGTGTGTGACACACAACCTGGCGACACAGCTGTGTGTCCCCTGCAGGTTTCATTGCATGTAAGTCAGGTAGCACATAGCCTGACACATGGGCGTGTGAAGCTATTTTGAGAGTTACATGGCCTGGCACATAGGCGTTGATATGACCATGTGACCCTACTTAGAGAGTTACACGGGTGATGACACGGGCTGGGACACAACCGTCTGTCCCTATTTCAATTGTTACATGGCTTGATCCATGGGCGTGTGTCTCAATCGTGTGACCCTACAGTCCAAATTTGCTTACTTTTTCTTAAACTTTTCAAACGTTTCTAGTTTAGTCCCAGATTGATTCTAAAGTAATTTTAGGGCCTCGGAAGCTCAATTAAAGGCCGTTATGTATATAATTGAATGTAATTAAATTATGTTTACATTGATGTATGAAATGAATTAATTAATGTTCTATTTGTATGGTAATTTCTTCGTAACCCTATTCCGGTGACAGATACAGGTTAGGGGTGTTACATCATCTCTGCTCCTTAACACTTCTAAGTAGAATTTTGTAACATCTCATAATGATGTGCCAGTGTTTTTGATAAAAGAGGGCTAGAAATCCATCCATGCTTAACACTTTCAATGGAGCCATACTTTTAACCACCTCCAAAACTTCTTCAACTGTGAATTCTACATTAAGCTCTTTGTTTTTATGTCCACTCTTACACATTTTTGCACTCTTGATAACATCTGATTGCAATCATGCATTTCACTAGTTGGAAACAACTCCTCAAAATAAGACGTCACCACTCCTATTATTCCTTGATCACCATGAATCCATTCTCCATTTGCCTTGTACAATCTTTTAATTTTATTTCTCCTTTTCCTATTGGAAGCAAAACTATAAAAATATGAAGTGTTTCGATCATCAAATCAAAGCCAATTAGCTCTAACTCTTTGCTCCTAATAAAATTCCTCATTATCTGCCTCCCAATTGAGTGCGAGTTTAATTTCGATAAACTCTTCCAATGTTTCTTCATCAGGTTCACATTTATTAAGGTCACTTAACCTATCATTTAGCATAGTCGTCTCATAATTTTTTTTTATTTACTATCGCCCACCTCTCTGTTGCATGCCTAAGATTATATAACTTCTTTAGTACCTTGCCACTACCTACTTCCCACATCTTTTTTACCTCCTCCTCTAAATCTTCCTCTAAAATCTAATTTACATTAAAACGAAACCGAGGTTGTGTTTGTCTCATTCTTCTTCTATTGTTTCCTTCTGTTTCCACTAATAACCGGCAATGATCAAATATGAAATGAATAAGATGTTTCATGCAGCATTTGAGAAAAATGCTCCACCATTCTTGATTCGCCACTCATCAATCTAACCTTTTTCTTATGTTATTTTTTGGCAATCTGTGACAGCCCTAATTTAACCCTGGTCGGGAAGTGGTTTCGAGACCACAAAACCGAGTTACGAAAATAATTTAATGTTATATTCCATGTCTATTATTAGTAAGAATGCATGAAAATAATTTTCATGATTTAATTTTTATCATTTGAATGTGGAATTATAGAAAAAGGACTTCTGTGATAAAAGTTAAAAGTGTGCTAGGAAGAATAATGATGACCGAAAATTGCATGAGTTGAAAATAGAAGACTTTGCATGTCAAATTGCCCAATTTGAAATAAATGGTCGGCCATGATATTGTTTTGTAAGAAAAATATATGCATTTTATATTAGAAAAACAAAAAGGAAATGGTTTTATATTATTAAACATATTATAATAAAGAATAAAGGGTGAAAAGAACAAGGTGGTTCTTTTATGTTCATCTTTAGCCGAAGCATTAGGGAAAGAAAAAGAAAATAAAATCCAAGGCATTCGGCACCTTCTCATGTTAATTTAAGCTCAAGATCATAAGGAGCAAAGTTCGGCCAAAGGGAAAGCAAAGGTGGTTGAGTAGCCGATTGTAGTTGTTCACCTAACACAAGGTAAGTCTTAAAGTAATTAAGACTATAGTTAGTACATATATAAATTCAAATAAATAATTGTAGGATACTAAATTTACTATATTAGATATATACGTACATGTATGATATGCGTATGATGGGGAGTATAAAAGAATTCTTTAGAGCCGATTGAATAGTTTAAGTGTACTATCATTATTGAAATGGCACTATGTGTGCGGACATTTCTATATAAGATATGGCACTATGTGTGCGTATGTTTATGAGTTTGAAATGGCACTATGTATGCGTATGTTTATGAGCTTGAAATGGCACTATGTGTGCGGACATTTCTAAGCACGAAATGTCACTATGTGTGCATATGCTTATAAACTTGAAATGGCACTATGCGTACGGACATTTCTATATATGATATGGCACTATGTGTGCATATGTTTATAAGCTTGAAATGGCACTATGTGTGCGTACATTTCTAAGCCGATATAGTACTATGTGTGCGTGAATGTGGAAAATAAAATAGCCATGTGTGTGAGTAAATTGTAAAAGAGGTAAGAGTGCATCGTGTGCAAAGGAAGTTAAGTTTGATATATGCGGTTTGAGTAGTATAAATTGAGGTTATTTTAAATGAACAAGTGAGATATGGAAATGTGGAAAAGTATAATTTCATATTAGTAGAAAGATGTGTAATATGTATGGTTTGATGATTATGTTTAAAGACGGTTAATGATATTGAGTATGCTAGCTTTATGGGAAGTAAAATTTATAAGAAGAGTACAAGTATATGTACTACTTTGGAATGTTAGACTTAACATTAACTTTTATCGGTTCCAAATTCTTTTAGAGGATGAATTATTATATGTTATTCCTTATGACTTACTGAGTTAATAGCTAATTTCGTGTGGTTATTTATTTTGATTAGATTAAAATCCGTTGGAAGCTTGGGAGCCGTTCCTTTTGAAGTCATCGCACCTATCTCCAAAACTTTTGGTATCTTTGTAAAAGCTTTATGTTTAACATTATGGCATGTATAGATTATGTTTTGGAATGATGGTTATTTTGATAGTAATGTATATAGGGCCATGTGAATGTGGCCTAAATTCTATGTTAAAGAATGGTTATGCTTATCCATACACTTTCGGTTGTGACAATGAATTTATAAAATATATGGTAAATCTTTTCGATGATGCTTATGTATTTATATATTATGCTTACATGATCGGTTACCTAAGAAACATTGGTATGTTGTTTTAACCATGAATTAAGATCTTATAGCTATGAAATGAATGCATTTGTATTTTGGGTAAAACAAGTTTTACGTGTTCACTTAGTATTATCTATGTGCATTCGGTTTTTATACTATCTTACCATATGAATAGTGATTTATTATTTTTTTAAAACAGAAAAATGTATTTTCAAATTTCAACCTTTGGATTGTTTGAAATGATTTCGAGTTAGTTCTGTAATACCTTGTAGCCCTGCCGGTGACGGTCTCGTGTTAAAGGTGTTACATAATCAACCTCTTTCCCATGTAAACCACTGTCTCGAGAATCCTAAATCAGCAAATTGACAATCTTCTAACACTGTTCTAAATGCTTGTATATTATTCTCATTCTGAGTTCGTCCATCTTTCTTTTCGAATGAATATTTTATTTCATTGAGGTCTCCAACAACTAACCATGGTAAAGAACTGCTACTATTTAACTATCTGATTAAATCCCCTGATTCCATCCTTTGTCATTCATCTGATGCACCACAAAAGCTTGTCAACCTCCATGGGGTCATTTTTTCCCCTTCAAAGACTTCAACATCGATATGAGACTTTGAAAAACTTCTCAATTGAACACAATAATCACTTGTCCATCCTAAAGACAAACCTCCTCTTGATGCTATGACTTCAACCTCAATTCTATTCAAATATCCACACTTCTTCCTAACCTTTTCCGTTCTTTTTGTATTTAGTTTTGTTTCTATGAGAAACAAAATATGGGGCTTGACCTGTCTCAGTTTACTTTTTGGACAATTTATTGCTCGTGATTGCCTCAACCCATAAACATTCCAACTTAAGATTTTCATTGCTCCTGATCGGCCTACTTTTCAGCGATCGTTGATATATTAATAGGAAATTTTAAACTCGTTGAATCACTTTTTATAGAAACATCCGGATTTACATTATGTTTTCTTTTCCTTTTCTTACTTTCTACCATCTCAATTGGACTATCTTCCATATTTGAACCTAACTCCATCTGTCCATCTTCCCTTAGCCTTGATGTTGATTTTGTCCTCTGGTATCGATTGAACCTCCTTTTATTAGGTTGCGATTCTTCCTCAACTTCGACATCCGAGTACAACTCCATTCTTTTCATTCCTTTCTTGATATGACCATGGCACTTGTCTAGATCCAAGTTTGATCTTCTTTGTCCTTTCTCGCCTCCTTTCCCAACGAATTATCCCCTTCATTGTCCCCCCTCAGCCATCTGCTTACTTTTATGTGACCTCTTTTTGGTGTCACCCTTAATGAAATGTCCCAACCAAATTTTACTTCTTGTGATTGCATTGTTAACCTAATCGAACAAAACTTCTCCATGCCCTAGTTTGCCACATAAAAAATAGAATAATGATAGTTTTTCATATTGAAAAGTCGCATATGTTGATTGGTTTGAGCAAATTGCTATTCATTTCATTCTTTTCAATGGCCTTCTAATATCCAACCTTACTCATATATGCATATATCTTTTAATACTTCTTGTAACTGACCCCGTGTTGTATTCCATAAATTGTCTGATAAAATTTCCAAATTGGTGTGCCATTCTTTCCGACATAAGCCCCGTCAGTAGATTATGTACTTGAACCCTGAACTTTACAAATATCAATAGAACTCGTAAAGGATCTTCCTCTTGATTTAGCTAATGAAATAAAATAAGATGCCTATTGAAAAACCATGGTGTTCCTTGAAGAACCCCTTTTTAGGTCTAACTCATGATAAGATCGAAACAAACTTCTCTTTTCATTGATGTTTGTGATAGTAATACCACTCAATGGATGCCAAAGTTTTGCTGAAGTGTTCCTCATTGAAGGAAAGTGAACCATGGTTTCTATTAGAACCCTTCCAACCAAACATAATTTGAACTCGTCTTCCACTTCCTCGATCTCTTCTTGATTTTGCAACAAATCTTCTTCATCATTTGACAAATTAAGGCTAGCTAGTTTGTCTTCCATATTTCTTTTGATTTACCCTCCTATCACTCTCCCACAACTCAAGCACATATTGTAAAAAGGAGAAAAACATAAAAGAAACTAGAAACCCTAGATATCTTGCCAAGGTAGTAGACAGAGAAAAACTCTTGCCAAAGCGGCAGACTCGATTTCCATTTTTTTTAGTGTATGGTAGAATTTAAATAAACTAATAATATTTGATTACTATTAAAGTTATATAATTAAAAACAAAAAAAATACTTTTTTAATATAAAGTATAACCTTATGACTTAAGGGGACGAAATATATGAAATACAATTTGGTCAAGGGGCGAATTTTATACAATGTGGACACCAAATCTAAAATACATAATAATTTATATGTAAAATTCAAAATTCTAAAAATTCCAAGGTAGGCGTCCGCTCCCTGTGTCCCCTAGATCTATCCTTGAGGAGGATAATGCGCTTCAACTCACTCAAACCCACATCCTCCTATATTGACAACAATACTCATATCAATCGAATTAAGATTCAATCGACATGACGAAGAGATTTAAAAACACAATTTGAAAGTTGAGAAGCAAATGAATATCTAAAATATACAAAGTGAATCCTCAAGTCTAAAAGAAATGTCTCGCAATAAGATTTTATTAATCAAAACTCAATGTTTAACCATTCAGCTAGACATGTATTTATAAGCCCAATTCCTTACCTAGAACTAGTAAGTAAACACCCTAATAATAATTGAAATCATTTCAACGTGCATATATTCTAACACCTTATTTTTATGTGCTTAAAAGCCATTAAGAAACAAGGGTGAATGCAAATAAAAAAGTGAAATTGTATTTTTTGATCTTCTTAATAATTAGCAATTCAATTTAACCCTTTTAGCATATAATTTTTAATTTTGCTTTGTCTTTCCAATCAACAATTTATACTTTATCTCAACTCTCCAACAAAAAATTTGTAAATAATAATCACACTAATAATAATAATTTTCTAAATAAAAATACTATATTTCTAATTAATATTCAAGAAATTTAAGATTACAAGTAAAATCAATATAATTCCTTCAAGAATTTGTATTAGTTAACCTCTAAAAATTAGTACCAATTAAGGTGTTTGAAATCTCATATAAAATAAATATTCCAAAATCATTCAATCAATAAAAAAAAACTAAATCTTGCATAAAAATCTTAATTTATCAAGAAAAAAAAAATTACAATCCTAACTTGTAGAGATTAATCAATTAAGCTTGAAAAGAAAAGAAGAACGATTACCAATTAGGGAGACTCGTTGAAAGTATTGAAAGATTGATCACCTTTATTGTAAAAATATTAGAGAGAGTAAGATAAATTTAAGAAAAAAAAGTAAAGAGTGTTAAAAGAAAATAAAAGAATTAGATATTTTTAGATTTTAATAGACAGAAAAATTCATTTTTTATATAAAATATCTTTTATAAAATAATTATTTTTCAAAAAATTTAATGAATAATTTTCAAATTTTGATAGGGTGAATTCATCAATTATATATATATATACACACATACTTCTTCTCCCTCCGTCATTGTCCAATAGCTACTGCATCATTAAATTTAATGATAACGCGAGTCAAAAGATTTATTTAATTAATTTGCTCTATTGAAAAGCACTATTGAGTATAAAATATTTGGAGCAATTTAAGAGCTTTTTAAATCCAAATTTTGGATTTAGCATGGTTTATTTATATTTCGCGTTCAGTTAATTATTTGCTTATAGTAAATTATAGAGTAAAATTTTAAAAATTAAAATATACTTTTTAATTAAGATATTTTAACTAAGATTTTTAGAATTAAATAGATGATTAAATTGGTTAAGCCATTGATTTATATAGTTCGATTGAATAAATTATTAAAAAATTAAATAATAGTTCAATCGGTTATTTAGCTTGGTTCAAACAGTCCTTACTAGTTTGTCGGTCAACTGGTTTGATGCCTCTCTCTAGATCGATACCTCGACCAGTTCAAATAATCATGACTCTAAGTCTTTATACTTTGTACAATTAAAATTTAATCTTCCTTTTGTTTTAATAATTTAATCCCTTTACCTTTTGGACTTATAAATTTACTTTCAAATTATATATAACCACTAGTATTTTAATTGAAAAATTAATGATATTAACTATTTAAATGAATTAAATAAATTATAAAAATATTAAACTAATTAATAATATTATAAAATTTAAAAATTAAATTAAATTAAAAAATAAAATATAATAATTAAATCTCAAATTAAAGCATAACAAAAATCCATTCAACCAAACATATACATCAATTTAAGACAAAACGTTGACAAATCATGAAATTTAATATATCCGAAAGAAGAAAGTCTATGGACTTTACTTTCGAAAAAAGGAAAGTTTTATTCACTGTTTAGCCTCATTTTCTCATTTGATATTTAAAATTTATTTATTATGATATTTGAACTTTCTACCCCTATTGTTAATGGTGTTAAAAAATAACAGCCTACCAAAACACGTCATGTATTTTCATTGACGATTGATATTGATGTGGAGTTGACTCTGTTAATCAGACCATAAAATGGTAAAAGAATATTTAAAATAATAAATATATATTGTAAAAATTTTAAATTATCAAAAAATAATAAAAATTAAATATTATTAAAAATATTTTAAAATTGTAAAAAGTTATTAAAAATAATAAAATATTATTTAAATTTTTAGAAAAATTATTCAAAACCATAAATAATTATTAAAATGTTGTAAATAATTAACAAATCAAATTCTTCTTCTTCAATTTTCTCTACAAATTCCAAAAGAATACAAGGAGATTTTCTTTGCTATCATCTACTTCTTTTCTTGATTTATTATGGTATTACTGTTTTCATATTCGCGGTCTTAAAACAGTAATAACATATGGTTCGATTACAAATTGTAAAATTATTTAAAATTTATGAAATTATTGATTAAATTCCACCTGTTCATAATTTTTAAATGATTCTACATTTTTTAATAATTATTTGTAATTTTTTAATAATTTCCCGGTTCTTAATCATTTTTTAAAAAATTAAATAATGTTTTATAATTTTTAATAACTTTTTTACAATTTTAAAATATTTAATAATTATTTACAATTTTTATATATATTTTAATATTCTTTTATTTTCAATAAAATTTTTACAATTTTTTGATCTGGTCAACTGTTAATGGAAAAGGTGGTGTGTTATGATTGATTGTTTTTAATATTGTTAATGGCAGGGGCCAAAAAGTATAATGGAATTATAATTTTAGTACTAAAGTGAGAAAATGAAAAAAAGAAAGAAAGAAAGTCTGTGGACTTATATCTTTATTTCAGTTTTGGTAACCATGAAGATGAAGAGAATAAGACACATAATGAATCAAAACAATCATATTTTAATTTAGTTGAGAGGGGGATAGCGGGGTTCAGGCGTGATAAAAAAGAAGCTTTGCGGGTAAAATAATCACACACTTGGAGACACTTGCAGCCATATATAAAAGGTAAATAATGTCACAAGTGGCCTCAACCCACATTATAAATACCCACTTAAATCCTCATGCTCATCAGTTCACAACTGCAAATTTTGCTTACGTTAGGCTTTCAAATCTTATCAATCATGCTGAAAACAATGGAACCCACTTTATTCCTTCTTTTCTTATTGGGTGCAGTTAGTATGGGTGTTGCCCATGGTGGTAGGAAACAGCTGACCTCTTCCGAGAGCGACGACTCTAATGGTGCTAGTGGCGCAGCCCATGGACCTAACTGGGACTATAATTGGGGATGGGGATCAAGCCCTGGAAGTGGATGGGGTTATGGTTCAGGCTCGGCTAGGTCGCCTGTTGGGTTCGGAAGGGGTTATGGATTTGGGTTCGGGTTCGGGTCTGGGTCTGGGTCTGGGTCGGGTTCCGGGTATGGTTATGGGACAGGAGATGACGGTGCTCATGGTGGTGGCTATGGAGCTGGAAGCGGAGAAGGCAACTCTGGCGGCAGCGGCTCCAGTGGTGGTTCAAGCACAAGCTGGTTCTTAAATAAAAAAGACCGGCATGGTTAAAGGAATTTGTAATTGTATGATGCGTATGTATTATAAATACAGGGTGTCTATATAGCTTTGAGTCTGCTAAGTACAATATTACAATGTTAGTTTTATACGCTAAATGCCATCTTTATTTTGTACTGATTATATAAATATATACTATTAGTTTTTCTCACATCTGCCTTATTGTCTTGATAATTCGTTTCATATTTAGCCACCTGAGCTACAATTTCTCAGCATCCAATAAAAAATTAGTTTGTGGTTGGTTTCAAAAGATATAGTGAATAGGGTTCAATAATAAGTATGGTCATATTTTAAATTAGTCCCTAATCTTAAAATATTCTAAATAAGTTCCTAAACTATCAAATTTTTCTAATCAAGTTTTTCTATTTGTAATTCCGTTCGTCTAGTTGCAACTCATGTTAGTTTTTTTCTTTTTGTTCATTCTCTTTTACTCCCTTTCTTTTTTTTTATAAATAAATAATTTTTGTTATAATTGAATTTCTTTTAAATGATTTATGTGCATTGATTTATAAAAGAATATTTTAAATTTGATTTATTTCTTTATATAAAAATACATAAAACAAATAATAATCTTTTTACTAATTCAAATTAATTTTTAGTAAATATTTTATTAAAATATATTCATTTATATTAATTTTATTTTTATAAAATAAAAGAATATATAAAGATGAAAACAAGAGAAATAGGAGAGCACAAGAGAATAATGTATTTTTATGATCATTTCAATTATTTACAATGTTCTTCCAAAGTCTAATATTTATAGACATAACAAGAATAAATAATATAAAACCCTACTTTTAATTAACAATAGAGTCCTAATGTATATCAAACTTCTTATCCTAATGGGCATCCACTTTATAATAATAAAATATTTATAACACTCTCCCTTGGATGTTCGTTGATAGATAATTTGCCTCGCTAAAATCTTACTAAGATAAAAACTATGTGGGGAAATTTTTTTTCTTAGTGAACGAAAAATAGTTCGCTTATCTATAATATGCATAACATATTGTCTCATTAAAAATCTTACCAAGAAAATCCAGTGGTATGTTGGAAAAATAGGTAAAGAAAACTATTTTTTATAGTTACAATAGAATTTTAAAATTTTTCTAAAACTGAGCCCTTTTGTGATATTTAGAATGATAAACCTTAAACTGAAATTGCACCTGTGCTTTGTGCGAGGCAAACTCAAGTCGATCTTGGCTTTCAACTAAACGACCTTCTCCACTATACTCATTCCATGAATTGCACCGAGTGTGGGCTCGAGCAACACGAACCAAAACACAGAAAAGAAAATGATTTATTTTACTTTCGATCGGAAAGTAAGTTTCTCTATATAGTCGATAAATTTCGTAATTCTCAAAAAAATAGAATTTATTCTAAGTAAATAAAATGCCACTATTTTCTCGCAGAATAACGATATATTAATAACGTATGAAATGTATTTTTAGGTCAATTTACGTTATTTATTTAAAAAGAGAATTACAAAAGTTCTGGTTAAATAAATCTTTGATAAATAATATTATTAAAATAGAACATACAATCTCACTCCAAGTGAGAGAAAGGGGGGCAGCACATCCTAATATTTTCAACTAAGGTTGCCTCCCCTTATACTAAGTATGAGGGTTAGTGGGACTTCTCATGTATTGGGTCAAATTATATGTGATTTCTAAACTTTTGATTTAGCACTTTATAATGTAATCCAACATAATACTTATTTTTTGTTTCCCGAAATAAATATTAGTTAATCAATTAATAAATTTAATTTAATTCTCAATTAAATAATTTGTTCAACCCAATTCTAATTCTGTTAGAGTAATAACAACTTTATTGTAACAGAATTTATGAGGAAATATATTTAATTTTCTTATTCAACAGATTCATAAGATCTATTTCTCTTAATTCTATTTTCAATCTTCAATTATTTAATTATAAATAATTCAATAAAAAACAAAAAACAAAAAACCATTTCACTAATTCTCAAGTTATTTCTATACTTAGTAAGAAAACACATTCATTGCAAATGTGATCTATTTCTCTTACTTCACTGTTTCCATACATTTCTATTAATTTGGTTCTACATGCAATTCATTTATGGTTTCATTGAGCTAGTAGAGGGACCAATTGGACATATATAATTAGGGCTCAAATAATTTATAATTAAGTTTCAAATTTTCACCTATTAATTATATAAACTTATTTAATTACAAATTCATTCCACTAAAGTATTGTGACTGAGCTCTCCCTTATTATATACCATTATGTAATGCCGATAAGAGGATATCATTTACAATTTAGTTGGGCTATGAATTCCACTATTGTGGAATGATGCTACATATTACAAAAGTCGTATACCCAATGTACTAGCTTTCAGTTCCTTATCTTTTTGAACTCAGACTTTTGTTTACATCAAAATATACGAGTTACGTATACATAGCCCATTATCCATTCAAGATTAAGGTTGTAACACCCTATACCCAATCTGGTCGCCAAGCCCGAATCTTAGGATACCACACCGCTGTCTCATGTCATACTCATAGTAAATTGTCACATTATTAATAAATCATCCTATTTATTAGTAATCTTATAAATTTTTAATCAATCATATATCAATGATTATTAGAACATGTCAAACATACTTTAAATAAACTTATAGTAATAATTGAACATGCTTTAGGATCACTTAGTAAAATTTCCAAGACAATCATGTAGGTATCGATACTAGAACATGGGTATCGATATTTTCCATGCACAGTATTGATAACGTTTGGAAAATCAGTACCAAATCAACATTCTATTTCTCATAAAAAATCAAAACACAAGAAATTATTAGTATAATTGAAAAAGTATCAATAAAATTACCCTGAGTATCTATACTCGTGATAAGGTATGGATACCAATTTGCGATTCTGACTTCCTGCACATTTCAAAATCACAGAGGTATCATTTTTTACAACAGGAATATCAATACCTCTACTTCAAACAAACAAAAAAAATACAACATTTTTAAGCATATAAGTCATTCATACCAGTTCAGCATGCTATCATATCATCATCAAATAAACATCAAAATGGCTATAATAACATTTTCAAACATCAAGAAAAAGTTCTAACAATAATCAACCTATTACAATTCAAATCTTTAAATCCTAAAAACAAATAAGCTATGGAAACATCCAAAATA
Source organism: Gossypium stocksii (assembly GCA_020496765.1). Lineage (NCBI taxonomy): Eukaryota > Viridiplantae > Streptophyta > Magnoliopsida > Malvales > Malvaceae > Gossypium > Gossypium stocksii. The sequence continues at coordinate 71,355,049 of CM035622.1, forward strand.
CCAGTAAAAAGTCTACCACATTGCCTTATTCCCAAAACGTAACCAAATAACAATAACACCTATGAAACAACGAAAATGGACCTGCTTGGATCACCCATTGGAACCACACTGCTTACACCGACACTTAACTTTTTTGCAAGGGTTTAAAAGGAGTGAGTGAGCTTAAGAAGATCAGTGAATGCCTAGAACAACCACCATGCAAACAATTCATCAAGCATTAACGAAACAACCATATAGCACAACCTCAACTATTCCAACTCTAGTGTCATATTCTACTTACTCGTGCATTATTTACTAGCTCTTTTATATGGTAATCATACTATTTTTAAGTATATATCACAATACTCAAAAACATGTTTATAGACAAATTGGCATTTGAGCTATGAAACATAAAAGTGGGCAATATCACCACTCATCGGATACTTGAATCTCCAACACACCATATAGACTCATAGAGTCAAACATGTCCCAAAAGTGAAGTATAAAGCTAACACTCTCCAACACACCAAACATGTCCCATTGAATGGAGTTTAGCTCACGTTCCCTTATCTCTCCAACATGTCCTAAGGCCTTAACGCCCAAATCATATAACATATAAGTGAGTACTCACAATCGTATGGCATGTCAACTATATTCAACGATTTCAAGAATCACAGGGCCAAAATATCTATTATTAAGCACACATATATATTACTTACCAATTTACCGTTTACTATCACTAGATATTTACATCGTAAGCACATAATTATCACTGTCACTTGGCATAATTGACATGCCTACATATGCACTTCCACAATAGTAACCATGAGCACATGTCACATGTAATTGCATCTCACCTCGATTCATATTTTTATAATAACACAATCACATATTTCACAAGTTAAACATGAGTACGAGAAAGATTACACTCGAAATTTAGAGTATGGGTTTAGGCTACAACTAAATTCCTAAATAACGCATTGAATCATGTCCACAAGTAATTATTCCAAACATTCACCAATTACGCTTTCGTTGAAAAGCCAAAAGCCCAAACTAGCCTTTCCTTAACTTAAAGATGGTCTTAATGAATCTGAAGCTTTAACAAAACAAATCACACAACAATACATTAAAAAATCACTCAACTCAAGCAATAAAAAATATAAGCCTAAGCTAAGTTCTCAAGTAACTTAAACCTTCAACATAGAAAACTAAAAATTCAAATATCTCGATCTATACTTAATATTTTTGCCTTAAATCGATTCTGTTAATCTATTTATTCACCTATGACAGATTATCAACCTTTAAACTGCACAAAACTACTCAATTCATGGTATCAAAATTTTCAATATGTTCATGATGATTTTCTTGAAATCCATTAAAACGTTAGAAATATTTAACGAAAATTTAAATTAAGTTTAGAAACCTTCTAATCATCTCAAAAAAAGTTGAAAAACACTTTGAAACCACATTTTTACCCAAAATCCCGAAATCCACAATTAACAACCCAATTTTTGAATTTTATTTAAAACATGTGATTTAATGGCTAAAAATTCCGTTTAAAAGACCAGATATCATCTAAAACTAATTAGGAGTCGAATCTTTACCTTAGTTGATGACAAACCAAGCATTTGATCAAAACCTGAAAAACCCGAAAGCTTGACAATATAGAAAACTATAGTGTTTTTGGGTGTTTCTATTAACTTCTATGGAGCTTTATGACTAGAAGGATGAGAGATCAAAGGAATAGGGCTTAGGAATCAAAATTGGAAGATTTATGTTTAAGAAACTCAAGGGACGACAACATTAAAATATGAAGGAGGAAATATCGTAACCTTAATATAGATAGAGAATAAAATAGGGTGTTTTAAAGTTTTGGTTTAATTGTCTTTTAAAAATTCACAATTTAGATTCTTTTATAAATCTATCCTTATTTCAAAATTAATGATCTTTTAAACACCTTTTTCAAAAATTGACATGATTTTCTAAAAATCATAAACAAAAACATTACTGATATACCATGTCACAAAATTCTGAATACTATAAGGCTAAAATTCCTAGATTACCCCTAAAACTTCTAGGCTCTATTTTGGGGTTTGAAAAAGGTATGCTACACTATGAACATGAAAAATGAATAAATCCATAAATGGATCTAGGATCTATTCTACTTAGGTCCTGTCCAATGTATTATTTGTCTAGTCAGTCACATCTATGTCTCTATCTTCTAGGAGTCATCCGCCCCAATACCCAAGATAAGGTATCTCCCCAATTAGAATTGATAGAAGATTTATTAGTCTTTCAATCAATTTGCTCGTTTCTGATTAGACTAAGGACATGCTTAGATTATCTAGTAATATAAGCTATCCTTTCGTATTATGATTTGACCACATAATACTGCTTAGTATTAAACGTTAGATAATCAATAAGTCAATATTTTCTTTCATTTTTCTTTGCATACAAAAACCATTAAGGACAATATATAAATATATTAATGTAATTTAATGGATATTTTAACCAATTTGTCTGAAAAATACAAGTATTCATAAATGAAAATACAACATGTTAAGGAAAAAGAGTACAATGTGTATTTACTCACACTCATGAAAAAATCACATGATATCTCAAATTCTACGTATTACAATCTTGAATACTAGCTTTTCAAAGGATCACTTGAACGAGTTTAATAGACATTTTGTAACACCCTATATCTGACCTGAATCATCGGATCCGGATATCAAATGTTACCACATATAACACTTAGCATAAATTTTAAAACTATTTGTGCATAATCCTTTTTCAACTTATTTCATATTATTTTTATAAAGGTTTTTCTCAAAAAGATAGATAAAGAAAACATTCAAGGATACTGTCACATTCTGAAAATCAGGTTAGGAGAATTGAGTAAGTAAATTGGGGTTTAGTAAACTGAAAACCGTAATTAGATTATATATTTAAATAATTAGGAATTAATTAAATAAAACATTAGAATAATTAGAATTAATAATTTTATGTTAGGAAATTAAAATTAGGTATCCGAGAATTAATTTGATGAAAAAGGATTTATAAAAACGAGGTTTGATTTGAAAATAATTTTGAAATTGGCTTTAATTGAAAAGTAAGGACCAATTTGAAAAAGGGAAGAAATTGGAGGTGGTTAATTGGGCAATGGCCCAATTTTAAAAAATGGGTTGTCTATTTAATGTCCCCTAAGACTCTTTCCCTCACATTTTTCATCTTCTTCAAAACTTTACCAAACACCAAATTAAAGCTTTTCTCCTGAAATTAATTCATCCTTTTTTATTCTAAGCTCTCTAAACACAAAATCTCTTTTCAATTTTGACGAAAACTCATGTTTCCATCCTCAAAATCCTCAAGAGATCTTCACACGTTTTAGCTCGAATTAGCTCTATAGCTCATTGATTTTGCAAAATTGAGGTGAGATTCTAACTTTTTATGACTAAACTAAGTGAGTTGTTATTTCAATTTGAGATTTAAATGATTTAATCAAGATCTTAATATATCACTTGATTTTAAGTTGATTTTTGGCTTGAAAATGGTAGATCTCGTATTTCTTGGCTAAGCTTTGGTTTTAAAGTTATTTCTAACTCATTTTGATCTAATTAAAAGGTATTTGATCTTAATTTAACAAATCCTTAGTGAATTTAAGCAAATCGAATGTTTTCCCTTTTTTAAAAAATCACATAACCTTGATTTTTCTGGAAAAATTAAATCGGTGAAATTGAGTAAAATTGACGGTTTAGATTTGTAATTAGATGATATTTAGGATGTACGAAGTTGAAATATAAGCTTATAAGTGAGATTTGAGTGGTTAAACACCTATTTCAACAAAACTAGTTAAGTTTTCGGTATAGAGGTTAATAGGCTTTGATCTATGATTTTGGAATGATTTAATGGTGTTTGTTGATGTTAGTAATGCCTTTGTAATGTGTTTTATGTGTATGAAAAGTGATAATTCAGTTGGGAGATTCTACAACCATGGACAAAGGTAAATAGAAGCTTACTTGAGCATGGTAGTTGAAGCTTCTACATTTAAACTCCGGTACACAAGCTAAGGTAACATACGCGAACCCTTACTTATGGTATGCGAACCTTGACTTCTTCCTTGTGCAAATCTTTACAATTTTGGCTGAATCATTGAGTATATACACTGTGTGATTTTAATGGTGAAAAAAATGCATGAATTTATGATATATACATGGGCTTTATTTTATATATAGTATATATATTAATGGGTTTTTGTAATATACATGTATATAAACATGTGGGGTTGTATATATATTATATGCATGGGCTTTATCATATAATATATATGTTTATAGATTTTGTTTTATCTAGTATATATAAATGTATATGAGACTTTCAATGTATGCTAAAATTTGACGAGACAAAGGCCACTAAATAGGTAGGTATATATATGTAATACATAATCGTATATGGTTATGTATTGCTCATGAACGAATATAAAAATAAATATTATAATATGGATTTTTATAACATATGAATTTTATTGATAATGCACATTTATGCACCACAAACTCATAAGTGAATTATGAGTTTTACGATATTGCGAGCTTTGATTAGTGCAAAATAATATTATCGTGACATGCTAAGTGCGAGCTCAACTCTACCGTGAGTCAATTATATTTGTGTACTATGTTATATTTTGAACCATGTTAACTTGGTAAATTATATTATTATGGCGAACTGTGTTAATATAATAGCCCGATTTAGGGCCAAATCAGAACAGTAGTTTCAGGACCACAAATCTGAAGTAGAAAAATTTATTGTGATAATGTTTTAAGGTCTATAGTATGATTTAATGATGTGTTAATGTCTTGGTTGTGGACATTTAATTACTTGATTATGTTATGTTTTGTACCTATGATTTGGTATTTGTGTGTATGTGTAACAGGATGGTAAATGGCTTGGTAAATAACCTTTATTTTGTCCACACAGGTAGACACACAGACATGTGTCTTGGCCGTGTGTGACACACGGTCTGCCTCATCGACGTGTGTTTAGGCTGTGTGTCTCCTGCACCTTAATTTTAAGAAATAGAATGCTCAAAATTGAGCACACGGGCAGAGACACGGGTGTGTGTCTCAACCGTATGGACGGTACGGCCCTGAACACAAGCATGTGCCCAGTGCATGTAAAGTCTGCAACTATTTTATGAAAAATTATGAAAATTAAATTGACCACATGGCCTAAGCACACGAGCGTGTGACTTGGCCGTGTGACCTTTAAATGTTAATGACGTCATAAACAGAGAGTTACACGGGTTAAGGACACGGGCGTGTGTGACCACACGGCCTACCCATACAGGCGTGTCCCATAACCACACAGTTGTGTGACCCCTGTATAGTGGAAAATTTTCTAAGTTTTGTAAAATTTTCTAACGTTCTCGGTTTAGTCCCGAACTGCTTCCAATGTATATTTTGAGCCTTGTAGGCTCATTTTAAAGACATTATGATTGAATGTGAATGGTTTTTAATTTGGACGAAAATTTATGTCTCGAAATTGTATGTTTATTCATGTGATAAGTCTGATAATGCCTCGCATCCTATTCCGGCGTTAAATAAGGGTAAATGGTGTTATAGTTAATTTGGTGATCTGTATTAATTTGGAAATTTGTATTGATTTTCCAAACCGTGTATTGTGAGATTTTGAGTTGTATTGTATGTAAGCTAAGTTATTGCGTGCCTTATGCTAAATAAAATATACGAACTATGATTTATGTGAGCTATGCCATGAATGATATGTGAACTGTGTTATGTATGCAATATATGTTGCATGAAAGTGATAAAATTTGCAAACCATGCTCTATTGCGAATTGTGAATTGCAAACTGTGTTATAATGTGTGAGCTCTACTTAATTGCAAGCCTTATTGTACTAAATATTGTGAACGTGTTAAAAAGATATTTTGATATTGTGACCTTATGGAACCGTTGGATATAGCTGGTATGCCATAGGGTTGTGAGTACTCACCCTTTTTATTGCGATGGGTATTTTGGCTAGGAGATGCGTTGGAGAGATAAGGGAATGTCGAGTATAACTCTATTCACTATAGATAACATGGTGTGTTTAGAGAGTGTGAGCATACGTGCTACACTTACATGGAGATAGCGTACGACTTTATAAGTCATGTAGTGTGTTTTGGAGATTCGTTTATCCAATGTGTGGTGATAGAGTCCCCTATAAGTTTCATAAAACAAAAAATGCCAATTTATCATTATTTGAGTTATATGAGTTATGATGGAGCATGAAATGTTATTTTGCGTGAATTGTTATTCGGTATGAATTGATTTCATATGAACTACTGAGCTGTCATTTGGTAAGAACTATTATTTCATATGAACAGATGTTTGGTGCGAATTGATAATTTATGTGATCTGCTCATTTTATGTGAATTCTTATTATATGTGTATTGCTTATTGTATGAGAATTGTTGTGTCGTGTGAGTTACTATTTTGTGTAGTCTGTAATAATATGTGAACTGTTATTGTTTGTCACCTTTTAACCTAATTGATATGTTTTTTTGTAGTATGTTTGAGCACTCATTAAGCTTTCATAAGCTCACCCACTATTTTATAAAATTGCAGTGACTTAGCTTGTGAAGAAGTGTCATAGTGAGTCATCCAAGTGATCTAAATCGAGGCTATATCTAAGAATGTTGTTGTGTTCCCAAAGCCAGTGAGGAAGGCAATGTGGGACCAAGTTATGGGATTTAGTATTAGACTTATAATTTTTGGGTTGTAATTGGACACTATAGACTATTTAATTGTTTGGTTTAAAACTTTTATCATTGTGCTAGATAGATGATTGAATGGTGGATTATAATAGTTTGACAATTGGTTTGAATAATTGTTCGACTAAATTGTAAGTACAGGTTGAAGAGTCGCTGGTCATCGAGGTAATCCTTAGATGTTTTATGTGTGATTTGGATACAAACATGTGCTTGGTATGCATGAAGTGTAACACAGAATTTGGTCAAGTCATGTAAACTGTTAAATGTTTGCTAACTAACTAATTAATAATATTATGAGGTTGTGCGAGATGCTTTAATAAATTTTCCAAAATATGACTTATACATTTAATCCTACAATACTAATGTTAAACTTTGTGAAATGGTGTTTTTCCCAACATGTTACTATATATTAAGTTTTAAATCTAATTATACATTTTCAAACTAAACAATTTTCCAAGTCCCTACAAATATAGCCTTTTAAAAGATACCCTACTGCATGTATGTGTATTTAACTAAAGTTTTCGAGGTAATTGTATGTTAAGTATTAAATTGTGAATTAATCTTGTTGTTGATTGTTGATCAGAATAGCACAACGGAAGCATGATATTAGGTTTTTATTAAATATTCCATGATTAATTGTATAGTGTGATTGGTCAGTTGGTGTGTTTTGTGGTAGTTTTAAACGGAGGGTCACTTTGGTGGCTAATGTGACGTTTAAAATTCGGGTTGGACCATCCTAGCCAAGTTTGGGGCACCACAGATACATTAAACTCTTAAAAATTATATAATACATTACAACACAATAATTTGTTAAAATAGACTTTCTTTAGCGTAGAAAACTATACGCCATGCTCTTAAGACGTTCTTTGTATGCATAATATCCCATCTCGCCTTTTCCCCAATGCATCGCTGGCCTAGTCTCTCTTAGCAAACTCATATATATAGCTACACTTGAAACATAAATAATACACTTGTAAGTTCACGCGAACTTAGTGAAATTTAACACAAAATATCTTGGAACCTTTCTAGTTGAATTATTCATCCTGAAGATTTTAGATTACCACTCTGTCTTTGGTGGATACATTCATAGTATCAAACAGATATCTGTATACCAACTTTCATACTTATATGAAAACTCACTTCACTACTTGGTTGACTCCAAATCTTATCAGACGATATCTATATATTCTTTCTCTTAGGAAAACAAAGGTACTTCTCAAAGAATATCCATACAGAGCCCACTTTTTATGGATTTCCTCTTTAAACAACATTTCACATATTTTCCTGGAATAATTGTTCAAAGATACTAATCCTTGGCAGATACATACAAACTGATCTTACCTTTGGCGGATTCCTATATTGAGTTTGATAACCATCAGTTGTAGACACAAAACATGCTCACACTGATGATGAAACATTACAGATCATTCATAAGAATTCCAAATGTCTATGCTACAAAACACCAGAATGCCCAATTTGATAATCGACTTAGATTCCAAATAACCCTAAAACGTGGTATGATACTATTCATACATGACAGATACCAGATATATCTTATTTAAACCCTACATAGCATAGCCAATCTTAAACCAACTAACACTTAAACCTTTTATAATTACGAATACATTTATATCTTGTACTGAAAAGTTATTATGACAGATTTCCTCTTTAGAAAATACATATATATATTTCCTTTCGAAAATTTGTCCCTTAGACTCATTCAATTCCATCAAAGACTAATCAAACCAAGTTAACTTTAGACATATTAGATCTTTATCGTAATATTATCATCAAAGAGAGCTTAAAACTTTACCCAAATTTACCACAAAGGAGAATAACCAAATTCTGCCAAGTAGGTATTCCCAAATATGCCCCATAGGAATTTCGTGATAAGCCATAAAGGCAACATAGAATATGCCACAAAGGCTTCATAGATGACCTGCCCAAAAAGGCTATGTTTGGTTGCCACTAAGGCATCACATGAACTGCCGTGTTTGTGATATGGATTTGCCTAAACTCATTAGTGCGTGAGGATTGTCCATCATCACCCTGGGACACGTAAAAACCCTAGTAGATAAATGCAACTCATTCGCCCTCTCCAGAATGTGCCATGACCATGGTCTTTCTTCAGATTTGTTGTATCAAATTTTGTGTTTATTGTCCTGACGGACTTCATTGCAAACCACCATAGTGTTAAAACTTATGTCACATAATCTCTCAATACTCTGTTCAACCCTCATTTCTCCAACATATCAAATCGTGCATCATATATCTAACATAATTACACATTTGTGTAGGCTATACTCAGTTCCCTAATCGAAGCATACTTCTTTACATGTTTCAACCACAATAATACGATCATGCACTACATTATATATTCCATGTACATATATACATTTTTTTCACAAAATCACGTGCACCCATACATACGACACACCACACACTCAAACTTACACAGACACTATATGAAGATCACATATACATATTCAATAGTCATTTAAGAACTCATGCATTTTTACTAAATCATCAATCATAATAAGATCTTACTGAAATAATTACAAGAGTTAAAACTACCGTCTCACCTAGTATTCACCTATACTGTAGCTTGGAGTTCCATACTCAAAAATTCTTTTTGAACCAGTAGCAACAATTGCTTAAAGAACATAGTACCACCATTAAAACCTATTTATAGACAAATGAATAACATTTCAATCACAGATGACCTCCATGTAGGGTCTCTTATTCACAACTCACTATTCATATGCTTCTTAATATCCTTATTCTTTCACAAACTTAACATGCAGAGCCATCAGACATATCAAAAGGTGAAACATCCTCTCATTGATTCAAAAACCTTAGCTTTTAGCTTAGTAAATGAGAAGAAAACATATAAGGTTAATAAGAAGAACTAGAGAGTAGTATTGAAGGAAGAAAACCATCTAGATGAACCATTCTCACCATATATAGATATATATTCAGTTCTCTTTAGTGGAACTTGACAAGTGTCAATTGTACCCAAAGTTTGTCATAATAAATGGCCTACAAAGATTCGAGTGAAATATAAATGAGGTACCTGTACATAAGTTATTTGACTAGTCAATTTAGTTGGCTTTTAACCAAATCATATTACAAAACCCAATTAGCACAATGCTTAGACAAACTGGGCGTACTATACATTTGGCAGTAACTCTTACCATGCTTACGCTTCGCTTGCAATAATCTTTTCTTATTTAGCAGAAGAACTTGAGATAGAATCTTTAATTACTTACATGGAGGATACTTTATGCCAACTCTTATTCGCCAAAAGATTGCAAATGGGCAGACTAAACTATGCCAAACAAATAACTTCACATTTACACGCCTTTTAATCGGGACCGCCAGATTTGGGGTGTGACAACTCTCTCTCCCTTAAAGAAAATTTCATCCTCGAAATTTTTCTAACTTATCTTAATAGGTGTACACTTTAGGGATCCTCTATTGGTGAGAGTTCCAACAGTTTGCTCCAATTGGCAGATTCAAAACTTGGCGGGTACTCTCGTGATTTCAAACATTACTTAAATTACTCTTTGACAGTTACCACAAATTAAACTTCTTGCACACGTTTGGTTCTCTATAAAATTGAAACTTAAACATCCCTTTCAAACACCTTGCTGCAACATCGAAACTCTAATTTCTTTTTTGTCTAAGCTTTTTACTTCATTTGTCTTCAGTTCTCCACTTTTTAAAAGGTAACCTTTGCTCTTCTTTAATTTCTATTTCGTTTATACAAAATGGTTAGAACCACTACGCAAGGGAGGGGACAAGACCAAAGTAATCGAAATGTCAATCTCCAAGGTCCAACAATCTTCGAACACAAAGGTCGTTATACAAAATGGTTAGAACCACTACGCAAGGGAGGGGACAAGACCAAAGTAATCGAAACGTCAATCTCCAAGGTCCAACAATCTTCGAACACAAAGGTCCCAATGACACACCCCCATGCACAGAGGCTATGATGTACAACTATAGTACTGCCCAAGATGAATTACATTGGTACTCAAGAGCCTGAGTCATTATCTATCCCAACTTTGCTTATGATTTCTGGAGACCATGAGAGTATTGCCTGAGCGATAATACTGATGCTGGCATCCACTTGCCACTTTACCATTTCTTCTATGCAATGCTCAATGAGTACGGCATCGCACCAAGGTAGTTATTAGCCCTATCCTGGTGGACACTGGTGGCTTTCTTTATAAACTGTTCGATGTGTAATGAGCCACTGATGCTGGATGCATTCCATCAGTTGAAGGTAAAAATAAAGTGAGCTTCTGTTGGTAACGCCATTTTCAGTATACACCTAGGTTGTGAGCCCATAATCTAGAACATGGTTTCAAATATACACTTAAGGATAAATATGTGAGAGTTATCTACAAACTCGAAAATGGGTTTGCCTTTCCCACACGATGGTCCCTTCCTCAGAAAAGTGTTTGTGCACAATGCTAGTCGATTTCCAAGTTGCCAAGAAGCAGTATAAATGATTGAGAAGAGGGCATGTACTTGATTTGGTGGAAGTTATTTCAGTCAGAAACATCTTCCAATATTGTCTATAGGATTTAAGCCCAAATAGTTATCAGGCGAATGACCCCATAAATTGGTTGGATGATTTTAATATGCCTTATGCTTTAGTGGTCTAGCCTAATAATGCAAATAGTGATTTGGCACAATTTTAACATGGTGTATAATAGAACCTCATTTTTACTTCTATGATATTTGTGGACTATGTCCATGTAATTGGAATATTACGTATCCAGGTGCTCATTCTTCTTCCTCTTCAAGTTAGGTTAATTCTAATGTTGATGGTGAGCGTTTTTCTCAAATTATATATTACGCCCGTTCCAACATCAAACATGGACATTACAACAATTCTGAATAAGGCTCGTGCAAAAGAAAAGGTTATTGTTGCCCTACATAGAAAAATAACAGTGAAGAAAATTCAAAAGAGACTGAAGGTAGAAGAAAGCACCCAAGAGACTGAGGAAAGTGAACGCCCACAATTAATATGATGTAGGCTTAAGAGAGGGATTGCTACAGTAGAAACTCATACCTCTCAAATTCTAACCCTACCAGAAGCACCTGCTCTGCTAGCGGAGTTTGCCCACTCTTTAGACCCCCTATTTGTACCATTGATCCTCCTCTGATTGAGATTTCAATGATAAGTCCAGAATAGCCCATTGTTCCATCCAGTTCTTAAACTTTCAAAGATTCTAATGGTGAAGCTAAAGAATTCTTTCCATGGCGTGATTTGTTAAAGTTAAGGTTATCTTCTGTCTATCTGGGCTACATATTTCAACAACAAATTAATTCAGTGCCTCAGTAGATAAAAGAGGCTATATCTTCCTATATTACTTTGAATCTTGAGTTATCTCCCCTTGTATATGGAGTACAAACTTTAGAGTTGGGCCTTCTATTAAACAAGCAATTTTCATCGTGTTAAGATAACGAGTTTGAAGGAGACTGTGAAGGCTGGTGATCAATCCTTGTGTTGGAGAAATTGGTTGTGATATATAAAGTAATAAACACTTACTAAAAAAAATTACCTTTTCGATTCGTCTAGGATGAGCACTTCGACCGAGTAGTTTTCTTTGCTATCCTTAATCTCACGTTTCCCGAGTGTTGCCTCGCTTCGAATAAAAAAAATTTCACAAAAATTATCAGTGGGGTTATTTGCAATTTTTATAAACTTTTGGGTCAAGTTGTAAATCAGAAAAATATCTCTAAAAATTTTCTGGAATAATCTCTTTAGAGAATTTTCTCTCTACAACTTTCTCTTGAATTCAAGTGTGTGTAAATAATGACCCAAGGCTCTCTTTATATAGGGAGAGTTTTGAGAGTTCAGCTATGATTAAACTTAATCACTTTAATATTAAATTAATATAATATTTATCTTGATAAATATTAGATTAAATTTAATATTAAATCTTATTAAAATAATATAATATTTATCTACAAGATAAACATTAAATTAAATTTATTATTAAGATAATCACTTTAATATTAAATTAATAAAATACTATTAAGATAAGTATTAAATTAAATTTAATATTAAACTATTAAAATATTATTATTTTTGGAATAATTAATTTAAAATCAAATTTTCTAGTCAAGTCCTAGTAGGAGTGTAACTCTTCCACTGCTCAACCACCGTTGACCAATCACCAGTAGCCACCGGGATGTCACCGTCCCAGCCACTGACAACCCCGTGTCCGGTGATGCAATTGTGACACCCTGATGGCACCTCAAGTCGGTTTGGTCTGGGTCAATGACAAACCGGCCGGTCCGGTCTAACCACTGGTTGGATTGTCGGCCCAGTTTCACATACCGGGCCCGGTTCGACCAGTTTTTGGGTCTTTGTCTCAGTTTTGGCTCTTAAACCCAATTTACAATCTCAGGTCCAATTTTCAAGTTCAATTACCCATTGGGCCAATTATCTGACTTGAAAATTAACTTAAAAAAATATCATATTAATTTTAATTGATTTGATTAATTTAATTTTACTTGATCAAAATTAATATTTCCAAAAATCACTTAGATTTTCAAATTTAGCTTCTCAAGAAAATTCTTTGATCAAATTTGCTAGTTGAACAGTTCTCATGACTACCTAATTTAAATTCATATCGAATAAATTGACTCAATTAAATTATTCTCAAAGTTGTAGAATTTTCTTCTGATTCAAATTCAGTCCGATCAAGCTTTTGTTGAGCTAGCGAGTGGACCAATCGAACATATACAATTAGGCTCTAGTAATTGCAATTATGTCCAGAAGTATTGTTTTGATAATTCACAATTACTTAATCATGGAGTCAGTCCACAAGGAGTAACATGATTGAAAACTCCTTATTGTATACTCTTTACGAAAGCAATTCATCCAACTGCTTTATCTGATAACCTCATCATGTGTGTGTTACCCTCACATGATATCCTTGATTTCTTTGAATTAAATTCATTCACTCAAGACAATCCTATTTTATCTCATTATCAGGATTGTATCTTCTTAATGATTAATATAATCACTGTCAACAAATAACTGTGATAAATTGCTTATTCAAGAATAAGCAACTCGTGGTCATTTCCATATTTATCAATCCATGTAATGCCAATAAGAGGATATCGTTAACCCTTTAATTGAGCTATGAATTCAACTGTTGCTAGTAAAGTTATGCCATACACAAGTCATGTACCCAACATACTGGCTATGGACTTGATCATCTTTAAAGCATAAGCCTCCACTCATATCAAAGCACATGAGTTGCATACACATGGTCAGTGACTAACTTAAGATTTAGGTAAATCACACCATGAACATCACAAGTGAACTAATTCATAAAGAGATTCAGGATTAATTCATGTTGGATCCAGTCCAATGTATCATTCTACCAATGAATACATCTATGTCTCTACTCGTGGAGTCAACTGCTCCAATAGCTAAGACTAGCCATCTCCTTAATTGGAATTATACACGACATAATAATCCTTCTTAATATTGTAATCAAATGCTCACTTTGATTCTTTTATGGGATTACAGACTCATTTAGATTATCTACTAAAGTAAGTTGTCTTTCTCACAATGTAAATGTTCTTACAATGCCACGTATCTTCAATTTTAACTTAGACAATTAATGAGCTAATATTTGCTTGTCACAATTTTGCAATGCATGCAAAATATAAAAGACATAAATATAAAAAACATAATAGTGAAATGTGAAATTAACTTTATTTATTTATTCATTTTTTTAAAAAATAGAAAACAATTACATGTTTACTAGAATATGGGTACATTTCCCAACAATCTCCCACTTGCTGTAGTGAAGTAAATGTGTCACATTTTGCATTCCCATATCCTCGACACGTTTGTTAAAACTCTTAGTTATAAGAGTCTTGTTAAATAGATCCATAAGGTTATATTAAGAAGCTATTTTCATCATATCTACAATTTCTCCGGCTACTACCTCTCGTATCAAGTGATACTACCGATCAATGTATTTCGTCCTCTTGTGACTTCTTATTTCCTCGGTATTTGTTATTGCAGCACTGTTATCAAAATATAATGTTATAGCTTTTCCCATACTAGGAATAACTTCAAGTTTGGTTAAGAACTTTCAAAGCCATATTGCTTCTTTCGTTGCCTCAGAAGCAGTCACATACTCGGTCTCTATAGTAGAGTTAGTAGTGCAAGTTTATTTTATACTTCTTTATACTATGGCTCCACGACCTAGAACAAAGACATTTCCCAACATCGATTTCTTTTAATTTGTACAGGTTTGTAAGTCTATCTATCCAACAAGAGTAAGGTCCTTCCCAGAATACACAAGCATATAATCCTTGGTTCTTTTAAGATACCTTAATATATGCTTTACAGCTTGCCAATGCCTGAGACCTAGATTCGCCTAATATCGACTAACCATTCCTATTGTAAAATAGATATCTGGATGTGGGTAAAGCATTGCATACATAAGGCTTCCAACTGTTGAAGTATATAGAACCTTACTTATATGCTCTCTTTCTTCCGCTATCTTAAAAAAGTCATTTAATGAAAGGTTAAAACTTGATGCTGTCAGCTAAACGCCTGGCATCGCATCGATCATTGCAAAATGTTCCAGTACCTTATCGATCTATGAAGCTTGAGATAATACTATCGTTTTATTCTTTCGGACCCTAAGGATTTGAATTCGAAGAATATAACTAGCTTTACCAAAGTCCTTCATGCTAAACTATTAAGCTAAGCACAGTTTAATTAATGATAATTCTCCTACATCCTTTCTGATAAGAAAAATACCATCAACATACAAAATGGGGAAGACCACCTTTCTGTCCTTTATACACTTATAAACACAAGGTTCTTTAGCATTTTGCTCAAATCTAAAAGTCTTAATCATTTGATCAAATCTTTTATTCCATGAGCGGGATATATGCTTAAGTCCATAAATGGATCTTAGCAGTTTGCAAACTTTCTGCTCATTTCCTTTGACAACATAGCTAGTGCGTTGAGCCATGTAAATGGTCTCATCAAGATAGGCATTCAAAAATGTTATCTTGACATCCATTTGTCAGATCTTGTATTCAAGAGCAATAGTAATGGATAAGAGTATGCAGATAGACTTGAGCATGTCTACCGAAGAAAAGGTCTCATCGTAATCGATGCCTTTTTCTGTGTAGCATTTCTCTACAAGTCTAGCTTTGTGTGTTCCCATTTTCCCTTCTGCATTTCTCTTCTTCTTGTAGATCCACTTACACGCTATGGGTTTAGTCCCAATTGGTAAGTCTACAAGTTCCCCCACCGTATTGGATTTCATAGAATTCATCTTGACATCCATGACTTTTTTCCAAATCTTGGAATCAATGTCCAGCATAACCTCTTTGTAAGTGAGTGGATGATCATCCTCATGTTTGGCTTCTATATTATAAATACTACCATTATGGATGAAGAAATCTGGTTTCTTAAAAACTCTTCTATTACGACAAATTCCCCTATGATGTTGATCGTTTGTAGGTTTTCTACAACTTTCTTAAGAATTGAACTTGGTGATTATTTTGCCACTCCCAAAAGTTCCTCGAGGACCACTTTACTTTGAGGCTTAAAGTTATCTATGTAGCTTTCCTTGAAGAAAGTAGCATGAGTAGAAACTTTATTTGTATTGTCTTTCAGATTGTAAAATAATCCTCCCATTGTTTCTTTTCGATATCCTACAAACATGCATAATTCTGTCCGTGCATCCAACTTCTTTGCATCCTTATCTAGAACGTGTGTTGGACAATCCCATATTCTAAAGTGATTTAAAGCGGGTTTCATTCTATGCCGTAGTTCATAAGGTGTCTTACAAGAAGACTTGGTCAGCACCTCATTCAAATATAGCAAGTCATTTGTATTGCATATGCCCAGAAGGAAGTAAGAAGTTATGAATAGCTTAACATTGAACAAACCATGTCAAGCAAGGTTCTATTCCTTCTTTCAACTATGTCATTCTGCTGTGGAGTGCCCGACGCAGTCAATTGAGATAAAATCTCATTCTCTATGAGGTTTTCTAAGAACTGATCGGACAAGTATTCCCCAACTCGGTCAAACTGAAGATTCTTTATGGATAAACCTAATTACTTTTCCACTTTTGCATGAAACTCTCGAATTTTATCAAATGTTCCACTTTTTGCTGTGCATTAGATAGACATATCTATATCGAGAATAGTCGTCAATAAAAGTTACGTAATAATCACTACTTTCTTGGACTTTGATGCTCATAGGACCACATACATCAGTGTGCACAAGTTCTAAAGGTTGGTTGGCCCTTGTACCTTTCGCATTAAAAGACCTCTTAGTCATTTTACCTTCCAAACAAGAGTCACATTGTGGAAGACTAACTTTCTTATGTATATTTAAGGGACCATCTTTCACGAGTCTAGTGATTCTTTCTTGGTTAATATGACCAAGTCTTAAATGCCATAAGTACCCCTCATTAAAGTGAGAAGTTTTAAGCTTTTTATTTACTATTTCAATTTAAGCATCGAGTATTTATTTGGTTTGATAAAGTAGAGATTGTTTTTCATCCATCCATTACAAATTAAAGAATGAATTCTGTGAATAGCAATCCCTTTATTAAATGTCACGGTATAACCGTCATAAAATAGACATCCTACGAAAATTAAATTCTTCTTAAAATGAGGTACATAATACATGTTCTTTAAAAAAATCTTCCTAAAATTATCAAAGTATAAAACAACTTCTCCCACTGCTTTGGCCAAAACATAACTCCCATCTCTAGTCTGTAACGAGAGACTCTTGTCACACAGATTTCTCATTTCGCTGAACCCCTGTAAAGAAACACACACATGGTTAGTGGCTCCACAATCAATAACCCAATTTTCAATTGATTCTTCCACTAAGCAAGTTTCAACCAAAAAGAGTTCTAAACATTTTTCCCTTTTCGGCTAGGTAATCCAAATACTCCTTGTAGTTTGATATGAAATTCCCTTTCCTGTTGCAGAAGAAAAATTTGATATTTTTAGGATCTTTTGACTTCTTATCCTTTTTCTTATTGTAACACCCCAAACTTGGCCTAGACGTTATGGCCGAATCTGGCGATGCCACATGATAGTGCTTTCGAAAACTAAGTCATTACAAAAGCCCATTTCTTCGTTTAGAAATTATTCGTTAATTTATGTTGTTTCAAAGACGTTATCCATTTTTAAAACGTTATTAATTTATATTTAGTTTCAAAACATTTTACTTTGTGGAAGCTTTTGAACAAAATATGATCGTATTGGTTTGATAAAATGGTTGTCTCTTTTGAAAACCAATGCCAAATCAACAAAAAGTAAAACCCAAATCAAGTAAAAATCCATAATGGCCATATTACAATAAAAATACCCAAATAATAATAATAATGAAAAATGTAATCTAGTACGGTAATAAATGCGGTCGTGTGGCCACCACTGAGTCCCTCGCTGCACCGATCTATTTAAGTCTGGGGATTACCTGTACAGTAAAAACAAAGGGGTGAGTTTACGAAAACTCAGTGTGTAATTCCCATGCAATCTACACAGTCAATAATGCAAACAGTAGTAGTTGAGGCCTGAGCTTCCACAGAAACAGTAATCAGTTGGGCCTTTGGCTCATCATTGTAATAGTAGCAGTGACAGTAGCAGTAGGGCCTTAGCCCATAACAGTATTATCAGTGGAAGTAACAGTAGGGCTGAAGCCCATCACAGAATTAGTATGCAAACGTGTGATGTATAGAATGGAAGTCCCATCCAACCATCCACTATACACCATCTCCTGTCTAACCCTGTACTCCTGTAGGGAATAAATCACCCACCCATCCCTACACTTACAAATTAGAATCGGTTGCGGCACTAAATAGTATTTGCAGCAGAGTTACCAGTATAACAGTAGGCTTAAAGCCATCACTAATTTGCAGCAGAGCTGCCAGTACAATACACTTCCTCCAATCATCTTATCCTATCCCCATACAATGCATCATATAATAATAACATGCCATGTCATGATATCAATTCATACAGTAGCAGTATAAGGCAATAAAGTCATGCTCAATAACATATATTAGTCATGCAGTCATCCAATACAATTAGGGGTCTAAGCTAGCTTACTGACCCTACAGTAGGTCCACAGTTGTCTCGGGCGACCCATGCAACCTTTACAAACAAATCAGTAAATTAGGCTTACACGCCCATGTTGGTTGCCCGTATGGGCCCACACGCCCTTGTGGCCCATATGGACCAAATTAGCCTTGGCCGTGTGGATCACATGGCCTGACCTAAATTCCACACGCCCGTGTGGTTCACATGTGTGCACCCACAGGCCCGTGTGGCCCACACGGCCCAATCGGTCGAGCCCGTGTCTCACACACGGCCTTGCTAACCATCACATAATCGTGTCGGGTGCCCATGTCAGGTACGCATAGCTTGGTTCGTCATTCACACGGCCGTGTATCACCACACGGCCTACCACATGGGCAATCCATACGCCTGTGTGGCGTCGACAGATTGCTTTTCGGCTTTCCCTGAATCTTTTTTTCTGTGCAATCAGAGTTCACACTTGGTTCGAATTCGATGCATAATCACTCCTAAGCATGCTGGTACTTAGAATCGACAATCCTGAGTCCAAAATCAGTCACTTAAACTGAATTATTATGAATCGATAAATCCCGAAGGCTAACGACAATCTTACTCTAACGAACAAAGGTAATTCATCATTGATCAGAACGCTAGTTGGCAGTCCACCATACCTTGATTGCCTCCTAAACGGAAAACAGTCTCTTAAAAATCAATATTACATTAAAACGAAACCAACCGTATTATTACACTTACCGAATAACACCCAAATAGCAGAGATGTGACGTGACGATAAGAAAAAGGACAAAAGTTGAGTTTGAAGTAAGAAAAGATAGGAAACGATAGCACATGGTGAAGAATACAAGAAAGAAAATGGCAAAGACTTTTAGGGTGATGATTTCGGTAGAGAAAACTAATGAGCAAAAGAAAAACAGTTCAGAAAGTGGGAGAGGAAACCGAATTTGCTACCACAACTTTGGGATACCACAAACCTCTTAATTTTCTCCTAAAAACTCTCTACTACTCTCCCTACTACAACCACTACTTAGACTCCCATCTATCTCAAACTCCTGCCGAAAATTAACCAAAAATAATACCCACAACAGTATTTGAACACAGGACCTCTAACATAATCCCTCTCCTCTCAACCACCAAACTAGCAAGCCCATTCTGATATCAATTTCCCCATATTTAAACTTATGCCTACTGAACAAGAGTAAGGCTTATTTCAATTAAAAACAAAAATTTTGCTCAAGTCAAGGCTTGAACCACTGAAGCAGACAATATTTGTGCCATAAATGCACGAAATCAAAAACATAAAATTTAGGGCGTTAAACTTATCCACAAGAGGTGGAACCGAAGATTTAGTCAGTTTATTCTTTCCATTGGCTTTCTGTTTCCCCTTTGAGGTCAAGGGGCCCACAGCTAAATTTGCCTCAGGTTTCTTCTAAACCAGCTTACCACCATTTAGAATCAACTCATAGGATTGTTATTACTTTATGAGCTCAGTCAAGGTAAGCGCCTTATTCCCGAAGTTGTAAGCGACCCTAAAACCTGCAAACTCTTTAGTTAAAGATTTATACACTATTTCGATTTGAGTGCTCACGTCTAGTTCAACCCCATTGTCCTCCACTTTTGCAAAGAATTCCATAAGCTTAAGCATATATCCTTTGACCGGAGTGCCAATTTTCTGTTGAGAATGCATGAAATTTGTAAAAGGGATTATCGAGGCAATGCGACTTGGCCTCTAAGCAAATCTTCCAAATTTTTCATGATCTCTTTGGCAGTACGGAAATTCTCATGTTACTTTTTCAACACACTGCTCATGCCCGCTAACATATAACATCGAGCAATTGAGTTGGAATCTCTCCAGCGATTTCTCGCTTTGGGGTAAGCTTTAGAATGGCACGTTCCGTCAAGAATGAATTTGTGTTTCTCACAGCTGATAACTATCAGCAAGTTCCATTTCCATTCTCGAAAGTTATCCCTATTTAATTTATTCTCGATAAGCATGCTAATAAAATAAGTAGGAGACATATTTGAATTGAAAAAAAATAAAGATCTCACTAATTACTATCTTTGTATTAAGCAAATATTTTTCATTTCAGCAACATATCAAGAATGCAATATGATGCATGAGTCTTGTATTAAAACCTTGAAAAAATATTTTTCTGTTGCTACAATCATTCTCACACCCATCAACCATGTCACCTTGGGATCCCATGATTAACTAGCAAGAACATGGATTACATCCAATCAGTTCGTGAATCTTAATTCTCAAGACTCAACACGAACTAATGACTGTTTAACGTTTGGCTATCATCACTAGCTTAAATATCATTTCTTCGGAAATTATTTAATAAGAGATGATCTTGAGTGTATAACCATTGACTCAACACCCATCCTAAACATGTTTTCATTTGTGAGTCATCTTGGAACAATCTTTTTGAAAGTCACGCATGACTAGTTATCCTTAAAAGGAAATCTCATCTATTAAACCCACATAACAAAGTTTACCTTAGGGTGTGGCCAAGATAGGAATCGGCTCAAAAATTTATCATGCTATCAGTTAGGGACCATTAATGGAGGTCGTGGGTCTTGTTCAAGGACCTTTTCCCACTCAATATTTTAAAAACATGTAAGGTTTTTTCCCAAATTTCAAGAATGATCATACAATAGTGCTAGTGGAATTCTTACCTAATCTAAATGACATGCTTCTGATATATGCATGGCATGCTATGGAAATAATATCCATTCACAAGAATCAATCAATCTTAAAATAAACAATTTTGATTCTCTGCAGTTTTTCTTTCAAGGGAAAAATCAAAGAAGTGAATTCGAACCATGCATCAAGTAGGGTCTCAGGAAAGGGAGGTAAGTCAAATGTAGCCGCTTAAAAACCAAGTCTTTCCTAGCCAAAACCAATCCTAGACATGCACCTTCTCATTACCACACTTCTGACAGTTATCAAATAACCTAAAGAAGTGAATGGAACAATACATGTATTTTCTCATTATCACACTTCTTATTTTTTAAACGATCAACTGTGGATCATTTTATATATATATCACAATTATAGCATTACATAATATAAATATATAAAAAATTATAAAACATGTATATAATGAGATAGGTAATTAAAATAAAATTGTCAGCCAAGATTTTCATAGTTCTATTTCTAGAAAATAAATGGCAAAATAAAATTACATAATTTTTCACCACAAGACAATCATTGAGTCTTCAACCACCATCACATCTTTTCCTCGTCATGGATTCCTTTTGAAAAATTACATTTAAATCCTATGTCTGTTTCCGGCTTACAATAATTCTATGAATTTTAAAAAAAAGTCCTACATGGAAATAATAGTCCATGGTCTATTTCCTAAAAACCACAACCTCGGCAATAAAAAAATAATTATATAACAAATATATAATATCACTTCTATTCCTATATATAACTCAAAACATGCATAGGATCTAAAGAATGTCACTTTCTATGTAATCAAATCATTCAAAAAGAAAATAAATTTATTTTGATTATCTGTTTATACTTATAGATAGAATACAACCTGGCTCTAATACCAATTATTGGAAAAATAGGTTTAGAAAACGCAACAGAAAATAAATTTAGAGTAAAACAAGAGTTTAAAAATTTTCCAAAACAAGATCTTGGTTTTGATATCTAAAGTAATAAACACTTAATCAAAAATTGTACATTTTTCGGTTCGTTTAGGATGAGCACTTCGACTGAGTAATCTTCTCCACTATATACAAGCTCATGTCTATCGAGTGTGGCTCATTTCGAATTAGAAAATTTTTCAAAAAAAATTACCAGTAGGGTAATTTTACAATTTCTCTAAACTTTTGGGTCAAGTTGTAAATTAGAAAAATATCTCTAGAATTTTTTTGGAATAATCTTTTCAGAGAATTTTTTCTCTACAACTTTCTCTTGAATTCAAGTGTGAAAATAATAACCTAAGGGTCTCTTTATATAGGGAGAGTTTAGAGAATTCAACTATAATTAAACTTAATCACTTTAATATTAAATTTAATCTAATATTTATCATTTATCAAGATAAATATTAGATTAAATTTAATATTAAATCTTATTAAAATAATATATTATGTAAAAACCTATTTTTGGTTAAATCGAAACAATGGTTTTGGAACTACAAATCCAAGGTCAAAAATTATTTTAATATTATTTTATAGGTTTACAGCATGATAGTATGTATGTGTAAAAGTTTCGTGATTTAATTTTATTGTTTGGATCCTAATTCAATAAAAAGGACTAAATTGCGTAAAGCGTAAAAGTTGAGTTCTATTATCTAAATGTAACGCCCTCTTACCCGAGACCGTCGCCGGAGTCGAGCTTGAGGTGTTACTAAACTTATTTCATCACTTTTTTTAAATTTTAGATCAACTAATTTAATTTTCGTAGCAAGCTGTCTTTCTGCGTCATAGTTGTTTAAAAATCATATCTCGAGTTACGAAACTCGAAATCAAGATCCTTAAATTTTCCCTGAAACTAGACTCATATATCTATCTACTAATATTTTTCTAGAATTTTTGGTCTGGCCAATTAGTACAGTTTATTAGTTAAATTTACCCCTATTTCAGGATTCGACTGCACTGACCTCTACTTACTTCGAACCAATTTTCTCTCTGTAAAAAATTCATATGACTATTCCATTTGTTTCTCCTAAAACTAGACTCATTAAGGATTCTGTACATATACAATATACCTCCTAATTATTTTTTTACAATTTATGGTGAATTTCCAAAGTTGGAACAGGGGATCCAGAAATCACTCTGGTCCTGTTTTACTAAAACTCAAATATCTCATAACATATAACTCCTTTACCTGTTTCGCTTCTTCCATATGAAAATAGACACAATAATCTTCAATTTCATTTTTAATTAATCACCTAATTCAGTTTCTACTATTTTTAGTGATTTTTCAAATTTACGTTATTTCTGCTGCAATGTTCTGTTTTATAACAAGATTCAACTTTCTATGGTTTTTCATAGACTAGATAGCACATTAAACATACTCAACATCAAATATGATCACAATAGGCTATTTCAAGGTCTAACCACTACCAAACATTTCCTCATCAAGCAAAAGCCATACCATAAGATTAATTACACAAAATGAGTATATTGCTATACATGCCATATTTAAGTTATACAAGCCATGTTACCAAAAAGTTCTTCGGATAGTGTGAGCGAGCCTTCGACCTATCCCGATTCCTGAGCTGGCTTGTCCAAAACTACAATGAATGAAAAGGAGGGAGTAAGCATAAATGCTTAGTAAGTTCACATGTAAATAACAAGTAATATAGTCATGGAATTCAACATGGGAATCAAATTCAATAACAACACTCAAACATACATAGCATAAGAACATTTGTTATCTTACCACACCATCATCTTACCATGTTCTCACATATAGTTTAGGATCATACCTGTTCAATTCCTCTTTCACAATACATCACAACATACCTCAGTCGCTTAGACGCTCTCATTGCTTATTTATCAATTTACCCGTTGAACACATAGGAATATAACTCGGATACTCGAATCGTATACACATAAATGTCATATCCGTAGCCAAGCTACCATGTAACCCGCCCATAATCGAACTCGGACTCAACTCAACGAGTTCGAGCGTTCGCATCCATAAGTGAACTCGGACTCAACTCAACGAGCTCGGATGCCTAGTTACATCTCACGAACTCGGACTCAACTCAACGAGTTCGGACATTTGCATCCATAAGTGAACTCGAACTCAACTCAACGAGTTCGGATGCCCAACCATTCTAGTGACATGTCACTTGTATCCTAATCTATTCCCAAGGTTCAAACGGGATTTACTTCGATCACATATCCTTGCCGTCTTCCACGGAATACCGAAACCAATACTTTGTAGCAATTTATATTTAACAAGTAGCACACATAATTTGCATATTATTCGATAATAACCACAAAGCATATATTTCATGATAAAAATCAGTATATCATATAAATAACATCAATTAACTTAAAAATAACAATTATGTTACATTATTTACACATGAACTTACCTCGATACCAAAATATCAACAATCGGCCTATTCCTCGTAAACTTTGTTTTTCCCTCGATCACGACTTGAATCTCGTTTTTCTTGATCTAAAATAGCACATTTAGCTTATTTAATACTCACATTCATCAAAACGGTCCTTGACCCTAACTTTCTCAAAATTACAAATTTGCCCCTAAACTTTTGCATATTTACACTTTTACCCCAAGGCTCGGAAATTAAACTTTATCCAAAATTCTTATGTTTTAGGACATACTGATAATTTATTTACCATTAGCAAGCTCAAATTCCAACTACAACATGCACTTATGAACAATTGGTATTTTTACCAATTAAGCCATTTTACTCGTTTTTACTTAAAACCGAGTAGCACAAATTGTTTAACATAATTTAAAACCTCATATTCTATCATAAAACATCAAAATACACAATTATTCAACATGGGTCAATTTTTGAAATCAAACCCTAGCTCAAATAAATGGTAGAAATAGAGAAATCATGTTACCGGGATTTCAAAAACGTAAAAATCATTAAAAACGGGGCTAGAACGGACTTACAATCGAGCTTGGAAGCTTGAAAAACCCTAGCCATGGTTTCTTCATGCTATTTTCAGCCTTGAGGAAGAAGATGAGCAAAAATTGGCTTTTAATTTGATTTTTAATTCATTTAATCACTAAATGACCAAAATACCCCTAACTAAAAAAAATATTTTTTTCACCCATTTCATGTCCATTTTTGTCCAATAAATTAACCAATGGTCTAATTACCATTTAAGGACCTCTATTTAAATTTTCATAACAATTGAACACCTCTAACATATAGAACTCAACTTTTGCACTTTTTACAATTTAGTCCTTTTGACTAAATTGAGTGCCCAAACGTCAAAATTTTCGTACAAAATTTTTTTACAAAATAATTTCATAAAAATTTAAACCATAAAAATATAAATAAAACACATTTCAATTTAACACCTTTACCATTTGACAAACATGCCCTTAATGCCTTTCTTCGTAATTTTTCATGTCCAAGCCCATTTTTGTCCAAAATTTTAGAAATTGGTCAAATTTCAATTTAAGACCTCCTAATTAATATTCCAAAGAAATTTCATACTAAAAGCTTCTAGAATGCAAGTTTTGCAACTTATTCGATTTAGTCCCTAATTTCAAATTAAGCACTTTATGCATAGAATTTCTTCACGAAATTTTCACACAATCATGCAATCATATCATAAACCTCAAAATAATTATAAAATTATTATTTATATCTCGTATTTGTGGTCACGAAACCATTATTCCGATTAGGCCCTAATTCGGGATATTACACTAAAGGTGTCAAATAGCTATAGAACTTAAAAGTGAAAGTCCTTATGTGGAAAATAGCCCATTTATGAGATATTGGATAATAATGAAGCGACATTTGGTGTAATTATTAATGTTTTTAAAGGTTAATTAAGTAAATAGTTAATAAAGGTTAAAATAAATAATAAAACAATTTAGCTTGTCCATCTTCTTTTGCCGATTCTAAATGGAGAAAATCACTATTTTTGAACACCAAGCATTCATCCAAGCTTTGAAGCTCAATTGGTGAGTGATTTCTTTTCCGTTTTTTATAATTTTTATGCTTTTGAGATCATTGTAGCTTAATCTAGCTAGCTCGTACCTTCGTTTTTGAAAGTTTTAAAGTTTGTGAGTTTTGCCATTGATGAATGTTTGAGTATCTTGATGTTTGATGATAGAAATTAAATCTTTGATGTTAGATTAATGAGTTTTGTTAAGTGAATTTTAGTAAAAATGTCAATTTTAGACTAAACTGCAAAATATGAAAATGTTGTGGTAGAAATGTGAAATATGTAACAGCCCGATTTAGGGCCTAAACAGAATAGTGGTCTTAGAACTACAAATCCGCAGTAGGAAAATTTTATTCTGATTAAGTTTTAATGTTTATTCTGTGATTGAACGACTGTGTGAAATTTTCGTTACAAAATTTTATTGTTTGGGTATCCAGTTTAATATTTAGGACTAAATTGAAATAGATGAAAAATGTGTGTTCTAGTTCATAAAGGTACTTGATTGGAATGGGTTTTTAAATTAGAGGTCCTTAAATAGAAATTAAACCATTTTATGTCATAATGGGCAAAAATAGACATGGAAGGGTAAAATTTTAAAGAAGAGTAAAAAGGGCATTTTGGTAATTTGGTAATTAAATGGACTAAAAGACAAAATAAAAGCCAAAAAGACCTTGTCCATCTTCTTCACAGACGAACGTAGTAAGGGGGAAGCCATGTCTAGGGTTTTCAAGCTTCCCAGCTTCATAGTAAGTCCATCTTTGCCCCGTTTTTAATGCTCTTTATGCTTTTGAAATCCTCGTAACATGAACTCTCTATTTCTACCATTTATTTGAGCTAGGGTTGAGATTTGAAAATTTACCCATATGTGAAATGTTTGTGTTTTGATGTCTAATGGTAGAATATGAATGTTCGGTGTGTAATAAACGACTTTTTCTAAGTGATTTTCGATGAAATTGCATAAGAGGACTAGTTTGTAAAAAATTGTAAAATGTGTGTAAAGGTGTGAATAAATGCAAAATGTGGGTTTCTATAGTTATGAAAATGGTTCGGCTAGGCCTAAAATGCAAAGAAATTGAATGAACATCTTTTTTCGGGCCTAGGGGCAAAAGTGTAAACATGTAAGTTTAGGGGCAAAAATGTAATTTTACCATAATATGATTTTTGGGTCACATTGAATAATGTGACTAATAAGTGAGCTAAATTTGATATTATAGATCACGAAAAATGAGATTCGGACCTAGAACGAGAGAAAAACAAGTATTTGACGGTTAGGTCCTTTTTCACCATTTTTTGTATTGAGGTAAGTTTGTATGTAAATAATTTATTGTTTTTACTCATGTTATCATATTTTATTATGTTTTATGAAATGTAGCTGAATATTGAATGAAATTGACAAGTATCGAAAAGTGAGAAATTTCCCGGTTGAACATTAAGAATAGAATAGGATACAAGTGACATGTCATTAGTGACTCAAGTGTGGTATTATGTGAAGGCCACTTTGTAAAGAAAGATAGCTTTGGTCACAAGTGTGGTACTATGTGAAGGCCACTTTGTGAAGAAGGTAGCTTTGGCTACAAGGGTGGTACTATGTGCAGGCCATCCGGTATCCGTTATTATTTTGATGTGTTCAACGGGAAATGACTAAGTGTAAACGAATATGACTATGTGATGAATAAGTGTAGGTATGTGTGTGTAAACTTATTAGCAATGTGCTCGATATATGATTGAACTTTGGTAATGTTGATATGGATTAAGTATTACCATGAAAGTTACTATAAAGAAAACATGAAAGAGTGAAATTTAAAAATAAAACAGTTTTGGACAACAGCAGTTGTGTGACTTTGAAAACTCACCAAAAATGGTGGAAACCGAATTAGAGGTTCAATAAGAGATGAAATAAAAGCTTATTGAGTTTATTTTCATATAAAAGAAATGGTGTAAACAAAAGAATTTCATATTATGAGATATTTGAATTTTAGTGAGATAGGGTCAGAATGATTTTGGAATCCCCTGTTCTGAATTTGGAAAATTATTAAAAATTGTAAAAAAATAATTATGAGTTAGAATTTATATGCTTAAAATCCTGAATGAGTATGTTTTCAACAGAAACAAACAGGAACATCATCCAAATTCTGTACGAGAAGATAATTAATTTTTAGTGCTGAAAGGTCGAAACTGTTAGACAGCAGAATAGGGGAAACTTTAAAGAATAAACTGTACTTATTGGTTATACCAAAAATTCTAAAAATTTTATGGTAAGAAGATATGTGAGTCGAGTTTCAGGAAAATTTGTGGATCTTAATTTGGAGTTCTGTAACTCAAGATATAAATAATTTAGTGACTGTGGCTCGAGTAGATGGCTTGAGATGAACATGAGTAAATAGTGGAACTATGTGCAATTATGATTGTATTATCTTGAGAACATATTGTGAAGTTTTATAAAAGCATGTTAAAAAATTACTTATTATTTACATACCTACTTACTAAGCTATAATGCTTAGCCCCCTTCCTTTCCTTTTTCCTATACTGTCACAGATGCTAGCTCGAGTTAGAGGTCATCGGAGATTCTATCACACTAACAAGTTATTGATTGGTATTGCATCAATGATTTTCAAGTATCTTTAAGTCTATGGATGTATAGAGACTTGATTATGTATTATATGTTTTTATGAGTTTGCCTAGAATGTTGGCGTATGCTATTTGAAGGTTATTGTTGTATAAGGCCATTTAATGTGGCTAATAATTGTTATGTTATAAGTCTATAATGACACATTTCAAGGATGTGTATGCTTGCATGTGTTGGATAAGTAAACGTATGATAATTATGAGTGGTAAATGTGATTGGTTGTGTGTGATTATGCATGATGAATGTGGTTTGTAAATGGTATGTGGATGCCTTAGTATGGATGTTTGAATGCTTAATAATACCATGTTGTGTGATGATAAATTTGAATAAGTGTATAAGTGTTTTGGGGTGGCAAAGGGCTTGGTAAATAGCCTTACTTGAGGTTACACAGGCAGCCACACGGCCATGTACCCAGGGTGTGTGAAGCCTGCACTTGATTTTTAGAAATTTGAAACGCCACACGGCCTAACACACGAGCATGTATCTTGGCTGTGTGAAGACATGGCCTTGGACATGGGCGTGTGCCCCTGTTTTTCAAGAATTTTTCAGTGCTTTCAAAAGTTCTCGGTTTAGTACCGAACCACTTTCAAAGTATGTATTGGGCCTCGTAAGCCCTATTTAGGGACTCAAAGATAAAAATTTGAAAATTTTTAATTTGGATGAAATTTTATGACTCAATTTAATACGTTTACAAGTGTATGTGTTCCGGTAATGCCTCGTACCCTATTCCGGCGTTGAATACGGGTAAGGAGTGTTACAAAATAAATGGAAAATATGGGTTGTTATGGCAATAAAGAGAATTCAGCTAGCATGGTTTGAAATTGAATTGCTTGAATTTGTATATTTTTTAGATAAGGACTAAATAGTAAAAATGTGAAATATTAAGGACAAAAGCGTAAAACTACCTTAATGTGAATTTTGGACTAAATTGAATGAACTGTTGATTTAATAAGTAAAGTTTAATATTATATAGATCCAGAAAAATAAAATTTGGATCTAGAACGAGGGAAAATCCAAGTATCGGATTAGTCGACCTAATTTGTCATTTCGGCGAACGAGTTAAGTTCGTATAATTGCACTTCAATGTATATTTATTTAATTGATGAATTATAGTTTGAATGTATTCATATAATTGATCCAATTGTGGAATTTAAATTAAATGTTCGAAATAAGTAAAAACGCAGGATCGATCACAATCGTTTCATAGAGAAAGATGAATTGACGGAAAATACCATGGTTGGACCATGGCAATATATGATTTCGTATAAACCATAGCTGGGCTATGGCATCGATATATGATTTTGCGTAAGACCATAGCTGGGCTATGGCATCGATATATGATTTCGTGTAAGACCATAGCTAGGCTATGGCATCGATATGTGATTATGTGTAAGCTGTTCTCACATTCGGAAAGAATTGGTAAGTGATTATGAAATTAATATAGAAAGACTTATTATTATTATCTAGTATTGATTTGAAATAATGTGTATTCTTTGATGTTGAAATGATTCAATGGGTATATCAAGTATATGAATGATTATGAGATTGACACGAGTTAGTACATGTATGTAAATGAGCTATACAAGCATTGAGTTAACGAGACTTGTGAATTTGATTATATTGAGGTATGAAATGATTGATATATGAGGTATAAGCTATAATTGTTTTAACATATATATATGGCACATAGTATGCGAAATACCATTATTTGATGTTATTTCCAATGGTTCAAAGAGGAAAAGATGATGAAAGCAGATGTAAGTGATGGTATGAGAAAATTAAGGTACTCGTGACTGAAATTGACAAGTAAGTAAAAATTGTGAAATCCTTATGATGAGTAAGTGAAAATTGATGATAATTTACATGACATACTATGTTATTAAATATGTGATAAAATAGTAAAATCATGAGTTACATTAAGATATTTATAATTGCTTAAATGTATTTATTTGGTGAGATGATTTTATTATTATATGAGCTTACTAAGCTTTATAGTTTACTTTGTTTCCTTTTCTATGTTTCATAGAGTCTCGGATGCTCGCTCAGATTGGAAGTCATCGGAGATCGCATCACACTATCCAAATATTGGTTTGGTACTTATAAGATTTGTGACTTTGGCTTATATGGCATGTATAGGCTATGGTCATTTTGGTATGTTTGATGGATATATTCTAGGCCATTTGAAATAGCTTGTTAATGACATATAGTTTAATGTATATATTTTTCCTTGTGATATGGCATATTTTAGTATGGTTGATAATGGTTAAGTTGCTCAATTGGTTATTTGGTATATGGTGTATAATTGTTTGTGAAATGTTTGATTTTGGTTTGGTGAAGGGATAACTAATGGTTCATTTATGAGATATGTTATGTGTGTGGTTGTTGATTAAGAAATGCATGATTGAAATAGGTTGGATTGGTGAATATGATATGTGATTTTTGTATATGTTTGAACAGGTAAATTATGGTGAATTTGAATATGGTAATGGTTGATATTGAAATGGTATAAGATGTGATGATATGAGGCTATTTTAGTTGTATATATGTGTATGTGTGTGTGTGTGTGTGTGTGTGTGTGTGTGTGTGTGTATGTGTTTGTGTGTGTGTGTGTGTGTTTGGAAATGGTACAAAATTTGTGCTTGTGTAGGGTATGCAAATTAGGTGGCAAATTGGCTTTACAAATAGCCTACTTTTGTCCACATGGGCAGAGACACGAGCGTGTATCTCAGCCGTGTGTGACACACGGTCATAGTACACTATCGTGTGTCCCCTGGTGTTGATATTAAATGTAAGTCAGTATGCACCACACAGCATAGCACACGGGTGTGTGTGGCCATTTCGAATAAGCACATGGGCTAGACACTCGGGCGTGTGGTCGATCGTGTGACCTAAGTCAGAGAGTTACACGGGGTAGGACACGGCCATGTGATCCCATTTTGAATGTCCACATGGCCTATGACATGGGCGTGTCTGGTGGTCGTGTGAGACACACAGCCTATTCACACAGGCATGTGTGGTGGTCGTGTGAGACACACGGCCTGTTAACACGGGTATGTGTCCCCTGTTTTGAAGATTCTTTTCTAAGTTTTCCTAAAGTTTTGGCCTCGTAGGACCTATTAAGGGACATTGTAATTGTGATTAAAAGAAATATGTTTATATTTGATGATGTATGGTAAATGAATGTGTAATTATGTATTAAGTTTAGTAATGCCTCTTAACCCTGTTTCGGCAACGGAAACGGGTTAGGGGTGTTACATATTATTTATCTATAAGATAAACATTAAATTAAATTTAATATTAAGATAATCACTTTAATATTAAATTAATAAAATAATATTAAGATAAGTATTTAATTTAATTTAATATTAAACTTTTAAAATAATATTATTTTTGGAATAGTTAGTCTGAAATCAAATTCTCTGGTAAGTCATAGTAGGAGTGTAACTCCTCCACTCCTCAACCATTGATGACCAATTACCGCTAACCACCGGAATGCCACCGTCGCAGCCACTAGCACCGTCGTGTCCGATGATTTAGGTGTGACACCCTTATGGCACCTTGAGCTGGTTCGGCTATTGCTGGTTCGATTTGGGTCAATGACGACCCGACTAGTTCAGTCTAGCCATCAGTTGGACCTTCATCTCAATTTCACATACCGAGCCCAATTTGACTTTTTTTTGTCTTAGTCTTAGTTTTGGGTTCCTTGAACCAATTTACGATCTCAGGTCCAATTTCAAGTTCAATTACTTATTGGGCCAGTTGTCTGACTTGAAAATTAACTTTCATTCATATGCGCATTGATTATCAGCAACTGAACAAGTTGACCATCAAGAATGAGTACCCCTTCCTGAGGATAGACGATCTGTTCGATCAATTTCGAGGAGCTTCGATTTTCTCTAAAATTGACCTTTGATGTGGGTACTATCAGTTGAGAGTTAAGGAGGCTGATGTACACAAGACCGTGTTTAGGACTCGTTATGGTCATTACCAGTTCTTAGTGATGCCGTTCAGACTGACAAATGCACCAGTAGCCTTCATGGATCTAATGAACCAAGTGTTCTAGCCCTATCTGGATCGGTTCGTAGTAGTGTTTATTGATGACATTCTGGTGTATTTGAGGACTGAGGATGAAAATGATGAACGTATCCGAGTGGCTTTGCAGATTCTAAGGGAGAAACAACTGTACACCAAGTTAAGTAAATGTGAATTCTGGTTACGAGAAGTAACATTTCTAGGACATGTGCTATCTACCGAGGGGATTAGGGTCAATCCTCGAAAGATTGAGGCTGTCTTGGATTGGAAGTAGCCTAAGACTGTATCTGAGATTCACAACTTTCTGGGACTGGCTGAGTACTATCGACAATTTGTAGAGGGGTTTTTTGTAATTGCAGCACCCTTGACTAAGATACTATGTAAAGGTGTGCCATTTAATTAGACTAATGCGTAGCAAGAGAGCTTTGAGAAGCTCAAGACCGTACTGACTAAGGCCGCAGTTCTGATACAGCCAGACTCTTAAAAAGAGTTCACTGTTTGTTGTGATGCATCACACGTTGGTTTGGAGTGCGTACTGATGTAAGAGGGTAAGGTAGTAGTGTACGCGTCTCGACAACTTAAGACTCATGAGGTGAATTATCCGACACATGACTTGTAGTTGGCTGCAGTGGCATTTGCACTGAAAATTTAGAGGCATTATCTATACGGTGAGAAGTGTATCATTTACACTGATCACAAGAGCCTTAAATACTTCCTCACTTAGAAGGAGTTAAATCTTAGGCAGCGTAGATGGATTGAGCTGCTTAAGGACTATGACTGTACAATTGAATACCATCGTGGTAAGGCCAATGTGGTGGCCGATACACTAAGCCGTAGGGCTATGACTGATCTGAGGATCATGTTTACTCGTCTCAGTTTATTTGATTATGGTAATTTATTGGCTGAACTCCAGGTTAAACTGATGTGGATTGAGTAGATTAAGAGTAAAAAGTTGGAGGATGAGTCACTGGGTCTTCGATTCTGACAGATTGAGAGTGGTAATACATCAGATTTTGGACTGAATAGTGAAACGGTATTCTATTTCTATAGGAGGGTCTGTGTACCGAATAATGTTGAGTTAAGGCAGTCGATACTAAGAGAGGCGCATAATAACCCTTATACTATGCATCCTGGTGGAAACAAGATGTACCGACACCTTCGTGAGCTATACTGGTGGCTAGGTCCTAAGCGTGAGGTTACCAAATTTGTGAGTAATGTCTAACATACCAGCAGGTTAAGGCTAAGCATCAGCTACCCTCGGGTTTACTGTAGCCAGTTAAGATACCGCTTTAGAAGTGGGAGAGAGTGACTATGGACTTTGTTAGTGGGTTACCCCTAACGCCTACTAAAAAGGATTTGATGTGGGTCATCGTGGATCGATTAACCAAGTCTGCCCATTTCATACCAGTTCGTATTGATTACTCTCTACAGAAGCTGTCTAAACTATGTGTCTGAGATAGTGAGACTGCATGAGGTACCAGTTTCGATTACATCTGATAGGGATCATTATTTTACGTCTCAATTCTGGAAGAAGCTATATAAAGCTTTGGGTATAAGGTTGGACTTCAGTACTGCATTCCATCCTCAGACTGATGGTCAATCTGAGAGGGTGATTCAAATACTGAAGGATATGTTGAGGAATTGTGTGATTGACTTCCGAGGCAGTTGGGAGGATTACCTGCCACTTGCAGAGTTCGCTTATAACAACAGCTACTAGTCTAGCATACAGATGGCACCTTACGAAACATTATATGGTCATAAGTGTTGCACTCCCTTGTGCTGGACCGAGTTGGGCTAGCGTCGTGTTCTGGGCCTTGAATTAGTTTCTGATACCGAAGATAAGGTTAGACTAATTACAGATTGACTAAAAGAGGCATTTGATAGAAAAAAGTCGTATACAGATCTGAAGTGTCTAGAGATAGAGTATTCTGTGGGGGACTTCGTGTTTCTCAAGGTCTCACCATGGAAGAAGATACTGAGATTTGGTCGTAAGGGCAAGTTGAGCCCTAGATTCATTGGGCCTTATCGCATACTGAGACGAGTGAGACTAGTTGCCTACCAGTTAGAGTTACCTGCAAAGTTGGAGCGAGTTCACAGTGTTTTTCACGTCTCAATGTTGAAGCGCTACCATTCTAATCCCACACATATTGTTTCAGTTGAGGAGATTGTGGTTAGGTCAGATCTGACCTTCAAGAAGGAGCTGGTTCAGATATTGGATCGTGATGTAAAAGTTCTGAGAAAAAAGTCCATCCCACTTGTTAAAGTTCTTTGGTGTAATCATAGTTCTGAGGAGGCCACGTGGGAGCTTGAGAATACAATGCGGCAGCAATATCCTCATCTATTATAATCAGGTAAAATTTTGAGGCCGAATTTTCTTTAAGAGAGGTAGAGTTGTAATGCCCCAAAATCCTTTATGATTATTTTCGTATGTGTTGTTACACAAATATCTGTCTACTTCAGTGGTTAAGTATTCTGGGAAGTGTCTGAGAGGTCCCAAGTTCAAGCCTTGGCTTGGGCTATTTTTGCTTTTTAATGAATAAACCTTTAGCTTTAGTCAGTAGACTTATATGTCAGAATGGGCCTACTGGTCTGGTGGTTTAGTGGAGTGCAAATGAGTGGGAGGTCTGGAGTTCGAGTACTGACGCAAACATAGAAGTTATTTTTACTACTGATGTTGTAGGAGTGGTGTGTTTTGACCAAAATTCTGCAGAGTTTGGGTGGGATTTAAATTGGGTAGTTGAGGGGATTGTGTTGGAGTGATATGAGGAGAAAACTATGGAAAGAGGAGTAGAACCAAATTAGGTAGTGGCAAATTCGGCCACTCTTCTTTTTCTCTAAGATTTTCTTTCTTGTTAATTTTTTTCTCCCTTCTCTGTCTATAGTTCTTTGCCGAATTTGTTTGCTACCCCAAACTCTTCTAGTTTTTGTCGAGTTGTTGTTTCGGATCTTTTCTTCTTTTCTTTTTATCTTTCTGCCATTGGTTTTCAGATATTTTGATTTCCTTTTCTGCCTCAGATTGTTTTGACGCTAGGTTCTCTTTTCCTCCAGCAGGCTGTACACCATTTTACCCTTTTCTTTGGCCGATTACTACTAGGTAATTCTATGCTTTATCTTCTGTCACCTTTCGACTATCTATTCGCCTTAGCATCAATTTTCTTTTTCTTTTTCCTCTTCTTATCGTTACCCCTCTATTTTTCCCTTTTCAGTTTTGATTTTCCTTTTCGGTTCATTTTCGTTGCATTGTCGAATTGCACTCTGCCCTGTCGTCAAATGGTAAGTGATTTAGGTGTTCGTTGTAATGTTTATAAGATGCTGAAAGAAATCTGGAGTTAATCGGTAAGTGTGGTTTAATTGAGGTTGTAGTGTAATTCAATTTTAGGTTTAACGAAAAGGTTTGGTTTTAGGTGGAGACCAAGGGTTGGTTGGTGCATCTTCAAGGATCTGAGGTTACGTTTTCGGTTGATTGTGA
Source organism: Gossypium stocksii (assembly GCA_020496765.1). Classification (NCBI taxonomy): domain Eukaryota; kingdom Viridiplantae; phylum Streptophyta; class Magnoliopsida; order Malvales; family Malvaceae; genus Gossypium; species Gossypium stocksii. The sequence continues at coordinate 71,391,671 of CM035622.1, forward strand.
TAACGGGTTTCGTATGTTGGTCAATTTTTAGCTTCGTAAACATGATTGAATATCAAATTAAATGTTTGGCTAAAGGTTGTTTTAGTAGACTCTGGGTTTTGGAATACTCGAAGTGCGGTTTGAATTCCAGCGAAATCAGGTGTGTAAACATAACTCTGCAAACTGAAATCGGCGAAAAGCCAAAAAGTGTGAATCGTCAACTCCACACGAGCGTGTGGCTACCTATGTGGTAGGTTGTATGATGAATATGGGCATGGGCGCATGGTCGACGAGGCTGGCCATGTGCGATTCATGGGCTGGGCCGAATTAGGCTGTGTGGGCCCTACGGGCGTGTAGCCCCAAAAGGTTGAACCACACAGGTATGTGGAAATATTAGGTCAGGCCGTGTGAATAGGCCATTTTGGGTCGTGTGGGCCACACCGGTGTATGGGTCCACATTGGCCTGCATCATGGGCCTGTGGGCCCATTTTCATTGTATGACTGCTAAGGTTACACAGGTCGCCTGAGATAACTGTAGACCTACTGTAGGATCGGTAAGCTTTACCTAGATCCCAAACTGACTGTATGACTTTAGAAAATGTATAACTGTATACTGAGCATGAAATTTATACTGTTCTGATTTTTATGCATGTTCCATGAAATGGCATGTTATGACTGCATGATACATTATATGGGGTTAGGATACTATGATTGAAAGAAGTGTACTGTACTGGCAGCTCTGCTGCAAATCACTGATGGCTCTAAAGCTTATTGTAACGGCAGCTCTGCTACAAATACTGTTTAGTGCCGCAACCGGTGCTAATTTGTGTAATGATGGGTGGGTGATTTAATCCCCACAAGAGTGTAGGGTTGGATAGGAGATGGTGTACAGCGGTTGGTTGGGTAGGACATGCATTTTGGTACTGTTACTGATACTGTAAGGGGCTAAGCCTACTAATTACTGATAATGTGATGGGCTAAGGCCTATGTTGATGCTGTTACTATGAAGGGCATAGGCCCAGTCTGTTACTGCTTGTATTTTGACTATATAATTGTATGGGGATTACACACTGAGTTTTCGTAAACTCACCTCTTTTGTTTCAGTGTATAGGTAATCCTCAGATTTAGACAGATCGGTGCGGCGAAGGACTCAGCGGTGACCACACGACTTAATTCGTCCTGTTTAGTACTTAACTATAATTTTAATTTTTATTTTGAGGTTTTTTTTGTAATAATGACCTCTTTGAATTTTTACTTTAATTTGGGATTTTTACTATTTTGATTTATAACTACTGGAAGTAGAGGTAATCGGGTTTCCAAAAGAATCAAGCATTTTAACAAGTTTTCACACAAATACGCAAACTGTTTTAAAAGCTTTCGCGACAAGTGACGTTTTGAAAATTAATAACGTTTTGGAAATTAATATCGTTCTGGAGTTAAACAACTTCTTGATAATGATTCACGTTTTGAAAATGAATGACATGTCTTCGAATCAGTGAAAGATAATAAAAAAGAGGTTAAATAGAAAAGAGAGTTTTTGACGACAACTTATTTTATGAAAAACACTTCAATGTGACATCACCAGATTCGACCATAGTGTCTAGGCTGGGTTTGGGGTGTTACACATGGTCAATAACTAACTCAGGATTTAGGTAATTCACACTATGGACGTTACAAGTGAATTAATTCACAAACGGATTTAGAATTAATCCATTTTGGGGCTAGTCCAATGTGTTATTCTACCAATGAATACATCTATGTCTCTTCTCATGAAGACAACTGCTATCTCCCTAATTGGAATTGTAGATGACATAATAATCCTTCTTAGTATTTGAATCAAATGCTCACTTTGATTCTTTTACGGGTTTACAGGCTCATTTAGATTATCTACTAAAGTAAGTTGTTATTCTCGCAACGTAAATGTTCTTACAATGCCACTCATCTTCAGTTTTAACTTAGACAATCAATAAGCTAATATTTATCTGTCATAATTTCATTATGCATGTAAAATATAAAAGATATAAATACAAAACACATAATACTGAAATGTGAAATTAACTTTATTTATTTATTCATTGTTCAAATAAATATAAAACAATTACATGTTTACTACAATATGGGCATATTCCTAACACTTTGGCCCAACTACGCCAAACTAGTCAAATTTATCAGAACAAAATCAAGTTACTCAAATCTTATGTCCTAGCTTGGAAGGCCTAACCTAGTTCTTCATTTACAAGTGGCTACTAGCCCTTTAGATCTGAGTCAAGTATATTTCAACTTCCTTCAAAATATTCGTGTAATACCCCAACCCTTATATTTCTACTTCTGTAATTATTTGACACAAATATCTGTCTGCTTCAGTGGTTAAGTGTTATGGGTGTGTGTGTCAGGTCCCAAGTTTAAGCCTTACATTTGGTAAATTTTGGTATTTTTCTAACTTAAGCCCCATCTTTGCTTAGTGGGCTTATATTTAATTGTTTGTAAATCCTTATCAAAATGAGCCTGCTGGTTCAAGTGGTAAGGGAGTTTTTTTTTTGTTGGGTTGGAGGTCCTGTGTTCGAATCCTAGTGCAAGCATAGGCATTTAATTATTTTAATCTTTTGCTAGTTATTTGAGAGAATCTCAGTTGAACAAGAAATCTAAAGAGTTTGAGTAGTGCATGTAGTGGGATTTAGTTAGAATTGGTTTCCCCAAAAATATCTCTTAGAAAAAAACTGATGTCTCCCTCTCTTCTCCACTTCTGTTTTCCCTTTTCTTTCTTTTTCCATCTTCCACTTCGCCTTCATTTTCCTTCTTTTTTCTTTCTGGTGGCTGAAACTCTACTAAAATTTTGTCTTCCAATTCAGTTTCTCAATTCGTCAATGTCCTTTTTGTATTCTGGTAGGTGTGTTGTGTGTTTGTTACTTTGGATTTTAGTAATTGTGATTGATGGGGTTTCGGTTGGTGCTAGGAGAAGGTTAAGGGACTGGAGTTTGTACATTCGAGGTGTGGTTGTATAGAGACATCGTTATTCAATCGGAGGTAAGGATCTTTGGTGGTTAAGGATTATCTATCTTGTTGTAGTTTCGATATTAGTATTTTATTAAGTCATTAAATTGGCAAAATTATTGGTCAATTTTAGGTGTTGGTGACCTTGGAATTACGTTTGCTGCGAAAACGAGCTAGGTGTGCACCCGAAACGCAGAAAAATAAAAAATTTGGTGAAAGTCGCAAAAGGCCACTGTCAACATCACACAAGCCTGTGGTAAGCCATGTGTGAGACACGGCCATGTGATCGACAAAGGTGAGGCCATGTGCAAGACATGGCCGTGTGATGGCTGGAGTATAGCCGTGTAAACCACACAGGCTAGGCCAAATTAGGCGTGTAGGCCACACGGGCAGACCACATGGTGTGTGGGTTTCTGGGCTAGGCCGTGTGATCCACACTGGCAAGGCCAATCTATTCATGTGGGTCACACGGGTATGTAGGCCACACGGGTGTGTGACCCATTTATCTAAAATTCTCTCTAGGGTTGCACGGGTCGTCCGAAAAGACTGTGGGCTTACTGTAGGGTCGGTAAGGGCCAACCAAACCCTAAAACTGAAAATATAGAAGACTGATATTCTGTTCTGAGCAAGATATTCCTATGCATATCTGAATTATCTTATGCATGTATCTGCATTTAAGCATGTAAGCATGTTTAGTCTGTATGTCTGTTTCTGAATTTACTTTATCTGTTATTGGGGTTGGGATGGTATTTATATGGAAGAAGTGTACTGAAAGACAACTTTCGCCTATATTCTGGCAACAAGGCTGCATTATATCTGTTACGTGCCGCATCGGTACTATATGGTGTGTAGGGCTGGGTGGATGTTTTAAACCCCACATGATGTGTAGGATGGTCAAATATGGTGCGTAGAGGATGGGGGTAGGATTTCTGATTTCTGATTTGCATATCTGTATCTGTATCTGTATCTGGAATGGGCTTAGGCTCGAATTAGTGATTGCATCTGAAAAGGGCTTAGGCTCAAATCTGTATCTGTCTGATGACTATTAATCTGTATGTTTGCATGTTGGATTCTGTGGGGTTACACATTGAGTTTACATAAACTCACCCCCTGTCTTTTTTATCTGTTCTATACAGGTAACCCACAGACTTAGGCGGGTCGGTGCAGCAAAGGGCTCGACGATGACCACTTATCTAAATACTGTTTTATTTCGACATAAGGTTTTATTTAAGTTTGGCTTTAAATTTCTTTTTGAGAGTTTGTAATTTCTGGACTTTTATAATTGTTTGTTTTGGTTTAAACTTAAATATTAACTGTTACGATAGCTTTTCTTAAAACATGGTTTTTTTCTAATAATCGCGAACTATTTTCCTCTATCACAATATTTTACCTAAGCTTCCGCTAAAAGATATGTTTTAAGGCAAAACTATAGTTTAAATAAACAGTTTGAAATAAGCAGATTTAGAGTTGACAATTCAGAAATAGTTTTAACGTGATAACCTCATTTTCAAATCCATTCCCTATGACATTGCCAGATTCAGCCATAACGTCTAGGCTGGGTTTGGGATGTTATAATTCTATTGAGTCCTTAAACTTTAACGTCCATCACCTCAAAGGCGAAGACTGGGAAAATTTTCCAAAGGGAATGGAAACATGCAACTAGCTTTTTCATTCCTACAGCACTTGAAGTAAAGGACGATAAGGAGAACCTAGAAGATTCGATAGATTTAGATAGAGTTCCTAAAGAGTACCCCCAGACCGAGAAAGCCTCCACAGAAATGATTATTTAACCTGTTAAAGAAAGGAATTGATAATTTTATTTTCTTTTTCTTGTATCTAATTTCCTTCACTCTTTTTTAATATTTTTTCTCTTTTTAATGAAGTCATTCCCTTCTTATTCGTTTGTCTAACTTTCTTTAACATAAAAATATATTAATCCTTGGTGGATACGTACTAACTTATCTTACCTTTCATGGATTCCCATATTGAGTTTGATAACTATCAAATCAGCAATCAGCTTATACCCTGTTTCAGACCCAAAACAAGCTCATACTGATGATGAAACATTACAGATCATTTAGAAGAATTCCAAACATCTATGCTACGAACCACCAGAACGCCCAAAAGGAGACATGCTACTATTCATACATGGCTGATACCAAATATCTCATATTTCAACCCTTAGTCAATCTTAAACCAACTAACACTTATTAATGTGTTTCATTAATAATATTATGAACAAATAATAAATAATATTATAAATAAAAGGATAATGAATTTCAACACATCACTTTAAATAAAATTTTATTCAAAATAAACCATAATAACAAATAATGCAAAATATAATTACAACTACCAACATGTAAAAAAAATTTAACTCTATAAGTAAAAAAAAAATTATAAAACATAATGTAATTTTGTTTTATTTTTTATTAAATAAATAGAAATATTAAATTAAGGATCCATTGGAGAATTCAGACCTAAGCATTAATCGAGAACGATGGGGACGATGAAACCCGTGAATACAGAGACTCTATTGAAAACGAATCCTAATGATTTATCAGGGAGGATGGCGGGAATAAATAGAATCCTTATTTAATTCATTATATATATCCAATATATCCAAACAAGATATACAAACTTCTAATAAATCAGATAAATATTTTTTTAGTCTTTTTTCGCGAGAAGCTAGATGAGAAGAAACTCTCATGTCTAGTTCTATAGTAGAGATGGAATTCATAAACGACCATCAACTATAACCCCAAAAGAAACCGATTTCGTAAACAACATAGAGGAATAATGAATGGGATCTTATCGAGGCAATCAGATTTGTTTCGGTAGATATGCTCTTCAAGCACTTGAACCCACTTGGATTACATCTAGACAAATAGAAGTGGGGCACAGCGTAATGACACAAAATGTATACCGTGGTGGAAAAATATGGGTACATATATTTCCAGACAAACTCGTTACTATAAGACCTACAAAGACACGAATAGGTTCGGGAAAAGGATCTCCCGAGTATTGGATAGTTGTCGTTAAACCGAGCAGAATACTTTATGAAATGAGCAGAGTAGCCAAAAATATAGCTAGAAAGGCTATTTCAATAGCAGCGTCAAAAATGCCTATAAAAACTCAATTCATTATTTTAGCATAGGAATATAGAACCAAAGGAAAGAAGTCTTACCTTGAGAATAAAAAAAAAAACAATTGCAAGTTTCCTTTTTTTTACAAACATTATTTAATTTTTTTTCTTTGTCCTTTGTTACATTGAAAAAAGATATTTAAAAAATGATTCAACCTCAAACCCATTTGAATGTAGCAAAAAACAGCAAGGCCCGAGAATTGATCTGTATTCGAGCCATAGGAGCTAATAATTTCTGATATGCTTATATTGGTGACATTATTGTTGCTGTGATCAAGGAAGTAATACCAAATACACCTTTAGAAAGATCAGAAGTGATCAGAGTTATAATTTTACGTACTCATAAAGATCTCAAACGCGATAACGGGATGATAATACAATATGATGACAATGTTGCCTTTGTCATTGATCAAGAAAGAAATCCAAAAGGAACTCGAATTTTTGGTGTGATTGCCCGAGAATTAAGACAATTAAATTTCATTAAAATAGTTTCATTAGCTCTCAAGGTATTATAAGACGAGACCCGAGTATAGTTATAGTATTTGGAGTATTTAAATGACATAGATTGATTAGTCGATTATGTCTCACGTATATACCTTTACTAAGTAAAACAAAAAAAAGAACACGTTGGTTACATCAAAATTCGAGAGCAAAAAAAATTTTAGTTTACCATGGGTAATGACATTATTGCTGACATAATAACTCTATAGGAAATGTTGATATGAATAGAAAAGGAACGATTCAAATAGGATCTACTACCATCACTAGAAACATTGTTAAATTACTTTAACGAGAGAGTTTTATCAATAATGTAAGAAAACATTGAGAACGCAACAAGTATTTTTTGGTTTTAACCCTACGACATAGAAGGCATAGAAAAGGACCACATAAAACTATTTTAAATTTACAGCGGATCAGTCGATCAACTCTACGAATCTATACTATCAACAAATTCCTAGTATTTTACGCGGGATAGGGATTGCAATTCTTTCTACTTCTTGGGGTATAATGGCAAACCGGGAGGCTCGATTAGAAGAAATCGGTGGAGAAATTTTGTGTTATGTATGGTAATCTATCTGGTATACAAATTGTATCTTTAATCTTACTTTGTTAGTTAAAAGATGAAGCAATCCCACATTGTCTAAGAACAAGCTGCAAACCTATTAATGAGTCTATATATACATATATTTCATATCTCACATTGCTTAAGAAAACAAGAAAAATGAGACTTTGGGTTTATATAAAGGCTTGTTTTGTAAGTTTTATTTCCACAATAATATGTGGCACCAAAAGAATAAAAAAATTTTGGTGTTGTCATTATTAGTGCTGATGTGGCGAAAAGCACTTACTGCTGGAAATGTTTTTTTTATAATATGCTAAAAACGCATCCAACTGAAAGCGCTTTTTTAGTTTTCCCTGGAAGCGTTTCCAGCTGGAAGCGTTTTACCAAAATTGACTCATTCTCGTAAATTTTCAAAAATTCAAACTATTTATGTAATTTTTTTTAAAAAAATAGCTTTTTTGGTAATTTAGTCCAAAATGTCACACCAACCAATTTAACACTAAGTTAACAATTGGATCTAAAATTTCAAATATGAAAAATAAGACTAAATTCATGGGAATAAAAATGAAGGGTGCATTTGTTTCACAAAAATATTTTACAAAAAAATATTTTCTGCATTTCCTATGTTTATCTTATAAAAATAGCTTGTTCAATGAAAAATAAACCATTTTTCTTGAAAATTGTAACGCCCCAAAATTTAAATTTTTATTTTTGTGAATGTGTGACACAATTATTTATCTACTTCAATGATTAAGTGTTCTGAGTGTGTGTGGGCAGTCCCAAGTTCAAGCCATGACTTGGGCAAATTTTGGTATTTTTATGAATAAAGCCTTATCCTTGGTCAATAGCTTTTAAGTAATTATTGGTAAGTTTATATTAGAATGGGCTTACTGGTTTGGTGGTTAAGAGAAGTGTTGGGGTGAGGGAGGCCTTGTGTTCAAGTATTGGTGTGGGAATTATTTTTACTCCTAATTTCGACTAGAAGTGGTGTTGAGGCAAAACTCTAAGTAGTGGAACTGGAGGGAGATAATTAAGGGATTTTTGGATCCTATCAAATCTTTTTGGTTAATATTCGGTTCATCCAAAATTCTTTTCTTTCTTTCCTAAACTATCCTCCCTCATTCTGACGTTATTCTCTCCAACTTTCTTTCTCTTTCGTTTTCTGTTTTCTTTTTCTTCCTCAGCCAAAAACCTTTTGGTTTTTCCCCTCTTTTCTTTTTCGATTTTACATCCATTATCCCTTGGTGTGCAACGTTGGTTTCATACATTCGATAAGTTTTATGAATGCAATTTTCGCAGTGGTTGTTGAAATCATTATTTATTGGAGTTTTATTTCTTGTTTAGGAGGTCTTTAAGTGGCTTTGGATTTTTAATCAATATCAAAAAGGTGTGATTTCATTATTGCACGTTTAAAGTAAGAGTTCTTGGAATATTTGGGAATACATGTTCTTGATGAATTGGTTTAGTATCGGTTTAAGTGACTAAAATTGGGCTTTGGTTGGTCGAATATAGGTTCTAGAGTGCTCGAGAGTATTTTTGTAATGAATTGATACTAGGTGTGTACCTGATTGCACAGAAAATGAAGTTTCGACGAAAGTCGAAAACCTCACTATCGATGCCACACGGGCATGTGGTTGCCCTTGTGGTAGGCCGTGTGCTCTGACACGGGTGTGTGATCGATGAGGCCAGGCCGTGCGCGAAAGACACGGCCATGTGACTGCCAAACAGGCCATGTGTGACACACGGGCTAGACTAATTTGGGCCGTGTGGGACACACAGGCGTGTGGGTCCACATGGGTGGTCCACATCGGCGTGTGGGATTCTGGGCCAGGCTGTGTGATCCACACGGCCAAGGCCATTTTGGGTCATGTGGGCCATACGGCGTATGGGTCCATATGGGCATACCACACGGGCGTGTGAGCCCGTTTTTACTGAATTGGATTTTAAGGTTGCACAGTTCGCCCAAGTCGACTGTGAACCTACTATAGGGTCGGTAAGCACTACTTAGACCCCTAAATGACTGAAACTGATTGTGTGATTAATGTACTGAGCATGTTATTATTATGCATGTATACTGATATGAATGTATGTACTGATAATTATGAATATAGCATATCATTTATTGCATGTTTCATTGCATGGGATTGGGATGATGATATTGGAGGAAGTGTACTGAAAGGCTTTAAGCCTATTGACTGGCAACTCAACTACAAGGTATACTAAAAGGCTCTTAAGCCTATTGACTTGCAGCTCAACTGCATTATACTAATATGTGCCACATTCAGTACAAGTTGTAAGTATAAGGATGGGTGGGTGTTTTAAACCCCACAGTAAGTGTAGGGATGGACGGGGATGGCGTATTAGAGGCTGGTGGGTAAGATTTTGTTCTGTGATTATTGCATGCATGACTGTTACTGTGATGGGCTACGGCTCTAATGCATATCTGATACTGAAACTGATAAGGGCCAAGGCCCAAACTACTACTAATACTGGAAAAGGACTTAGGCCCAAACTGTGTGTGATTGTTTTCTATGATTTACTATTTACTGGTTTTCTGTGGGGATTTCACACTGATTTTACGTAAACTCACCATTTTCTGTTTAATATGTATAGGTAATCCTCAGGCTTAGGCGGATTAGTACGGCAAAGGACTCAATAGTGACCACGAGTTTCTTGGAACTTAATACTATGATTTATGATTATGGTTTTATTATTGGTTAATTTTTGTAATTTGGGGTCTTTTACGGACATTTTCTTAATTTGGTTTTATTTTATTTGGTTTTATGGATTTTAAACTGCTAGTCGTTGGAAAACTCGATTTTCAAAAAGCTAAGGTTTTCTCTAAACACACGATTGATTAAATTGTTTTAAAGCTTTCGCAACGAGGTACGTTTTAAAACTATCGATTAATTAAGTAAAGCAAGTTTTGGAACTAATAGGAGGAAAAGAAAAGTAATTAAACAGGAAAGGTTTTTATCTCGACAATGTAGTTTTCAAACACCTTATCATGTGACATCGTCAGATTCGGCCATAACGTCTAAGCCGGGTTTGAGGTGTTACAAAAATTGACTTACCCTTAAGGGAGCTAGTTATAGTGACCAAGAACGTCTCGACCACTAACTTTTCCTTATGTAGTTGATCTCGGTACGACTTGCAAACTAATTCTTGCCAAATTTCTAACTGCGATACATTTGTTCACAATTTAAGATATCGATAGCCTTACGATTTAAAAAGCCCAACTCGAATCAATGGCCTCAACCTCGTGGGTCGTTTAAATCCAATCTCTATCTCCCTTGACGGAATCCAATTGGCTTTTTCTACCTAGATACGCCACTTTGTTCGCGGGAATTCGAACACAACACGGCCAATTTGTCTTCCCAACTGTACGCCAAACAACTCCAACCCAACATGCACTTTTTGAATCAAAGCTAAATCAACTTCAAAGGACAAATTTGTACTATCCAATATACCGGAAAGATAGAAAATCCTGCGTTGAGAGATTTTTTGAAGGGGTTCATATCTCACGATTGTTTTGTTGGAGCAATTTTCAAGCTAAAGTTAAAAAAAAATTTTAATTAATCATGAAAAGAATCATAATAAATGATTTAAATAGAATTATGAAAAGTGGGAAGGGATAAGGCCCTGGAAGGTAATTAAACCTAGAGTTGAAAGTAAAAGAAAAAAAAATTGAAAGAACATAATAGAAGAGTGACCCAGTAAGGGAAAAGAAAATAAGGATTTTGATTATTCTAAAAGTCAAGTATGTAATTCGTTTCAGTCAGTATGTATTTATACACACTTTTAGTGTTAAAATTAAATCAGATTTTTTCTAAATATTATCACTAAATAATTTAAATTTTAAAAATTAAATTTAAACTAATTATAGAGTCGTAACAATATCAAAAATCCTTCAACCTTTATCCAACCACTTTTAAATAAAATTTTCAACCTTTTAATCTTTATCCAATCATCTTTGAATCTTAATCTTTCAATCAAGCCCTCCTCTTTACTTTTTTGTTTCAATTTAGCCCATTTTTGTAAAAGCTTGAATTCAGCACACCAACTTTATTCCTAATAAGAAAAACTCAAATTTAATAACATTTTATTCAATAATTAACCAAAAATAAATATATAAAAATATGAATTTATCTTGCTATCAATGGTAAAAAAAACAAATAAAATATTAAAAATACTACATAAATCTTAAAAGTTAACCAAAGTTAACAATTATATATATTATATATTATTTATTTCGATTAACTAGTTAATTCGATTAATTACCTATTTCAAATCAATTTAACCAATAACCAAAATTTTAAAAAATTATTAATTAACTTCCGAGTGAACTAAATTTAACCACTGACCAATTAACTGAATTAAATTGATTCAATCAATTAATTCAATTTTAACCAAACTATGAATACCTTTACTTACCCTTTTGCAAAAGGATAGATCATTCTCCAAGAAATAGCTCTCGTATATGTAATGTGTTTTAAATTAAATGTTTGTTCACATGCAAAACTAACAAAGACTAGGTAGTGACAATGATGATGGTTCACCTTAATGAAGCATAGCTATATTCAAAGTAGAAACCATCATGGGTCAAGTTAAATTTAGGCCAAGCCTCAACATAATTTTATGCCCATTTTCTAAGTCCACCCTAACTCAAAAAATGAACTTAAAATTTTATCCAAACTCAACTTGAATAAAAATACTAAAACTTAAATTTAGCCCATCCCATCCGTATTATTTTTTTATATTATTATTTTCATATAAAAAAATTTTAAAACTACAACACATCAAATACACTAAAAATTCAAAATAAATGTTTCTCAACCCATGCATGATGAGGTCTAATTCACGATTGAAGAATACATCTTACCTAGTACATTCTTCCGGTGCAATCACTAGAATCACAATAACAATGCTTGATCTTGATATTACCATTTGCATCACAAACTCCACCTTTTTCATAATTATAGTCATATGTTAACTCATTCAATGGTGGTATATCTTCCATAGCAAATAACATAATATGTGGCATTCTTTTGTTATCATGATCAAAGAGAACACTTTGAGGAAAAAGATTCGGAGAGCAACTATGATTGATGAATCGTCCCACATTCCCCACTCGAGCGGCGTCAATAGTGAAACATTCATTTCCCTCAAATGAACCGAGAGAATTTGCATCTCGCAAAGAATGATCACCGTAACTAACTCCTATATCAAACAAGTATTCATCGTTACCTATCCTTTGTTCACCTTCTTTGTCTCGAAGGATTTCACCTGTATACTCACATATAAAGCATCCACGTCGAATAAAAGACCGTGATCTAACACCCCATCCTTTTGCTTTAGTCTTAAAAACTTCTAAAGGAAGTCGAATTCCACGTTGACTCACTCTATTAAGGCAAGAGGTGAAGCACTTACAAGAAGGTCCACACTCAACAATAAGGGGCTTTGCCTCAAAAAGGCGTTCTTCATAATCATAGGTTGATCCTCCGTTCTTGACAATGCAAGGGCAATCCTCGGAATCTGAGCATCCATCAATACAATCACAACCATCATTAATCATTGAAGGGCAATAGGACTCTGGATATGTCACACTGGTGACATAATTAAATATCGGAAGCTTCTCATCATCCAAAGCATTTATTGCACGAATAGGTATCCTCTCTTTACCTTGAGAAATATCATCGGTGATTAGGGGCTTCTCATCATCCAAAGCATTCACTAAAAAAATAGGTGATCTCTCTTTGCCTTCAGAATTATAACTCATACAATCAAGTTCCCTAACCAATTTTCTCCAATCAAGTTTTGGTTGGCTAGGAAATTTCTTCAGCAAAAACTTAAAAACAAGCTTGCCAGATGATGCTATTTCTTGTCGATAACTATCAACAAAGTACAACCCATCATAAATATATTTGCGCTTTTCTACCTTCCCACGTTTAAAGAAAATCTTACGAATAACCCTTACAGGATTTTTTGCTTCTACACTATTCTTCAAAGCAAGGTTACCACCTCTAAGCTTTTGATCCTCAATAGATTTCTTACTTTGAACCTTTGGATTTGAACCTTCCCCTAAATAAACTAAGGTATCTGGAAACTCTTCATTGTTTGACTTAAAAACATTGTCGTATCGCCCTGAGTCCACAACACTTATGGCTAGATTTTTTCCATCCATTTTCATAAAATCTATGCCATGAACATTTCGACAATGGAGGCCAATTATATTCAATTCAGCCCTCCAACAAAAGTAGTCACCTATTTCAACTCCTGAGATAGAGCCAAACTGCTTCTTTCTTTTGATCCACTTATGTTGATTTTGAAGAATCATAGCAGCTTCAACAGAAAGGCCACTCCTAAGTTCCCCTGACTTAACCTGTAAGAGCTTGTTGTAAACGTGTCTAAAATGATTAATAATCTGCTTAACCTTGTCACGATCATTTCTCAACTCATTGTTAGAGAACACATCGTAATTGCTAAGTTCAACTTGAGAATTTTTCTCCTCTGCCAAAGTAGTTTTGACACTCTCTTCACCATCACTAAAGGCTGCTAGGGAATCACGCTCTTTCACACAATCTTCATCATGATTAAAGTCTACCTGGGAATCCGAACATCGCTCATCCAAAACCATTAATGACCTCGCTTCCTCTGCCAAAGTGGTTTTGACACTAACTACATCATCACTAAAGGCTGCTTGGGAATCATGCTCTTTCACATAATCTTCATCATCATTAAAGGTTGCCTGGAAAATATTTACACCAAACAGGGAATCCGAACATCGCTCATCTGAAAGCATTAATGAGCTCACTTCTTTGGTAAGAGACACAAGATTCTTACTCTTTTCATCCTTCAGAGCTAATTGATAGTCATCAAAACTGGTTACAACAGCTTCACACGGATCATCCCCGATGTTGATTAACACATTGGCCCGTTCAACACCTACGTATGAATAAATATTAGTTGCAGCAGGAACATCCACTTTGACATTGTTCATCATGAAAGGCAACTAACAAGATTCTTTTACATCTATGCACACATAATTTTAAATTAAATTAGAAACAACAATCAAACAGCAATGCTTACAGACCATAGGCGTACCTTCTTGCTTTGATTCTATGCAAGCATAAATGTTATTTGCAACAGGGATATCAACAGCACATTGCTCACCCTTAATGTTCATTGAAGGGTAGGATTCTTCAAAACCTGTGTACTTGTAAACATTAGTTGCTGCAGAAACACCCACTTGACATTGCACATCATTACAGCAAGTGACAAGTGAGATTCTTTTAAATCTGTGAACACATAAAACTGAGTTAAAATTGAAACTTTAACCTACATTCATTAAAGACTATAGACATACCTTCTTTGATAGATTTTAAGCATTCATAACCATCACGTGCGTTAGCAATATTAGAAACACTAGATGGCTTGTCATCCCAGATATCCGTGCACAGATGAATATTAATTGCAATAGAAGCATCCAATTCACTTCGCTCTTCCGAAACAACCATTGACAAGTTGGATTCCTTAACATCTGGGCATGATAAACTTTTAGTTAGAATATAAATCCATCAGTTTGTGATCCCTAAAGACAATAGACATACCATTTGTGCAAGCATGAATATCACGACCATTAGTAGCAATAGAAGCATTAGATGACACAGAGTTTCTCAAAGCAGCAGGAGCATCCAGCTTTACAGGAAAATCCCGCTTGACAGAAACCTCTTTCCGAATTTTTGGAGGTGGGTACTTTCTTGAAACAGGAAAGCAACTGCATGGGTGGACGTGAGCCTGTACAGGATAGTCCTGAACAGCAGAGACTCTTCGTCGCTTAAATTTTGATGGATCCATATTGCCTTTTGATGAATTCACATTGCCATCAATTTGAAATTGCAATACCATAATAAATTCTGATATGAATTGCATAAATATTAATTAATAAAGCCTTAGGAAACACAATTCAAAAGGCAAAACCCAGATTTTCAATTTCTCAGCAGAAAACTGCCAATATTTATTAAATTCAAGCAATTACACACATGATAATAAATTCTGATCGACATCATATAAATATTAGTTAATGATATAAGCTCAAGAAACTCAATTCCACAAACAAGACCTACAATTCAAAGGGAAAAGAATCTGCAACCACATAAGTACCATTGTATTGTTAAATTCAAAAAACAACCTAGCTGTATCTCTTCTCTGTTTCCTTTATAAAAGAGACAATTATCATAGCAATAAAGAACCAAAATTAAGAATAAATTCACTAAGCATTGTTAAAAATAGGAAAAACTATAATAGTAAATACAACCAAGAGCATGCAGTGGAAGAGTGAAATACACCCACACCTTAAAACTATAATCACAATAAGAGCAAATTATTGCAAAGTAAAGGCACTTTTTTAACACCAAAGAGGCCGTAGTTTGGACATAACAAAATATTGCAGATACTGAAATTTGAAATCATACCCTAGGCAACAGGAATGACTATAAGAACTAACATCAAATATTAAAAGAAAAAAAAAAGTACTAACTTTGAACAAATAATCGGAGCTCTTGAACCATAAGAAAATCCAACTAAAACGAAAACCCATAATATAAAAGCGAAGAAGAGAGAAAAAGAACATAACGAAAACCCATAATATAAAAACGAAGAAGAGAGAAAAAGAACATAACGAAAACCCATAATATAAAAGCGAAGAAGAGAGAAAAAGAACATACAAAGCCGCTGCAACCGCCGCTGTTACATGGTAAATAACAAAGGGGTTGGAAAACCCATACGTTGTTTATAGACAAAAAAAAAATAAAAACAAAAGTAGAAATTAATTGGAGACTGAAATCTCTGAGATAAAAGATTTTGAAAGAATTCAATTTCTTTTAAATTTTCGGATATTTCGGCGGGAAAAAACACTTTTGTACTCACCAGAAAAGACGTGAAGACTACAGTACAAACGTTTACAGTGAGAATCTTTCTAGAATAAAAGCCAAAACCATATATTTAAGAAAATTACCCCAAAAAAACAGTTAAAAGTTAAATAAATCTAAAAAGGAAAATTAATCAAATCGACTAAATTACCAATAAAAGCCTTTTTTTTCAAAAATTACGGAAATAGACCGATTTTTCAATTAATTACAGGAATAGGCCAAAAACCTTAAAAACGCGTCCACGTCAATGCGTTGTCAAAGTATAAAACAGAAAAACGCTTCCTTGAGGAAGCGTTTTGTCCACGTCAGCACAAAAGGCGTCCTTAAGGAAGCGTTTTGTGCTGACGTGGACAAAACACTTTCTCAAAAAAGCGTTTTTCCCCGTTTTAAACTCCTCCAACAGTCAGATTTTTTTTACTATTTTAGCCCCCAACGATTTATTGGTATTGTTTTTATTAAAGGTCTAAACGGTAGATTGAGTTAATTGTTTTTAAATGATGCTTAAATCCACTTAGAAAATTTCTGTTAGTAAAAATTATTTTATAGATATTTTTCACCATATTATTTATGGTCTATTTTTAATTATTTAATAATAATTTAATAATTTTTTATGTTACTAACACATAATTTTTTAATTTAATAATATTAAAAACCATTATCATATCAATATTCATTATTTTAATTATTTAATAATATTTTAATAATATTAAAAACCATTATTATATCAATATTCATTATTTTATTAAAATCTCATTTAAAAGTATTTTCTATGACTGAGTTGATATTAAAATAATTTTGAAGTGACTTATCGTATCAACTCAGTCAAAGCATTATATATATATATATATATATTTAATTTTATCTTTAGTTGAATTTGAGTAAAATAAATTTTAATATTTTAATATTTGGATTTAATATTTTTTATGACTTAAAGTTATTATTGGAGCAAATTCATATCTCAAACATTGTTTAAATTAAATGGTTTTATTGTATAAAAAATTATAATAATTGATTGTATTCTATTATTAATTTTTGCAGCGAGTTTACTTAATTTATTTTAATTTCGTCAATTTCAATTTTATATTTTTTAAATTAATCATTTTTTATTTTTATTTTAAAATTTTAATTATGAATTCAATTATAGTTAAACATGTTAAATTAAATTTCACAACTAATCTTATAAGTAATGGATAAAAACATAGTTAAACCGTTGGGGTCTAAAACGGTCAAAAAAAATCTGGGTTTAAAACGGGGAAAAACGCTTCCTTAAGGAAGCGTTTTGTGCTGACGTAGACAAAACGCTTCCTTAAGGAAGCGTTTTTTCTAATTTTTATCCTGACAACGCGCTGACATGGACGCGTTTTTGGGGTTTTTGGCCTATTCCCGTAATTAATTGAAAAATCGACCCATTTCTATAATTTTTGAAAAAAAAAGGGCTTTTATTGGTAATTTAGTCAATCAAATCACTCCCCTCCTTATTTTAAAAAATTAAAAAAAAAAAAACCACATCTATTTCTTTTCCTCCAATTATCAAATAAAAAATAAAAAAATTTACACATATTTTTTCAAAACCCATAATATTTATTTATTAAATACATATACCAAAATAAATACAAATGTCATCTTAACTTTACCATTAAATTATTTCACTATCTGTATGTTGATACTTGATTTATACACAATAAGACATAAACTAAAATAAATATAGATTGAAAACCAACACATGATTACATAAAGTGAGACTTGAACATGAATCTTAAAATTTCCAAAGCTTTAGTTTTATCATTAAATTGTCTCCTTCGCTATAAGTTTATTTTAAAAAAAAGTTATGAGTGATAACTGTATTTTGTTTCTTTTTTTTCTTAATATTTTTTAATGTGAATACACGTTAAATATTTAAATTTTAATTTAATTATAATTTTACATCGGATAAGACTCAAGTAGAATAGATCCTAAATCCGTTTATTGATTTATTCATTTGTGATGTTCATAGTGTGTACATTAATTTTGAGTGGATGATTATGTTGGATCCGGTGCCCTAAGTGTAGTATATTTGTTTGTGAACTTATAATTTTTTCGAACAGATTAGCTAATAAAACAAATTAAATGATTACATTAATAT
Source organism: Gossypium stocksii (assembly GCA_020496765.1). Classification (NCBI taxonomy): domain Eukaryota; kingdom Viridiplantae; phylum Streptophyta; class Magnoliopsida; order Malvales; family Malvaceae; genus Gossypium; species Gossypium stocksii. Next base: position 71,409,901 of record CM035622.1, read on the forward strand.
ACTTTGTATAATTGTCCTCGCATGATTTTTGCACACAAAACAAAATGGAAGCAAATATTGCTTATTGGTTGTCTAAATGTTTAACTAATATTAAGCGGTATTATGTGGTCGAATTGTAGTACGGAAAGACAACTTGTATTAGTAGATGAACCTAAACATGTCTTTAGTCTAATCGGAAATGAGCAAACTGATTAAAAGACTAATATGTTGTCTATCGATACCAATTAAGGAGATGCATTGTCTTGGGTATTAGAGCAGATGACTCCTAGAAGATAGAGACATAAATGTGACTGACTAGACTGAAAATACATCAAACTAAATGCAGGGAGAATATACCTTGAATCTGTTTATGGATTTATTCACTTGTGACGTTCATAGTGTGGTATACCTAAATCCTGAGTGGATGACGGACTATGTATGCGTGACTTGTGCACTTTGATGTAAGAAAAAGTCTAAGTTCAAATAAACAAGAAACTGAAAGTTGATGCATTAGGTGTACGACTTATGTAGTATGTAGTGTCATTTACAGCAATAGAATTCATTACCCAACACATGGGTAAATGATATCCCCTCATTAGCATTACATGGTTGATGAAAAGTAAACATGGTCACGGGTTGTCAGTCTTTATGATGGTTGACATGATCACTATTTGATAGTGATTGACTTTTCATAAAGGAAGATGTAATGATTACCATGAGATAAAATAGAACCATATTGGGAGAACGGATATTACCCCAAAGAGATCAAGGATATCTTATAAGGGTAACACATTTATAACAAAGTCATTTGACGAGCAATGAGTAGTTGTTTTTGTAATGGTATGTTGTTGGGGAGAGCTTAGTCACGATACTATAGTGGAATGACTTTGTGAGTATGTGAGTTTATAATTAATAGGTGAAAAGCCAAAACTTAATTATGTATCATTTGAGTCTCAACTACATATGTCCAATCCGTCCCTCCGCTTGCTCGTTGGAACCAAAAATGAATTACGTGTTTGAATAAAAATGAACAGAATGAATAGGAAAAGAGAAATGGGAAACATTCAGGAATGATTATCATGTTCTTTGAAATGAAGAAATGAAATCATTTGGAAATAAATATAGGTTTCCAAAAATAAAAATGCAAAAGAAAATAGAAATGATCTATTTGCAATCCTATATGGATTACTTAAAAATGATCAGAAGTATGAGTTTATATTTTTGGACTATTTGAAGCTGAAAATGAAAATAAATCATTTGATCATAGTGAGCATGTTAAGTTGTAAAATATTGAACATATTTTCTCAAAATTTTACCAAGGTCAAAATCGTCAAAATTTTACCAGAGGTAAAATCATCAAAACTTTGTTAGGGTAAAATAGGGATGAGAAAATTGTTTTATATATAAATATTAAAGTTTATTTTAGGAAATAGAAAACCTGAATCGAGTTGGATCAAATTACAGAGTACTAATTCAAAAGTTCCACGAAGTACTCGTAATGGGACCCGATATAAGAGAAGCCTAAAAACCTCTTATGGACTTAAAGGGGGCAACAACCCTAGTAGGAAATACTAGGGTGTGCCATCCACCCTAGTCTTATTCTAAATAGGATTTTATTTTTCTATTTAAAATAAACCACTACAACTCAACAAGGATTCTACCTTCTCTTCCTATAAATAGATGGCACCGGTAGAGCTATTAACACAACTTTGAGAGATTGTTATTCTGTCAAAAAACTGAGATAATTTATTCTCAACTATTACATATATTTTTCCAGAATAACAATTCTAACGGTTTCTATTAAAAAGAGAGAATTATCGTTTTCATCCCAAAAGGAAAATTTTTTCTAGTTATGTGTTTCGATTTAATTGATTCGAGCCCACACTCGAAGCAGTTCATGGTATAAGAATAATGGAAAAGATCGTTTGGTTGAAAGCCGGGAACAACGAATGTCCGCTAAGCTAAAAACATATGTTTGAATTCAATAAAGGTTTATTGCTATAAATATCACAAACCGAGCCAGTTTTCAAATATTTAATTTTTCATTGTGCAAGAAAACCATTTTGAAATCCAATTTTTCCAACAAATGTGTAACACCCCTAACCCATATCCGTTGCCAAAATAAGGTTACAGAGCATTACCAAATAAACATAACATAAATCATTCCTTTCAAAACATTTCAACGAACATAGCATAATCCAATATTATACAAGCATATCGTCCCTTATTCGAGCCCTCGAGGCCTTAAAATCATTTTAAAAGTGTTTCAGGACTAAATCGGGAACACTTGAAAATTTTAGGAAAAAGTTAGAAAAATTTCAAATTGTAGGGGTCACACACCCATATGCCTCACACGCCTGAGACACAAGCCCGTGTCTTAGGCCATGTAACTCTTTGACTTGGGTCACACGCCTATGTGTGTTGTCTATGTGTGACACATGCCCGTGTGGCCAGGTAGTGTGCACCTAAAAGTACCTTAAAACTCTAGTTTACCATTTCCTACTTACTTAGGCACTAAGCAACTAAATTACCAATCATTTAATCTATTCAAAACACGACTAAATATGCCCAAAGTACACCAAATTCATCACCTAATATGCCTAACCAATGTACCCTCATTGGTACCACATGTTATATTATCAAAACATGTCATCCATGCATCATTCAACTCAATATTTTAAGCAAACCAATTCATTCACTTTAACCTAACTTATTACTACCTAAAATATCAAGCTTAAGCTCACATACACATCACAAGCAATGGTTCAAAAATAACATGTCAATTTATGGCTTCAAACACAAACATATATCTATATACTCAAACCAACATTATGCTTATAACTCCATTTACAATCCATTCATAAAATAACTATCAACTAAGACATCCTAGATACATGCCATCACAAAAGGTAGACTTCACCACATTTGAGATCAGGATCATTGTTGGATGCTGAGTCAGCGATCAAAAGAGAAGTGCCTAACCTACGCATGGAAAATAAAACCGTACGCTAAGTAAAACTCAGTGATATTTCTATAATCCGAACAATTAAAGACATAATGATACAAGAATGCATAATTTGAATTAGATGAACATACTATTGTTTAAGCTTACAATTACCATATACCATCATTTCAAATTCATGCATATTACCATATCATTTCATACTATACTCAAATTTCACATGCTATTATATTTGATTTGTTAACAAATATCTTAATTCACATCACTTGCTATGTAAATAGCTTTTCACATATCAATCCACATTTCATTTAAACAATGGCATTATCTTCCATATTCAATTCATGAGTACATAACTCATATATTCTATTTGTTCACAACATATTTCACATTTCATTTTCCATCCACTATCTCATTTCCATTTCACATGCCATGCCATTTCAATATCAATTATAGAACTTTATTATTTATTTACCCCTATTAACACGACTCGGACTAAGATGGATACACGAATCCAACTAACACACCAGTTTGGCACCTAGTGCCTCATCGGATAAATCGAAGTAATAACTACGCCCGGCGTTATATAAATTGACACCTAGTGTCTCATCGGTTAAACTGAAGCAAATTGGCACCGAGTGCCTCATCGACTTGAAGTCGAAGAAAACCCTGAACTCTTCCTATCCTATGGCATGCCATCTATATCCGACTCAGCCTAATACAGTTAATAGGGTTCCATTTTGCTTTCAATATTTATATCTAATATAGAATTTCGTATAAGCACATTATCACATATACACCTATTCAATTCAATCAATATAAATTCAATAAATTCATCACATACCAAATTAATCCATTTCAATTGTAAAACACAATAGTTCTCACCTTCAATGCTTACCATATGCAAGAAATCAAAATGCAATAATTTACAACTTAGTTCGGGTTATAAAAACACAAACTGTAGATTTCGAGCTATTCGACATCGATTTTATTCTTCCCCTTTTTAGTCGAGGATTCTGGTACGACATTAGCTACGGAAGTAAAACAATTAAAATACATCAATACAACACAATTCAATTTCACATTGAATATTTCAATTTTTACTCAATATTTGCTTAAATTCCAATTTTGTCCTCAAATCGAGACTAATTTTTAGTCTTCATAATTAACTTTATTTTTTATACAAATTTCACTTTAAAATAAATTTAACTCCCTATTTTCAATTAAACCCTTAAATTTTGAATTTTTCACAATTTAGTCCTTATTACTCAAAATTTGCAATTTGTTCTACAATTTAATCCTTTTCCATTTCTAGCTTAAAAATCTATTAAAACACTAATACTAAAACTATTCAACAATAACAATACCTAAAATCTTAATCAATGTTAAAATTTCGACATGGGTCAGGTAGTACTTAATACCGGGATTCCAAAAATATAAAAAATACAAGAAAAGATACTAAAATTGACAAAAATTTGAAATTAGAAAGTTTGGAACCCTTAAGGTCGTGCGTTTCTTTGCTTTTCTTCTTTCTTTTCTTTTTCTTTTATTTTCTATTTAATTGCATGCTTTGTATTGTCCAATTTCACTTTCTTTTCTTTTACTAAACTTTAATATTATAATAACTATTATTATTATTTTATAACTTAAAAATATAAATTATATTTCATTCATTAAAACATATAATATATATTAAATTATCATATATATATTTACTACAAACTATAATACCCCAAACCCAGCCTAGACGTTACGGCCAAATTTGGCGATTTAACAAGATAGGGTGTTTGAAAACTAAGTTGTCTCGATAAACCAGTTCTGTTTAATTACCTTCCTTTATCTTTTATTAATTCCAAAACCGCTTACTCATTTAATCGATTGCTTTAAACCTTAGTTCGTTGCGGAAACTTTAAAAACAATTTTAAGTAAATCTTGTGTATTAAGAAAACCTTTACTTTTCAAAAACCAAGTTTACCACATCTAGCAATTGAAAATCCATAAAACCAATAAAATCCCAAATTTAAGCAAAAAGTCCAAAATGTCCCAAATTACATCAAAATTTATCCAATGATAAAAATATAATCATAAATCATAATAAAAAGTTCTAATAACCGTGGTTACCATCGAGTCCTTCGTAACACCGATCCATCTAAGTCTGGGGATTACCTGTACACATTAAACAGAAGGGGTTAGTTTACGTAAACTTAGTGTGTAATCCCCACAGAAAACAAACATATAGTTATTCACAGTGAACAGTCAAATGCAGTCTGGGTTTAAGCCCATTTTAGTTTCAATAGCAGTTTGGGCCTTAGCCCATTTCAGTTACAGTATCAGATATGCATTAGGGCTTTAACCTATCATAGTAATAGTTATGCATATAGTAATCAGAAACAGAATCCTACCACTAACCTCTATACACAATCTCTGACCATCCCTACACTTCATGTGAGGTTTAAAACACCCACCCAACCCTACACTCCAAACTGTACCGAATGCTGCACATAACAGTATATTGTAGTTGAGCTGCCAGTTAATAGGCTTAAGAGCCTTTCAGTATATATTGTAGTTGAGCTGCCAATCAATAGGCTTAAGAGCCTTGCAGTACACTTCCTTCAAAAATCATCATCCCACCCCAATGCAAATGCAATTACATACTCAGTGCAGACATACAGTATATGACATCCTGTTACACGGTTATCAGTTATACATACAGTTCAGTATACATGCATATAGTTGTCATGCTCAATACATACATCATACAATCAGGTTACACATTTAAGGGTCTAAGTAGTGCTTACCAACCCAACAGTAGGTTCACACTTGACTTGGACGACCCGTGCAACCTTAGAAAACATTTCAGTTAAATGAGTCCGCACGCCCATGTGGCTTGCCCGTGTGGGCCGACACGCCCGTGTGGCCCACACGACCCAATTTGGCCTTGGCCTTATGGACAATCTGTCCCAGAATCCCACATGCCCATGTGGAATACCCGTGTGGACCCACACGTCTATGTGGCCCACACGGCCCAATTCAATCTAGCCTGTGTGTCGCACACGGCCTATCTGGCCATCACACGACTGTGTCTTGTGCGCACAGTCTGGCCTCGTCGATCACTGATGTGCGTGATAAGTTTTAATTATGGTCGTACTTAGACAGTAACTATTATCACGAATAAGGCAAGCGCACCTATCGGATAGTAGTATAGCTTATGGCAAGGCCGGAATGTCGAACCCAAAGGAACCAAAAGTACTAGTAATAACTTCCTTTCTATTATTTAGCCTATAAAATAAACGAGAGTTGGTTTAAATTAAAAACTAACTAAACTAAAGACGCGACAAAGAATAAATTGGGGAAATACTTTGGGAAAACTAATCGATTAAGACAATACCCAAGGAATAATCCACCTAGACTTCACTTGTTATCTAACTCTGAACTAGATGATTTATTCATTCAATTTGATCCGTAAAGATCCCTAAATTATGTTAATATCTCTTTCGAGACTAAGAACAACTAACTTTAGGTTGATTAATTAAAAAAATTTCTAATTAAAACCCTTAGTGTTACATTATCTCGATCTATGGATCCCCCTATTAGATTTGACTCTAATCCGATAGATTTTTGTCGTCTTATATCTAGGATTACAAGCAACTCCGCTTAATTGTGTTGGATCTACTCTTAAATAGGGACTTTTGCTCCACTAAATAAGCATATTCGACTTGAATCAATATCCTAAAATATTAACTCAAGAATTAAAAACACAATTAAGAAAAATTCGAATATTTATCATATAGTTCAGATAACAATAACAAGATCCGTCTTAGGTTTCATCCCCCTTAGGTATTTGAGGGATTTAGTTCATAATAAAAAGGGAAAACATCTCGAGATAAAAACCCAAAACCCCTGAAAGAATTGAAGGGAAATCTTCAATCTTGATGTATATCCTTGCTTCCGAGATGGATCAATTGGCTTTCCTTGAGTAATTCCTTGCTTTCTACTCTGTGTGTCCCTTTAGTCCTCTCCTAAGGTGTTTATATAGACTTTGGAACACCCTTCTTAGCCCCTAAGTAACTTTTTCTGCGTGAAATTAAAACTCGTCACGACAGGGACATGCCCGTGTGAATCAAGCCCAGGCCGTGTTTAGGTCTACTATTTTGGCACGGACGTGCGGTATACCCGTGTGATGAACTTCTAAGCCGTGTTGATTTCTCACTTTAGCCTATTTTCTCCGTTTTAGGCCCGTTCCTTGCTCTTTTCTTTTCCTTATGCTCACCTAAGTATAGAACATGAAATTAAAGGATTAGGAGCATCAAATTCCACAATTCAAAGGATAATTCATCCAAAGTTATGCTAAGCATGGGGTAAAAATATGTATAAATTACGGTTTATCAATCACACGCCCGTGTTCTAGCACATGGCTTGGTCGCCCATGTGGCGTCGACAGTGGGGTTTTCGGCTTTTGCAGAAACCTCATTTTCTGCGTTTTCAGGTACACACCTGATATCAATTCATGAAAAAAAAAAGTATCCCAAGCCTTCCCAAACCTATATTTGACCACTATGTCACTCTATTAATCACTTAATTCGATTTTGATCAACCAAATTCGGAATGAACACTCCTAAAGACCTGACAAAACCCTTACCTCACGCAAGTAACAACGATTCTGCACAATAAAAGTGTTGATTGGGAACCTCCAGCCCTCGATTTACCCCTAAACCGAATATGACCCTCATTAAACAAAGATTCGTTGAATAAATTAAAAAGAGAACTCACTTTACCGACTTACCGTTAACACTCCAAAGCACCAATTAACGAATTGCAGAAACTTGAAAATAGCGGGTGACACGAAAATAAAATTGCAGCAAAGTTAAAGGGGGAAACGGCAAAGAGTAGGGAGAAAAGAGAAGAGGAGAGCCACAATTACCAAAAAGAAACCAATAATGACAGAAAATTTGATAACCCCCTACTTAATTCCCCTTAATTCTCTCTACCAAACTCTCCACTAATTAGATTTCCATTACAACACAAACTCTAGCTGAATTTTTGAAGCAAAAATATTACCCCTTACCCACGCAGAGGTTCGAACACAGGACTTCTATCACAGTAACACTCCACTTAACTATTAGACCAGCAGGCCTATTCTGATATATTTTTACAAGCAATCAACTAAAAGCCTACTAAACAAGAGTGAGGCTTTATTCAAAAAAATACGAAAATTTTCCCAAGACAATGCTTGAACTTGGGACCTCTTACACACACCCAGAACACTTAACCACTGAAGCAGACAGACAGTTGTGTCACATTTTAACAAAAACAAAAAAATAAAAATTTTAGGGCATCACACAAACCATCAATGCCGTCCACTATACACATATAAAGGTATAGTTACTACTTTAATCCTTTAATAAATTTTAATCTTATAATTTAACTTTTACTCTATATGCGATTTAGTCTTTATACTATAATAGTTTTTAATTCATGCAAATTCACTTAACTGAAATCTAATTAACTAAACAACTAACTTCGTAAAATATTTACGAGTCCGATTTACTGGAACAGTCTCCCGAAAATGTACTTTTTAACACCCTTGACTATCGGGTCGTTACAAGATAGACCATGTATGCGTGACTCATATACTTTGATTTAAGTAAAAACCTGAGCTAAAATAGATAAGGAACTGAAAGTTGGTGCATTGGGTATATGACTTCTGCAATATGTAGCATCATTCACAATTAGGGATGAGCAAAACTCGATTCGACTCAAAAAAATCAAAAAAAAGTCGAATTTCGATTTAAACGAATCGAGTTATTCGAATTATTCGAGTCAACTCGATTTTTTTTTCAAATTTCGAGTTCGAATCGAGTTGAGTTTTCGAATTCGAATAACTCGAATAATTCGAATAATTCGAATAATTCGAATAATTCGAATATTAAACTATAATATTTTACATTTTTACCCCAAACACCTAAACATTTTTACTTTTCCCTCAAAACTTTTACTCATTCCCACTTTTCCCTCAAAACTTTTACTCTCCTCCCATCCCAACCCCCAACTATCCAAAATTCATTTCTCACCAAAATTTTATTCTCCTATTTACTTTTCCTCAAAATTTTACTCCCAAAAACTCCTAAAATTTTTTATTTTCCCCCAAAATTTTTACTCCCTATCACTTTCCCCTTAAAACTTTTACTCCCTTCCTATCCCACCCCCCATCTACCCCAAACCCATCCCTCCTCTAATTTTTTTAATATTTTCCCTCCAAAATTTCACTCCCCCTTGATAAACTGTAAATTATACATATTTTTACCTCATGCTTAGCCTATTTTTGGATGAATTATTTATTGATTTGTGGAATTTGATACTCCTAAACTTTTAATTTCATGTTTTATACTCAGGTGAGCTTAGAGGAGTGAAAAGAACAAGAAACAGGCTGAAAACGGAGAAAATGGGCCAAAACAAAGAATCAACACGGCCTGGAGGTTCACCACAGGCGTGTCACACGATCGTGCCACATTAATAGGCCCGAGCATGACCTCCATATCGACTCACACGGGCGTGTCCCTGTCATGAGGAAGTCCAATTTCACTCGGAAAAGGTTACTTAGGGGCTAAAAAGGACATTCTAAACTCTATATAAAGACCCTAGGAGCCAACTACAAGGGTGTGCTTTATTCCCGCCAAGACGGAGAGTTAAAGGCAGGGAATTACTTGAAGGAAAGCCGATTGATCCATCTTAGAAGCCAGGATCTACATCAAGACAGAGGATCTCCCCTCTATCCTCTCAGGGGTTTTGGATTTTCTTATGTTTTGATATTTTATATATTCTAAGATGTTTCTTTTTACAATTATGAACTAAAACCCCAAATATCTAAGGGGGATGAAACCTAAGACAGATCTTGTTATTGTTATCTGAACTGTATGATAAATATTTGATTTGTTCTTAATTGTGTTTTTAATTCTTAAATTGATATTTCTGGGATATTGATTTAAGTCGAATGTGCTTATGTAGAGGAGCAAAAGTCCCTGCATAGGAGTAGATCCAACACAATTAAGCGGAGTTGATCGCAATCCTAGAGATAGGACGACAAAAATTTGCCAGATTAAAGTAAAATCTAATATGGGGAGCCATAGATCGAGTTAATGCGAGACTAGGGGTTTTAATTAGAAAGAGATTTCGGTTAATCAACCTAGGATTAGTTGTTCTTATCCGACAGAGGTATTAACATAATTTAGGGATCTCTATGGATCAAATCAAATGAAAAAATCATCTGGTTCAGAGTTAGATAACAAGTAAAGTCTAGGTAGATTCTTCCTTAGGTATTGCCCTCATCAATTAGTTTTCCCAAAAGCAATTTCCCAATTTACTCTTTGTTGCATTCTTAGTTTAGAGTTAATTAGTTTACACAAACCACCTCTTTATTTTTAGGCTAGATAATAGGAAGGAAGTCATTACTAGTACTTTTAGTTCCTTAGATTCGATATTCCAATCTTGCCACTAACTATACTACTATTCGATAGGTGCACTTGCCTTTTATCGTGATATTAGTTAGTTTCCAGGTACGATCGATTTTTATTACTTCATCAAATCACGATCACTTCTATTTACTTTTCCTCAAACTTTTACCCTCTAAAACTTTTTATTTTCCTCCTAAATTTTTACTTCTCACCATTTACTCCCAAATGAAAAATAAAAATTGTCCAAAAAAAAACTCCTAAACATAAATAGTAATGATTTTATTTATATCTACTATTTATATTATTAAAAATAACTAAGCAAGCAAAAAAGCTAACCCGTATATAAAAGATTAATAAATAAATTATGAGGTGATGAAAGTTAATAAAAATTTTGATTAAGGTAGACAAATTTTATCACAGTGGGTGACATTGGTTACAAGGATCCAAAATTATTTTTTAAAATTTAACTCGAACAAATATATTCTATTCAATTCGATTCGAATTCCATTTCACCCCACTCGATTCGAGAAAATTTCAAATCAAATTAGGATGATAAAATATGATTCGTCAACTCGATTAACTTGAAATTTTTTATTCTATTCGATTCGATTCGATCGAACGCTCACCCTATTCACAATAGTGAATTTATAACCCAACTAATGGGTAAATGATATCGTTTCATCAGCATTACATGATACAAGAAAAGTAAACATGACCATTGGTCATTTATCTTTGTGATAAATGACTTGATTACTATTTGATTGGACTTATTAAGTAAATGATTTTATCCCAAAGAGATTAAAGATATCCTATTAGGGTAACACACTTATAACAAGTTCATTGAATGATGACCTATTAAGTAACTTTCATAATTGTATGTAATTGAGGGTAGCTCAATTATGATACTATAGTGAAATGACTCCATAACTAATTCAGTTTATAATTAATCGGTGAAAAGTTGAAACTTAATTATAAATTATTTGAACCTTAATTTTATATGTCCAGTCAGTCCCTCCGTTAGCTCATTGAACCATAAATGAATTGCATGTAGAACCAAATGAGTAAGAATGAATGGAGATCATTATGAAGTTAGAGAAATTGGTTGCATTAAAAAATGAATGCATTTTCTCACTAAGTACAAAAATGACTTAAGCATTAATTCAAAATATTCAAATTATTATTTAATTAATTATAATTAAATTATTGGAGTTCAAAAATAAAATAAAATTAATTAGTCATTATGAATTCATTGAATAAGGAAATTAAATTTATGTCATTATAGATTCTTTTATAGTAAAGTTGTCTTAACTTTAACGGAATTAGAATTGGATTGAGAAAATTATTTAATTGGTAAATAATATTTATTTTGGAAAATAGAAAACAAATATTGGGTTGAATTAAATTATAAAGTGTTGGGTCAAAAGTCTGGTAAGCATATATAATTGTACCTAATATGTCACACCTAAGTTTGACAAACCAGTTCGATTCAAGAGACTATGCTAACGAATACCACCTAAGTTGCGAGACTTAGACCTGATAAGGTTGGTAACTTCGTGGCAAAGTAATTCGTAGAACATTGCCAAAGTTGCATAGCTTCACTTCGCGGATGGTGAGTTCTTAATGGTGGTAAAAACCTTATCAGGCGGACCTTCCCACTAATAAGTCTACTACCTCTGTTTTTGTGTCATTGCTAACATAAGCATAGTAGTTAGTGGGACACGTTTAAATTATCTAACATCCTAGTAGAGGTAACGTGTTAGTAATTAGGGCACTTGGAGAGCCTCGTAGAATGTGATTAATTAGTGGAATCGTATGAGAATAAGTAATGATTAGAAAAAGTCCTAAGTGAGATTTGATTGTAAGTTATCTATAAATAGGATAGCCTGATAGTGGAGAAAAGATTTATGTTTCATCTTCACTGTTAGACTTTGTTGTTATAGAAGAAAAATTAAGAGTTGTTAACGAAAGTGTTGTCTGTTAAGCTTAGGAGAGCTTCTGTCCTAAGTTGTTTGCTGGTAAACTCTTAGACCTTCTTTTAAGTTTTACCAAGAAGGAAGAAGTTACTGTAAAAGTGGTTCAGTAGGATTTTCATTCGGATATTGGGTAGGAAGGAAACTTTTACCCATTAACTGTTTGCATGTCTATAGATTCTTGAAATTTCATAAAGTTTTGATTATTTTTTATGTTTAAAGAGGTTGTTTTATGGTTTTATTCAAAGAAACGGGAAAAGGTCCTAGTAATAAAGGGAAGGAACTGGTAGAGTAGACAAAGCTCTGAGTAAAGTACTCTAGTGAGTTCCTTTGTACTTTGAGTCTGTAAATATACGTTATTTTGGTTAATCGTTATCATTTTACAGTCAAGTAAGTGGCTTTAACCCTTGTCTCTGGTGTTTGTGTCTACGGAAGTGTGTTTTAAGAGTTAGTTCATGTAATGGTGTAAACAGTTGCATATACTGAGAAATATGATGTAAGGAGACAACAAAAGGATGTTGTGTATAATGTTAAAAGGAAGACATAGAATAATACGTTTTGTCTTTGGTATGACACTCTGGTGCAAACCATGAATGGTGAAAACCCGACCTTACGGGGGAACATATATGGGTTCGAAAACAAGGAGGCAAGTTAAGGGTATGGAAGGGATGAATGGTAAAAAGCTCTGATGAGGGGTGTAAAGATACAAGAAAAATGGTTCTTCGAAAATGGGATCAAAAGCTAGCACAATGAAAATAGTATGTGGGAAAAAAGGTTTATGCGTGAAAATATTAGTGGACGTTGCATGAAAAGTAAACAGTAAGTCTGACAGTATAAAAAAGTAGTCCACACAAGTGGTGTATTCGTGAAGCAGTTGTGCCTATGTTCGCTATGGATGAGTTTCCAAAAACAGACAGTGTTTGCCCGTAGGTTAAGTCTAATCATGGTAGTATCTGCCAACTGATACTATGGATCAATGTGTGTTTTACCCGCCAAATATGGCGTGTTAGTCCGTCTACTTGAGTAAAATCTTTTATTTTTTATGGTATATATTGTGGGATATATGCCCTAGGATCTCACTAAGTTCTCAAAAACTTACCCCATTATTTCTCCTTATTTTTAGGTTTTTAGGTTGAACGTAGTGGTTGAAGGGAAACAACCAAATCAGTGGCCACTTGTGAGCCTTCTTTTTTTTTTCATGGGTAACATGTAATTGCTAGGGGTACTAGAATGATTGTTAGATGTTTCCATTTAAAAATCATTAAACTATATTTTGAAATGATATTATACACTTCAAATGTTTATTAGTAGCCTTGTTGGCTTAGGATTGATTGCAGGTTATGGTATTTTCGGATTACATTGAGTAGAGTTTTAAACTACAAGATTGAGTAGTAACTCGAAAGGAAATTTCATTTAATTTCATGAATATTTTCTAAGCTACCTTCAAAGGCTATATACTTGTATCTTCAAACTTTTAAAGTGGCATGGTACCATTTTAAGTTTTGATTTCCATCATATACATACATTTTCAAGTTAGTTGAATACCGCTCTGGCAAGTGGGTACTCGCCTAAGCAAAAAGTTAGTTTAAAAACAAAGGTTTAGTGTTTTCAATGGTTCACTTGTGGATCTCCATACCTAGATCTAATGAATGGGTCGAGTGTGGGGTGTTGCATAATACATGAAGTGTAACATCCCAATTTAAGGCTTAGTCAGAATAGTGGTTTTGAGACCATAAATCCAAAGTATAAATATTTGTTGTCCATGACATGTTTGCATGATTGTGGGAAAGTTTCATGAATAAATTTTGTGAATAAGAGTCTAATTTGACTTTTAGGACTAAATTGAAAAAGTTACAAATTATGAGATTCTAGAAGCTTTAAGTAAGAAATAGCTTTAGATTATTAATAGAGGTCCTTAAATAGCAATTTTCCTAATTTCTATATTTTTGGAAAAAAACGGGCATGCATGGATAAAATTTGAAAGTTTAGTGAAAAGGGCATTTTGATCATTTAGTTAATAAATTAATAAAAAGGGAAAATGAAGTCAAAATTTGTGCCCATCTTCCTCACCATAGCTGAAAATTACAAGATACCATAGCTAGGGTTTTCTTCAACTTCCAGGCTTGATAGTAAGTGCATCCTAGCCCCTTTTTAATGCTCTTTACGTTTTTAAAGTTGTTATCAATCGATCTAGCTATTTTTACCATTATTTTGAGCTAGGGTTCATGTTAAAAAATTTAACCATGTGTGGCATGCATGTATTTTGATGTTTAATGAAGTAATATGAAAGTTTGATGTGTGATAAACATCTTTTACAAGGTGATTTTTCATGAAAACACCTAAAAAGGACTTATTTGTAAAAGTTGTGAAATAAATGGTAAAAATCTGTTTTGAAAGAGAATGTGGGCTGTTATAAGTGTGAAATGTGTTCAGCTAGGCTTAAAGTACAAAGAAATCAAATGAAAATCATTTTACGAGCTTAGAGACTAATTTGTAAATATGTGAAAGTTTAGGGATAAAATTGTAAATTTTCCAAAGTATGATTTGTGGGCTGTTTTGAACAATTTGATAATTAAATAAGTGAAATTTGCTATTATAGATCAAGAGAAACGGAGTGCGGACCTAGACCAGGGAAAGAATAAGCTTTTGGACTAAATCGAATAGTTTGTCATATTTTGGTATCGAGGTAAGTTTGTGGGTAAATAATGCAACATTTCATTATTACATATTCAATACTTTGATATTGCATGAATTGTGTATTTGTTTTTATGAAATTGGTTAATAATGAATCGATGACGTTGTGGAATCAGTATGTGATTACTATAAGACGATATCTGGGATATGGCATCGTTATGAGATTTCGTGTAAGACCATGTCTAGGACTTGGCATCGATATGAGACATCATGTAAGACCATAACTAGGCTATTGGCATCGATATGTGATCCCATGTAAGACCATATCTAGGATATGGCATTGGCATCTTGCTATGTGTATGAGATTTCCCGAGTATCTTTTAGCATTCCAAGCAGTTCAACGGGTAACTTAATGATTGTGTCAAAGAAATGATGAGGTATGAACAGGTTGAAAGTGTACAGGTATGTACACGAAACTCATTAAAAATTGAGATTATGACTCGATGAGTTCTCGATAAGAAGTGAATGAAGGGTATCATGAGCATGAGTTTTATTGCTCACTATGTGAATGACATGATTTAAGATGTATCTATGATACTTGATAACATTGTGACAAGTCATATTTATGTTATGTGTATGATATTGCATGATTAATGTTGTTAATTATTTACATTCAAACTTACTAAGTTTCATGCTTACTCCCCTTTCTTTTCCATTTTTCTTATAGTATCGCTAAGCTAGCTCAAGGATTGAAGGATGTCGAAGACTCGATCACACTATCAATTGGAATATTTGGGTATAACTAGTCTTAACATTTTGAGTATGGCATGTATAGGGACTTGGTTTTTTGTTATATGTCATATTGGTTTAGCCAAATATGTTGGCTTATGATGATGCTTGATTCATTTTGTATAAGGCTAGTAAAAGTTGGCCAATATTGATACTTGATATATGCATATGGTGATGTTATTCCTGATTAAGGTAGTATGCATATTTAAGTTGCTAAGTGTGTGAGATATATGCATGATGGATGTGGTATGCAAATGATGTGTGGAAGACTTGATTTATGGATGTTTGATAGCTCACCTATGTTATGTTATGTGCCTTTGAAGTAGTGTAAGTGTGCTTGTGTTTCAAGGTGGCAAAAGGCTTGGTAAATAACCTTATATTTGTCCACACGGATAGACACATAGGCATGTGTCTAGGCCGTGTGTGACACACGGTTAGCCCTATGGGTGTGTTGATAGGCCATGTGTCCCCTGCACCTTAATTTTTAAGAAACAAAATATCCAGTAGTAAACACACGGGCAAAGACACAGGTGTGTGTCTCAGCTGTGTGAAAGCCACAACCTAGAGCACAAGCATGTACTAGGCTATGTGAAAACTAGTTTAGCTTCAAAATGAAAAATAATTCGACACGGGCTGAGCATACGGGCGTGTTTCTCAGCTGTGTGGACAGCACAACCTTGGACACAGGCGTGTACCAAGGGCGTGTGAAGTCTGCACCTAGTTTATGAGAATTTAATTCGTCACACGGCCTAGCACACGGGCGTGTGGCTTGGCCGTGTGGTTTCATTTGGTTGATGACGTCATAAACAGAGAGTTACACGGGGTATGGACATGGCGTGTGTAACCACATAGCCTACCCATACGGGCATGTCCCATATCCACACGAGTGTGTGACCCCTGTTTAGGGCAAAATTTCTATGAGTTTGTAAAATTTTTAGAAGTTCTCGGTTTATTCCCGGACCACTTCCAAAGTATGTTTTGGGCCTCGTAGGCTTGGATAAGGGATGTGTATGAATGATTTTAAATTGGATGAAATTTTATGGCCCAGTTCCGCATGGATGTTTACTTTTAAGTCTAGTAATGCCTCGAACCCTATCCCAGGGTCGGATAAGGGAAAGGGTGTTACAAGAAAGACCCAATACCCCTTATACATTATGTGATGGACGCAACCCTAACAATATTTACTAGGGTGTGCTGCCCACCTCTCCCCTAGTTGGACTACGAGAGTCTTTTTTATTTAAATAATATTATTTCTTTAGGCCTTTTTCAACCAGAATCCTTCTATCTCTCCCTAGACAACACTAGTTGACCTAAAATAACAAGTTTCATATAACTTTATTCTTCTAGAAATTAGCAGAAATTTATTTTCTTAGAATAAATTATATTTATTAGGAATTACGATTTCTACCAGTTTTTATTAAGAGAATTACTTTCCTACTGAAAGTAATAAAATAGATTCTTGTTCTGTGTTTGATTTGTGTTGCTCGAGCCTACACTTGGTGCAATTTAGGGTACGGGGATCAAGGATAATGTCGTTCGGTTAAAAGTTGAGAACTATTCAAGTTGATATCGAACAAAGCACATGTACTTTTCGGAAAAATTCTATTGCTATAAATATCACAAACTAAGCTGGTTTAGAAAATTTTAAACTTTCACAGTTATAATAAATCATTTTCTTAATCAAAATTTTCCAACAATTAATGCATGTCGAGAAAGTAAAGTTAGGTGACTTGTGTAACTCCCGTAACCCATCTCTATCGTCAAATTAAGGTTACGGAGCATTACTATACAAAATAGAATTTTAAACTTCAAAATAAAATAAATATTTCAACTTAAGTATAATTTCTAATATCTCAATACAAATATAGCACACATACACATTTGGCCCTTAAATCGAGCCTAAAAGGCCTTAAAAATAGTTCAGAAACAATCAGGGACTTATTTAAAGCAAATTAGAAATTTCAAACCAAACTTAAAAATTTTAAAAATAGGGGTCACATGGCCATGTGGCTAGGCCGTGTGATGTAGCCTAGACCATATGGACATTCGAAGTTTGGACACACGGCCGTGTCCTAGCCAATCTGTCCACTCATGTGGGTATTCGAAAATAGAGTCACAAGGTCATGTCATAGGCCATGTATAACACCCCCTAATCCTTATCCGTCGTCAGAATAGGGTTATGAAGCATTATTAGACTTTTCAAGTCAAATACGAAGATTAAACAAATTAATTAGCATACATATCATAGATTAGTCATATCATCCCTTTTATGGGCCTTCAACATCTTAAATATGTATTAGAAACAAATCGGGACTAATTTGGGTTCTTTAAAAATTTTTTGCAAAATTTCAAAATTTTTCCTAGGTACAGGGCTCACACACCTATATGGCCAAGGGACATGCCCGTGTGGTCTGACCCCATGTAACTCTTTGACTTAGGTCACCTGACCAGCCACACGCCCACAGTTGAGACACACACCCATGTCTCTGCCAATGTGAAATTACCTGGGCATTCTGTTTGAAAACTTTAAGTTGTAGGGTACACACAGCCAAATCAGACGCCCATGTACTAGCCGTGTGTCTCACATAGTCTGGTCACACGCCCGTGTGCTAGGCTGTGTAGACTCAAATGAGCCTCATACATCAAATTTACCAACCCTGCAATCTTGAACCTTAAGCAATTCAAAAACCAATCGTTCAACCAATCCAAAATATATTCAAACACACCTAAAATATGTTAAAACTATCATTCTATTAACCTATCTAATGTATATTCATAAGTATTTCATACATATTATCCATACCAATTCAATTAACTTCATTCAAACCAAATCTAGTTTCATAGCAAAATATACTATTTTATAATCTAAACAAACACATAAACTTATATATATATATATATATAACCAATAACATCTTAAAACATATTTTACATTCACTTTTCAAAATGACAATTTAAACATTCTTATGTACATGCCATTACCAAAAAGAAACATACATCACCACGTTTTGAGTTCGGGATCAGCTTTGGATGCTGATTCAACAATTCAACTTTAATCTAACCTGCGTACGGAAAACAAACCGTACGCTGAGTATAAACTTAATAATATCTCTATAATCCAAATTCTTAAAACAAAATACTAAAACATTCACATTTAACCTTACAAACATTAGTCTTTTAATAAATCAACTCATGCACTAAACTTGCATTTCTCAATAATAGCTATTTCAAATAACTTTTCTCCACTTTAATTCACACATCATCTCACTATATCAATAACCATTTCATGAACTATATCAAAAACCATTTCATTAACCCATGGTTCATACATTTCATTTTCATATCTCAATTCAACATCTTATTCCAATTCATATTTAAAATCATTCAATTTCTTTCAAATTGCCAATTCATTTATTTACCCCTATTAACACGACTCGGACTCAGATGGATACACAAACCCAACCAAAACACACCAGTTTGACACCTAGTGCCTCATTGGATAATTCGAAGTATAGGTTGACACACAGTGTCTCATCGGCCATGCCGAAGTAAGTTGGTACCCAGTACCTCGTCGAATTTATCCGAAGTAATAGTTTGACATCTAGTGTCTCATTGACTCGAAGTCGAAGTATCCCTGAACTCTTCCAATCCTATGACATGCCAACTATATCCGACTTAGCCCGATATAGTTAATAGGGTTTCAAATCACTTTTCAGTTTCCAACCAATATATATCTATAAACATTTCAATTCAAATAATCACAAATACTCATAAATTCAATTCAATTCATTTCAATACCATAATACCAATACTCACCTCTATCCACTTACCATACACATCAAATAATAATTACAACAATTACTTATTAAATTCGGATTATAGAAATAATTGAGTCAAAAGTGAGAATTCAATTATATAGTCATCATAGCTTAATTTCATTCTGATAATTAAATAAGTTTACACATAAATTCTAATATGGACACAATTAGAATTGAGTAGTAAAAATTAATTATAGTAATTAATTTGGAGAAATATTTAATTATTTAGTGAATTATATATATGGAAAATCTTATGGTTAAGACAATTCTTTGGAAGTATTAGGATACTTCAGGATAAGTCTTAACTATAGAAGTCAGGAATTATATTTAGCACTAACACTACTCCTACTGTTCAAACTTTTGTTTGTTTAGGTTTAGGTGTTACTATTCCATTGGACCATGGGTGCTACCTTTCTTTACCACCACTTGTTGGGAGAAACAAAGGTAAATTATTCTATTTTAAAAAGAGAGACTACGCAAGTGTATCTTTACTTGGAAAAATAAATTGTTGTCAAAAGTGGGTAAAGAGGTGGTTATAAAAAATGTGTCGTAGTTTATCCCAATTTTTTACTTAAGTGTTTTTTTGGTCCCCTTTAATACTTCTGATGTGTTACAAAAGATGTTAAACTCCTTTTGCTCGACCGACCAATTTGGCATTTTAGTTTGAATGGCTTCTATTCAGTTAAATCAGGTTACATAGGATGGCGCTTGAGGCCTACATGGATGAGGGTTGGTTTGTGACAGGTTGTTTGACTATACCAAACATTACTAAACAAGTAATGAATATCAAAGAGAAGTTTTACATTGAACTCATCTATTTACAAAGTACACCTGGGTTTATATTTATACAATATATTAATGGTTGTTAAGCTATCTGCTAACAAACTAACTTCTTTAACTGATCTTTAACTAACTAACTACTTCAACTAACTACTCAACTGCTACTATACTAACATTCTCCCAATTTCTTGTCTTGTGTTGATTGTTTTATGGACTATTGTTCAGAGGAAGAACTCGTAAAGCATCTAGAAAGAAAAAAAAACAGCCTTGGAGTGATAAGTTTAGTGATAACATCTGCAGTTTGGCTTGCTAATCGAACAAAGTTGACCTGTAGGATGCCATCATGAGCTTTCTCTCGTACACATAACCCACACCCGTCACCAGATTAGGCTAACAGAGTATTACCCTACAATTCAAAACAAATAATAAAAAATCACATCAAGTTTAACAAATTTAATTAACAAATTCACAAAAAATTAGATTAGAGTAAAGCATATAGTTATGGACCTTAAATTGAGCCTACGAGGCAACAATCAGGGACCAATTCGAAGCAAATCAAAACATTCAGGGAAAAACTAAAAATTTTCAAAACATGGGTCACATGGCCATGTGGCCAGGCCGTGTGGCAGAGCATAGGCTGTGTGGCTATCCCACACGCCCGTGTGACTACCTCACACGCTCGTGTGCACGGCTTATGTAACTCTCTGACTTGGGTCACACGGTCATCTCACAAGCCATGTATCGACCCGTGTGAGCCCTGAACCTAACACGATCGAGGCACACACCTATGTGGGTTGCCTGTGTGTGACACACGGCCGTGTGTGCCTAAAAAATAACCTAAAATATACTCATTTCATGCTGAAATTCGTAAGTACCTAAACCAATTCTCAACACATGATTATAAGACTTTAAAATGCATTTCAATGACACCCAAAGCAACCCAAAAAATTAACTTAAGGCCATCAATGACACCACATTTCAAACACTTAACATTTCACCTACCTAGAATTACATTACACAAGCCTCAACTCATTCAAAATAACATGCATTCAATTCTAACATGCCTTGTTTAATTCACATCAAACTTACCTTCATACTTGACCACACATGCTTAAACTTGGAACTTAACATGCATACCATATTAGTTACTCATTCACAATATCAAAAGCACAACACATACACATTACAAAATACTCATGAACCAATACAATCATGACCAAATAGTCCTATTACCTAACATATAAGCCAAGTTAAATTCAAAATCTACCAAAAAGGTCATCGAATAGTGTGATTCTTTGGGTTGATTTGATCTTCTAACTTCCACAAAACTTATCTACATGAATTAAAACAAATGACATGAGTAATGCTTAAACATAATAACACAATCAATTTTTCATATTTCAATAACATTCAGTGGTCAATGATCAACGTCTGATGAATGATATATGGACACGAGTACATGATTAACCATCTAGAACACACCAGACACTCAGACGAGCTAGGCCAATTGATAACACACCTCAACACTAAGTGTCTAGCCCATAGGCTAACATTTGCCCCTGTAACACACCAGAAAACACTGTAATATGACACGATAGTCCGCAACAAATGTAGGACCTAAGCATATTCAATGAACAGAGGATATACATAAATCATCATCACATCTCATACCAATCTCGTACTGTGCACAAAATAATCTATTAATGTATCAATCATACTCTATCCTACGTTCATCTAGCTCAGGGTTTATAACAAAAAACAATGTTATCATTTCATTCCATCAGTTCTTATTTACAAGAAGACATTTTTACTAATCAGCATTCAACAATTGAATTTCATCTAATAAGCATTTAAAAATGTATTAGAATTAAACCGATTAAACTTAGCTAACTAAACTGTAGCATAACAAGATACAGAGACTATTCCGTAATTTTCTCTTTTTCATGATTTTCAACTCTTTCTTGATCTAAAATAATAATTTTATTCAATTAACTAATTCCAATAACCAATCAACACATTTTATGCAATTAATTCCTTTTTGAAATTTTTATAAAATTACCCTCAACATTTTACTTTTATGCAATTTAGTCCCTAAGCCCAAAACATGCAATTTAACCATTTTTATTCAAATCCAAGCTTAGCTGAATATTCGAGGGCCTCGCTGCAATCCATAATTGTAATTATTTCATATCAAGTGCTTATAATTTTATCACTTTAACAATTAAGTCCTTAAACATCAAAATCATCAAAAAGTACTTTACAAATAGTCCTATCTAACAACAATAATCTACCATAAAAATTCAATAATATACTAAACTCATCAATGGCACAATCCATGAAATTTAGCAGTTTTACAAATTAGTCCCCAAGTTAGCTAGATTAAGCTAATATGAGCTCAAAAACATAAAAATTACTAAAAACAGGTGAAATTTCACTTACTTATTGAGGGATCTATTTTGGTCGAATGGTCTTATAGTATCCTATAGGGTTTCGGTTTGTACAATAGTAAAAGAAAGAAGATGACCATGTTTTTCTAACTTGTTTTAATATAAATCACTTATTTACTATTTTACTAATTTACGCTTCATTATTTACTCTAAATTTTATCATTTACAAGCCCAAAACTGTCCACTACAACCAATAATAGTTTAATTACCATATTAGTCCACCATTCTTTTATTCTATACCTATTTAACTTCTTTAAATAGTAAAAGCCAACATTTACAGCTTTTACAATTCAGTCCTTTTTACTTAATTAACTATCTAAACGATAAAATTTCTTAACCAAAATTTCATACAACACCAATGACCTCGTAATTATTAAATAATTAATATTTATAGACTGACACGTCAAAATTGTGGTCTGAAACCACTATTTTTGACACGACTAAAAAACGAGCTATTATAAAAGTAATGATCAATCTCCACGTGTTTAACCTTAACATGATGAGTTGGGTTGGCTGCCATTGATACTATGGAGGTGTTGTCACACTATACTATGGGATTATGTTGTAGATAAAAACTAAATTCAGTCAACAGTTGTTTTACCTATAGTAATTCAGAAACACAATTTGCAAGACTTTGATACTCTACTTCTGAGGAAGATCTGGAAACAATAGCCTACTTTTTGGAACACCATGCAACTGGATTAGGGCTAAGGTAAATGTAGTAACCTATGGTGGATCGTCTATCTTCAATATTGGATGCCCAGTTAGCATTAGAATAACAAACTGATTCAAATCAACCTTTAATAAAGTATAAGCCATGATCTAAAGTTGTATTGAGGTATCATAACACATGTTTCACTGCCTGTCAATTAGTATTGTGTGGAGCATTCATGTATTGACTCAGTTTGTTAACATAAAAGGCTATGTTTGGTCGTGTAATGCAGACATACTGCAAAGTTCCAATGATGTTATGATACAAATGACCATCAGGAAATAGATTGCCATGTGTTGCAGTTAGTTTAGGTGTTCCTACCATTGGTGTTAGTGTAGGCGATGCTTCATCTATACATGCCTTATGAAGTAACTCTAGAACATATTTGTTTTGAACAAGATAAATCCAATGTTGCAGATGATGAACTTCAATACCAATGAATAAATAAAGATTTCCCACTTCTTTAAAAGAAAATCTACTATGTAATTAATGAAAAACTTCATTAATCTCATTGGAAGAGCTTCTTGTAATGATAATTTCATCCACATAGGCTATTAGAAATGATGAAGATCCATCATTTGGTCAAATAAACAATGAAATGTCAACTTTAGAAGCACAAAAACCAAGTTGTCCAACCAGATGCTATCTCAACATATGAAACCATGCTCAAGGTGATTGTCTGATGCCATATAGAGCTTTATTTAACTTGTACACAACCTGATTTCTAGTGACATCTGTAGTTTCAAACCCTGGTGGTTGATCCATATAGATTTCTTCAATCAATATACCATTAAAAAAAGCATTGTTGATATCTACTTGTCTCAGCGTCCATCCATTCATAATAGGAATAGAAAAAACAACCCTAACAGTTGTAGCACGAACTACTAGACTAAATGTATCACAAATGTCTGATCCAACATGTTGAGAAAAACCTTAGCAGCGAGCCTTGCTTTATATCTTTCTACTGTCCTATCAGGTTTCTTCTTGACCTTGAAAAGCCACTTGCAACCAATTAACCTTCTAGAAGGGGGGAGAGTACAAAGAGTCCAAGTATTGTTCTTGATAAGGGCTCCCAGCCCATTTTAGACAACATTTTGCCAATAAGGGTGCATCATTAACTCATGAACATTAACAGGTGTAGTGTCCAACAATTAAGTTACCTTGAAATGATATATTTTGGGTTTGAATGCACCTACTTTGCTACGAGTTACTATAGGATGAGTATTGACTATATCGTGGGAGAACTGACTAGGCTTAGAAGTTTCAATTGGACAAGGTTGACTTGACTCAGAAGAAACAGTAGGCTCAATAGGGTTAGAAGCATGTAATGGTAAGGTAGACATTGGACTGGGTGACTTACTTGATAGGGGTTGTTGTTGAGCTAAATTTGGAGGCTGTTGGTAAGTTGTTTGTGATTGTGAGTGATATGGAAAAATTATCAACTTTGAGCTAGTTATAGGACATGGTGAGTTGTTATGGATGATTTTGGACAGTTTGAGCTAGTTCAAAATGGAAACTCATTTTTAGGAAAAGTGACATGTCTTAATATATGAATTCTTTCTGAAGAATCTCTATACTTATAGCGTTTATCTTAACAGGAATATCCTAAAAAAATGCAAGGAATGGACCTAAACTATAATTTGTTGGTGTTGTATGGTCTGATGTTAGGAAAGCATAAGCAGCCAAACACTCTAAGAAACAAGTAGTTGGGTTTTACTTGAAATAGTTTTTCGTAGGGAGAGACATTACCTAGAGGTTGAGAATGTAACTGAATTATCAAGAACATTACACTACTAAATGCTTCATGCTAGTAGTATAAGGGCAGTGATGCATGGGCAAGCATGGAGAGGCATGTTTCCACAATCTGTCTGTGCTTTCTCTCAACCAAACCGTTCTGCTTAGACGTATAAAGACATGTGATTCTATGAACAATCCCCTTTTGAGTAAAAAACCACCTTAATTCTTGAAACTCTCCTCCTTCATCAGTTTGAATATCCTTGAGTTTATTACCAAAGCATCTCTCAACTTGTTAAAGGAACTGAGGAAACACTGTTGCCATATCTGAATTTTTATTTAAGAAGTAAACCCAAGTGTATCGTGTATAGGCATCTATGAAGGCAGCATAGTAAGCAAAACCATTCTAGTGAACTGGGGCAGGTACACAAATATCAGCAGCCATCATTTGAAGTGGAGAAGTATATGCAGAGACAACAGTAGAAAATGGTTGTTTTTGCTCTTTTCCCGAATGACAAGACATACAAGCAACAATTTTATTATAAGAAAATGACACATTACAATGATGTAAGGCTTTCTTTAATGTAGCCAAACAAGGGTAGCCTAGCCAAATAAGGGTGGCCTAGTCTAGAGTGTCATACATTCAACAGTAAAACACTAAGCTAATTTATTAGTCATCAAAGGCTTGGAGGCATTGGGCAGATTCAACTTGTAAAGAACATTGTGAACTGACCTTTGCAGCATCACTTCTCTCGTTCTTAAGTCATGAACTTGAAACCTGTTTGGAAAAAACTCAAACAGAACCTGATTGTCTTTTGGAAATTTGGATACGAACTTCAAGTTTTTAGTGATGTTAGGTACAAATAAGAGAGATTACATGTATAGTGTGTGAGAGCAAGTGAGTAAGGATGATTGACCAGTGCGAATAATAGGTAGGGCAGCACCATTACCAACATAGACCATACCTGAACCACTATATGAAGTGATTTCACTCATTCAGGCAGCAAAATGAGTAAGATGATGAGTAGTGATGTGCGTGACAAGTTTTAATATTTTTATGATCGTACCTAGACACTAACTATTATCACGAATAAGGCAAGCGCACCTATCGGACAGTAGTATAGCTTATGGCAAGACCGGAATGCCGAACCCAAAGAACCAAAAGTACCAGTAATAACTTCATTTCTATTATCTAGCCTAGAAAATAAAAGAGAGTTGGTTTAAATTAAAAACTAACTAAACTAAAGGTGCGACAAAGAATAAATTGAGGAAATACTTTGGGAAAACTAATCGATTAAGACAATACCCAAGGACAAATCCACCTAGACTTTACTTGTTATCAAACTCTGAATTAGACTATTTATTCATTCGATTTGATTAGTAGAGATCCCTAAATTATGTTAATATCTCTTTCGAGACTAAGAACAACTAACCCTAGGTTGATTAATTGAAATTTCTTTCTAATTAAAACCCCTAGTGTTGCATTAACTCAATCTATTGATCACTCTATTAGATTTGACTCTAATTCGGCAGATTTTCGTCGTCTTATATCTAGGATTGCGAACAACTCTGCTTAATTGTGTTGGATCTACTCTTAAATAGGGAATTTTGCTCCACTGAATAAGCACATTCGACTTGAATCAATATCCTAAAATATTAACTCAAGAATTAAAAACACAATTAAGAACAAATCGAATATTTATCATATAGTTAAGATAACAATAACAAGATCCGTCTTAGGTTTCATCCCCCTCAGGTATTTAGGGGATTTAGTTCATAATAATAAAAGAGAACATCTCAAAAATAAGGAAAACAACAAAACATATAGAAAACCCAAAACTTTTAAGAGAAATTTAGGAAGATCTTCAGTCTTGATGTAGATTCTTGCTTCTGGGATGGATCTATTGGCTTTCCTTGAGTAATTCCTTGCTCTCTACTCTCTGTATCCTTTTAGTCCTCCCCTAGGGTGTTTATATAGACTTTGGAACACCCTTCTTAGCCCCTAAGTAGCTTTTTTCGCCTGAAATTGAAACTCGCCACGACAGGGATATGCCCGTATGGCACACCAGTGTGAATTGAGCCCAGGCCGTGTTTAGGTCTGCTAATTTGGCACGGGCGTGTGGTATACCCGTGTGATGAACTTCTAGGCTATATTAATTTCTCACTTTGCCCATTTTCTCCGTTTTTGGCCCGTTCCTTGCTCTTTTCTCTTCCTTATACTCACCTAAGTATAAAACATGAAAGTTAAAGGATTAAGGGCATCAAATTCCATAACTTCAATGATAATTCATCCATAAAATTACCAAATGTGGGATAAAAATATGTATATATTATAGTTTATCAAATACCCCCACACTTAATTATTTGCTTGTCCTCAAGCAAAATCTCAACTCACAATTAAAATTCATTTTTCTCAACTTATAATTACTATCAATAATGTTTCGAAATAATCCACAAGTAATCATACCTTGAGAGTTCAACTAAAAGAACATCAACGTTTCAAACAATCTAAGTTGAGTATTTTAGCATGAAAACATAGGTATTCTCCCCTCTTCTAAATAATTACCTTAAATTCAAAATCAACAAGAGTTGACATCCTCACTAAAGATTCACTCTATTCACTCAAAGTGTTTAGAGTTCAGAAATTAGGCACTCATTAGTCAACATGAAAAGTTATTACCATAAGCTTGTATGAAAATCGATCTCCACCACTATAGATTAAGATGATACATCGATCAAAAAGTCTTTAGAAGGTTGTAACAGGGCCTTGGTTAGGGGTGTGGTCACAAGCTAAAAAATGGGGTTAGAATTTAGATTGAACTGAAAAATCATCTAACTAGAAAAATCTCTATCACTGAAACATATTCCTAGAATTAAGCTTTTCCTCCTGAATAATATTGTTTAAGATCAGAAGCTCACAATTACATAGAAATATGTGAAACATCAAATTACAACTGATTTTTTTTTAAGAACAAATCGAATATTTTATGAACTTAACTAACTGAAAAGGAGAACATAGCTAGATAATTATTCAATTCAAATCTCAAAAAAAATAAGAATCAAAGTAATTAAGAGGATTTCAACAATAATGGGTTATAGGTTAAAGTTGAGGGTAAATCAATTGATGGTATGTTAGGCTCAAGGGGGCTCATTAAGGGTTAATTATGAATGTAGGCTTTTATGGAGTGAGTGGGTTAAACCTAAGTGCCTTTATCATCTCGGTACATCAAATTAATGGTGTGGTCTTGACATGTATAATCGAAGCAAGTTCTAGAATAACAAATCAATATTGACTCACTCAAAGCAACAATAAAAGTGAGCATGAAAGGATGTATGCTCAAAAGGCTCAAAAATCTCACCAGAATTATGGCTTTTGATGTTCAATCCTGTGAATTTCAAATTTCAAGATAATACCTAGATTTGGGGAAACAACCTAGAAAAATTTTAAATTCTCAAAGATTTCAACTTATCATGCTTGATTCTCTAATGCCTTAAAGTTTGAATAATCAAAGCACAAATACCTATGTCTTAATCTGATACATATCAATAAAGATCATAAATCAATTAGAATTCATTCTAATAGTGATATGAAAAAGTGTGAGAGACAAGACAAAATTCAAGGATTTGAGAAGAATGCAAAAAGTTATTTTTTGTAATGTAATTAATATCCCCCCACACTTAGGATGTACATTGTCCTCAATGTATGAAGATAAATAGTAAAAATAAAGGTATAATATCATAAGATAGGGAGAGAAGTGAAACTCCCTGAATTTTAAATGAAATCCTCGGAAGAGTGAGTTACTCGAAGTACATGATTCTGAGCTTACTTAAGAAAATAAGCACAACTGAGGAGAGAATTGAAGCATTATTCGATAAGAACCATAAGGATAAATAAGTCTTTTTAAAAAAAAGGAAAACCTAAGAGAAAAAGAAGAATAACAATAAAAATAGAAAAAAAAGTAGGGTTGGGGTAGTTAAGAAGGGGCACAGACGTGTGAGGCTCAGGAGTAGGGTTTTTGGGTGCGCCTGATTCGTAGCCCACCCCTGTATATTAGGTCACACACACGTGCTAGTTTACCAGGTTTGACCACAAGCCTCAGGCACGGGCGTGTCGCACACCCGTGCTAATTTTTCAGTTTCATCCACGGCTTGAGGACACGGGCATGTCGCACGCCGGTGTTGATTTAACAGGTTCACCCACGGCCACATCGCACGGTCATGGCGATTTGTCGTAAGCCGTGTCTTGAAAAAAAATTTTACCCTATTTTTACACGGCCGTGTCGCACAACAGTGTCTCCACCTGTGGTGTGACCACGGCCTTAGGCACTCCCGTGTGCTTGGCCGTGTGGTTTTGAAAAAAAAACTGCATTCAATGACTCAATTAATGATGTAGATGTTAAAAACTAAAATTAAGGAGATTAACAACGTTAGTGCTCGGGTTGCCTCCGAGAAACACTTATTTAGAGTCTAAGCTTGACTTACCATATGTGTACGTTTACAGGGGTTCTTGGAGCCTAAGCTCCTCTCTTTCATTCCTAAATCCTCACCTTTATAATGTTTAAGTCGGTGACCATTTACCTTGAAAGTGCCATAGTTTGGATGTGTTATCTCAACTGTGCCATAGGGAAAGATAGTTTGAACAAGGAATGGTCTTGACCATCTCGATTTAAGCTTTTCAGGGAATAACTTGAGCCTCGAGTTATAGAGTAAGACAAGATCACCTTCTACAAACTGCTTGGGTTGCTTTAAATGAGCATCATGGCGTCGCTTTGTGGCTTCCTTATATAATCGTGAGTTTTCATATGCGTTATTGCGCCATTCATCCAACTCTTTCAACTACATTAACCTTTTTTCACCTGAAAGTTTAGAATCAAGATTTAGAAATTTGATAGCCCAAAATGCCTTATGTTCAAGTTCAAATGGTAAGTGACAACTTTTCGCATAAACAAGTCTATAAGGGGATGTTCCTATAGGGGTTTTGAATGTAGTTCTATAGGTCCATAAGGCATCATCTACTTTACTCAACCAATCTTTCCTATTTGACTCTCCCGTTTTTTCTAAGATGCGTTTCAGTTCTCTATTTGCTACTTCAACTTGTCCACTGGTTTGAGGATGGTAAGGGGTAGCAGTTCTGTAGTGCACACTGTATTTCTTTAGAACTTTATCGAACTGGGCATTACAAAAATAAGCACTCCTATCACTGATAATTACCCTAGGTGTTCCAAATCGAGAGAAAAGCTTTTTAAGAAATCTTACCACCATTCTAGCATCATTAGTCGGTAAGGCTTAGGCTTCCACCCATTTTGACATATAATCGACCGCTACTAAGATTTATTTATTTCCAAACGAATTGGGGAATGGGCCCATGAAATCAATACCCCATACATCAAATATTTCACATGAGAGTATATATGTTTGAGGCATTTCATTACGTTGAGAGATATTACCTGTTCTTTGACATTTATCACAAGAAGCAACATACATGTTAGCGTCTTTGAACAGTGTAAGCCAATAAAAACCTAATTCGAGTATTTTATGGGCAGTCTTAGTCCCACTGTAATGTTTTCCTGTTGGTTTTGAGTGGCAGTATTCCATGATTTTGTGTGCTTCTGTATTAGTAACGCATCTCCGAATGACTTGATCTGCACATATACAAAAAAGAAAAAGATCTTCCCAAAAGTAGTTTTTCACCTCAGCAAAGAATCGCTCTTTTGCTGATGCGTCAACCCTTTCGAGGTTATGTTAGCCGCTAAATAATTTGCAATATCGGCAAACCAAAGTACCTCAGATTCTGATATGACTAGTAGTTATTCTTTAGGAAGCGAGTCATTTATTTCGGTTTTGTCAAGTTCCTTGAGGTGTGGGTTTTCAAGTCTTGACAAATGATCTGTCGCCGAATTTTCAGCCCTTTCTTATCTTGTATCTTTAAGTTGAATTCCTGTAACAGTAAAATCCATCTTATTAATCAAGGTTTCGCATCAGTTTTAGTTAAAAGAAAACGACGAGTGAAATGGTCAGTAAAAACGATAACTTTAGACAATATCATATATGGTCTAAATTTGTCAAACGCAAAAACCATAGCTAGTAATTCTTTTTTCGTGGTAGTGTAATTCTTTTGCGCTGCTGTCGAAGTCTTGCTAGCATAATAAATAGGCTGAAAATGTTTGTCTCTTTGCTGTCTAAGAACTGCACCTACTGC
Source organism: Gossypium stocksii (assembly GCA_020496765.1). NCBI lineage: Eukaryota > Viridiplantae > Streptophyta > Magnoliopsida > Malvales > Malvaceae > Gossypium > Gossypium stocksii. The sequence continues at coordinate 71,441,373 of CM035622.1, forward strand.
AAAGTCACTCGCATCACACATTAGTTCAAAAGGCAAATTCCAATTAGGAGCAATTATAATCGGAGCGTTAGTTAACTTTTCTTTGAGAGTGTTAAATGCTTCTAAACATTCCTAATCAAAATTGAAAGGCACATCTTTTTCTAGTAATTTTGTTAAAGGCTTAGCAATTTTAGAAAAACCTTTAATAAATTTTCTATAAAAACCAGCATGTCCTAAAAAGCTTTTTATAGCCTTAACCGAATTAGAGGGAGGTAACTTTTCAATGGTTTCAATCTTTGCTTTATCAACCTCTATTTCTTTACTAGAAATTTTATGTCCTAACACAATACCTTCACGAACCATAAAGTGGCATTTTTCCTAGTTGAAAACAAGATTTGTTTCCTCGCATCTTATTAAAACTCGTTCTAAATTCTTAAAGGAAAGATGGAAAGAATTACCGAATACTGAGAAGTCATCCATAAATATCTCCATGATATCTTCGACAAGTTCGTCAAAGATGGCTAACATACAACGCTAAAAAGTAGCAAGGGCATTACATAATCTAAAAGGTATTCTACGGTAAGAAAATGTACCGTATGGGCATGTGAATGTTGTCTTCTCTTGATCTTCTGGAGCTATCGGGATCTGGAAGTAGCCAGAGAGTCCATCCAAAAAATAGTAGTACATATGTCTTGACAGTCTTTCCAATATTTGATCAATAAAGGGTAAGGGGAAGTGATCCTTTCTGGTGGCGTCGTTCAATTTTCTGTAGTCAATGCAAACTCTCCAACCTATGACTGTTCTTGTAGGGATTAGCTCATTTTTTTCATTGATTACAACAGTCATGCATCCTTTCTTAGGAGCAACCTGTACAGGACTTACCCAAGAACTATCAGAAATAGGACAAATAACTCCAGCGTCTAGAAGCTTAATTGCCTCAGGCTTGACAACTTCCTTCATGTTGGGGATTAGTCATCTTTAAGCTTGCACACATGGTTTGTATTCGTCTTCCATTAAAATTTTATAGGTGCAAAAAGAAGGGCTAATCCCTTTAATGTCAGAAATTTTCCAAGCTATGGCCTTTTTGTGTTCTCGTTGAACTTGGAGTAATTCATCCTTCTCTTTTGGTTGTAAGTTCAAGGAGATAATTACTAGCAGTTTAGAGTCGTCTCCCAAAAATGCATATTCCAAGTGATTGGGTAATTGCTTTAGCTCTACTTTAGGTGGTTTAACAATAGAGGGTTTTTGTCTTATTTCATCATTTATCTCAATACCCTCATAATCTATATGCCTTGAAGAAGGTTCATTGGAGTTCAAATCATTCATTACCTTTCTTACCTTAGTGGTGACTTCATCCTCCTCCCCACTTTGGGCGAGACACAGTTCCAACGTGTCTTTAAGAGCGATTTCCTGAAACAAGTCTTAAATAGAATGGTCAATAGAATCAATAAAATAATAGGAATCATCTTATTCCCTAGAAAATCTCATGGCATCATATATTTTAAACACAATTTTTTCATCTCCTACCCTAAGCACAAGTTTACCATCCCTTACATCAATAACAGCTCTAGCAGTGGCTAAAAATGGGCGTCCTAAGATTAAAGGTACCTCAACATCCTCATCCATGTCAAGCACAACAAAATCAACAGGGAATATAAATTTATCCACTTTAACTAAAACATCTTCAATGATACCCATAGGATATTTAATAGATCTATCAGCCAGTTGAATACTTATCCTAATGGGTTTTGGTTCCCCAAGACCTAGTTGTTTGAACATTTTATAAGGCATTAAGTTAATACTTGCACCTATAAACTACCAATTAAATAGGGAATAGTAAAACTTTCTAGATTTTTTAATTTGGTTGGCAATTTGTTTTGGAGGATAGCTGAACACTCCTCATTGAGTTCCATTATGGACAGCTCTTCAAGTTTCCTTTTGTTCGTTAGAAGTTCCTTTAAGAATTTTGCATACGTGGGCATCTGCGAAATAGCTTCAACAAAAGGTAAGTTAATATGTAACTGTTTAAAAAGTTCAAGAAATTTACCGAATTGTGTATCCATGTGGTCTTTTTTCAACTTTGTTGGATATGGGATGGGTGGTTTGTATTCTTTAAATACTGGTAGAGCATTCTCTTTGGGTTCAGCCTTCTCAACCTTCTCTTTGTCAGGTTCTTGAATAGACTTCTTTTCAGGTTCAACTACTGTTTTTCTATTCCTTAGTGTGACTGCTTTAACATGCTCTCTAGGACTGGGTTCAGTATTACGCGGCAAACTACTTTGTGGTCTATCAGATATCATCTTGGCAAGTTGACCAATTTGGTTTTTAAGGCTTTGGATTGATGCTTACTGATTTTTAAGTGTCATCTCAGTATTCTGAAAACGGGTTTCTAATACTAAGATAAATTTTGTGAGCATCTCTTCAAGGTTCAGCTTTTTCTCTTGTTGGTAAGATGGTTGTTGGAAGCCTGGAGGGGGTGGTAGTCTTTGATTTCCTTGACCACCCCACGAAAAATTAGGGTGGTTCCTTCAACTTTTATTATAAGTGTTACTATAAGGGTTATTTTGAGATCTAAAATTATTACCCATATAATTGGCTTGTTCATTTTCTGTGCTAGGATCGTGGGATGAATAATCTGTGTTGTACATTCCTCCTCCATTTGAATCGCACCTCATCATTGGATGTACCTGTGTAGAGCCAACTAAATCGTCAATGTTTTTATTTAAAAGCTCTACCTGATTTGACAGCATTGTGACTGCGTCAACATTAAAAACACCAGCAGCTTTTTATGGCTTTTTCCCCATGACTTGCCACTGATAATTATTCAGTGACATTTCCTCTGTAAACTCATAAGCCTCCTCAGGTGTTTTGTTATTTATGGTTCCACCGACAGCTGCATTAATCATCTGTCTTGTTGAGGGATTCAAACTGTTGTGGAAAGTTTGAACCTTTAGCCTTAAAGGTAACCTATGGTGAGGGCACCTTCTCAATAAATCCTTGTATCTCTCTCAAGCATCATAGAGGGTCTCTAAATCCATCTGTACAAAAGAAGAGATATCATTCCTCAACTTTGTCGTTTTAGCCAGCGGAAAATAATTAAGTAAAAACTTTTTGGTCATTTGTTCCCAAGTAGTGATAGACCCTCGTGGTAGAGAGTTCAACCACTATTTAGCTTTATTCTTTAACGAGAAGGGAAACGACCGAAGGGAAATGGCGTTATCAGAAATGCCATTGATTTTAAATGTGTCGCAGAATTCCAAAAAGTTAGCTAAATGTGCGTTAGGATCCTCATCCTGTAAACCATCAAACTAAACAAACTGTTGAATCATTTGAATAATGTTAGGTTTCAGTTCAAAATTATTTGCAGCAATAGCGGGCCTAACACTACTAGATTTAGTACCAGCTAAATTAGGCTTAGTGATCTCGTGATGATGAAGTAATAAAAACTGATCAAACCTATAAACTAACTAATATCACGATAAAGGCAAATGCACCTATTGAATAGTAGTATAGTTAGTGGCAAGACCAGAATATCGAATTCAAGAAACTAAAAGTACTAGTAATGACTTTCTTCCTATTATCTAGCCTAAAAATAAAGAGGTGTTTGTATAAACTAATTAACTCTAAACTAAACTAAGAATGCGATAAAGAGTAAATTGGGAAATTGTTTTTGGGAAAACTGATTGATGAGGGCAATACCTAAGGAAGAATCCACCTAGACTTCACTTGTTATCTAACTCTGAACTAAACAATTTTTTCATTTGACTTGATCCGTAGAGATTCCTAAATGATGTTAATACCTCCGTCGAGGATAAGAACAACTAATCCCAGGTTGATTAATTGAAATCTCTTTCTAATTAAAACCACTAGTCTTGCATTAACTAGATCTATGGCTCCCCATATTAGATTTGACTCTAATCCTGTAGATTTTTGTCGTCCTATGTCTAGGATTGCGATCAACTCCGCTTAATTGTGTTGGATCTACTCCTATACAGGGACTTTTGCTCCTCTGTATAAGTACATTCGACTTAAATTAATATCCCAGAAATATCAATTCAAGAGTTAAAAACACAATTAAGAACAAATCAAATATTTATCATATAGTTCAGATGACAATAAAAAGATTCATCTTAGGTTTCATCCCCCTTAGATATTTGGGGTTTTAGTTTATAATTGTAAAAAGAAACATCTCAGAATGAATAAAATAATAAAATATAAGAAAACCCAAAACTCTTGAAAGGATAGAAGGGAGATCCTCTGTCTTGATGTAGATCCTAGCTTCTGAGATGGATCAATCGGCTTTCCTTCGAGTAATTCCCTGCCTTTAGCTCTTCGTCTTGGCGGGAAGACTATACCCTTGACAGGAATAATGGATACCCTTGTAGTTGCCCCCTAGGGTCTTTATATAGAGTTTTGGAAAGTCTTTCTTAGCCCCTAAGTAGCCTTTTCCGATTGAAATTGAACTTCATCACGACATGGACATGCCCGTGTGCCACGCCTGTGTGAGTCAATGTGGAGGCCGTGCTCGGGCCTGTTAATGTGGCACGGCCGTGTGACACGCCTGTGTGACGAACTTTCAGGCTGTGTTGATTATTTATTTGGGTTTAATTTGCCCCTTTTTGGCCCGTTCCTTGCTCTTTTCTCTTCTTTATGCTCACCTAATATAAAACATGAAATTAAAGGATTAGAAGCATCAAATTCCACAAATTCAATGATAATTCATCCATAAATGTGCTAAATATGGGATAGAAATATGTATAACTTAGAGTTTATCACTTAGCATAATCATACATAGTACGAGGGGCAGGATTTTGATTCATAGGATCTGCGGCTACCGCAGGAGGTAGCTAATTATTTTGATTTGCTTCCATCTCTTCAGTAGTGTTGGTTATGTCCTCTTGCTCTTCTTCTGTGTACTGTAAGCTTCGCCTTATTTCTTTTTGGTTTCTGTGAACTGTAGCTTCTAAATCGTTATCAAATAATAGTAGTCCTGACGAGTTTCTTCTAGTCATAAACTGGAGATACCTATAAGAGAAAAATAAAAAGGAAATTTAGTAAAAATAAAAATAAAATAAAAATAAAAAAATAAATTGCAATAAAAGTAAAGATAGCTAAAGTAATAGAAATCGAGTGTTCCTAATATTTTAGTTCCTTGGCAACGGTGCCAAAAACTTGATGTGCATGATAAGTTTTAATATTTTTATGATCGTACCTAGACACTAACTATTATCACGAATAAGGCAAGCGCACCTATCGGACAGTAGTATAGCTTATGGCAAGACCGGAATGTCGAACCCAAAAGAACCAAAAGTACTAGTAATAACTTCCGTTATATTATCTAGCCTAGAAAATAAAAGAGAGTTGGTTTAAATTAAAAACTAACTAAAATAAAGGTGCGACAAAGAATAAATTAGGGAAATACTTTGGGAAAACTAATCGATTAAGGCCATACGTAAGGAAGAATCCACCTAGACTTCACTTGTTATCTAACTCTGAACTAGACGATTTATTCATTTGATTTAATCCGTAGAGATCCCCAAATTATGTTAATATCTCTTTCGAGACTAAGAACAACTAACCCTAGGTTGATTAATTAAAATTTCTTTCTAATTAAAACCCCTAGTGTTGCATTAACTCGATCTATGGATCCCCCTATTAGATTTGACTCTAATCCGGTAGCTTTTCGTCGTCCTATGTCTAGGATTGCGAGCAACTCTGCTTAATTGTATTGGATCTACTCTTAAATAGGGACTTTTGCTCCACTGAATAAGCACATTCGACTTGAATCAATATCCTAAAATATTAACTCAAGAATTAAAAACACAATTAAGAACAAATCGAATATTTATCATATAGTTCAAATAACAATAACCAGATCCATCTTAAGTTTCACCCCCCTCAGGTATTTAGGGGATTTAGTTCATAATAATAAAAGAGAACATCTCAAAATAAGGAAAACAACAAAACATAAAGAAAACCCAAAACTCCTGAGAGAAATTTAGGAAGATCTTCAATTTTGATGTAGATCATTGCTTCTGGGATGGATCAATTGGCTTTTCTTGAGTAATTTCTTGCACTCTACTCTCTGTCTCCTTTTAGTCCTCTCCTAGGGTGTTTATATAGACTTTGGAACACCTTTTTGAGCCCCTAAGTAGCTTTTTTCGCGTGAAATTGAATCTCGTCACGATAGAGACATGCCCGTATGAATCGAGCCCAAGCCGTGTTTAGGTCTGCTAATTTGGCACAGACGTGTGGTATACCCGTGTGATGAACTTCCAGGCCGTGTTGATTTCTCACTTTGGCCCATTTTCTTCATTTTTGGCCCATTCCTTGCTCTTTTCTCTTCCTTATGCTCACCTAAGTATAAAACATGAAATTTAAAGGATTAAGGGCATCAAATTCCACAAATTCAATGATAATTCATCCATAAATGTGCCAAATATGGGATAAAATATGTATATATTATAGTTTATCAAGTAGCACCAGAATCTAAATACCAGGCATTGTCTCCTACAGTGTTAGGAGTTGCTACATAAGCTTGAGAGTTGGAGGGTGCTGCAAGAACATTCATAGGTTGTGTTGATAAATGAAATGGATTTGTCTAATTCTGAGGTGTTGGGAGAGAGAAAACCCAACTGCATTGAAAGTTCTATATAGGAGAAAAAGTAGACATATGTGAGCTAGACTATGGCAGCCAAGGAGAAATTGGAACCCTATTGCCAAACATACACATGTTGGCTTATGGAGGAGGCATATATGTTTGACTTTTATAGCTTGTATCAAATCGATGATAGGAACGATCCACAAGATGATCAGTCTTCTCACATAATTGACATTGGATACGCGAGCTAGATGAACGGCTATGTCCACGACCTTGTGCAGGTGTTAAGTTGGGAAGATACAATGGTTGCTGAGAACTGTCAGCGAAGTCAACTAGATGATTTGTAACCATATTGGCTAAACTGGACACATAAACTATTGTAGCTTGAAAACTTGCTTCAGCATTAAGAAGAATGGTTGTAATTGCCTGAACACCATACAAGACCTAGCTTGATGTGATGATAGTTACAACTGCCCTATATTTAGGAGAAAGCTGATTCAAAATTACAGTGACATGTTTATATCAACCAAGTATACCAACCCTTGACCTTCTTTATATCAACCAAGGAAAGCTACTCAATAACGTTGCAAAAATCATCCATTAAAGCTTTAAACTTCCTACGCCTACCCTCCTTTTAAACTTTATTTACAATGGCGTTGAAATCCCCACCAACAATCCAAATTTCATTGACCGTAACCCCACTTTTTTAAGCATATTCCACGAGTCGTTTCTCTGGTTCAGGTCCGAATACCTATAGAACTTCGTAAATCTAAATGATCTCTGGTCCTTCAGCTGAATCACTGAGTCTATATGGTGCCGCGAATAATTCTGAATATCAACTTTGATCCCATCTTTCCATAACATCGCGAGACCTCCACTCTTCCCAACAGATTTAATAGCCAAGCATCCGTCTAAGCGACATTGATCCCGCACCCGAGCAATTTTTTTAGAATGCAGTTTAGTTTCACGTAGAAAAATAACAACTAGGTCATTAGCAATGAGAAGTTGCTTAAGGTCTTAAACTGTCACAAGGTTTCCGAGCCCACGACAGTTCCAACATAAAAGGAGCTAGTCGCCAGCCATTGCCTTGCCAAGTGAGACACAAACCATAAATATTCTCTAAACAATTTTAACTGGACTTTCATCCACATTCTCCCCATTTCCTCCCCTTATTCTTTTTCCTTTACCCCAGTTTCTTCCTCCTCTATCACACATGAGTCTTGTATGGCGTTTCTCTATAGTTGATCCCGATTCTGAGTCCTCCTTACCACCCTTAATTTTCTCTTTCTCTTTAAGGCCCATAAGTTCTGACTTTTCCCCACTTCGTTTCTTTCCTTCATTTGTCTCAGTGCTAGCTTCCACCTTACTCTCAATTATTTCCACTCCATTCCTCCAGTTCCCTTGATTCTGTCCATTTCCATTCAGTTGCACCTTGAGCCAATTACCGTACTAGAGTTTATTCTCTCCCTGATCCACACTTTCGACTTGTTTAACACATTTTTGTGTTGTGTACCTAACAATCCCACAAATGTAACAAAAAACCGAAAGCCGTTCATATTTAATAGCACAGACAATCTCTTTCTCTTCACTCACTACCAAGTAAACCACCTTCCGAAGGAGTTTTGAGATATCTATCCATTTAAACTCATAGAAGATTGACTTATCCATTTCATTGGAAATGCTGATACAATTTTAGCTTAATTTTCCATGTTACTATATTATTCTTTGTTTTTAACTTCTTCTTATGTTTAATTGTTTCAGATAATTATAAAATATCATTAAAAAAAATCAATATAGTCACATTTGTTTAACAAAGAACCCTATTACTTTTATCTCTTATTTTTAATATTGTATAAAAAAACTAAAATATAATATAAATTATATATTTCTTTAAAATAAATAAATTCTTCCAGAAAGTATTATAGATTTATATAAAAATACATCATAATTAATTAATTAGCCGTGTATGCAAACTAGGTATGATAGAATTGAAGAAGGTTGGCACAGTTGTTTGGGCCCAAGACATTCTGCGTGTAGTTATGAGATGAAAAACCCAATGAAACAGGCCGTGTGATTGTGGTGGGACTTGCGACACGTTGTTCTGGTTTATTACCAGACACCCAATCTCCTCTCTTGTTCTAGACCTTTCCGAATTACACCTAATAAAAATCTTGTCTTATATTTTAGTTGACTTATTAATTTTATTTTAAAAAATAACTCATTTTGGTTTGTGTCAGAAAATAATAATACACTTTACAAAAAATGGGAAAATAAGGGAGAATCCCAAAATAAAATAGTGAAATTATAGCACCACCGCTGTTCACAAATACCCCTAAAAATGATTCGAAGCCTTGCGCTTACTACTTCTTCCTCTTCTCTGGTCGCTAAACCTTTCTTTTCTCATTCTCCCAAGCTTCCCCACTCTTTCTCTCCTCTCTCTCTCCCTTTCCCTCAAACCAGACGATCCATTTCCCTTCACACACGCCCCATGAACATCCTCAAAAATCTAGGCTTCGGAGCCAACAACAAGCCAGCCCCGTCCATGGAGGGTTCCTCCATCGCTCAGGGTCCAGACGACGACGTCCCTGCTCCTGGTCAACAGTTTGCTCAGTTCGCCGCGGGTTGCTTTTGGGGTGTTGAATTGGCTTTCCAGAGAGTTCCGGGGGTGACCAAAACGGAGGTGGGGTATAGCCAAGGGTTTATGCATAATCCTAGCTATGAAGACGTGTGTACGGGGTCCACCAACCATAATGAAGTTGTGAGGCTTCAGTATGACCCTAAACAGTGTAGCTTTGACACTTTGCTTGATGTGTTCTGGGCTCGCCATGATCCTACTACCCTCAACCGCCAGGTGGGTTCTTAATTCTTATGATAGCAAAAAAGAATTGGGGTTTTTTAATGGTTAATTATTAATGGTAAATCATTTGGCAGGGGAATGATGTGGGAACACAGTATAGATCTGGTATATACTTCTACACACCGGAGCAGGAGATGGCAGCACGGGAGTCCATGGAAAAACAGCAGAAACTGTTGAACCGAAAGATTGTTTCCGAGATTCTGCCTGCCAAGAAGTTCTATCGAGCAGAGGAATATCACCAGCAGTACCTTGCCAAAGGAGGTCGATTCGGTTTTAAACAATCTGCTGAGAAAGGGTGCAATGATCCTATCCGATGCTACGGCTAAGTCCCCATTACTCTATATGTAGTTTTTAGCTTATGATTGTTTACAGTTTTCTGCTTTTGCCTGTCACTAGCATATTACATCCTATTTTTCTTATTGAAATTGGAAAGAGTGCCTGCTTTTTTATGTATGTAGTGAACATGGATTTGTAATTATTTAGAGTCCCCAATCCAGTATCTATATTTTGTTAATTGATGTTATAGGATTTCATGTTTAACTTCAATTTGCGCTTATGTATTAGTACTGAAATGAACTCCATTGTGAATACTTGGTGGACAAGGTTTTCAAACCCAACCAATGTTTATTGTCGAAGCAACACCAATCTTAGGTAATCCACCTTCAATTTCAACATGCTAGAGTTGTTCTCAAAGGCAGAAATATGAGTCAACTTGGAATAGACTTTTGGATGGGATTCTTTTTCTGTTAGGATTGTTTTCTTCTGACTCAAAGAGCTGCTTTTTAGCTTTCTAATGCAAGAGTAAACAGGATTGTCTGTACGAGTTAATTCGAAAATTACAAAGTTTTGAAGTTTTGGAATATATGATATTTTATAAACTCAATTATGATGAGTTCTTTTGGTATAATAAAATTTTATTGAAATTCAAAAGGGTGAAATTAACCAAAAAGGTTACTAGGATAGTAAAAACACTGCAACGAGCACATTTAATAAGTCACTTTAAAAGGCAACTCCTAAAAACGGAAAGAAAATTGCACTTTAGTACTTAGGGTTCTATATAAGCATTAGCAAGAACGGAATCAAGATCAAACATTAGAGGTTAAATATAAAGTGAAATCAAATTTTGTTGTTGTCTTTTGGGCTTTTAGTGTTAGAAAAAGAACGGCGGAAGAAAAAAAAATTAAGAAGATTGGAAATAGGACTTGAGGTATGAAATGCCATTTTTAAGGCTTTTAGTTTTTCCTTCGAGATACAAAAAGTCGCAAGAACAAATTAAAGTAGTAAATGGATAAACAAATGAGTTCTTTTATATAGGCAACAAAAAAAAATGTTAAATAACTTGTCTCTTGACACTATTTAAGACCAATGTCGTGAGATTGCACCTTGGTTGCTAATGAATCAATGAAATAGTGCCCAATATCATGACATCATATACACAACATTGTGAGATCACTTTGGTCGTTAATGAATCAATGAAATAGTGGGCTAACATCTTGACATTCTAACGTAATGTTACAATGTCGCACATTGACTTTTGCGAACAACCACTACCTATTTAGCAAAAGTGATCATCCTTGTCTTGGGCCTCAATAGAACTCTATTGATCACATGAACGATGTGTTTACAACCTCTAGCCAGAATTTGTATGGAACTTTTTTGGAATTTGACATCCCTCTGACTAGATCTTAAATGGTTCAATTCTTCCTTTCAACCAGATTGTTCTATTGAGGAGTCTTTAGTGCAGAAGACTTGTGTTGAGTCCCTTTATTACCATATAAATCTGAGAATTTTTCAATCTCAATTTCCTTTCCATGTTCGCTTTTAATCCTAATGTTTTTCCCAAGAATATAGTTCTTCTTGTTCATCAACTTTTTGCACAGCTTTTAAAGGCTTCAAAAGTCTCAGTTTTCTTCTTTAGAAACCTTACCCCAAGTGTACCTCGAGTAATCGCACACACGCACACACATACAAAGACATACTTCTTTCAATCCAAACTCTCAATTTGCATAAGTCCACACACGCACTCACACACAGTGACATACTTCTTTCGATCCACACTATGAATTTGCATAAGTCTTATCAAATCCATATGCAAGGATTCTAAAAGTCTAGATGTTTGTACCAGTTGCAACTAGTGATATGGTTCATGTTGTTACTTGCTATTCATGTAGTTTCCATACACTTCAGTTTTGGGGATCCTCTTTCAACATTATATCTCACAAAACATAGTATACCTTTGAAGTGAACATGGCCTAACCTCTCATGCATAGCTCGAGCTTGGGAGAACTCCCATGGATGCATGTTAATGGTTCAATCAATTTGTAGCAATTATCGAATATTTTGGCACCCCTATAATTGTCTCATTTTTCTTGTTGGACACCAAAAATTTGTCCTTCATGAAGTTCGCATGCATCCCTTGATCACAAAGTTTACTAATGCTTATATGGTTTACCTTTTAGCCTTGTACAAGAAATACATTTTACAATTGAGGCATGCCTTCAACATTTAAGACACCTTTTCAAGAATCTTGTACTTTTTATCATCACCAAAGGTCATACTTCCTTCAAATTTTTCTTGAAAATTTTTGAGAAAATTTGTAATAGCCCATTTTCAGTGAAATCGAAACAATAATTTCGGGACCACAAATCTGATAAGTAAATTAGTATTTTAATATTATTTTAATGTCTATGGGATGTTAGTAAGGTAGTATTAAAATGTCGATAAGAAATTTCGATGTTTGCATGATTAATTAAGTAAAAAATACTAAATTATAAAAGTTCAATACTATTAGCTAAACAGGGCTAAATGGCTACGGAAAGGAAAATTAATGGACTTATAAGGTAATTATACCATAATTAAGATAGTGGATTATAATAGATAGGTTTTATGGTAGTTTAAATGAATTATAAAGGTTAATTTAGTAAATACGTCAATAAAATGAAAAATAAGTAAACAAAATATAATAGAAATATGACATCTTCTTCATCTTTGTTTCAAAACTTAAAATTAGCCATTAAAGAGGAAGCTAGGTTCAGCCAGCATAGTGAGATTGCATGGTGAGTTTTCAAGCCTCATTTTTAATATTTTTATATTTTTTAGTTCGTTTTAACTTAATCCAGCTAACCTACGGATTAATTTGTAAAACTGTTAAAGCTTGAGGGTTATTCCATGGATGTTCTTAAATTATTCTTGATATTTAATGCTAGATTATGAATCTTTTTTTTTAAAGTAATCAAGTTTTGTAAAGTGATTTTTGGTGAAATTTGCATTTAGGGATCGATTTGTAAATATGGTAAAATTCATGTTGAATTTATGAATTAACGGTTTATTTGGGTTGATATAAGTCCTTAATGATTTTGGTTAGCTTGAATGGAGGATTAAAATGCTTAGATTTCAATTTATGATATTAAGGACTTAATTGTGAAAAGTCAAAATCTTAAGGGTAAAATGGTAATTTTGCATAAAAATGATGATTAATTATGGATTAAATTGATAGTTTTAAGTACTCAATTGAACGGAACAATTGCTTTAGATCACGAACGGATTGACGATTGCAGAAAAAAGAAGATTTCAGAGTAATCCCTATGATTTACAATTACTATAATCTAGTCCTGTAAATTCGTTATATGTTTATTTTTAGTTGTATTGAATATTTCATTAGTGAATAATCTTTGAATTCCATTAGAAACTATTTTTAAAGAAATAGAAGCATAATGTTATTCGGGCTCTATGCCTAGTAGGCTTTGTGTTGGTGTTATTCGGGCTTTGTGCTTAGAAGGCTTGTGCCGGTGTATTGAAAGTTAACATCAAATTGAACATTTGTAGTTGATAACAAATGAATCTATTATCGAACTTACTAAGCCCTCTTGTGCTTATTATTTTGATTTAATTTTGTAGGACTTTTGGAATTGTTCCTTTGATTGGATCGACTCGGAAGCTCACACACTATCATCATCATATCAGTAGTCATTTTGGTTTTTTGCTATAGTTGGTTAAAGTGGCATGTTTTAGAAAAGGTCTTTAGTAATATGATATTTTTATGAAGATATAAATATTAAAAGTTGATATGTTTATGCTTGTTTCTATTGAATAGCATTTGAACTTGTGTGCATAACTAGGTAAACCTTTTGGAACACATTTATGTAGTTGATGTACAAATCTTTTTGGTGCAAAGTGTTGGTGCTTGAATACTTCAAATGTTTGGTGTGTAGTAGCTTAGTATGTAATGAGTTATGATACTTGATTGTGATAGGTTTTTGACATGTTTAGATAATATTTGGTCAAATGAAATTGAGGTGCCTTGTGGGCATATTGGTTAGATGAATTTATGGTCTATTGTATTGATTGTGTCACACCCCCTAACCCTAAACCGTCGCTAGAATAGGGTTATAGAGTATTACCGGACTTTTCAGATCAATTACGAGCATCACATAATTATTAAACAAACATATCATGATTTAATCATCTACCAAATTGACCCATACTTATTCCCTAGGTACATTCCATTTACTCAAAAAGAAATATACATCACCAATTTTTGAGTTCGGGATTAGTTTGGATGCTTGACCGAAACGTTTGACTTCACCTAACTTGCGCACGGAAAACAATCGTACGTTGAGTGTATACACTTAGTGGTATTACTATAATTCAAATTCTTAAAACAATATAAACAAACATGCTTATTAAATTTTTCCATATTGTCTTTCAAATTATCAAAGTATACATCAATATATATATATTTTATCCATAGCTATCTTAGATAGCTTTTCTTCACTCATTTCATTTAACATATCACAATTTCAAAACCACTTCACAAGTAGTTCAATAATCAATATTTAAAACTATATTTCATACATTGTATTTTCATATCTTAATTCACTATTCCTTTCCAATATATTTCCAAAATCATTCAAATTCATTTCTTTTGCCAATTCATTTATTTTCCCTATTAACATGACTCGGACCTTGGCGAATACACGAATCCAACCAAACACACTAGTACGGCATCCAGTGCCTCATAGGATAATTCGAAGCAAATAGTTGACACCCAGTGTCTCATCGGCCATGCCAAAGTAAGTTGGTACTTAGTATCTCATCGAATCTATCCGAAGTAATATAATGACACCCAGTGTCTCATTGGCTCGAGGTCGAAATATCCCTGAACACTTTCAATCCTATGGCATGCCAACTATATCCGACTCAGCCCGACTAGTTAATAAGGTGTCCAAATCACTTTTCAATTTCAAATTCACTTTCAATTCAATCATAATTCAATTCAAATTCACTTTTTCACTTTCCAATAAATATACAATCCAAATACTCATACATATTCATATTTCAATTCAATTTCATTCATTTCAATATTAACACTCACCGTAATTTTTTCTTACCATGCATATTAATTAAAGTTTAACAATTGATAATAAATAAATTAGAATTATATTAATACAAATCGTAAGTTTTCCCGAATTACTCCTCGTCCACTTTCTCTTTTTCTTTCTTGGCCAATGTCTCCGGTGCGATGTTAACTACGAAAAATTAAGGTAATTCACATTCATCAATAAAATACCAATTCACACCAAATACTTGAATTTTTCTATTCAACTTTTACCTTAATTCTAATTTAATCCCTAACTAAAATTCTCTTCATTTTTATCTTAATTTATACTTTATTTTCACTCAATTTCTACTTAAACTTAAACTTAACTTTCTAATTTTCATCATAAAACCCTAATTTTGAATTTTCTTTCAATTTAATCCCTATTACACAAAACTTATAACTAATTCTACAATTTAATCCTTTACCCACTTCTAACTTGAAATTCTATCGATTCAACCTCTAATTCATCAATTAATTCAACATAAACTATGTTAAAAAATCTAATAACTTCCAAAATTTCAACATAAATCCAATAGTATTTTGTTCTAAGATTCCAAAAACATCAAAATTACAAGAAAAGGACTTAAATTAACTTACCAATCAAGCTTGGAACCTTAAAACCCTAATTTTTCTTTCTTTTTCTTTCCCTTTTTTCTTTCTCCCCTGTTTTTTCTCTGTTTCGTTCCCCTCTTTCTTTTCTTTTTGTTTTATTTCTTTTATTTATTTGTTAAGTTATATATATATATATATACACATAATATAATATGATATTATAATAATATAATAATATTTAATAATAATATAATATAATATAATAAAATCTCAACTAAAAATCTTTGATATTTTTAAACTTATGCCGCCTCAATTACGAGAATTGGCATAATTACCTATTTAATCCCTTTAGTTTTTCTTTAATCTATAATTAAGCTTTTACCCCAATTGCAATTTAGTCATTTTTCCTAATTACTCCTAATTAAGACAAATTCGCCTAACCAGAACCTAATTAAACACATAACTAACTTCTTAAATATTTTTAATAAATATTTACAAATTTGTTTTACTAAAACGAAGACTTGATAACACACTTTTTTTGATGCCCGTAATTTTTGGGTCGTTACAGATTATTTCATGCATGAATTGGTATGTTTTGAGGTCTTGAAAGTGGGAACAAAATGCTTGTAGGTACATATTTGAGTTGGAGATGGAAATGGGAACAAAATGCATTCAAGTCAGGCAGTTACATGGGCCTAGCACACAGCCTGGCACACAGGCGTGTGGCTTGGCCGTGTGATACAATTCAGAGAGTTACACGAGCATGGACACGGCTGTGTATCCCTATTTCGATTGTTACATGGATTGAGACACGGACTCGTGTCTCAGCCGTGTGACCCCTACGGTTCAAATTTTTTAAAATTTTCTTAAATGTTCCAAACATTTTTGATTTAGTCCTAAATTGTTTCAAAAGTGTTTCTAAGGCCTTGAGGGCTCGATTTAGGGACGTTATGCATGTACTTGAATAGTTTAGATTAGGGGTGTTTCATAATTATTGTTTCCAATCATATAACTAGAACATTCACTATCAAAATACACATGACCAGTGGCTTTCTTCAAAATTTAATGAGTCAAAATTAAACTCTTTTGGTTTTTTCTTCTCCAAACTCTCTTGTGTGGCTGTGCCCTAGCAGCCTTTTATTAAGTTGCAACTTTTCAGCACATTTTGTTGAGGTCTTTCAACAGCTTAGATTGATATGACTAAGCACAACTGGAACGACGGAAAATGTGCAAGTGTACACAATCGCAACAAGTAATAAAGTGACAAGTAAATGTCGAGTTATCGTACCCACAGGACTGTTAAAAAGAATTATTTATGAAATTAATTGTAAACACTTTGGTGATGAAAAGAATATTTTGGTTTTAAAAAGATGATTAAAAACTAATAGTTGAAACTAAGTAAAATAATTAAAATAAAACAAATGAATTTTAGTGCACGATTTCAAATACGATTTAATCAATATGATATAATTGTGTTGGATTAATCGCATTTCTTAACTTAGAATTATTAAACTTATGTCTATACTTGTTACGGATAAATTCATGGTAACTCGGTAATTTGCTAACTTATGAACATATTTACACATCAAAAATCTATTCATCTCTTGTACATATTCCTACGCCAATTCGATCGATTAAACATATTTATAAAGATAAACATGTTATTGCACATACATACTTATTAAATTAAATAATCTTTCGCATATTCCTATGTCAATTCAAACGATTAATTCAACCTAATAAGCATATAAAAGACTATGTGAGGTAACAAATTATCCTTACCTTGAAACAGTTTAATCACAATAATCTTGCAAGTTATGCAAGGCATATGTATCGCCAAATACAATGCTAATTTAATCTTCAGCTACCTTAGAAGAATAAAACATGCACTGATTAAGTATTGTGTCCATTAATTGCAATTTCAATGCGCTTAGATAATTAATTCTTTAGTTATCTAAACAATTATAATGCCAGAATAACTTAGGCATGATTTAACTTAATCAAGCATTTTACCAATGCCTATAACAGCATAAACACAATTTTAATAATTTAAGAGGATGAAATGAAATCAACCCAACACGAATTAAATTCAAGCTAAATTGATTAAAATAACCTTTTCAAAAACATGAGTATTCATAGATATGTTCATCATGAAAACAACAGGAATTAAAAAGATAGGGAACAAGAAGCAAATCCGGTGTTTCTCTGTGGCTTGACTGATTGCTCCATTCTTCGTCTCCGTTGTCCTCGCCGGTCAAGGCTTCTTTGAACACTCGCTTGTTGCCCAAAATGGTTGAGAAAACACCTATTTTCCAAGAGGAGAAATCGGCACATGAAGGCTTGGTTTTTAGAGGAAAAAGAGAGAATGGAGAGGAGAGAAATGAATGAGAGAATGAGAGAGTTGATGGATGATGAGGATGACTGAAATGGACAGCAAAGAGGGGTTTATATAGCTGAGGGTGGCTGCTAAAAATAGCAATTTTCAATAGCCAAAGAGCCCCCTCATGGCCGGCCATCTTACATGGCAAAGTTAAAACTTTCAAATTTGCTAAAATTAGCTTGAGGCAAATCCGTAAAGCCCTAATTTAAGGTGGGGTTTGAATGCAATTTGGAGGTCTTTCAAGGGCTTGTTTGAAAGCTCATTTTATCAGCTAAAATGCTGATTTGGGTCAGCATTTAAATGGTTCTGGGCTGCCCAATTGGTTGCTAATAAACGCTAAATTATACATATTTTTACCTCATGTTTAGCCTATATTTTGGATGGATTCTTATCAATTTTGTGAGAATTGGTGCTCTTAATCCTTCCTTTTTATATCTTATACTCAGGAGAACATAGGGAAGAAGAAAGAACGGAAAACGGGCAAAAAATGATGAAAAATGGGCCAAAATGTGCGAACAACACGGGCAAAAAAATGCCACACGGCCATACCACATGAAGATCACACGGTCAAGCCCCCGACAAGCACGGCCAGGTCACACGGCCGTGCCTCCACCGATAAAAGCACACGGCCTCTGTCGAAGTCACACGGGCGTGGCACACGGGCGTGTTCTAGTCGTGAGGAAGGGGAATTTCACTCGAATTGGGATGCTTAGAGGCTAAGAAAGGCTCCCCACAAGCTTTCTATATAAAGACCTCATGAGGCAGAAGCATAAAAATATGTTTTTAGATTTTTCTCCTCTCATTTTTCTGCCACACTGAGGGTAGAAGTAAGGGATTACTCCAAGGGAGAAAGCCGATTAATTCATCTCAGAAGCCGAAATTCTGCAGCAACATAGAGGATCTCCCTAAATTCCTTCAGGGGTTTTTGGTTTCTTTTATGTTTTGTTATTTTATATCTTCTGAGATGTTTTCCTTCTTTATTATGAACTAAACCCCTCAAATACTTGAGGGGGATGAAACCTAAGACAGATCTTGTTATTTATTCTTGATTTATTTGATAAATACTTGAATTGTTCTTAATTATGCGTTCTTCATTCTTGGTTTAATAATCCTAGGTATTAATTCAAGAATTAGATGTGCTTAGAACAGAGAAGCAAAAGTCCCTGTGATAAGAGTAGATCTACCATAATTAAGCGGAGTTGCATGCAACCCTAGACATAGGGCGACATAAATCTGCCGGATTAGGGTCAAACCTAATATGGGGAGCCATAGATCGAATTAATGCAACCTAGGGAGTTAATTAATAAGGGAACTTTAATTAACAACTTAGGCCTAGTTGCTCTACGCCTCGACGGAGGGTTTAGCATAAGTTAGGGATCTCTACGGATCAAGTCAAGTAAAGAAATCATATAATAATAACAAGTGAAGTTAAGGTGGATTCTCCCTTGAGTATTGTCCATATAAATCAGCTTTTCCCTAAAAGTTTTCCCACTTCACTCTTTAAACTTTCTTAGTTAGTTTTAGAATTAATTTAAACAACCCTCTTTTATTTTTTAGGTTAGATAATAGAAAGGAAGTAAGTACTAGTACTTTTGGTTCCCTTGGGTACGATAACTCGGTCTTGCCACTAAACTATACTACTGTTCGATAGGTGCGCTTGCCTTTAACATCGTGATATTAGTTAGTTTTGGTGTGATCAGTTTTTATAAATTTTATTACTTAATATCACACGATATCAAGTTTTTGGTGCCGTTGCCGGGGAACTAAAATATTACGAAAGCTCGATTTCTATTACTTTAGCCATTAATATATATATATTTATTTATTTATTTATTTATTTTTCTTTTATTTTTATTTTTATTTTTATTTTTTTATTTTTATTTATTTTTATTTTCTTTTAAATTTTTGAGTTTTCTTTGCTTTTTCTTTTTAGGTATTTTTTAGTTTATGACTAGACACAACCCAACAGGACCACTACTTTTTGACGACGATCTAGAAGCGACAGTTCGCAGAAATCGCAGAGAGATTAGACGCAGTCTACATTATCTTGAACAAGAACCTGATCAAGAGCTAGAACCTACAGAAGAGATAGACGCAAATCAAAACGTTCCACCACCTTCCGCAATTGTCGCGCCACCAGCAAATCAAGAAGAAGCTCCTCGCACTATGTATGATTATGCTAAACCTAGTTTGGCTGGTACCCAAACTAGCATTCTTAGACCTACTATTACTGCTAATAATTTTGAGTTAAAGCCTAATACTATTCAGATGATACAACAATTAGTGCAGTTTGATGGTTTACAGGATGAAGATCCAAACTCACATATAGTCAATTTTTTGAAACTTTGTGATACCTTCAAAATAAATGGCGTTCCTGATGATGCCATTCGATTGAGGCTATTTCCATTCTCTTTGAGAAATAAAGCCAAACAGTGGTTAAATTCTTTACCACGAGGCTCAATTACCACATGGGAGCAAATGACCGAAAAATTTTTACTCAAATATTTTCCTCCAGCTAAAATAGCCAAATTACGAAACGATATTTCTTCTTTTGTGCAGATGGATTTAGAAACACTATAATATGCATGGGAGAGATACAAAGATATTTTGAGAAAGTGCCCTCATCATGGTCTACCTTTGTGGCTACAAGTTTAAACCTTCCACAACGGTTTAAACCCGTCAACTAGACAAATGATCGATGCAGCCGCAGGAGGGACGATCAATAATAAAACACCTGAAGTAGCTTATGAATTTATTGAAGAGATGTTATTGAATAATTATTAGTGGCAAGTCATGAGGACAAAGCCAACAAAAGCTGCAGGAGTTTATAATATTGATGCTGTAGCCATGCTTACTAACCAAGTAGAACTTTTAAATAAAAAGTTTGATAATTTTGTTAGTTCTACGTAGGCACAACCAGTGATGCAATGCGACGCAACTCAAGGAAACACATTTAATCCAAATTTCGCATCTTATGGACACAGCATGGAAACTGAACAAGCCAACTATATGGGTAACAATTTTAGATCTCAAAATAACCCTTATAGTAATAATTATAATGCAGGTTGGAGAAATCACCCAAATTTTTCATGGGGTGGACAAGGAAATCAAAGACAACAACCTCCTCCAGAATTTCAACAACTACCACCGCAATATGAGAAGAAGCCGAATCTTGAAGAGATGTTTACGAAATTTATGGCCGCATCAGAAACCCGTTTTCAAAGCACTAAAACGGCACTGAAAAATCAGCAAGTATCAATTCAAGGGCTTGAAAACCAAATTGGTCAACTTCCAAAATTAATTTTAAAAAGACTACAAGGAGGATTACCAAGTAACACTGAGCCAAATCCCAGAGAACATGTCAAAGCGATTACTTTAAGAGATGGAAAGGTCCTAGCCGAACCAGAAAAGAAGACTATCCCAGAACTTTCAGAAGAAAAGGCAGCGGAACCCGAGGATAACACTCCACCGCCACTCAAGAAATATAAACCGCGCATCCCATATCCGGCAAAATTGAAGAAAGACCATACAGACGCTCAATTCGGTAAGTTCCTTTGAACTTTTTAAACAATTACACATTAACTTACCTTTTGTTGAAACAATTTCACCAATGCCGAAGTATGCGAAGTTCCTTAAAGAACTTCTGACAAATAAAATGAAGTTGGAAGAATTGGCCACAGTAGAACTCAACGAGGAATGCTCAGCTATTCTCCAAAATAAACTGCCAGCAAAACTGAAAGATCCAGGGAGTTTTACTATCCCTTGTCTGATTGGTAGTTTACTTATTAATAAAGCTTTAGCTGATTTAGGTGCTAGCATTAATCTCATGCCTTACAAAATGTTCAAACAACTAGGTCTCGGGGAACCCAAGCCCACTAGGATGAATATTCAATTAGCCAATAGATCTGTTAAATATCCTAGGGGAATCATTGAAGATGTGCTAGTGAAGGTAGATAAATTTATATTCTCTATTGATTTTGTTGTGCTTGACATGGATGAGGATATTGAAGTACCTTTAATTTTGGGACGACCATTTTTAGCCACTGCTAGAGCTGTTATTGATGTAGGGGATGGCAAATTAGTACTCAGAGTTGGCGAGGAAGAAGTTGTCTTTAAAATTTATGATGCCATGAGATTCTCTAAAGAACAAGATGATTCGTGTTATTTTGTTGATATTATTGACTATTTTGTTCAAGATAATCTCCAGGAACTTTCTCTCACAGGCACGTTGGAACTGTGTCTTGTTCAAGGTAGGGGGAAAGATGAAACTACCCCCGAAATTAACGAAGTAAGGAAAGAGTTAGATTCTAATGAAATCATCACTAGGCACATAAGTTATGAAAATTTAAAGATGAGTGATGAATTGAAACAGAAACCTTCCATTATCGAACCCCCTAAATTAAAACTAAAACAACTGCCAGATCATTTAGAATATGCCTTTTTAGGTGAAGAATCAACTTTACCAGTCATTATCGCATCCGATTTAAGCCTTGCAGAGAAAGAGGAACTACTCCATGTGTTAAGAGAACACAGACGTGCTATAGCTTGGAAAATTTCAGATATCAAGGGAATTAATCCTTCTTTCTGCACCCACAAAATTTTAATGGAGGACGAATTCAAACTATCAGTGCAAGCCTAGAGAAGATTGAATCCCAACATGAAAGAAGTTGTAAAAGCCGAGGTAATTAAACTTCTAGATGCAGGTATTATCTATCCTATTTCTGACAGTTCTTGGGTAAGCCCTGTGCAGGTTGTTCCTAAGAAAGGTGGATTGACCGTGGTGTCTAATGACAAGGAAGAGTTAATACCTACAAGAACAGTCACAGGATGGAGAGTTTGTATTGACTACAGGAAGCTGAATGACGCCACTCGGAAAGATCATTTCCCATTGCCTTTTATTGATCAGATGTTGGAAAGATTATCAGGTCATATGTATTATTGCTTCCTAGATGGCCTCTCTGGTTACTTTCAGATCCTGATAACTCTAGAAGATCAGGAGAAAACAACGTTCACATGCCCATATGGTACGTTTGCTTATCGTAGAATGCCTTTTGGTCTATGTAACGCTCCTGCTACTTTTCAGCGATGCATGCTAGCTATCTTCAATGAATTCGTGGAAGACATCATGGAGGTATTTATAGATGATTTCTTAGTTTTCGGTAATTCTTTCCAACTTTGTCTTAATAATCTAGAACGTGTTTTGATCAGATGTGAAGAGACAAATTTAGTGCTAAACTGGGAAAAATGCCATTTTATGGTTCAAGAGGGTATTGTTTTAGGACATAAAATTTCTAGTAAAGGGATAGAGGTAGATAAAGTGAAAATTGAAACTATTGAAAAACTACCTCCTCCTAATTTAGTTAAGGCTATAAGAAGCTTTTTAGGACACGCCGGTTTTTATCGAAGATTCATTAAAGACTTTTCTAAAATAGCTAAGCCTTTAACTAAATTATTAGAAAAAGACGTACCCTTCAACTTTGACCAAGAATGTCTAGAATCTTTCAACAACCTTAAGGAAAAGTTAGTTAACTCCCCAATTATGATTTCACCTGATTGGAATCTACCTTTTGAACTAATGTGCGATGCAAGTGATTTTGCAGTAGGTGCAGTTTTAGGACAGCGAAGGGACAAGCACTTCCAGCCGATCTATTATGCTAGCAGAACTTTGACAGCCGCTCAAGCAAATTACACTACCACAGAGAAAGAATTGCTAGCTGTTATTTTTGCATTTGAAAAATTTAGATCTTATTTAATTTTGTCAAAAGTCATTGTTTATACTGATCATTCGACTCTTCGCTACCTCTTAACTAAAACTGATGCAAAACCTCAACTGATAAGATGGATTCTATTGTTACAAGAATTTGACTTGGAAATAAAGGAAAATAAATGAGCTAAAAACTTGGCAGCAGATCACCTCTCAAGGCTAGAGAACGCACAGCCCAAATATCTCGACAAGATGAACGATTTGTTCTCTGAGGAACAACTCCTAGCCTTAGCAGATATGACACTTCCTTGGTTATCTGATTTTGCGAATCATTTAGCAGCTAACATAACCCCAAAAGGGCTAAACCATCAACAAAAGAAGTTATTCTTCGCTGATGTGAAAAATTACTTTTGGGAAGATCCTTTCCTTTTCCGAATTTGTGCAGATCAGGTTATACGAAGATGCGTTGATGACATAGAAGCATATCAAATTTTGAATCACTGCCACTCAGGACCCACAGGAGGACATCACAGTGGAACTAAAACTGCTCATAAGGTACTCAAATCAGGCTTTTATTAGCCTACACTTTTCAGAGATGCCAACAGGTATGTGACCTCTTGTGATAAATGCCAACGAACAGGTAATATCTCTCAGCATAATGAAATGCCTCAGAACTATATACTTTCGTGTGAAATATTTGATGTATGGGGTATTGATTTCATGGGTCCGTTTCCTAATTCATTTGGGAATAAATACATACTAGTAGCAGTAGATTACATGTCAAAATGGGTAGAAGCCCAAGCTCTACCTACAAATGATGCTAGGGTGGTAGTACGCTTCTTGAAAAAACTTTTTTCTCGATTTGGAACACCTAGGATAATTATTAGTGATAGGGGTACACATTTTTGCAATACCCAATTTGAAAAAATCTTGAAAATGTATAGAGCACACCATAGAACAGCCACCCCTTATCACCCACAAACCAGTGGCCAAGTCGAAGTAAAAAATAGGGAACTAAAACGCATCTTAGAGAAAACAATAGAAACAAATAGGAAAGATTGGTCAAGAAAGGTAGACGATGCATTATGGGCTTATAGAACTGCTTTTAAAACACCCATAGGAACATCTCCTTATAAACTTGTTTATAGAAAAAACTGCCATCTACCATTTGAACTTGAACATAAAGCATTCTGGGCTATAAAATTTTTAAACCTTGATTTTAAAAGTGCAGGAGAGAAGAGATTAATGCAGTTGAATGAGCTAGATGAATGGCGCTTCAATGCTTACGAGAACTCGCGACTATATAAGGAAGCCATGAAGCGACGCTATGACAAAAGGCTGAAAGACCCTAAACAGTTCAAAACAGGTGATCTTGTCTTACTCTAATCCTCAAGACTGAAACTATTCCCTAGAAAACTCAAGTCAAGGTGGTCAGGTCCATTCACTATTCTAAATGTCTTTCCATACGGCACCATTGAGGTAACTCACCCTAACCACGGTACGTTCAAGGTAAACGGCCATAGGCTTAAACATTATAGAGGTGAGAATTTTGCAGAAAACAGGGAGGAGCTTCGACTCCACCACACCCCTTCTTGACACATCCAGGTAGAGTCGAGCTTAAACTCTAAATAAGTGCTTCTCGGGAGGCAACCCGAGCACTAACTTAGTAACTTTCTTTTCTTTAAAATTTTTTGTATTTTTTCATGCATAAACTAACTCTTTGAATGCAGAAATTTAAGAACACACGGCCTAAGGCATGCCCGCTTAAAAACAGGGGCACGATCGTGCACCCAAACCGTGCACAAACAGAGTAAAATTTTTCCAAAACACGGGCCATCGATAAATTCCCACGGCCGTGCGATATGGCCGTGGCGACCTTACGAATTCCACACAGGTTATCAACACCGCCCCACGGCCGTGCGACATGGCCGTGGCAACCGTGCAATATCAACACGGGCTTGCACAAATCCCCACGCCTGTGTCCTTAGCTTGTGGAAGACACTGTGAAATTTCACACGCCCGTGGCTCATATCACACGATTGTGTGATACACGAACACGATCGCACACGGCCGTGTATACCATCACACGACCGTGTGAGTAACGAAGACTTGATCTCCCACGGCCATGTGAACCAACCATACAGGCGTGCTCATCGGAACCATGTGCGCTATAAAGACCGATTTTCAAAAAACACGGGCTAAACACGACTCACATGGGCGTGTGACATGCCCGTGTGACCCAAAATATATAAATAGGAGGCATTTTTTACTTCCCCTTTTCACTCAACCCCTAACATTTCTCACCCAAACTTCCCCCTAAGCCACCACAAACGTTGCCACAGCCTTTCAAACACCACCATACACGATTTTATCCTTCCCATGCCCGTGTAACAGCCCCACGACCGTGTAACAGCATAATTGGTTTTATTTTCTCATTTTTCTCATTTTTTTGTTATATTTCATTTATTTAATTTTTTTATTTCATTTTACTTTTGTCTAAATTGTTGATACAAGCATGGAACTAGGAAATATAGGATGAATAATCTAGACTAATATAGAATCAATTAGGATTACACGCCACTTAATTTTATTTTTGCTTGCCATTTAGATTTCATTTTATTTTGCCACTTGGACACGTATTTGCATGCCATTTTTCTCATAAGTTAATATATACATGCCTATAGTTCTTAGTTTTTGTTATAAGTTTTTAATATGATTAGATTTTACTATTCAGGTTACTCATTATTTGTTACTTTAGGAAAAATAATCAATTTACATTTTAAATCATTTTTAATCTCAATATTTAGGACTAATACTTTTATTTTATTTCAGATACTATGTCTTCTTCCCGCGCTAGAAAGACTGCTATCCCCGTTTCTAAGAAACGAAAGGGGCCAGGAAGTTCCTCAGCAAGACCCACCTCTGAGACACGCCACCTGTTCCTCACATTTCCGAAAGACTCTTAGGAGGAACGCTACCAGTTACGCCGAGCACGCACTATCTCGATGGGCTGATGCATTGACTGGGAGGCCCTCGCGCAAGTAAACCTACTGGATGATGTCCGAGCCCTGCTAGCTACCGACCCATGGGACCAGTTCTTTAGGATTATGGAGCCCACCTACCTAGAACTCACCCTCGAGTTCTGCTCCACATTCCACCTCCAGACCGTCATGAACAGATTCGACGATCCCGGTACGGTCTAATTCCGATTAGGAGGTCTTATGTGACAGCTGAGTGTCCCAGAGTTCGACACGGCCCTCGGTCTCTATACCGAGTAGTTCATCGCAGAAGAAAACTTCCCTACTCTTTCCAACGCATCCACATCCGACCCCTTGACTGCTGGAACGAGATTACTCCAGGGCGACAGATCTATAATCCCAGCGTCAGCAAGGCATTCGCCTTCCCTCCTTCTCCCAGGTATATTTACGCCCTCCTTGCTCACACCTTGACAGGTAGACGGGAAAGTACAGGTGTCGTCAACACTCACGACGTCTATTTCCTCTGGTGCAAGGCCAATGGCCACCCCATCGACCTTGCCTACTTCATAGCGTTGGCCATGCAGCACCAGACTGAGAGGCACCGCAAGGGAGTCGTATCTATGGGCCCGTACATCACACGATTAGGCCGCTACTTCGGCCTACTCAACACCGCAGCCCAGACATCCTCGTACACCCTACTTGGCCAGATGTCCTCCAGGGCATCCAGAGCATGCTCTCCATGAGGATGGTAGAGCGACGGCCAGGTGGCGACCACTTTCACTTCCGCCTTGTCCAGAAAGGCGAGGACCCAGAGGACATTGCTGATAATGTCCCACCGCCACCACCTGAGGAGGATGCACCTGCCGAGCCATCACGCCCCAGACGACCCACCCAGTTAGCAGCCCCAAACGCTGACATACACGAGTGCCTAGACCGATTTGAGCAGTAATGCTTCCAGCACTTCGATTATATCGACGCCACTTTAGCGCAGATATGTCAGCACCTGAGCATCGCCCCACCGCCACGAGATCCATCAGAGGATTAGATCCTCTTTTATCTTTTATTTTTGTTTTATGCTTTTTTTCTTTTTATTTTTATCATTTATCTTTTATTTTTACTTTATCCTAAAACACTGATCCTTATTTTCACCTTTTTTCTAACTTTATTTTCCTTTTTAGGTTTATTTTTAATTTTTTTCAGTTCAGCTTTTTCTTTATTTGAATTTTCATTTTTTTATATATATTCTGTTTATTTTATTTTATTTTCTTCAGCCATCTCCTAATGAAGTAACCCCTCTTCATCTTAACCTCCCACTACTAATAAATCCATTCGCAGTTTCAAAGGAGCCTTACAGCTCAAATCTCTACGAAAATGGAAACACCGTGCCACATATGCCAACTCTTCCCATATCTGTCTCACAAAGCCATCCACATTTCAGGGAGTTTCATACCTCTCCCTCTCTTATGATATTATGCTTTTATTGCTAATATTATCCTTGTATATTGAGGGCAATGTACATCTTAAGTATGGGGGGAACGTACTTTAAATTTTATTTCATTCTCTTTGAAATCCCTGAAATTGTTCTAACTAATTGCACTGTCCTCAATAGCATGATCTTCAGTCTACTATTAGGAATTAATTCTGATTGATTTATAATTTTTATTGATATGTTGAGAATTAAAGAAATAGGTGATTGTACTTTAAATATTCAAACTTAAAAACATTAAGGAATCAAGAATGATAAGTTGAAATTTTTGAGAACTCTAATTTTTTGCATAAGTTATCTTCCCTAATTTTAAGTACTATCTTGGGATTTGAAATTCGCAGGATTGACATCAAAAGCTATAATTCTGGTGAGATTTTGAGCCTTTTTGAGCATACATTCTTTCGTGCTCACTTTTATTATTATTTTGAGTGAATCAACACTGAATTGTTATTCTAGAACTTGCTTTGATTATACATATCAAGACCACATCATTGATTTGATATACCGAGATGATAAAGGCACCTAGGATTTAACCCACTTACTCCACAAAAGCCTACCTCCATAATCTAACCCCTAGTGAACCCCATTGAGCCTAATAACCTTTTCCTTGGCTCACCCTCTAATTATTAACCAATAACCCATTTTTTGTTGAATTTTCCATTCAATAACTTTTGATCCCTATTTTTGTCGAGATTTGAGTTGAATTTATTATCTAAGCTTTATTCTCTTTTCCAGTATGTAAATCTTTACTCAATTCATTGTATTACTTGAATTGTTCTTAAAAAAAACATGTGTACATACAGTCAAATTCAGTTGTAATGTGTAATAGTTCAAATTAAGTTTTTACATATTTCTCTCTTAAGGCTACCAAAATGATGTTATTAAGCTTTGAAAATATGTTCCAGTGATAGAGATTTTTCTAGCTAGATAATTTTTTCAGTTCAATCTCGATTCTAACCCTCTTTTTGCAGCCTGTGACAATACCCCTAACCAAGCCCCGTTACAACCATGAAAAGACCTCTTGATCGATATATCATATCAAACTATAGTGGTGGAGATTTGATTTTCGTGCAAGCTTATGGTAATAACTTTTCAGGTTGACTAGAGAGTGCTTAAAATTTTGAACCCTAAACACTTCGAGTGAATAGAGTGAACCTTTAGTGAGGATGTCAACTCCTGTTAGTTAAGATGGAGAGATAACTACTTAGAAGGAAAGAAGAGACTTATGTTTTCAATGATAAAATTCTCAACTTAGAGTAATTGAATCTTTAATGTTCTTCTGATTGAATTTTTCATTGTATGATTACCTTTGGATTAGTTTGAAACATTATTGATAAAGTTTATAGGTTGAGAAGAATGATTCTTTTTAGGGATTGAGATTTTGCTTGAGGATAAGCAAAGGTTTAAGTGTGGGGGTATTTGATAAACACTAAATTATACATATTTTTACCTCATGTTTAGCCTATATTTTGGATGAATTCTTATCAATTTTGTGAGAATTGGTGCTCTTAATCCTTCCTTTTTATATCTTATACTCAGGAGAGCATAGGGAAGAAGAAAGAACGCAAAACGGGCCAAAAATGATGAAAAATGGGCCAAAATGTGCGAACAACATAGGCAAAGAAATGCCACACGGTCGTGCCACATAAAGATCACACGGTCAAGCCCCCGACAAGTACGGCTAGGTCTCACGGCTGTGCCTCCACCGATAAAAGCACACGGCCTCTGTCGAAGTCACACGGGCGTGGCACACGGGCGTGTTCTAGTCGTGAGGAAGGGGAATTTCACTCGAATTGGGATGCTTAGAGGCTAAGAAAGGCTCCCCACAAGCTTTCTATATAAAGACCTCATGAGGCAGAAGCATAAAAATATGTTTTTAGATTTTTCTCCTCTCGTTTTTCTGCCACACTGAGGGTAGAAGTAAGGGATTACTCCAAGGGAGAAAGCCGATTAATTCATCTCAGAAGCCGGAATTCTGCAGCAACATAGAGGATCTCCCTAAATTCCTTCAAGGGTTTTTGGTTTCTTTTATGTTTTGTTATTTTATATCTTCTGAGATGTTTTCCTTCTTTATTATGAACTAAACCCCTCAAATACTTGAGGGGGATGAAACCTAAGACAGATCTTGTTATTTATTCTTGATTTATATGATAAATACTTGAATTGTTCTTAATTATGCGTTCTTCATTCTTGGTTTAATAATCCTAGGTATTAATTCAAGAATTAGATGTGCTTAGAGCAGAGGAGCAAAAGTCCCTGTGATAAGAGTAGATCTACCATAATTAAGCGGAGTTGCATGCAACCCTAGACATAGGGCGACATAAATCTGCCGGATTAGGGTCAAACCTAATATGGGGAGCCATAGATCGAATTAATGCAACCTAGGGAGTTAATTAATAAGGGAACTTTAATTAACAACTTAGGCCTAGTTGCTCTACGCCTCGACGGAGGGTTTAGCATAAGTTAGGGATCTCTACGGATCAAGTCAAGTAAAGAAATCATATAATAATAACAAGTGAAGTCAAGGTGGATTCTCCCTTGAGTATTGTCCATATAAATCAGCTTTTCCCTAAAAGTTTTCCCACTTCACTCTTTAAACTTTCTTAGTTAGTTTTAGAATTAATTTAAATAACCCTCTTTTATTTTTTAGGTTAGATAATAGAAAGGAAGTAAGTACTAGTACTTTTGGTTCCCTTGGGTACGATAACTCGGTCTTGCCACTAAACTATACTACTGTTCGATAGGTGCGCTTGCCTTTAACATCGTGATATTAGTTAGTTTTGGTGTGATCAGTTTTTATAAATTTTATTTCTTAATATCACGCGATATCAGTGGCTGGTTCGGTTCGCTCAATTTGGTTCAGCTGGTGAGGTTCAACTGGGCCCTTTTTCCATAATTAATTATAATTAATTTATCTAGCCCAAATTAAATTGGGAATAAATTAAAATTAATTATATTATGAATTAATACACATTTTTGGACCGTCTTAGGCTGGAAATGATTTCACCTTATTACTTCAATTTGCTTCTCGGTTTTGTTCTTAACGGTGTCTGCCGGTCAATTTTCGCCCTTTGTGCGAATCTGTCAAAAATAATCAAAATTCACTAAAAATAATTGTAAAATTGACTAAAAATTAACATGTTCAAATTTTTAATACAATTTAATTATTTTATAAAAATTAATTATTTTATGACAAAAATTTCGTCAAAAATGCATGATTTTAAGTAGAAAAAAGGTATGAAAAAGTCTATAAATTTTTCTGTTTCCACATCCCCAAACTTTAATCATTGCTCGTCCCAAGTAATGCACAAATTTCGAAAAGAATTTTTGGGAAACACCTTTGAAAAAATCCTTCAGAACAACTTTCTTCTCAAAATTATGAATTTAATATACTTAGGCTCAAAAATAAGAAATTTGATAATTCTGCTACTTAAGTATACATATTGTTCAAATTACATTCAACAACTATTAGAATAGCAAAATTAGACTAAATGCTTCTTTAACAAAGACATTAAGTTTTATTCCCTTATTCAAAACTAACCTGCAGTCATTAAGTTTAACTTATGTCTTCATATGTTGATCTTAGCAATTTCTCTCCACTAATGTAGGTTAGAAACTTGAATCAATAGGTCTTTATTAAGGTTGTAACGTGGCTAGGCTAGGGGTGTGTAAAAGATAGATAACTTTTGGCTCTAAAACCCTAGACTCAACACAAATCGAACCTTCTGAATTTTTACCTTCATACACCAACTTGCTTTACTTTCATATGCTCTATTTCCCTTCGAGTACATGTGTTTTTTTTTCACGAGCACTTGTTTCATGTATCGCAATTTTTGAGTAATTGATACTTCTTTTCAACTCCCCAAAACTTATTTTCAAACGATATTCTGAATAGTACTGAGTCTAGTGTTTGGGACAATTTTAAAGATAATTAAGAGAGAAGTGATGGCTAAATATTGCAAAGGTTCAAATAAAATTAGGCCATATAGTCTCAAAGTTGGGTTTCAACGAATAAATTTATCATGGTCGGCTTTAAAGGCTCAAACAGTCCAAACAATAAGTGCCTAAATCATTTTCAATATTCCATGCTTCCTAGGATTTCACCTCAAGAAACTACTAAGTCAATTCTAAAGACTTAAACTTTCATGCATGCCTAATTTTTCGTAAGAAGGAACTAAAAATTTATGGTATGATTCACATGCTTTATTAAAAATACATTCATATCATTATTAAGCTAACATAATAATTTATTGAAATAATAGAACTTTATTAATACTAAAGTTTACCATACTTAACAAAATTTCAAATTATTGAACAAAATATATCCTAATCATAATTAAAAGAAAATTTTATTCAGAGTGGAAATAATTTCGGTCCCCCTACTTAAAGTGAACAATGTCCTCATTGTTTAAAGTGAATAGATACTATACACCAGGTAGGATTTAAGAGAAGAGGAGGTGAGTCAAATTGACTGCTTTAAATCCAATCCTAGACATGTATATACCTATTGCCACACTTTAGACTTTGTGACTTGTTCAAATTTTATTCATGATTCCTCTCTTTTGTTTTATTATGTAGAAATAAAACTTCCGAATTAACCTAATCCTAAAATAACCTAAGAAAAAAATAAAATAAAGTTGAGGTCCTCTCTTTTTTATTTGTTTGCCGATCCTTCCGAATTCGACTCATTTTTCATTCCATCATTATTGCCTTTGCATGAATCGCTTTGCTCCCTCTTCGATAATGAACTCCACAGTTCAAATATGAAATTTGGAAACTCAGGCACAAAAATAAATGGGTCATTATAAATTTTCCTAAGGGCACTCCTCATCGAGTCATCCCTTATTTTTGAGTATCTCCAATAGCCTTGTTGCTGTCATTGCATGTGTTGCATTAAGTCCATCAGTTTTGTCAACTCATCTTGAAGATCTGGGCTAGGCGGTAGAGTTCCAAACATTGAGGTTTTGATTTCAGGTTCAACTTCTGGTTCCATTGATTCTGCCTCATTAGGGATTTCAGTTGATTGCTCTGGTGGGATCTTTGTGGGGTCATCTTCTACTTCTTTAACTCGTTACTGAAGAATAGAATCTCTAGCTACTAGATAGAGGTCCCAATCGGTGATTGTGCCTTGACTATACCCTATCTTCTTTACATTCGCAGGAATTTTTGCTTTTAAGCATAGAATTGTTATCGTAAAGGGAAGTAAGCTGGGCTTAAACGTTTAACGGCACAATTCCGTAATTCTCTTAAGATGATTTTACCCACGTCAATGGTCCTCGCAGTTAAAATTGAGTATAATAGGACCATTCGCTCTAATGAGATTGTAGTCCCATGTGAACTAGGCATAAGGTTGAAACAGATGAAATAGAACCATACCTTCGCAAGTGGTATCAAATATTCTCTTCGACACTTGTGAATTCCTTGCTTTGACACAGTCCACTTAGAACCTAGAACTGTAAGTTCCTAAAGAATCTCTTGTAGATTTTTAGGCTTAGTGTTGCTCAACAAAGAAGAATATTCATCGTTTTCGAAATCAGGTAATTCAAAGAACTCATTAATAGCATTTGAATTTATTGGTACCTTGATTCCGCGAACTGGAACTTTGGTCAACTCGCTTGAGGTTAAGTTCGCATAGAATTCATGAACTAGTTCCTCATCCACACTTGGTCTCTTTTCACAAAACAATTCCCAATTAAGGGCTTCAGCAACTTAACGAATACGTGCCATAAAGTCTCTGTAGGTTCTTTCCTTTAATGTGAAGCCTTTCTCTAGATGCATCTGTTGATTTTTGAAGATACTTTTGTATCTTACTTTGGCTTCTTCACAGTGGAACTTATTTTGAGTTTCATCGATTTGGGCGGAGGCACAAGTTCTCTTGCGAGGCATAATTGACCTGATCATAAGATGGAAAAATTTATTCTAAAAAATTTAATTCATAAAAATTATTAATAATTCAATAAATTGAAAAATTAAATAATTTAATAAAATTAAATTTTAAAGAAAATTAAGTCTTACCACCTTTTTAAAAATATGAGAACTCTAAGAAAAATAATGATGAAAAAATAAATGGCAATTTAAAAGGAGCGTTGGAAGGTTTTAGGTTAAAGGCTTGGTGTGTGGGTGTGCCGCACAAGGGCTAGAGCGCGACAAAGGTATACGGGCTTGGTGCGGGAGCAGTGCGTGGCAAGGCCTGGCGTGAGGCGTGTGTTGCAGCCTGGACTAGCAAGCAGCAGCAAAGCCTTCAGCAAGCAGGGTATGTGTGTGGACTGGGTGCAAGCAATGGCACGCGCGAGCTGGAGTAGGTAGTGCACAAGTAAGGTGCTGGCGCGCAGGAGCGAGTCGTGGCCTGAGCAGCTGTTGGGGCAGGAGCGCACGCGGATGGGCGCGAGAGCAGATATGCGTGCAAGCTGCTGAGGCTTGCTAACTGCTGGGGCGTGCTGGTCGACTAGCTGGCTAAGCTTGTGGCACTTTGTGAGTTTTGGTGCTTTAGGTTGTACGTGATGCATGAATGGAAGGAATAAAGTGGGATTTATGGTATGAGTAATAGGAATTAGAATGGAACTCTTAGTATAATTTAATAATTAAAATAAGAGTCTAACTCTAATCCTACTCAAAATTAACAACAACTAATAATTAAATATATGCATATGAAATTATCAATTGTTATTAAATTATTAAGATAAACATAAAATATAATTAAAATAAAATTAATCCTAATTCTTACTAAGTTGATAAAAATTAATATATAAATTATAATGGATATAATTATATACATTAAGGTTTATCATATTATTAATATAAATATATATAATATATATATAGCAAAATTAGATGCCTTAAAAATATTTACAAAGAGAGGCACCTAGTTTTTATTGTTTACGCAAAGAGCAATCAAATTTTAAAAATATTTCAATTAAGTCCCTAGACTTAATGAAAAATTTAAAATTGAGTCGTAAATTAAAACTTAGATCAAAATTGACCCTTTTATTTGAAAAACCAAAAATTTATTTTGTCATTTAGGAAATAATTTCTCAGAAAATTATGTAAAAATGAATTCCCAGGAAAGATTGGAAGGGTCACAAGCGGTCCCGCTTAAGTTCCAATCTCCTAGACAGAATTTATTTAAACATAAGAAACCTAAAAATATACCCTAAATTATTTATTTAAAACAAGAAAATTTAAATATCTGATAACCTGAACAAGACTTGATCCCGTTCAAGTTTTTCTCTGTAATAATGTTTCAGACGTTGAGCATTGACTTGAAAATTACCTCTCTTACCTTGGAGTTCAACAACTTCATATGGATATACGCGATGAATCGTAAATGGATTGGACCAACGTGATTTTAACTTACCTGGGAAGAACTTCAATCTGGAATTAAATAACAAGACTTGCTGACCTGCTTCAAATTCTCTTACTCGAATGTCTTGTCATGCCATTTCTTGAGTCTTTCTTTGAGTAATTTGGCATTTTCATATGAGAACATTCGGAATTCTTCTAGCTCATTGAGTTGGAGCATCCGTTTCTGTTTAGCAAGCTTAAGATCCAAATTGAGTCGTCGAAGAGCCCAGTAAGCTTTGTGCTCTAACTCCAGAGGTAGATGACAGGTTTTTTCGAAGACCAACCTATAGGGTGACATTCCTAAAGGTGTCTTATATGCTGTTCTGTAAGCCCATAAAGCATCATCTAGTCTTTCGGACCAATCTCATCGGTTCAGGCAAACTACCTTCTCAAGTATGCCTTTGATCTCCTTATTCACTAGCTCAGCTTGCCCATTTGTCTACGGATGGTAAGCTATAGCAACCTTATGTTTCACTCCATGCATGTCTAACAACCATTTTAACCACTTGTTCACAAAATGGGTCCCTTCATCGCTAATAATAGCTCTTGGGGTTCCAAACCTTGTGAACATGTGTTTCTGCAAGAACTTCATAACAACCCTAGCATCATTTGTCGGATAATCTTCAGCCTCGACCCATTTGGACACATAATCTACTGCTACCAATATGTACTTGTGACCGAAGGACGGAGGGAACGGACTGAGAAAATCAATACCCCAAACATCAAAGAATTCTACCTCAATGGTATTTGTTCGAGGCATCTCATTTCTATTGGTGACATTTCTAACCCTTTGACATCAGTCACAACTCTTCGCGTAAGTGTATGCATCCTTGAATAGTGTAGGCCAAAAGAATTTGGCTTGTAATACTTTGGCTGTAGTACGAGTACCTCCGAAGTGTCCCCTACTTGGAGCTGAATGACAATGGTATAAAATCTTTGGTATTTCTTCTTCTACCACACATCTCCTCATCATCTGCACACTTTTTAAACAAATATGGTTTTTCCCAAAAATAGTACTTTACATCGTGAAGAAACTTTTTTCCTTTGTTGATACGTCTTATCAATCAGCATCAAACCACAAGCTAAATCGTTAGCAATATCAGCAAACCAAGAGGTATTATGGACATGATTTACCTTCAGTATATGTTCATCTGAGAATGTCTCTTGAATCAGTACAAGTGGAGAATTCCCTTTTTACGGCTCCAATCTGGACAAGTGATCTGCTACTTGATTTTCTACTTCCTTTCGATCTTGAATTTCTAGATTGAACTTTTGAAGTAGAAGTACCCACTGAATCAGTCTCGGCTTAGCGTCTTTCTTGGCAAGTAAATATTTAATTATCGAGTTGTCCGTATAGATAGTCACTTTGGTACCTACAAGATAAGATCAAAACTTGTCGAAAGAAAATACAATAGCAAGTAACTCTTTTTATGTTACCATATAGTTCAATTGTGCTCCTATTAGATTCCGACTTGCGTAGTAGATGGGATGAAAAACTTTGTTTCTTCGCTGGCCCATGACAGCTCCAATTGCGAAGTCACTTGCGTCACACATCAATTCCAATGGCAGATCCCAATCTGGTGTGATGATTATAGGTGCCGTAACTAATCGATTCTTCAAATCTTTGAATGCTTTTAAACATTCATCATCAAACTTGAATGTCGTGTCCTTCTCCAATAACTTGTACAAGGGTTTTACAATTTTGGAGAAGTCTTTGATAAATCTCTAATTGAAGTCGGTGTGGCCCAAAAAGCTCCTAATACCCTTTACAGATGTTGGAGGTGGGAGTTTCTTAATAACGTCTACCTTTGCTTTGTCTACCTCGATCCCATGTCTTGATATCCGATGCCCTAGAGCAATACCTTCTTGTACCATGAAATGGCACTTTTTCCAGTTGAGTACTAGGTTTGTTTCTTCGCATCGTCTTAGTACCTTAGCTAGATTGGCTAAACAATCATCATAAGTGTCTCCAAATACTAAAAAATCATCCATAAAAACTTCCAAGTACTTTTCAACTATGTCAGTAAAAATTGACATCAT
This sequence comes from Gossypium stocksii, assembly GCA_020496765.1. Taxonomy (NCBI): domain Eukaryota; kingdom Viridiplantae; phylum Streptophyta; class Magnoliopsida; order Malvales; family Malvaceae; genus Gossypium; species Gossypium stocksii. Next base: position 71,478,671 of record CM035622.1, read on the forward strand.
ACATCTTTGAAATGTAGCAAGTGCATTACATAAACCAAATGGCACGCGTCTAAATGCAAATGTACCGTATGGGCAGGTGAATGTTATCTTGTGTTGATCTTCTGGTGCTACTGTAATCTGATTATACCTTGAGTATCCATCGAGAAAATAGTAATAGTCTCGCCCTGCGAGTCTATCAAGCATCTGGTCTAAGAACGACAAAGGAAAGTGATCTTTCCTAGTTGCCTTGTTCAGCTTCTGGTAATCTATGCATATTCTCCATCCTGTAACCGATCTAGTTGGTATCAACTCGTTATTCTCATTCTCAACGACCGTGATACTTCTTTTTTTCGGCACGCACTGGACCGGACTCACTCATGAACTGTCTGAGATGGGATAAATTATACCCGTATCTAACCACTTGATAATTTCTTTCTTTACTACATCCTTCATAATAGGGTTCAGTCTCTATTGTCCATCGATCGTCCCTTTCTCATCATCTTCTAATATGATCTTGTGTATGCATACAGATGGACTAATACCACAAATATCGGCTATGGTCCATCCGATAGCCTTCTTGAATTGTTTCAAAACTATGATAAGTTTCTCTTCTTGTTCAGTTGTTAATTCTACTGAAACAATCATAAGTAGAGTAGAAGCGTTACCTAAATAAACATATTTTAAATGTGAAGGTAATACCTTGAGTTCTAACTTAGGTGGCTCTTCGATTGACGCTTTCGGCTGGGTGTAATCCTTTTTCTCTAATTCCAAAGATTCAAACTGAGATTGCGGATGAAATCCCTTTTTATTAGCTTCTAGCAAAGCTAAGTCTTTATCCTCCTATTCATCATTTAGAGCGTCTGATGTCAACATTCGTTCCAATAGATCCTCAACATAGTTGAGTTCCTTCTCCACGATTAAATCCTCTAAATCGAATACTGCAGAACAATCATCAATTGTGTCAAGAAATCGCATTGACTTAAAAACATTAAATGTTACCTGGTCATCCTGAACACGCATAGTCAGCTTGCCATTTTACACATCAATAAAGGTCCTTCCAGTTGCTAAGAATAGTTTTCCTAGGATAATTGGCACTTTTTTGTCTGCTTCAAAGTCTAGAATTTCAAAGTCAGTAGGGAAGATAAATTTATCTACACGTACTAATACATCTTCAATTTTTCCTTTTAGATGTGCTAAGGATCAATTAATCGTAGTTGGTCTAACTTCGCCTATCCCCAACTTTCTAAATATTGACATAGGCATCAAGTTAATACTTGTACCTAAGCCACATAATGCCTTACCACAATATGTTGCTCCAATATTGCATGGTATGGTAAAACATCCAAGATCCTTCAACTTCGGGGGTAGTTTGTTCTGAAGATATGTACTGCATTCCTTCGTTAGAGCTACCATCTCAAATTCTTCATGTCTTCATTTCTTAGATAGGATATCCGTCATGAACTTGACATAATTGGGCATTTTCTCAAGTGCTTCAACCAACGGGATGTTGACATGAAGTTGCTTGAGTACGTCTAAGAACTTTTTGAATTAAATCTCTTGATTCTGCTTCTGAAGTCTTTGAGGGTAGGGTGGTGGTGGTTTCTTTACTAGAATTGGAACTGGTTGATTCGTCTTCTATGGTAATTCTGCATCTAATGGAGTTGTTAGTTGATCAGAATGAGTTGGCTCTGAGGTTACCTTGTCAAGTTTTGCAGATTTTAGTTCTGGTGAAACTGGAATTTCAATACTCGGTTGAACTTCCTTTGAGTCTTGAGCATCAGCTTGCTCCTTTTCAGCTTCGATAGCATTGGGCTCTATTATCTTTCCGCTCCTTAATGTTAGCGCTTTGCAATGCTCCTTTCCTGGATTTCTTAAATTTTTCGTATCACTAGGTAATGTACTATATGGACGGTTCCTAAGTTCAGTTGCAAGCTGGCCCATCTGGTTTTCTAGATTTTTCAATGTAGCTGCTTAGCTTTGGATTAAGGTATCATTCTTTGCCATGTATGCCTTCGACAGATTCTCTAAGCTGTTGGATGATTCAGCTTGAACTAGTTTTTGAACTTCTTAAGGGAAACTAGGCAGCTGGGTTGGTCTGGGTTAGGTATAAGTGTTATTGGTTCCAACTCCTTGGTTACTCCAAGAAAAATTCGGGTGATTTTGCCACGATCGGTTATAATAATTGGATTGCAGCCCTTGCCTTCCTCAGTTTTTGTTCTGATTACCTATGTAGTACATGGATTCTGGGTTCGACGGACATTCTTCAAACAAATGTGCTTCCCCACAATAGACATAGGCTATATTCTCAAATTGGTTAGTCGGCTGTGCTGCAAAACTATTAGACCCATTAGTAGTAAGATTTTTAAGCATTGAGGATATTGATGATACCTGAGATGCAAGTGAAGTAAGAGCGTCTACTTCATGTATTCCAGTGACTCATCTTCCTGACGCTGCTCGATTGGTTAGCTATTGATAATTATTGCTGGTGATCCTCTCGATAATTTCATAAGCCTCATTATAAGACTTAGAAAGGAGAGCACCATTAGTTGAAGCGTCTACTACCATGCTTGTGTGAGCGTTGATACCATTGTAAAACGCCTCAAGTTGGACGCAATGTAGGATTCCATGATGAGGGCACTTTCGTAATAACTCTCTATATCTTTCCTATGCCTCATACAAGGATTCATCATCCATTTGTTGGAAGGTAGTGATCTCATTCCTCAACTTAGCATTCTTGCTAGGCAGGAAATATTTCATAAGAAATCTATCTGCTAACTCTTGCCATGTGGAAATTGAGTTCGGTGGTAATGAGTTACACTAGGCTCGAGCTCTGTCCCTTAGCGAATATAGGAATAGTTTCAATCGTAATGTATCTTCGGGTACTCCAGCTAACTTGAAAGAGTCGCTCACCTCCATGAACAGTCTCAAGTGAAGATGAGGGTCTTCGGTAGGCATTCCACTAAATTGGCCCACTATCTGAAGCATTTGGAACATGACTGGCTTCAACTCAAATTGTTGTGCCTCAATTTTGGGTCTTTTAATACCCGGATTAAGATTATTAAATACTAGCACGATGTATTGTCTTAAGGCTCTATCCCTATCATCAGCAATAAGGATAGGATTTTGAGCGGCGTTTGCTCCATTTTCTTGATTCATATTGTCGAGATTCATCTCTTTAGTTCTTCTCTGATTCGCTTGTCTTCTTCACTATCGAAAGGTTCGCTCTATCTCAGGGTCTATAGGGAGTAAATCAATAATTCGGTCAATACTCATAAACACCTGAAATATTCACAGAAAAATATTAATTAAGTTAAAAAAATTAAATATAAAATTAAACCAAAATTTAAAACTAAAAGATTCACAAATAATGACTTTAAAAAAACAGTCCCCAGCAACGGCGCCAAAAACTTCGAACAACGGAAAATGTGCAAGTGTACACAATCGCAACAAGTAATAAAGTGACAAGTAAATGTCGAGTTATCATACCCACAGGGACTGTTAAAAAGAATTATTTATGAAATTAATTGTAAACACTTTGGTGATAAAAAGAATATTTTGGTTTTAAAAAGATGATTAAAAACTAATAGTTGAAACTAAGTAAAATAATTAAAATAAAACAAAGGAATTCTAGTGCACGATTTCAAATATGATTTAATCAAGATGATATATTATGTTGGATTAATCACATTTCTTAACTTAGAATTATTAAAATTATGTCTATTCTTGTTACAAATAAATTCATGGCAACTCAGTAATTTGCTTACTTATGAACATATTTACACATAAAAAATCTATTCATCTCTTGTACATATTCCTATGCCAATTCAATCGATTAAACATATTTATATAGAAAAAAATGTTATTGCACATACGTACTTATTAAATTAAATAATCTCTCGCATATTCCTATGTCAATTCAAATGATTAATTCAACCTAATAAGCATATAAAAGACTATGTGAGGTAACAAAGTATCCTTACCTTGAAACAGTTTAATCACAATAATCTTGCAAGTTATGCAAGGCATATGTATTGCCAAATACAATGCTAATTTAATCTTCAGCTACCTTAGAAGAATTAAACACGCACTGATTAAGTACTGTGTCCATTAATTACAATTTCAATGCGCTTAAATAATTAATTCTTTATTTATCTAAACAATTATAATGCTAGAATAACTTAGGCATGATTTTACTTAATCAAGCATTTTACCGAGGCCTATAACAGCATAAACACAATTTTAATAATTTAGGAGGATGAAATGCAATCAACGCAACACGAATTAAATTCAAGCTAAATTGATTAAAATAACAATTTCAAAAACATGAATGTTCATAGATATGTTCATCATGAAAACAACAGGAATTAAAAAGATAGGGAACAAGAAGCAAATCCGGTGTTTCTTCGTGGCTTGACTAATTGCTCCAATCTTCGTCTCCGTTGTCCTCGCCGGTCAAGGCTTCTTCGAACACTCGCTTGCTGCCCAAAATGGCTAAGAAAACACCTCTTTTCCAAGAGGAGAAATCTGCACAAGAAGGCTTGGTTTTTGGAAGCAAAAGAGAGAATGGAGAGGAGAGAAATGAATGAAAGAATGAGAGAGTTGATGGATGATTTGGGATGATTGAAAGGGGCAGCAAAGGGGGGTTTATATAGCTGATGGTGGCTGCTAAAAATAGCAATTTTCAACAGCCAAAGAGCCCCCTCATGGACGGCCATCTTACATGGCAAAGTTGAAGCTTTCAACTTTGCCAAAATTAGCTTGGGGCAAATCCGTAAAGCCTTAATTTAAGGTGGGGTTTGAATGCAATTTGGAGGTCTTTCAAAGACTTGTTTGCAAGCTAATTTTATCAGCTAAAATTCTGATTTGGGTCAGCGTTTAAACGGTTCTGGGATGCCCAATTGGTGGCTAGTTTGGTTCGCTCAATTTGGTTCAGTTGGTGCGGTTCAACTGGGCTCTTTTTCCATAATTAATTAAAATTAATTTATCTAGCCCAAATTAAATTGAGAATAAATTAAAATTAATTCTACTATGAATTAATACACATTTTTGGACTGTCTTAGGCTGGAAATTATTTCACCTTGTTACTTCAAATTGCTTATCACTTTTGTTCTTCTAATAGTGTCTGCCTGGTCAATTTTCGCCCTTTGTGCGAATATGTCAAAAATAATCAAAATTCACGAAAAATAACTTTAAAATTGACTAAAAATTAACATGTTCAAATTTTTAATACAATTTAATTATTTTATAAAAATTAATTATTTTATGACAAAAATTTCATCGAAAATGCATGATTTTAAGTAGAAAAAGGTATGAAAAAAGTCTATAAATTTTTGTGTTTCCAACAACACAATAGTGATTGATGATCATGTGATTGTACTTATCATATTTTGGAAATTATAGATTGCAAATTAATTATTTATGAGCCCTATTCAAATTAAAAGTGATTATTTATCATCTTGCAAATTAATTATTCATAAACACTATTCAAATTAAAAGTGATGATTTATCATCCAATGGATACATTTTCATAGGACATGTTTCTTCCAAGAAGCACATCCAAAATAACGGGTTGTGGCTCTTAATAATAGTATTCATTGAGTGCATACAAATAGAGGGACTATGGTGCTCACAAATTACATTATAATCAATTCAATTTCAGAAACTAGAATAAGAGTTAGGGAATTCTTCGATTTTGCTAATCAAAGGAAATTCAAAAATTCATTGTATCCCGGGAGGACCTTTGTCTTAATCTTCTAGCAACTTTGTGTGGAGGCAAATAGTTCTCTTTGGAAAGTGTCACCCGCGCATCGAAGTCTATTGTTTATTTTCATATAAGTCTTCGGTTCTATCGTCTCCACTCAAATTATCCAACGATTAAAGAAAACTATTTTGGAGATGGCGATGAAAGCTACCACCACATTGAAAGTGATGAACCAAGAGTTTGTGAAACTTGACCGATTAGATGGTTCAAACTTCAATTGTTGGAATGAAAAAATGTTGTTCCTTCTTAATTTCTTAAATATGACGTATGTTCTGGATCTAAACCTACAACTCGTGGAGGATCTCACCCCCAATGCAAGCCCCGAGGAAATTGCAAAGGTGGCCAAACTCAAGAAAAATCATGAAGAAGACAATTTCACATATCAAGGACACATTCTCAACAACTTGTCTGATCAACTGTATGATCTCTACATGTCGATGTAATCCCTAGTGGAAATATGGAAAGCTCTTGAAGAGAAATACAACACTGAGCAACAATGTACTGATAAATTTTTAATGATAAAGTATTTCTAATTCAAAATGATTGATAATATCCTAATCATGGATCAAGTCCATGAATTACAAGTCCTTATAAGTAGGCTTTATGACTTGAAAAAGTTATTATTCCAGAATTGTTACAAGTAGGAGCTATCATCTCGAAGTTGCCCTCATCTTGGAACAATATCGGAAGAAACTTCTGCATATGGCAGAGGACTTCACTGTGGAGAAAATACTTAGGCATTTTTGTATTGAAGAGGAAACTCAGAAGCGTGATGCAATGTATCTTTCCTAAAGTTCTAAAGTGAACCATGTGAGCGAGCCTAGGAACTCTTGAAATGGTAAGCGAAAAGCCACATTCGAGATCAAGGACGTGCAAGATAAGAAGAAAAAATCTCATAATTTTTATAATTATAATAAGAAAGGACACTATATTAAAAATTGCAGACTTCTCAAAAATAAGCCATTATGATGGACGACATAGACTTAGTGGCCATAATTACAAAAGGGATCGAGAGTTTAGAGATTGGTATGATCATAGAACTCAACATAGCCATGATTGAGAAGCCCTGTAATCGGTGGCTCGACTCCAGAGCTACTGTCCATGTGTGTAACGACTGACAACAATTTAAGAGTTATGAACTAGTGGCAAACCATGAAGTGCTTATGGGAAACTATCAATTGATTAAGGTGCTCGGTCAAGGGATGGTGGAACTTAACTTCACATCTAGGAAGAAATTGAATTTGACCAATGGGTTGCATGTTCCTGATGTGAGAAAGAATTTAGTGTCCATAAGTACCAATGGATTAAGAGGATCAAGATTATCTTGGAATCCAATAAGTTTTTCTTGCTTAAGGGTGATATACATGTAGGAAAAGGATATTGTAACGAGGGTATGTTCAAGTTGAGCATTGATATGAATAAAGTTAATTCTTATACTTATTGTTGAATCGTATCCTTTGTGGCATGCGCATTTAGCACATTTTAATTTTAAAATTTTACAATATATGCAAAAGAATGGTTATACAAGTCTAAGTAATGATGAATTTGTGGATAAATGTGAAATTTGTATTCAACCAAAAATTACCAATAAGCCATTTCCTAATAACTGTGAAAGGAATTCGCAAGGGTTAGATTTAATTCATTCGGATGTTTGTGTATTAAATGAAACTCTAACAAGAGGTGGAAATGATATTTTATCACTTTTATAGACGACTTCTCTAAATTTACTTATGTGTACCTTATGAGAAGTAAAGACGAGGCGTTTGATATATTTAAACGTTGAGAATTTTTTTAGTAAGAAAATCAAAGTGCTTTGTAATGATAGATGTGGTGAATATTTTTCAAATGAATTGAATGTATTTTGTGAGGAATAAGGTATGGTACATGAGTGTTTTGCACATTATTCTCCGCAACAAAATGGTTTGGCGAAAGAATCATACTTTAGTAGATATGGTTAACTCGATGTTGTTAAATGTTAAACTTCCATATAATCTATGGGGTGAAGCATTATTTACTGCATTTTATATTCTTAACAAAATACTATCAAGAAAATTCAAAGTATCTTCATATGAGTTATGGAAGGGTCAGATACCAAACTTAAATTATTTTAAAGTGTAGGGGTGTTTGGCTTACTATAGAGTTCCCGACCAATGGAGAACAAAGTTAGGTCCAAGAGCCGTTAAGGGTGCATTCATTCGATATGCCCAACACTCTAAGGCTTATCATGTCTTGACTTAGTTTCAAATACAATAATTGAAACAAGAAATGTTGTATTCATTGAAAATAGGGTTTTCAATGATTCAGCATATTTGAAAAAACAATATCAATTAATGATCTCAAATGATCAAACCAAAAGAAGCCTTTATGATAATAAGGATACGGAGTCGAGGAAAAGTCAAAGAGCGAGAAAGTAAAGGACTTTGGTCCTGATTTCATTTCCCCGCAATCTTTAGCATTCCATGTTGACGGAAATAGAGAATTCGTAATTAGGAAGACACCCATAATGTTTAATGTGGATGGTGATCCATAATCCTATGGCAAGACCATGACTTCTAGGGATGCAACATTTTGGAAAAAGGCGATCAATGATGAAATGGATTCAATATTATCCAACAATACTTCGATTCTAGTTTATCTTTCTTAAGGATTTGTAACAACACGTTTTCAGTGAAATTAGAATAGTGGTTTCGAGACCACAAATTTGCCTTTGAAATATTTATTTTATTATTATTCTAATTTTTTTGTGATATTAGCAAGGTCGTATAAAAATTTTGTTAAGAAATTTTATCGTTTCCATCAATTTGATAAAAAGGACTAAATCATATAAAGTGTAAAAGCTAAGTTCTAGTAGCTAAAGGTATTAAATAGCTATAAACCTTAAAGTGAGAGTCCTTATATGGTAATTAGATAATAAATAGTGATAATGGGTGTGCATGACTTGGTCTAAGAGTAATTAGTAATGTTTTTAAAGGTTAAATTAGTAAATAAGTAAATAAAGGATAATAATTAAAGAAAAAAAACCAATTTCCTTCATGCATTCATCTTCTACAATTGAATTTTAGGGAAAGAAAAGCCATTGGAGAGCTTTTTCATTCCGAAAACATTTCTTATCTTGCATGGCATGATTTTTCATCCCGTTTTTAATGAATTCTATGTTTTTAAAGTCGTTGTAGCTTAATCTCGCTAGCCCAGGGACTAACTTGCAAAACTATTGAATTTTTTGAGTTTTTCCATTGATGAATATACTAAGGTTTTGAATATTAATGGAAGAAAATGAATTTTTGTTGTGAATTAAACAACTTTTGTTAAGTGATCTTTGTTGAAATTGTCAATTAGGGGTTAAATTGTGAAATGTGAAAATTTTATGGTGAAATGAGTAAATTAATGAAATGTATGGGCTGTTATAAGCATAGACGAAATTTGGCTAGCATGGGTATGGATTAAATTGCATGAATTTGCATTTTTATAAGCTAGGGACTAAATTGTAAAGAAGTTAAAAGTTTAGGGGTAAAATGATAATTTTTCCATAATATGAATTTGGATTGAATTGAATAGAATATTGATTAAAATAGTTATATTTGATTATATAGATCAAGAAAAATGAAGTACGGAACTAGATCGGGGAAAGGACAAAGTTATCGACTAATCGATCAATTTTCGTCGTTCGAGTTTAATGTAAGTTCATGTAATTAACATTGAGTATTTGTATATATATTTTAATTGAAATGTTTGATTAGGGATTATGTCTTTAATATATATGATTATTGAATGCCTAATAAAATAAGTATAAAGAATACCGAGTCCCATGTGAGCTTTAGGAATCCATAAGATACAAATGACGTGTCATTAGGGTTACTGATTTGGTTGAGATCTGCATGTCTTGTGGACTCGCCACAGCTCGTATGAGTTTATTGATTTGTAGCTGGTAAGAGCTTACCAATTCTTAGCTCGTATGAGCTTACTATTATTTCAGCTCGGAAGAGCTTACCGTTTATAGCTCGAAAGAGCATACATGTACAGGAATTGATGAATTACCATTTAGTACACTTAGTGTATGCTACTTGTATATCTAACGACATTCTAAATGGTTCAACGGGAATAGTTCTATTACGAATTATATAAGTTTACTATGAACTAGTATAAACGATACATGAGTTATATGAAAATGACTTTATATGATATATTGAAGTGTGAAATGGAAGATACATATATATACATGAAGTTTGTTTAATTGTTATGTTCATCCATGTTATTTGATTGTTATATGTGCTTACATGACTAACCACTTGGTGAATATATGTGCTTAGGCATTTGACCAAATTGAGTGAGATATACTATGTTTGTTTGTCTAAATAATGATTAAATGGTAAGTTAAATTCTATATTATACGAAGTTACTAAGCTTAATTGCTTACTTTGTTTATTTTATTGTGTCTAATAGTGTTTCAGAACCTCGCTCGGATTGGAAGTCGTCGAAGATCTCATCACACTATCAATCGGCTATTTTGGTACTTTTGGACATATTATATCTTGGTTATATGACATGTATAGGTCATTTGGCTAATAAAATTTTATGTGTTTTAGATATATAAATAGCCATTTGATTTGGCTTGTTTTGGTATATACTGGTTTGTATATATAAGTGTAATTAGCCTCATTTTATATGTTCTATAATTTCCTTGAGAATGCCTTGATTGTAAGTTGGAGGTTCGGTATCTATTAGATAAATTAGAGGAATAGTATACATGTTATGCTTTACGCATTTGGTGCATATAAGGAAATGACCAATTAGGTAGCTTTTGGAAATGATTTTGGCATGTTTAAATTGATCCTTTGTAATTTTTAAGAGCTTATGATTATTGATAATGAATTTATATGTTTTAGACTTGATTTTGGTTGCTTTGAATGCCTATTTATGTTGTGGTTATATGCCAATTGAAGTGTTTAGGTTGATGCAAATTCGGGTGAGAAATGTGGCTTGGAACATAGCCTACTTTTGTCCACACGGACAGAAACACGAGCGTGTGTCTCAGTCGTGTGTGACACACAGCCAGGTGGCACAGCCGTGTCTCATCTGATACCTCTTTAGAAAATAAGCCAGTGAGTTACAAGGGCTAGTCACACGGGTGTGAGGTTGGCCGTGTTACCAAAGTAGTGAGTTACACGGGGTCAGACACGGGCTGGGACATGGCCATATGATCCCATTTCGAATGCTCACATGGCCTGGCCACATGGGCGTGTGTACCCTATACTATAAAAATTTTCAACGTTTACCTAAAATTTCCTTAAGTACTCAATTTAGTCTCGAATTGTTTTTAATGCTTGGATTAGGCCTCGAAAGCTTATGTTAGGGACTATAAAATTGAATTTGAATGACTAATGCTTGGATATGAGATATGAGCATGAAATGTATGAACGTTTAAGTGATAAATCTTGTAATGCTCCGTAGCCCTATTCCGGCGATTGATATGGGTTAAGAGTTTTATATTTTATTGGTATTAGAGCTACGGTTTAGTCAATTCCAGGACTAACGTAGCGTATGTGAGTCTAGATATACATGCCATATTTAACCTGTAATAGTGTGATATCTATCTCCTGATAGTTTTTAAATTATGTTTTCACATAGTAATAGATTCCAATCGATCAGACTCCGATAATGTATAAAGTAATGCGCCAGTCTCTGTTCACGGAGCAGTGCCATCTGGTTCAAGACCCGTGTCTTTAGGTCGTTGAGGAGAGACCAAAGAAGCCTTCTTCTAAGTGATGAATGAGTGGTTCTCTGAGCTTGTCTGAACTAATCCGTCTGCTTAGTAACCTCCACCCCCAATTGTTCCCCAATCAGTTCTCATAGCATCTCAAGTTCTAGAACCCGTGTGTTTAAGGAAACCACCTGTTGATAAAATTCAAAAATATAGGGTCAAAAAGTTTAGAGCTAAAGTTAATGATGATATTTAGAGAGCCAAGTTTTGGCTAGAGAATACTATTCGAGTTTTCGATGAGTTATCTTGTACACTGTCAGAATTGTTAAACGTGCGGTATCTCTTTTGAAAGATGCAGCATACCAGTGGTGGAACACGTTAATTTCTGTAGTACCGAGAGAACGGATCACATGAGAATTTTTTTCAGACTAAGTTCAGAAAGAAATATATAAGTCAACGGTTCCTTGATCGAAAGCGTAAAGAATTTCTAGAGTTGAAATAGGTTTGCATGACCATATCTGAATACGAAAGAGAGTTTGTCAGATTGAGCAAGTATGCCTGCGAGTGTATTCCAACCGAAAAGGTTATGTGTAAACGATTTGAATACGGGTTGAATAAAGATATCAAGCTTTTAGCCGAAATAGTTGAACTGAAAGAATTTGTTGTGTTAGCCGACAAAACAGACAAAGCCGAGGAACTTAGCAAAGAAAAGAGAAAAACTGAATTTGAAGCTAAGATTTGAGAAAGAGAATTACGAGAAAGTCTCATCAGTCAGCATCTAAGAAATTCAAAGAACATCATTATCGTCCTACTGTTTCAGCTTGGATATTCTAATAGAGATAGAGATGTGAGACATTCTGGTTCTAAACCCTAGGCTACATCTGTAGCGAGTGTGGGTAGTGTTAGAAATGCAAGACTCGAGTGCAAACATTGCAACAGACATCATTATGGTGAATGTCGAGTGAAAAGTAGAGCATGTTTCATATGCGGTTCTTTCAACTGTACATTAGAGATTGCTCTGAGAAGTCCATGAATGAAAAAACTCAAACCATAAAGCCGAGCAATACAGTTGCCAGAGGAAGACCACTTCGAAATATTGAAAATGCGAATAGTAGCAAAAGTGTAACAAAGGATTCTGCTGTGAGATCCGAGGCATGATCATGATTTGATGAAGTAATAAAAATCGGTCGTACCTGGAAACTAACAAATATCATGATAAAAGGTAAGTGCACCTATCGAATAGTAGTATTGTTAGTGGCAAGACCGGAATATCGAATCCAAGGAACTAAAAGTACTAGTAATAACTTCCTTCCTATTATCTAGCCTAAAAATAAAAAGGTGGTTTGTGTAAACTAATTAACTTTAAACTAACTAAGAATGCGACAAAGAGTAAATTGGGAAAACTAATTGATGAGGGCAATACCTAAGGAAGAATCCACCTAGACTTCACTTGTTATCTAACTCTGAACCAAATGATTTCTTCATTTGATTTGATCCGTAGAGATCCCTAAATTATGTTAATACCTCCGTCGAGGATAAGAACAACTAATCCTAAGTTAATTAACCGAAATCTCTTTCTAATTAAAACCCCTAGTCTCGCATTAACTTGATCTATGGCTCCCTATATTAGATTTGACTCTAATCCGGCAGATTTTCATCGTCCTATCTTTAAGATTGCGATCAACTCCGCTTAATTGTGTTAGATCTACTCCTATGCAAGGACTTTTGCTCCTCTACATAAGCACATTGGACTTAAATCAATATCCCAAAAATACCAATTTAAGAATTAAAAACACAATTAAGAACAAATCAAATATTTATCACACAGTTCAGATAACAATAACAAGATCTGTCTTAGGTTTCATCCCCCTTAGATATTTGGGGTTTTAGTTCATAATTATAAAAAGAAACATCTCAGAATATATAAAATAACAAAATATAAGAAAACCTAAAACCCCTGAGAGGATAAAGGGGAGATCCTTTGTCCTGATGTAGATCCTAGCTTCTGAGATGGATCAATCGGCTTTCCTTCGAGTAATTCCCTGCCTTTAACTCCCCATCTTGGCGGGAATAATGCCCCCTTTGTAGTTGCCTCCTAGGGTCTTTATATAGAGTTTAGAATGTCTTTCTTAGCCCCTAAGTAGCCTTTTTTGAGTGAAATTGAACTTCATCATGACAGGGACATGCCCGTGTGCCATGCCCGTATGAGTCAAATTCCAGGCCGTGTTCGAGCCTTTTAATATGGCACAGCCATGTGACATGCCTGTGTGACAAACTTCTAGGCCGTGTTGATTATTGATTTGGGCCTAATTTGCCTATTTTTGGCCCATTCCTTGATCTTTTCTCTTCCTTATACTCACCTAAGTATAAAACATGAAATTAAAGGTTTAGGAGCATCAAATTCCACAAATTCAATGATAATTCATCCAAAAATTAGGCTAAGCATGAGGTAAAATATGTATAATTTACAGTTTACCAAGGCACGAATGCCAGCTCGAGCTTATGCTATTCGAGCTCGTGAAGATGCATCATCACCAGATATTATCACTGGTACTTTTTCTCTCTATAACACTAATGTAACTGCTTTGATTGATCATGGATCGACCCGTTCATATGTCTATATGAATTTAATGTCTAGTAAGAGTTTACATGTGACTCCACTGAATTCGTGGTTAAAGTATTGAACCCTTTAGGTCAGTATGTCCTAGTTGATAAAGTTTGCAAGAATTATCCTTTGATGATTCGGGGTTACTATTTCTGGCCAATTTGATGTTTTTACCGTTTGATGAATTCAATGTGATTTTGGCTATGGATTGGTTGACTTTGCATGATGCTGTTATAAATTGTAGACGAAAGATTATTGAGTTAAAATGTCAGAATGGTGAGATTCTTTGTATTAAATCTGATGATTTGAGTGGATTCTCTATTGCGATATCGACTATGCTAGCTCAGAAATACATAAGAAAGGGTTGAAATGCTTATCTTGCATATGTACTGGACACAAAAGTGTCTGAGATGAAGGTTGAATCAGTGGCAGTGGTTTGTGAATATCCATATATGTTTCTAGAAGAGTTACCTAGGTTGCCACTAGTCAGAGAGATTGAATTTTCTATTGAGTTAATACTGAGAACATCACCGATATCGATAACTCCGTATAGAATGACTCCTACAAAATTGAAAGAGTTAAAAGCTCAGTTACAAGAGTCAACGAGTAAAAGTTTTGCACAACCTAGTTTCTCACCCTGGGGTGCACCAGTTCTGTTTGTTAAAAAGAAAGATGGATCAATGAGATTATGTATAGACTATCGACAGCTAAATAAAGTTACAATCAAGAACAAGTATCCATTGCCACGAATCGATGATTTGTTTGATCAATTGAGAGGAGCAACAATATTTTCTAAAATTGATTTACGTTCTGGTTACTATCAGTTGTAGGTTAAAGATTTTAATGTGCCAAAAACTGTATTCAGAACCAAGTACGGACACTATGAAGTTCTTGTTATGCCATTTGGGTTAACTAACGCTCTTACAGTCTTTATGGATTGATGAATAGAATTTTTAGACCATATTGAGACAGATTTGTTGTTGTATTCATTGATAATATTCTGATCTATTCCCGAGATGAGTCAGAGCATGCTGAGCATTTGAGGATTTTGTTACAAACATTGAGAGATAAGCCATTGTTTGCTAAATTCAGTAAATGTGAGTTTTGGCTCCGAGAAGTTGGATTTCTAGGACACATTATTTTAGTGGAGGGCATCAAAGTTGATCCGAGTAAGATTTCAACAATTATTGATTGGAAGCAGCCAAGAAACATATTCAAAGTCAGAAGTTTTTTGGGATTTGCCGGCTATTATCGAAATTTCTCTGGCAGAGGTTGAGATTTAACCTGACATGTCGTATAATGAAGAACTGATCAAAATTTTAGCCTGAGAGATCAAAAAGATGAGAAATAAAAGCATAGCTTTAGTAAAAGTACTTTGGCAATGTCATGATATTGAAGAGGCTATGTGGGAACCCGAGAAAGCTATAAGAAAACATTACCCTAACCTATTTTCTGGTAAGAATTTCGGGGACGAAAATTCCTAAGGGGGAGAGTTGTAACAGCCCTTTTTCAGTGAAATTAGAACAGTGGTTTTGGGACCACAAATCTGACATTGAAATATTTATTTTATTATTATTCTAATGTCTACAGAATATTACCAAGGTCGTACAAAAATTTCGTTAAGAAATTTTATCGTTTGCATGTTCAATTTGATAAAAAGGACTAAATCGCTTAAAGTGCAAAAGTTAAGTTCTAGTAGCTAAAAGTATTAAATAACTATAGAACCTTAAAGTAAGAGTCCTTATATGGTAATTAGACCATAAATAGTGATAGTGGGTGTGCATGGCTTGGTATAAGTGTAATTAGTAATGTTTTTAAAGGTTAAATTAGTAAATAAGTAAATAAAGGTTACTGATTAAAGAAAAAAACCAACTTCCTTCATGCATTCATCTTCTACAACCGAATTTTAGGGCAAGAAAATCCATTGGAGAGCTTTTACATTTGGCAAACATTTCCTAGCTTGCATGGTATGATTTTTCATTCCCTTTTTAATGAATCCTATATTTTTGAAGTCGTTGTAACTTAATCTAGCTAGCCTAGAGACTAATTTGCAAAACTATTGAATTATTTTTTTTTCCATTGATGAATATGCTAAGTTTTTAAGATTAATGGAAGAAAATGAATCTTTGTTGTGAATTAAACAACTTTTGTTAAGTGAGTTTTGTTGGAATTGTCAATTAAGGGTTAAATTGTGAAATGTGAAAATTTTATGGTGAAATGAGTGAATTAATGAAATGTATGAGCTGTTATAAGCATAGACAAAATTCGGCTAGCATGGGTGTGGATTAAATTGCATGAATTTGCATTTTTATGAGCTAGGGACTAAATTGTAAAGAAGTTAAAAGTTTAGGGGTAAAATGGTAATTTTTCCATAATATGAATTTGGATTGAATTGAATAGAATAGTGATTAAAATGGTTAAATTTGATTATATAGATTAAGACAAACGAAGTACGGAACTAGATCGGGGAAAGGACAAAGTTATCGATTAATCGATCAATTTCTGTCATTCGAGTTTGAGGTAAGTTCGTGTAATTAAAATTGAGTATTTGTATATATATTTTTATTGAAATTTTTGATTAGGGATTATGTCTTTAAGATATATGATTATCGAGTGCCTAATCAAAGACGTATAAAGAATACCGAGTCCCATGTGAGTCTTAGGAATCCGTAAGATACAAATGACATGTCATTAGGGTTACCGATTTGGTTGAGATCCTGCATGTGTTGCGGACTCACCATAGCTCGTATGAGCTTACCAATTTGCAGCTGGTAAGAGCTTACTGATTCTTATCTGGTATGAGCTTACCGTTACTTCAGCTCGGAAGAGCTTACCGTTTATAGCTTGAAAAGAGCATACATGTACAGGACTTGACTGATTACCGTTTAGTACACTTAGTGTGTACTACCGGTGTATTTAACAATATTCTAAATGGTTCAACGGGCAGAGTTCTATTATGGATTATATGAGTTCATTATGAACCAGTACAAATGATATATGAGTTATATGAAAATGACATTATATGATATATTGAAGTATGAAATGGAAGATATGTATATATACATGAAGTTTGTTTAATTGTTATGTTCATCCATGTTATTTGTTTGTTATATGTGCTTACATGACTAACCACTTGGTGAATATATGTGCATAGGCATTTGACCAAACTGAGTGAGATATACTATGTTTGTTTGTCTAAATAGTGATTTAATGGTAAGTTAAATTCTACATTATACGAAGTTACTAAGCCTAATTGCTTACTCTATTTATTTTTCTGTGTCTTATAGTGTTTCAGAAGCTTGATTTTGGTTAGTTTGAATGCCTATTTATGTTGTGGTTATACGCCAAATGAAGTGTTTAGGTTGATTCAAATTTGGGTGAGAAATGTGGCTTAGAACATAGCCTATTTTTGTCCACACAGGTAGAGACATGGGCGTGTGTCTCAGCCATGTGTGACACACGACTAGATAGCACAGCCGTGTGTCCCATGATACCTCTTTAGAAAACAAGTTAATGAGTTAGACGGGCTAGTCACATGGGCATGTGGTTGGTCGCATGACCCAAGTCAGTGAGTTACACGAGGTCGAACACAGGCTGGGACATAGCCGTGTGATCCCATTTTGAATGCTCACACGACTTGAGACTGGGCGTGTCTCTTAGGCGTGTGAGACACACGGCCTGGCCTTATGAGTGTGTGGCCCCTGTACTATAAAAAATTTTTATGTTCACCCAAAATTTACTTGAGTACTCAATTTAGTCTTGAATTATTTTTAATGCTTGTATTAGGCCTCGAGGGCTAGTGTTAGGGACTATATAATTGAATTTGAATGACTAATGCTTGGATATGAGCTATGAACATGAAACGTATGAATTTTTAAGTGATAAGTCTGGTAATATTCCGTAACCCTATTCCGGCGACGGATTCAGGTTAGGGGTGTCATAGGATTAAAGCCTATCGAGTGTAAATGGGTGTTTAAAAGTAAGAATACTCCTACAAAGGGTTCACCAACCTTTAAGGCTAGGTTGGTGGCTAAAAGATTTAGGTAAAAGGAAAATCTAGATTATTTTGACACTTATGCACCAATGGCTAGGATAACTTCCATTCAAATTCTTATAGCACTTACATCTATCCATAAGTTACATGTACATCAAATGGATGTTAAGATGAATTTTTTGAATGGTGATCTCGAAACCAGAAGGCTTTGTGCTTCCTAGGAATGAACATAAGGTGTGTAAATTGATCAAGTCATTATACGGTTTAAAACAAATGTCTAAATAGTGACATGAGAAATTTGACTCGGTTATCTTATCATATGGATTTTTACATAATGGTGCGGATAAATGTATTTACACTAAATTCACCAATAGGTATAGTGTAATTATTTGTCTTTATGTAGACGATTTGTTGATTTTTGGCATGAACATGGAAGGTGTTCGTGAGACCAAAGAGAATCTAGCTTCGAATTTTAATATGAAAGATCTCAACAAGGTATATACAATTTTAGGTATAAAGGTGAAAAAGCATGAAAAAGGCTTTGCATTAAGCCAATCTCAATACATTGAGAAAGTATTGGAAAATTTCAAACACTTAAATATCAAGGATTCAAACACTCCATACGATTCGAACTTTAAGTTAAGTGAGAATAATGGCAGGGCTATAGCACAACCTGTGTACGCCAGCACAATTGGAAGTCTAATGTGTGCAATGTATTGCACTAGACCCGATATTGCATTTGCTATGTGCAAATTGGGGAGATGTATATATTATCCTAGTACCGATCATTGGAAAGGAATTTGTAAGATTTTTGGCTATCTTAGGAAAACAAAAAATTTGGAATTATTCTATAGTGATTATCCCGCAGTATTAGAAGGAATTTGTAGGACTTCTGGAAAGGAATTTGTAGGATTTTTGGCTATCTTAAGAAAACAAAAATATAGGATTACTCTATAGTGATTATCCCGCGATATTAGAAGGTTACTCAAATGCAAGTTGGATTACAAGTCTAAGTGACAATAAAGTCCACATCAGGATGGATTTTTACAATCAGAGGTAGAGCCATTAGTTAGGCCTCTAAGAAACAAACTTGCATCTTACATTCTACTATGGAGGCTAAATTTATAACCTTAACAACTATTAGCAAGGAAGCAAAATGGCTAAGAGTTCTCTTGCTAGATATAAAGTTGTGGCCACAATGTAGGTTTGCCATGAATTACGATAGTGAATCTACCATGTCTCAAGCGTACAATAACATGTAGAATGGAAAGTCTAGACATACAAGTTTGAGACATGAGTATGTGAGACAATTGATTAAGGACGGTGTGATAATTGTTACCTATGTTAAGCCAATGGATAATTTAGCAAATAAATTAACAAAAGGTTTGCCAAGGGATTTGGTTAAGAGTACTACCATTAAGATGGGATTAAAATCGTTCTAATTGTGTCATTGATAATGGAAATCTTACCTTGTTCTAGCCAAAAGTTAGTTTCAAGGTTCAAAGGGTAATAACAAGTTATTGAATGATAATGTGCACTAAGAATCAGGATTTAGTGTTTATGTTTTAGGAGGATGGATTTTACTCTTAATGGATTGACATTAATTGTCATGAAATCACCTATATGGACATGAAATGGTGCTGCTTCAACGAAATTTTCTTTATGGTTTTCTCTCCTACATGTTCATGAAACGGGATGAGCAAATGGCCATAAAGGTGCTAAAGAAAATAAAATCTTACTCTAATACATTACAGTTATGTGTGAATTTTTTTGTGGTACCGACTTTAAGAGTGATGGTTCCAGTGAGTAGCCACCATTCAATTTGTTGATACTCTGAGAGTTTGCACTAAATGAAGGTTCAATCTACGGACACCCTTCTTTATGCATAATCGTTGTGTACTTATTTTTTGGAATTAGCAATCTAGTGGGGGATTGTTGGAAATTATAAATTGCAAATTAATTATTCATGAGCACTATTCAAATTAAAAGTGATGATTTATTATCTTGCAAATTAATTATTCATAAGCACTATTCAAATTAAAATTAATGATTTATCATCTAATGGATACATTTCCATGGGACATGTGTAACACCTATTACCCGTATCCGATGTCGGGACAGGGTATAAGGCATTACCTTACTAAAACACATGCAAACATCTGACCTCAAGTCAATAAAATCTGACCCAAATTAAAACTTTTTCAAACCTTGTCTTACAGTCCTTAATATGGACCCACGAGGCCCAAAACATAGTTTGGAAACAATCCGGGACCAAACCGAGTGCTTAAAAAACTTTCAAGAAAATCCATTAAAAACAGGGCACACGCCCGTGTAGAAGGGCAACACGCCTATGTGGCCTCTAAACATAGCCGTGCTGATGGCCCATGTGGTTCACACGGTCGGAGCACCTAAGGACACGCTCGTGCCCCTTCAACCGTGTGGATTTATTTTCTAACATCGAACCTACAGAGGTTTTCACACAGCCTAACACACGCTCGTATTCATGGCCCGTGTCCCTCACATGGCCATGACACGTCTGTGTTTCCACCCATGTAATCCCTCACTTGTACCCTATGAACAAATTGGGTTCACACGACTAAGGCATACTCCCGTTTGCTCAACTCGTGTCCCTTACACAGCCATGACACGCCCATGTTGTGGCCCGTGCGTGAAGACCTTAGTATTTTGTTTCTGACGTCAGCAACACTTAAGGGTCACACGGTCATGGCACACGCCCGTGTGTTAGGCCATGTCCTCCACACGGTTAAGCAAAAATGGGAGGCCCGTTTAGAAAACGGGCTAGGCCTCGGACCAACCTTTTGTGGCCCGGGCCCAACCTGTCCCTGCCCGAATTATATAAATATATATTTTCTTTTAATTTTTTTAAGCATAACTTTGTTTTTTTTAGTTTTTGTATTGTTTTAAGAATTGTTTATCTCAATTTTATTTTGTTTCTTGTTTTAATATTTGTTTTTATGTTTTTAAATTTATTTAATTTATTATATTTTTAAATTTTTTAATGAAATAAGCAAAAAAAATTAATATGGGCCGAGCCGGGCTCGGGCCTAGCATTTTTATTTCGGGCCGGGCCTGGACAAAATTTCAGGCCCATATTTCGGGCCGGGCCGGGCCCGGGCCTAGAAAAATGGCCAAAATTTTTTTAGGCCCGGCCCATGATCACCTCTACGCATAGCCTAGCCTCACGCTCGGGGGGTGGACCTTATGTCACACATGGCCTAGACACATGTCCGTGTATCTACCCGTGTGGACAATATAAGGTTATCTACCAAGCCTTTTGCCACCTTGAAACAACATCAAGCATATATCACTTCACCATTATCTAGCCAAGGGCTAATATTAGGCATTTACACATATTCACATACCCAAGTCAACCAAACATTTACTCAACTATCCTAATACTCTTGTTCATCCATACCACTTGCACTTTCATTAAAAACAACAACATTTGGACTTAAATATCATTAGAAAATATTAGCCAATATCTTTGGCCTTATACAAAATGAGGAATTTCAAACTCAAGCCAACATATTTGGCCCAAAATAATGACACTTAACAAAGAATAAAATCCTATACATGCCATATTCAAAAGATTAAAACTAACTATATCAAGTGCTTCAATGGATAGCGTGAGCAATGCCTCTGAAATTTTTTGATCCTCGAGCTATTTAGGCGACACTATAAGAAAATGGAAAGGAGAGGGAGTAAGCATAAAGCTTAGTAAGTTGCAAATAAATAAATAACAACAATTTACTATGCTATAACATATTCTCAACTCATCACAAATTGTGCATGATATGAAAGAATGACTATAGGCATCACTTACTCATTTTCCTCTTTACTAATCAAACAACATAATATTGAGCTCAAATATCATACATTTCATATAGGTACCTACACCACTCACAAGGTCATCATAATATCTCTCGATCTAGATACAAACTTAAATTTTCCCGTTGAACTATTTAGAATACAAAAGGATATTCAATGAGCCTCAAACATAGGGCATCAAGCCGATGCCATGTCTCAGACATGGTCTTATACTGGCTCACATGTTAAGTCAACACCATGTCCCAGACATGATCTTACATTGGCTCATATGTTAAGTCAACGCCATGTCCCAGACATGGTCTTACACTGGCTCTCCTCTATCCATGTCAATGCCATGTCCCAGACATGGTCTTACACTAGCTTGCCAGACGATGCTGATGTCATGTCCCAAACATGGTCTTACACTAGCACTCGTATCAACACTAATGCCATGTCCCAGACATGGTCTTACACTGGCTAGCACATATCCGTATCGATGCCATGTCCCTGACATGGTCTTACACTAGCACTCGTATCGACCCTAGTATTATGGCAAAGAATATCCAATCTATTTTTTCAGTTCAACCGGGCTTTACCACATAATTTTCTCATCAATAGATTACTCAAAATTTTTATTCATTCATTTTATGTAAATTAGATAATCCCATGCATAATAATAGAAAAGTTGCATTATTTAACTACAACTTACCTCAGTATGCAAAATGTGAATGACCTCTCGATTTAGTCAATTTGCTTGGCCTTCCCCCAGTCTAGGTTCAGGTTTTGTATTTCTTGATCTAAAATGAATGAAAGTTCAATTATTTAATCACTAGTTTAACTAAAACAATCCAAACTTCATAATTCGACAAAATAACCATTTTGCCCCTAGGTTCGGAAATTGATTTTCTATAGAATTTCGTTATTAACCAAGCCTAACTGAATCTCTTTCACTCTTATGATAGCCCACAATTCCCATTATTTCATGCATTTACTACACAATTTATCAACTTTCACAACTAAGTCCAATCCAAGTGTTTTCATGCAAACTCTTTCACAAAAGTTGTTTATTTAACAATATGATTCATTTTCTTCCATAAAATTTTAGCAAACCCCAAGAACACTTTCATGGCAAAACCCTAGACTTCCTATCATTTTGCAAATTAGTCCCCTCAATAGGTAGCCCATGCTACAAGGGTCTCAAAAGTACAAAAATTATCAAGAAAGACCATCAAATTGACTTACTTGAAAGAGGAACTAGGTGGCTAAAATTTCAAGCTTCAAAAGCTCCTATTTTTTTGAAAATTTCAGTGGAAGAAGAAGATAGAAAATATGATAGCCTTTTGTTTAATTTAATTCAAAAACTAGTCAAAATAGCTACCATATTTCCCACCTAATTTTGACTTTTTCATTCTCTTGTCTCTCCATGGCCGGCTATGCTAAATAAAATAGGTCTATTTGCCTATGAAAGACCCTCAATTATAACTCTCTAGCCATCTAACACAATTTACTAATAAATCGCAACTTTTTCCCTTCATGCGATTTAGTCCTTTTTTTGCAATTGAGCTTCCATTTGCTAAAATTAATTCGCCAAAATTTTCATGCACTCATAATAGCATACTATAACACATAAAATAATGCTAAAATAATTTCTCCAAACTTGGGTAAGTGATTTCAAAATCACTATTCTGACTAAGCCCTAAATTCGGGCTGTTACAACATGTTTCTTCCAAAAAGTATGTCCAAAATAAAGGGTTATGGCTCTTCAAAATAGTATTCATTGAGTGCATATAAATAAAGGGACTATGATGCTCACAAATTACATTACAATCAATTCAATTTTAGAAATTAGAATAAGAGTTAGTGAATTCTTCGATTTTCCTAATCAAAGAAAATTTAAAACTTCGTTGTATCCCGGGAGGACCTTTGTCTTAACCCTCTAGCAACTTTGTGTGGGGGAAAACAGTTCTCTTTGGAAAGTGTCACCCACACCTCGAAGTCTACTGTTTATTTCCATATAAGTTTCCAGTTCTAACGTCTCCACTCAAATTATCCGACATCATAAACCTCTATGTGATTGATCTTAGCCTTCTTGGAACATTCAAGTTGCTCAACTTTTCCTTTGGCTTTGAGTGGTAAAAAAATGTAGTTGGTAAGGTGCTCCTCATATTCTTCAAAACTAATAGATGAATCCTCATTACTCCAAGTAAGCTAGAATGACTTCTTCAAGGTATTGGCATATTCAACTTAAGTATGATCAGATCCTTAACACTCATAATATTGTATACCCTTCTATGCCTTATCATTTATCACAAATGATTTACCCTTAAACTTACTAGGATTTGTGTTTGCATCAAACTTTCTATTCTACATAGTCAACTTCTTGAATGCCTCCTTAATGTTTTGAGTGAGTAGGGACATCTATTCCTAAAGATCGTTTATATTAGATTCACCTTAGTTGTAGTTGGGGCTACAACCTACAAAGTAATGTTCTTCTCACTTTTGCCTTTATTATTCCTTGACTCTTCTAGGTTCATCTCAAATTTTTGTAATGAACCAATGAGCTCGTCAATCCTCATATTTGAAACCATATGCTTCATTGATCTAATCCACCTTAATTGCAAATTTACCTTGTAAAAAACGAAACACTTTTCTAGCCAACTTTGACTTAAAATAAAATTATCTAATTGTAAAAGTTGGATTTGATATGTCACAAACTTTACACAAATTTAGTCAAAGTCTCCTTGTCCTACATGATTAAAGTTTCAAACCTTGTAGTCAACATTTAAAGTTTACAATGCTTCATTATAATTATTCCTCATGAGTTATTGAATTGTCCAAGCTTGTTTGGCAATGGTGCATTTAGAAATCCATTTAAATTCCTAAGGGTTGACTCCAAAAAAGATTGCATTGAGAGTCCTAGAGCTGGCACTAGCCAACTTTCTTCATCATTGGTCTAGGCTCTTTCAAGTTTAAGAACCGTTACACCATCTATAATAATTGTTGGAGGTTTTCATCTAGTTAAGATTGAATACCAAGAATTTTCATTTATGGGTTTTATAAAAGCTTTCATCATTGCCTTTCAGTAGGCACAGTTCATGTAATCCAACATGGGGGTTTAGAAATTAAGGAACTTTCCATCTTGTTCGCAAATCAATAACAAGGTCACCACTTTGTATGTCAAGTGTTCAGCTTTGATACCAATTGTAGAATTTTTTTATTTTGATTGTCAAATATTCATTGAGTTCGAAATGGGCACCAAAAATATTTATATAGTTTGAAATCTTCTATGTTTACAAGGTCTTTAATCAACGAAGCACTAGTTATGATTTAAGTTTATCTCACTAATCAAGTTGCAATATCACGTTTATACTTTGAACTAGATGACTCTCCTTTTAATACTTTCCCTTTAAAGTTCAAATAAAAATAAGAAAGTTTACTTAAAATTTTGTACTCAAATAACAATTCATAATTGAACAAATTAAGTGTTTTCTCTCTCATATTGCTTAACCTAAACAAGTCATTGCATAAAAAGGCTTGTTGATTAATGCATAAAGTTCAATTATATGTGATATTTTCCCCTTTGAATTTTTTCATTTTAAATGCTTAATTATTGCATTTTAACTTATATTTGATTTTGCATGGGTAGGTGGAAGGATAGGAGAAAAAGACACTTTGAGATTGATTTTGGCAAGTTTATGGGTTAATTCCATTTTAAGATCTCAACTTCACATTGTTTCAGTATTTTGATCATATCATGAGCTACAAAACTCCAAATTTAGGGATTGAAAAATCTATTCAAACTTATTTCAACACTTGAAGCCTAAAAATGTTAAGAAGATGCCTAAAAATGGTCTTGAAGTTTGAGGCAAAAATTTGTCGAATACTAAAAAGAATTGCTTTAATTCATTAAGGGCACTTTTATCTTTCTTCTTTATGTGAATTTTGCCCTATAAGTACATAATTTTAGGATCAAAATTAGATTTAGTCGCATTCAATATTATTTTATTATTGGGTTTTCCTTTCTCTATGAGTTGTTAAAATCTTGTTATAGTAAAAGGGATTTCGAAGTTGCGATTCTTCAAATTTGTAATATCTAATTTGTTTGTTCCTTTATTATTTGTTATTTACATATCTTTTGTTTTAATTGCAAATATTCAGGTTCGTTGAATAAAAGAATTCATATTTGATTGATTAGAAAATTTGCATTATCAAGTAGAATTGTTAAATTCGTAATTATTTAATTATTCTAATACTTGTGACGCATAGCATAGTTGTGTATGTGAAATATGAGATTAATTGTTGTGTGGAAATATAATCTAGTCTAAATGAACCTTACTTGAATGTGTTTGTTAGAATTGGATCTCTCTAGTTTTCCATGCTATTAATAAAATAAATTATAGACACTTCGTTATAAAGTTATTTGTTAATAAAGAAAATTATTTCAATGGACTTCCTCTTAATTATCAAAAAGGTAACGAGAGATTGGTTACTAGGCGCAATGGTGGCAAGCAGGTAAGGGTTATATTTGCATTGAAAATCTAGCCTGTTAGGCCCGAAAAATACAAAGAGGGGGTAAATTGGTTCGGCCCAATTGCAATTCTAGTTGCTTTTTTTACCTAGAAGCGCCAAAACTTAAAATATAATATCAGGTGTTTCATGTTGTTTGAAGATTGTAGAATAAAATAAAAGGATAAATTTCAAAATTATACATTAATTTTTGTTTAATATGTAATTTTATACATGAACTTTGATTTTGTGCAATTTGATACATAAATTTTTGTTTGGATTCAATTCTCATAAAGTATTAGCACAACTATTGATATAGAGCCATTTTATGTTTATATATTGCATACATAAATAATTATATTTATCCAATATTAAAATAAAGTGATGCATTTTATGATTGAAATATAAGTTAAATAAACAATTAGGCTTCACTCTAATTGGATCTAGCAAGTGAATTTGTGAATTGTGTTTTAATTTGTTTTAGGTTAAATTTACTTGTCCGTCGAGCAGTGCCACAAATAGAGAGTTAGAGTAGACAGATTTGCCTTAGATTTAATGAACTGTTTGTTGGTGTTCAACAATGTAAAGCAACTTTGAAACCAATATGGAGTAACAGTGCACATCTATGAACATTTTTCTCAAATCTGGAATAGACCAAACATTGTAGAGACCATAAAAACGAATGCTATTATGAGAGACCCAATTCCACCATTGATAAACGCATCCGAACTGGGAGTACCAGTTGAAGAAGGATTGTTGGTCTTCGAAGAAGGCTTCGGAATCGTAGGTTGAGGTTGCGGTTGAGCTTCGGGAGCACCAACGGTTACGGACTTTTTATCATCTTCTAGTACATTTACTTGAAGCTTCATCCCTCCAAGACAATGCAACTTGTTGCCACAAACAAAATACTTCTTTCCAGCATTTGAAAGTGTTACAGTTGTGTTCCCATTAGAAAAAGTTGTCAAACTATTGGTTGTATTGCAAGTTTCGAAACTTTCTTTATTAACTTCGCTTACACTGTGAGATGATGAGTATTGGAACACTAGAAAGAACCCAAAAACAAAACCAAAATTTGTCACTACACTCTGATAAAAAATAAATGTTAAATCTTGTCTGGACACAGAGATCGCAAGAAAAACACTTACGTAGAACATCACCAACATTGAATGTCTTGTTAGTAGCCCATGAATCAATATCTGTGCTTATGTCCCAACCAGAAGTGTCTCCAACAACATATGTTGCTGCATGACTAGTTAATGCAAAGCAGAAAATAGCAAGAAGACAAAGCAGAATCAGCTTAGCCATGGATGAGAGATATAACTGATATAAGAGGATTAGTATTTTGCATTATATATATATATATATATATATATATGTATATGATGTAGTTCAGGGTTGATTATTATTAGATAACCTAACTTCAGATCTGCGAATGGCTTAGTACTAGTCAAGAGGTAAGATACCTACCTTTCGTCTCTTTCCGTTATTTTTGTTGTAAGTGGATTTGTTCAATTAAACCTTGAGAAAAAAATCAATCAAAAAATTAATTTATCAAATTATCCATTAACGTTGATAAGTTTGGTAATCGAGAATTTGTTGATCTAATTTCAAAGGATGAAAGTCAAGATGGAGCCAAAATGGAAATGCAGGATGACATGACGTTGGATTTAAAGAGATTTGGTGCAAACTCCATGAAGGGGATCAAGTTCGGTCATCCTCCAAAAAAATCCTATCAAGGTAATTAAGATGTTGGTAAGGGTAGGAAGGGTGATCCCTAGGGTTTTAAAAATTATAAATATATATAAATTTTTTAAAACATGATTAAAATAATTTTAGTTTTTTTAAATATTTTTTTATCATATCTGTTCTTTTCGGCATAATGTCTAGGACTGTCTATAGCCCCCTCCAATTCATAAATAGTAAAAATATATGTTTCAGTGCACTCAAACTCACGTCCTCTTTCATTGACAACTGAATTAAAACTCAATCGACAATTGTTAATGATTTTTAAATATTCTTTTATTTAATAGAAATTTAAACTCAAGCACCCACACACACACAGCCTGTAGATCAATCCCACAACCTTGGAAATATGGTAAACACACTTAACCAATAGATCAAATGTTGGGTGAACAAACCTAGACATATATTTGTCTAAATTCATTCTAAACATCTATTTTAATTTTTTTGAAATAATTTTTTAAAAATTGTATTTTTTATAATTTTATATACTTCTTAACAATTTTTATAATTATTTAAAAAACATATTAAAAATAAATCTACACAAATATTTTTTAAGATTTTTTATCAGTTAAAAAATATTTGTGGACTAACATTTTACCACGTTAGCATCAAAGACTCGTGTAGCATGTCACACATTGTCATTTAATTATTTTGTTAATTACACCAACAAAAAGTCTCTATTAAACTTCATCAACATTAATCAAGGGTTTGATGGATTAATTTTTCAGTTTATAAATTAAATTAAGTGCAATTTTTTAATGTGCTGTTACGATACATTTTCTTACACTTAAATCCCCATGTAACCGATTGATAGAAGCGATTGCGTTGGTTGATATTTCTTGTAAAACTACAAATGTTGGTTCCCCAAAGTCAATAAGGAAGGGCTTTAAAACTGCGACAACTACTTAACTTCATCTTCAACTACTCCTCACCAACTCTATTTGCTCAAAATCATCAAAAATGGCATTGTGATTTGATTTTGGACAAGTCGGCTCCATCCATTATTGGCTTGCTACTCTTAGATACTTTTAACAATTCACGTTAAATTTAGGGTTGGGTTGGATTGAATCTGTTTAATATTCTTTATCTGTTCATAAATAATTTATGGAAATTTTATACGTATTAAGTACAATTCAAATGTAAAAAAAAAAAAATGACGTGTTAAGCTGTGTAATTTCCAAACAACATATTTGTATTAATAAATAATTATATGTTAAAGCTATATAATTTCCAAATAAAAAATAAAAAAAGATATGATTTTCTTAGTAAAGATTTGCTGATTTTTCTGGGTTTGACTTGGGAATTTTTAGGATGCCACTCTAAAATGCAATCTTTTCGGACATGTCGTTAAACATTATTTTTTTTCCCTCTGTAATTGGTCTTGTCTTTAGTTCCAAACCAAACCAAAATAAAAGATATTATTCAACTTTCTGTTTCACCTTTTTTCACTAAATAATAAACAAAAACAAAATAAGCTCTATTTTTTTTTTCCTTTTTCGTCAGTAACCGGTCCCATCCTGACACCAAGGGGCAGGCTCGTTTTCGGGCAAAACCAACAGCCATGAATGCTGAATAGTATGCTTCATGATCAGTGATTTGATTTATATTATTTTCGTTTGAGTTTGTTCACACTTGATTCTTTCTCTTTGTTTGCTTAAGATCCCAGATGTTTTTCTTCTTTGCCATGATGGCTTCTTTTTGTATAGATCTATCCTAACGCCTTCTATTACAGTTATGATACAAGGAATTGAGCGTTTCTAACTTACAGTCAATTCTATAGCTTTTTGATCTAACGCTTTGCTTTATTAGAATTTAATCATTTTTAATTAGAAAACAAAGCTGAATTGTGTGTGTTTATGGTTGAACTCTGATCAAGAATTTGGAGAAACGATCTCTTGAGTTTAAGTATTCATGTGTTTGTCTTCAGTACAATGTTTTTGGTTGTCGACGTATTTCTGTGGTTTTGTCGTTGAATATAGAAATGGGGTAAGGACTATTTTGCGCCTAAGGTAATGTCTGAATGTGGGAGCAATCTAGTGTATCCACATTCAGAGTTTTCGATTTTGTCGAAAAATAAAGATGTTTTAGGTTGGTCATGGATATCATCTCGATTTGTTGTTTGGTTGAAATGTTAATAGGTTTTAAACTATTTTGTGCAGTGACTATTTATTCAAGCTTTTGCTGATTGGAGACTCTGGAGTTGGCAAATCATGTCTTCTTCTGAGGTTTGCTGTAAGCTTCCACTGTAACAATTAATTGTACTGTTTTACATCTAATTTATGTCGCTTGTACTTTATTGTTAGATTTGCAATAGCAGTCTGTAGTCAAGCATAAAATCTACTTTTCTCCGCTTCATCTTTTACAAGTTTTCTAGTGGTGAGCTCAATCGATTCTGAAATCATACCTGCAATCTGACTACATATTTTATCGCTTCAATACAGGATGATTCATATCTGGAGAGTTATATAAGCACAATTGGCGTGGACTTTGTGAGCATTTCTGACCTCTACCTGAATGTAATCCTCCTCCTTATTTGAAAATTTTAACTTATTTGTTTGTTTTCTATTGTATAGAAAATACGCACGGTGGAGCAAGATGGGAAAACTCTAAAACTTCAAATTGTGAGAATTTTTCCTTGTTTATTTGCTTTATTTTTGTACAAGGGATGCAACTTCCCTTGTTGGTTGTTGAGTCTCATAGCATGGTTCTTGTTTGATTTGTTGTTTTCTTTGTCTTTTTTTTAACTCACCTGTGATATCAGTGTTGTCAAGGATGCAAGGCGCACTCTAGGCGCTGAACCCTTTTATTATCGCTTGTGCAAGGAGCAAAAAATGCTGATATGAGTGTGTTTGTATGTATGCATATATGTAAGACATATAATAAACTCTAAAGTTCGGACTAATTTATCTACAAAGCGTGCAATCTTTGTTATTAGTCAATATGTATTGATTTCTTTGTGGTGGTCCATTTCTAGTTGAATACTCAAATATCGACAAGTTTTTTATGCCTATTACCTTGCAAAAAAAGGTGCTACGGTGCATTAGGCGTACGCCTGATCAAATGGGCCTTTCTCGAAAGGGTCAGCTTGTCTTGTGCTAAGGAGCAAGGTGCAAGCAGGCCTTGACAACGCTTTATTCTTATATATTCTTTAAATATCATCGGTAGATTTTGGCTTGGCCTTGGTGTGTATTCATTTTGTTTCTTACCATCATATCTTATTTTGTTTCCTTTGCTAATCGAGCTACTGAAACATGCAGTGGGATACTGCAGGGCAAGAACGGTTTCGAACAATCACTAGCAGCTACTACCGAGGGGCACATGGCATTATAGTAAGTTCTCTCGACATGCATACATTCCTTATTTCTTCATTGTTGTCCTCTTTTTGGTACATATTATTTCACATTTTATAGACAAGTTCGTAACGTTTGTTCGACATCTGGCAGATAGTTTATGATGTTACCGACCAAGCGAGCTTCAACAATGTGAAGCAATGGTTGAATGAAATCGATCGCTATGCAAGTGGGAACGTGAACAAGCTTCTGGTGGGAAACAAGTGTGATCTTACTGCTAAAAAAGTGGTTTCTTATGAAACAGCCAAGGTAATAGTGGTTTAACTCTCTGTGTTGCTTATTTTCATCAACCATTGAAAAGTAAAAGAATAGCATCCATGCTTTCTGTTCATAGGCCTTTGCAGATGAACTTGGCATTCCATTTATGGAGACTAGTGCAAAAAATGCCACTAATGTTGAGCAAGCTTTTATGGCCATGGCTGGTGATATTAAGAACAGGTACCTTCTTTTGCCTGTAAATTCATGATTTATTATTTTCATCTGCGGAAACCATATATTCCTTCAGAATTCCGATTATCCTTGTTGATTCTTTTTCTTTTGTTTCTCCTTTTACATTAGGATGGCAAGTCAGCCGGCGTTAAACAATGCGAGGCCGCCAATGGTGCAGATACGAGGACAACCTGTTAACCAGAAGACTGGTTGCTGCTCTTCCTAGTTAATTTTGACCTATTACCTGAAGAATGAATGCATGTTAGAATAGCTTTCTTAATTCTGCTCTCTTTCAACAAAAGAAAAACTACGCAGTTTCAGTTTGTTTGTAAGCTGTTCTGAAATCAAATTCTTGCTAATGGCCTGTACAAATCGAGTATATTCGCCATCCATATTTATTTATTCTTTTAAATGTTTTTAATCCACATATACTTTTTTAAGACTAATAAATATAAATATGAGTGTACCACTTTTGAAATTTGTGTTTATCATCCACAATCTTTACTAATATTATCTTTTTCATCGCTTTTACAACTTAAATTTATTCATCCATGGCTTTTAAAATATATAATCATTCATCTTTTAATTAAAAAATTTTTTATTTAACCAATTATCCAATGCTCATGTGACACAACTCATCTATTATCTTTTTTATAATTTTGTTCACATGAATTATGTTTTTTTTTTTTAAATTACACCCATGATGACTCTAAAATAGGGTGGTATGTCTTATTCTGGTTACCTCAATTTTTTTCTAATTTAGTTATTCTAAATAAGTTAATTGTGCAAATTAGTCATATCTATTAATTTTTCTTTTAACAGACTGTCGACATGACATATTAGCTCATTGAGTGATTGACATGTGGTAATCTTTTTATTAACTTTTGACTAAAGTTTAAGGATCTCTTTATAAAATTTAAGGGGAAAAAATTTTGGACTAAGTATAAGGAGGTATCTAAACTTTACTTAAAAGTCAACAAAAAAAAAATTATCTACCAGTTATTCAATGTGACACGTTAGCAATCCGTTAAAAGAAAACAAAAATTTTAACAATAATGACTAATTCACACAATTATCTTATTTAGTATGATTAAACCAAGAAAATTTTTTTAAAGTGACCATAATAAGACAAACCCTATTTTAAAGTGAATATAAGTGTATTTTGCTTTCGTTATTTTTTTCAAATGTAATATGCATATACTTTATATTTGATATACTTAATATGTTAATATTGTTGGATTAAACTTATTTTTTCAAAATGTAATTGAGAACTAACTACTATTTTTTTTTTCAAATAAGTATTTTCTATTAATTTTCTTCAAATAATTTCTTAAAAGCTCATTTGTTTCTATTTTTTTCTCCCTAATATCTTATTTTTATACATGAAGAAGAATTTTGTTCCAGAAATACGTTATAAACAGAGAGAGTATACACTACGTAACTTTTTTTTTTTAAATATTAGTTTAAAAAAATTATTAAGCTTAATGCCTTTAAATTTGTTTTTTCAATTTTCAACCTTTTCGAATTACTAATATATTTTAAAATTTTCATATAACAAGAAAATGAAATATTAATAAAGGTGATGGATGAAAATGAAATGTTGATAAAAGATCAAAGATAATGGATTATAATGAATTATTAATAAATTTTATAAATGATTAAAACAGCTTGAAAAGGTGATGGATGAAAATGCATCATTATGAATTTTTCTCAACATAAATCTAGCCTATATAAATTTCAATTTTTGATGTATGATCTTTTAAATCATGAATGTCAATGTTGGTTCTTTGATATTCTTTTAAATCATCAATGGTTTTTTAAATCATGAAATATTTATTATTTGTTAAATTTTATTTACTTAATTTTTTTCAAAATATAAATTTAAGGTTAATTCGACACTTTTGAGTGTTGAGTATAGTGCATTATCAAATCATTATAAGAGTGCATCCACTATATGTCATGAGAAAAGGTTTGTTGTAACGTCTTAATTTTTTTTTACTTTAATATTGTTGAAAATTTTATTATTTGTTAAAATATATTTACTCAAAATTTATTTTTCATAATACATTTTTTAAGGTTAACTCAATACCTTTGAGTGCTGAGTACATTACATTATCAAATCATTATAAGAGTGCATTCGAGTGCATTCATTATATGTCAAGAGAAAAGGATTGTTGAAACACCCCAAATTTTCGGTTTAGTAAACGGTGTTCTGAGATTTGATACAATGAAAATTTTTAAATAGAACTTGAAAACATGTTTTATAAAAGAAGTCTTATAGAATTTCTTTGATTTTTAGAAGAGAAAATTCGAGGGAATGATTGTGAATATGTGATTTTGGTATAAAGGGGTCAAATTGTGAATTTTGAAAAAAAGTAAAAGATTACAATGCAATTTGATCAAGTTGAGGAAATAAGAGCTAATAATGATTGTTGGACATGAATATGACTTAGAATGTGTTAATACGATGGAAGTCACTTTTTGGGACTCAATTGTAAAATTTGAAGAGTACCAGGGCTTAAAATGAAAAGTTTTCCAACAATGAAGAAATAAGCTAAAATGCATTAGTAAGGTTCCACACAACTGGATAGATAAGTGTGTAGAAAAAGGATTTTGCAGACTAAATTGAATACAAATGAAAATTTAGGGATTAAATCATAAATTTTTCATTTTATTGAGAAAGCTCCTAAATGCAAATTTATGAATGTATAATTGATGATTATCGACAATAAGTGAAAATTATAAATATTTTTATGTATTAAGTGTTTTGAATGGAGTAAAGAAAGGTGATGAGACAAAAAAGGGACTGAAGTGCAATTTCCCCACTTAAAGGGCATTTTGGTCATTTTACGTGAAATCTACATTGAAAACATTATATTTTGAGATATTAAATCATTGAGGATAATTTGGAGCCATTGAATTGAATTTTAACATGGGGATGGAATGTGTACCACACATTTGAGTAACTTTGACGTATTAACTTCGACTCAACTTTTGTGGTAAATAAAAGGAAGCTTATATGTTTTCTCTTTTTTTTTCTCCCCCTTTTTTTTCCAACAGCAACCTGAAGGGGAAGGAGAGCCTCTCCTCTCATGGTTTTCTTCTTCCTTTCTCTTCCAAGCAACACCCCCTCCAAAAAACTTAAGTTTTGTTATATTAAGTCTTGTCAGAAAACAACCTTTTAATTAATTTCCACCATCTTCTTCTTCATTTAAGGCTAGAGTTTCAAGTGGGTTAGTGAGAGAAAGTTATGACTAGAAACAAAAAGTTCCAACCATGGTAAGAAAATGAGTTTCTATTATCTCCATATTTGATATTTGAGATTTTTTATTAAGAACAATTATTGGAGCTCATAGTAATGACTTTTATATGTATGTTTTTGTGTTGGGAGAAGGAGACCAGTGGAAGAAAAGGTTTCAAGTTATTGTTGGTGTGGATTCAAGTGTTGAGAATGTGAGAAGTTCTATTTGGAATTTTTGTTGTTAAAGAGGTAAGTATTATGGATTCTCCTAACTTCATCTTAATAAAATGGTTATGAAAAATACTAAAATGATGAAATAAATTGACTACATTTATTTCAAATAGGATTAAGAGTATGTATATAAGAAAATAATAGATTAATGAGTTGTGATAATTGGAAGAAACATAATGGAATTTATGAACTTGACTTAATGTATAATGGATTAGAGAAATGTCAAGCAAAAATTATAGTTATGACATAATGTGATTTATTGATAAAATGAGCTAAGAGTGGATTTTCATATAATAAAATATATTAAAAAGTGGGGAATAAAGAAAACTATAAAAAATGCAATGTGTTTATATGTGCAGATGAAAATGATATTCGATGTATATCATGAAAATATGGTATACTTTTTTTTATGTGAATGCGAAAACCATGTTTTATGAGCTAACGTGATTATCATGTGCAATTCGAAAATGGTTTAAATGACTAATAAGTGTAATGCCCTAGTAAATTTAGTGATTAGTAAGGATACAATCAGCATGCCATACGGATAAGTTAGCACGCTTGTATTAGAAAAATATGGTTAAAAGATGCCTTCAGGCTTAGCACTTATGATTGTTATGGATCCATTTCTAGGGTGTTTGGAAGGATGCACTTCTAGTGCAATATTTTAGGGTGGTCGATTGGATATCGGTTTACTAAGGTCGAAATGAATCAAAATCTTGAAAATAAGATTTGGTTATGATCATGAATTACCATAAGTTTAATAAAATGATAAGCACTAAGGGCATGATAATAAGTAAAGAAATGTGACGTGGACAAAGTGTTAAAAGCTAAAACATTTGGTTAATGAGAAAATAAAATAAAAGCTTAAAATTTGTTAACTTAAGCACATGCTAAAATGAGGAAACCACTAGATCTAAGTGTCCAAACTATGCAAATTGTGTATGATTCAAAAAGCAATTGTGTAATTATAATGCTATAAATGAAAGCTCAATTTAAGAGCAATAAGATCATAAGAGAACCATCTTAATTGTGTATTAGTAATAAATGAAATGAACTAATCTCAAGTGGCTTGAGTATTAATGATGTGCTAATAAGAGATATGGAATGAAGTTTCCTTAATATATGACTTAAGTGAATTTTGCATAGAAATTTATCACAATCTCAAGCTACTAATGGTTAAGACAAGCTAGGATAATCCTTGAGTACTTACTAAGCTCTCAAGCTTATCATATTAATTGTTAAACCCGAAGGTGAAAAATATTTCGAGAATATTGTACTCATGACTTGGAGGTTTCGTATCACCATTTAAGGATTTTGTAACTATTTGTTCTATGTTAATAAGTGAAAATTTTATTTAAATTTGATAATTTATAAGTTACACTTTGATTTTTAAAATAGGTGAGAATGTTATTGTGATGAATATGAATTTAAATGTCCTTTGAATTTGGTTTAAAAGGTATTGCAACTTAATAATTGTAACACCCTATACCAAGTCTGGTCAACAGCCCGAGCTTTAAGGTATTACAGTTATAAAACTTTAACATTTTTCATGATTTAATCATACATAACCACAATAATTCATATGCAATCATTTCCATACCATTCAATCAATTTGGGACCTAAATCGAGCTTACAGAACATTTAAAACAAACTGGAATTATTCTAGATTAAATTGAAACTTCTATGAAATTCTAAGTAAAAAGTATAAATAAGGGTCACACGGCCGAGTGGCTTAAAGACATGGCCTTGTGGTCAAATCGTATACAATTCAAAAATAGGGTCATACTGTAACACCCAAACCCGGCCTAGACGTTATGGCCGAATCTAACGGCGTCACATGAGAGTGTTTTTGGAAAACCGTTTCGAATATAAAACTTGTTCAGATTATTATCTTAGCCAGAAATTATGTATTAGTTGATTTACTTGAAAACAATTCTTTTTCACAGAAGTTATGAAAATAATTTCATTCATACGAAAATCTTTAAATTTTAGTTTTAAAAATGCGTTTATGGTGTCGCAGTTTATAAATCAATAAAGAATAACAATTTTAAATCCCAAAGTAAAAATCAAAACAGTCCAAAAGTCTACATTACATAAAAATTCCAAAAAATAATCAAATAAATAAAACAGAATGTAGACGGTAAACCATGAAATCAAACATAGCTAGCAGTGGTCACCGTCGAGCCTTCCGCTGCACCGATCCATCTACTGCTGGGGATTACCTGACAGATAAAACAGTAAAGGGGTGAGTTTTCGCAAACTCAATGTGTACATCCCTACAGTAAAGCATGCATATAGTCATAATAGAAAACAGTCATAATCCGGGCCTGAGCCCTTAACAGATATGTTGTAGGCCCCTAGCCGACTCAGAATAGAATCGGATATAATCAGGCCTTAGCCCATAAAAAATCACATGCATATCAGATCAGAATAGAACATGCCTACCAACCCTACACACCATCTCTGTCCAACCCTACACACCATGTGGGGATAAAATTGACCCACCTAACCCTACACACCAAGTATGGGGATAAAATCAACTCATGCAGCCCTACACACTAAATCGTATCGTATCACGGCACATATAAGAAATATGCAGCAAAGCTGCCAGATAACAAGCTAATAGCCTTTTAGACTTCCTTCACTTCAACAATAAACCCAACCCAATACAATGCATCAAAATATCGTGGCATGCTATAATGCAGATACAGATTATACAATCATGTCCAGAATAGAATTAAAACACATGCTGAGTATAACATGCTAGCATACATCTCAGAACATATCATAGTACCGGGGTCTAAGTAACGCTTACCGACCTTGCAACAGGTCACAATCGACTTGGGCGACCCGTGCAACCTTACAGATCATTTCAGAAAAATGGGCTCACACGCCCATGTGGCCTATCCGTGTGGGCCAACACGCCCGTGTGGCTCACACTGCTCAAATTGGCATCCACACGGCCTGGCCTAAATATCCACACGCTTGTGTGGTTCACCCGTCTGGACCCACACGCCCGTGTGGCCCACACGGCCCAATTGGCCTAGCCCGTGCCTCGCACACGGCCTAGCCAACTATCACACGGTGTGTCCATCGTGCCCGTATAGAGCGCACACGGCCTGGTTCATCAATCACATTGTCGTGTCTGGCCACACGGGTAGTCCATACGCCTGTGTGGCGTCGACAGTTTCGTTTTTGGCTTTCACCGAAACATAATTTCAGTGCAATTAGTGTACACACCTGATTCATTTTTTACATTAATGCTATTCCAAGCACTCCCGAGCACCCTAAAACCTATAATCAGATAACTCAATCATCGATTTAGCACATAACAACCAGTTGATGATTAAGAACCTACGGGGTCCCAACTTACCCTTGAGCACGAAACCACATTCTTGTAATCTGAGAACTCATTTAAAACTTTCGAACAGCACCTAAACGTGAAATAACGATTCCTCCATTAATCACTTAATCAAAGAAATATCGTAAGCCTCAAGAAGAAACACTTACCGACGACACCACGAGAAACACTAGAATCGATCACAATGGAAAGAATCGAAATTAAAAGAAATCGTAAAAGAAAATTTAGTAGTAATGTTGGGAAAAAGAAGATGATCGGCAATAGTAAGGGGAAAGAAAATGAAAATTTTGGTAGAGAGGAAATTTTTTTAGAGAAAGTAGTCAGAAAGATTTCGATAACCTCCCACTACCACCCATTCCTTAATTCTCTCCACTGAACACTTCTCTATCAGCATTTTATTGAAACTCAACTTCTTACACAGCATAAAAGCAAAAATAAAGTCCCAGTAACGACTCGAACACAAGACCTCCCTCACACTAACACTTCACTTATCCACTAGACCAGCTGGCCCATTCTGCCATATTTAACCCAACTTTTACTAAAAAACCTAATTATTAAGAGTTAGGCTTTATTCAATAAAAACTCAAAATTTTAACTAAGCTAAGGCTTGAACTTGGGACCTCCCCAACACACCCAAAGCACATAACCACTAAAGCAGACACATATTTATGTCAAATTATTGCAGAGAACATATTCAGGAAATTTTTATGCCACAAATTCACAAAAGCCAAAATTACAAAAATTTGGGACATTACAAACATGGCTGTGTCGTAAACTATGTGCAATTTGAAATAAGGTCACACAATCATGTTGCGATCATGTAACAACTTGTGATTGTGTGGGAAAAACCTACACCAAAATTAGAGAACCACATGGCCATGTCACACGATCGTGTGAGGCACACGATTGTGTGGCAGCCCGTGTCACAGGTTGTGTGCTCAAAATTTTCTTCAAAAACAAGTTAACTCACATTCAAATTGTAACATCCTTAACCCGTCTCCGTCACGAGATTAGTGTTACGGAGTATTACAGTAGAATTAGAAACAATTAAATTTAAACGGAAATAATTAAACAATTTTAAATACATTAATAAAAAATGCATTATATTTATAATAAAAATACACTTACGGCCCTAAATCGAACCTATGGGACCCTAAAAATAGTTTAAGAACAATCTAGGATCAAATAAAAAAATTCAGAAAATTTCAGAAAAACTTAAAAATTTGGAAAACAGATGTCACACAGCCGTATGGCCAGGCCGTGTGACAAAGCCCAAACCATGTGAGCATTCGAACTGAGGACACACAGTCATGTCCCAGCCCGTGTGTCCGCCCATGTGAATATTTGAAATAGGGTCACATGACCGTGTCACAGGCTGTGTGCCAAACCGTGTGTGCATTCGATGTTGGGTTACACGACTGTGTCACTGACCGTGTCCTAGACCGTGTGACAAACTGTTTTGGATCACACGGCCATGTTGCAGACCGTGTGAAACTTGCACCTAAAAACAATAAGATACACGGTCGTGTGGCGTGACCGTGTGTGACACATGACCCTCGTGTGACACGCCTATGTCCCAGGCCGTGTGTACCTAAAATTTGCTTTCAAAATAAGGCATTTCAACCCCAATTCCTTAAGTGCCAAGCCATACAATAACCAGCTATAAACATGCTTTCAAACATCTATAATTGAGTCTAAAACATACATATTTCCTACAATTTATGTGCTTAACTAATGTGCCATCATTGACACCATAAAGTATATACATAGACACTAAACATTCATCTAAAACATCATTAACATATCAAACTTATTCCATCCATAATAATACTTCTAAAGTTCTAAATACCAAATTATCAACACAAAGCAACCAAATATGTCCACATTATAAGTTATCTATCTTATAAACACTTTATACATTTATAACCATAAATTTACCAAATCCAAAATAATGTCTATAACCAAAAGCAAAACATTGCCATACCACAAAAGACCATCAAGATACAAAAATGACCAAAACTATTGCATTATAACCTAGCTACATGCCAAAACCAGCATAAAGACCATTCACCAACATTTGAAGTCAGGATTGTCACTAGATGCTAGGTCAATGTTAGATCTATTAGGTACCTAACCTACACATCAGAAAACTACGTACACCAAGTATAACTCAATGGTGCTTCCATAATCAGTGTATTAAAACATGTTACAAGATATTCAATTACCTAACTAAAATGCAACTCAAGTAATGCAAAGAAATATATATTACTTCAATTCAAACATAAGAAATTTCATAAATCATCACATTTCCATTTATGCATTCATTATAAAATATAAAAAAGTCATTTCCATCTTTATTTCTATTATCATTTCCAATTTCACCACTTTATATTTATTTTCCCCTATTGATAATACTCTAGAATAACGTATTTTATTGTATTAATTATGTGATTATTCTGAGTATGTTCCTGCTAATTTGTGCTATTTATAATCTTTTATCTCATAGGGACTAAATTAGAGGCGAAAGTAAAATTAAGGGGACAAAAGTGTGAATTTGGAGACAAAATGGGCTGATACGCGACACAGGAAAAAGATTGTGCCAAAAGTGCGAACATGGAAGACACAATGACTAAAAAACAAAAAGAAGAGATTTTATTTTAGAAGACTCTATTTTATTTTATTTATATTAGGATAATTATTAGAATTATTTTAGGATTTTATTTTAATTATTTTTATTTAAATGTATTTATATTTAGAGAATTTAAGTTAAGTTAGACTTTCTTTCTAGTACTATAAATAGGGGGTGAAGTGACTTTAATTGTGTTCATCTTTTTCTGTAAACACTCTCCCCCAAAAGTCTAAGCTTTTGTTCTTTCCATATTTTCTTTCAATAAAATTCATTTTTCTATTTTATATTTATTTTCTTCCTCACTATTATCATGAACCACTAAAACCCATCTAGCCAAAAGTTGTCGATATTCCCTAAAAAGGGTTCTTGAGGCTTAGAATTTGAACTTAGCCCTTTTTCACCAAGTATTTATCGTTTCTCCGCACTACGAGCTGACGCTTCCGTCCATGGCCATTAAGAAGTACGCTTTTCAACATATGCAAAGGCGGTTGCTTTGTGTGTTTTGGAAGGGTTGCACCGTCGGTTCATCAACTTACTGCGTCAGAGGTTGGCGAGCCAAAGAGACAAAATGGCATGGGATTCGCCATTGAGAGGCGTTGGTCTAGCATAGGATGCTAGCTAGAGTCAAGTTCCCTAAAATTGTAAGTCTAAATTCTTGGAGTTGGTGATCGTAGGCGTCCTCTTCCACTATAACTGGCTTACTTGGTTCGAGAAGGGTCATCCAAAAGCCAAGGATTGAAACCAAGGTGGAATGAGACAACTGGAGGCTATAATCTTCCCATAAGAACTTGTTTTCTCTCAACTTTCTTTATTATTTTTAACTTTCGCGATTTCGATTCAATTCCTCAACTTTGTTTTATTTATTTATTTATTTTATTCCTCCTCAACCCGAATCTTTAATCCTATTTTTTTATTTTCCAGGAACGCAGGTTTCTTGGGCACGATTTCGGCCAGGATATCAAAAAACAAGCATTCGTATAATCCAGTCCCAGAGGATTTTGACCCTACTTCCCCTTTACTGTTACTTTTACTATTTTGCAGGGAATAGGATAATTTGGTGCTTTCAACGACCGCGTCAAATTTTGGCACCGTTGCCGGGGACCGACAATATACTAATATTGTTTTTTTGTTTTCTATGACCAGATCTGCTCCAGGCACTCTGGAGTTCGACTCAAAAATCGAAAAGACTGCAAAAGCTAATCAAAAGGAAACAAAACTAAGGAAAAAGCAGTCAGCGGTGGTTGGAACTCAAAGTAAGCCACCGTCAGAAATCAGAATCGACGACGAAGTAGAGTCTAGGGTTAACGAAAATCCTACTCGAACGTTTGAAAGTAAAGAAGAAGAAGCCGATTCACTTGAAGAGGTTCTTGACGCCAGGGTTAACGAAAACCTAAATCAAGCGCAACAACAGATAGCTCAAACAATTCGGCAACTGGCCGAAGTCCCGACAGAACAACCACCATTATGCATAGCGTATCCTAATATAGATACTGATTTCAAATTAAAGTCTGGGTTAATTCAATTACTTCCAACTTTTAGGGGCTTACAAAATGAAAATCCTCATAAGCACTTGAAGGAATTTCACGTGGTTTGCCTTAGTATGAAACCTCAGGGGGTAACTGAGGATCAAATTAAATTATGTGCTTTCCCTTTTTCCCTAGCAGATTTAGCGAGGAAATGGTTATTTTATTTACCCCCTGGATCTATTACTACATGGGTTGATTTATCTCGTTTATTCCTCAACAGGTTTTTCCCAGCATCTGAGTAACTGAGCTAAGAAGAGAGATTGTTAGAATAAGGCAAAAAGAAGTTAAGTCTATTTACGATTATTGGGAGCGGTTTAAGAAGTTGTGTGCAAGCTGCCCACAACATGGTATAATAAAACAATCTCTCCTCCAATACTTTTATGAAGGCTTGAAGCCTATAGAGATGAATATGGTAGATGCCGCAAGTGGAGGAGTGTTGGTCAACATGACTCTCCAACAAGCAAGAGACTTGATCTCCACAATGGCTGCAAACTCTCAGCAGTTTCGAGTCAATCATGAACCCCCCAGAAGGGTTCACCAGCTAAGTAATTCTACTATTCAAGATAGACTTGATAAACTTACTAATATTGTGAATTTTCTTGTTGACAGAGTGAAACCAGCTCGAGTGTGCGAAATATGTGCTACACCTGAATATACCACAGATGCATGCCCTAGCTTGCATTATGACACTATGGCTCATTTGGATGTTGTGGGAAACTTCCCTGGGCCACCATAAAGGTAATAT
Organism: Gossypium stocksii; assembly: GCA_020496765.1. Lineage (NCBI taxonomy): Eukaryota > Viridiplantae > Streptophyta > Magnoliopsida > Malvales > Malvaceae > Gossypium > Gossypium stocksii. The sequence goes on from CM035622.1 coordinate 71,522,297, forward strand.
GACCCCTACGCTAAAACATACAATCCAGGATGGAGAGACCACCCTAACTTGAATTATGGGGCGAATCCACGAAACAACCAAGCGTACCAAAATTGATTTCTGCAACAGCCGCAAGGTTCAGGTAATTCTCTTGAGACTTTGGTCAATAAATTAGCAGCTAATGTCCTTGAATTTCAACAGCAAACTCTTAATTTCCAAAGAGAGACAAAGGATTCCATAAGGGAGTTGACCACCTCAATTGAAAAATTGAATTCTCAAGGGAAGCTGCCGTCATAAACAGAACCAAACCCAAGGCAAAATACGAATGCAGTGATGTTACGAAGCAGAAAGGTACTGGAACCAATTCCTGACAGGAATCTTGGCCAAGAAAACTCCCAAGAAAAACCAGAAAAAGACGAACAGGTCCAACTGAAACCTCCATTACTTAAGATTCCACCTCCGTTCCCAGAACAATTCAATCAGTGTCGAAAAGGTAAAGAGGGCAAAGAGATCCTCGAAACATTTAGGAATGTTGAGATCAACATACCCCTATTAGATGCCATCAATCAAATTCCAAGGTATGCTAAATTTTTCAAAGAACTTTGCACCAACAAATGAAAGTTAACAAGTAATGAAAGGGTAAATGTTGGTGAGAATGTATCTGTGGTTTTACAGCAAAAAATGCCGGTAAAGTGTAAGGATAGGGGCATGTTTGCAATACCATGCAAAATTTGCCATTTGGGAATTAAGAAGGCTATGTGCGATCTAGAGGCCTCCATAAATGTAATGCCATATTCTATTTATGAATCACTTAACGCAGGTTTTTTAACGAAAATAGGTGTTATCATTCAATTGGCATATAGGTCCGTTGTGCACCCAGAAGGAGTTCTTGAAGACATTTTGGTAAAAGTTAACAAGCTCATTTTTCCTACAGATTTTTATGTGATTAAAATGGAGGAGGATAGTACCCCTGGATCCTCAGATCTCTTGTTAGGATGACCTTTCCTTAGTACAACTAGTACTAAAATTGATGTTCAAAGTGGAACTCTCACGATGGAGTTTGATGGAGAGATCATGAAGTTTAATGTCTACGACGCCATTAGCTATCCAAGCGAAATTTTGAGTGTAAATCGTATCAACATAATTGAATCTCTAGTGGAGGAGAATTTTGAGTCAATTCATGGAGATAATTCTGAACTTAATAAATTTGAATTTGTTAATGAATTATTATCTCCAAATACTAAACTTTTACCCTCTATTCGTTTTTGGGTAAGGATAATACCCTACTAGTCATAGTCTCTAATAGCCTCTCTACGCAGGAAGAAGAAAGTTTGATTCATATGTTAAAAAGTCATAAGAAGGTGATTGGTTAGACCATTGCAGACTTAAAAGGGATAAGCCCTTTGACATGCACATATAGGATCTACTTGGAGGAAAACACAAAACTGAGGTGAGAGGCACAAAGACGACTAAATTCGAATATGATGGAGGTGGTAAAAAAAGAAATAATCAAGCTTCTGGACGCTGACGTAATTTACCCCATTTCTGACAGTAGATGGGTAAGTTCGGTCCAAGTTGTGCCCAAAAAAACGGGCGTGACAGTAAAGGAAAATGCTGAAGGTGACTTGGTACCTACTCGAGTACAAAATGGGTGGCGCGTCTGTATTGATTACAGGAAGTTGAACTCATACACTAGAAAAGATCATTTCCCTCTTCCTTTTATTGATCAAATGCTTGAAAGATTAGCTGGAAAATCTCACTTTTGTTGTCTTGATGGTTACTCATGTTTCTTTCAAATCCCAGTGGCACCAGAAGACTAGGAAAAGACCACTTTCACGTGCCTATTTGGAACATTCGCATATCGAAGGATGCCATTTGGTCTTTGTAATGCGCCAACCACCTTCCAGATATGTATGATGAGTATATTTTCTGAATATATAGAAAAAATTATCGAGGTTTTTATGGATGATTTTACTGTTTATGGAAATTGTTTTGATGAATGCCTTAAAAACCTAACGATAATTTTAAGTAGATGCATAGAATTTAATCTCGTCTTGAACTATGAAAAATGTCACTTTATTGTAGACAAAGGTTTAATTCTAGAACATGTTGTATCATCTAAGGGAATTGAGGTTGATAAGGCCAAAATTGAAATTATAAACTATTTGCCTTATCCCTCTACTGTGAGGGAAATTCATTCTTTTCTTGGTCATACAGGATTCTACAGGCGCTTCATAAAGAACTTCTCGAAGATAGCTGAACCATTGTGTGAACTGTTGCAGAAGGATAAGAAGTTTGAGTTTGGCCAAAAGTGTAAGGAGGCTTTTGATACACTCAAGCAAAAGTTAGTCTTCGCTCCTATAGTGCAACCAACAGATTGCAAGTTCCCATTTGAAGTTATGTGCGATGCCAGCGAACGCAGTGTAGGAGCCGTGTTGGGGCAGAAGATAGACAAGGAACCACATGTCATTTGTTATGCCTCGAAAACCCTAGATGCTACATAAAGCAACTACACCACGACAGAAAAAAAACTCTTAGCCGTTGTATTTGCTTTAAATAAATTTCGACCTTATTTATTGGGATCTAAAGTAATTGTTTTTTCTGATCATACAGCCCTCAGGTACTTGATTTCAAAGAAGGAAGCAAAACCAAGGCTCATCTGGTGGATTCTGCTGCTCCAAGAGTTTAACATTGAGATTCGAGACAAAAGAGGATGTGAGAACTTAGTGGCTGACCACCTGAGTAGAATAAAGGTACCTTTTGACGATATTCTCATCAAAGAAGAATTCCCTGATGAAAGCCTATTCTCGACCGAGGCACACCTCCCATGGTATGCAGATATGGTAAATTTCTTAGCCACAGGATCGTTACCCACTGAGTTAACATGTTCCACAAGGAATAAGCTCAAACGCGATGCTCGATATTACATTTGGGATGACCCGTACTTGTGGAAACACTGTTCAGACAAGATAATACGACGATGTGTTCCAGAAACTGAGGTAACTTCTATACTTAATTTTTGTCATGCTTAAGCTTGCGGAGGGCATTTTGGGCCTAAGCGAACAGCTCACAAGGTGTTAGAATGTGGGTTATATTGGCCTACAATTTTTTGAGATGCGTATAACTTCTGTAAGTCTTACGATAGGTGCCAACATACAGGTAACATCACTAAACGAAATCAAATGCCCCTACCCCCAATTCATGTATGCGAAATCTTTGATGTTTGGGGCATCGATTTCATGGGCCCGTTTATTTCTTCATTTAGCAATATATATATAATTCTTGCGGTGGACTATGTTTCTAAATGGATAGAAGCAAAGCCTACTCGCAACGATAATGCCAAAACTATTGTGGAATTTCTAAAACAAACTATTTTTTCTAGGTTTGGCATACTTCGAGCCCTAATCAATGATCGTGGCACCCACTTTTGCAATAAAGTCATGGAGGCACTATTGTCAAAATATGGAGTCCATCATCGAATAGCTATGGCTTACCACCCTCAAATGAATGGTCAAGCCGAGGTTTCGAATAGGGAAATAAAGACTATTTTAGAGAAAATGGTGCGGCCCAACTGAAAAGATTGGAGTTTTCAGCTCAATGACGCCTTTTGGGCTTATCGGACAGCATATAAAGGACCAATTGGAATGACCCCGTATCGACTTGTTTTTGGCAAAACTTGCCATCTTCCGGTAGAATTAGAGCATAAAGTCTATTGGGCAGTTCGACAATGTAACATGGAGTTAGACCCTGTAAGAAGGGCAAGGAAGTTAGATATCCAAGAATTGGAAGAAATCCGTAACGATGCTTATGAGAGTGCTCGTATTTATAAAGACAATACCAAGTTGTTTCATGATACGAAAATGCTCAGAAGCATTTTTCGGTAGGACAAAGAGTTTTGCTTTATAACTCTATGTTAAAATTATTTCCAAGTAAGCTTCGATCACGATGGCAAAGACCTTTTGTCATTACTGAAGTATTCCCTCATGGTGCGGTTGAAATAGAAAGTGAAGAATCGAAGAAGCGGTTCAAAGTCAATGGCCAAAGATTGAAGTCGTTTTACGAAAATTTTCAAGCCCACACGGTCAAAAAAATTCAGTTAGAGCCACCATAGAACCATTCAAGGCGTCGAGCTAACGACGTTAAACAATCGTTTGTTGGGAGGCAACCCAATCTTTATTTTTATTTTTCATATTTATTATTTATTATTTATTATTTTCTTTTTATTTGTTTTTTTAAATAAATTTATCTTCTTCCATCCAGGTAAAACGGAACGAAAATACGAAAGAAAAAAACAAGAAGGGTGCACTAAATAGCCCTATCCATGGTACCAAACAGCCTCAATTCCAGCACAGAATACCATATCCCTAAGACCAAAGAGCTTTATCCCTGCAGCCAAACAGCCTCTATTCCATCCCTATTCCAACATAGGATAGCATATCCCTGCCCTAGACCACCCAAGATCTGCACCCAAACACCTCCTTTCAGCTACTTAAAACCCCCAAACTTAACAAATTTCCCATCTTTTTCACAAACCTCCATTGCCGCCGCATCTCCCTTTCACCATTCCCTACACCACCGGTCGCTGTTCGCTATGGTCCGTACATGTAGCTGCGCCACCACCGAACCCCCTTCACCATCAACTCGCGGCGTCGTCGCCTCTCCGCTCCTCAAATGGTCGACTTATCAGATGCCTCATCTCCTTCTCCATCACCGTCACACTATTCAGCCTCCCCCTCCTCCTCCTCTTCTTTCACGACCCTACCACAAGCGACCGTACCCTCTACGTCGTCTATTTCACATATGTACACGACCGCGCCATCTTCTCCTTCGCATACGACCACCGCGCCGACGGATGCAACCATGCTGTCCTCTCCTCTGTTTCACACTTCTCCGCTTTACACACCACCGGCGCACTCTCCCTCTCTGTCACAAGCCGAGCCGGTACCGTTCCCTTTGCGCGATTCCATCCTTCTCCTTCTATTACCAACGGGCGCTACACATGATCGCACTCCACTGTGCACCACCGTGCCACCGTGACGACGACCACACCGTTCTCCTACGCATCGAGGAACCCAACCATCGGAGGCTCCTGCCCCTAACCAGCCTCAACGACGGTCGTCCAGGACCTCAGCTCACCCTCCACCAAGCACCGCAGTGCCCATCTCTGACGCCGGGCCTTTGCGCCGTACGGACCCTTCCGACCGCGAGCAGTCACCACGACCATGACGCCGTCAGACGCGTCGTCACCCCGAGTCTGCACCAGATGAGACTTCGGATTCTTCCTCTACTAACACTGTCGACTCTTCGACACCCTCCGACAGTCGCAATGATCAGCAGTCAATTCCTTCCCGAGGCCGCACCTACCACTCTCTCGTCAACGTCTTACCCCCGGGGGCCCATTTGCACGGTAACCTTAATTTTACTTCCGATACTGATCGGCCCAGGTATGACTCTCTTCGACATAAATTGATTATACCTTGTAAATGCCTGTCTATACTTGCGTTGGTTGCTTTGCATATTGAGAATGATGATACAGATTATTTTAAGAACATTGGTTGGGTTGGAAATTTTGATATTGCTCACTATGCGTATTATGAATTAGTTTTGGAATTTTGTTCCACATTTCGTTTTGAGCAATGTAATCAACTGTCGTTAGATACACCTGGTACAGTCAAGTTTCAGTTACTTGGTACTATGCATAGCTTATCCCTTCTTGAATTTAATCTTGCCTTATCTTTTGTAACTGAAGAATATGCTATGTCTCCTGATTTTCAAAAAGTTTGTGTACATTTCCTACTGATTTTAGGGTCGTCGAGGCCTTTGCTTTACTAACTAGTAATGTAGAATCCATGTATAGCCCGAAAACATCGAAGGATTTATGGTTTCGTGACCCTGCCTTATGTTACATACACCGTTATCTTGCTTAAAATTTTTCAGGCCGTCGAGACGCTTCGGCCACCGTCTAAAAGACGAAATTATTCTTTTTATGGTGTATGTATACAGGTCGTCCAGTTAATTTGGGTTATTGGTTTGCACTTCAATTTGAGCATGTTATCAAAGCTAAGCGCCCTCTAATTTTAGGATCTCTTATTACACAACTGCTATTTTCTTTACATGGTTCTAACGCTCCCGTTTCAGACTTACATGTTGCTTGTCAAGCTAATATTTTAGATGCTCGATGCCTCGACTCCATTGGGCTACTTCTTGGCACTCCGTCATCCTTCCGTTTCGTCCCTCCTGGTATTCGTTCCATACCGTCCGAATGGGTCTTTCAATGGCGAAATCAAAATGAAACACCGATACCCACCCGAGCTCAACCGACATTGACAGTTGAGCAACGATTAGAGTGCATTGAGGCTCGACTTGACACTTTTGGCCAGCAAATCACCGAACTCCTTGCCATCATGCGCGATCGTCGGTAGACTACACAGGGAGTATTACTAAAGCTTTCTACCTATTTATTTCTTTTTGTCAACATTGAAGACAATGTGTTTTAAGTAGGGGGAAGGAAGTCTTTGTTATTACTATCGTTTTCTGCTGAAATTTTGGTTGTGTTGCTCTGTTTTTGTTTGATGTTTCTGTTTGAGGCCCCATTTTATCCATATTTATTTTTTTAAGAATATCCTGCCTCTTTTCATGCCCAAGATTTCGATTAGGAATTGCCTACTGTTTGCCCCACAAGCATGATTCTTACTGTCTAAGGAAGTTATGATTTTTCCCATAGTTGATGCCGTCTCCACTGTTTTATTCTTATTAGGCTAAAAATAATTGTGATTAATAAAGTTACCTCTATCTTGCTTTTCGTAAAATTGATCAAGTTTAATATAAAGTGAACACTTAAAATTGCATGCTTAATTTATGTTCATGGCTATTAAGTGATTATTGAAACTTCTTTTTGACACTTAAATTGTTTTTTCCTGAGTTCTCAAAAATTTTAAATATCGTTTAATTTTTAATAAATGTTTTCCATGGTTATGAGTACAGGTTAGAACGTGACTGACTGAGTAACCGGGGTAGGTGCTTGGGTTGTCATTCTACTTCGCGTCAAAAGGTTGTGTAACGTGACAAGTAAAACTCTGCTAGCCGAGGTTATGAGTATGGGTCAGATCATGACTGACTTAGTAACCGGGGTAGGGTGCTTGGGTTGTTATTCTACTTCGTGTCAAAAGATTGTGTGACGTGATGAGTAAAACTCTGCTAACCGGAAATAAATAGTTTTAGGAGTATGTTGGGCTGAGTAACTGGGGTGGGGTGCTTGGGTTGTCATCTCTCTTCGCATCAAAAGGTTCAATATATTCCTAAGTAAGTAAATAATAAAAAAATTATTATAAAAAAAGGGAAAAACAAAAAAAAACACTAATAAAATTGCAGTTGAGGACTAAAGGAGGAAATAATTAGGGTGTCTTGGTAGGTTTGGTAATTTACCTAAATAGCATGAAATAATTCAAGTCGATCTTAATTTTTGTGTGAATTAATTGGAATACTTTTTCTATTTTGCTTAAAGCAAGCTTAGAGTTCTTTTTATTTTTCATATGCATTCTTAACTAATTTTTATGAAACTTTGGAGTGGTATTTCTCTTATGGCAGAATCTAGCTTTCACAAGTCGATAGGAACCATACTTGAGGGCAAGCATGGGCTAAGTAGGGGGAATTTGATAATACTCTAGAATAACGTATTTTATTGTATTAATTATGTGATTATTCTGAGTATGTTCCTGCTAATTTGTGCTATTTATAATCTTTTATCTCATAGGGACTAAATTGGAGGCGAAAGTAAAATTAAGGGGACAAAAGTGCAAATTTAGAGACAAAATGGGCTGATACGTGACACAAGAAAAAGATTGTGCCAAAAGTGCGAAAAGTGCGAACATGGAAGACACAAGGACTAAAAGGCAAAAAGAAGAGATGTTTTTTTAGAAGACTCTATTTTATTTTATTTATATTAGGATAATTAATGTTAGGAATATTATTAGAATTATTTTAGGATTTTATTTTAATTATTTTTATTTAAATGTATTTATCTTTAGAGAATTTAAGTTAAGTTAGACTTTCTTCCTAGTACTATAAATAGGGGGTGAAGTGACTCTAATTGTATTCATCTTTTTCTGTAAACACTCTCCCGAAAAGTCTAGGCTTTTGTTCTTTCCATATTTTCTTTCAATAAAATTCTTTTTGCCATTTTTATATTTATTTTCTTCCTCACTATTATCATGAGCCACTAAAACCCATCTAGCCGAAAGTTATCGATATTCCCCAAAAAGGGTTCTTGAGGCTTAAAATCCGAACTTAGCCCTTTTTCACCAAGTATTCATCGTTTCTCCGCACTACGGGCTGACGCTTCCTCCATAGCCCTTAAGAAGTAAGCTTTTCAACGTATGCAAAGGCGTCTGCTTTGTGTGTTTTGGAAGGGTTGCACCATCGGTTCATCAACTTACTGCGTCAGAGGTTGGCGAGCCAAAGAGACAAAATGGCGTGGGATTCGCCATTGAGAGGCGTTGATCTAGCATAGGATGCTGGCCAAGGATTGAACCCAAGGTTGAATGAGGCACCTGGAGGCTGTAATCTTCCCATAAGAACTTGTTTTCTCTCAACTTTCTTTATTATTTTTAATTTTCGCGATTTCGATTCAATTCCTCAACTCTGTTTTATTTATTTATTTATTTTATTCCTCCTCAACCCGAATATTTAATTCTGTTTTTTTATTTTCCAGGAACGCAGGTTTCTTGGGCACGATTTCGGCCAGGATATCGAAAAACAAGCGTTCGTATAATCCGGTCCCAGAGGATTTCGACCCTACTTCCCCTTTACTGTTACTTTTACTATTTTGCAGGGAATAGATAATTTGGTGCTTTCAACGACCGCATCACCTATTAACATGACCCGGACTTCGATACACGGATCCAACCAACACACCAAATTTGGCACCCAGTGCTTGACAGAATAATCTGTAGAAAAAAATTGTGTGTTGTGCTGGTCGATAAAATCGACAAATGGGGTGCCCAGCACTCCCCTACATGTAGTCGTAAAACCCTGAACTCTTCTTATTCTATGGCATGCCAATTATACTTAAACATGCTAAACAGTTAATAGGGTAACGTAATTCTCAATTCAATTCATAATTCAATTCCCCAATTTCATAATACAATTTCATCAATCCAAATAATTCAATCATTTGAATATATGCTCATAGCAACATCTTTTCTTTCCATAACAAAATCAATTTCAATTTCAATAATACTCAATACAATCTCAATCACAAGTAACCAATTCAACCATTTCAAACATATCACATTAAATCAACTTGTAACGTACATTAACTCACCATATAATGCAAATGCTCAATACAATAATTTAAATAATTTATAAACACACACCGTAATTTCCGTGCTGCTCATCGACAACCTTGCATTTTCCTTTCTTACTCGAGGATTCCGGTTCAACGTTAGCCACAAGTTAAACAGATATACTAAATTAACATTTTAACATACCATTTCATATTTAATTACAAAATTTATACTACTTTAACATGAATTTCAATTTAATCCTCGAAACCGGTACTAACATAATTTATCAAAAATCCTCCCAACATTAAACCGAATTTTCCTAGAGTCCCTATAGGACTTCCTATTACTTAATTAAACCCTTAATTTTGAATTTAATTATAATTTAGTCCTTAATGCACAATTTCTTGAATTAAATTTACAAATTAGTCTCATTTAACTTCCAACCTTAAAATCTATCAAAACAACGCCAAAAACTTAAATTTTTCTATGATGGCAACTTCCATAATTTCAATTATTCTAAAAATTCCAACATGGGCAAGTTAGCTTATAATCTTAGGTTCCAAAAACATAAAATTTATGCCAAAAGGACCAAAGTTTACTAACCAATTTGAGCTTCAAAGGTTAAATATTAACGGTCGAATATGCTTCTTCTCCTTCTCAAGTTTGGCATGCAAAGACAATGAAACTTAAAATTTGTTTTTCTTTCTATTTCCCACTAAGCTATTTGTTTCATATATTTTATTATTTTATTATCATTTTTATTTTAATATAATTTAATAACTTAAATGTTATAATATAATTAACATATAATATATATAATACCCCCATAATCATCCACTATCAAACCTATATAATGATGGTCTATTTATTTAATAAGTCCATCAATCTAATCCCATCTTATAATTTAATATTAATTACTACTTTTATCACTTGTTACATTTAGTCTCTGTACTTAAATTAAAACCCTTCCACAAAACTACCTAACCGACTTCCAATTCGTTTTCAAGATAACTCCATAATTATTCATTAATGATATGTACAAATCTGGTTATAAAAATGAGGTCCTGAAACTACATTTTCGACACCACTGACTTTTGGGTCATTACACAAATGCTTGAGCTCTAAGTAATGTAATAACCAACCATCAAACCTATTCGAAATGTGCCTAAAAGAGTAAAAGCATATCAATTCACACTCAACCTATGTACCTAACCAATATGCCCTCATTGGCACCACAATTCAAACATAACATCAAACATACGACTCAAGACATAATCAACTTGTTAATATTATTCAAACATTTAACCAAATCCCAAATACCTTATCTCAAAATCATCCATTCATATCTAGTTTCCAAAGGCTAATATAACCAAACCAAAGTTTCATAAGTTACCAAACATTCATATACATATTTACATCTCAATTGGCCAAAACATCATCAAAACACCTATTAACTTTAACATATCAAAGCCTTATTTACATGCCACTTATAATCGAACCAAAATAAACAAAAAGACTCTGAAGTGTTGGTGAATAGCGTAATCTCTAAAACTGATCCCATCGACGTCGCAGATCCGACAACCTACAAGAATAAAAACCAAAAGAGTTAAGCTTATATAAAGCTTAGTAAGTTCATATAATCAAACATATCATACCTTTCAATTTAATTATAAATCCTACACAAACATGACACTAACTATTCCTTTATTGAACTCCATCACTGGTACATAATACCTGAAAAACAACTGTCAAAGGATGCCGTAGCGTCTTTCAACTATAGTCTTAATCCTATTTACAATTATGCCATGATGTATTCCAACCATAGTCTTACTTACTTCCGTCTTGATGCCACTACCGTCTTAATGCCATAGCATCTTTCGGCTATGGTATTACTTTTTTTCATCATGTTGCCATAACGTCTTTCATCTATGGTCTTACTTGTTTCCATCATGATGTCATAGCATCTTTCAGCTATAGTCTTACTCGTTTCTGTCATATTTACAATAACATATAAGTATATATATATAAAAAAACACATAAGTAATTGAATTCAAATCAATAAAAATATTATAATAAACCTAATATGAGCTTACCAACACACAATAGCTCACAACACGCAGCAAGGATTACTCGACAACTTTTTCTTTCCCTCATTTATCAACAGACTGGTCCATTTCTTGATCATGCATAGAGCTTGGAAAAACCTAAGAGAGCTTAAAAAATGGTGATTTTCAGTTATCTATAACCAAATGAAGAAGATGAACATGATCTTCTTATTTAAGTTTATACTTATTAATTTATTCACCATTTCACCCTTTGAAATTAAATGAAATTTCAAAACATACCTTACCTAAATCATCCACTATAAAAACTTATAGCTTAATTATTATTTGAAACCCTCAATTCATTTTGTTATATCCATTTAACACATATAAATTAATAATGGCTTACTTTTGCAACTTTTACGATATAGTCCTTTTTTCTTAATTCACTATCAAATCACTAAAATTTTTGGACCAAATTTCGATATACCTATATAATCACTCCCTAAATATTTTATAAAATATTTGAGGGCTCGATTAACAGAAACAAAGTCCTAATACCTGATTTTTCAAAACCACTTGACTTAGGGACAAATCACTTATACTTAATTATTCATTTAATTAACAAAAATTATCATATCAAAATTTCAATATAATACTATATTTGACTCATAAATATTAAATACTAATATTTACAAACTCATTAGTCAGATTTGTGGCCCAAAACCACTATTTTCGACACCACTAAAAAAACGGTTTGTTACAATGATACATTATGATGTTGATTTGGTTTAATTTGAAGTGTTTTGGGTTGCTCTGTTATAATGTCACAACATCGTCCCTTGTAATTTTGCAACATTAAATATACAGATAGCAACGTCACGACATAGTCCCTCACAAGATCATGACTATGAGCTACAATGTCATGACATTGTCCCTTGCAAAATAATGAAATTGGGTATGCAGATAGTGACATCGTGACATTATGTATGCAGATAGTGACATCGTGACATTATTAAACATCACAACATCATGCACCACATTGTCTCTCGTTGTACTCTTTTGGCTTGTTTTAAAAGTTTGGTAGCCTGGAATTAACCTCGAATACCTCTAATCACCAATAGAATGTTTCTTCATAATTTTAAATTGGTCTATGTTAATAGATACGGAGAGAAGAAAGAAAATAAGATAATAATAGACTAATGAAAAGTTACATGTATTTAATCTCTAGAGTTAACCTATTTATATACAAGTCTATATAATGTAAATAAGGAAAGAGAATAAAATAAAATCATGATGTTAAGACCTAATCCCTCAGAATCTATAACACCCCCCTCAAGTTGGAACATAGATATTGATTATGCACAACTTGTTACATTAATAGTCAGCTTGATTCCTATTTAGTGCCTTTATAAACAAATCAATAAGCTATTCTTCTCTCTTCACTTAACCCATAGAGATAGAATTGTCTAGAATTTTCTCTCAAATAAAGTGACAATCAACCTCAATATGTTTGGTTCTTTCATGATAAACTAGATTTGAGGCAATATGAATAACTGTTTAATTATCGCACAAGAGCTTTGCTGGTGATGAATACTCTAACCCAATTTCAATTAATAAATGTCGTATCAACATAATTTCATACGTAGACTATGCAAGAGCCTTATATTATGTTTCTGCATTAGATTAAAATACAATATTCTGCTTCTTGCTCCTCCATGGCACTAAGTTTCCACCAATAAAAACACAGTATCTAGTAGTAGACCTCCTATTTATCTTAAATCCAACCTAATCAACATATGCACAACACTTAATACGGGTATACCCATGATTCTTGTATAATATGCCCCATCTAGGAGCTTCTTTCAAGTAACATAATATATGCTCTAGGGCTGTCTAATGTTTGGCTGTGGGTGTAAACATAAGTTGGCTAACAACACTTACAACAAATGCAATATTCAAACGAGTTACAATAAGATAATTTGATTTTCCAACTATCCTCCTATACCTCTTAGGGTCATCAAAGAAATCACTATCATCCCTTGTAAGATGCACGTTAGGAACCATTGGAGTATTACAAGGTTTAGTTACCAACTTTCTAGTTTCTACCAGTAGATTAAGAATATACTATCTCTAAGATAAAAAAATTTCCTTTCTTGCTTCTCAACACTTATATCCCCAAAAAATACTTTAACTGGCCTAAATCTTTCGTGTGGAACTTGGTATCTAAGAAAGACTTTAGAGAATAAATCCTTATATGTTTATTTACCGTAATAACAATATCATCAACATATACTACAAGAAGAATAACTTTAGCCTCAAATCATTTATAAAATACCGAAGTATCACAGTAGCTTTTTTTAGCCTAAATTGTTACACTATTTCACTAAACTTTCCAACCCAGGCATGAGGTCTTTATTTCAATCCATAAAGGGATTTTTTTCAGATGACAGACCTTTCCATACCCCCTTGAGTAACAAACCGAGGTGGTTGCTGTATATATACTTCTTTTTGGAGATCCCCATGAAGAAAGATGTTCTTGATATTGAATTGATGTAAAGGCCAATTATAAGAAGCAACTCATGAGATGAATAGAAGACTAGAGGTGAGTTTTTCCACAATAGAGAAAATATTTGAAAAATCCACTTTATAAGTCTGAGCATATCCTTTTGCAATTAGTCTAGCTTTAAGTCTAGCTACTAAGCCATCTAGATTTACCTTAACGATGAATACCCATTTGCACCCAACAACCTGTTAACCAATAGGTAAACCTATTAGATTCCAAGTACCATTTTCATCTAATGCATGTATTTCCTCTAACATCACGTCACGCCAACCAATATAATTCAAAGCCTCTCAATCTATTTTAAGAATAGAAACATAATCTAGGGATGTGATTAACAAGTAAGAAGAATGAGACAAATGGTTATATGGAATAAAATTAGAAATGAGATAGGTACATTTGCATTTACCTTTACGTAAAGCAATAGGAAGGTCAAAGTCACTTGGGGTTGGATCAAAAAATGAAAACATTGACTGGTATATGGGTTGGATCTTATGATGAAGAACTGGTATCTGACATATATCATGAGTTTCTTGGTGGAATAAAATACATTAATCGATGATATTGTCAAAGCAGGAGTTGGAGAAATAGTGATAGTGTAAATTAACCAATCATTTTCTTCCCTCTGTTTCGAAAGATTGAAGGTGTCTCTTCTGAAAAGAATGATACTTATTCTGAGAATGCAACATTGATAGATTGTAACATCCAATTTTTTAGTGGAACTGGAAATGGTGATTTCAGAACCTTTTTTTTGATGATCGAGTCAGTAAATATTATTTATTAATATTTACAAGTCATTTATAGTGTTATAGTGATTTTTGGTCTTGAAATTTTATTGATTGGTTAGTAATTAAGGCACAATGACTAAATCGTAAAAATCATAAAAGTTAATCGCTATTAATTTCTATTAGTTAAACAGGTTTAAAAGGTAATTGTATGAGGTTTTATGTGGCAATTAGGCCATTTTTATTGGAAGTGGATAGTTAATGCATGGTTTAAGTGAAAATTTACATTAAAAAATTTCCATCTTCCACCATTTGGAGCTAAGAACAAGGTTTGAGAAGCCATTTTTGTAGTTTAAATTTTGGCCATTATATATAGGTATAAACGAGGTCCGTTTTTATTGAATTTTATGTTTTTGAGATCGTTGTAGCTTAATCTAGCTAACTCGGGTACCAAATAGTAAAAGCTTTCAAAGATTTTAAAATTTTTCATTGATGCTTTTGAAGCTTTTTGGATGTTAAAGGTAGGATTTGAAGCTTAGATATAGAATAGTACTATTTTCTAAAGAAAATTTTGTTAAATTTGAGTATAGGGACTGAAGTGTAATTAAATCAAAATTAGCTTGAAATTTATGTAAATATAGGTGCTTGAGAGCTATATAGGGATATATTTGAAATTGAATTGTAAAACAATGCTTAAATGTGAAAGATATGCTTGTTCGATTTTAAGGACTAAAATGAATAAACTGTAAAATTTTAGGGAAATTGTGAAAAGTGATAATAGGATATCATATGCATAAAATAAACTGTTATAAGGTAATTAGCACTGATATTTTGAAATGAATTATCGTACAGATTAAGAATCGAATCAACCAATAGATAATCGAGGAAAAGGGAAAATTACAAATTAGTCCCTGGCATTGAAATTTTTCTAATCTTACCTGGTAAGTTCATATGGTAGGTTTATATGTACAAATGTGTTGTATATGTTTGAATTATGAATTTTGGATTGTGTAATTATATTGTTAATGGAGCACAATTTGGTATACTAAGTTTGGGAAATGATTGAATTGTAAAATGTGGTAATGTTATGTTACATTTGCCCGGATGAACATAAGATAGGATAGAATTAGCATGCCAATAGGGTTTGTAACATCCCCTAACCCCAAACCATCGCCAGAACAGGGTTACGAGGTATTACTAGACATATCAGACAATTTATGATTAATTCACAAATAAATAACAGACATATTATAAAATATTCATAATGTCCATTAATGGACCTTCGAGGCCCAAAATACATATTACAAGTGGATCGAGACTTATTCGGGTGCTCCAGAAATTTTTTGTAATTTTTTTGTGTGAACTAAATATAACCCCTTTATAAACATCTAACCTTCCCTGCAATTTCAAACCGCAACCAACTCAAAACCAATGGCACAACTAAAACAATTTATACTCAAATACACCTAAAACATAACCAATTCATTAACATAGTAATTTAATAATTAAACATTCATAATATCATTCAAATTGACTAATAACTTCATTCATTTTCCATTTAAACGTAATGCCAAGTTTTATAATATACTATTTACCATTTCATTTAAACTAAGTTCAACACATTACAAACCATCCATATTTTATAACCAAAATCATATGACCCATGTATATGACCTAGGCACATGCCATATTTACCAAAAGGAAAAATACATCACCAAAGTTGTGCTGAAGTCGGGATTGATCTGGATGCTAAACTGGGACCTTTGATTTCTACTGACCTGCGCACGGAAACAGTCGTCTGCTGAGTATCTCTATAGCTTTAATAAATTATAAATACCAATCATATAACATTATAAATCATAAGGACTAATATAAATTCAAATTCATATGCCATTTATAATATTTCATCAATTAATATCATATATTAACAATTTGGTCATTTTATCAAATCCATGAACCTTAGATTCATGCTATCAATCTCACATCCTATTTCAATTCACAATTCAATTCACGATTTCTTTCTCATACTTTCAATAGTACGATCAACCAAATTCATTTGATTTTCTCATTTCATTTATTCACCTTATTAACAAGACTTGGACCATGACGAATACACGGATTCCAACCAAATACACCAGTATAATTCTCCCAAACACACCAAAATAATACTCCAAAACACACTAGAATAATCCACCTAAACACACCAGAACGGCACTCAGTGCCTTATCAGATAATCCAAAGAATATAGTGACACTCCATGTCTCATCGGCATAGCCGAAAAATCCCCTGAATTCTTTCAAATCCTATGGCATGTCAATTATATCTGACTCAACCCGACTAGTTCATAGGGTTTCTGAATCACATTTTAAATTCAATTTCACTTTAAATTCCAAATTCACTTTCAATTCAATAATTCAATCATAATCCAATACCAACACTTATTTAGCAACCACTTTAATTATCATTTAATTCATAACAACACTTACCTCAAAATTTACTTACCAACATATAGATTAAATTTAAAATTTATTAACAAATAATTTGAATTATAGTAATACAAACCGTGATTTTCTAGAGTTTATTTCTCGATAATATTCTCTTTTCCCTTCTGTGCCGATGCCTTTGGTTCTTTGCTAGCTACGAAAATTAAAATAATTTACACTATTAATACAACACTAATTTATATTAAATAATTGAATTTCTATTCAATTTCTACCTTAATTTCAATTTGGTCCTAATTAAATTCACTTACTTTTCTATCTCAGTTCATACTTTATTTCTACTCAATTTCTTACCAAACTCAACCTAACTATCTAATGTTCATGCTAAAACCCTAATTTCAAATTTCTTTCAACTTAGTCCCTACTATGCAAAACTTATAGCTTACTTCACAATTTAATCCTTTAATCAATTCTAGCTAGAAATTCTATCAATTAAACCCCTAATGCAACAATTTGTTCAACATGAACTATACTAAAAAATCTAAGAACTTTCAAAATTTCAACTTAATTTCAACAAAACTTTGTTCTAAAGCTTTTAAAACATCAAAATTAAAAGAAAAGGACTTAATTGACCTACCAATTAAAGCTTAAAACTCTTAAACTCTAGTTTTTCCATTTCTTTTTCCTTTCTCCTTTCTTTCCTGCTACTTTCGACTGGTTCTGTTTCTTTTTACTTGTTTTGTTTCTTTTTTCTTTCTTTATTTACTTTATTCATTTAATTAAATATAATATAATAATATAATAATATAATTAATATACAAATATCTTTTTACTTATTACTTAAGAAAATATATAAATGTTTTACAAGTGTATAAATACAAATATTACACATGTATTTTATTATCACCATACATTTAACATATTTTAATTTATTTTCATAATATAATATTTATAATAAATTAATTTAATAATATATTTTATAATTAAACCATATATAATTATATAATTAAAATATAAAAGTATGTAAGATTTTTAGCATGGTTTGCCGCCTCATTTATGAGGATTGGTCCAATTTCCCTTTTAGTCCTTTTTATTTTCTTTTAATCTACAATTCAACTTTTACCCTTTATTTAATTTAGTCCTTTTTCCTAATTACTCTTAATTAAATTAAATTCACCTATCTAAAACCTAATTAGACACACAACTAGACTCATAAGGACTTCTAAATTTCTATAAATTCAGTTTATTAAGATGGAGTCCCGATACTGTACTTTTCTAATGCCCGTGAATTTTGGGTCATTACATTTCTCCCCCTTAATAAATTTCATCCCTGAAATTTACTTGAAAAGAGATGAGGATATTGAATTCTCATTGTCTCTTCCGATTCCCAAGTCACTTCTTCCACATTATGATTTCTCCATAACATTTTTACTAGAGGAACCGTTTATTTCTTAACTCTTTCACTTCTCGTGCTAATATCTGAACCAGTTATTCTTTATAAGACAAATCCGGTCTAATTTCAATATCTTCAGTGGAAATGATATGAGAAGGATCCGATCGATATCTTCGAAGCATAGAAGCATGAAAAACATCACGAATCTTCTGTAACTCTGGAGGTAAAGCTAATCGATAAGCAACCGGTCTGATTCTTTCCACAATCTCATAAGGGCTGATATAACGTCGACTCAATTTTCCTTTTCGGCCAAATCTCAAAACTTTCTTCCAAGGTGAAACCTTAAGAAACACTTTATCACCAACGGAATACTCTATGTCTCACCGTTTCAAATTCGCATAAGATTTCTATCTGTCGAAGGTTGCTTTTGTAACACCCTCTAACCCATATCTGTTGCCGGATTAGGGTTATGAGGCATTACTAAACAAATCACCGTATAAAACATACATTCCTCATTCATTATTCAATTCCACACATTTAACAATCAAACACAATCATATTGTCACATATGAGGCTCATCGAGACCTTAAAAAATACTTAAAAGTGTTTCGGGACTAAACTGATAACATTTGAAAACTTTGGGAAACTTTAAAAATTTTCATGCATACAAAGGCCACATGCCAGTGTGAACAGGCCGTGTGCGACACGCCCATGTCCAGGCTATATGGAAACAAAGCATACATACTGACTTAGGTCATACGGCCGCCTACACACCCATGTGCCAGCCCGTGTGCTACACACGGCCAGTAGACACACCCGTGTGTCTAAACCGTCTAATTCACTGGCTTGTTTTACTTAAGCATCATGGGTCACACGGTCAAGTCACACGCCTGTGTGCTCAACCGTGTGGCACGAATATAGGCTTGTTTTAAGCCACTTTTCTCACCTAAGTCACATGCATCCTAATGCATCTAAATGGTACCAAATATACAACCAAAACTGAGCTTTTCTAGCATAATTCATACCATATTGAATCAATACATTTCACTTCTCGAATCTCAACCATTTCTTAACCAAAACACATACCAAAACTAGCATGAATCATTTATTATCTTTAACATTTTTCATATGTCTCAAATTCAAATTAAATAACCAACCACATCATTCAACCTATAACCAAACCACGGCTTATCAATGCATCATCTCAATTTCATACCAATGCATGCCGTTTCTTAAACCACATTGTTACCACATTTGCATTTCAGGCTAAAACATAAATACATAACATAAGCCAAATACACATTTTATACCAACCATGCCAAAACATAAGGCCACATTATAACCATCAACCAAAATCATTAATAAGCCATTTCAATTGACCATATACATTTCTAACAACCATATCAAAAAAGACCACAGCCTATACATGCCATATAACCAAGTCACAAAATGTTTAAATACCGAAATCATTAGCCAGATAGTGTGATGCGATCACCGTCGACTTCCAACCCAAGCGAGCCTCCAAACCACTACAAACATAGGAAAAATAACACGAAGTAAGCTATAAAGCTTAGTAAGTTCGTATGGATCATAAACTTATATACTAAATAATCCGATTTAAAACAATTACGAACAATGTAATATAGCTTATATGATTTTAGTACAACTCATCAATTATTCCAAAATTTTATATGTATAAGTAAATATAGATATATTACATTCAATCCAATAGCTACCACATCTATATAGCCAAATGAACCACGTGAAATCTCATAATTTCTCACTTACTCATTATGTGAATTTCACATCTATCACTTACATGTCGATTTCTGTACAAATACCTTAATTGATTTACATCATCATTTATATATATATATATATATATATATATTCTCGTAACATCATCTTTTCCCATTGACTCATCTAAATATTATCGGAAACACATTATTTCAACTCAATATCAATAAATCTTACTACTCAGTTCTTGCTCATGAATCATTACTCATTTTCATATTATTTTCTTCAAACTCAAATACAAGTACCATCAACCACATAGGTTTCATACGTACTTGTACTTTCTCGTATTTATCTATCACATTTTTCACTTTACCTTTTTGATCAATACGCTAAATCATTTGGCAATTTTTAAATATTCAATGAACTCGCACACTTAGTACCAAATGAATAACCGAAGCTATATAAAGATATCGCACACTTAGTGCCAAATAAATAGCCGAAGCTATAAATTTATCGTAAACTTAGTGCCAAATGAATAACCAAAGTTATAAATATATCGCACACTTAGTGCCATCACTTTTAATCGAAATTGTCTCAGTCTTGCATACTTAGTGCCACATATCACTGAATCATCGTCGAGCTTATTTGTACTTCACATTCACATTTTAACTCATTTCATCAAATATAAACTTTGTTAAAATAATATGTGTTACATACGAACTTACCTCGATCGCTAAAATGACAGAACGGATCGATTAGTCCGATACTTTATCATTTCTCCGATCTAAACCCGTATTTCACTTTTCTCGATCTAAATATAATCAAAATAAGATTATCAAATTATCTCTCTATCCAATTTAATCCAAAATTTACTTTAAAACAAATTTACACTTTTGTCCCCATAATTTCACATTTTTGCAATTTAGTCCTTATCACATAAAATCATAATTTCATGAAATTAAACACAAACCTAAGCTAGCCAAATTTTCCATATATTACTATCAGCCATATTTTCAATTTATTTCACATTTTATCCACTAAATTTCCACATTTCACAATTTAGTCCACAATTGACATTTTTGCTCAAAATCACTTCACAAAGCATGTAAAACTATCATCAAAATTTCATATTTCATCATCAAATATCAATTAACACATGTATTCAACAATGTCAACTATCAAAATCTTTAACAATTTTGAAATCGGAGGTACGGGCTAGCTGGATTACGAAGCAACGATCTCAAAAACGTAGAAATTATTAAAAACTGAGCAAAAGACATACCTTAATCAAGATACCAAGTGCCGAAACCTCAAGCCCTAAAATGGTGTTATTTTTCTTCTCAAATTCGGTAAAGAAGATGGAGTAAAAATGGTGGTTTTGTTTTTCTTTTATTTTAATTTAACTAAATTTCAAGTTTACTAAAATAACCTTAATATGAAACCATTTAAAACCCATTATACATACCATTTATGTCAAATTCTTCTACTAATGGTCTAATTTCTTAATAAGGACTTCCACTTTTTAACTTCATAGCAATCAAACACTTTTAACATATAGAATGCAACTTTTGCATTTTACGCGATTTAATCCTTTTATCAAATTAAACACCCAATCGGTCAAATTAATTCATGAAAATCTCACACATGCATTCTAACATGCTGTAAACACATAAAATAATATTAAAATATTTTTTTGAACTTGGATTTGTGGTTTCAAAACCACTGTTTCGATTTAGCTAAAACCAAGCTGTTACAGCTTTCAATTTGTCTTTGATCTTCTTAACTGTTTCCTCTCTCTTGAATCAATTCTGACCCAATTACCTTTCTTTCATTCAATTCTGTCCAGCATGCAAGCGATCTACATCTTCTACCATATAGGGCTTCATACGTGGCCATTTGAATACTAGATTGGATGTAACGCCCTAATTTTCCTATTTTTGGCTTTGTGTGAAATTATGGTGCAAAAATTTTCTAAATGTGTATCTGCATTAATTTGGTATAATAATTGTCTACCTTATTGGATATGTGCCTTGGGGAAAGTTGGGAAGGTCCTAAGTTCAAGCCTTAAGTTGGGTAAAATTTTGGGTTTTTATTAAATAAAGCCTCATCCTTGGTTATTAGGCTTTTAAGCTAAAGTTGGTTGAGATAAGACAAATGGGCCTGCTGGTCTGGTGGTTAAGTAGTATGATTATGAATGAGATGTCTCGAGTTTGAATATCTACAAGGGCAAGAGGTTTATTTTGTTGCAATTTTTGGCTAGGAGTTTGAGTTTACTAAAAATCTAAGTTGAAGGGTTTAACAGTTTCTGTCAGTATTTTTTTGCCTCATCTCTTGTTTCTTCTTCCTTTTTCCCCAAAAGTTGCTGCCGATTTCATCTTCTTCCAACTCTATTGCCAAATTTTATTACTGTTTCTCCCTAATTCTTTTCTTTGTGATCATTCTAAACATTCTGCGTGGGGTCGTGTTTTCGGTAAGTGATTCTTCCGACTTTTGTTATTATTATAGTTGATTAGGGCATTAATGGGTATTTGATTGTTGTTTAGGGGATAATCGAGGTTCTAGAGGTCACTAACTGACGTGCTAAACAGAGAGTGATCATTATTATTCGTTAAGGGTAAGTGAATCTTTCATTTTGGTACTTGTCAATTCTTAACTATTTGATTTAAGACACTGAAAATTGGACTTTCTATTGACGATTTTAGGTTCTGGAAGTGCTCAGAGGTGTTTAGGCTTCAATTGGAACCATGTGTGTACCCCAATCGCTCTGAAATCGCATTTCGGTGAAAGTCAAAAACAAAGCTGTCGACGCCACACGGATATGTGGACTGCCCGTGTAGAGGCCGTGTGCAAGACACGACCGTGTGGTCGACGAAGTAGGCCGTGTGCGTGCCATACGGGTACAACGGATACGGGCATGTGAGCTGGCTAGGCCGTGTGCGAGGCACAAGCTAGGCCAAATGCGCCATGTGGGCCACACGGCATGTGAGCCCACACGGGTAGGCCACATGGGCGTGTAAGCCCATTAATCTAAACTGTTCTGAAAGGTTGCACGGGTCACCTTAGTCGACTGTGACCAGTTTAAAGGGTCGGTAAGCGTTACTTAGGCCCTGTTCTGTTACATGATAAACTGTATGTATGAGATAACATATTACTGATAGCGTGAGTTACTACTGTTCTGATATGATTTGTTGACTGTATGAAAGCATGTCATGATATTTATGTTGCATTGCATTACGTTGGTTTTGGCATTGAAGAGAAGGAAGACTGAAAGGCTTTTTAGCCGGTTATTTGGTAGCCTCGCTGCCTTTATTTATGATATGTGTCGTTTTACGGTACCTCGAGGTGTGTAGGGTTGGATGGGTTGATTTTATCCCCATACTTGGTGTGTAGGGCTAGATGGGTCGATTTTATCCCCATATGGTGAGCTGGGTAGACGGAGATGGTGTGCAGAGTTGATGGACATGACTTGTATCTGATTTGATATGTATGCATTTTCTGTGTGGGCTAAGGCTCGATTATATTTGATCTGATTTTGAACTGAGTGGGCTACGGTCTATGATGTATCTGTTAAGGGCTCAGGCCTGAATTATGACTGTTTCTGTTATATGCATGTATGCTTTCTTTACTGTGAGGATGTACACACTGAATTTGCGAAAACTCACCCCTTTTATTTTATTTATCTGCCTGGTAATCCCCAATAGTAGATGGATTGGTGCTGCGGAGGGCTCGAGGGTGACCACTGATGGACACATTACTAGACTTCCTACTTTTATTACTGGTTATTCATTATTTTATTATTTATCATTATTTTTAGAGTTTTCTGTATTATGGTCCTTTGAACTATTTTGTTTTATACTTAGAGTTTTCAAATTATTTTATTGTTATTTTTTATTTTTAGTAAATCGCAACACTCTAAACGCATTTTAAAACTTAATTTAAGATTTTTGTTTAATGAATGATTTAAAAGCTTCCGCGATAAATGAAAGATAATAAATTGCACAAGATTTTGATATTTGAAACGGTTTCCAAAAACACTATCATGTTACGCCACCAGATTCAGCCATAACGTCTAGGCTGAGTTTGGGGTGTTACTTTGGAAACTATTATTATAAACAAATTCAGCCAATGGTAAATAACTTTCCCAACCTGATTCAAAGTCAATGATACAAGCCCGTAACATGTCTTTTAAAATTTGAATTACCCGCTCAGACTGCCCATCGATTTGTGGATGAAAAGCCGTGCTAAAATTAAGTCGAGTAGCCTCCAAAATCTCGATGTAAACCGTGGATCCCAGTATGATATTATCAAAGTAGGAATACCACGTAATCTTACAATTTCTCAGATATAAATCTGAACAAGCTTCTAGAAAGACCAATTGGTTCTAACTGCTATGAAATGAGCTGATTTCGTGAGTCTATCCACAATTACCCAGATAACATTCTTTTTACTCACCGATAGTGACAATCCCGTGACAAAATCCATAGTAATGCAATCCCATTTCCACTCAGAGATGGTAATAAACTGTAACAAACCTGTCGTTACCTGATGTTCTGCTTTTACCTGCTGACAAGTCAGACATTTACCGACAAATTCAACTATATCTTTCTTCATCCCTAGTCACTAATACAACATTCGTAGATCACAATACATCTTCGTTCCAATAGGGTGCAAAGCAAAGGCGCTATCGTGTGCTTCTCGAAGAATTAACTTTTTTAGCTTAGAAGCAACTAGAATGCAAATCCGATTCTGGAACCTTAAACAATCATGTTCATCAATGTTGAAATTCTTTACCATGTCATTCCGTACCATCTCTTTTCTCTTCATCAACTTTTCGTCTTTTAGCTGGGCTACTCTAATCTGGTCAAATATTATCGGTCTAACTCTTAATTCAGCTAACAAGCTTCCATCATCATTAATACTAAGCCGAGCGAACATTACCTATAATTTAACCGCAGCTTTCCTGCTCAATGCATCTGCTACTACAT
The DNA here is from genome assembly GCA_020496765.1 of Gossypium stocksii. Taxonomy (NCBI): domain Eukaryota; kingdom Viridiplantae; phylum Streptophyta; class Magnoliopsida; order Malvales; family Malvaceae; genus Gossypium; species Gossypium stocksii. The sequence goes on from CM035622.1 coordinate 71,547,446, forward strand.
TTGCCTTCCCTGAATGGTAGCCTATAATGCAATCATAATCTTTCAAAAGCTCAATCCATCATCTTTGCCTCAAATTCAACTCCTTTTGTGATAGAATATATTTAAGGCTCTTATGATCAGTATAAATGTAACATTTCTCACCATACAAGTAATGCCTCCAAATCTTCAATGCAAAAATTACTGCAGCTAATTCCAAATCATGTGTCGGATAGTTGCGCTCATGTGATTTCAACTGTCGAGATGCATAAGCTATTTCCTTTTTGTCTTGCATCAATACATAGCCCAAACCGCTCAGAGAAGCATCACTATATGCAACAAAGTCCTTTCTCGACTTTGGTAAGGTTAAAACAGGTGCCTCAGTCAACATCTACTTCAATGTATCAAAACTTTTCTGGCACTGATCATCCTAAATGAAAGGAACATTCTTTTATAGTAGCTTTGTTATCGGCAATGCCATTTTTGAAAATCCATTAACAAATCTTCTGTAGTATCTAGCTAATCCCAAGAAGCTACGTACCTTAGATACATTCTTTGGTCTTTCTATTGAACAATTGCCTCGATCTTCTTCGGATCAACTCTAATCCCATCAGTAGACACCATATGTCTCAAAAACATCACCTCAGACAACCAAAATTCACATTTACTCAGCTTCCTGTATAACTATTTTTCCTGCAGAATCTATAGAACTATTCTGAGATGTTGATCATGTTCTGCCTCTGTCCTCGAATAAACCAATATATCATCAATAAGTACCACCATGAATTGACCTAAATACGATTGAAAAATACAGTTCATCAAATCTATGAAAGCAGTTAGGGCATTAGTCAACCCAAATGGCATCACCAAAAATTCATAATGACAATACCGAGTACAAAATGCAGTCTTCAGCACATCATTTTTTTACCTTTAGCTGATAATACCCTGATCTCAAATCAATCTTCAAAAATACCGAAGCTCCTTTTAACAAATCAAACAAATCGTCTATACGAAGCAATGGATACCGGTTCTTGATTGTTACTTTGTTCAACTGCCGGTAATCAATACAAAGCCGCATTGAGCTATCTTTCTTTTTAACAAATAATACCGAAACTCTTCAAGGTGAAATGCTTGGTCTAATGAATCCATGATCTAACAAATCCTATAACTGTACCTTCAATTCTTTCAATTCGGTGGGCGACATACGATATGGAGGTATAGAGATTGGAGCTGTACTTGAATAAACCTCTATAGCAAATTCAACTTCTCTATCAGATGGTAAACCCAGTAACTCTTCAGGAAATACATCTGAAAACTCACATACAATTCAAATTTTGTTGCACTGACTTCCAACTAAATCAAAATTAATAACATAAGCTAAGTATGCTGCACAACCCTGTTGAAGCAATTTATTGGCCCTTATTGCTGAAATGATATGTGTCGAGCCATTAGTGTGAATACCATTTACCTCAATTCTGTCTCCATTTTCTGTCTGAATATTGAACCTATTTTTATAACAATCTAAAACCACTCCGTGTTCAGATAACAAATCCATGCCCAAGATTACATCAAAATTGCCAAAGGGCATAATCAACAAGTTAACAAGAAACATTTTATCATGTATTATCAACGGACATCTTTGGCACACTCGATCCACAAACACAGTTTGTCCCAAAGGGCTAGACACTTCTATTAATACTCTAGACATATCAGATTTTAATTTCTTCGACTCGACTAATTTTGAATTAATATATGAATATGATGATCCAGGGTCAATTAATGCATAAACTGGTTCAAAATATAGTAAAAATATACCTGCCACGACGTCATGTGAATCACCTTATTCCTGAGTTCGAACCACGTATGCTCTAGCCGGTACTTTAGCCTCCGACTACTGAGTAACTATGTCACTGCCTCTTCTTACACCAATACCTGTACAAATAAAATCGCTTCTACCGAGCCTCTGCCTCGAACAGTAAACACTGATCTCTGTGATGCTGCAGGTGCAGTGCTTTCACTTTTCAAACATTCCCTGATAAAATGATTTGTAGACCCACATCGGAAACATCGTCTAGTTATTCTCCAACATTCACCTTTATGATTTTTCCCACAATGTTCGCAATCTGGAATATCAATGTCTCGAGAAGGGCATCTTACACTGCCAGTAGAAATCGTAGTCTGCTTTCCCCGACTTCTATCACATCGGTCCACTCTACAACAAGGCCTTCAACCACTTCTGGAATCTCTAGATCTTTTTGGCTGAGGATTAGAACTATTGGTTCCAGCTTATTTTCCAGTCGATCTAGCTATTCCTGACTTTTTATCCAATCCCAGAACTTGTTCCACCATTTTTGTCCTTTCAACCAAATCTACAAATTCTGTGATTCGATGGGATACCAACTGTACTCTGGTTTCATTTCTTAAACCTCGTAGGAACCACTTGCAACTGTCGGCCTCTGTCAGTATAAACTCTAAAGCATATTGACTGAGTCTAGAAAATTCTTGTTCATAGTTTACCACTAATAGATCATCTTGTTTCAACATCAGGAATTCTTACTTTTTGTCTTCTATATATAATTCCCCAACATATTTCTTCTGGAATTCCTTTTGAAATAAATCCCATGTTACCTGTTCTGTAGGCAGATGCCATATTATAGATTCTAACCATAAATAAGCTTCACCCTGCAGTAGAGAAACAACACAGATAAGACATTCTTGGGGGTACATTCCAGATGTTGCAGAACTCTTTTAGTTGATTCCATCCAATTCTCTGCTGTGGATGCATCGACTCCTTTCAGACCTAAGAATTCAGTGGCACCGTATTTTTTTAATTCTTTTATTGGGGCCCATCTCTAAGTAGGTTTGGATGTCATAGCAAGAGCAGTTCTTGCTACTCGTTGTAAGGCATCAGCAATAACTCGTAATAAATAAGAATCATCTCTATCTCTGATATTTCTCCTATCCACACTAGGAGGTTGATTTCTCATTGGGTTTACACTAGGTGTTATGGATTCAATTTCATCTAATCCGTATGATTCTTCGTCTCTGGTGTACATTTCTTGGTCATTATCATTTATTCATTCATCTAACATCTTTAATCTATAAAATAGAAATAAACAAATAGGTCAGCATCCAAATCCCAACTCAGTTTTAACTCAACAGTGGCATGTATCTCTAGACTCAATTCTGAGCTCGATTTAACCCGAGAATCGACTAAACCTAAATAACTCTAATACCAACAACTGTAACACCCCCTAACCCTAAACCGTCGCTAAAATAGGGTTACGAGGCATTACTAGACATATCAAACAATTTACAATTAATTCACAAATAAATAACATACATATTATAAAATATTCATGATGTCCCTTAATGGACCTTCGAGGCCCAAAATACATATTAGAAGTGTATCGGGACTTATTCTGATGCTCTAAAAATTTTTCGTAATTTTTTTATGAACTAAATATAACCCCTTTATAAACATCTAACCTTCCCTGCAATTTCAAACCGCAACCAATTCAAAACCAATGGCACAACCAAAACAATTTATACTCAAATACACCTAAATCATAACCAATTCATTAACATAGTAATTTAATAATTAAACATTCATAATATCATTCAAATTAACTAATAACTTCATTCATTTTCCATTTAAACTTAATGCCAAGTTTTATAATATACTATTTATCATTTCATTTAAACTAAGTTCAAAACATTACAAACTATCCATATTCTATAACCAAAATCATATGACCCATGTATATGACCTAAGTATATGCCACATTTACTAAAAGGAAAAATACATCACCAAAGTTATGCTGAAGTTGAGATTGATCTGGTTGCTAAACTCGGACCTTTAACTTCTACTGACTTGTGCACAAAAACAACCGTATGCTGAGTATGTCTATACTCAGTGGTGTTGCCATAATTCAAACTATATAGCTTTAATAAATTATAAATATCAATCATATAACATTATAAATCATAAGGACTACTATACATTCAAATTCATATGCCATCTATAACATTTCATCAATTAATATCATATATTAACAATTTGGTCATTTCATCAAATCCATGAACCTTAAATTCATGCTATTAAATCTCACATCCCATTTCAACTCACAATTCAATTCACAATTTCTTTATCATACTTCCGTTAGTACGATCAATCAAATTCATTCGATTTTCTCATTTCATTTATTCACCCTATTAACAAGACTCGGACCATGACGGATACACGGATTCCAACCAAACACACCAGTATGATCCATCCCAATACACCAGTATAATCCTCCCAAACACACCAGAATAATCCTCTCAAACACACCAGAATAATCCACCCAAACACACCAGAACGACACTCAGTGCCTTATCGGATAATCCGAAGAATATAGTGACACTCCGTGTCTTATCAGCATAGCCGAAAAATCCCCTCAATTCTTTCAAATCCTATGGCATGCCAATTATATCCGACTCAGCTTGTCTAGTTAATAGGGTTTCTGAATCACATTTCAAATTCAATTTCACTTTAAATTCCAATTCACTTTCAATTCAATAATTCAATCATAATCCAATACCAACATATATTTAGCAACCACTTCAATTATCATTTAATTCATAACAACACTTACCTCAAAATTTACTTACCAACATATAGATTAAATTTAAAATTTATTAACAAATAATTTGAATTATAGTAATACAAACCGTGATTTTCTCAAGTTTACTTCTCGATAATCTTCTCTTTTCCCTTCTGTGTTGATGCCTCTGGTTCTTTACTAGCTACGAAAATTAAAATAATTTACACTATTAATACAACACTAATTTATATTAAATAATTGAATTTCTATTCAATTTCTTCCTTAATTTCAAATTGGTCCTTATTAAATTCACTTACTTTTCTATCTCAATTCATACTTTATTTCTACTCAATGGCTTACCAAACTCAACTTAACTATCTAATGTTCATGCTAAAACCCTAATTTCAAATTTCTTTCAACTTAGTCCCTACAATGCAAAACTTATAGCTTACCTTACAATTTAATCCTTTAATCAATTCTAACTAGAAATTCTATCAATTAAATCCTTAATTCAACAATTTGCTCAACATGAGCTATATTAAAAAATCTAAGAACTTCCAAAATTTTAACTTAATTTCAACAAAACTTTGTTCTAAAGCTTTTAAAACATCAAAATTAAAAGAAATAGACTTAATTAACTTACCAATTAAAGCTTAAAGCTCTCAAACCCTAATTTTTCCTTTTCTTTTTCTTTTCTCCTTTCTTTCCTGCTACTTTCGAATGGTTCTGTTTCTTTTTCTTTCTTTATTTACTTTATTCATTTAATTAAATATAATATAATAATATAATAATATAATTAATATACAAATATCTTTTACTTATTATTTAAGAAAATATATAAATGTTTTACAAGTGTATAAATATAAATATTACACATTTATTTTATTATCACCATATATTTGGCATATTTTAGTTTATTTTCATAATATAATATTTATAATAAATTAATTTAATAATATATTTTATAATTAAATCATATATAATTATATAATTAAAATCTAAAAGTATCCAAGATTTTTAGTATGGTTTGCCGCCTCATTTATGAGGATTGGGCTAATTCTCCTTTTAATCCTTTCTATTTTGTTTTAATCTACAATTCAACTTTTACCCTTTATTTAATTTAGTCCTTTTTCCTAATTACTCTTAATTAAATTAAATTCACCTATCTAAAACCTAATTAGACACACAACTAGACTCATAAAGACTTCTAATAAATTTTTATAAATTCGGTTTACTAAGACGGATGCCCGATATTGTACTTTTCCAATGCCTGTAAATTTTGGGTTATTACAGGGTTAGTTGTACGCTTGTACGAGATTACACTTTTGTGCCACTAATCCACACTATAATGCCTACTGTTCAGCATTTTGATGCTTACTATCTAGCACTTCGGTGCCTACTGGTCAGCACTTTGGTTCCTACTGTTTAAGCACTTCGGTGCCTACTGGTGTGGTGTAGTTACTAGATAATCTGTATCCATATTATAGTTCATTAGGCTAATTTTTATAAAGGTATTTATTAATGGATTCTACGTAGTGATTGGAATTGAATGTGTTTATATGAATATATATGTATACGTATGGATTGAATATACAATATATATACATTCGATAGTTTGGATAAAATGTTACTGAATTAAATTGTATTGAATGGATGGATAGTTATATGACTAGTATATGAAATGCTCACCTTGTGATTATGAAACGTTGTGATAGAAAATTTAGTTAAATTTGTTATTTCGGTATGTTTAATTATGAAATAAGGTAAGGTTATCGTCTAAATATATATAAACTTACTAAGCATACATAAGGCGTACTTTGTTTTATTTTCTATTTTTGTAGTTAACATTTTGCAAAACATGTCAATCAAATTATCCCCAGATCTTACACTATCTAGTTTCAGTCTCGGTAGATTTTCAAATTGTTCTACCCCATTATATGGCATATGTGTAGGCTTAATATGGTTAAGAGTTTATTTTCAATGATGATGAAATGTCCCATTATAATGCTTTGTTTTAAATGTGCATATGATATGCATATAGTGATTGAAGTGTATAAGTATGGTTAATCGGAGTATTCATGTGTTTGAACCAAGAATGTGGTTGGTTTTGGATGTCTTATTATGATGTTTGAAGTATGTTTAATGACTTTATGGTAAGCTATGTTTGAAACTCTTAAATGGTCAATTTTGAATGTGAAAAGGTTGGATTAATATCATATGAATGGTAAAAATGTTTTGGTACAAATGTGTGATAGTTATACATGTTTAGTTGTATACTTGAACTAGATAAAGGATATAGAATTGAATCGACTTATTTGAATGGTTTGTAATACTTATATGACCTTATGTTCGAATGGTGCCAATGCGGCATATTGGTTAGATGTTTAGGAGATTGATATATGGTATGTTTGGCTTGGTTTTGAGATATTTTGAACATGTTTTCAAATTGTCAATATGCATTTTTGAGGTTACCCTAAAGGTTGGTTTTGAAATAAACACCAAATGGCTTATTTTTGTACCACATGATATGTCAACATGGTCATGTGTTCCACACGGACTGGTGACACAGCCATGTTTCCACAAGAAATTAGGAAGCATTTGAACCACACGGTTCTCAATTGTCACGCGGGCTATCCACACACCCGTGTGAGTACTGTAGATTTGGTTATTCAGATTTCATACGACCTTAGTTTGTTACACAGCCCAACCACACAACCATGTGACTTCTGATGAAATTTTTTGTATTTGAGCCACACAATTTCAAAGAGTTGCACGGCTTGGATACATGGCTGTGTGACTCTTGTTTTACTTAAATACCTTTATATTTTGAAAATATTACAGTTTGATCCCTATTTATTCCCGGGTTAACTTAGAGCTTTCGTAAGCTCGATTTAGGCTTAGTTTTATTTGTGATGCATAATATATGTAATAATTGTATGTTATTTGAAATTTTGAATTTAATTTTGCATGTAACTATTCTATTTACTATCGTAACATCTTATAACTTTGGTTCTGTGACCGGACTAGGTGAAGAGTGTTACATAGACACCAAATATTTGTTGTATCAAGTTGTTGGATCATGGTACGAGAAGGCAACTTATATTAGTGGGTAATCTAAATGGTCTATAGTCTAATTGAAATTGACCAAATTGATTACAAGACTACTATTCCATCTATCAAGTCTAAATAGGAGATACATTGTCTTACGTATCAGAGTAGATGACTCCCAGATGATAGAAACTTATATGTGATTGTTTGGATTGGCAATACATCGGATATGACCCAAGTAGAAGAATCTTAGAATCGTTTATGAACTCATTCACTTGTGACATTTATAGTGTGACTTACCTTAATCTCAAGCAAGTGACAGACTATGTGTATGTGACTCGTATACATTTATGTATTGAAAGCCTGAGTTCATTTGGTAATAGAGCCAAAAGTTGGTACGTTGAGTATCTGACTTTTGTATGATGTAGTTTCACTTACAATAGTGGAATTCATAACCTAATAAATGGTAAATGATATCCTTTCGTTGGCATCACATGATAGATGAAAAAGTAACATGGCTATAGATCATTTGTCTAAGATGAATGATTTGATTACTATGGGTTAGTAATTGACCTTTTCATGAAGGAAGATAAAATAAGATCATATTGGGTGAACATATTTAACCTAGAAAGATTAAGGATATCCTATGAGGGTAACACATATATGACAATTCATTATTGAGCACTTGATAAGTAACTTCCGTAGTGGTATATAATAGGGAAAGCTCATTCATGGTACTTTAGTGGAAAGACTCCATAACTAAATAATATTATAATTAATAAACGAATAGTTGAAACTTAATTACAAATTATTTGAGCATATATATCTAATCAGTCTCTTCACTAGCTTGATATAACATTGATGGTTTGCATTTGAATCGATGAGATGAAAATGTGAAGATGACAACTTAGAGAAATAGATTGCATGTATCTGCGGTGGATGCGCTTTCTTGCTATGAATAAGAGATGACTTAGAAATTAAATTAATTTCTTCAAATTATTATTTAATTGATTGAAATTAAATACTTGAAATTCAAAGTGAAAATTAGATAAATTAGTTATTGTAGTTTTAGTGAAAAAGTTAATTAAATTTATTTACTCATATATTCTAACACGGTAAAGTTGTCATGACTTTAATAGAATTGAAATTGGGTTGAGAAAATAATTTACTTAGTAAATGTAATTAAATTTAATTAATTAATTAAAATAAATAATATTTTGGGAATAGAAAATTTGTTTATTGGTTAGTTTAATTATGTGAGTTGGTTGAAAGACCAAATAACACATACAATCGTACACAATATATGAGCCAGACCCAATTGGTCTATTATACATATAGTGGGTGGCAACCTTAGTTCCTAGAGACTAGGTATCGCCACCCCTATGTATTTTGAATAGGAAATATTTACATTTTCTATTAAAATATTATTATTTTGTCTAAGCTTATTTAACTAAGACTCTTGTAATTTTTTTATAAAAATAGACGATTGGCTAGGTCAAACACACACCTTATTAAGTATTGATACTTTGTCAAAATCTAGTGAGATTCATTACCCTAAATAAATTTTAAGAGAGTTCGTCTTTTAGTTTCTAGCCTCTGAGAGATATTGATATTCCCATTAAATATCAATAAAGTTTTCATGAGTGTTCATCAATTTGTGATTAGAACACATGCTCTAAGTAACCTGAGGTACAAAAATAGTGAAAAATAGTGGAGAAGATCGTAATGGTCAAAATTTGGTAACATTCTTTATCGCTTATTCCGAAACACATCTACGAATTTAGTAAAGAGTTCATTGCTATAAATAACACAACTGCTCTGGTTTTAAAAAAAAATGATTTCACTGTAGAACAAAATTGCTTTCTAAACTGAATTTTTCCAACACATGAAGTTAAGGATAAGCGAAGAAAGTGTTTAGTGAAATATCAAGCAAGTGAAGTAAATGATAAGCGAAATAAGTCGTAAGTGATGGTTTTATCCTTAAGACACGTTACATGAATTGAATATTTGATATACCTTTAATGAAGTGGTTAAGATAAGACATAAAATGAATAAATGTGCATAATATAAATTAGTGTAGTAAAATAAAAATTTATATGTAATTCTTAGAAAAGTATAGAATTCATGCAAGTACTTACTAAGCTTCTATAAAGCTTAACGCATTGTTTTCAAACATGTAGATTGCAGAAAGAGTTCAAGTGAAAAGTGATCGTATGTGGCTTGCCAAATCACTTCTCATAAAAAAGGTATGGATTGTAAAGTATGAAATTTAAATCTACATAGGCAATTCTTTGGATTGAAAGTTCTAACTAGTTAGTGCATTAGCTCAAAGATGAGTTGAGCTTAAGTGAAAATGTTTTGAAGATGTCAAGGTTATTTGTTGGTGATTGAATATGAATGGATATATGATGTTTTGAGTGATATTTTGAGCTATTTTGAGGTCTAAGAATGGTCGAGAACAATTGGGATTGATCGGTGTATGTTAAGGTATGTTTTAAAGTATTTTTAAGTTTGATTTTAGCTCCCCTGCACCTACGTTCCAATACATGTTGGACATGTATTGGTACAACTCAAAAAAATGCAAAAATTAACTATAACCATACAGAGGTATCGATACATAGACTTATGTATCGATACCTACTCTGTTTTGCCTAAGTTCGATTTTTTTTCACTGAAAATGCCTCAAATGACCACCAAATACAACCAGATCATAGTACGAGCTTAGAAATAGTTCAAGAAGTCTTAAAAGACCTGAAATAAGTTCAAAATATGATTGGAACTTAAGTGATGTGTTTGGTATCTAAATGTAGCATTTCTTGCTTGAGTCTAGGATCGAGCTTGGGTAATGGGTATATTAAGAGAATATAAGTCTGGTCTTTTAACGCCCAAATGAAGACAAACAACAAGCTTACAAAGATCAAAGAGCAAAAATTCAATCATTCATTTATTATAGTTTTTTTTCATAAATACTTGTTGGGTTTAGTTACCATTTATTGTTCGTGTGTTTATTTATATTAGCGAGTGCTTAAACATTGTAAACTTACCTTTGAAAGGTTCCAATTTTTTGCCACTTTATTTATCTTATTTGAGAGTTTACTTAAGGTTTTGGGTGGAAAAATCTTATAGAGAATAGTGATGCTATGCTATCTTACCAAATTAAAAGATATAGATTTGTAAAGTTTATACATTATTCCTGAAAGGTACCAATTAGTGAGTTGGGGAAATCCTTGGTTAAGGAAAGCTAAGGTAGTAGAAGTAAGCAATTGAGGTTGAACCACTTTAAAATCATTATGCAAATTTTTTTAGTTTTCTTTAATTTTCATACACATTTTTACCTCATATTAGCTTTTATTGAGCACAAAAGTTTGGACGTATTAAATAAGATATAAAACATCTTAAGTTAGTAATAACAATATAACATGTTATAAAATTTAGTAATAACAATATAACATGTTATAAAATAAGACAACTCTTGCCTTAAAACTATTTTGTCCTAATTTTAACTTTTGAAAAGAAAACTTTTCTAATTTTCATTCAATTTACCTAAATACGTTACACACTAATCCCAATCCTTCTTTTGTGGAAAAAAATGTTATATTTAAGTGCTAATTTTGTATTTAATTGGAAATAATGTAATAGTTTTAAGGCTAATTTTGTACTTAAGTCTACAAGAGAAAGAAACTACTTCAAGAAATGCCAAAGAAAAGAAGAAAAAATTCATACACTACTCCCTAAATTTCCCCTTAATTTTATATATATATATATATATATATATATTGAAAGGGAAATTCATTAATTCATTCCATAAATGAGACAATACATTTTTTTGGGAGATAACAAACACTCGTCATAGGTTGTGAATGACAATCTCCATCAACACATCAAAAGTTTCAACCTTAGAATCAAATGAACATTATGCCAGGTTGATAATTGGCTCTGTTACAACTCAAGCATGACATATTTGGAGTGATTGCAAGCACTTAATATAATGAGGAAATCAACCCCGGATGGTCCAAAGAGGCGGATAAAAAATAACAAAAGAATCGAGCATCCACCAAATTGGAGAGGATGACGAGAAAACTATCCTTAGAATCACTTGCAAAAGCAATGCTACATGTATAAGTAAGGCTAAAGAAGCATGTTACAGGAAGTGAAGACTTATTAAATAATGGAAAACAAATAAAAATTTCTAAAAGTGAAGACTTATTAAACAATAGAAAACAAATAAAAATCATATAAAATTTAAGACAAAATAGGTTCAAATCGACTCGTGGAATCATTTATTATTCTCAAATATTCTCAAAACAGAAACCAATTAAGAAGGGGATGAAGAGTCACCCACTTTCTAAGAGAAACTGCTGGTGGCTAGTGGAGTTTTAGTAACGACAGACATCGTCATTTGTTCATCACAACTTGTTAAGACAATAAAGATACCTATAAAATAGATCTACAAACTGAAAAGAGAAGGTACATGGAGTGAATTAAGAGAAAAAAGAAAGAGAGAGTTGGTGGGAGAGAGAAAAAAAGGCAAATAGTAGCCAACCTAGAGGATGGTATTGTTGCTGGACAAAACAAAAGAGAAGAAGCAAACGACTTGTAGAAAAAGAGAAAAGTTTTTAGGGTTTCCCCCAATTATATAAACACATTAAAAAACGGTTTAATTCCTATTCCAAAATTGAACTTTCTCTTTATTCTAAGCTCTTGAGGTGAGTTTGGATGGTCAATTGGGTGCAGTGTAGTACACTTAGCTTGCTTTTTGTCTCACGTTACAGTATCGCTACAATATCGCTACAATATCGCTACAGTATCTAATCTCACCGTCACTGTTGTTTTTATACTACCTGCAAGTAAACGCACTGCCCATCCAAATCCACTCTTAATAGGATTCTTCCTTTCTCAAAGTTTAATTCATTTTAAATATTAATTTTTTATTCTTATTTATATGAACCATATTATAAATTATAAAAAAAATTAAACGTTTATATTATTTTATATTTATTTTCTATTAATATTTATCAAACGTCTCTCCACTATAAATAGAATTGCTCTTAAAATAAAATAGAAAAATTTATTTGATAATAATAATTAATTAATTATTTCATAAAATTTATCTTATTAATACGATATTATTTATTTATTTTGAATAAATTTAGATATAAGTTTAAAAGATAATAATTTGAATATTTTAGTTTTTAATAAAATGATGAAATAATTTATTTAAAATATAAATCAATTTAATATTTTCAACATTAAGTGATAAGTAGCTAGAGGTGTCCATGGGTCAGGCCTAATAAAAAATTTAAGCTTGTTTGCTAGGCATAAGCTCGACCCGGCTTGAAAAATGAGCTTAAAATTTTGCCAAAGTCTATCCCGGATAAAAATGCTAAAATTTGTGCCCGACTTGGCCTGCCTGTATTAATTTTTTATATAATTTAAAAAAATATAATATATAAAAAATACTAAAAACATTAAAATAAATGTTTCCCAACAAATTGAAAATATACTTAAAAAGAAATATGTATACATAAATAATAAGAGTTATACAATATCTAAATATTAACGACAAAATAATAGCAACATAATTGTGAAATGGTAGTAAAATAGTGAAAAAAACAACAAGAAAATATAAAGAAAATAATAAAAAACAACAAGAAAACAATAAAAAAACAAATTTTTTCCATATTCTGGTCAAGCCAAAAAAGTCTTATTTGAGGCCCAATCCATTTTCTAAACGGGCTTTATTTTTTTTGTCAAGCCAATTTTTTTTGTTTATATTTTTACACAAACACTCATACTTTTCGAACTAGCTTTCAAGTTGGGCCAAGTAACCCGGCTCATAAACAGGTCTATAAGTAGCTATATACTTATTTAGCATATTCAACACTTCTTTTTTGAAAATGTTATATTAAGTAAAAAATTAATCGAGTCATTAAACATAATTTTTAAAAAATAATAAATGTTAAAAATTTTCAATAATTTATCAAAACAGTCTTACCACATGACATTCGATACAAATAAAGATAATTAATCTGTCCACTTTAACTGAAGTAAAAAGCTCCCCATGCAAATTTGAGACTTAATTGATGCAATTTGTTTTTATGGTATAATAAAGTAATAATTAAATAATTAAAAAAGACAATGAGAAAACGTAGGGTAATAATCTGGCAATTTTTTACTCTGGATTATAATCCTAAAAGCAATTTGCAGGTCACATTCTTACAGGTTTAAATCATGTTTTAGATAAAATAAGTACCAAAGTAGAATAATAATATAATTTGAGGGATAATTTTGTATTTAAGTCCTAAAAGTGAAAATTACATTTGCTTCGAGAAATGCACAAAAACTCACGCGGCACACTCCTTCCCCTCTCTTTTTCTCCCCGATTATATTAACACACCGAAATAGAGTTTAATTCCGATTCCAAAATTGAACTTCCTTTTTCAAATTCCAAGCTCCCAATTAGGGTTCTTCATTTCTCAAAGGTCAGTTCATTTTATTCTCTCAATCTCTTTTTATCACATTTTTCTGATTTATTATATATATTTTCTCTCTTTAGTTCTAAACATCTATTTCACCAATTTCTCTCTGATTTTTTTCCTTAATTCTTTTGGGACGATTGAGGATTATCTTAAAGGAAAATAACATTTGAACTTTAATCTATAACAGATGATTTTTTCCGGTGTTAATTATAACCATTTTTAAAATTAATTAGAGTTTTACAAGGTTTGATTTCTGCTTTGCAGGTTTAACGTGGTTAATTTTTAAGATACTTTGTGGTGGACAAAAAGTTGATAGAAAGCTATGTTACTAAACCTAAGCATTATCTAATAAGAATGCCGGGCATTCCTTTAGTGGCTCGTGAAACCTCCTCGTATGTTCTCTCTGATTAAACACATTTGATGGTTTTTTTTTTTTTTTTTCATAAATGTAATGCTAGTATTTATGTTTGGTATTTGAGTTTAGCCTAATTTTTAATCATGTCATGCTAAAATTTGGAGAGTACCTGTGTATGCTTGATTATTGTTGAGTTATTATAGAGTTTCAGTTTCTTTTTCCGTGTGTGTGTGTTATAATATGACTATTTGTATGAGCTCATGAGTAAGGTTCTCGATTGCTGTTATCATATTTTTCCAGTTATTCTAGAAGCACAGATCAGATGTGCCGAGAAGATTCCCGCCTGCATTTATCTGCAGAAGAGGAAATTGCTGCTGAAGAGAGTTTATCTATTTATTGCAAGCCTGTAGAACTCTATAACATTCTTCAAAGACGTGCTGTAAGAAATGTAATACTTCTGCTTCTTGTTGCATCAGCCATTTTATATATTTAACTACTTTTATGTATATTGGTTTTCATTTGTTCTCGGTAACATTTGGCATTGCATACAGTTAATTCTGAATCTTGCTTTGAAACCATCTTCAATATCTTTTCATTGGCTGAGATTTTACTTTTATCTCTAACACACATTTTGTCTTGATTTTATTCTACCTATTGTGGCTATTTTTCAATAATTGTTTCTAATTTTCAGCCTTCATTTCTTCAAAGATGTTTGCGATACAAAATTCAGGCAAAACACAAAATGAGGTAATATTTCAATCCGATAATTAAATGTACTATACATTCCTAAATTTTATGGTTTTAAGTGCTTTTTGTAGCATTACCCTTTTCTTTCCCGTTATAGTGAACTGATGGTAGGGCATAAAGGGAATACAGACCCTCATTAGTGCTTTTTGGTAGAAGAAGTATAGGGATTTTAGAGATGAATATTGATGGTTATTAGGGTAAGCAAATATGTAATATGTTTGCTTATGTTTGACAATATATATCATGCTTGTGGAATTAGTATTAGCTAGGGTGCAATGAAAAGTTTCTTCACAATAGGATTTTTTTTGGGGGTATGATTGTGAATGGGTTTATTAAGTAAAAATATTGATGCAGATTGTTAGGGTGGTTTGCTGTCTTATTCGCTTTCATCAAAATTTGCTATGTAAAGGTAATTTTGAGTTATTAACTGTATTCTATTTGGTTGGTACGTAGAATACAAATGTCAGTGTCCATATCAAGGATTGTGAATGAGGGTGTACTGACTCAAAGTCTTTTCCCGTTATACATCTTGTTGGCAAGAGTAGTTTCTGATGTTGCGGTTGCAGAGGTAGGTTGTCTCATGAGTTAACATTTAAAGCTAAATACATTGATCGCTATATCTTTTTTGGATATTGTTAAACTTCATGTATGATATATTTACTTTTTGAGTCCCACAATGAAGTATTCTGCAGTTTATCGTTTTCGTCGGGCATGTATCTTGACTAGCTTCACTGGCATTGAGGGCAGTAATCAAGCTCAAGCAAATTTTGTTCTCCCTGAGATTAATAAGTTAGCTATGGAAGCCAAATCTGGTTCTCTTGCAATTTTGCTTGTCAGCTTTGGTATGTATTTAATAGATCCTTTACATGTTGGTGCATTGATTAGATCCCTATAGCTTAATTTTAGTATGAATTGTTGAGAACTTAAATCTTTCTTTTCTTTCTGCTGCTTTATTTCACATTCAATTTGTTTTGTAGCCAATGGAGGTTGCTGCCTATGGGGTAGGATACCATTAGAATCACTATATTTGTCATGGGAAAAATCCCCAAACTTGAGTTTAGGACAAAGAGCTGAGCTGATATTTCCTGTTGACATGCATTCTTGCCTATTGAAGGTGTGGCATCAAATCCTACTTCTTATATATATTTCTAAAGAATTCTGAAGTACTGTTCTTCTAATTGCTTAGCTACTATTTCAGTCAATATCATGGCAAAAAATAGCATGTCTAACATTTGGTAAAAGGTTTTTTTGGTACTTATGCATTAATGTACCACTTCTAGGGCAGTGCTCAACTGCTTCTGGGCCAAATTTATATGTTATTCTCAGACAAAATAATATTATTAAGGAATGATTCTAGAATCAAGCTTGGTCTCTGTTTCTTTCCTCAGTGTTTTCATTGGGCATATGCCTGTAATATTATTCAACCATGTCATCTCCCAGTCTGTGCTTGAGAAATTCATCTTAACCATTGAAGGGATATTTTTAACTCCTCCCATGTACATCTACGAGTTCTTCAAAGAAAACCTTAACTGTAGTTGAGAAGTTGGTAGAAGCAAGGAAATATTTGTTCAACAATGTCCAAGGTGTATAATGGTCAACAGAAATTGTATGCAAGTAGCATAGGGCTCTGTGATTTAGGGATGTTGGTTGTGTTGCCAAACCATTCGTGTCCAATCGGGTTTCCATGTGCTTACGTGGTTTTCTGTGTGTTATTAAATAAAGAACTGAACTGGCCAGGGGACTTTTGCTGCTTTTATTGTTAGTGAAACGGCTTTCTTTAGATGACTGTAACCAGTATAGTAAATTGCAATGCGTTTCATTCAGTGATGATTGAAAATTATATAAAATTTCAAATATCTGAATTGTGGGTAATTTTATTTTTCCTGGTGCAGTTGACTTCTTTGAATGAGGACAAATGCATCTTAATCCAAAATTCCAGTAATTCTTTGTTAATGGTAGTTCTTTCGTTTTTTCTTTTAATAATTTAAAATAAACATTTCTAATATTCTTCTGGAAATATTTTACTTATGATATTAAGTTTGGCCATTTGCACTGCAAAAGAAGGAATCACTGCAGCTGCAGGTCATCATTTCTGCTGAAGAAGTTGGGGCAAAGGAAAATTCTCCCTATGATTCATACACATGCAGTGGCGTTTCTTCTTCATCATCACTGTCTCATATTATTCGGTAATCCTTATTATAACAATTATAATAATTATTAGACATAGTTTTGCTATTCTAGTCAAGCCTATTCTCTGTCTATTTCCGAACATTTTGATGTTACCCAGTTTTTCCTGATGTCCGTGTGTATGAAATCACCTCATCATTCTCTAACTAGCTTATCACTTTCCCATCATTCAGCTCTCTTGAGTTTTGATTGAACTTTGAAATAATACTTGGATTCATTTATTCTCATAAACCTTTGGTGCTCCGACAAAAGTAATTTTACGAGAATGTGATGAAGGGCAAAACTATACAGTTTGCAACTAAGTCTATCATTGATGATTGTTTGTTTGTGATGGAACCGTGACAATTATTTTGCCAATACTGCCTTGATTTATCCTTGAGGTTTGAATAGCCATACATCATGGTAAGCTATTTTGTTTCATCTTCAAGAAGTCTGTTGACAATTATTTTCATGATTGTTTTGAATACTTTATGTTTAAATTGATTTACCACCCATCTAAACATACTCTCTTAAAATGCATTTAGACTATAATTTGTGTGTTTCAAACCAAGTGCCCCCCTCCCCCCACCCTAGGAAAAAAAGAAAAAAAGTTGAAAGAGAAAAGGATTGTGCATTTGCATTATGTATTTTCCTTCTTGAACTGTGGTCTTTATGTCTCTTTCTAAGACTTTAATTTTGTTGCTTTTGGTTCTAGGTTGAGAGCAGGAAATGTCATCTTTAACTATAGATATTACAACAATAAGTTACAGAGAACTGAAGGTATTATTTCTTAGTTGCATCTTTTTCATTGGTAATGGGAGCTTGAATCATATACATGTTATGCCTTACTTGCCTGCAAGTATTTGAAATGTGGGAGAGGATGTGACTAGGAAACCACTCTCTGAAATTAAAGATAATTTTTTTTTTTGGCTGGTAAAGCTGTTGGCATTATTTAGAATTGAACTTAAATTTTTTCTTGATGTTGAATCCTTTTCTTTAGCTTGCTTGTACCCCCAAGCTTAGGAAAATTTTTCTTGAACCTTTTTGGTTTTTCTCTCCTGGACCCAGTGTGGTAGACATTTTTGTTAACTAGTTAATCATCGGCAATTGGTTTTGGAATTTTATATCATTTATGCATGATACCCATCTTATTGATTTATGTCATAAATTCCAATTATTTGCAGTAACTGAAGATTTCTCTTGTCCTTTCTGCTTGGTAAAGTGTGCAAGCTTTAAGGTTGTTCCTTTTGCTTCTATTTTTCCTTATTCTTTATCATTTTAATTCAAATGAACATGAACCCGTATTACTTAGATATTTATGTTTGATCCTTAAATTTTCTTGTAGGGTCTGAAGCATCACTTGCCAGCATCCCATGATCTCTTCAATTTTGAGTTTTGGGTTGGTAAAATTCAGGAATCTGCGGTAGCATTCCAATAATTGATGCTTTCATACCAAAGATTCTAATCCATTGGTACTTTGTAGGTAACTGAAGAGTATCAAGCTGTTAATGTTTCTGTCAAAACTGATAGCTGGAGATCTGAGGTAAGAGCGTTTTCTTGTCAAGGTTGCAGAACTCTATTTGTTAACTGGTTTCTGACCCCCTCCCCCTTTTCTCATTACTGAATTAAAATCAGCTGCTAAATAAACTGATTTGGACCATTGCTAATGAGCGGGGCTGGCCCTTTTTTTACCACCAATACTCACAAATTTATACAGAGAAGTATATTTTATGATAAATCAAGGTGAAATTTGCCACTATAGTATGACTCATCATTGAATTTGCCACTCCACCTCAATTTAGTCATGAATAAAGGTGCTAGCTTCATATTCAGATAGGAGAACTGGAAAAAAGCTCATATAACTAGTTTCCATATAAAGTATCCTTTTTGTTGTTCATGTATATGTTCTCTCTTCAGATTGTTGCAGATGGTGTTGATCCTAAACAGCAGACTTTTTTCTTTTGGTAAGTTGTTTAATTTGCCATTTTGTGTGCTTGCGAGTCTCTTTTCTCATCCAATTTCCATGAACTAAAGTTGGTAGCTCATGTGTATGCCAAGCCCAAAGCAACTGAGGCGTAGAAGACCGAAGAACCTAGATCAAAATGCAAGGCGTCTGCGCCCTGTTTTCATGGAGTCAAAGTTGCCAGCAGGAGGTTGTGAGCTTCTTGACAAGGCTCATGGTATGACAATTTCTTTAATGATTGCACAGATTAGTTTTTTATATTAAAAAAACCATTTTGTTTAACAAGTTTAATATATTCTTTAAGAAAAAAAAGGTTGTCTAGGCACTCCTGGTCTTGGATGAGGAAAAGTGAAACTAATGTTATGGGGTTAAAAATGAAATAGAACGACCCCAGCTTTTGCTAAGTAAATCCCTTCCTGGTATTCCTTAAACTGGTTGAGTGTAGGAGTTTGAAGTTGAGATACTGGATCCTGGTATTTCCAATTATATTTTTCCAAACATCCCAAGGTAAAAATCTGGGCCAAAAATGTGTAAGATGATTCTCTATGGTGATTGGTTTGAGTCATTGGAAATACAATGGATGGCCGACAACTACCAATGAATCATACGGCCAAAGAAAATTACAAGGATGTTGTTAATCATATGTGTAAAAACCTTAGAAAAATGATTCTTATTCTGTTTGAGTTAGAATACAGATATTTATAGGTATAAAAAACAATCCCTAGAAATCAGTAGTTTCCTAAGAGTTAGAGATTAGAATCTACAAGATAATTTCTAAATATTCTGTACTTAATCTTAGGGATTCTAACACTCCCCCTCAAGCTGGAGTGTAGATGTTTATCAAACCCAGCTTGCCAATAAGTTCTTCAAACATGTTTCTGTTCAAACTTTTAGTTAACACTTCTGCAACTTGTTGTTTAGTAGGTAGATAGGTGATGCACACTTCTCTTGAGTTTATTTTTTCTTTTATAAAGTGTCGGTCTATTTCCACATGTTTGGTGCGATCGTGATGCACAGGATTATGTGCTATGCTGACAGTTGCCTAGTTGTCACAGTACATCTTCATAGGTCTGATGTAAGGTACTTTTAGTTCCCCCATAAGTCTTTGTATCCAAACTCCTTCGCATATACCATGAGATAGTGCTCGATACTCTGCCTCTGCACTGCTGCGTGCTACAACAGGTTGTTTTTTGCTTCTCCATGTCACGAGGTTACCCCAAACATAACTACAATAACCACTTGTAGAGCGTCTATCGTTAACAGAACCTGCCCAGTCTGCATCAGTATAGACTTCCACATTTCGGTTGTCAGTTTTCTTGAAATGTAGGCCTTTACCAGGAGTTCCTTTTAGATACCTTAAAATTCTATAAGCAGCTTCCAGGTGCTTCTCCCTCGGGGCATGCATGTATTGACTGATAACACTCACACTGAAGGCTATGTCTGGACGGGTGTGAGATAGGTAGATGAGTCTTCCTACAAGTCGTTGATATCTCCCCCTGTCGACTTCTTCTCCATCCTTATCAGTTCCTAATTTAAGGTTAAATTCCATAGGAGTTTCGGCTGGTTTGCAGCCCATCAAACCAACTTCTGACAGTAGATCAAGAACATATTTCCTTTGGGAGATGGAAATACCTGTTTGGGACCTTGCTACCTCCATACCAAGAAAGTATTTAAGATTCTCCAAGTCTTTAAGCTCGAACTCTGTACCAAGGAATTCTTTCAACCTCACAATTTCGCTTGAGTCATCTCCTGTTAAAATTATATCGTCCACATAAACAATGAGGATGCAGCACTTTCCCTTTTCCGAGTGCTTGTAGAATATGGTGTGGTCTGCCTGCCCTTGAATGTAATTTCTGCTGGTCATGGCTTTTGCAAATCGGCTGAACCACGCCCGTGGAGATTGTT
The DNA here is from genome assembly GCA_020496765.1 of Gossypium stocksii. Lineage (NCBI taxonomy): Eukaryota > Viridiplantae > Streptophyta > Magnoliopsida > Malvales > Malvaceae > Gossypium > Gossypium stocksii. The sequence continues at coordinate 71,568,671 of CM035622.1, forward strand.
TCAGCCCTTATAAAGACTTTTTCAACTTACACACTTGGCCCTTGCTTTCTTCAAACCCGGGTGGGAAGTCCTTGTACACTTCCTCATTCAATTCCCCGTTGAGGAAAGCATTTTTAACATCCAGTTGAGTCAAGTGCCAATCAAGGTTGGCAGCAAGAGATAAGAGGACTCGGATGGTATTTAGCTTGGCAACCGGTGCAAATGTCTCTTCGTAGTCAAGACCATAAGTTTGGGAGAAGCCCTTAGCCACAAGTCGAGCCTTGTATCGGTCAATACGACCATCGGGTTTAAATTTCGTAGTGAAGATCCATTTGCATCCTATTGTTTTCTTTCCTTTAGGTAGCTCCGAGACTTCCCATGTTTCATTGTTTTTGAGAGCATTTCTTCCATCACAGCTTGTCTCCACTCAGCTGATTCAAGAGCCTCTTCTATATTTTTTGGAGTTTTAACAGAATCAACATTAGTCACAAAAGCTTTGTAAGATTTAGATAAATTTCCATAGGACACAAACCGAGAAATAGGGTGTTGAGTGCAGCTCCTTGTGCCCTTTCGAACTGCAATTGGAAGATAGATGGATGGTGACGGAGGAGAGACTTCTGTTTCAGAACAGTCCTCGGTTGGGAATGCAATTGGCACTGCTGTATCAGTTTCAGGAGGCCGATTCCGTCGAGAGTAAACCTGTATTTCAGGAACCTGTCTTTGCTGTTTTCCTTGATCAAGGGAATGTTGGGGCTGTTGTACTTCGGTGGTGGTATTATCATTGGGAAGGATTGTGCTAATTTCTTGCTGCACAGGGGAAACAGTTTCTAAATCTGGGATTACTATAGCACCTTGGTTGTTCGGCTTGTTTGTGACAGTAGTGGTAGGATCATGAGGTATGAGAAGAAGAGTATTAAAGGTCTCATCTTCATTGAAAGTCTCCCCCTGAAGATGAGATGCTGCAAAGTATGGTTCATTTTCAAAAAAGGTAACATCCCGGGAGACAAACATTCGGCGCAAGGTTGGTGAGTAACACTTATAACCTTTTTGGGTGGGGGAATATCCAAGGAAGATGCAGGTGTGGGCTCGAGGATCAAGTTTGGACTGATTTGGTTGATGGTTATGAACAAAAGCTTTGCAATTGAATATCTTGGCTGGAAGATTAGGAACACGAAATAAAGGAAAGGCCTTTAGAAGTGTATTTAGAGGTGTTTGGAAATTTAGGACCTTCGATGGCATTCGGTTTATGAGATAGCAGGCAGTGAGAACAGCCTCTCCCCATAAGTATTTTGGGACATTCATAGTGAACATTATGGCGCGAGCCACATCAAGGAGATGACGATTTTTCCTCTCGGATATTCCGTTTTGTTGAGGAGTGTCAGGACAAGAGCTTTGGTGTATGATGCCTTGGTCAGAAAGGTATGGGCTTAGGACAGAGTTAAAGTATTCTCTCCCATTGTCAGTGTGGAGAGTATGTATGGTAGAGTTGAACTGGGTTCGAACCATTGAGTGAAAATTTCGGAATACTTTTGGAGTTTCAGATTTTTCTTTGAGGAGATACACCCAACAGACCCTAGTATGATCATCAATAAATGTTATAAACCACCTAGCCCCCGTAATATTTCTCACTCGGCTGGCTCCCCATAGGTCACTGTGGATTAAAGAAAATGGTTGGGACTGAACATATGGTTTTAATGGGTATGGCACACGAGTATGTTTAGATAATTGGCAAATTTCACACTTCAAGGAATTAATATTTTTATTTCGAAATAACAGCGGAAGATGTTTCTTCAAGTACACAAAGTTTGGATGTCCTAAACTACGATGCCATAACATAATCGTATCCTCTTTTGAAGTGGATAAAGCCAATCCTCTTTGTGTGCTGTCTTTATTCCAAACATATAGTCCATCATCAACATTAGCAGTGCCAATCATCCTCCCCGATTTTTGTTCCTGTATCACACAACCAATTGCAGAAAATTCAGCAATAACTTTTTCATCCTTCGTAAGTTTACTGATTGGAAGTAAATTGCAGGATAAGTTTGGGACATGTAGGACTTTATTGAGAGAAAAATTCTCTGTTAATTTTACTTCACCTACTCCAGCCACAGGTGAGTAAGTACCATCAGCTATGCGGATTCGAGACTTGTCATGACAAGGAGTGTAGTTGTAGAACAAAGTGGAGTTACCTGTCATGTGATCGGAGGCACCCGAATCTAGAATCCAAGAGGATTGATTATTAGATTCAAAGGCAATATTGAGGGCAGTACCTTGGGTGGCTAGTGATCCGTGAGCAGTGGAAGTACCCAGCATCTTATGGAGAGTCTCAAGTTGGGTTTTGGTTAGGCGGACATCGAGAACATCATCTGCAGCAGCGGAGGATAACAGAGCAGCCTTATTATCCTTCCGTTTTTTCTCAGGATAGCCATGAAGTTTGAAGCACTTTTCCTTTGTATGACCAACACGGTTGCAATGGGTACACCATGGTCTGGTTGATCCAGAATCATTTCCAGCACGTGGTTTTTGTGGCTGTGGACCTCTGGAAACGAGGGCAGAGGTCTCACTAGGCTGGTTGCCAAGAGTTGTCACAGGTTCCTTCAAGTCTCCCATCATGACAAGACGGCGCTTTTCTTCTCTTCTAACTTCTGCAAATGCTTCACCGATGGTTGGGAGAGGTGATCTGCTCAGAATTCGGCCACGAACCTCATCTAACTCATGGTTCAGTCCTGCTAAAAACTCATAAAGACGTTCATTGTTGAGGTGAGTCATAAACTTGGTGTGTTCCAAGCCTTCACCCCAATCTACCTCATAGTACATATCCAGTTCCTGCCACAAAATTTTCAGATTGTTGTAGTAGTGAGTTACCTTGAGTGTCCCTTGTCGGACATCTTTTAACTTAAGCTTGATCTCAAATACTTGGGAGGCGTTTCCGAGATCCGAGTAGTTTTCTTTAACTGCATCCCACATGTCTTTTGCAGTTTTGAAGAAAAGATAGGTTCGGCTTATATGGCTTTCCATCGAATTAATCAGCCAAGCCATTACAATTGAGTTGTTGAGTTCCCAAGTGGCAGAAGTTGGGTCTGTTATGGCTGGTCGTGGGAGGTCTCTATTGATATATCCTAATTTTCCACGACCACGGATCACCATAATGACTGATTGGGACCACTGTAGGAAATTTTTTTCATCTAGCCGATGGTTAGTGATTATAAGAGAGGAATTGAGATCCCCCTGAGGAGTTCCTTGATGGGTATTTGGAATCATTTCGAAGGTTTCAGTCTCAGAAATAGTGTCACTCATGGGAAGGAATGAAACAAGAGACGAGAGATTGAAAAAAAAAACGATTGGAACAAAGTCAGGATCAGAAAAATTCCAAAGGCTCGGATACCATGTAAAAACCTTAGAAAAATGATTCTTATTCTGTTTGAGTTAGAATACAGATATTTATAGGTATAAAAAACAATCCCTAGAAATCAGTAGTTTCCTAAGAGTTAGAGATTAGAATCTACAAGATAATTTCTAAATATTCTGTACTTAATCTTAGGGATTCTAACAATATGACCTCTGTGCATGAGTCTAATCTGAAACTCTGGGTTGAGCTGATCAACTTTAAGAATCTTGTTCGTTACTTTAGCTCATTCAAATACTGATGAAAGGCTCTTGCTTCAGGTGGAACCATTTTACAAAATGCTACAATTGGTGCTTTGGAGTATGCACAACATGTTCCATCCAGTTTCAATGTTCCAGGGGTTTCAGGTGCTGCTGGACAATTGTATTCTGATTCTGAACGTGTTCAATCAGTGTCTGGAAACAATCTTGCGCCCCCTGCCTTCTTGCAATTTGCAAAGACAAGAAAAATATCGATGGAACGTTCTGATCCAAGGAAGTATGTCTTTATTCTCTCTCTCTCTCTCTCTATATATATATATATGTATATTCAGCATTCTTAACTCATTTCAGAGCTGTGCATTGATTAAATGCTTTTTTTTTTTTTTTTCAATTAGAGCATTGCTGATTGAACTTGATCTGTGAATATAGACTTTGCCTAGTCATTATTGTGAACTTTCTATATTAGTTTTTCTTGGTGCCAATGGTAATAGCTTCTGTCGGGTTATTGTTTTGCTGGAGAATGTTGGTCTCAGAACTGTAGGGGGTTGAAGGTACTTTATCTATTCCCCTATCTGTCAAGCGGCCACTGCAATTCCTGATTCAGACATAAATGGTCTAAATCCTATATCTACCATGCCCCTTCCAGTTTAGTATTGAACTGACAAGAACAGTTATGACTAAGTAGTTAAAGATGGAAATGTGTTCTTTCAAAATTGCTGTGCTTATTTTCCCCTATCCACCTATTCTGCCCCATTTTTCCCTATGGCGAAACCATGAATACGGGTTTTAGTTACTCCTTTTTCTCTCTTTTCAGCCGTACTCTGCTTCAGAAGCGGCAGTTTTTTCACTCGCATAGAGCACAGGTGAGTGAGATCTTTGTAATTTGTTTTTGTTATTTGGTTCTGGAAAATTGCAGTGATATCAATAATTAGTAGTGTAAAAGGAAGAGTGGGGAGAAATAGGAAAAGAAAAACAGTGCCTCCTATTGCTTACACTTATCTCACACACGTTTACAGTTTAGATCTAATTTCCTGTTAGTGGCCTAGCTAGCTAGGGACTGGTTCTGGCTGTCCATTTTTGCATTGATACTTAGTATGCGTTTGCATTAGCTTTGATCAAGAGATATTAAGCTTAGTAATAGTGGACTATGAAACCCATGACAAATCTAATATATGTATATATATAATAAGGTAAGGTAAGTGCTTGCATGGGAAGTGTTTCTTGCATGGACGCTGACATGGGCACTTAATTTAACGTGTAAGCAAGCTATCTAATTAGATGCCCTCCCACATAAATTTAAATTTATTATTTTGGATAAAGGTATAATTTCTTTATTTTGTATTAAATATTAAAAAACAATTATCCTTTTTATCCAATCTATATTATTTTTTTTCCCAATTAAATTACTTATGCTTTGTTTATCCAACTCCAAAATTTAACTATTTATTCAAAATAATAGAAGATATTTTGTAAATTAAAAATAATTGTAAATATTTTTAAATGAATTAGTTTAGAGTTCTACTTTTTAATAGTTAAAAATTTCATTAATTTTTAAAATTTTAAATTTTGTATCATTATCCAAGTTTAAATAAAAACTTTAAATAAGGTTGTGTTTGATAATCATTTTAATTTTTTACTTAATATAAAATTTTCAACAAAAAAGTGTTGAATAAGTAGGTAGCTATTTATCACTTAACTTAGAAAATATTAAGCTGATTTTATTTTATTAAAAACTTGAAATAAATTATCCTTTTTTTAAAAAGCATAGATATTCAAAATTAATAAGATCCAAAACTATTCTAAATAATATAAAATATTATATTAATAAGATTAGAATTAAAAATAAATAATCTTTTAAAAATCAATTTTTACTTTTGTCAAACAGTATAATTATATTTAGTGTTTATATTTACTAATTTATTAGACAATTTCTAATATAAATTCAGCACTTATAAAATTTAGTAGTAAAAATTCAGTACTAAATTTTTCAGCACTTAAAATTTCAGTTTATCAAATGCACCCTATGTTTTAAATGAAAAATCTAACATATAATATAGAACAAGGCACATTGTCAAGGGTTGCTTCCATGGATGCTGAGATGGATACTCTCCTTGAATGAGACCTAAGTCCAAGTAAAATTGTATCTATCGTATAATTGTTTTTCTTTTTTTCTTTTTTTGTACATATATATCAAGTAACTAAATCATAAAATTTTAAAATTAAAGCTAACAATATATTTTCACTTGGTCTTTTTACCACAAATTTTAGTTTTTAAATGGGTTAATGTAGAAATTTGCCACTATACTTTAGATAGAAATTGAAATTTGCTACTATGTTTTAGTCTTGTTGATACTTGCCATTGTACTTCTAAATTAATGGTAAATTTACCACTCTACTTCAACTCTATATTGAATTTTGCTACTTAAATTTTATTTAAATGAATTTAGAAACTAAAGTTTGATTTCTGATTAAATTTTACTATTCAATTTAAATTTAAATTAAGTTAAATTTGATAAAAATATTTTAATTATTTTATTTAAATAATTAATAACATAATATTAAATATTAAAAATGTTATTTATAAAAAATGAAGTATTCTTTTTTATATATTTTAAAAATTTTCAATCTTTTCTTTCATTAAATAAAAATTCTAAGATAATTTACATTTTTAATAATTTTATAAAGGAACTTATGTTACTATTAAAGTAAAAATATTTGAAATAATATTTTTCCATTAGATTTTGTTTTCAAATCATTAAAATCGACACCTAATGGTAAAATTTTATTTAAAAAATCAAAATTGGTGTTAAAATTAATGCCAATTCAAAGTTTAATGGCTAATTTCAATAACACAAAAGTTGAATGGTAAATCCATATTCTTAAAGTATAATGGCTAACATCAATAAAAATAAAATGTAGTAGCAAAATTTGATATCCCTTTATAGTATAGTGACAAATTTACACTATAACCCTTTTAAATTTCTTAGTTTTACATTGAGTTGTATTTAAAATAGTATACTATAATAGAATTATCCATTTAAAATGTTAAACTTATTAGTTAGTTTTACAACTCTTATATTAAATATTTTTAAATAAATTTTTATTTTTATTTAAATAAATGTTTATATTTGAATAAATTAAAACTCACATCATATAAATCAAATAACTAAAATTAACCCATGGCCTCAAAGTAGTGTCACTTAATATTTTATACATCAAAAACTCAGAAACTGTATATTTCTTATTGAAGCCAATGGCAATGGATCAAGTAGTGTCTGACAGAGACAGTGAGGATGAAGTTGATGATGATGTTGCAGATTTTGAAGATCGAAGGGTTCGTTTTTGTTTATTTGAATGAATTGCATCTTTGTGAAGCGTTTTGTATGTACAAGATTGCATTTAGATGATCTTGCATGTTGCAGATGCTTGATGATTTTGTAGATGTAACCAAAGATGAGAAGCAAATAATGCATTTGTGGAACTCGTTTGTGAGGAAGCAAAGGTAATCTTGTCTTCCTCTCTGATTTTTTTAATTCTCTCTATTCCTTTTACCTTTCTCACTTGAAAGTGGTTGACGGATTCAAATCATGCATCACACATTAAGTTCTCTAGAAAAAATGGGCTTAATGAAAGTAAGGTCATAGGATTAGCCATTCCAATGGAAGCCATGTTTCAGACATTCTCTTCAATCCATGTTCTTGCTTGGACATTCCTCTAAGTGGTTTGTGTAACGGTTGCATTTGAACTGAATCTGCAAGATTCTTGGACATTCCTCTATGAACGGAGTATGTTTTAACACATTTGGACCTATCTGTATTATTCTGAGGATGTTTTTCTTTTCCTCATCATTTTTTTCTCTTTGTTGATTTGAAATAGTGTTGTGGACCTTCTGGTTATTGATTTGCTTCTGTTTCTAATATTTTATATTTGTGATGACAGGGTGTTGGCAGATGGTCATATTCCATGGGCATGTGAAGCGTTTTCAAATTTACATGGGCGCAACCTTGTCAAAGCTCCAGCACTCGTCTGGTAGATTTTCTCTTTTTCATTTTTGATTAATTTTATATGTACATTCGAACCTCCCGCTTGTACTTTTTCTCTATGTAGTTTCATTCTCTACTTCTTTTCATATGCATTTGCTTGTTTGATCATATTGTACTTATCTTCTAAGTGCTTCCTAATCGGTTAATAGTTTTGCTACCCTCTTTTGGATGTGTGATAACTACCTAAGCATTTGTTATACTAGCAGGTGTTGGAGATTATTCATGATCAAGTTGTGGAATCACGGCATCCTTGATGCACGAACAATGAATAGTTGTAATATTATTCTGGACCAATACGAAAAGCAGGATTTGCATCCTATAAAAGGCTAAAAATATGGTAAGTTTTGCTTCCTATTTTTTTTGGTAAAAAGACAGGCAGTTGTTAAACAACCATGACCCAGAAGTGCTGTTCAACAGTCACTTCTCAGTCTCATCACCAATTTGCACAAGGGTCAGTGACCCTCCCTAAGCTCTTACTTCCCACGAACCCCTACTGTTGTGTAGCTTTACAATCGACTGGTATAATTCATACATTTTATTTGTATTTTTAACTCTTTACAGAAATCATTTTTTCTCCCACCTCCGTGTTTGCTTTTGCTTAGATTTAAGAATCCATATTTTAAAATTTTTTTAAAGAAAATTAATGGTTTAAAGTCAATGGTCATAGTGTTTAAATAAACAAATAGAACATGTTAAATGTAAGCTTGGAAATTAAAAAAAGAAAGAAAAACAATCATGATGATGAACACCCTCCTTTTCAGTCTGGGACGTATAGAAGGCTTGATTATTTAATTGGGCAATCCCTATTCCTAAAGTTGGCTAAATACGATAAACTGATGCTTTCAACAAAGTCCAATGCTTATCCAATCTATTTTTCTTTTCAATTTTCTTTTCCTTTCTTTTGGTTGGTGACACATTTCAAAGCAGCAGTAACCTCTGTTTGCCTGTGATTTTTGTTGCTTGTTGCTGCAAGTTTTGCACAGTGTTCTACAATCATGGTTTTAGTATGTGGCGTCCCTTGAGTCCAGGGGTCAGATATTTTAATATGCAGACATCATTATATAGCTGTTGGGCCCTCCACTGTACCTTGAACTTTTCATAGTTAAGCATTCTAAGAATAATTTGCTAAGCTTGATATGGGGAGGGTTTGTATACTTCATGCTTTTGATGCTGCAGGCCACTTCAGCTTTTAATAATAAAATTATTTGTCCTAGACAAATGGCCCTGTGGTTATGTTATTTTTTATCTATCATGTAATGCTAATGAGAGGATATCATTTACCATTTATTAGGTTATGAATTCCACTATTGTAGATGAAGATATGTCATGTAGAAGTCGTATACTCAATGTATCAGCTTTCGGCTCTTTAATTATTTGAATTTGAGCTTTTAATACATCAAAGTATACGAGTTACGTACACATAGTTAGTCACTTACTTAGGATTGAGGTAAGTCACGCTTTGAATATCACAAGTGAATTAATCCATAAACAAATATAAGAATTAATTCAACTTAGGTCCTATTTGATGTATTATCAATTCAGAAAATTACATCTATTTCTTTATATTTTGGGAGTAAACATTCTGATGCTCAAGAAAAATTATATCTCCATTTGGACTTGGTAGATGTTATAATAGTCTTTTAACCGATTTGCAAAATTTCGATTCATTAGACTATATACCTGGTAGATTATAAATTTATACAAGTTATTTTCTCGCATTACGATTTGACTATGTAATACAATTTAGTTTTGTTGAGTTAAGATTTGCTTAAATTTTACTTTGTTTGCAAAAAACCCTTTAGAACATATACAAATTATATTAATATGAATAGTAAAATTTTCTTTAAATCTATTTGTTCAAAAACTTATAAGTGTAAATGATGAATGTACTACACTTAAGACACGAGATTATAACAATCACTATGTCATAGAAATGTACTACAATAAAGAGAATGATTCTAACCTTGTGATGCCTTATGGAGAGGGTATAAGTAACATTCATCTGTTGATAATTAAAAGAGATCCTAGCTTTGTTGAATTTGTCAAACCATGTTATGGGAGACCATTTCAAACCTTAAAAGGCTTTCTTTAATTTACGCACCTCTTTCTTGTGTTTTTGCATCATCAAAACTTTATGGATCTACACGTATACCTCTCTTTTTTAGGTATCTATGTAGAAATGTAGTTATGATATTAAACTTTTAAGTCTCCATCAAGGTTGGTTGCACAAGATAATAAGATTTTGGTAGTGTTCATCTTAGCAATAAGGGAAAATGTCTCCTGATAATCTACTCCATAGGTTTAAGTAAATATTTTAGTTAGCAATTTTGCTTTGAACCTTTCAATCGAACTATCAACCTTGTTCTTCATAGTGAATACTCACTTGCAACCGACTAATTTTTATCCTTATGGAGGAATATTAGTTCCCAAGTCTCATTTTTTGCTAAAGCTTTCAATTATTCAACTATGGCTTGTTTCCACCTCGGATCATAAATCCTATGAAATAGACACAAAGGACAAAGTTAAAGCAGAGGCTTTATAGAAAAGGGACGAAGAATAATAGGAAATAAAGTTAGAAACATGGTGTTTAGTACAAGATCTGACATCTTTGAGAAATAGGTAAATCTAAATATGAAACTAGAGGCAAATAAAAAGAAAATACTTCTAAAACTTATAGGTAAGAAAAGATTGGTTGCCCGATGTTGAGTTACCAACTAGAATTAATTTACTAAAGATATTGAAGACATCTTTGCATTTAAGAGCGAATTCATAAATCAAACGGAGATTTTACCTTTGATTAAAGTTCTTTCTCATTGATTTTTTCAAAACTTTTAATTGTTGCGTTCTTCATTTTAAGGTTTCAATTTAAATTTGATTTCTAATTTAGTTTTAATGTTCAATCTTATATAAAACTCCCTTGTAATTTAATTTTCTTATTTTTGTTTAAGTAAAATTAACACCGGTCTTTGTGGATATAACCTTGTTGCTTTCTATTAATCTCATTTTTTAAAGTAAGTTTTATTTTTGTAGGTGTTGAGAACCTATTGTTTTTGTTCTCCAACTCAATTGACATTTCATGCAACTTAGCCAACCTGAAAACATAAGTTACAGAGGAAGGTTCACTAGCCAAAACTCTGGGCTTAAGCTCTTCTTTTAACCCATTCACGAAACTGGACATAAAGTAACCTTTCTCTATGTGAGGATTGTATTGAAGCATACAAGCTCTTAGCTCTTCAATTTTTTCTTGATAATGTTCCACTGTTCCTCATTGTACCAGCTTATTAAATTATGCCATCATTACAGGTTTTACCACAATCTCGAACAAAGATCAGTAGCAAATTTAGGCCATGTGATTCTGTGTTTTTTGAAATATATACCCATCATACCAAGTTATAGCCCTCCTAACAAGGTAAATTGATGTTATCTCTACCTTTTGAGCTTTATTGACAAAGAATATAGAGAAGTACCTTCGACATTTCTAAACCCATCTTCTAGGATTAGCTCCATTAAATGTTTGAAGTTTGATTTTAGGTCTAGAGGTAAATGGGCGGGGGCAAATCCAAGGTGGCCCTGGCATGGGCCCCGTTTTCCCTAAAATGTAAAATTGCTATTTAGGTCTTTAAGATTTTAAAAAAATTTTAAATTAATAAAGGTAAAATTGTACTTTGCCCCCTAAAATTATAAAAATTCAATTTAATCCTTTAAAAATTATAAATATATAGACTATAAAAAATTAAAATTTCATCCGGCCCCCTTACAAAATTATTTTGGCTTCGCCCCTGTAAATAGGCTCATATTGGTACGGTTAGATTCTTAGAATTGCAAATCAGTAGAAGGTAAATGGCAGCTAGAGCCAGGATTAGGGTTGTAACATCCCATACTCGACTTGATCGTCGAGTCCGAGCTATGGAATGTCATATTCGTTATTGAAGCAACTACGACTTCATTTTGATATCAAATAAACAATTTTTACAAGTTCATGCTTTATAATCCCTATTAATTGGACACGAACTCAAGACAGATACATGCATCATCCAACCATCAATACAGTACCCAATGTCTCATCGGAATGTTTAAAGTAAATATTGCGTTCTGCGCCTCATGGGTATAACGAAAGTAAAATGTGCTCCGCACCTCATTGGATGTCTGAAGTAATAATGTGCTCCACCCCTCATCAGTAAAATCGAAGTATAAACCTGTACATAATCTAAACCTATGACATACCAACTAAATCCAACTTTACTCAAACAGTTAATTATGTAACCAATGTTCCAACTACATATCATTTACATGTTCTTGTATCATAATTCTATACCATTTCCATCATTTCATATCGTGCTTGTTTTCACTATACTAAAAACAATTCAATTCTTGGCATTCAATACCGTCAAATATAATTTGATTCATAAGATAAGTAATAATCTTATCTCAATAACTAATGTGCAACAATCATGTATGCATGTTTATATATGTATATTGAACTCGAATCATGAAAATACAAATTGAATTTGCCACACGTCTACAATTCTTGTCTTTTCCTTCTCTCGTAATGGTCTAGTGTTGCCTTTAACTATGTTCAATGATTTAATTATACAACAGTGTTAGTTTGCATTCCAATCACATTAAAATACATAATCAATATATTTTACATTTTATTTATTTTAGTCATTGTATTCAGGATGCTCATGATTTTCAATATCTAACATTAAATTAAAATTCGATTTTACATTCATTTATTAGAAACCTTATATTTTCTATTTATAACATAATTTCATAATAATTTTCATTTTATTCAATTTAGTTTCTAATGTCACAAAGTTATCTAACAAGCTTAACTTAGTTTTTAACTTAATCCTTATCTAAATCTAAGCTTATTAACTACCAATTTTTTCAAATCAAACTCAAAATCTTTAATTTTATTTTAATGGCAACTTATTAAATATTTAACAATTAAATAAATTAATACATGAATTAGTTAAATCAAACTTTCATAATTATATATTCGTAAAAATTTTAAGGAAAAACGCTTGGTTACCTTGCTGAATTGAATGGTTGGATGTTACTTGGAAGTTGGAATTTTCTCTTTTTCTTTTAGCTTGCATGGTGGAAGAAGATGAAACTTCATCTTTCATTTCACTAAGTTTCCATTTATACTTAGTTTAATGTTTAATTAAACAATTAAATTAATTAATTAATTACTTAATTACTTAATTACTTAATTACTTATCCTTATTTTATTTTATTTAGTTGTAATTTCATTAAATAAATTACCAGCATCATCATTTCCCACTAACTTATAGAATAATAATGTTTCAATAACCATTTTGGTTATTTGGATTATTGCTAATTAGGTCCCTAAAAATTTTCTAAATCAAAATTCAATAGCGATTGGACTTTTACAATTTAGTCTTTGAGCTTTAATTAACGATTTTCTCGGTTAAATTACATAATCGATCTTTAATATATTTTCATATTAATTTAGATAATTTTTCTATTTCATCCTTACAGACTTAATTTACGAAAATGAGATTTTAAAACTGTATTTTTTGACACCGTCAAAAGTAGGATTGTTACAAGGGTCTTGGCTTCTTGTAGTCTTTAGTAATGGTAAAGTATTGTGGGTAGGTTTGGATGTTCAGGTACCAAGTTCATCTGTCCTTCAACTTTTGAGAGTGTTTGGTTAATAAACTATTTGGTTTTCGATACAGACCAAAATGGAACTTCCATTATTTTTAATTCTGTTTATTTCAGTTTTATGAATTTCTATTTTTCATGATGTTAAACGTTGCGCTTGTTTTTATTTTAATGGTACAATACGTTTTGAGGAGGGGAGTCAGAGGTACAAGGGACCGTTTAATGAAACGGTGTGTTTTGTCCTATTTTGTAATACAGCTGTTTTCTCAGTTTTGCTCCTCTTTTTAACCTCCAACCATAGGAGGAGATATGAAAAAACTTTGGCTATTCACATTCTCTCTGACTTCTTCTCTCAACCTTCTTTCTCCATTGTATAACGAAACAAAGGTCGTCAACGTAAGACCCTACAGGCATCATACAATCCAAAAGATAGAAATTGAGAAACTCATTAAGGAGATGGTGCAAGCTGGAATCATAAGCAACAGTAATAGCCTTTTCACCTCACCTATTGTAATGGTTAAGAAAAAAATGAGAGCTGGCATTTGTATGTAGACTACCGCCACCTAAACCAACCCACCATTAAGGATAGGTTCCCCATACCTATTATGGAAGAATTGTTGGACGAATTGGGACAAGCTCTCTTTTTCTCCAAGTTAGACCTTAGATCGGCTATCACCAAATTAGAATGTGTGATAGAGACATTATTAAAACAGCTTTTAAAACACATGAAGGGTATTATGAATTCCTGGTTATGCCTTTTGGCTTGACCAATGCCCCTTCAACCTTCTAGGCAGTGATGAATGCTATCTTCAAAGACTTATTAAGGAGGTCGGTCTTGGTATTTTTTGATGACATACTAGTTTATTGTAACAGTTGGACTGAATACATAATTCACTTAAGAGACGTGTTACAGCTTTTGAGAGACAACCACCTATCTTTCAAGCAAAGCAAATGTACCTTTGGCACTCATCAAATAAAATATCTTGGACATGTTATAACTGCAGGGAAGGTAATAATGGATGTTGCAAAAGTTGAGAGAGTTTCAAACTGGCCTACTCCCAAATCGATCAAAGAGTTGAGGGGTTTCCTAGGCTTTTCGGGTTACTACAGAAGATTTATAAGGAACTATGGGGTGATGGCTCAACCATTAACCAACTTGCTCAAGAAAAATACTCTCTGGAATTGGACTGGAAATTGTTGGAGTTAGAAGCAAGTATTACCTATGTAGGTAATTGGTTTTGTGTCTGAGAAGGCGTATTACCTATGCTGGTAATCTATGCTGTAGCAGCAAGCCAATACTGGTATGAACACTGGTGAAGGGAAAGGCGTATTACCTATGTTGGTAATCAGTGCTTTCACTCTAAGTTTTGGTACTGCTAAGCAAACAAGCAGGAAACGAACCAGAAATATGAAGAAGATAAAAACAGAAGAAAAGTTGGAAGATATTGATGAAAAATGATGTATATCATACATACATAAAAATGGCATCTTGCCATTACATATATCAAAAATACAAAGGGAAGCAAACAAGTCAAAATTACTGTCCAATCACATAGCTGACCCTATTACATTGAAAATAGCTAAAGTAGCTTGTCCATATTGTATGGCTGAAATGTCAGTCTATCAATCAATGGATTACATCAAAATATTACCTACTAAGTTGGAATGAGATTTGATTACAAAACAAAACATTAGTTCAAATCTAACAGCAATAAGAAACTATAGTTGCTGCATACTTGACAAAAGTCTGCATGGCCAACTTTCTGCTACCCGTGCTTCATACTAGCTGCATGGAGATCAGCTTCAACACTCCTCCTTGAGCTCCATGCTGCAAACTCCCATGAGCTTTCTCAACTTGATGAATCTTGATGTAGCAAGACCCTTTGTCAAAATGTCAGCTATTTGATCCTCCGAATTGCAATGAACCAGCTTTATTTCACAAGCTTGCTCCATCTCCCTTATCACATGCAACTTTATATCAAAGTGCTTAGTTTTCCCATGGAAGACAGGGTTCTTTGCAATTGCAACAGCAGATTTGTTATCACAAAGTATCTCTGTTGCTTCGTTCTGACTTAAATTCAGATCAGCTAAAATTTTTCTTAGCCAAATGGCTTGATTCACTGCACCAGCAGCTGCAACATACTCAGCTTCAGCAGTCGATTGAGCCACCAAGGACTGCTTTTTCGAGCTCCAACAGACCATTGCTGACCCCAATGTGAAGGCATACCCCGATGTGCTTTTCATATCATCTTTAGAACCTGCCCAATCACTATCTGTGTAGCCCTTCAATTTCAGTTCTTCAGCTTTGCTAAATAAAAGACCAAAGTTTAGAGTACCTTTAATGTATCTTAGTACTCGTTTTGCAGCCTGAAAATGCTGTTCATTACTGCAGTGCATAAATCTAGAGAGTAAACATACTGCAAACATGATATCTGGTCTTGTTGCAGTCAAGTATAAGAGACAACCTATCAAGCTTCTATAGGTTGTTTCACAAACTGTTTCATGAGCCTCTTGGCTTGACAATTTCAACCCAGCTACGACAGGTGTAGGAGTTGGCTTGCAATTCAGCATTGAAAACTTTGTCAACACCTTCAACGCGAATGCTCTTTGGTTCAAGAAGATTCTTCCTTGTTTTTGGCTTACTTCCATTCCTAGGAAGTATGTCATCAGCCCCAGGTCAGTCATTTCAAACATTTGCTTCATCTTCATCTTAAATTCTGCTAAACCAACTTCATCTCCTCCTGTGACCAATAAGTCATCAACATACAATGACACCACAAGCTGAGTTTTAGTTTCTTCTTTCTTGACATAGAGAGTAGGCTCGCTAGCACTTCTTCCAAATCCCAAACTGATTAGATAACTATCAATTCGAGCATACCAGGCTCTAGGAGCCTGTTTTAGGCCATACAAAGCCTTTCTAAGTCGGTACACTTTGTCCTCTTTGCCAGCAACTTCAAAGCCTTGTGGTTGCTCGATATAAATCTCCTCTTCAAGGATTCCATTTAGAAAAGCTGATTTTACATCAAGTTGATGTATATTCCAGTTCATTTGAGCTGCAAACGCAACAATCAGCCTGATCGTATCTAGTCTGGCAACAGGAGCATATGTTTCAAAGTAATCCAGTCCATATTTTTGACTGAATCCTTTTACAACCAGCCTAGCCTTAAGTTTGTTCAGGCTTCCATCAGCATTCTGCTTTACTTTGTAGATCCATTTTACTCCAATAATCTTCCTGTTAGCAGGTTTTTCAACCAGCTCCCAAGTTTGGTTCTTCTCGATCATGTCAATTTCATCAGCCATTGCTTGTTTCCAGCCCTCATCAGCTTCAGCCTCTTCATAACAGCTTGGCTCAACTTGTGCAACAGCTGCTCTCTCATAAATCTCAGTTAAAGATCTTGTACCCCTGACTGGTGTATCATCTACATCCATCTCAGGACCAATTTGGTTTGGTTCAAGTTGATCTGTCATGAGCTCTTCAGAAATGGCCTCTGGTTCATTTTTGTCCCAGCTCCAACTTGACTTCTCATCAAATACAACGTCTCTGCTCACTTGAACCTTTTTGGTTAAAGGATCCAAAATCCTATAACCCTTTTTTACTAGGCTGTAGCCTACCAAAACACCAGGTAAGGCTCTTTTGGATAGTTTGTCTCTCTTCACAGCTGGTACTTGCGTATAGCACAAGCATCCAAAGATCCTCAAATGAGCCAATGATGGCTTGAAGGAAAACCAAGCTTCAAAAGGTGTCTTGTGGGAGAGTGCCTTGGTCGGAAGCCTATTCTGAAGATAAGTAGCAGTGTTTACTGCTTCAGCCCACAGATTTTTGGGCATATTCTTTTGAAATAGCATGCATCTAGCCATATCTAAGAGACTTCTATTTTTCCTTTCACTCACCCCATTCTGTTGAGGTGTATACACATTTGTTAGCTGGTGTTTGATGCCAGCTTCTGCACAAATGACCTGGAACTGAGCTGATGTGTACTCTGACCCATTGTCTGATCTTATTGACTTAAGCTTGCAACCAGATTCTGTTTCTGCTGCTGTTTTAAACTTTAAGAACACATGTGGTACTTCTGACTTCTGTTTCATGAAAAAAATCCAGCAATATCTACTAAAATCATCAATAAAGAGGATGAAATACCTGCTTCCATTGAGTGATTCTGTTTTCATGGGGCCACACACATCTGTGTGTACTAGCTGCAGTTTTTCATTTGCTCTCCAGGCCTTGTTTGAAGGGAACGGCAACCTGGCTTGTTTCCCTAGTTGGCATATCTCACAAATGTCATCATTTTTAACGGAATTGGTAAAATTCTCAACCAGATCCTGGCTTATCATTTGAGTCATTGCCCTGAAGTTGGCATGACCAAGTCTTTGATGCCAGAGGTTGGACTCTTCAGTGGAAGCTACATAGGCCGAATCAGACCCATTGCTCCAGTCAACAATGAAGCTCTTATCAGTCATAGTGACTGTCATGAGGTGAGATCCACTTGGGTCACTAATGTTGCACTGCTTGCCCTTAAACACAACAGTATAGCCCTTACCAAGCAACTGAGCTACACTTAGTAGATTTCTTTCAATTTCAGGTACAAACAACACATTTGAGATGAGTTTGTTACCTGTTGAAGTGGTTATTACCACATCACCTTTGCCTTCAGCTTTGATGAAGTGACCATTTCCTATTTTGACTTGAGACTTGCAGCTTCTGTCCAATGTCTTAAAAATGGCTGCATTAGCTGTCATATGATTCGTGCAACCACTGTCCAGGAGCCATCCACCAGTGATTTTATCTCGAGCAATCGAACAGGAGGCTGCAAACACCTGCTCTTCTTGATCACTTTCATCTTCAGCTACTCGAGCCTCAGCTTTTAGTTTGTAATCTTGCTCCAGTCTCGGTTTGTTTTTACAAACTTTTTCTACATGACCTTTCTTTTTGCATTTTTGGCAAAAAGCATCTGGTCTAAACCAGCATTTGGCCTCAGGATGGCCAGGTCTCTTGCAGTGCCTACAAGGTTTATCACCTTTTCTTGTAGCATCAGACTTGGGTCTGGTTTTCTAAGCCTTTTTACCTTTGTAGGTAAATGAGCTTGTGGCTGACTTGGCATTGGCTTGGAATGCACCCTCCTGGTGCTCCTCTAGTCTACTGGCCCTTCTTTGTTCCTGAGCATATAGAGCATTGATAAGCTCAGTTAGAGAAATACTCGTCAGATCCCTTGAATCCTCTAGGGAGGATATTTTAGCTTCATATCTCTCTGGTAAAGTAGAGAGAACCTTCTCAACTATCCTTGCTTCATCAAATTGCTCACCAAGGAGCCTTATGCTGTTTACAACAGCCATTATCCTGTCAGAATATTGTTTGACAGTTTCCTCCTCTTTCATTTTCAGGTTCTCAAACTCCCTTCTCAGATTAAGAAGCTGCTGCTGCCTCGTCCTTTCAGAGCCTTGAAACTCCTCCTTCAATTTATCCCAGGCCTGCTTTGGTGTCTCACAGGCCATTATTCTGGTGAAGATTACATCAGAAACACAGTTCTGAATGCATGACATGGCCTTGTGCTTTTTTGTTTTCTCTTCAGAGTGCTGCTTCATTTGAGCCACTGTTGGGTTAGCTCTAAGTGGTTCTGGTTCAACATCTGAGTTGACCACCTCCCATAGGTCGAATGCCTGCAGGTAGGTCTTCATTTTGACCACCCATATGTGATAGCCCTCTCCATTGAAGACTGGTGGAGCAGCTGGTGAGAAGCTTGATGAAGCCATTGTTCTGAAGGTTTGAGTATAACAGGTCCTCTAAGATGAAAGCTCTTGATACCAATTGTTGGAGTTAGAAGCAAGTATTACCTATGTAGGTAATTGGTTTTGTGTCTGAGAAGGCGTATTACCTATGCTGGTAATCTATGCTGTAGCAGCAAGCCAATACTGGTATGAACACTGGTGAAGGGAAAGGCGTATTACCTATGTTGGTAATCAGTGCTTTCACTCTAAGTTTTGGTACTGCTAAGCAAACAAGCAGGAAACGAACCAGAAATATGAAGAAGATAAAAACAGAAGAAAAGTTGGAAGATATTGATGAAAAATGATGTATATCATACATACATAAAAATGGCATCTTGCCATTACATATATCAAAAATACAAAGGGAAGCAAACAAGTCAAAATGACTGTCCAATCACATAGCTGACCCTATTACATTGAAAATAGCTAAAGTAGCTTGTCCATATTGTATGGCTGAAATGTCAGTCTATCAATCAATGGATTACATCAAAATATTACCTACTAAGTTGGAATAAGATTTGATTACAAAACAAAACATTAGTTCAAATCTAACAGCAATAAGAAACTATAGTTGCTGCATACTTGACAAAAGTCTGCATGGCCAACTTTCTGCTACCCGTGCTTCATACTAGCTGCATGGAGATCAGCTTCAACAGAAATGAACAAGCAACCTTTGGGCTGCTGAAACAATCAATATGCCAAGTACCAGTACTATGTCTTCCTAATTTTAATGAAGAGTTTTACATTGACACTAATGCATGTGGTCAGGGGGTCGGGGCTGTGTTACACCAGAAATGGAGAATCGTGGTATTTTTCAGCAAGGGTATAAGAGTGAAACATTAGGCACTTTTCATCTACGATAAGGAAATGCTTACGGTTCTTATGGTAGTCAAGAAATGGCATACGTACTTGGCTGGAAGAAGGTTTCAAATTAGGACAGATCACCAAAGGCTGAAGTTCTTAGCTGATCGACAAGCCATCACCCCATTCCAGCAAAAATGGGTCGTTAAAATGCTAGGGTATGATTACTACATCACATACAAGAGGGGTGCTCAAAATCTTGTGGCGGATGCTTTATCTAGGAAATCTCAAGAGCTTATTAGATAGTTGCTGTAATGCACAAGAAACATTTCGTGGTCATAATTATGGGAGAGAGTGGTGGAATTAGTCTTAGTTGATCCTAAGCTGCAACAAATATGCCTTGTGTAATGACCTAAATTTACGGGCATCGAAAAGTGTGTTGTCAGGTCTCCATCTTCGTAAAATAGATTAGTAAATATTTATAATAAATATTTACGAAATTAGTTGTGTATTTAATTAGGTTTTGGCTAGGTGAATTAGCTTAAAATAGGAGTACTAAGGAAAAAGGACTAAATTGCAATACAGGTGAAAGGTTAATTATAGATTAAAGAAAGTCAAAAGGACTAGATAGGCAATTATGCCGTTATTATAGTTTGAGGTGGTTTGAAAAAATCTGAGATTTTTAAGATTAATATATATATATATATATTATATTACTTAATCATAAAGAAAATTATTATATTATTATATTATTATTAAATAAATAAAACAAATGAATTGAAAAAGAAGAACAAGCATAAACGAAAATAGAGAAGGAAAGAAAGAAAAGAAAGAAAATAAATTAGGGTTTTAATGTTTCAAACTCAAATTGGTAAGTCAATTTAATTTCTTTTCTTGTAATTTTTGAGTTTTTATGATCCTAGAATAAAATATTACTTGAATTATGTTGAAATTTTTAAAGATAATGGATTATTAGATATGGTTTATGTGGAATAAATTGATAAATTTTCAGTTTAATTGATAGAATTCAAGTTAGAATTACTTAAATGATTAAATTGCAAAATAAGTTATAAATTTTGTGTAATAGGAACTAAATTGAAAGAATTTTGAAATTAGGGTTTTATGGAAAAATTAGAGAGTTAAGTTTGGTTATGAGTAGAAATTGAGTGAAAATAAAGAATGAATGGTGATGAAAATGAAGATAAATTTCAGTTAGGGATTAAATTGAAATTTAGGCAAAAGTTAAATACAAAATCAAAACATTTGGTGTGAATTGGTATTGTATTGATGATTGTAAATTATTTTAATTTTCGTAGCTAACATCGTGCTGGAGACATCGGCCAAGAAAAGAAAGGAAAAGGTTGACGAGAAGTAACTCGAGAAAAACTACGGTTTGTATTACTATAATTCAAATCTATTTGTTATTAAATGTTGTATTTTAATTGATATGCATGGTAAGTAAAATTGAGGTAAATATTGATACTGAATTGAGTGGAATTGAATTGAATTATGAATGTATGTGAGCATTTGAAATGTATATTAATTAGAAAGTGAAAAGTGATTTGAATTGGAGTTGAACTTGGGCACAATGACATATTGCAATAACAAAGAGAAACCCCGAAGGACGAAATAAGAAATTGGACAGGAATTTCTTAGAAAGCATCATTGCGTTGAATTTGTCATTTGATTAAAATATTCTGGGAAGACTGAAAATCCTGCTAGCAATCAGCAAGCCTAGAACGTGGCATATCATGATACTAAAAAATTCATCTGACAGAGAAATTAAAATTAAAAAGAATAAAAATGTTGACAAAAAAACCCTCGTCTTCCAAGGGCATTGTTATCAAAGTTGACTATGCTGACGTACGTCAAGTGTGTGGTTTGGATTTTACATTCGGTTATATAATGCTATGTTCCACAGTTGATTTTCATCTGTTGTTGAATTTTGGATACATTCTGGGCTGGGAACTTTTTGTTTTATGAACCATGATCATGGCTGGTTCCAGGAGAGTTGTTGTGACATCCATTTTCTTAGCTCTCCTCATCGAAACATCTACGTTCGGATACGTTTGCGCTGCGAACCGGAATGTGAGTTGCCATGAAGTTGAGAGACAAGCTCTGTTGAAACTCAAGCAAGATCTTATAGATCCTTCAGGTCGACTTGCCTCTTGGGGCAATAACCTCAACTGTTGCAATTGGAGTGGAGTTATTTGTGATAACTTAACTGGCAATGTTATTCAGCTTCGCCTGCGGAATCCTTTAGATCCCTACAACGGATTTTATATTCCAAGTGAGGCTTATGCAAAGATGTGGTTTTCAGGCAAGATCAATCCTTCTTTGTTGGATTTAAAGCATTTGAGGTACTTGGATTTAAGTGGCAGTAATTTTGGAGGAATACAAATTCCCGAGTTCCTTGGTTCCATGCACACGCTAAGATATCTGAATCTATCTGCAGCAGGATTTGGGGGAGTGGTTCCACCCCAACTTGGAAATCTCACAAATCTGCATGTTCTTGATCTCCATGATTTTTCATCACTTGTGTATGCCGAAGACCTTCAATGGCTTTCCCATCTTGTGAAGCTGAAACACCTTGATCTTAGCAGTGTAGACCTCAGCAAAGCCTCAGACTGGTTTCAGGTGACAAATACACTCCCTTCTTTAGTAGAGATTCACTTATCAGGTTGCCAACTTCATCGTTTTCCTCTACAAGCTGATGTTAATTTCTCATCTCTCTCCATACTTGATCTCTCTTCCAATTCCTTTAGTAACCCCTTGATTCCTGGGTGGATTTTTAAGCTCAACTCTTTGGTATCCCTTGATCTCAGCCATAACAACTTCCAAGGCCAACTCCCCCACGGTCTGCGAAACTTGAGCTCTCTTAGGTACCTCAATCTATATTGGAACAATTTTAACTCTTCAATACCCTCTTGGCTTTATGGTTTTAAAAGTCTTGAATTCCTAAACCTTGGGTCCAATTATTTCCATGGTTCCATCTCAAATGGCTTTCAGAACTTAACCTCTCTCACTACACTTGACCTGTCAGACAATGAACTTACAGGGGCTGTTCCAAACTCCATGGGAAGCCTTTGCAGTTTGAAGAAGATCAAACTCTCAGGTCTCCATTTGAGTCGAGACTTATCAGAAATCTTACAAGCTTTATCATCACCAGGATGCCTGTTAAACAGATTAGAGTCTTTATATCTGGATAGTTGTGAAATTTTTGGCCATTTGACTGATCGGCTTCTACTATTCAAAAACCTGGCAGACCTTTCCCTATCCAGGAACTCAATTTCTGGTTCAATACCAGTTTCACTAGGATTACTTGCATCATTGAGGACATTGGACCTATCTCAAAATCGTGTGAATGGGACTTTACCTGAATCAATAGGACAACTTTGGAAAATGGAAAAACTATGGTTGAGTCACAATATGTTAGAAGGTGTGGTTTCTGAAGTTCACTTTGCTAATCTCACCAGGTTGCGCTTATTTCAAGCATCTGGAAATCCTTTAGTTTTGGAAGCAAGTCCTGAATGGGTTCCCCCATTTCAACTCGGGGTAATGGCTCTGTCATCATGGCATTTAGGTCCAAAATTCCCCTCCTGGCTTAGATCCCAAAGGGATTTTGTTTATTTGGATATTTCTGTTACAGGAATCATAGATACCATTCCCAACTGGTTTTGGAATTTGTCAACCATATATTTTTCCTTGAATCTTTCTCACAATCAAATCTATGGGGAACTTCCTCATCGCATTGGAACTTCTCCTATTGCTGATCTTGTATATGTGGATCTTAGTTTCAATTACTTTGATGGTCCTTTACCTTGTTTATCCTCCAAGGTAAACACACTAGATCTTTCAAATAACTTGTTTTCAGGACCTATTTCTAACCTGTTGTGTTGCAAAATGGAGGAACCCTACTCGTTGGAAATTCTTCACTTGGCAGACAATCATCTATCAGGAGAAATTCCTGATTGCTGGATGAATTGGCCAAACTTGGTTTCGGTAGATTTGGAAAACAATAGTCTATCTGGTGTTATTCCAAGCTCCATGGGATCATTGAACCTTCTTCAGTCGTTGCACCTCCGCAAGAACAACCTTTCTGGAGTTTTGCCCTCATCACTGCAGAATTGCACCAGTTTATTAGCTATTGACCTCGGTGAAAACCATTTTGTGGGAAATATTCCTGGTTGGATTGGTGAGAAACTCTCAGATTCCATTATCATCAGCCTTGGTTCAAATAGGTTTCAAGGTCAGATTCCTGATAATTTGTGTTCTTTGAGTTACTTGACAATCTTGGACCTCGCACACAACAATCTCTCAGGGACAATACCAAAATGTTTCATGAACTTGAGCGCCATGGCAGCAAATCAGAACTCAAGTAACCCAATTTCTTATGGTTTTGGTCATTTTGGGACCTCCTTGGAAACCCTGTTACTGATGATCAAAGGAATATTGCTTGAATACAGTAGAACTCTTCAACTAGTAACAAGCATGGACCTTTCAGACAATAACTTAGCTGGTGAGATCCCAGCAGGGATGACTGATCTTTTGGGCTTGCGGTTCTTGAACTTATCGAACAACCATTTGACAGGAAGAATTCCCAAGAACATAGGCAATCTGAGGTTGCTAGAATCTATTGACTTATCAACGAACCAACTTAGAGGTGAGATCCCTCCAAGCGTGTCAGCTTTAACATTTTTGAGTTACTTGAACTTATCAGAAAACAACCTGACTGGAAAAATTCCTTCAAGCACTCAACTCCAAAGCTTCGACATTTCCAGCTATGACGGGAATCATCTATGCGGGCCTCCATTGTTGAAGGTTTGCAGCACAGATGCCACGACATCCGGTGACCATAATAACAACGAGAATAGTGAAGGTGATGGATTGGAAGTGGATTGGTTATGGTTTTATGCAAGCATGGCTTTTGGATTTGTTGTGGGATTTTGGGTTGTGATGGGTCCTTTGTTGTTCAATAAGTCTTGGCGATTTCGTTATTTTCGCATACTGGAAAGATTGGAATACAAGGTCAGGAATGGTCATCACTAGATGCAACCATTTTCCTTTTCTAAACATAGAATATGAGAATTATTAGGCGTATTCTCTTGCCTTCTTCATGTCTACTCTTCGTAAACACTGGATTTCATTCATATTTGAATTTCAGTTCATTTATTTCTCCAATTTTTTTCAAACTTTTTAATTTTATCTTCACTAAATATTATAGTAAAATTTTAAATATGATATTTATATTAATATATAATATATAATTATTTATATATAGTTGTTGACTTAACTGAATATCAACTTGATTAGAAAATTATAGAAATATCCTTCTATAATTAAAATAAATTATACTATTCGAATGTATTTTAGTCTTTTTATTTTCACAAAAATAAAAAAATATACATATTGTGAGATATTGATTAAGACGTAAGACCTAAAACTATAGTAATATTATAAAAGAAGAATCGATGAAGTCTCAAATAATGAATGTGTTCACTTATCATAATTCTATATATATAGTTTTTATCCCGTGTAATGTACATACTGATTACATATATATTAAAAAAATATATAAAAAAATATTTTATATTAAAATTTAAATGAGTAATTCCATGAGAACCCAAAACTGAAATGAGCGGGTATTTGTCCGCTTTATTCCTTTGAACATTTTATTTAAATAATAATAATTGCTTCTATTCTCTACATTTTTCTTCAAAACACTATTTATTAATAGGTAAATTATTAAAATAGTTATTTTTGTTTGTCTCGGAATATATTTTAGTCATTTATATTTGAAATGTTATGTTTTAATCACTTACATTATTCTGTTGTAACATTTTAGTCACTAAGCCGTTAATTTCCGTTAACGGGGAAATGATAATCTGATGTGGCACGTTAAATCATTATTTCAAACGAAAATTTTAGGTTAATTATACAATTGGTTCCCACATTTTTTCATTTTAAGCAATTTAATTTTTTTTCTTTTATGCTCTTTTAACATTTTTTTCTTATTTTCCATTCTCTTCTGTTTCTCCCTCTGTTTTCCTCCCTTCTTCATTTCTTTTAATGTAGTTTTTTTTATATTTTTCATTTGTTAAAACTAGTCCACAAGCTCGCATCACTCGAAAAATTAAATTGTTCAAAAAAACAAAAATATAGGGGCTAATTTTAATAAATAGAAAACGTAGAAAAACTATGTTAAAATAAATGAAGAAGAGAGGAAAACAAAGGGAGAAGTAAAAGAGAATGAAAAAAAAAAGAAAAGTTAAAAGAACATAAAAGAAAAAAATTAAATTGCTCAAAACGAAAAAAATATGGGGATCAATTGTATAAATTAACCTAAATTTTTTGTTTGTATAATGATTTAACGTATCACGTCAGCTTATTGTTAACGATAATTAATGGTTCTATGACTAAAATGTTACAACGTAATAATATAAGTGACTAAAACGTAACATTTCAAACATAAATGACTAAAATGTAATATGAATTAAATAAAAGTGACTATTTTAATGTTTACCCTTTATTAATCTACCTTTTTAACATAATGTCTCAAAATCTTTTACTTTTCTATGTTCTATTCTTCAAAAATTATACATGCACCGAAAACATCATGCATCTTTGAATTTCATTTTCTTTTGTTATACTCTATTTCATTTTTTCTTAAAACTATTTCTTTTTTTTTTTCAAAAATTCCAAAAAAACTTTCTTTTTCCTTTTAAATAAATAAATAAATACGCTCAAATTTTATAACAAAACCATTAAAATTTTCTAGTTTTCTTCAAAACCCCAAAAATTTTAACCCATAAAAGTTCTTCCCAAAATTTAGAAATCTAAAACATTCAAAAAAAAGAAAAACCTTTAAAGAGAAACTTTTGGTTATGATTTCATTATAGAAATGGGCAATTTCTTGCAGAATGCCGCTCATTTCTTCATTCTGCAACATTTCTGGTTAAACTAGTAATGTTTTTAATTAACTGAAATTTTATGAATTTAGTGCGCATTTAAAATTCGACATATTGCGACGTTTTAATAAATAAACGCGGCAAATAATTCCTCAAACACCTAAAAAATAAAATAATCTTTTAATAGTATTTACAATAGTAGCGTTTTAATGGAACATCTCTAAAAGTAAATATTTACACTATGTTTGGTTCAATGTAATGGCTATGTTATTCCAACTCTATTCCGCGGGCCAACCACAAATAGTTGTTTGGTTTAGCGGAATGCCCTATTTCGGGCTTATGTAGAAAAATTTACTCATTTCTATTTTGCCTCCTCCCCAACCCCACTGAATGGCTGATTCGGTGCTTAAAAAATCTATTTTACCCTTCCCACTTTCTCACCTCAAAAACGCTCTCACTCAACCTAACAGTCACTCCCTTGCTTCCTTCGACTCCGGCATAACACTCCTCCCCTTCATTATAGCCTCCTTCAGGTAACATTTTCTTTCTTTCGTTATTCCTTTTATTTTCCTCTCTGCCAATTTTTGTTACCCTAGAAACTTTTTTACTTATTTTTGTTAAATTTTCTATCTTCATACCGCAATAATTCAAAGAACAAGACTATTTTTTTTTAATTTCAAAGTCTTGATTTATATTTCTATATTTTTAAAATTGAGCCCAACAAACGTATCATCTTGATTTATAGTTCTTTTGAGGACATTTAATATGTGAGTTGTGGGTTTTTTCCCTTAAATTGATATCTAAATTGAGCCCAAAATTTTCATATAATAAAAATATTTTCATTGCTTAATTAACTCTTTTCTATTTATTGCTAAAACCTTAGCCTAAAGGAAATATACAAATAATAAATTTTATCAACCTTCACCAGTCTAGAAACCTCTCTGCCTTTATTTTTAATACCACTCAAAAATGGCTAAAATCTCAAAATAATTTCTAAAAAAAGGCACTAACAAATTGAGACATAAGGTGTTAGGGGTGCAAACAACTCCAAATCAATTTTCATGAAACATTAATTTCATAATTTTCAAAAATACCTCAACAAATTTACAACTTTTCCAATATAGATGGATTGTTGGGTTTGAGTTTAGAAGTGGTTTATAGGATAAGATAAAGAGTGATGTTGATTGTGATTGTTGAGATTATCTTAAGAGGGTTTGATGCTTAGGATAAAGAGAGAGAGATATATTAGTAATGACTGCCAACTAAAGGGCTCAATTAAGCAATGAAAATATTTTTTTTATTTTTTATGAACTTATATATATTTTAATTGTTAGGACTTTTAGAATACATTATTTTAGGATCATCTCGACAATCACTATCATAAGAAACTCAAAACCATAAAGAAAACAAGCAAAATGAAAGACAAAAAAAAAAAGAAAAAGAATTGCTTATTGAATTTTGTGTTCATTTTATAGTTTATGAAATATTGCTTTTTGAATTTGACTGTGATCAATGTATGTCATGTGTATATATAATAGGATTTATTAGTAACTTGGCCCTTGAACTATACTTCAAATCCCAAATTAGTCTTTAAACTAAATTATCAATTTTATCGCATTTCACCCCCAAAGTGTATGGCATCCAATAAGAATATGCCGCTTGTCATGTTCTTATTGACTGATATCGAGGGTCAATTTACTAATAAAACCTATATATGATTAAAGGAAACTTTTTGCTTATTAATGCTTTTCAACTATTTGAGTAATCCCCATTATATTGTTGTTCTGCTTATAAGAGTTACTCTTCTTTAGCATTCCCAGCAGTGTGTCAATTTTAGTTTATACATGTATACTTGTTAATATATTATTGCTATTAACAATAAGGGTTGTTGTTGTTTAACACCATTGTTGGTCATTTTTTGACCATGTAATCTTACAGAACTTGCATTTCAAGGGTGATATACCTTAAACCATTTTTTAAATTGTCTTTTTTTTGTCCATGTTTTATCATTTGTTGCATGTTTGTACTACTTGTTTGAGTCATTTAGTTTAGTCATATGCTAGATGAGTATGCTTTAATTGTTCAACCTTATGTAATGTTATGTGTTCATTTTTAGTTTTATTAGTTTCATGTTTTTCATTCATATTGATGATGAACAAGTAAAATCAGGTAACAGTAACATGGAGACTCTTGTATTAGGAGTTTGATTACATAATATTCCATAAAGTTGAACAATTAAAAAACAACATAAAATTTTGCAATTCTTTTGTGTCGTTTTCCTTTTGATTAAATATTGAGATAAAATAAGATTGAATTAACCAAAATATAATCGATTGAACTATAAAGTGATTAAAAAGGTAGTTTGATAATTTATATTTGAGAATAAGTAATTGAGTAAATAAGCTTGTAACTTATATTGAAAAGCATAATACAATACATCAAAATAACGAATTAGTTATTTTTTTAGCTTTATGTTATGTGCTTTGAAGATATACACATCACATTCTATTTTGAGATTAATTTATAATATGATATGAAGATATTTAACACTTTAATATCTTGCAATAATGACTCGTTTGCCTTTAATAGTACAAAGTGAGAGGCGTCTTGCATTGATAGTATGGTTGCAAATATGTACAGTTGCGAGTTGGTTCTTAGTTACATTAGTTGTTGTCTCTAGCCTACATACTTATAGACCAAGGATTAGATAATATATTTTATATTTTTATGCACAACGAAATTATGTGAAAATACTTGTATATGCTAGTGACGAGACTTGTATTGAACAAGTTAGGATGAATAGAATTACTTTTTTTAAACTATGTGGGATGTTTCAAACTTTAGGAGGATTGAAGTCGTCAAAGAACATGCTTGTTGATGAGCAAGTGGCAATGTTCTTACATATCATTTCTCATCACCTTAAAAACCGAGTTATCAAGCATCACTTTAATATGTTTGAGGAAACCATTAGCAGATTATTTCACAATTTTTTAAATGCTATCATACGCTTACAACATGATATTTTAGTGTTTTGCTTGCATTTGTTATTGTTAACTATTAAAACATAATGTTTGATGTGATCTAATTTTAATACGTGTAAGAAATTCTAATTTAAACATGATGGTTTTTTTTTTTTTAATCATAAATTTACACTATATGAATGAGTGATGTGTTATATTGTTAAAGTTAGCAATCATCACATTCTCTTATCATAAAAGTACACTAATTTAAACATGATGATTTTTTTTTATGCACAATATGTTATATTATTCACTTAAGGATTGCTCCATTGTTGTTGAATTCTTTCCAATATTTACGAAAACTTTATATGGTTTATTCTAACTTACTTGGATAACATAAATAAACATTTCATTACCTTCATACAAAATAAAAATTACGTTCACAAAATTCAATCATCTTAGTCACCTCTTCTTACCCTTCCTCTACTTGTACCTCATCCACCGCCTTTGCCCTTATGCCTCCCACTCATGATTCTCTCCATTTTTAGACCTAGTGCAATTTGCACAAGACCTTCCTTATGTACGATTTACCACTATATTCTGTATTGGATTGCAACCTTTAGTACTTTCAACTGTAGTATTTTGTGTTGAAACTGTAATAACCCGATTTTAGTGGTGTCAGAAATAGTAGTTTCGGAACCATAAATTCGATGAGTAAGTCCGTATTAGTTATCATTTCATTTGTATGAGTCAATTATAATTTGATTTGAGTTTTGATTTGGTGAATTTTAGTTAACTGAATAAATAGTTATGTATAAGTGGTTTTGAAAAATGAGATATCAAGACCTCGTTTATGAAAATTAAGCCTATAAATATTTTTACTAAATAATGATGGAGCTATTGTATTAGCATGTGAAAGTTCGATTCAGAAATTTTATTGTTGAATTAGTTGATTAATTAAAAAAGACTAATTTGTAAAAAATGTAAAAGTTAGTTATTATTGAATTTTATTGATTAAATGGCTTACTTAGTGAATGAGGAAGGATTTATATGGCAAATCTGCTACTGGGTTTATTTTAAACATTTTCTTTATATAAATTTTGTTTTAATGTTAATATAATAATAATAACAAAACATAAGAAATGAATTAATAAATAAAACATCATCTTTCTCAAGGTTTAACACTAAAAAACAAAACCACTTTCCTCCATTAAAGGAGCTTAAGGTTTGGCAATGGTTTAGCACACTTGCATGGTAAGAATTTTTTACCCATTTTTAGTAATTTTTATATTTTTGAGATCGTTGCAATTAGATTCAGCTAACCCATACCTCTGGTTTTAATATTGTTAAGGACTTTGGATTTTACTATTAATGAATCTTAGTTATTTTTTTATGTTAAATGGTGAATTTGTAGTCATGGTTGTTGATTTAAATTAATTTGTAAAGAGTTTTTTGTTAGTTTTTAGTTAAAGGGTTAAATTGATAAAATATTGCAATTTACATGGAAATTTTTTGAATTGTGAATAATTATGAATTGTACTAGTCTAGAAAGAAATTCAGCTAGTAAGGAAAATTATTAAGTTTTGTTCAATTTGGAATTTCGGGTTTAGCGACTAAATTGTGAGAAATATAAAATTTTAGGGAAAATCTATAAATAATGAAAACTTAAGGGTCATATGCATAAAACGATTTGGAAGATGTATTTGAATTTGATATATTGAATTTAATCATTATATAGATAAAGAATTGAATTGTACGAATGTTAACAGGGGAAAAGAAAAATTTACAGATTTGTCCCTACAAGTCAACTGAATGTATAATTTAGATAAGTTTATAGAATTATTGAATAATTTTATATGTTTTTAAATTATGTTAGTTTTATGTGTTTAATTATAAATTGTATTAATTGAATACTTAGTAATAAATTTTAATTATGAATTGTATATAATGTATAAATTAAAAGTGTACTATTCGAAAATTGAGAGATGGTTGTGAAATATGAATGGCATTATCTCGAAATGGATGAAATAAATATACGGTATGTGCACATATATTGTGGAAATGCCCTTGATTTTGTTGATATGATGAATTCAGTTTAAACGCCCGTTTGAATATAGTAAACGATTAGGATACGATTAGCATGCCAATAGGGTTATTTGCACACTGTATGGGATATATGTGTGGTACAGAGATATTACTTATTATATCGAAATCCAGCATTTGTTATGAATTACTGAGTTATACTAGTGTGGTGGAGGGATGTATTGATATTGATTATATAATGCCTACGGGCTTTGCACTTCGGTGCTCTGGTCTGTTGTAGTTTGAGCTCTTACGAGAATTCTAGTGTGATGTAGTTACCCATGTATTTGTATCTGTTTATTATAGTTCATCAGACAATATGTTGAATATATATATATGTATTGAATTCATGAATTATTTGGAGATGATATGTTTATATGGATATTGAAATGTTTAATTGATGAATTTGAATAATTAATAGTTATGTGTTTAAGAGTTGTTCGAAACGATATCAAAACAACTGGAAAGTTTATAGTTATATTTATGAAACGCTTATCTAGTAAATGCAATATTAGTGACAAAGATGTGTGTATAAAAGAAATGGAATATAAATATGAGTTGACATGATCAATTGGTTAATACGATGTATATAGTTAATTTTTCCTAATTGAATGATACACAAATATATTGTATTGAATGATAGAGAGATTATACAAATGATATGTGAAACACTCACCTTATTGTTGTAAATGTCTTGATAGGAAATACGTATTAAATTAGTTATATTTGTTTACTTAATTGTAAACTAAGGTAAGAATTTTGTGTAAGTAATTATGAATTTACTAAGCTATATAAGTTTACTTTGTCATATTTACTGTTTTTTGTAGTTTTCATTTTACGAAACTGGTCGGACGAATCAATTTCAAGGCTCACACTATCAAGCTTTTGTTTCAGTATTTTTGACTTGGTTATTTCAGTTTGTGGCATGTATATAGGGTTTTGGAGTTGTAAAATTTAAAATTTTAGTTAAATATATAAAATAAGTGAATGATGGTATATGAGGTAAGCTCGTGTTTCATGATGATCTTGTGATGAATATGGAGTAAATAGTAGAATTATCATGTTGATCTTATTTGGTTTGAATGTATTTTGTGTCATTTGAATGGTAAGCATGTTTTGGTTTTGATATCTTACTTGTGAATTGATATGATAATGGTCATTTAGTATTGGTAAGTTGTGGTTCTAGAAGTGATCATATTTTTCTTTGTTAAGTAGCATGAATGAGTGATTTTGGTAATTTAGTATTTGGAACCTTATTGATGATGAAATAAGTTTCATATGATGATTGTATTTTTAGTTAAATTGCTTGTATGTACAATTGAGTTTATGTTTGGATTTGTTTGTAATGGGGCCAAATGGCATATTGGTTAGTATTATGATAATGGTACCTAATTGCATACTTAGTTATTAATTATAATAGGTAAGATGGTTAATAAATCATGGTTGAATCGTGACATTTTTGTAATAGATTGAGTGAGTTTTATGCAGGTCATATGCATACCTATTTGTATCCATGAATTAAAATATAGATTTTGGCATGAAATGAACTTTCAAACTTGTGATTTTTGACTATCTGGATAAAAGTATCAATACCAAGAACTAAGGTATCGATACTTGACCAAATGAACAGTGTTTTCAAATTACAAAATGCCAAAGTGGTATCGATATCGACTTTGGTATAGATACATATCACCAAAAAATTGATACTTATTTCCTTGGTATCAATACCTAGTTCAAGTTTTGAAAATTTTATAGTTTGGTCCTTTTTCATGCCCAAATCTAATATATTGTATTTTAAAGCTCAATTTAGTCTCATTTTCATTTTTAATAATTAATATATATTTTTATATGATCATTCAATTATTTAAATTGCATGTAATTGTTTTGAATTTATTCATAGCATCTCGTCGCTCGAGTTTGGCAATTGGATCGGGTATGGGGTGTTACATTTAGTGGTATCAGAGCTATAGGTTTAGTCAATTTTAGGACTAAATGTAGCACGTGTTGAGTCTAGAAATTCATGCCACAATACAAGTGATAGTGTAATGCTTTTTATTTGGTCTAACACTATTTTCTTTAATTTAAAAGATGTTGGTCGATTTTAATCCTATCGTTATTGATTAAATCAAAAGTAATACCTCGGGTCTCGAACAAGTAGTGAGTATTTAGCGTGCCAGTTCTGCAAATGTCTAAAAATAAGGTAAAGAATATTCTTTTGAATTAATAGGTCATTGTATTAATGAAATCGTTATGAATTAATTTTGTGGCTTCACAACCTCTATTCCCCTACTATGCTTAGCCTGTCACCTTGTGGTCCTTAAAGTTCCCCTTCTATTGGTGTATCTAGATTTCCCATAGATAAGATTCATAAATGTGGGGCTGATAAATTTAGAGGAAAAAAAAAATGACGATCTAGTTAGGGCTAAATTCGGGTTAGAAAATATTCAGAGAATATCTGATGAATTCGTATGTTCATTTGATGATTACTTAATATGTGCAATATTATTATGAAGATGAAGTGTATCAGCAGTAGTACATTATTAGTTATTATGTCGAACGAGAAAGTTAATTGGAATATTTTCTTAACTGAATAGAGAAAGTATTATGTCAATAAATGATTCTTGGAATAGAAAAGAAAGAGTCTCTTGAGTTGAAACAGGAAAACAATTCTAAATCAAGTATGAACAAGAGTTTGTACAGTTTAGTCAGTATACTTGTGAAATTGTATCGATTGAATAATAAGATGTGTGCTTGTTGTGAAGATGGATTGTTTGATATAATTAAAATGTTGGTTGAAGTAATACAATATGGGGAATTTTTAATGTTGTCTAATCGAGCACAATAAATGGAAGATATTTGTGATAGTAACAAAAAGATTGAAATAAAATTTTGTGACTCTAATAAAAGAAATATATCTAAATTGTTTTCAACTCCACTCTCAAAGAAACTAAGGTACTCTTAGCCGCAGTGTTATATTGTTTGGATTCACCATAAGAAATAAGTCGAGACAGAATGGTTAGGATTCTAGTAGACACTGGTAATCAGTATTGCAATATCCGTAATGTTGATAAATTGTTGTAATCATGGTGGAAAGTTCTATAGGGATGTGCGTCGAGTTATGACTGGAGCCTGTTTCCATATGGATTTACCGAATATTTTGTGAAGGGTTGATCAAAGAAATCAAACATTTTTTTAAAATCAAGTTGTTTCACATACATCCATCTCTCAAGGAGGTAGACAACTAGGACAAGGCAGTAATACTAGAACTTATGTTATTCAAGCTAAAGAAGAGCCTTCTGTCTTAGAAATATTAATCAGTAATACTGAGTATGGGCTGGTTAACTTTATATAATGATAAAGTATGTTGTAATCAGAAATGAATTAATTCGAGATATCAGATTTAACGAGTTAATTACTGACGAGTCAGACAAAATTGGTTGTATTATAAATGTTATATCTGTGATTTTTACTCAGAGAATGGTTTGTAAAGGATGTAAAGCATTATTAGTTTACATTCTACATTCACAAGCATCAGAGTTGAAGATTGATTAGTTATCGACAGACGGAGAAATGGTTGTGAAATATGAATGACATTATCTTGAAATTGATGAAATAAATATACGGTATGTGTACAAATATTTTGGAAGTGCCCTTGATTTTGTTAATGTGGAAGTGTCACTTGCCTCTACACTGTTTCTTTTGCCACCTACTCGAGGATTATGAGATCGCCCCTGGCCAATTATCCTGGTTCTCTTAGTGGATTACGGTGGCCTACTTTATCAATTGTTGTCAACGCGATGAGGTACCACTGCTCACTATTTTTCAACGTCTATACTAACTAAAGGCCCACAACCGATGGAAGTCACCAGGTCTATATTATTTCACCCCTCACGAAAACGTGGAATCTATCATCTCTATTAAGTTTTTCAATCTTTGTTTGAATCAGAGCAATTATATTCGGGTGAAGTGTAAGCTCGTCGATAGCTTTGATTTTCCCACTAAGTGGTCTTCATCGAGTAAGGATGTATGCTTAATTCAGTGAAACATTACAACAGAAGGGGGTTGGGTGTAACACCCCGATTTAGACCCTATTGGGAACGGTGGTTTTGGGATCACAAATCTGAGTCAAAAAAATCTTTTAATATCATTTTTTATGTTTATTATGTGAGAATTAATATCCATGAAATTTTCGTGTTTTAATTTTATTGTTTGAGTGCTCGATTTAATAAAAGGGCTTAATAGCGTAAAATGAAAAGTTTTTAGTTAAATGTGTGAATGCCTAATTGAACTTGTCTTTATAATATGATGCACTTATGTTGTAATTAAGCCATTAGTAATAATATGGACGGTAGTGGACTTTTAATATAAGCTTTTATATTATTATTACAAAGGTTAAATTTGTAATTTGGTAAAATGTTATTATATTATAAAACATAAAATAATAGAAACAAGTATTCATCTTTTATTCTTATGACTGAAACTAGCTAAAGAAAAGAAAAAGAAAAAGAAAGCAATATTCGGCCTTTGTTAATCTTGATTCAAGGTGAGTTTGGTTTCAGTTTTTGATAATTTTTACGTTTTTGAGATCGTTGCAGTGTAATGAACAAAGCCCATGCTTGAATTTCTGATTTTGATGAATATTTTGAGTTATGCCATTGTTGAATAATTGAGTTTTATGATGTTAGATGATGAATTATGAAAGATATGTTTTGGATTAATATGTTTGGTATTGGAATTTTGATGAATTTGAGTAATTAAGGCTAAATTGAAAAAATAATAAATTAAGGGACTAAAATGTAAAATAAATGAAATTTATAGACTTGTATGAGCATGGGTAACATTCGGCCTAAGCATGATATGTGCAAATTTTGCATGTTTTTTGTTTTGTGCAATTTGGATTAAATTGTAAAAAGTGTAAAAGATCAGGGGTAAAATGGTAATTTTCCCATTTATGTGTTTTTGGATCAAATTGAATGAAATTGTGTTTGAATGAGTTTAATTTGAATATGTTTAGATCAGGAACTAAGAAAATCGGATTTGGATTGGGGGAAAACCAAAGTTTTCGAATAGTTGTCCCATTCTGATTATCGTTGTTTGAGGTAAGTTCATAAGCAAATAGTTGTTAAGTTTCAATATTTGTAAACTTTAAATGTTGAATTGAATTTATGATTATATAAATATGATTGCTGAATAGTTATAGGCTTGAAGGAATTATTTATGAATTTGATTTGATCGATTTGTGATTTACGAGTAAAACCATGTCTAGGACGTTGGTGTTGAGATATGATTCAAAGATATGTGGCACTAAGTGTGCGTAATCTTAATGGAAACAGTGATAAACGGCACTAAGTGTGTGAGATCAAAGCAGCGTTGACTAAATAATTGGCACTAAGTGTGCGATATCTATATATAAATCTTCAGCTATTCATTTGGCACTAAGTGTGCGATATCTTTGGCTATTCATTTGGCACTAAGTGTGGGATATCTATATATAGCTTCGACTTTTCATTTGGCACTAAGTGTGCGATATCTATATATAGCTTTGGCTATCCATTTGGCACTAAGTGTGCAAGTACATTGAATATAAAGATTTATCGTATGATATAACGTATTGAATAATAAGGTGACGTGAGAAATGTAATAGATAAGTACGGTAATGTACAGGTATGTACGAAACTTATGTGATTGTTAACCTTTGTGTATGAGTTTGAAAAGTGGTAGGAAAAATGAGTAGTGATTCATGAGTAAAAATTGAATAATAAGACTTATTGATATTGATTTGAAATAATGTGCTTTTGATGATGTTTAAGTGATTCATCGGGCAAAGATAAGATATTAATGTATACTGGGTTATGGCATATAGGTGAGATTATGGTTGATTATATGTGTGAGTTGATTGAATGTGAGTATATTGGTATAGCTTAATTATGTTCAAAGATATTATGTGATTTGAGTTTATAATTATAAATGGTTTACGTGATTATAATTCATTGATTATGAATTCAACTTTAGGCAATGACATATGTGCATAATTTGATTTAGTAAATGAGGTGGACATTAAAATAAAGCATGTGTATTAAGCATATTTATAATAAGCTATTGATATGAAAAATGACCAAATGAATAGTGATTTTTGTAACAATAAAACATGATGGTTTTATGCAAAAGAATGAACAAATCATAGATCATTTTGTGGCCGTATGAATTTTAAATGTTTTAGTTGTATACTTATAAAGATTTAACTTGTTATTTAGCCTATGATTTTGATAGATTGAATTTGGTAATTGAGCTTGCAAATTGGTCATTTTATAAATTGCATTTAGTGTATTAATCAAATGGTTCATGTTAATATGTACTATGCGCATATGTCTTAAATATTAAAACTTATATTTGACCACTTGTGAGATTTGATAATGCCGTATATGTGATTTAACCAAAAGTCATGTTTCATGAATTGTTTATTATATGATTCAGAGGTATAATTACATTATATAATTATATAATTGTTATATGAATAATATGACATATGCATAAATGCTTTAATGTTTGTGAATGGATATTATAATGTGATAAGTTATTTTACAATTAAAATTTTTTTCGTTGCTTTGAAAGAGGTGTATTTATCATTTGAATAGTAAAAATATAAAGCATGTGAAATGTGATTGTTACAATGCGTATTAAGTATTAAGTATTAAGTTATATATATATATATGACTTTAAGGTATGAACTATATTTGTATTATAATTTTTACAATGAATGTTTAATGATTAATCAGTCATTTTTTTTATTGTGTGAATAATTTATGTGTGTATATGTGATTGTTTGGAAGTTGTGTCTCGTCTGGTAATACCTCATAACCCCATTTTGGTGACGGATACGGGTTAAGGGTGTTACATTGGGCATAATTTGAGAGGCTTCGCAAGGACCATTTTCTAAATTTGGAAGATGTCTTGACCATGAGGAATGTATTCCAATTCTATCTGAAAAACTTTAGCCCCGATGGATGGAAACTGGGTGATAATAATGAAATAGCTATTGTTAGGGTGTAGCCTAAGAGGTTCACGTGGCCACATGGGGCTAAAGACAACTTACGGCTGATACTGTTAGGATACAAAAAAGAACAAAAAAAACTGCTATAATTACTGTAAAATAAAGCCTAGTCCTTGGTTTTCACTGCCTTCACCACATGTGGAAAGTGGTGCAAACCCTAACTTGATTACTGCTTCTACTGATATTAGAATTGTTGGTGGTGCAGACACAGCTTGTAACACTAAAGACAGTTCGGGTGAGTCTACTAGTTTGTCACACTAAATCAATAAATACATGAGTGTAAGAGTTTCTATGTTGGATATGGGTAAGAAGTGCATGACTAATCCATGGGCTACTAATGTTGTGCTAAGAAACGAAGAGGAAGAAGACAGTGCAATATTAGAACAACATCGAATAAAAATGACCGACCATACTAAACCTTCTACTATTGTGGTTGTCGCTCTTGGTTCCCCTATTGCGAGCTCACCTTCTGTTCCTCATGCAAGCTCACCTACTGTTGTCCATGTAAGTTCATCACCTATTGTTCCTACTAACTCACCCTCTGCTGGTCCTTCTTCTTATCCCCCAACCACGGAGGAGCCTTCAAATAAAGGACTTTTTGATACTATCATTGTGCATGGTGTAGCTGGTGCACCTATAAAATTTGTTGCAATAGGTGGTAATATTGGCGAACTTTTCCCTTGGCATGAGCATGCGAGCACGAGGGAATTCCTTTATAGTCCCAATGATGTCACCAACCACCTGAAGATTTCTCTGCCAGAAGTAGCTAAGGAGTGTATGTGTTCAGCTGGTTCGTGTAATGGTGTGAAAAAGCCTTCTCTGTAGGAACTAGCTTTGTCCTTATAAGTTCTTTTGGCTGAGGATAGTATGGTTGGCTTGGGTCTCAGGGAAAGTATAAACAGAGCTGAAGTCAGAAAGAGGAAGTTCAATAATTCTTACCAGAATGCTATGTGAGCTTTAATGAGAGCTCGCGAGTTCTATTCCAAACTAAAGGAAGAAAACCAAGACTTGTGGGGGAAGAATAAGGACCTAGCTGAACGTTTGGTGATCACTGAGGGCAAGGTAGAAAAGTTATCCTAAGAGATCGTAACTGAAAGAGAAAAAAAAGAGCATGGATATTGCTATGAAGAAGATGGTTGAAGAACATAAGGCTACTGTAAGCAAAATAGCTGAAGAGCAAAAGGCTGCAATGGCGAGCTTAGAATAGAGGCGCACTGAGGATTTGGAATATTTTAAGAAGGAAACTTTTCAAAATTTTAACAACTTCCTGCCCGAGTGAATGTCAATATGTTGTTACATGCTCGAGTTACTGGTGGCCCTTTTGATGCACACAAAGTTTATTTCAATACTCTCTACGACGTTGTCAGTGATCAGTTGGGATTTGATGTTTACTTTCCTTTTGGAGCTGCGTAGGAAGATTTCATGTCCAAATGAAGAATCCTAAAGATTTTTACTTGGACAAAAATCCAACTGAAACTAGTGTTTCTCCTACCAATGAAGATGAGAACAGTAAAGCTGGCGTAAGAAGCGCAAGAGAGAACGAAGCCTTAAGTAACCCTGAAGAGGCTAGGGATATTATAACGCCCCAAAATTTTGGCTTTTGTGATTGGTTGTGCATGAAAATTTTTGGAATTATTTTTGTGATTATTTGGCACAAATAATTGTCTGCTTAAGTAAGCATATGCTCTGGGTGTGTTTGGGGAGGTTCCAAGTTCAAGCTCCAACTTGGGTTAAATTTTGGTTTTTATTGAATAAAGCCTAACTCTTGGTAATCAGGCTTTTAGGTAAAAGTTGGTAAAAACATATCAGAATGTGTCTGCTGGTCTGGTGGCTAAGCGAAGGGTTAGATTGTAAGAGGTCTGGTGTTCGAGTCTTTGCTTAGGCAAGGAATTTATTTTTGCTACCTGTTTGGCTAGAGTTCGAATTACCAAAAGTCTAAATAGTGGAGTAATGGAGGGAATCAAGGTTATCTGATTAGTTGATTCAATTTTCCCAAATCACTTTTCCTCTCAAATTACCCAAACCTTTGCCGTTTCTTCTTCTTTTTGGTTCTCTGTGCTGTCAATTTCTTCTATTTTCTTTATTCTTATTGCTGAAATTTCAATCATCTCCTTACCCCTCTCTTTTGCGGTTTGTTTATTTGTTTGTGCGGATTGGTTGACGCGTGGGGTAAGTTTTAGATTCGCTATCTCATACACCATTTATGTTAAGTGTTTAAATGGTGTCTTGGTTACTATTAGGGGCTATTCGGAGGGCCGATCTTTGCTCTGGAACAGATTAAGCACGTAGAGTTCGCAATTGTTCGTTAAAGGTAAGGTTGTTTCGGGATTTGTCTGTTCATAATAGTTCGAATTAGATTACTAAATTTGGGCTTTGAAATTATCGGTTGTAGGTTTGGAAGGGCTCAGAGGTGCTTAGGAATCGAAAATGAACCAGGTGTGTACTCTGAACGCACTAAAAATGCGATTCAGTGAAAGCCAAAAATGAAGCAGTCGACGCCATACGGGGGTGTGGACTGCTCGTGTAGAGGCCGTGTGACGAGACACGGCTGTGTGATCGACGAGCAGGCCGTGCGTGTGCTACACGGGCACGGGCATGTGAGGTTGGTTAGGCCGTGTGCGAAGTACGGGCTAAGCTAATTAGGCCGTGTGGGCCACACAGGCGTGTGGGCCTACATGGGTGAAACTACATGGGCGTGTGGGGTTTGGGCTAGGCCGTGTGATCCACACGGGCAAGGCCAAGTTGGGTCGTGTGGGTACATGACCCACACAGGCAGGTCATATTGGCGTGTGAGCCCATTAATTTGAATTGCTCTAAACGGTTGTACGGGTCACCTTAGTCGACTGTGACCTATTAAAGGGTCGGTAAGCGTTAATTAGGCCCTGTTCTATTATATGATTCTAAGATGTATGCCAGCATGTTATACTTAGCTTGTGTATTTATACTGTTCTGATCTGTTCTGAGTATGATACGTATAATATGTTTACTGTATGGAAGCATGCCATGACATTATTTATGCTACATTGCATGGGGTTGGGATTGATATTGGAGAGAAGGAAGACTGAAAGGCTTTTAGCCGTTTGACTGGCAGCTGTACTGCCTTTATTTATTACGTGTCGTTTTACGGTACCTCATGGTGTGTAGGGTTGGATGGGTTGATTTTATCCCCATACTTGGTGTGTAGGGTTGGGTGGGTCGATTTTATCCCCACATGGTGTGTAGGGTGGACAGAGATGGTGTGTAGGGTTGGTGGGCATGTATTGTACTGATTGATATGCATGTATATCTATATGGGCCAAAGTCTGAATGTATCTGATATTGTTCTGATTAGGCTAAGGCCTACACTGATTCTATTAAGAGCTCAGGCTCGATTATGTCTACTTGATTGTTATCTATTTACATGCATGTTTTACTGTGGGGATGTACACACTGAGTTTATGAAAACTCACCCCTTTATTTTATTTATCTATCAGGTAATCCCCAACAATAGATAGATTGGTGCCGCGGAGGGCTCGAGGGTAACCACTGATGGACGCTTTACTGGACTTCATGTTTTTATTACTGGTTATTTATTATTTTATTATTTTGGGAGTTTTATGTATTGTGGACCTTTGGACTGTTTTGTTTTCTACTTAAGGCTTTCAATTTGTTATTTTTATTGATTTATAAATCGCGACATCACAAACGCGTTTTAAAACTTAATTTTAGATTTTTGTATAATGAACAGTTTCAATGCATCCGCAATAAAGGAAAGATAATGATTTGAACAAGTATGACATTTGAAACAATTTTCCAAAATCACTGTCATGTGATGCCACCAGATTCGGCCATAACGTCTAGGCCGGGTTTAGGGTGTTACAGATATGCCTTAATTTGTGTAATATTGTACTCATTTTTTTCAAATATGAAATGAAAACTTTGAGTTTTGAAAAATTTTTAAGTTTACTTGTTAATGTTTTGCCATTATACCTTTTCGCGAACACCATATATCTTGTTGCACAGCAATATTTTTAATAACGAAGAAATAGACTTAGCCAATTTTTTTAATATGCTTTCATGAGCTTTCAGTCGACTTAGTGTAGCCCAATGGCTTTATTTATGCTATTCTTAACCAATTTTGACTCAAATAGTCTTACATAACTTGGGTTAGGAGCTTAACTCAATTAACCTTTACACATTGGCGAGGAATGTAGGTCTGCGAGTTGTTTCAGAGTTGCGAGCTTAACTCTACTAACTCAAATAAATGAAGGCTATGAGCATAACTCATCTGACCTTTAAACATAAGTTGAGAGTGTGGGTCCACGAGCTATGTCAAAATTTATCAGTTGGAAGCATAGGTCTACGAGTTGTTTCGAAGTTGTGAGCTTAGCTCAGCTAACTCAAAGAAATGAAGGATGTGAGCATAACTCAGCTAACCTTTAAACATCAGCTAGAAACGTAAGTCAAGCTGTTTCAGAGTTACGGGTTTAACTCTGTTGACTCAAAGAGATATAGGTTGAGATATTAAATCAGCTAACCTTTAAACACCAGTTGGGAACGTAGGATCGTGAGCTATTTGGGAGTTGCGATCTTAAATCAGTTAACTGAGAGAGATATAGGTTGCGATCTTAAATCAGCTAACCTTTAAACATCAACTGGGAACGTAGG
Source organism: Gossypium stocksii (assembly GCA_020496765.1). Lineage (NCBI taxonomy): Eukaryota > Viridiplantae > Streptophyta > Magnoliopsida > Malvales > Malvaceae > Gossypium > Gossypium stocksii. The sequence continues at coordinate 71,612,145 of CM035622.1, forward strand.
TCTGTGAGTTGTTTGGGAGTTGCAATCTTAAATCAGCTACTCAAAAGATATATGTTGCAATCTTAAATCAAATAACCTTTAAACATCAGCTGGGAACGTAGGTCTGTGAGTTGTTTGGGAGTTACAATATTAAATCAGCTACTCAAGGAGATATAGGTTGTAATCTTAAATCAAATAACCTTTAAACATCAACTGGGAATGCAGGTCCACAAGTTGTTTGGGAGTTACGATCTTAAATCAACTAACTCAGAGAGATATAAGTTGTGATCTTAAATTAGCTAACCTTTAAACATCATTTGAGAACGTAGGTCCGTGAGTTATTTGGGAGTTGAGATTTTAAATCAGCTAACTCAGAGAGATTCAGGTTGCGATCTTAAATCAGCTAACCTTTAAATATCATCTGGGAACGTAGGTCTACAGGCTAGTTTGGAGTTGCGATCTTAAATATGTTAACTCAGAGAGATTTAGGTTGTAATCTTAAATCAACTAATCTTTAAACATCAGTTGGGAATGTAATTTCATGAGTTGTTTGGGAGTTGCGATCTTAAATATGTTAACTCAGAGAGATTTAGGTTGCGATTTTAAATCAACTAATCTTTAAACATCAATTGGGAATGTAAGTTCGTGAACTGTTTGAGCGTTGCGATCTTAAATATGTTAACTTAGAGAGATTTAGGTTGCAGTCTTAAATCAGCTGACTCAGAAAGATTTTGGTTGTGATCATTCTAGAATAAAAGTACTTTATTGAATAAAAGAAACTCATACATAATATTTCTTTAAATGTTGAGCATTCCAAGTTCGTAGTAAGATAGTTCCCTCTATTTTCAATAATTTGTAAGCTTCACAACCTAAATTATTTATAACCTTGTATGGTCCCTCCTAACTAGGATCTATTTTTCTTTGTTGTGATACAGGGAAAATAGCTTTAGTATTTCTGACAACTAGGTCACTCACTTGGAATTTCTTATTTTTAACTCTAGAATTAAAGTATCGAGCCACCTGTTGAGTGCGTGTTGCATTCTTAACCTCTGTTATTTCTCTGACTTCATCAATGACATCATGGTTAACTCTCAGAGCCTCTTAGTTGGTGATAAACCATAATATATACATATTTTTAACCCATGCTTGGTACATTTATGGATGATTTATCATTAGAATTGAGGAATATGATACTCCTAATCTTTTAATTTCATGTTTTATACTTAGGTGAGCATAAGGAAGAGAAAAGAGCAAGGAACGGGCCAAAAACGGAGAAATGGGACAGAGTGAGAAATCAACACGGCTTGGAGTTCCTCAAACGGGTACACTACACGCCCGTGTCTATTTAGTAGACCTGAACACCACCTGAGCTCGAGTCACATGGGCGTGTCACATGGCCGTGTCCCTGTCGTGACGTGTTCTAATTTCACGTGGAAAAGGCTACTTAGGGGCTAAGAAAGGTATTCCAGAGTCTATATAAACACTCTAGGAGTGAGCTAAGAGACACACAGAGTAGAAAGCAATGAATTACTTGAAGAACACCGATTGATCCATCTCAGAAGCAGGATTTCCATCAAGGCTGAAGATCTCCCTTCAATTTCCTTCAGCGGTTTCTGGGTTTTCTTTATGTTTTGTTGTTCTCCAAACTTTGAGATGTTTTCCTTTATAATTATGAACTAAATCCCCTAAATACCTGAGGGGGATGAAACCTAAGACGGATTTTTTTATTAATATTTGAATTATATGATAAATACTTGATTTATTCTTAATTGTGTTATTAATGCTTATTGTAACGACCAAAATTCCACGGGCACCGGAAAAGTGAGTTTAGGGTCTCCGTCTTAGGAAAACGAGTCCATAAATATTTATTAAAAATATTTACGAAGTTAGTTATGAGTTAAATTAGATTTTGATTAAGTGAATTTAGTTTAATTAGAAATAATTAGTAGAAAGGACTAAATTGAATAGAGTATAAAAGTTTAATTATAGAATAGAAATATATTAAGGGATTAAATTAGTTATTAAACCAAATTAGTGATATGTGTAAGGTAGAGAATAAATACATGTGTTTTTAAATTATTGGTACAAATGTATAATACACATGTATTTACTTATTTATTAAGTAAAAGATATTTATTTATTTAATATAATTATTATTAATAATTGTGTAATATTATATTTTTATTAAATTGTTGTGATAATGACAAGTGTATGGTATTGATGAATGACATGTGTAATAATATGTATGTATGCAAATGTATGTATATAATTAGTTATTAAATAGATATTTTATAATAACAGTTAAAATAAGTAAATGAAATTAAAAAGAAAAAAAAAAGAAAGAAAGAAACATAACAGAGGAGTCACGAAAATTGGAGAAAGAAAGAAGGAAAGAAAAGAAAAAGGGAGAATTAGGGTTTTAATGCTTGAAGTTTTAATTGGTAAGTTTAATTAAGCCCTTTTCATGTGATTTTGATGTTTTTGGAGTCTTAGAGTAAAGTATTCTTGAATTTGTGTGGAAATATTGAAAGTTGATAGCTTCTTGAGTAGGGTTTATGTTGAACAAATGATGAAATTAGGGATTAATTTGATAAAATTATTGATTTGAATTGGTTAAAGGACTTAATTGTAAAATAGGCTATAAGTTTTGAGTTTTAGGGGCTAAATTGAAAGAAATCCGAAATTATGGAAAAATGATAAAAATTTGATAGTTATATTGAAGTTTTGATGGAAATTGAATAAGGAAATGAAAGGATTTGTAAAAAGGAAGAAGATGGAATTGGTTAGGACAAATTTGGTATTATGGTAAAAGTTGTATGGAAAGTTATTATTTTATATAAAATATGTGTGTAATTAATTAATTGCAATTATGCTAATTTTCGTAGCAAACAAGGAAACCGAGACGTCGAATACGAAGGGAAAGGAAAAAGTGATCGAGGAATAGCTCGAGAAAAATATCGATTTGTATTATCATAATTCAAGTTATTTCTTATTAAATGTTTAATTTTAATATATGTGTATGGAATTTGAATGTGGGATAAATATTGATGTTGAATTGGATGTGAATTAGATTTATATGATGAATACATATATGCATATGAATTTGAAATTTGAGATTGAACTATTAATGTGATTGATTTGAATTTGAATAATTTTGATTAATTGAGAATGGAAATGAAGTGAAAATGTGAATTTCAAACAAGTTGTGTATGAATTGAGAAATATGTGAGAAAATGTGGCTAAAGTGCACTTGATGTGAATTTGACTGAAATAGAGAAAGAAATTTGATACCTATTAACTAGTCGGGCTTAGTGGATATAATTGGCATGCCATAGGATTGGAAGAGTTCAGGGTTACTTCGACCTCGAGTCGATGAGACACTTGGAGTGTCATATTGCTTCAGATAGATTCGATGAGGTACTGGGTACCATCTTACTTCGGCTAGGCCGATGAGACACTGGGTGTCACTATATTACTTCGAACTATCCGATGAGGCACTGGGTACCAATATAGTGTGATTGGTTCGATCCGTGTATCCGCCAAAGTCCGAGTCATGTTAATAGGGGTAATTATGTGAAATGAGAAAATCTATTGAATTTGATTATTTGAACCATTGAATGAACAATGAAAGCTATATTGTGAATTGAAATGAGAAATGATATTATGTTATGAGATTAAAGGTTCATGAATGGTTCCTATTGAAATGTGAATTAAATATGTATATGTGATTGAGAGATGAACCAAAGGTTCATGAATGATTGGAACTCTATTGTTGAGATATTGATTCGAATGTTGAAAATGACACATTGATAATATGATAATTTAGCATGAAATTATATGTTTGATGTACTATTTATCTAAGTATGTTATGATATTTGATTGTAGTTATATATCTGAATTATGATAATACCACTGAGTAATTTCAATACTCAGCGTACGATTGTTTTCTGTGTGCAGGATAGGTCAAGTGAAGTCTGGCTCAGCATCTGAATCAATCCCGGCTTCAGTTCAATTTTTGGTGATGTATTTATCCTTTGGAAATGTGGCATGTACTAGGTTTGGTTTTAATCACTCGCAAATGCTTTATGTTTTGAATGAAAATGTGATTTATAAACCTTAAGAAGTTTTTGGAATGAATGAATGAAACTTTGCTAAGTTTGAAAATGAAATGAATGGTGTTTGATTAAGATTTATAAGTCAATGATTTGGGCATGAATTGGGCATGTTTAGTGGGTGAAAGTAGCTTAAAAATTGTGAAAAATAATGTTTTCATAGGCCAAGACACATGGGCGTATGCCCAGGCCGTGTGGGGAAAGTCAGGCTTGCCCACGGGCTAGTTCCACGGCCATGTGTAGCAAGTCAGATCTGCCCACGGCCTGGCCCCAAGGCCATGGGAGCCCCACGGGCAGACCACACGGGCATGTCCCAGGCCATACGAGCGTGTACCTCTGTTTTCAAAGAAAAGTTTCCAAAGTTCCAGGTTTAGCCCCAAATCACTTCCTATACTTATTTTGGGCCCCGTAGGCCCATATTAAGGACTATTTTATGGAAATTAGAATGTTTTAGATTGAAACTCAAATTTATGTCTCGATTTTATTTGTTTATTAATGTATAAGTCCGGTAATACCTCGTGACCCTGTTTTGGCGACGGTTTGGGGTTAGGGGGTGTTACACTTATGTTAATATTTTAGGATATTACTATTAGTTGAATGTGCTTATTTAGTGGAGCAAAAATCCCTGTCTAAGAGTATATCCAACACAATTAAGCGGAGTTGCTAACAATCCTAGACATAGGACGACGAAAATCTGCCGGATTAGAGTCAAATCTAATAAGGGAATCCATAAATCGAGTTAATGCAATACTAGGGGTTTTAATTGGAAAGAAATTTCAATTAATCAACCTAGGGTTAGTTGTTCTTAGTCTTGAAAGGGATATTAACATAATTTAGGGATTTCTACGGATCAAGTCAAGTAAATAAATTGTCTAGTTCAGAGTCTAATAACAAGTGAAGTCTAGGTGGATTCTTCCTTGGGTATTGTCTAAATCAATCAGTTTTCCCAAAAGTAATTTCCCCAATTTACTCTCTGTCGTGCTCTTAGTTAATTAGTTTAATTTAATTAGTTTAGAACAAATCCCCTTTATTTCTAGGCTAGATAATAGAAAGAAAGTTATTACTAGTACTTTTAGTTCCTGTAGGTTCGACATTCCGGTCTTGCCACTAAACTATACTACTATTTGATAGGTACGCTTGCCTTTATCGTGATAATAGTTAGTTTTTAGGTACGATCATATTATTACTTGACCATCATAGGTATCACGCAATCAGTTGGCATCTTCATCAAAATGTATCGTTTTATACGATTGCATGCCAATCTTGGCAAGAATTATTGCTTCTGAACCATAAATAAGAGATAATACAGTCTCCCCTATTGCTATTGAGGTGAAGTTGGTAGAGCCCACATAATTCCAGCCAGTTCCTCCAACCTGTTGGAACAAAAGGGGGATTACCTATGATGGTAATCAGCTTTGTTGAACACGAAACCAATAATCGATGGTGAAACAAAGACAATTACCGATGCTGGTAAACAAAGCTGTTTACCGATGGTGGTAAGCAAAGGTGATTACCGATGCTGAAACTAAAGGTAATTACCTACGTTGGTAATTGGCTTGTAACACAATCAAAACAGCAACAACAACCAGAAAGCTCAAGAAGAGAGAAAGAACTTGAACAAAACAAAACAGGAAGAGAGAAAGAACTTGAGCACTTATCGGATGATAAAAAACAGCAACATACATACTTTTTGATTAAACAAAGAAAATATAAAGAGATACAAAATACAAGCCATAGCATAATGATTTACCTATTCCCCCTAGTAAGTCACTTAGACTGACCTAAATTACAAGAAATTCAAACTAGCATGTCCAGCTATTACATCAAAAATCAAATCAAATTAAAAACATGTCCATCTAGCTATATGGACAATTTACAATCAAACTAAATTGAAAATACATAGGAACAAAATATTAACAATGAACCAAACTTGCTGCTGCAACCGGTTCTGCTCCAAATGTCCTGCTACTGGTTCTTTTGTTGCAATGCAGGACAAATCTCAACACTCCTCCTTGGACTGTATGCAACAAACACCAATAGATTCCCTTAAAGCTTCAAATCGTGCTGTTCCAAGTGGCTTTGTCAAAATGTCAGCTAACTGATCCTTTGAACAGCAATGCACTAAGCTAACTTCTCCTGACTGTTCAACCTCTCGAACAAAATGGAATTTAATCTTGAAATGCTTGGTCTTTCCATGAAAGACTGGATTCTTGGCTATTGCAACTGCTGACTGGTTGTCAACCAAGATCTCAGTAGCTTCAAGTTGCTTCTCATTCAAATCACTTAGCAACTTTCGAAGCCAAATGGCTTGATTTACTGCTGCTGCTGCTGCAATGTACTCTGCCTCAGCTGTGGATTGAGCAACAGTCTGTTGCTTCTTCGAACTCCAACAGAACACACTCGAGCCAAGGGTGAAAAAATACCCCGATGTGCTTCTCATGTCATCAATGCAGCCAGCCCAATCGCTATCTGAGTAGCCAACCAGCTTCAGCTCATCTTCTTTCTTAAATAGTACACCAAGCTTCAAAGTTCCCTTGATGTATCTCAACACCCTCTTAGCAGCCTTAAAATGTACTACATTCGAGCAATGCATGAATCTTGCTAACAAACTGACTGCATGCATCAAGTCAGGTCTAGTTGCAGTCAAATAGAGCAAACACCCAACTAAGCTCCTATACTCCCTTTCATCGACCTTTTCATAATCACCAATGCTTGACAGCTTCTCACTTTGAGCCATTGGTGTACTCACAGGCTTGCAATTTTGCATGCTGAACTTATTTAGAATCTTCAAGGCAAATGCTTGCTGACTAATGAAGATCCCTCGATCTGACTGATTCACTTCCATGCCAAGAAAGTAAGTCATGGTTCCTAAGTCAGTCATATCAAACATTTCCTACATCTGAGTTTTAAACTCATGAACCAGATCATCTTTGCTTCCTGTTACCAGCAAATCATCAACATAAATCGAGACAATTAGCAATGTCTCCTCCTTTGATTTCTTCACAAAGAGTGTAGGCTCACTCAAGCTTTTCTCGAACCCGAGCCTTGACAAGTAACTATCCACTCTGTCATACCAGGCTCTAGGTGCCTACTTCAGCCCATACAAGGCCTTTTTAAGCCTATACACCTTGTTTTCTTGACCCTGAACCTTGTAGCCATCAGGTTGCTCAACATAAATCTCTTCCTTGAGAAAGCCATTCAAGAAGGCTGACTTAACATCCAATTGATGGATCCTCCATTGCTTCTGTGCAGCCAAAGAAAACAGAAGTTTGATGGTGTCTAATCGTGCAACTGGAGCAAATGTCTCCTCAAAATCAACTCCATATTGCTGGCTATATCCCTTGACCACCAGCCTAGCCTTATGCTTGTTCAATGACCCATCAGCATTAAACTTAGCTCTAAAGACCCATCGAACACCAATAACCTTCTTCTTTTGTGGCCTCTCAACTAAATCCCAAGTCTGATTCTTTTGAATCATGTCCAATTCTGCCTCCATAGCCCTCTTTCAATTCATGTTCCTAGCAGCTTCTTCATAACTTGAGGGCTCAACAATAGCCACATTGCATCTCTGATAAACTTCAGCAATAGGCCTAGTACCTCTCACAGGAGAGTCATCAACATTGTCACTGCTAGGCTCACCTTCATCTAGTTCCAAGTTGCCTTCAGTTGAATCTTCTTCAAACTCACATGCATTGGAATCATTCCAGTTCCAAGTCTTTTCTTCATCAAATCTGATATCTCTACTCACCAAAATCTTCTTTGTTGAAAGATCATAGACCCTATAGCCTTTCTTATCACTGCTATAGCCCACAAATATGCAAGGAACAGACCTCTTCTCGAGCTTAGTTCTCCTTTCAGCAGGTACAAGAACATAGCATACACATCCAAAGACTTTCAAATGAGACACTGTTGGCTTGAGTTCATGCCATGCTTCAAAGGGTGTCTTGTCCTTGACAGCATGTGTTGGAAGCTTGTTGAGTAGGTACACTGAACTATTGACAGCCTCAGCCCAAAATGAGCTTGGTAGCTTGCTTTGGAACAGCAAGCACCTAGCCATATCCATCACAGTCCTATTCTTCCTCTCACACACTCCATTTTGCTGAGGAGTGTACACTGTGGTCAATTGATGATGGATTCCAGCCTGCTCACACAGCCTCTTAAATCTCTCAGACAAATATTCAGCCCCATTGTCTGTCCTCAATGTCTTGATCCTACAACCAACTTGATTCTCAGCCAATGCTTTGAACTTTACAAAGGCCTCAAATACATCAGATTTCTGTTTCAAAAAGAAAATCCAGCAGAACCTGGTCAGGTCATCAATAAAAAGAACAAAATACTTACTCCCATTCAATGAAGGAGTCTTCATTGGGCCACAAATGTCCGAATGCACTAGCTCAAGCTTCTCTCGAGCTCTCCATGCTTGATCAACCGGAAATGGCAGCCTTGCTTGCTTGCCAAGTTGACACACATCACAAACACCTTCAATTGGCTCCACTTTGGTCATATCCTCTGCCAAGCCAAGTCTATGCAGCAAGTCGAGTGACCTGAAGTTGGCATGGCCTAACCTTCTGTGCCATAGGCCAGCACTGTCACTTTACTAGGATAAGCCTTCTTTTCAAGTTGGCTAACATCCAACATGAAACACTTATCTGCCATAGGAACAGTAGCAGTTTCTTGCCCAAAAGAATCCTTGATAACACAAGAATCACTCTCGAACACCAACGAGTAGCCTTTCTCAACCAACTGACCAACACTTAACAAATTCTGATCAATATCAGGCACATACAGCACATCAGTAATCAGCTTGTTACCTGAACTTGAGCTGATCAACACATCTCCCCTGCCTCTAGCTTCAATCAGGCTTTCATTCCCGATCCTGATCCTCGAGCTGAAACTCCTGTCAAGCACCTTGAACAAACTCACATCAGCTGCCATGTGATGCGAGCAGCCACTGTCCACTAGCCAACTGCACTTGGTTTTGCTTGTGGTTGCAAGGAAAGATGCACTGAAGACATGCTCCTCCTGAGCTTGAACATCTTCAGCAACTTGTGCTTGACTTTGTTGTGTTGGTGCCTTGCCTTTGTTCTTGCAAAGCTTCTCAACATGACCAAATTGTTTGCATTTCCAGCATTGAACATCTGGTCTTCTCCAACAGAACTTCTCTGAATGTGTGGTCTTTTTGCAGTGAGTGCATGGTGGGTAACTTCTCCTGTTTGAATCTCTTTTCGACCTCTCCTTCTTGTCAAGCCAAGGCTTCTTGCCTTTTTGACTTGCATTGGAGCTCTCTCTGACTTTTGCTTGGAAGGCTCCCTCGGATTGATTCTCTTGTCGATTAGCTCTTCTCTGCTCCAAGGCATAGAGTGAGTTAACCAATTCTGATAGAGAGATGGTGGTGAGATCCCTCGAATCTTCTAGTGAGGAAATCTTAGACTCAAACCTCTCAAGAAGGGTGGTGATCACCTTCTCAACCACTCTGCTTTCAGCAAAGTCCACACCAAGCAATCTTATGTTGTTCACTATGGCCATTATCCTATCAGCATATTGCTTGATAGTCTCAGCCTCCTTCATCTTGAGATTTTCGAAATCTCTTCTCAAATTAATTTGCTGTTGCTGCCTGGTCTTCTCAGACCCCATAAACTCCTCCTTCAACCTGTCCCAAGCTTGCTTAGGTGAGTCACATGCCATAATGCGAGTGAAGATCACATCAGACACTCCATTCTGCAAACAGGCCATGGCTTTTGGCTTCTTAGCAGACTCTTCAGCATGCTGCTTCATCTGAGCAATGGTGGGATTGGCTCTCAGTGGAGGTAGCTCAACATCATTCTCCACAACATTCCACAAATCATGTGCCTGGAGGTAAGTCTTCATTTTTACCACCCAAATGTGGTAGTTCTCACCAGTGAACACCGGAGGTGGAGGTGGTGTGAAGCTCATCCTGCTGCAACAAGTTCAACAGCCTCGATTTCCTGCTTTCTTAAGCTTAAACTTCCAAACAACAAACAACAAGAGAAGGCCCTTAAAGACTTAGGCTCTTGATACCATTTGTTGGAACAAAAGGGGGATTACCTATGATGGTAATCAGCTTTGTTGAACACGAAACCAATAACCGATGGTGAAACAAAGACAATTACCGATGCTGGTAAACAAAGCTGTTTACCGATGGTGGTAAGCAAAGGTGATTACCGATGCTGAAACTAAAGGTAATTACCTATGTTGGTAATTGGCTTGTAACACAATCAAAACAGCAACAACAACCAGAAAGCTCAAGAAGAGAGAAAGAACTTGAACAAAACAAAACAGGAAGAGAGAAAGAACTTGAGCACTTATCGGATGATAAAAAACAGCAACATACATACTCTTTGATTAAACAAAGAAAATATAAAGAGATACAAAATACAAGCCATAGCATAATGATTTACCTATTCCCCCTAGTAAGTCACTTAGACTGACCTAAATTACAAGAAATTCAAACTAGCATGTCCAGCTATTACATCAAAAATCAAATCAAATTAAAAACATGTCCATCTAGCTATATGGACAATTTACAATCAAACTAAATTGAAAATACATAGGAACAAAATATTAAAAATGAACCAAACTTGCTGCTGCAACTGGTTCTGCTCCAAATGTCCTGCTGCTGGTTCTTTTGTTGCAATGCAGGACAAATCTCAACACAACCAAGCACCTTTAGCATCATCTACCTTCTTCTTCAAGGTTGTTAAAATCTTTTTATTCATTGCCTTGACTTGACCGTTTGTTTGTGGCGTTTTTACAGAACTCTGAGCTATGGCGATCTGTAGGTCCTTGCAAAAATTATTGAATTTTCCCTGAAACTGTGTGTCATTATTCATTATGATCAAGTGTGGGTTACCAAACTTGCACACGATTGATTTCTAAAGGAAAAATTCCATTTGCCTCCCTATATTGGTCGCCGGAGCTTTAGCTTCAATCCACTTAGAGAAATAATCTACAGCCACCACTATGAACTTCTTTTGAGCTATAGCTATTGGGAATGGACCGAAGATATCAATTCCCTAGGTCGTAAACGGCTAGGGACTTAACATAATTTGTAGAAGCTTTACTGGTTGTCGCTGCACTTGAGCATACTTCTGGCAAGAGTCACAAGTTTGAACTAAATGATTAGCACCCTTTTGTACTATCGGCCAATAATACTCATATATAACTTTCTGTGCCAATAACCTTCCACCCAAATGATCATCATAGATGCCCTCATGAATTTCTCACGTCACATATTCAGCCTTAGAAGGTGCTAAGCATCACAACAACGGATGTGAATACCCCTTTCTATACAGTACACCCTCTAGAAGGGTATACCTAGTAGTTGTATAACAAAATAAATTGTTTTAATTAATTATATAATTGAATAATTATATAACTTTGCGAGCTCTTTCTTATCTAATAACAATTGAGGACGCCAAGTTAGAAAAAGCATCTACGTATATTTTATCCTTTTTTGAAAGTTGCTTGACCTGTATTTTGTCGAATCCTACGAGTAATTGGGCTACAATTGAATGATATTTCTTTAGAACTGACTCATTTACCTCATATTCATCGATTATCTATTTTGCCACTAATTGAGAATTAATATGCATAACAAGGTCCCTCAACCCAAGTTGATGAGCTAATTGTAATCTTGATATTAAAGCTTCATATTCTGTTGTATTATTGGATGTTTGAAAACCAAATGATAGCCTATTTTGCCATTCATTCTCACTAGGATCAACTAGAAGTACCCCTGCTTTTGATTTGGTCTTTGTTGTAGAACCATCAACATAGATTAATCACCTTATTGAGCTATCAGTCGTGTTTACATCCTCTAGAAGTGAACTAATTGTTGGACTAATAGGCTTCTCAAAAGAATATTAAACTATAAAATTAGCCAGTATTTGCAACTTTATTGTCGTTCTTGGTGCATACTCCACATCAAACTTGGCTAACTCAATACTCCACTTCATCATCCTTTTTGATGTGTTAGCTTTAGATAGTATATCTTTTATAGGTTGATTTGTCATTACGATAACATGATGATCTCGAAAGTAGGGACACTGCTTGCGAGTTGCAACAATCAGAGAAAAAATAAGTTTTTCAATTTTTGAGTACCTTACCTCATCATTTTATAGCACCTTACTAATGTAGTACACTAGGAACTGGTGAACATCTTCTGCTCTAACCAAGATAGTTGCAACTGTTTCCTCTAAGGTAGTCAAATATAGGTAAAAGGGTTTTCTCCCACTCGTGGGACATCAAAAGTGGTAGGGACGTGAGGTATGACTTGAGCTTTTCAAAGGCTACCTAGAACTCTTCCGTCCATGAAAAAGAAGTGCATAAGGTTTTAAAAAAAGGTAAACATTTTTTTGTCATTCGTGAGACAAACCTATTAAGTGCGACCACTCTTCCTGTCAACGCTGTACATCATTTACCATCTTCAGAGGGAGCATATCCAGGATGGCACAAATCTTTTCTAGGTTTGCTTCAATTCCTCTTTATGAGATCATGAAACCCAAAAATTTACCAACTCTGACACCGAAAGCATACTTGTTTGAATTTAACCTCATGTTATAAGCTCAAAACATAACAAACGCTTTAATCAAATTCTTTACTTGCTCACTAATGGTAGAACCCTTTACTAGCATATCATCAACGTAAACCTCAACACTTCACCCATCACTAATGGTAGAACTCTGCCCATGTTGTTCACTATTCTGAGCCATAAAATCATTGAGCTCACCGTTGCAAATCGCTCCTACAATAGCGTCTTTTAAGGAAGTACATTCTTCAGTTTTATGACCTCCATCTTCATGAAAGGCGTACCTGTCTCTTGCATTTAATCTTCTCGCATTATGCCTGATAGGTGGAGGAGTTGACAAAATACCCAAATTTTGACCTGACTCAAAATATATGTACATGTAGCATTTAAAGGAGTATAAGTTTTAAATTTACCATAATGAGGGTACCTTCTTACATGCTTAGGCTGCGATCTCTGGTAAGTTCTGGGTGAATCACCTTGCTATTGCCCTTTCTGTTGTCCACTACCCTACACACGCAAAGCCTCAGAAGATGGACCCTAATGATTACGAATGCTTCTCTATTCCTAGAACTTCTATCCTACCTCTGGAATGTACCACAAGTTTCCCTCTTGATCTCTTCCGCCTCAACGAACATGTGAAACCTTTCATACAAATCTGCTAAACTTTGTGCTTTATTGTCTATGAACAAATACTATATGTGCTCGTTTAAGACTCCTATGATAAAAGAATCAATGGCCTACTGATCTTCTAGATTCTTTGTATTAACATTATTGCGTGAAAATGCTTAACATAATCTTGCAAACTTTCTCCCTCTTTCTGTTTAACAGACATTAAGCTTATAGGTGTATTCATTATTGTCTTGTGTGCTCGGAATCTACCCAAAAACATCTATCCTAACTATGAAAAACTTTGAATAGAACCTTGCGGAAGGGATAAGTACCAATTTTTTTCAATTCCCTTGAAGGTTGTTGAGAAAGTTTTACACTTCGTAGCATCGGAAGCTCCCAACACATTCATGTAATCGTTGTACTATATGAGGTGTGCTCACCGGTCCCTTCTACCTTCGAACATTTCTTTAGGGACCTTAAAATCTGACGGTAAACTCACAGCAACCAACGAATTATTGGAAAAGAATAGGCAATCCATGTCCTGATAATCCAGATGCAAAGCTCACACATCTATTCGTAGAGCATCTATTTTATTTTGCCAAGGTTTTGCATGCAACCCAAAACCACCCTCATGAACATTACTATTACCATGGAGATCAGAGTTATCAGATTGTACCTTCTTCCTAAGTTTTTCATTTTGTTTCAACAACTCTTGCTAAAATGCTTGTTGCTATTCATATCTAGCACTTTGCAAAGTCACTTGCTTTCTCATTAACATCATTTATTCATGAAGAGCAATAAATTGTTGTGGAAATGCCTCCTAGTCAACAGGGAATGATAACCCCTCACTAGAAGTGTTTCCATGGCCGATGGGGACATTCACGTCTAAAGAGTTTGAGGCTCCTGCATAAGCCAAGTTACCTAGGTTCTTTAGCCAATCCGCAAACCAACTAGCAAATAAATCCATGTCACTAGGTAGATTCCTAGCACCATAGTTCTCAAGCTGTCTAGAAAAGAAATCGGTGGGGAAATTGTCATCAGGGTGAACCATTTCTAATTGAGAATCTGAATATAAAAAATTCTCCATGCTAATCGCACCAAATTATTGAGTATTTTAATGTGTGTCTTCAAGATGGGAAGAATCGAGTATTTATAAAACATAGTTACTATTCATTGAAGTGACGTCTTAGGTAGACTCCATGCATGCCAACACGTATGTTGTTTTAAACTTAACACGTGTTCATTGTCCACTCGCTTAACTTTGCAACATCTACCTGTTAACACTTAAGGACATGCAACCTAGGCTTACGAGCCCTCCTCACGAACCCCCCGCGAACCCCTAATATAGGACTCGGGAAATGGGCTTGAGAGCCCTCCTCTCGGGTCGCAAGTCAACCGTTCGGGTTTCGGGTTGGTAACGGAAAATACCATAACAAAATCGTTGATTCCCTATCCCAATCGAGTTAAACAACTTAAAATAGAAAATAAAAAACCCAACAATCGACTTAAACGAATACTCTTTGATTTTTTTATTTCTAATTTATTAAACAAAATAAAAACAAAAATCGTTGACTCTCTAATCCCAATCAAATTTCCCAAAATTTTTAAATCCAAAATTCCTAAAATTTGGGTCTTGGGATGAATCATTCTTATACCTCAAAGGGAGCTCTTTTTCAGGGTGAAAGGCACAGATTGTTGGAGAAAAACAATGAATCGAGAATTTAAGGGAAGCGAGAAAAATATGTTAGAGAATAATGAGAAGAAACAAATAGAAATGAATCATTCTTTCTACCAACAAAATAAACAATTTTTTTTTTTGAAGTTTTGACTTTTCGAAAAAGGAGAAATTCTTTTAAGTCCTCTTTTTTAACTGTTTAGGTTTTCTTTCCTAGCTTGCAGCGTTACATGTCATTCTCTCACTGGAACATGCATCATTTTGTGTAAAAAGTTAACACTATTGAATTAGAGTATCACATTAATAGAGAGAGTAAAAGATGATATACCACATTAGACAATTTAAAAATAAATTAGAGTATCGTATTGAAATTTTTGTCAAAGTACAGACGAGTTTTTGTATTATCCCAAAAAATTCTGTACATGAAACACCATCCCTCCAAATCTTGAATTGCAATAGTGTTGGATTTTTCAGTGGATTAATCGCAAAAAATTAGTGTGGAGAAATTGTGTCGCTGTCAAAAATGGTGGCCACCTCCAATCATCACCCATCAGCCGTTGATTTTTTTAAAAGCAAGTGGCCATTTGTCTTATTAAATGTTGCTTGCTCCATATATTCAACAATTCCAACATAAATTTTGAATAAATAATTTACATGTTTGACTGTTATGTCTGACATAAATGGATTCACTTTCCCTTTCATTGATCCAAAACTTAAATGGGTATAGGCGAACAAGTTATCCAGTTTTGCAAGGTAAAGTGTTTGTTGACTGGTTTTATTATTAATTAATTAGATTTGAAAAACGTGGTAATTAAAAGTCTTAGAGACATTGAAAACTGTATATATAGTTTGAATGAGCATCTTTTCAACATTTCTTTGTAAAATATACAAAGCAATTATAGTCCATAATCTAACTTATTATACATATTGTATGAATTAGCAGAAGAAGAAGCACCCTGGAAAGTAAGATTAGTATGGGCATGGGACCCTTGAGGGACTATAAAAATGACGAAAAGAGATCAACTTGTGGTCTGGTCCCCCACGATACTTCCCGTGCCTATCCTAGAAACTTGTCTGAAATCTCCCCTTCACCGCTTTTTCTTCCCTTTATATACCCCCACTCTTGCCTTTCCACTCAAATCAACTCTTTTTCCTACAAATGACATCTTCTGAAGAAACATTAGCCTTGGAACTCATTCGAAAACATCTTCTTACTGACTTTGCTTCCATGGATTCTTTTCTTGCCAGTCTTCATCATATAGTGGAAACCCCACAATTCTCTCAACTTCATAGCCCCAATCAGATGAAACAGTCTACTCTAAGCCAACGCCGTCCTGCTATAAACGTCGCCATTCCCGCACCGAAAGTGAACGTAAGCGACGAGCAGAGGCATTACAGGGGTGTTAGGAGACGACCTTGGGGTAAATTTGCAGCTGAAATTAGAGACCCCAACAGAAAAGGTGCAAGGGTTTGGCTGGGAACCTTTGATACCGCCATTGAAGCTGCTAAAGCTTATGATGAAGCTGCGTTTAAGCTTCGTGGAAGTAAAGCTATATTGAATTTTCCTCTTGAAGCTGGAAAATCAAGTTCAGCCCACTCTGAATTAACTAAAGCTTGTATAAAAAGAAAAAGAGAGGAAGAAGAAGAAGAAGAAGGGAGAGTGGAGAGTAAAGTAGTGAAAAGAGAGGAGGAGGAAAACGCGGTGAAGGAGAAGGGAAGTGTGACGCCGGGAGTATGTTTAACGCCGTCAAATTGGACGGGGTTTTGGGATAGTGAAGATATGAAGGGAATATTCAGTATCCCTCCCTTATCTCCGTTATCTCCGTTTGGGTATTCCGGGCTTGCGGTTATGTGAAACGCTTTTGGACGCCGTTAACTAAAATCAGGGATGGTTGGCTGACGTGGCTAGTTCAACTGTACATTGCGGCCTAAGCCTTTTGTTTTATTCATAACATTCTATTTCTTCTTTTATCTTTATTTTTTTTAGTGAATACCAAATTTCTTTCTTAAATTTTATATCAATAACCGCATAAATATTTGGTTGGCTGACTATCATTTTTTTCATAAAACATCAACCTACTACATAATATCACTCAATTTAATTAAATCTAAAATTAAGCTATTTATTTTAATAATTAAATTATATTCCTTCATTTGCTTATTTGATTCATCATTATAAATTGTTCTTTCATTTGCTAATTAAGGTTACATACAGAAAAAAAAGTAATAGAAAAGTTACAAGTATTTGTATAACAAAAAAATATTTAACTACCTCCTATTGTCATGGGTTGCGCATGGGAGCCTGCAACCATGACGCAATTGTGCGATCCAACGCATTCGTAGGAGGTCATTTGGCCTGACCGAGCTGGACCAGTATTCGAAGAGATTGAAAGCCCATCTCTAGAGTTTGGTAAACATGGAAAGTGATCTTCAAAGATATGCGTGGCAAATATGGAAGCTGATTTTCGGAGATACGGGAACTTAGACATTAAATGTTATCTTTAGAAGATACGATTTTGTAATATTAGAGATTTGATATCTAGTTAGCTTGTAATCTTAGCCATTGATGTATTTTGATCTATACCGTTGATTTTGGGAGGTTTAGCTATAAATAAAGGCCTCTGCCTCTCATTGTAATTCATTCAGCTATTAATAAGAATTCTGAGAGTATTCACTCAAACTTTTCTCTCAAGTGTTCTTATTTTCTGTAACACCCTCTACCCGTATTCGTCGCCGAAATAGGGTACGAGGCATTACTGAAGTTTTCATAACAATATTTTTTTTTTAAAATTTTTTTTATTAAAACTCAATATATCCCCTTTATAAACATGTAACCTTCCCTGCAAAACTTAAACCGAGACCAATCCAAATCAACCAATCCAATTCAACATATTTTCAAAATAGAGACATATATATTCATAAGATAATCTCATCACATATCAAACCAAAATTTGTTAACCATACCAATGGCCGACTTTACATTCATTTCACATTATCATTTACTTTATTAACTTATACATGCCATTGATTTCCAAAATAAAGTTTCTAGATATACCAAAATATTGAGGTTGATAGTGTGATGTATCTCTGACCGAATCCGACCTCCGAGCTCTTAATACTACAAAACAGGGAAAAAGAAAATAGGGTAAGCACATTGTGCTTAGTAAGCTCATGTAACAAGAATTATACTTACCTAATATTTTCAATACAGTACAATAAACATTTATACATCTATTCAATGCATTGTTACCTTAACATACACAACTCAACATTCAAGTTAGTACAATAATTTCAATGTATCAATAATATATATTGAGATTGATGAGCTCATCAATACCGTGATTTCCATTCCATTATCATTTTCCCATATTTATCCTGTTGAATTTCTCAGAATTTCGATAGATTTTTCGGGGTACACTTTAGTGTACAAATTCGGGTCCGTCAATTCATATTCATGTGCGCACATTTCCATTCAAAGAGCACACTCCCGTGAACCTCATCCTTACAGCGGGATTACCAGTCCAGGCTAAATCCCCTGTAATATAAACTCATAGAGTATTGTCGGGATTACCAGTCCAGGCTAAATCCCCTGCAACGACAATTACTCTAATGAGCTTGGATCTGAATTACCAGTCCAGGCTAAATTCAGACCCTAATTTGGATTACCCGTCTGGGCTAAATCCATTTTCCACATATTCTTCGGGAGGGCTATATCAGGATAGGATCACCCGTCCGGGCTAGATCCCCTTTTACCGTCAATTCCTTTTCAGAGATCCATCGAATTTTCCTTTCATTCAACCGGGATTTCTTCCACTTTTTATCAAATATATCAATGTTCCATAAATTTTCATACAATGACATTCAATTCATGTTCACATCAATAACATACACTTCAAGCATTTAAGAATATAATTCAAGTTACACGAACTTACATCGTCACTTGTTTGTATATAAATATCTAGTAATCCCAAACATTTTCCTTTCCTCGATCTAGCTTCGTATTTGAGTCTTCGGGATCTAAATAAATAAATTTAATCATCAATTTAACATTTCATATCCATATGTACCATTCTCTACAATTCTACTATTATTTATAGTTCATTCAAAGCTGTCTACTTGAGTCATAGTCACTAAATTATTTTTATCTTGAGCTACGGGACTCCAAATTAAGATCCGTAAATTTTCCCTGAAACTAGACTCACATATCTTCTCACCATAAAATTTAAAAAATTTTTGATTTAGCCAATAAGTACAGTTTATTCTTTAAATTTACCCATGTTCTGTTATATGACAGTTCCGACCTTTCTTCACTAAAAATTAATTATCTCCTCATACGGGACTCGGATGATGTTATTGCTTATTTATATTGAAAATAAACTTATTAAGGATTTCAAACATATAAATTTAAGTCCCTAATTATTTTTATACAATTTTTGGTGATTTTCCAAAGTCGAAACAGGGGAACCCGAAATCATTCCGACCTTGTCTTACAAAATGCATCATATCTCAAGATTTACAATTCCATTGCTTATACCGTTTCTTCTATGAGAAACTAGACTCAATAAGCTTTTAACCCTCTAATTCAATTTCTACAATTTATGATGATTTTTCAAAGTTGGACTACTGCTGCTGTCCAAAACTGTTTTAGTGCAAGAGGTTTATTACCATTTTTCCCCTAAGCTTTTAATAAGTGATAATTTCGTCCCTACTCAATTAACCTCTCAATTGAGCTGATTTTTCTTAATTAATACTTTAATCTATCATTTTAAACTACCTTATAACATTTGGGAATAAGAATTTCAGCACCAAACTTCAATTTCACACTCTTTTACAAATAGGTCCTAAATATCCACTTCCTTTACATTTTATTCCATAAAATCATCATATAATAAGATTAAAGCTTAAATTCCATACTAAATATTCATATACTTACAGCACTCAACCATGATGACTTTCAATTTCATCCATAAAATCAAAAACTAATGAATTTAATAGTAGGACCTATTTGTAAAAGTCTTAAAAACACAAAAATTACAAGAAAAAGGCAAGGATTAACTCACTTGGTGCAAAAATTATGAAAAACCAGCTTAGAGAACCCCTCCTATGGCGTTTTGGCTGGTTAGAATGAAGAGAAATCTCAAGAAATCTAGATATTTCCATATTAGTCCTAGTTTTATTTAGTTAATAATGCAATATTCCAATTTTACCCTTAATTCATCCATTTTTCTGCTGATTTTATGCCCTTGCCGTCCAGCCCAAATAAATTTTGGGTCTATTTTCCTTTTAAATCCTTTCTCATTAAACACTTAAGCTATTTAATCATCTTAACAACTTTTACACTTTTTCTAATTTAGTCCTTTTCATTTAATTGACTGCCCAAACGTTAAAATTTTCTAACGAAATTTTAATACAATATTACTAACATTTCAAAAATATTTATAAAAATATTTTTGACTCAGTTTTACGAGATCGAGGTCTCGATAACTTATTTTTACCCAATTTCTTTAATAATTTCTTTTTCTTAACTAACCACTAAATCGGTAAAATTTTTCTATCAATATTTTCATACGATTTTCCTATCATAACAATATTCATGTAAAAATATTAAAATAAATTTCTCTTTAAATCAGATTTGTGGTTACGAAACCACTGTTCCGATAACCTTAAATTTAGGCCATTACATTTTCTATGGCTTTTGTTCATCTTTCAAGATTGTTTTTTACTTCGTTCTTCTGCTGTTCTTCGTGAGTTTCGTAGAAGAGTTCTGTTGAATTCTCATTTGTTGCGGAAAAGGCTGACTTAGGCGTTTTTTAGCAAAGAAACTGTCTAAGGCCGCACGGATTACTTGTGAAAACTCTAAGCCCGTGACAGTTGGTATCCGAGCTAGCATTCAAAGGCACTGTTGAAAGATGTCAAAAGAAGTTGCTGAGAATGTTGAGGAAGTGGAGACCTGTGGGAGGGTTAGGAAAGCTAGTCGTTCGAGGGACATACTGTCAACTTTGGAAGATCGAGTCGTCACTCTCGAGAAATCCGTGGGGGATGTCAAGGAGAGGATTGATGAGATCGATGATAGGGTCAATAATGGGTTGCTGTCCATGAAGGAGCAACTTAGAGAATATGTGTTGGACTTTGTTGAAAAGCTGACTAGCAGGGATGATGCCACTGAGGCTATGATGATAGTCTTGAAAGAGGAGATTACAGAGCTCAAGGGTGAACTCACAATCTATAAGGCTGCTTTGGGCAATGGAGGGTTAGCTGCTGTCGCACCCAAGCCCAGTGTTGATGTTCCCAAGCCCAAGGAGTTTAAGCGAACAAGGTCCGCAAGAGATGAGGATAACTTCCTGTAGGGAGTCGAGCAATACTTCCATGCCAAAGGTATTATGGACGATGCCACTAAAGTAATAACTGCTACTATGTATCTTACTGACATTTCCCTATTGTGGTGGCGTCGTAGGTCCACCGATTTGAGACGTGGTGAGACTAAAATTGGAACTTGAGAGGAGTTTCAATGCGAGTTCAAGGCACGGTTTTATCCAGAGTACGCTAATGATGAAGCTCGGGCAAAGTTGTATTGGCTTTCATAACAAGGCACTGTAAGGGAGTATGTGCAGGAATTCAGCGAATTGATGCTTTAAATCTCAAATATGAGTGAGAAAGAGACATTCTTTTCCTTCATGGATGGGTTGAAACCATGGGCGAAGTAAGAGTTGCAACGCCGAGAAGTCTAAGAGCTTACCAAGGCAATGTTTGTAGCAGAATCGCTGGCCGAATTTGGGGGGAAAAAAGACAGGCCTGAGTCTTCTAAGCCCAAATTCAATCCAAAGGGAAATATTGGGGGAGACAAAGAAAGGCCCACTAGGAATGGCAATGGGAAGAAGCCTTGGGACAAAAGACAGGGTGGGCCTATAAGTTGTTTTCATTGTGATGGGTCGTATATGATTAAAAACTATCCAAAGAAGGCTACGCTCTCCGTTGTAGAAACAAAAGTGGAGTCAAATGTGGAGGATAACAATCTTGTTTCAATACTAGGGGGTGTCGAAGACAAGATGGGTCATAGATTGATGTTTGCGGATATGGTAGTCGCTGGCGAAAAGTTGAATGCTCTTGTCAACACAGGGGCGTCTGATTTGTTCATGTCCAAAGGGGCTGCTGATAAACTTGGCCCCAAGATTGAAAATGAGTCGGGTCGGATCAAAACGGTGAACTCAGAAAGTGTTCCAATCAAGGGGGTCGCAAAGGGGGTAGATTTCCAACTTGGCGCATGGATCAGTAAGGCATCCATTAAGGTAATACCACTTGATGACTATGATTTTATGGTTGGATTAAGTTTCCTCGATCCGGTTAATGCGTCTATTTATCCTTCTGGTAATTACATGGTGATTTCAAATCCAAACCATCAATGCATGGTGAGATTGACAAGAAATGGGAGCCTAGAAGGAAAAATATTATCTGCAATCCAATTTGTTAAGGAAGTACGTAGAGATAAAGTCTCCTACTTAGCCGCTTTGAAGATGGGGGAAACCGTTAAGCCCGTTGGTAAGATCCCTAAGGAAATGGGCCAAATATTATAATCTTTTCGAGATGTGATGCCCGCAAAGCTGCCAAAGAGTTTTCCACCTAGAAGGGAGGTGGATCATAGTATCGAATTGGTGACCAACACGGTGCCGCCAGTTAGGGCCCCCTATCAAATGTCCCCACCGGAGTTGAAAGAACTACGAAAACAGTTGAAAGAGCTTTTAGATGCGGGATTTATTCGACCATCTAAATCCCCGTATCATGAGCTGATGTTGTTTCAAAAGAAACATGATGGGTCGTTAAGGATATGCATCAATTATTGGGCCCTAAACAAGATCACCGTGAAAAATAGGTACCCTATTCCCCTTATTACAGACTTGTTTGATCAGCTTGGTAGTGCGAGATGGTTTACCAAGTTAGACTTAAGGTCAGGGTACCATCAAGTTCGGATAGCCGAAGGGATGAGCCAAAGACAGCTTGTGTGACGCGGTACGGTTCGTATGAGTTCTTGGTGATGCCCTTCGGGCTCACAAATGCCCCAACTACATTCTGTACCTTGATGAATAAGATACTTCAACCTTTCCTTAATCGTTTCATGGTTGTTTACCTTGACGATATTATTGTGTACAGTAAGTCGCTTAACGAGCATGTGGAACATTTGAGGGAAGTGTTCCAAACTTTGAGGGAAAATAAGCTGTTTGTCAAATAGGAGAAATGCTCGTTTTCTCAACGAGAGGTGCCATTTTTAGGCCATATTATGGGAGGTGGCAAGATCTGGATGGATGAAAACAAGATTCAGGCCATTGTTGAGTAGGAAGCTCCAACCAAAGTGATAGAGTTGAGATCCTTCCTTGGGTTGACAAACTACTATTGACGTTTTATTGAGGGCTACTCTAGAATTACCGCATCCTTGACGGACATGTTGAAAAAGGGTAAAGTATAGGATTGGAACCCCCAGTGTGAGAGAGCTTTTAATCAATTAAAGCAAGTAATAACAAAGGAGCCCGTATTGGCATTATCGGATTATTCGAAGCCTTATGAGATATGCACAAATGCATCAGAGTATGCCATTGGGAGAGTATTGATGCAAGATGGGCATCCAATTACTTTCGAGAGTTGAAAGCTTAATGAGACAGAGCAGAGATATATGGTCCAAGAAAAGGAGATGACCACTGTGATGCATTGCTTGCGCACATGGAGGCATTACTTACTGGGTTCCAGGTTCGTGGTCCTTACTGATAACATTGCCAACAGTTATTTTCTAACCTAGAAAAAGTTATCTCCCAAAAAAGCTCGTTGGCAAGTTTTCTAGCAGAGTTCGATTTCACAATAGAATATGAGCCAATGAGTGCCAACGTTGTAGCTGATGCACTTGCAATCAGCCAACCTGATGGGTCTTTATTGGAACGCATTCGAGAGGGATTGTCCCATGACCCCACAACCAAAAACTTGATTGAGCTTGCTAAGGAAGGGAAAACTAGGAGATTTTGGCTCGAGGAGGAATTGCTATACACTCATGGGCATCGCCTCTATGTGCCTCACTATAGGAAATTACACAAGGAAGTCATGAAGGAATGTCATGACTCAAAATGGGTGGGTCATCTAATAATGCACCGTACCTTGGCCTTTTTGGAGGATCGTTACTATTGGCCTTACATGGGCGAAGATGTTGAGACCTATGTGAAGACTTGTCTAGTATGCCAACAAGACAATGTTGAGCTAAAGAATCAGACCGGTTTGCTACAACCCTTGCCCATTCCGGAAAGACCATGGGAGAGTATATCCCTAGATTTTATTATCGGTTTGCCTAAGTCTGATGGGTTTTCGAGTATTCTTATTGTGGTGGATAGGTTTTCAAAGTATGTGACATTTATCTCAGCCATCAAGGAGTGCCCTACTAAGGAGGCAACCCGTTTATTTCTTAAACACGTGGTGAAATATTGAGGAGTGCCACTGTCTATTATCAATAATCGAGATGGGCAGTTTACGGGTCAATTCTGGACAGAGTTGTTCAAGTCAATGGGCTCAGACTTGAACTTTTCCACAAGCATGCATCCACAAATAGATGGGCAAACTGAACGAGAGAATGTGTTGTTGGAAACCTATCTTCAGCATTATGTGAGTACCACACAAAGGGATTGTCCAAAGTTGTTAGATGTGGCCCAATTTTCATACAACTTGTAACAAAGTGGATCCACAAATCAAAGCCCGTTCGAGATAGTGATGGGTCAACAGCCACTCATACTCAATGTTGTTGTGACTCGCTATACAGGACCAGATCCTACAGCTTATCGATTTGCGAAGGAATGGCAAGAGAAGAATGACTTGGCTAGAGCTTGTTTACACAAGGCAAGCAAGCATAACAAGAAGTAGGCCGATCAAAATCGAAGAGATGTGCAATTTCAGGTGGGTGACTCCATCCTTGCCAAACTACACTTGATGTTGCGATATACGGGTTTGCACTAGGGGCTTATGCGAAGGTATGAAGGGCCATTTAAGGTTGTGAAAGAGTAGGCAAGGTAGCCTACAAGCTTGAGTCACCAGCAAAGCTTAAAGTACACCCAATGTTTCATGTAAGCATGCTTAAGCCATTCCATGGGGATCAAGAGGTTCCGAACTGAGGCAAGTCCGAAAGAGTACTAATGGGGGTAAATGTCTTTTATGATCGTGAAGTTGAAAACATTGAGGCCGATCGGGTGATTAGACGAAAGTACCATCGGCCAAGGCATGAATACTTAGTTCGATGGAAGGGACTTCCCAACAGCGAGGCAAGTTGGGAACCTACCGAAGCATTGTGGCAATTCCAAGAAAAGATAGATAGATTCCATGAGGAGGATGCGATGAGGGCGTCGGTAAAATAAGTGGGGGAGAATATCATGGGTTGTGCATGGGAGCCTGCAACCATGACATAATTGTACTATCCAACGCATTTGTAGGAGGTCATTTGGTCCGACCGGACTAGACCAGTGCTCGGAGAGATTGAAAGCCCATCTCTAGAATATGGTAAACATGGAAAGTGATCTTCAAATATATGCGTGGCAAATATGGAAGGTGATCTTCGGAGATATGGGAACTTAGACATTAAATGTTATATTTAGAAGATACGATTTTGTAATCTTAGAGATTTGATATCTAGTTAGCTTGTAATCTTAGCCATTGATGTATTTCGATCTATACCATTGATTTTAGGGAGGCTCAGCTATAAATAAAGGCCTCTACTCCTCATTGTAATTCATTCAGTTATTAATAAGAATTCTGAGAGTATTCACTCAAACTTTTCTCTCAAGTGTTCTTATTTTCTGTGACTTTTGTTCATCTTTCAAGATTGTTTTTTACTTCGTTCTTCTGCTATTCTTCGTGAGTTTCGTAGAGGAGTTTTGTTGAATCCTCATTTGTTGCGGAAAAGGCTGACTTAGGCTTTTTTAAGCAAAGAAATTGCCTAAGGCCGCATGGATTGCTTGTGAAAACTCTAAGTCCTTGACACTATCACATTCTTATTATTTCAAATTATAAGGAAGGATCTACTTACACCCGTATAAAACTTAATATGGCTTTACGTTCTTTTAAAATTTTTTCTACAATTGATATTTTAACAATCCGTTGAATTTATCAATATTACGGATATAAAATTTTGAATTGATCTAATATCTGTATCACATCAATCTAAAATAGTATCTATATTAATATATATTTAATGGTTGACAATATTTTACACAAAAACTATTAGTTAAAAAAATTCAACCGATTAGATTATTAAAATATCGACCATAGAAAAGGTTATGAAAAATTATAAAATTATGTTAATTTTACATCAATGTAAGTGCAGTTAATTATTCATTAATGTATGTTAATGGATACATATAATGGTGAAAATTGGGGATATATTATTATTTTTTTACATAAATGAGTGTTAAAAGTTTATGTCGGATAAAATAGAATATTTTTTAATTTAACGTCTATGTGATATAAATGATTTGTTAGTCATCAAAGCGATTGAATTAAAAAAAAATTAATTTAATAAATTATGTGTAAAATTTTGATGAAAATTTTAATTTTTATTACTCATTGGAACTTCAACATTTCTCTAAAGGTGAATTATGTAATAATTTTGTGTGCAAAAAAGTGAGTTAGGAACTAGGACCAAGCTGTTCAAATCTACAAATAGAAGACATAAATATCATTTCTTGGCATTTGTGGTCAAAATGGTGAGGAAGGCTTTGCACTTAAAAGCATAAGAGGACATTCATGTAATTAAGTGTTTGACTGGTTCCTTGGGTTTGAAAATTCAAATTATTTGTTTGGATAATAATGATAAAAATTGAATTTAAATTTGGGAAATTCAAGTCTAATTTCATAAGATCTAATTTTTGGATTTTAAAATTTAGAATTTTAACTAAATAAAAAATATGAGATTCTTTCGTATTTCATTCAAAATCCAAACAATAAAAAATTAATTTTATTTGTAATATATCATCAACGGAGCTCAAGGTTTTTAGAATTGGACTAGTAGGTGAATTAGTCAGACCATCAGTTCTCAATTCAACCAACCCAACAGATCCAATCGATTCAATTGAATAAATTATTAAAAATAAAACATATTTAAAAATAGATAAAAATCAATTCAATCGGTTCGGCCGTCGGTTCGACTAGTTTGATCGATTCACGAATTAATCAATTTGATCCCTTATTTTGAACTGGTACGTCGATCAATTCTCGATCCAATCAGTCTAAGCGATTAGTCCAATTTGATTTTGAAAACAATGACGAAACTTCATGCATTTAATTTAATACTATAAAAATTCAAAATTTTCATTTATACCATAATTTTCACAAGTTTAATTTTAAACCCTTGACTTTTAATTTATACTTAAGTAAGTCCAACTATGCCCAGTGCAATTGGTCTGACCAGCTGGTCCTAGAGGTGATCATGGGTTTGGCGACCAGGCCCGGCCCGAAGGTCCGCCCGAAAAATGGGAGGGTTTGGGTAAAAATATAGGCCCGGAATATGGGTTTGGGCAAAAATACGAGGCCCATTTAGAAAACAGGTTGGGCCTCGGGCCTACCTTTTTTAGCTCGGGCCCAGCCCGCCCGGCCTAAATTATATAAATATATATATATTCTTTTTATTTTTTTAAGTATATGTAATTTTTAAACTTTTTTTTTTAGTTTGTGTATTGTTTTAAGAATTGTTTATCTCAATTTTATTTTGTTTCTTGTTTTAATTTTTTTTTATGTTTTTAAATTTATTTAATTTATTATATTTTTAAAATTTTTAATGAAACAAGCAAAAAAAAATTAATATGGGCTGAGCCGGGCTCGGGCCTAGCATTTTTATTCCAGGCCGAGCCTGGACAAAATTTCAAGCCCATATTTCGGGCCAGGCCGAGCTCGGGCCTAGAAAACGGGTCGAAATTTTTTTGGTCCCGACCCGAACCCGGCCCGATTCGGCCCATGATCACCTCTAGCTGGTCCTGTGTGATTTTTAGAATCTAATTAGTAGTTGAATTGATTAGGCTATCGATTTGCTAGTCCAATCAATTTGATCGGTTTGACTGGTATGGTCGATTCAACTAGTCCATTCAATTCTATTAAATATATTATTAAAAATTATATAAAAAATTGGTTCAACAGGTCAATCGCCCAATCAACAAGTTTGTACTGGTTCTCGAATCAATCAATCTAATGCCTTTCTCCAAACCGATACATTGCCTAATTCTTGATCTGACTGGCTGACCCAATCTAGTTCAAACGACAATATTCAAAATCCTCCTAGATAATTAAATTTTAAAAAATTATTTTTAAGGCTCAAAATTAGTTGAAATCCAAATCTAAATTTAAATTATCCAAATAATAAATTTAAATTAATTCAATCTTAAATTTTAAATATATTAAATCTAAAAAAAATTAAAAATAATAAATTCATAAATCATAAATTAAAATTTAAAATCTAAATTCCAAATCCCAAATTGTACTTGGTTGGAGTTACAATTCTTTGTTGTTTATTCATTAGATGCCGATACTTGATGGAAATTTGGTGGAGGGGCAAATGCAATGTTGTACTGAAGTTATTGGGGACACAAGCTCTCATAAGTGTCATTGTACGGGTTGTATGAACGTGTTGGGTGACGACTGTTGGTCTGGCCAACATGCTGGGCGATGGGGTTGGTGGATACAATGGGATTTTCAAGGATGATATCAGGATGGGCTATGTTCATCTATACTCATTGCACTAATTATTGAACACTAAGAGTTGTTTTGAATGGATAGTGTAGTGCAGTGCAGTGTGTTTCACTTATTTTTTATCACATGTTATAATATCACTATAATATTTAATTTTATTATCATCGTTGTTTTTACACTAATAGTAACTAAACACACTGCTCATCTAAATCCACCTTAAAATAGGTTGAGAGAATAGTGATGTTAAAAAAATTGGTAAAAAAACTATTTTGTTGACACAACAGATTTTTAAAATTTTTCATAAAATAAGACTTTTATTGTGATATTTACAGTAATAGATTTGATCAAATAAAATACTCTTATTTTCAAGTTAGTGAAATAGGCCAAAATGTAATAACCCTTTAGGAAGGTGATGAATTTGCCAAATGATTTAATCTAGAGTTCAAATACTTTCAAGTTTCAACTGGTCAAACTTTCGGATGCTTAGAGAGTGAAGTCTAATTCAAATAACTAAACACAAGACGAAAATAATTACTTCCCAAAGGTAGTCAACTTTCCCTAAAGAGGTATCTAAATTTAAAATTCAATTATAATTTCACAAATTTAAAATAAAAAACTAAAAAAATTAGAATTTATTGGAATTTAAAAAATAAAATTAAAATTCACCAGAATTTCCCTCACTTGCTTAGTTATGAATTTCAACACCCTTATTGTCTCTACATATAGAAAAAAAAAATCACAAGAATTACATCAAAATAGGAAGAAGTAAAAAATAATATTTTAAAAGAAAACCAAAGTTCTAATAGAACTTCAAGTAGAGGCCAACAACGCCAAGGGATACCTTGCCTTAGTGTGTCGCATTTCATGCCCAAATATTGAGGTTTTTGGCATTTTCTGTATTGGTACAATTATAGGTGCATTTTAGTCTTTAATTAAAAATAAAATCATATAATTATTCAATCTACTAACTTAGTTTTCCATTTCAAAATATTATTTTTCTAATGAATTAATTAATTTACAAAATTTAATTTTAATTTTGTTAAATTATGATGACTTTACTATATTAAAATTTATGTGTAAATCAATTTAATTATCCAATTGAAGTATCACTATGATAACTAATTAATTTAATTCTCACTTTGGACTCAATTATTTAATTCCATATAATTAAATGATCAATCAAAAAATAAAATTACTTTCTAAGTCATCTCAAGAAAATACATTTATTGCAGATAGTAATTCATCCAACTAATATCTCATTTTTATCCATTCGTTCAAAAAATTCTTTTTATGTAATCCACGTAGAATTGTGTTGAGTTAGCTGTTAGGGATCAAATAATTGGTAATTAAGTTTCAATGCTTCGTCTATTAATTGTAAATTATTTAGTCACGAAATAAATCCATTAGAAGTCTATTAATTGCAAATTATTTGGTCATAAGGTCAATCCACTAAAAATATCATGACTAATCTCTTTATTATATACCATTCGGAAGCAACACATATTATGTTTTTGTTTAATGACCTTGTCATACATGTATTACACTCATAAGATATCATTGATCCCTTTAAGTTAAAATTTACCTAATCTAATCCATTTTATCTCATTATCACCATTATATCTTCTATGTTGATGATGATCATTACTTACAAACAAATGATCCAAGGCCACGTTTCATTTATAATCCATACAATGTCATCGAGAATATATCATTTACTCTTTATGAGTTCTGCTATTATGAGCGAAGTCATGCCATACATAAGTCATGCCTGATATATCAACTTTCAACTCACTACCATAAAAGCTCAGTGTTAGCTAGATAATAGGTCAAAAACTCAATCGAAATAATCAAGAGAAGGGTGGATTGGCCTTTTAAAAATATGATGGAAGCAATGAAAGAATATAAAACAATTGACACAACAATTTAGAGTGATTCGGCCCCAATTGTCTGCTCCACTATCTTAGCTTTCCACAACTAAGGATTTTTCTAATTTTACTAATTTGATCAACCTTTGATGACAAAGTTTAACCTTACATCTCCTTTAATATTTCTACACAAATCCTCTGACTCAAACCCTCTCAAAGATAAACAAATAAACAAACAAAAAAATAACCCTTACAAGAAGTGTTTGCCAATTAAGTACAAAGAAGAACACTTGAACTGATAGAAAAACAATGAAGCTTAAAAGTATATGTAAGAAAAGTATGGAAAAATTAAGCACAATGGTTGTTTGATTGATCTTTAGGTTTCAATAATCTCTCTTGTTATTGTAGGACCTTTAAAAGCTAGTATTTATACCCTCCAATTGATTTCTAACCGTTGTGGTTGTTAGGATCTTGAATAGAGTCACTGGGGACGAAAATACCCAACAATAGGTGTCGATACCAATAGCATTTAATGCCTAATTTAATGACCGTTGGAATCATTGCTATCGATACCCATGGAAATTAATCGATACCAAATAAAAGGTATTGATACTTGATAAATATTTTGCAAGTCAAAATGTCAATTTCAAATCGATACTAAAAAATATATTGATAAAAGTATATCATTATCGATACTTGAAGAAATTTATCGATACCCAAGAAAAGGTATCGATATCGGATTGATACTTGGTAAACATTTAGAAAAACAAAATGTCATTTCCGTATTGATATCAAAAAATGTATCGATAAAATCTCGGTTCTAACAATACTTAATAAAAACTATCGATCTCAATTATCAATACAATATCATTTTAAGTATGCATAATGCAATACCAATATTTATATATATCTAATATAATAATAAATTAATATAATTATTCTTTTAAATCTACACAATTAAATCAAAATTAAAGTCCTATGTATAAATTTAAACCACAATCAAAATTCTATATGTATAATTACATCAAATCAAAGTTCACGTGTAATTTTAAAATCTATCCCAAATATAATACACTGTTTTTTGAATTTCTCAAGTATTATGTTTTAATATATTATTCTTTGAGTATATTATTGTTCAATTATCATTTTCTATTTTTAATTCATATGGTGAATCCTTTTATTTTTTTTTAAAAAGAATATTTTAATTATCAAATACAATAAACCTTACATGATAAAACCAGTTTATTTCTGTTAAAGCTGAAGTAAATATATAGTACCATGAGAATATATTTAACCACATAAAAAGATTGAATTCTACTTACTTACTACTATAAAATATTGAAATTATAGCCAGCGTCCTCAAACTTTAGAATGTTTTAAATGATCAAAGACAAGAAATTATTAAACAGCTTTCACGAACCGTAAATTACTGAATAATATCTCGTTAGAACACGTATTTATGTCAGTGTATATTGCTGAACGTGCACGTGTATACAACATAAAAATGATCAATGAATGGACAAAATTTTCTTCATGACTGCTAAAACCAATCATAGTTTTCATACCCATCCTTTGCCAATGGGGGATTTCAAGCACCGACTTACAGTGAGTTGCAAAAATTTATCTTTGCTTACCTAAAGGAGATCATGTGTGAAAATGGTCGATCAGATGTTGGATTACGTCCGCACCTTCTGTATGCATAAATTCATCTTTAACCTGCAAAATGTGCAGAGTAGGAATTAGCACATCAAACCAAACTTAAAAGCATATATGATCTCATGCATGAATATAAACCATTGGTAGTACCCAATGGTTGGATAGAGATTCATAGAGAAAGAGAGGCCAACCTGTATAACACTGTGAGCAGCAAACCTCAGTCGACTGTTGTGAAAACTAACATCCACTTTTTCCCATGAAACTCGGGATAAGCCTCTAACCAGTTCCTCTGCACAACATTATTGGATTAATGGAGTTGTACAATCTGGAAACACTAAAGAAAGTAACATATGGTAATAGGAGGAAAAAGCATGCAAGTAAGATTACTTAGTCTTGGAAATTCATTAAGAAACAGAAAACCATTTAGATGAAATGGAAATTAAATTCATAAGGATAAGGCAACAAATTCACTAAAAGTCGGACAGAAAAAGGCTGAACACTTTTTTTTTTTTCCTTCCATGGTACAAACGAGACCAAAGCCTAAGAGAATTAGTGAAGGAGCATTTGTGAATGTTGGGGATTAAGCCTTGCTGGAATCCAACTTCCTAAGTTGAACCATTTGTGCTAAGGCTCGGATTGAGAGAACCACGACATAGATACAAAAATTATTTTGGGAAAGCAAGCTAGTGAACTTTGAATGCTGAAGACAACCAGAAAAAGCAAACAAAACTTTAACAAAAGTAACATTCCATCTCAAGTCAGAAACTAAGTTTGTATACCTTCTAGCTTGTCAGATGAGCCATCATCCTCTGTTGAAATAGTTTCATACTGTTCAGAATCACATGCCTTGCAGTGCTCTTCATACACAATATGTGGATACTTTTCATTTAGAGACTCCCCCCACTAATAACATTACAGAACTGGTCATTAATAACCAAAAGAGTAGTAAATATGAACTAAATTGTAAAAAGTTCACAAAGATGATAATACCTTTGGCAGTTCACTTTCCCGTCTTATTGATGATGTTCTCCAGCCCACAATATCTATTGAATATTTTATTAACAGAAAACAAATAAAATTCAGCACAGATCTGGAATGGGTGACAAAATAATTGAACAGATCATGGGGAAAGGATACGATCATAGCCAACATTGGCATACAGCACCCGTCGTTTGAATAAATGCAGTGCAGACCTGCAAAAAAAGTTTACAGTCATTTTACGAATTTAGGTCTTAAATATCAAATCTAAGTAACTTGACAAAAAAAAAGTTCATATTGCATACATGAAATAACACTCTTCATAATCTTCCAACATTCGCTTAAGCAGTGGAGGCTGCAGTGGAGGCTTTTCTTCATCATCATCAGTAAGAAAAAGGTGCCGACCTGTTCTCCTAAATATCCAATGAATAACATAACTTGCAGCTTTCTCAAAAGCAGTTACCCCAAAAAGAAATGGTACCTGTAAACAAACATTTTATTTTTACATACATAAACCAACAACTGCTAAAATCTATAGAATAAAAAACAGGAGCTGAACTGGTGAGGATTCAATGTAGAAGAGATTTTAATATTAAAACACTATTTTAAGTTTAAATATCTCACTGCTAACAAGTAATTTTTTGATAATAAAAAATAAAAAAATATAAAACCGGCTTCTGCCGGTTCAATAGGTTTATAACCAGTTCAATGAAATCTGTGTTTAATATATGTTATTGAACTAGAGGGGCCACTGGTTAAACCAATTTGGCTTTTCATTCACTGCTAAAATCCTTGACATACCAACACTGGTGAGAGATAATATGCTGTATAACACACAAAGTATGCCATAATCTATATGCTTTGTTTTGCAATCAGCAAAACATAAGATAAAATCAACAAAGTACAACAGCAAACACAAAGTCATAAACCAAATCTATTCCAGACCAAAAACAACCAAATTAGAGAGCACACTCTGAAACATAATGAAAGCTGGAAATGTTGAATAACTCCTTCACAGCAATCTTTGTGTGTGACTAAGCATGTACAGAACACACACACACAGAGGAAAATAGCATGTTTTAGCTATTTCATTCATCTATGCATGTTAAGACAAAGAAGCTACCTGCTTATTGCCCCTCGAACCAAGATGAGGTGTCGCAACAGTTATGAAGTTAATAGCCTCTAGGCCACCAATTGTAGCCCTTGGTTCCTCCTTGCATCCATTACCGGATATATCATCTTTAACTTCTTCCTTAGGTGGTCTATAGAGTTTCCCGATTGCATATCTAGCCACTAGTCCTCCCACAGAATGTGCAACAAAAGAGATCTTACTTAGATTAGGCTTTTCTTGAATAACATCAAGGACCTAGCATTGAAACATTTTTGTTGATAGCAAATAAGATTATGTAATTGATACTCTTATATTAGAACAGATAAATTTCATTGATTTTGAGTTTTGACAACTTAAATAGGGTATTATTAAGAAAGTGCGCTAACCTCATTTGCCAACCGTTCACCCATTACATCCACACCATCTAAAGTAAGCGTAGCCATATTCCGTTCACTGCCTGCAGAACAAGTAAATCATCCAAGTAAAATCAAGCAGACATACTCTATCCAGAAACTTAAACATCAACATTGCTGGCCTTACAAACTAAACACTCAACAGCTTACTAAAAAATAAAAGTCTTGTTTAAAATGAGATTTTTGAGCAATGCAGAGAATCAACTCAATGGTTTTCGATACCACTATGAATGAATTGATGGTTCCAACATCCCCTACATTCTAAAGAAGATATGAACAAGTAACAAACATACAAGAGAAGCAGCAAGCGCTGTTTCTCTGAAAAAGGATGCCCAAAAATGTTACTTACAATGGACAAATACTTTATCGGGTAGCCTTTTAACAAATTGCTCTGCTCCATACTTCCAATTTGAAGAACTGCACAAGCAAGCATACAAACAATGCCGAAACCAATTTCAGGAGAATTTGTAATAATATTAATATTCGATAATACACCGTAAATAGATATTATAACACGATTTAACACAAGGGAATCGAAAATTTCATTGTGAATTGGAAATGATGCAATGAATGATCATGCTACAACAGAAGAACAAAAGAAAATTTTCAATTCAAATTCAACATTGATAGAGCTAATCCAAGAATCAGATCATAATTTAACAACTTCAAATTAAACCGAGCATAAAATATGGCTACAACTAAGAAAGAAAAAAAATTAACAGTACAAGATAAAATAAATCAAAACAAAATCCAATTGAAAAAACATCCCAATGTTCTTTTGAAGGAAATTTTTTTTACAAAAAAAGAAACGGGACCTGCCGAGGATTCCATGGACCATGATAACGAGATGATCAACTGATGAAGAAAAAGAACCTTTACAACTCCAAACATCGCGGCTCCCATTCACCGACTCCGACGAACAAACTCCATCGGTGGCGACGTCGTTTTGCATCCTTAATAACTTAAAATCCTTGAATTATATATCTTCTTAGTGATGTTCAGTAAACTAGCAATAAAAAGAAGTTAATTCGAATTTGAATTGAAACTTAGTTCGGAGATGATCCAAGATTGTCGACAAAATATTAATAAAAAGGAAGGAGAAAGCGCGAGAAAAACAAGGGTAAAGAATTTGTTGGAACTTTGAAAATAAATAAATAAATGAGGGATAGGAAAAACCTGAAAGCGAAGGAAACGGAGTCAGGGAAGACGTGGCGAGGAGAACCTACAACTGGAAACTCTATACATGGTCAAATTTACATATGCTCCTTGTACTTGCCCTTTTTGTGCATCCTCTGCTGCTATTAAGCTTAATTGGTCCTGTATTTTTTGAAATGTTAATTTTTAGTCCAAATGTACACGAAACAGTTCCCCATGTTGAGATTAATTTCTAGTTTAATTTTTTTAAAATATATTTTTCACAGACCCTTTTCCAATGAAAAGCTATTGAAAAGATAAGTAAATAATGATGGGTGGTGACTTATCACATAATGAAAAATCAGTTGAGTTTAGTCAATCTATATTTTTTTTTTGTTAATAATTGATTTTATATTTTTTAATTTGATACTTAAATTTTTTTAATTTGATTTTTAAATTTATCAAACGATATACAAATTACTTTAGCATACTATAAGATTTATTTTTTATAAGATAATAAAAATAATCAATGCATGATCCACTTGTAGAAGATAACATGAAATTTCTTTTTTACATTTTAAATATTCAATTACTTTTTATTTTATTTTATTTTTTTAATTTAACATGATGAATTTATTTTATTTTTAGTTTTTAAAACTCTTGTTTTCTTTTTTAATATTAAGTGTAGTAAGCTCAATTTGCCCGGGCCCAAACATAAAAAACCAAACAAAAAAATAGATTAAATAAATAATAAGTCCAGTCCAAAATTACAGCCCAATGCACTACCCAAGCTCACAACCTTAAACATTTTTAGAAAATCAAACCCTAAAACCCTAAAGGCGCCGCACCCCCCGCGTGCCTCCACAACGCACACATCGCCCAAGGCCTGGCTCCATTGCTGCCTTGCACCAAAATGGCCTCCGTTGACCTACAAAGAACACAGAAGCAGACAGAAAACAGAGCAAAAAGAGAACAGTAAAAACAACAACGTAAAATAGAAAAAATTTAAAATATCGTAATCAAATTGGCTATAAAGCCATACAAGAACTGATTGTATTTCTTACGGAGAAATATATACAAAAAAAAAAAAAAAGATTTCAAGAAAGGATTTTTATTGCTTATTTCTATTTTTATTTTATAAAAATACAAAAAAGGAGATAAAGGTTTTAAAAAACTTACCGAAAGTTTGTACTCCGCCACCGTGGGTGGAGGATTTTTTTTCTTTTTTTAGGGTTTCGAAACCCAAAAGCCAAAAGTTTTGGGCTTTTTGCCTTTTTTTTGAAGGGTTTTTAGGGAATATTCCCTCAGATTCAAACTCTAGAAGTCGGAGCGCTCAAAATGGTGTCTTTTTGTGTTTTTCGACCACTGTGGACGGCGACGTCGTCTCCGATGATCGGCTGCCGTCATGGTGGCCCGACGATTGGAGCCTTCACCGGAGTTAAGCCGGGCCTGGGGCTTTGAGAGAGAAAAGGGAGAGCTTTTTGAAGTTTTTTTTTAAAAACAAGGTGAAATGATTTTTTTTGAAAAAAAAATTAACTTAAATAGTGGTTCCAAAACGACGTCGTTTTGACGTGAATCGGATCGACCCGACCCGAACCACCAGGATCGGCGTGTTTTTGCAGCCAAGGGGATATTTGTGCCCCTGACCCTTTCGCCTTTTGGGTGTTTTTAAATTTGGTCCTAATACCCCTATTTTCCTTTTTAGAAATTTGGCCACTTAATTTTATGCCGTTTTCAATTTGGTCCACTGTTCACTAAAAGGACGCGTGTCCCAAGAATTGGGATATTTTCTTGTTTAGTCCTTGTTTGTTTTTGCACTTTTCTTATTAGTCCTTCATTTATTTTTTTAATTTATTCTTTTAATTTAATTTAGGTTATGGTTAAATACTCTTTTTTAATTAATCTATTTATTTACCTACTATTATTTCTTTACTTTTTGTTTTTTTATTTATCGAGTATCTTTTTTATTTATTTTATTTTATTTTATTATCCCTTATTATTATGATTTATTTAGGTACTTTATCACAAATTACACTCCAATTTTCAATTACATTTCAATTTGGTCCTTTAGTTTGAATATTTTATAAATTATTTTCCTCAATATTTATTTATTTCTTTGTCCTTATTCTTTTTGAAATTGGTGTTGTCTTGTTATGTGCCTATTTTGTTATTGTTATCATTGTTATTATTTATTTTATTATTTACTTTATTTTTCTTTGATTGTTAATATCGGTATTAAAGTGATGTATGTTATGGAATTATTGCCATTATATGTACTATGAATTGTTTATTAGTATATTCATATTGTTGTAATTCATTAGTGTAACATTTTATTCATATATCATTTTAAACATTACATTAATTTTTACCCAAATTTGTAAAAAAGGAAAATTTTAAAAATAAAGGCAATATTCTGTATTTGGAGCTTCGAGAAGTCGTACCCTAACTTAGGGGGTTTTGATTTTCTCGTTGAACCTAAATGGCTGAATATCCTTTAAAATTAAAATACACAAGTTTTAAATAAAAGATTAAATGCAAGCTTATTCTCGAGGGTCCAAAAAGTTGTGTCCTAACTTACGGGATATGACATTTGTTATTTTGAGACAAGAGGGTCTTTAACATTTTTTTTCAATTTATTCAAGCGGTTTTTAAGTAAAATTAACATTAATACAAAGAGGGATCGTATTTTAAATTTTTTTTGAGTTTTCAACATTCGACACCAAGACTTTAATTAATCAACTAGGTACCAATTTTGAGCGCTACAAGGGTGCTAGTCCTTCCTCGTACGCAACTGACTCCCGAACTTATTTTCTGGATTTTCATAGACCAAAACCGTTGTTTTAGTAAATCAAATCGTATATTAAAATGATCAAATTACGAGGTGATTCGATCACACCTCATAAAAAATATTGGCTGCGACTCCCATTTTCGTTTTCGTTTTCAAAATATAAAGTCAACCTTTCAAAAAAATAGTTTCGACAGCTTGGCAACTTTACTGGGGATGTACAAAAGAGAGCCAAGTCACAAGTTGATTACTTTTTGTCTTTTTTGTTGAAAATTGATAATTTGGTTTAAATTTACGATCTTTCGATGCATTTCATTTTTATGGTTTTCATCATTTTGATATGTTTGCTCTTTTGGTTCGAGTCTCTTAGTATACTTTCGCATATTGCATTACATGACCACTTGATTATACCCTTTTAAGTGGAAGAGAGAAATTATTCCTTCATGAGGTCATCACTTCCGTGTAGGATAGTGGATCACTTTCAGGTACATCCATACCTATGTATTCGTGAGATTTTCATCTCCATATAGCTGTTGAAACCATTTTATTTTTTTTTGAAAAATGGGAGTTGACTTGAAAACGAAAATGGAGTTGCCATCGATCTTTTTTCGAGGTGTGATCGGATCACCTTGAGGTTTATTATTTTAATAAAATTTTGAATAATTTTGGTCTACGAAATTTGAGAAAACGGGTTTGAAAATCGGTTACGCACGAGGAAGGGTTAACACCTCGTAACGCTCAAAATTGGTACCTATTGATTAATTAATGTTTTTATGTTGAAAATTTGAAAAGATTTTAGAATACGATTCTTTTATTTAAAAGAACACTTGAATAAATCAAATTGGATGCTAAGACCCTTTATCTCAAAGAAATAAAATGTCACACCCAGTGAGTTAGGATACGACATTTCAAACCTTCCAAATTAAGCTTGCCTTTCGATTTTTAAAACTCATGCACTTAAGTTTAGGTAGGATATTCGATTATTTGGGTCAAATGAAAATTCAGAACCCAGTAAGTTATTGCACAATTTCTCAAAATTCCAAACGTAGAACATTGCCTTTATTTTTAAAAATCCTTATCTAACAAAATGTCATATCTAGTGAGTTAGGACACAACACTTCGAATTCCCGAGAATAAGCTTTTGTTTGAAACTTATACATTTTGATTGAAGAAGGGTATTTGGTTACTTAGATTCAACGAGGAAAATTGGAACCTAGTAAATTAGGGCACAATCTTCTCGAAGATCCCAAATACCGAGTATTGCCTTATTTTGAAAAGTTCTCTTTAAAATGATATAAAATAAAACCACTTTAAAATAAATATTATATAAAACAATAAGAAAAAAATGAATGATATATAAGATAATTTTAAGTAATAAATATAAAAAACTTAATCAAAATAAAACTATTTAAAATAAGTAACATAAAAAATAATAAAATAAAACAGCTTGAAATAAGTACTACATAAAAATTTGGAATAAGTAAACAAAATAGAAATTTGCAAAAGGGTGAAAATAAAATAAATCTCTATACAAAAATTATAAATAAACAAATAAAAATAAAAAAAGAATAATGAATAATTAAACAATTAATTGGATAAATAAAAAAGTTAAAAAAAAGGCCTAAGCTAACCTAACTCCCACAATATGAGGATTCAACGAAATTCCTCCACCAAAATCCAACTCAAACGAAAGCAACTAAAAAAGAAATAAAGATGAACGAAGAACAAAATAAGAACAAGCCACAGAAAATAAGAACATAAGAGAGAGAGAAATTTGAGTGAATGCTCTCAGGAATTCTTATTGCTCCCAAAACTCAAGTGATTTACAATGAAGGGAGAGGCCTTTATTTATAGTTGAGCCTCCCCAAATCTAACTATACAGATCAATTACATCAACGGCTAAGATTAAAGGGTGTCTACAAATTAAATTTCTAATATTACAAAATCATATCTTTTGAGATTGCATATCATATCTAAGATTGCATATCATATCTAAGATTATATATCCTTGAAAATTATGTTTCCATATGCGTCAAGCTTGTAGATTGACCTTCAATCTTTTCAAGTAATGGGCCATTCCGATCGGGCCAAATGATATATTTGTAATTTTAGACTGGCCTTGGACTTTGTTTTATTATTTTGGGTTTATTATTTTTTCTGTATGGGCCCGGGCTAAATTGGCCTATTACAGCTGCCTCTTTTTGCTCATTGTCGTGTAACGAGAATGGAGCAAAGACTTTAAAAAGACCAATTTTACACGGTCTTGCCGAATCCTAACTTCTTGGAACCTCATTCCTTCCCACTGTGTCTTCAGGGGTATTGGTATTTCAATCTGTTCCAATAAAATTTCAGGGAGAAGAGATTTGTAGCTTTGATATGCTCTACTGGAATTTCAAGGAAATAAGGCTTGGTTTAAATTTACTTCCCTACTACCTCGAGAAGATAAGATTCACCATCTTCGATCTGCTCCACTACTGCTTAAAGAGATGAGATCTACAATCTTTA
This sequence comes from Gossypium stocksii, assembly GCA_020496765.1. Classification (NCBI taxonomy): domain Eukaryota; kingdom Viridiplantae; phylum Streptophyta; class Magnoliopsida; order Malvales; family Malvaceae; genus Gossypium; species Gossypium stocksii. The sequence goes on from CM035622.1 coordinate 71,653,210, forward strand.
GCCTACTCCACTGCTGCTTAGAGTGATAAGGCTAGTGGTTTAAATCTGCTTCCCTACTACCTTAGGAAGATAAGATTCATCATCTTTGATCTGCTCCACTATTGCTTAGGGAGATGAGATCTACAATCTTCAGCCTACTCTACTGCTGCTCAGGTAGATAAGGTTAATGGCTTGAATTTACTTCCCTACTTCACCAGGAAGATATAATTCACCATCTTCGATCTGCTCCACTACTGCTTAGGGAGATAAGAACTACAATCTTCAGCCTGCTCCACTGCTGCTCAGGGAGATAAGGCTAGTGGTTTAAATCTGCTTCCCTACTTCCTCGGGAAGATACGATTCGTTGTCTTTGATCTGCTCCACTACTGCTTAGGGAGATAAGATCTAAAATCTTTAGCCTACTACACTGCTGCTCAGGGAAATAAGGCTGGTGTCTTCGATCTGCTTCGCTGCAAATTTAAGAAGACAAGATCTGCTATCTTCAGCTTGCTCCGCTGTAAACTCAAGGAGACAAGGCTAATAACTTCAATCTACCTCACTACATCGTCCTCCAAATGGCATAACCTGTAGAATGGGTTTGTACTTATACCGAATGATTAGGATGCAATGATCGAAATGAATCAAATGCTCCTAATTAGACGTGCTATAAATGATATATAAATGTAAAATGAGAATGGTCCATTTTTAATACTTAAGGTTGTCACTGCTCGTTTGTTTATCGGAGTTTTATTGTTGACGTATTACGCTGTCATCTCGCTCGGCTGGTATCTTTGCCAGAAAACTCGAAGAAACAATCATATTTTGCTCAAATGATTTGCCCCACTGTAAACTTTAAGATCCAATCTCTGGTACCTCTAGGACTTAAGGCTTATACCATCCTCAAACCCTCTCACTGTAACTCAGGGTTATAGGATTTGTATCATTTTAAATCCATCCCACTACTATTCAGGGGTATAGGATTTGTATCATCTTAAATTCATCCCACTATCATTCAGAGGTATAGGATTTATGGCTCCTTCAATCAACTGATCTGTTACTGTTCTCTAGGTGACACGACCAAATGTGTATGAATGTAGAATGTCATCTTCGAGAATAACCCCCTTTGGATATTATTCATTATTAGTCGAGATTGTATCACCGACACACTATCTTGTCTTCTCATTCAATTGATATCTTTTGATAGAAAATCCGAAGAGATAGTCACAATTTTAACTCCTCCTTCTCAAATATTACCAACCCTTAGGTTTGGTGAGTTCTAAACAATAGTCCTGTTTCAGGTTCCTATACTTTTTAGAAACTTCTAAAATAATATGCAAAACTCCTTTTATGAAAGTATTATTAGTACATTAACCGTTATTTCAATGCAAAATGCTTGAAGAAGATTATAACAATAGACAAGAATGAAATTAATTTGAAGCATAGCTCGAAATGAATAAATTATCAAAAACAACAAAGATAAAAAGGAAATTAATTGGGAACGCATCTTGAAAAGAAAAAAAATTCAACGATGGCAAATTCAATATGAGTATGATACAGAACTAGGTGCCTCAGATATCGCAGACTGAGCTTCTTTATACAAATTTCTTGAGGACCATTTTGAGCTGAATATGTGTTTGGGGGATCCAGAGTACTTTGTCGATGCCTCAAGACATAGCATACTTCCTCATTGTTAATTCAGGCATAACAAAACTTCCATATGCCCCACTTTTAATCAAAATTTGAGCCGTTCTTTTCGAGTTTTCAACTCAAAGCCCCTTTGGTCTCAAGGCGCCCTTTGCGGGTTTTCACCTTGGCCTCTCATTTTTTCTTCTTCTTTTTTTTTAAGGTCTCAAAGTACCCTTTGTGGGTTTTCACCTTAGTCTCTCCCCTTTTGGTAAAATACTTCTTGATTGAATCTGAATTCACTGGATTGGACAGGTCTTTGCCATCCATTTTGGTTAATATCAATGCTCCTCCAGAACAGACCTTCTTTACTACATAAGGTCCTTCCTAGTTTGGCATCCACTTTCCTCTAAAGTCTTTTTGTATAGAAAAGATCTTCTTCAATACTAGGTCCCTTTTCCGTCATAAGACTGCATCATTTATTTTTGGTACATTTAACAATTATGAATACTTTCAAACCCTTTTCTTCAGCCAAGTTCACTAGAGACATTCTGCTTCATCCAATTCTTGACTCAATCAAAGCTTGGAGGAAAAAAATCTTGATTTTTATAAACAAGACTGCTTCTGTTCCATAAACCCATGAGAAAGGTGTTGTCCAGCGAAAGTCCTGACCGACATTTTATAAGCATAGGGAGGAAATGGTAGCTTCTTATGCCAATCTTTACAAATTTAGGTCATCTTCCACAATTTTTGTTGTTTTTGTTTTTTTCTTTCTTTTTTTTGTACTTTTGTTTTTCTCTTTTTGGCTACCTTTGTTGCACTGTGATATGGCGCCTGATCTTTGAACAGAATATAGACTTTTGATATTGTGCAGTTGTGCATTATTAGACATGTTCCTTTCCGGCATTCTTTGTCGGCACCTATTTTTTTTAGGATTTGATGACTGTCGACTTTGTAACATTGGCATATGAAGCTACTTTCACCCTCTTAGTGAAGTAGTTGATGACCACAAAGATGAATCAATGTCAGCTAGAAGCTTTTGACGAGCTTGATCCCATAACATCTATGTCCCATATATAAAAAATTTGTGAAAAAATGAAGGAGGTACGTAAGTTTGACTCCTTAAATTTGGCATTTATGGTATAACTGATGCAATCCTTTTCCATGGTGGACCAGCAGTACCCGAACCTCATGATTAGCCTAGTTATCGTAAAACCATTAGCATGTGTCCTTCTAATACACTTATGGACTTCTTTTGGCCTTAACAGCATCCACAGGTCTTAGTAGCATAGGCATACCTTGATATGATTGTGCGAAAACATCTTTGAATTTAATGACGTTTCGTTTTCTCTTTGTGGTAATGCAGGCTTCGATCTTTGCCTCTTTCTCTTCTCCTAGGCTTACCGTCCATTGACTTTTTGTAAGGTAGGATCCATTTTCATCTTATTCTACCATCCTTAACAAATCAAGAGGTAGGTTACAATCTTTGTCATCTTTAAGGTCCTAAGATCCCCCTAGACACATATCTCATTCAAAAGGAGATTTTAAGTCAATAGTAGTGTCGCTCATGTTGTTGATATCTAGGGACCTGTTGTAGGCACGAAGACAGATTCCAATGATTCCAAGGATAATTATTTATATGGTATGATCATGAATGAAGAATAAAAGAATATTTGAAAGAAAGTCCAAAGAACAAAAGGATCTATACATGGAAAGAATAAAAGAATATTTGTTAAAAAAAAGATGTATTTTATTGAAATAAAAATTTTGGACGCAAGCCTATTTCACAAAAGGATTCTTATTGCTTCTAGGCTTAAAGCAACAAGTGTGTTTTGAATATTACTCTAGATTAGCTCTAAAAATACAGGGATCTCTTCCATAGTCTCATTGTTCAAAACACTCTCAAGTACGTAAGGACAGGCACTTGAAAACTTTTATTCCCCGCCATCAATGATCAGATTCCCTGATATTCCTTCTGGGCTTTTGACTTCTTTAAAGAATCGCAACTCTCTTGCCCCCTCCTTTAATTATTGAATTTATTACCTCATCAGAGCGATTAAGTTCTAGTGAATTGTCGAACTTCACAATTCCTATTTTAATAAACTTTTCAACCAACTTTTTGAACGTAGAGCAGTTTTCGATTGAATGTCTCATTATTCCTGTGTGGTACTCGCATTGGGCATTTGTATTATACCATTTTGGGAACAGAGGTTGCACGGGTTCCGTGTAGAATGGAGACACAACATGCACATAAAAAAGATTCTGATACAACTTCTTGTATGTCATTGGGATGGGTGTGAACTGAAGCCTTTCTATGTTTGGCTTCGAGTTGGATCCTTGCCTTGAAGAGCCTTGATAGCTAGTGGTTATGGCCCTCAGCTGGCCTACAATAACCAATTTAGAATGCATGCTCAAGATATTTACTTCATTTTCCCTATTTCTCGGGGTTGTTCTTCTGACGCTTTCTCCTGTATCTATCCTCTCACTTCTTTTTATGTTTTCAATCATCTCGACTGACATTATCATATCTAAAAAGCTCATGGTACTGCTTCCCAATATATGGTTAATGAACGGGGCTTTCAGAGTGTTGATGAAAAACATTGTGATTTCCTTTTCCAAAAGAGGTGGCTGGACTTGTGTTGCTACCTCTCTCGATCTTTGGGCATATTGCTTGAAGCTCTCACTTTGTTTCTTTTCCATATTCTGCAGGGTAAATCTATTAGGTGTCATGTCTGTTACATGGCTATACTGCTTCATAAAAGCTTGTGCTAAGTCTTTCCATGAATTGATTTTAGCACGGCTCAATTGATTGTACCATTTAGCTGCTGACCCGATAGACTATCTTGGAAGCAGTGGATTAATAACTGGTCATTATTAACATATTTTTTCATCCTTCGATAGAACATCGTGATGTGAGCCTCAGGACAACTAGTCCCATTGTACTTTTCAAACTCTGGAGTCTTGAATTTTGGTGGGAGTACTAGATCTGGGACCAAACTCAGATCATTGGCATCAACCCCGCAATGGTAATCAACATTCTCTATTGCTCTAAGTTTTTCCTCCAACCACCTGTACTGATCTTCAAGTTGTTTTGGCAGTTCTACCTTTGTTTTTTCTATTCTTGCCATCTCGTCTAAATCAGGAACTACAGGAGTGGTTAGATTGTCCCCCAGATTGGAGCTTGAGCCTATCAGGTTGTCTATAGGTGCTGAGGTACCGTCCTAATTTTGTGGGGGTCTGATAGTAATGGGTACCCGTTACGGATGCACGTCTAGTTGGGCCTGGACGCTTATTGGGGTAAAACCTAGGGGATAGATGAGCTCTTCATTATCATCCCAATTGTTGACCACTGAGCCTTTCCTTTTTTCAAGCCCCCCGGCTAGTAATTGGGTCAACTGATCCATCATATTCCTTTGGGACTCTAGCATTTGGTCCCTCATATCTTGCTGGATCTTAGCTAGTTGCTCTTGCATTTGCATTTGTAACTGGTCTTGCATCTCTCTTTGAAATTGTTCTAGTCTTTCCAACCTCTGGTCTATATCTTTTATTCTAGCACGAGTATCGTAACGATATTTAGTCGATAGAATTTTTTCGGTTCCCAGGTTAACTGAAATAATTTTATCTAATTAGGGTCTTTTTGTGAAAATTTAATGCATATAATGCAATGTAATGCAGATGCATGGAATGAATGCAAAAAGAAAGAGATGCGTTAATTCTGAATTCAATTCTATTAGAATAACTTTTCTAGAAAACAAATTTCTTTACATAAAACAGATTACATATACGGCCTTACCCTCATATTCCAGGCGAAGACATTAATCCCTTTCTTCGTATCCAGGTGTTAAGGTCAAATCCCACAAACTTTCCAATGGAGGCCTCCACTATCTCTTTTTTGTTTGATCCGAACTGCGACCCACTACTCGCTTATTCCTGCGACACTCGTTAGCTCCTTTAAGAAAATCAAGACGTGGCGACGTTCGAATAATCTTTGTCAACTTAAATCCTCGGGCAAAAAAGCAAATTCATATACCTCCATGGGCTATCAGCCTTTTCACGTTGTGTTTGCACTGACCATATTTGGGCAGTCGTATTATATTCCACTTTATCAAGAAATCCGTTTTCCATGACAAGCTTTTCTATTTAGCAATCGAATTTGAATCAACACCTCTTTTCTATGATGAGAATGCAATGCAATTAAAATAAAAGAAAACACGTTAGCACAGGAGAGATAAATAAAATAAAGGACCTATCCGGGTAACCACTAGGGTTCGGCGCGGCTCTACCTAAGGTGGGCTTTTAGGGCTTTCTGTATGGGCTTTGGTTCTAGAGAGAGGGTACCTAAACTAGTAGATTCCTCAATCCTCACCCATTATAGGCTCATATGGACCGAGTTCAGTTCAGGGGAATACATTTCCCTATTGCCATGTGGAGATGAAAATCTCACGAAGACATAAGTACGGATATATCCCAGAAGCAGTCCACTAGCCCCTGCAGAGGTGAAAACCTCACGGAGACATAGTTTCTCACTCCCACTTAAAAGGTATAACCAAACAGTCATGCAATGCAATCAGAAGGAACAAAACTCGAAATAGAACAGAAATATAAATAAAACACAATCGATGAGATATAGTGAAAAGATCGTATATTAAAATTAAATTTTCAATTTTTAATAAAAAAATCAATTTACGGCTTGATTCTCTTAACATCCCCAATGGAGTCGCCAAGCTGTCGAAACCATTTTATTTTTTTGAAAAACGAGAGTCGACTTGAAAACGAAAATGGAGTCGCCACCGATCTTTTTTCAACGTGTGATCGGATCACCTTGAGGTTTATTATTTTAATAAAATTTTGAATAATTTTGGTCTACGAAATTGGAGAAAACGGGTTCAGAAGTCGATTACGCACGAGGAAGGGTTAACACCCTCGTAACGCCCAAATTTGGTACCTATTGATTAATTAATGTTTTTATGTCAAAAATTTGAAAAGATTTTAGAATACGATCATTTTATTTAAAAGAACACTTGAATAAATCAAATTAGATGCTAAGACCCTCTTATCTCAAAGAAATAAAATGTCACACCCAATTAGTTAGGATACGACATTTCAAACCCTCGAAATTAAGCTTGCCTTTCGATTTTTAAAACTCATGCACTTAAGTTTAGGTAGGATATTCAATTATTTGGGTCAAATGAAAATTCAGAACCCAGTAAGTTAGGGCACAATTTCTTAAAATTCCAAACGTAGAACATTGCCTTTATTTTTAAAAATCCTTATCTCGAGATAACAAAATGTCAGATCCAGTGAGTTAGGACACAACACTTCGAATTCCTGAGAATAAGCTTTTATTTGAAACTTATACATTTTGATTGAAGAAGGGCGTTTAGTTACTTAAATTCAACGAGGAAAATTGGAACCCAGTAAGTTAGGGCACAATCTTCTCGAAGATCCCAAATACTGAGTAAGAAAAATTGGAACCTAGTAAGTTAGGGCACAATCTTCTCGAAGATCCCAAATATCGAGTATTGCCTTATTTTGAAAAGTTTTCTTTAAAATGATATAAAATAAAACCACTTTAAAATAAACGTTATATAAAACAATAAGAAAAATGAATGATATATAAGATAATTTTAAGTAAAAATATAAAAAACTTAATCAAAATAAAACTATTTAAAATAAGTAATATAAAAAATAATAAAATAAAATAGCTTGAAATAAGTACTACATAAAAATTTGGAAGAAGTAAACAAAATACAAATTTGCAAAAGGTTGAAAGGGTGAAAATAAAATAAATCTCTATATAAAAATTATAAATAAACAAATAAAAATAAAAAAGAATAATGAATAATTAAACAATTAAATGGATAAATAAAAAAAGTTTTTAAAAAAAGGCCTAAGCCAACCTAACTCCCATAATATGAGGATTCAAACAAATTCCTCCACCAAAATCTAACTCAAATGAAAACAACTCAAAAAGAAACAAAGATGAACAAAGAACAAAATAAGAACAAGCCACAGAAAATAAGAATGCAAGAGAGAGAGAAATTTGAGTGAATGCTCTTACGAATTCTTATTGCTCCCAAAACTCAAGTGATTTACAATGAAGGGAGAGGCCTCTATTTATAGTTGAACCTCCACAAATCCAACTATAGAAATCAATTACATCAACGACTAAGATTAAAGGGTATCTACAGATTAAATATCAAAGATTACAAAATCATATCTTTTAAGATTGCATATCATATCTAAGATTGCATATCCTTAAAGATTATGTTTCCATATGCGTCAAGCTTATAGATGGACCTTCAATCTTTTCAAGTAATGGGCCATTCCGATCGGGCCAAATGATATATTTGTAATTTTGGACTAGCCTTGGACTTTGTTTTATTATTTTGGGTTTATTATTTTTTCTGTATGGGCCAGGCTAAATTGGCCTATTACAATAGCCATAAGGAAATGTATTCCTCTGAACTGAACTTAGTCTGTATGAGCCTATAATGGGTCAGGATCGATGAATCTGTTGCTTCAGGTACCTTTACTTTAAAACCGAACCGCATATAATGATCCCTAAAAGCCTACCCTAGGTAGAACCACACCAAACCCCTAGTGGTTATCCAAATAGGTGCTTTATCTGTTATTTGTATTTTCGTACTGATATGTGTTCTTTTGTTTTGGTTATGATTGCATTGCATTTTCATCATAGAAAAGAGGTGTTGATTCATATTCAGTTCTTAAATAGAGAGCTTGTCATGGAAAATGAATTTCCTGATAAAGTGGAAGACAATGTGGCTGTCTGAATATGGTCCGATAAAATGCAACGAGAGAAGGGTGATAGTTTGATGGAGGAATACACGACTTTGCTTTGTGGCCTGAGAAAATTCGCAAGATTTGATATTAACATCCGTGTATGAAGAAAAGGATCGATGCCTTCACTTTAAGGGTTTTTTACTAAAACAGCATTAAAAAAACCAAAATAATGCAAAGAAAACTTTATGTACCAAAATGGTACATTTGGGGTGGTGCCGCCTATTGTAGAGGCGTGACCACCCCAAAATCATGTTAGTTTTTAGATTTTGTTAAATATATATATTAGTTTAAAAAAACAAAAATCTGGTAAAAAATATATTAGTTTAAGAAAACAAAAAGCTGGTACAAAAAAGTGATGGTGGAGGTGCTAGAGGTGGCACCGATTGTGCCTCTGGCAGAGGCGGCACCTCAGATGGGACGGGTTATGCAGGCGGCTCCTTTGTTGTTTTGTGTTGGGGACCATTATAAGGTCCCAAGTTTCAGCAACAACTCCGGAAGCAAGAAACAACAAGGAGAAGAAGAAGAAGAAAAAAGAAAAGGAGAAGAGAAGAAGAAGAAGAAGGAGAAGGAAAGGGTAGCACTGGTGAGGGAAAAAGAAGAAGAAAGAAAAAAAAGAGGAGAGAATTAGAGAGAAAGAAGGAAGGAGAAAGAGAAGAGAAAAAAATCTAATAACGAAAAGGTAAATTTTTTTTATTTTATCAATTAATAGATTAATGTTTTAATTTGTTTTTTTATGTTGGTCCTTGTTCTTCAACTTTATTATAAGAATTGAAACATTAATTTAACTTTAATTTTTTTAAAAAGATTTGATAATATGATTATCTCTTATTTTATGAAAATTAGAAAATTAGATAAACACATAGACTTAAATAATTTTTTATTAATTAATTTATTGAATAGAAATTATTAAATTATTAATTTTATTAATTATTTACGTATAAAATAATTAAATTATTAATTTTTAAGAGTGATTTAATAAAAAGTTTAACAATGTTACCTAATTGGTCAAACTTTTCAAATGATTACAAAATTATAATAAATTAAAATAAATGAATTATTTTTAAATAATGCATATATTAAATTATATGATTAATAATAATAACTTGAAAATCGTTACTAAAAGATAGGAAATAAAATAAAACAATATTTTAATAATAACAATAAAGATTCCTTGAAATTTTTTATATTTCAGGGTTTTTATTAAAATATTATAAAAATAATAATAAAATATCAAAATAGTATATTTATGAAAAAAATAAAATACCAAAAAATAATAAAATACCAAAATAGTATCTTTATGAAAAAATAAAATACCAAAAAAAATAAAATACCAAAATAATAATTTATTTTAGGGAAAGTGGTGATGGCGGGTTTTTTACTAAAATAATATAAAAAATAAAAAGACTCGATTGAAATTAATAACTGAAATTTGTTTTCAAATTGCAGTTATCACAATGGCTTAATTAATTAATAACGATCCTCACATATCTGACGCAGTTAATAATATGATAATATATTATTATTTGCTAATCACGGGTTCTATTAAAAAAGATCTATGTAATTTATGGAAATAAATTATGTTATTATAATTATTTTCTGTAATTTAACACTGTCAGGGCTCGTACCACGCATTAAGGGGCTGGGTGAGTGGTTTAGGATATTCCCTGGGTGAACGACTGATGCCCTACTTGGAGAAAGTTAGATTCGGGTCAGCAGCATTGATCCGGATGTTTGATTTGTGGTACGATTTAATATCCGCACTAGTCGAGCGTTGGCGCCCGGAGACCCACACTTTTCATTTGCTGTAAAGGGAGTGCACTGTCACTCTAGAGGATGTTGCATTGCAACTTGGGCTCCAAATCAACGGGAGTCCCGTAACGGGCATAAGTGCGATAGCTGAGCCGGCTGTACTTTGTTATAGCCTACTAGGAGCCTCGCCCAGTGATGATGAGTCCAATTTTTCGGGTTTGAAATTTACAAGGCTAAAAGCCAATTTTGAACACTTATCAATTAATGCCACTGAAGAAGAGTTGATGTGCACAACTCGAGCATACATTATGCATATTATAGGGGGTGTATTGATGGCCGATGCAAACGACAACAGGGTTCATCTCCAGTATTTACCTCTATTAGCTGATTTAAGTAATATTCGCTCGTATAGTTGGGTTTCCATAGTTCTGGCTGTGTTGTATCATGAACTTTGTCAGATGCCTTATATTGTTGCAGTCATGGGCTCTTTATTGGATGCCATTCTTGGCATCAATTAGGCACCAACCATATGTATTTTCACTAGTTAACAGGTGATAAAATTTAACTTGTTATTAATTGAGAATTTCTTTATAATGATACTATTTTAACGATACTATATTTACTTGAAATTTGTTTTCGTAGATGGAGTTTTTATCCGAGTATCGGGAGGTCGTACACTATCCCGATATATTGTCTGATGATTGAACAACATGCCAGGGAAGGGGTAAACTATTCCAACATTCGTGACATGTAATTACTTTGTATATCTTACTCGAACCGTGTTAAATTTTAACTATGTTATTAATCGTGCAGTTTATATAGACGCCATATCGTAGACAAAAAATTACAGCTATTATACCTCATCTACCTACAATATATCTCAATTGTGGTGCATTAACGCACCAATTGTTAATTTCAATGTAGTCGAGTGATACCACAAGGATCGAGTACTACAACAGTTTGGTTGCATCTAGTATATCCCGGATCCACCAATGCAGGTGGGGAAGGTTCACTTTATCAACAAGAGAGGGAAACATAGAATGCATTAGGGGGTTGTGCACCGGAGATATATTGCGGTGTGGGATAATCAGATGGCTCAAAGATCTCAGATGGATATGTCTTCCAGTTTGCAACCATTGTTAGAGTACATATAATGGTACTCTAGTACAGGAAAGCCATATCTACTTGGTGGGCAGATGACTGTAGTCTTCCTGCACATGCAGCTACTTGGGGCATATGAGCCAGTGGCCGATATAGAGGCCGAGCCAGAGCAAGAGCTAGATCCTGAGCTGGAGGCCTAGCTAGAGCCTGAGCCACCGCCAGAGCCCAAACAATCGCATACACATTCGGTTGGTAGTTCTTATCATCCGGATTTACCAGACAATGACTATTTCTCGAGCTTGTCAAGGGGTGGATACCATTACGGGTTTGATAACTTTGGGTTGTATCGACCGCAATACAACACTCCTCCAGGCCCATATCCACCGCAGTACGTCACTCCTCATGGGTCGTATCCATCGCAGCATGGCACTTCTCTCGGCTCAAGTTCATCGATGCCATTCGAGCCATATGAATTTTCTTCCATGTTTAGCACACCCCTACTTGCGACTGAAGAGGATGTTGGTCGTCGCGATCACCCATAACATGAACGTCGACCTCCGTAGAAATATACCCCAAGGACAACACCATCGAACTATCAATTTTAGGGGTTTCTTGCGGTTTTGATATTACAAAGTTTTTATTTTTTTGTATATATTTAATTAGATTAATTGGAACTTTAAAAATTGGAACAAAATTTGACCATAACGCAAATTAGATTAATTTTGAAATTACAACATTAAAACACAAAAACTTGTAACAAACTTAGTTTTGTAATATAAATTTTGTTATTTAAATTAAATACATTACAACATTAATCTAATTGGAACAAACTTTGCAATATAATTTTTTTATATAAATTAAATACATTACAACATAAGCTCAATTCCTACCCGATCATGACGGTTGTCCAACATAATCGTTTTGCTACGGACATTTACTCCGATTATGACCAGCTAACCTGCATAATCCATAACGCTTACCGTCGGATTTCTCCTTAATGTCCGTTTCATTACGGAGTCTAGATGATTGCGGATGACCTCTCAGATTCTTGCATAGCCTTCTATTTAGGATAAGCTCGAAAGTCGTCGGAGGCACCTTCCATGTAGACAGGTCAGGCAGGACGGGGAACTCATTTTCCCAGACACATAACATGCGCTCGAGTGTGTACACATCATCGACGAATTGTTCAACATTAAGGTTCACTTTAGCACACACTGCTATGACATGCGCACACAAATAATGATGTGTTTGGAACCTCCTGCAATCACACTGTCTATTTCGGATATCAACTACATAGGACCTAGGTGGTATATCAGGTTGATGACCGATGGTCTCCGTAACTCGAAACATTTTCAGGCGTCGTGAATATATTTCTATATTATCGACCTCGCCATCTGACGATTTGCAACCATTGCATCCCTGACATCTTCGACAAACACGTGTCCTGCCTCCATCTGGTTGACTTGTTGTTGACCCATTCTTGGCATCAAGGTAGCCAACCTGTAAAATGTAGCCGAGAAGACAGATGAAATCAAAAGATGTTGTGTTTTCAACAACACAGCGTTGACCCCCTCCACCAAGTTTGTGGTCATTTGACCATAATGAAAGCCCCCGTTAAAACTTTGAGCCCATTTCCACGGCTTCATTGTACCTAACCACTGTCAGAAAGATGTGTTCGTTTGACCCTCCATGTCACTCTCAAGTCGAGTTATTCTTTGGCGAAAAATATGTGGCTTTAACTCATACGCTGTATATGTATTAGGAAAAGATAAGTTACAGTAACTCAATAACATAAAACATTAAAACTTATATTGAAAAGATAAGGTTATTCTCTACCCATTTTTATAACTTGTCTCTTCTAGTCTGCATTCTTATAATCTCGATAGAAGTTAGCCGCAATGTGATGGATGTAGTAAATGGATTTCTATGGCACACCGGAATGCCTAATTGCGGTAATAAATCCTTTCCTTCTATCGGAATTGATGTAAATATTATCATTGCTAATGACATACCTCCGTAGGTTGGTAATGAAGAATTCTCAAGATTCCAAGTTCTCCTTATCTACGATGGCAAATGCTATCGGGAGCATGTTCTTATTGCCGTCTTGAGCAACTGCAAGAAGTAGGATCTGTGTATATTTTCCATATAGCCAGGTCCCATCCACTTGCACAAACAGCTTGCTATGAGGAAATGCCCGCACACATAGATCAAACGTCCAGAATATCTGATGGAAAATTCTTTTTCCCGGCTGTAGTTGGTTATCCAGGCCGTAATAAGGTCGTGTCTTTAACTCAATGATAGTCCCCAGTACGTAGTCCTGCATAGCGGCTATCCATCCCTATAGCTTTTTATACGATGCATCATAATCCCTATACAATTGCTCCATTTCTATCTGTTTAGCTATCCACGCCTTTTGATATGATACTCGATATTGAAATCGTGCCTGCATTTTGGCAATTAGTACCGAAACTTTAATGGTCGGCATGTCCTTCACCATTGGCATGATACAAGTACATATAGTTTTGGAATCAAGTTTTTGATGATCTTCTATCATACGTATTGATGTGCATGTGTGAGGCCCAACAAATTTTTGTATCCTCCACATCTACGAATTTTGAATAAATACAGCTCATACCTGCGAATTGCAGCCTTCCGCTAACTTCCAACACTCTCCAATATATAATGTCGGTTTAGACACTGCGACTTTGTAATCCATTAATATATTCATACTATACCGCTTAATAGCAAATACGCACTCTTCCTTACTTTTGAATCTGTAGCCTATGAACAACTCCTCAGGATCAGAATTTACGGGCAGACGGTAAGCAAGAAGTATTTTAGGGTACTCCAAGAACTCAGTTATGTGCACCGCGTTGGGGTCTATGAGCGACATGTGTAGCCCAGGATTATTGTGTATCACAATACGTCGCATCTGGTTCCTAACCAAAAACATGTTAATGTTTCCATCGTTATTAACATCTTTATCGTCAATATCATCGGGGACATTGTCCACATCAGGGTCACTATCACTATCGACCTCTCGATCACAAGGATCACTACTATCATATCCATCATCACCAATCACATCAATATCGGGTGTAACATTAAGATCATTATCGATTCCACGTGTAGTTGATTCACTATCAACATATGATATTGGAGCCACCATGCACGGTTCTTGAGCTCCATGTTCTTCACCATATGCAATGAGATCTTCATTTTGCTCAATACCGGCTAACTCAGCAAATAAGTGAATCAGTGCATTTTTGTCACTCCCATTCCCACAGTAAAGAGCGATCATTGTCTCCATGTCTTTGTCGTCTACAAGTTCCATTTCGGTGAATTTAATGGGATCTGTCGAAACTGGAAACTTGCAGAAAAATTTAGAAATCTTTCTCCCACAACATCTAACAATTTTTGTGTTAATCCTTCCTTTCATATAATCCAACGAGACATTTCTATTAAATCTCATTGCTATTTGTTGCTGATATTCAAATATGCATCCAACGGTTGTTGTCAAGATGATTCCATCAAAATAAACGCATATGAAAAACTAATTATTCATCTTCAATGCTCAATCTGTTACAAAATAAATAAAATTTCTCAAAACAATTTCGAACAGCAAATAAAATACTTAAATAAAAAATTTTAATTAATCAATATACAATTTTTTTCATTCATAAGCTCAAATTTTTTCAGTTCTCATTTTGTACATGAACAACATTTATCTTTACATTTAACCATTTAAATTCAATTCTACATTTTCTTCCATCTCTGATCCTGTATCTTTCTCTGGAAAATACTGTACAATCCAATTTAGATATTCTTGATTCTTTTCATATTCATCTTCTACAATTCAATTTGGAAATTTCTCGTGATCTCCTTCCTCTTCAATCTTTATAACGGGTATTGAACTTAGAAATTCTCTTGGTAATTTCCTAACATCTAATTTATCCATCCATGGTATGTCAATCACATTTTGCTTCCCAATCAACTTTCGTGAACCTATACTTTGTCTCGGTATTTCCTTACTCCATAAGAGATTATAAACTTTACGAAGCATATAACTAGATTCCAATAGGTTCGTGGTACCAATGTTTTCCAAAGTTAGTGTAAAATGGTTTGATGGTCCCGTTCTATTAGTGTCCCTCTAAGGGTTAAGTATTGCACTTTATTCTTTTTAATCATTTCGTGACCCTTTCACAATACTTCTTGCATCTTTTTATTTAATGTGTTGAACAATGTCTTCTTCTGGTTTCTTTCTATAATCTTGTACTTCTCTCATCATCTTATCAACTTTCTCCCTTTGTGTTGAAGTTATTATCTCATCAGACAATACCAAATATATTGCCATTTTTAACAATATCTATAACAGAAATATTTTCAGTTTTTATCACTAATTACCAATTACTGTATAATAATTTTACTAACATACAAACTTTCAAATATATTAAAAATTTTTAAAACATAACATTCACAATAAACACATAATTAATCTAAACACAAAACTTACTAACAAATCACAATAAACAAACAAAATAACTTTAAAACAAAACATAAAAATAACAAAAACAATAAACAAAACATACAAACTATATAATACTAACAAAATAATTTTTTTCTTATCATAATCTATTCTATTTTATTTTAAAATAACAAAAAAAAAATTATCTTTTCTTTCTTTCTCTTTTCTCCTTTCTTCTTTTCTTCTCCCTCTCTTCTACTGTAATTTTTTTAATAATATTTTAGTAAAAAAATCCCATCTACACATAAAAAATATAAAAATAATATTAAAATAATCAAAATATATAATATGCCAAATAAATTTCATAAATATTATCTAATCAACCTAAAACACACATAACAAATAAATTAAATAAAAAAATAAAACATTCTTTACATAACATAAATAGGCTTTTTTAGGGTTTTTTACAAAATTAATATAAATCAACAATAATAATAACTAACAATAATAATAGGGGTTTTATACTAACAACAATAACCAACAATAATAATAATGGTTTTTTACTAACAATAATAATAATTAATGATATGCGTGATATGAAGTAATAAAATTTATAATAATGATCGAACCAAAAACTAACTATTATCACGACTTTAAGGCAAGCACACCTATCGAACAGTAGTATAGCTTAGTGGCAAGACCGATATATCGTACCCAATGGAACCAAAAGTACTAGTACTAACTTCCTTTATATTATCTAGCCTAAAAATAAAAGGGGTTTTTATGAAGACTTAAACTAATTCTAAAATTAAACTAAGAATGCACAAAAAGTAAAATGGGGAAAAGCTCTTTGGGAAAGACTGATTGATTGGGCAATACTCAAGGGAGAATCCACCTAGACTTCACTTGTTATCAATTCTTGAGCTAGATGATTTATTCATTTGACTTGATCCGTAGAGATCCCTAACTTATGTTAATACCTCCGTTGAGGATAAGAACAACTAATCCTAGGTTGATTAACTGAAATCTCTTTCTAGTTAAAAGCCCTAGTCTTGCATTAACTCGATCTATAGATCCCCTTATTAGGTTTGACCCTAATCCGGCAGATTTATGTCACCCTATGTCTAGGGTTGCATGCAACTCCGCTTAATTATGCTAGGTCTACTCTTAAACAGGGACTTTTGCTCCTCTGCATAAGCACATCAGTTTCTTGAATTAATACCTAGGATTATTAAAACAAGAATTAAGAACACATAATTAAGAACAATTCAAGTATTTATCATATAACTCAAGATAAAATAATAACAAGATCTGTCTTAGGTTTCATCCCCCTCAAGTATTTGGGGGAATTAGTTCATAATTAATAGAGAAGACATCTCAAAAGAAATAAGATAACAGAACATAAAGAACCCAAAAACCCCTAAAGGAATTTAGGGAGATCTTCTGTCTTGATGTAGAATTTGGCTTCTGGGATGAATCAATCGGCTTCCCTTGGAGTAATCCGTTGCTTTCACTCTCTGTGTTGGCAGAAATAAGGCGCTCCTTTTTGGGAGAAAGAGTACCCTTTTGAGGAGAAAAAAGTATTCCCTTAGCGGGAAATAAGCACACCCTTGAAGTTGCCTCTTAGGGTTATTTTATAGAGTTTTGGAATACCTTTCTTAGCACCTAAGTATCCTTTTCCGAGTGAAATTGAACTATCTCATGACAGGGACACACTCGTGTGGATCGACAAGAGGCCGTGTGCGGGCCTGTTGATAGTGGCACGGTCGTGTGATCTAGCCGTGCTTGTCGGGGCTGGGGCATGTTGGACTTTATGTGGCACGACCATGGGACACGGCCATGTGGTGAATCCTTGGGCCGTGTCGTTTTTACACTTTGGCCCATTTTTTTCGTTTTTAGCCCGTTTTTCGTTCTTTTCTCTTCCCTATGCTCTCCTGAGTATAAAACATGAAATAGAAGGATTAAGAGCACCAATTTCCCCAAATTCAATGATAATTCATTCAAAAATTAGGCTAAACATAAGGTAAAAATATATATAATTTATCGTTTATCAAATACCCCCACACTTAAGCCTTTGCTTGTCCTCAAGCAAAATTTCAACCCACAATCAAGAATCATTCTTCTCAACTCACAATCTCTATCAATAATGTTTCAAACTAATTCACAAGTATTCGTACAATGAAAATTCAATCAGAAGAACATTAAAGATTCAATCACTCTAAGTTGAGAATTTTATCACAGAAACATAGGTTTTCTCCTTTCTCCTAAGTAATTATCTCTCAATCAAAATCAACAAGAATTGACATCCTCACTAAAGATTCACTCTATCCACTCAAAGTGTTTAGGGTTCAAGAATTAAGCACTCTCTAGTCAATCCTGAAAAGTTATTACCATAGGCTTGTAAGAAAATCAAATCTCCACCACTATAGATTGATACGATACATCGATCAAAAGGTCTTTCAATGGTTGTAATGGGGCTTTGGTTAGGGGTGTTGTCACAGGCTGAAAAAGAGGTTAGAATCGAGATTGAACTAAAAAATTATCTAGCTAAAAAAAATCTCTATCACTGGAACATATTCCTAGAGCTAAGCCTTATGATGACATCATTCTGGATTTAGAAGCTTGTAGAAATATGCAAAAACTATTGAACTATTACAGATTACAACTGAATTAACTGTATATACACACAATTTTTTTCTTTTTTTTAGAAATAAATCAAATACAATACTTTGAATATTTACAAACTTTACAACTGAAAAAGAGAACAAAGCTAGATAATAATTTAAATCAAATCTCGACAAAAATAGGGATCAAAATAATTGAATGGAATTCAACAAAAACGGTTTATGGGTTAATATTAGAGGTAAGTCAAAGAACGAGTTGTTAGGCTCAATGGGGTTCACTAGGGGTTAATTTATGGAGGTAGGCTTTTGTGGAGTAAGTGGGTTAAATCCTAGGTGCCTTGGGTTAAATCCTAGGTGCCTTTATCATTTCGGTATATCAAATCAATGATGTGGTCTTGACATGTATAATCGAAGCAAGTTCTAGAATAACAAATCAGTATTGACTCACTCAAAGCAACAATTAAAGTGAGCACGAAAGAATGTATGCTCAAAAGGCTCAAAAAATCTCACCAGAATTATGGCTTCTGATGTCAATCCTGCGAATTTCAAATCTTAAGATAACACTTAAAATTAGGGAAAATATCCTAGAAAAAATTTAAATTCTCAAAAATTTCAACTTATCATACTTGATTCCCTAGTGTTTTAAAGTTTGAATAATCAAAGCATAAGCACCTATGTCTTAATTCTCAACATATCAATAAAAATCATAAATCAATCAGAATTAACCCTTAATAGGAGATTGAGATTCATGTAGAGAATTTAGAGCAATTTTCAGGGATTTCAAAGAAAATATAAAGAATAAAAGTGAGTTCCCCCCCCACACTTACGATGTACATTGCCCTCAATGTACAAAGATAACATTAATAACAATAGAAGCATAATATCATAAGATAGGGAAGGAAATGAAACTCCCTGAATATTGGATGAATTTCTTTTAAGGTAGTGAAAGCTAGATTGGAGAGATAACTACTTGAAGTTCATGATTCTGAGTAACTTGAAGCACGACTGCATGAGGAATTTAAGTCTTACTCTATAAAAAGTGAAGCGTAAAATAAAAGTAAAAATATAAAGTGAAGAAAATAAAAATAAAAAGAAGAATAAAATAAATTTAATAGAAAATTGGGCACACGGTCATGTCGCATGGGCGTGTGGCCTAGGTCTAGCCCGTGTGTTTCGTGCTCCTATCGGTGCGGCCACGGCTTTGGGGCACGGACGTGTCGCACGCCCGTGTGTAAAT
Organism: Gossypium stocksii; assembly: GCA_020496765.1. NCBI lineage: Eukaryota > Viridiplantae > Streptophyta > Magnoliopsida > Malvales > Malvaceae > Gossypium > Gossypium stocksii. Next base: position 71,672,792 of record CM035622.1, read on the forward strand.
TGACAGTGTCAACCACGGGGTAAGGGCACGGCCATGTTTGACTGTATATGCCTGTGTATATTTGGTGCCATGCCTGTGTAGTGCTAGACAGGTTCGCCCACGGGCATCTCGCACGCCCATGGTAATTTAACGCATCCCGTGTTGTAGGAAAATTTGACCCTGTTTTCACACGGCCTAAGGCACGACTGTGTGTCTGGCCGTGTGGTCTGAAAATCCTGCACTAAAAATAATATAAAAATAAAATAAAATAAAATAAAATGGTTAATGGTGTTAGTGCTCGGGTTGCCTCCCGAGAAGCACTTATTTAGAGTCTAAACTCGACTCTCCTTGAGCTCGTTTGTTCACGGTGGTTTGAAGAGTTTGAACTCTTCTACCCTGTTTAAAATTTTGTTATCAAAATAAAATTTGAGTCGGGTTTGATTTACCTGGAAAGTGCCGAGGGACTCGTGGTTTATCTCGACTGTACCATAAGAAAAAATTTTCATTACCGTGAAGTAAGGAGTGTCACTTGTGTGTTCTTTTGAATTCAAGATTCGAGGATCATCTTCCCCTAATATTACCTTATCTCCTACCTTGATTTGATTAGTTTTCACCTGAGGGTCGTCTTGGTGATGCTCTGGGTTGGTATGGCATACTTTGGGCTTTTCATGATAGTTCAGCCACTCATCTAGTTCCTCGATCTGAAGTATTCGCTTTTCAGGTGCATCTCCCTTGGATGGACTTGTCTGTGATTGAGTTGCCTTTATGTGGAGTGTATCCTGCACAGAAGGTTAGGTGGTGATATTATTCTTTTTACAAGTACTCGTATCAACATCTTTATCAGCATTTTTATGTCACGAGCTTGTAAAGTAATTTTATCATCACCTACACGAAGAGTAAGTTCACCTGTGACTACATCAATTATGGTCCTAGCAGTTGCTAAAAAGGGTCGCCCTAGAATAAGGGGTACAGTACTGTCTTCCTCCGTGTCTAACAAAACAAAATCTACTGGGAATATAAATTTATCAATCTTGACAAGCACATATTCAGTTATACCTTTAGGGAATCTAATCGTTTTATCAGCTAATTGAATACTCATCTTAGTTTGTTTAGGTTTCCCTAGACCTAATTGTTTAAACAATTTAAGCGGCATGACATTTATACTTGCCCCTAAATCAACTAAAGCATTTTTAACATCTAAGCTACCGAGTAAGCAAGGAATAGTAAAAATCCCTGGATCTTTCAGCTTGTTGAGCAGCTTATTCTGTAGAATAACTAAGCACACTGCATTCAATTCCACATGTGACGATTCATCCAACTTCCCTTTGTTCGCTAAAAGTTCTTTTAAAAATTTAACTGCGTTTGGCATCTGCGAAAGAGCTTCAATAAATAGTAAGTTAATGTGTAATTTCTTTAAAAGTTTAAGGAACTTACCGAATTGCTCATTTGTGCGGTCTTTCTTTAACACATTTGGGTATGGGATACGAGGTTTGCACTCTTTGACAATTTTATCTTTGTAACTTACCTCATTCTTTCCTTTACTTACCACAGGCTCCTTGCATGGCTCTGGGTTGGTTTTGGTTAACTGCTCATCATCTATCGTATCCATGGCATTGAGTTGCTCTTTAGGGTTAGCCTCAGTATTGCTTGGTAACCCACCTTGCGGTCTTTCAGATATTAGCTTGGCGAGCTGGCCTATTTGTATTTCGAGTCCTTAAATGGATGCTGCTGGTTCTTTAGTGTCGTTTCAGTATTTTGGAAACGTGTTTCTGGTACGGCCATAAATTTTGTGAACATCTCTTCAAGTTTCGACTTTTTCTCCTGTTGTGGTGGTGGCTGTTGAAATCCCGGAAGAGGTGGTTGTCTTTGAATTCTTTGTCCTCCCCATGAAAAATTGGGGTGGTTCTGCCAACCTGTATTATACGTGCTACTATAAGGGTTATTTTGAGGTCTAGAAGTGTTACCCATATAGCTGGCTTGCTCAGTTTCCATACTGTGTCCATAGGAGGAGTAGTCTGGATTGAACATATTTCCTTGAGTTGTGTTACACTGCATCACCAGTTGTGCCTGCGTTGAACCAACAAAATTATCAAACTTTTTATTTAAAAGTTCTACCTGGTTAGTAAGCATGGTGACAGCATCAATATTAAAAACTCCTGTAGCTTTTGTCAGCTTTGTCCTCATGACTTACCACGATAGTTATTCAGTGACATCTCTTCTATAAACTCATAAGCTGCTTCAGGTGTTTTATTGTTGATTGTTCCTTCGACGGCTGCATCGATCATTTGCCTTGTTGATGGATTCAAACCGTTGTGAAAGGTTTGAACTTGTAACCACAAAGGCAACCCATGGTGAGGGCACCTCAAAAGATCTTTGTATCTCTCCCAGGCATTGTAAAGTGTCTTTAAATCCATCTACACAAAAAAAGAGATATCGTTTCGCAATTTAGCTGTTTTAGCTGGAGGAAAATATTTAAGTAAAAACTTTTCGGTCATCTGTTCCCAAGTAGTGATTGAGCCTCATGGTAGAAATTTCAACCATTTCTTAGCTTTATTCCTTAGGGAAAAAGGAAATAGTTTGAGGCGAATGGCATTATCAGAAACACCATTTATTTTAAAAGTATCACAGAATTCCAAAAAATTTACTAAATGTGAGTTGGGATCTTCATCCTGTAAACCATCAAACTGCACAAATTGCTGAATCATCTGAATAGTGTTAGGCTTTAATTCAAAATTATTTGCAGCAATAGCAGGTCTAATAATACTAGATTGAGCACCAACCAAACTAGGTTTAGCATAATCATACATAGTACGGGAGCATCATCTTGATTTACTGGTTGCGCAGCTATCGCGGGAGGTGGTAGATTGTCTTGATTTGCTTCCATCTCTTCCGTAGGTTCTGGCTCTTATTCTTGTCCTTGTTCTGGATAATGTAGGCTTATTCTGATCTCTCTACGAGTTCTGCGAACTGTCGCTTCCAAGTCTTTGTCGAATAGCAGTGGTCCTTCTGGGTTTCTTCTAGTTATAAACTAGGATACCTAGAGGAAAAGAAAATTTCAGTAAAATAAAAATAGAAATAAAAATAAAAATAAGCTGAAAATAAATAAAGATAAATATGGCTAAAGTAATAGAAATCGAGCGTTCTTAATATTTCAGTTCCCCGACAACGGCGCCAAAAACTTGATATGCGTGATATGAAGTAATAAAATTTATAATAATGATCGAACCAAAAACTAATTATTATCATGACTTTAAGGCAAGCGCACCTATCGAACAGTAGTATAGCTTAGTGGCAAGACCGATATATCGTACCCAAGGGAACCAAAAGTACTAGTACTAACTTCCTTTCTATTATCTAGCCTAAAAATAAAAGGGGTTTTTATGAAGACTTAAACTAATTCTAAAATTAAACTAAGAATGCACAAAAAGTAAAATGGAGAAAAGCTATTTGGAAAAGATTGATTGATTGGGCAATACTCAAGGGAGAATCCACCTAGACTTCACTTGTTATCAATTCTTGAGCGAGATGATTTATTCACTTGACTTGATCCGTAGAGATCCCTAACTTATGTTAATACCTCCGTTGAGGATAAGAACAACTAATCCTAGGTTGATTAACTGAAATCTCTTTCTAGTTAAAACCCCTAGTCTTGCATTAACTCGATCTATGGATCTCCTTATTAGGTTTAACCCTAATCCGGTAGATTTATATCGCCCCATGTCTAGGGTTGCATGCAACTCCGCTTAATTATGCTAGATCTACTCTTAAACAGGGACTTTTTCTCCTCTGCATAAGCATATCAGTTTCTTGAATTAATACCTAGGATTATTAAAACAAGAATTAAGAACACATAATTAAGAACAATTCAAGTATTTATCATATAACTCAAGATAAAATAATAACAAGATCTGTCTTAGGTTTCATCCCCCTCAAGTATTTGGGGGAATTAGTTCATAATTAATAGAGAAGACATCTCAGAAGAAATAAGATAACAAAACATAAAGAACCCAAAAACCCCTAAAGGAATTTAGGGAGATCCTCTGTCTTGATGTAGAATTCGGCTTCTAGGATGAATCAATCGGCTTCCCTCGGAGTAATCCGTTGCTTTCACTCTCTGTGTTGGCAGAAATAAGACGCTCCTTTTTGGGAGAAAGAGTACCCTTTTGAGGAGAGAAAAGTATTCCCTTAGCGGGAAATAAGCAAACCCTTGAAGTTGCCTCCTAGGGTCATTATATAGAGTTTTGGAATGCCTTTCTTAGCACCTAAGTATCTTTTTCTGAGTGAAATTGAACTATCTCACGACAGGGACACGCCCGTGTGGATCGACAAGAGGCCGTATACAGCCGTGTGGTCTAGCCATGCTTGTCGGGGCTGGGCCGTATTGGACTTTATGTGGCACGACCGTGGGACACGGCCATGTGGTGAATCCTTGGGCAGTGTCGTTTTAACACTTTGGCCCATTTTTTCCGTTTTCAACCCGTTTTTCGTTCTTTTCTCTTCCCTATGCTTTCCTGAGTATAAAACATGAAATAGAAGGATTAAGAGCACCAATTTCCCCAAATTCAATGATAATTTATCCAGAAATTAGGCTAAACATGAGGTAAAAATATGTATAATTTATCGTTTATCAACTAACAATAATAATAAGGGTTTTTTACTAACAATAATAATAAGGATTTTTTACTAACATTAATAATAATTAACAATAATAATAAGGGTTTTTTACTAACAATAATAATAACTAACAATAATAACTAACAATAAAAAACAATAAAAATCAACAATAATAATAACAACAAGAACACAATAACAATATAAAAATCCATTATTTAAAAAAAAATTATATATTCTCTTTTCTTTTTTTTCCTTCTCTTTCTCTTTTATCTATTCTCCTTCTCTTTTTCTTTTTTTTTCCTCACCGATGTCATGCCCTCTCCTTCTCCTTATTCTTCTTCTTTTCTCCTTTTCTTTCTTTTTCTTTTCTTCTCCTTGCTACTTCTTGCTTTTGGAGCTACTGCTGAAACTTGAGGGACCTTATAATGGTCCCCAAACATAACACAACAAAGGAGTTGCGTAACCCATCCCATCTAGGTGCCGCCTTTGGCACCTCCTCCATCAGTTTTTTTACCAGCTTTTTATTTTTTTAAAACTAATATATATATTTTAACAAAATCTGAAAACTGACATGATTTTGGGGTGGTCACGCCTCTACCATAGGCGACACAACCCCAGACGTACCATTTTGGTACATAATGTTTGCTTTGTATTATTTTGGTATTATTTTTCTTTTTTTTTTGTGCTATTTTAGTAAAAAAACTCTCACTTTAAATATTAGAGGAAGGTCGTATATATAAATATCCGTTTTATGTAAAGAGAATTGTTTTCTAGAAAAGTTTTTCTAATAGAATTGAATCAGAATCAACGCCTCTTTTTACATTCATTTCATTCATTCGTATTACATTTCAGTATATGCATTAAATTTCACAAAAGGACCCTAATTAATCGAAATTATGATAGTTAACCTGGAAACCAATAAGAGCCTACCAACTAAACATCGCTACTGTACCCACTGTAAAACCAAAGTAATGGATCAAAGATTAGAGAGATCAGAACAAATGCAAAGAGATAAGTAAGATCAGTTGCAAGCACTGATGAAAGAACAATTAGCCAAAGTTCAGTAAGATATGAGGGATTAAATACAGGAATCTCAAAAAAGTATGATAAGCCCATTGACGCAGTTGCTGGCTGGAGGAATTGAAAAAGGGAAGAGCATTGTGGTCGACTCAAGGGATGATAATGAACACTCTACCTATCCCCAATGCTTCACCCCAATAAACGTCCAGGTCCAACCAGACGTGTATCCACGAAGGGTACCCGTTACATCAGACCCCAACAATATCATGCTAGTACTTCGGCACCGATGAATTACCCAACACACTCAGGCTCCAATCCGGTGGATAATCCAACCAATCCAGTTGTTCCTGATCTAGATGATATGGCAAAAATGGAAAAAGCAAGGGTGGAACTGCCGAAGCAACTTGAAGATTGGTGCAGATGGTTAGAAGAAAAATTCAGAACTGATTACCATTGCAGAATTGATGCTAAATATTTAAGTTTGGTCCTAGATCTAGTGCTCCCACCAAAGTTCAAGACTTTAGAGTTTGAAAAGTAAAATGGGACTAGCTGTCTTAAAGCTCACATCACGATGTTTTGTCGAAGGATGATAAGATATGTTAATAATGACCAATTATTAATCCATTGCTTCCAAGACAGTCTGATCGGGTCTATGGCCAAATGGTACAACCAACTGAGCTGTGTAAAAATCAATTCATGGAAAGACTTGGCATAGACTTTTATGAAATAATATAGTCATGTGATGGACATGACACCCGACAAAATTACACTGCAGAATATGGAAAAGAAGCAAAATGAGAGCTTCAGGCAGTATGCTTAGAGGTGGAGAGAGGTGGCAACGAAATTTCAACCACCTTTTTTAGAGAAAGAAACAACAATGTTTTTCATCAATACTCTAAAAGCCCTGTTCATCAACCATATACTTAGAAATGCTACCAAGAGTTCTCAGATATAGTAATATCCGATGAAATGATCGAAAAAACTGTGAAAAGTGGAAAGATAGATGCGGAAGAAAGTGCCAAAAGATCAATCCCAAAGAAAAATGAAAATGAAATGAATAGCGTGAGCGAGTACAATAAAGCGTATTCCAAATCGGTCACTATAGGCCAACCGAGGGCCATAACTACTAACCATCAAGGCCTCTCAATGCAAGAATTCAACTCAAGGCTAAACACAGAAAGACTCCAGTTTACACCCATCTCGATGACATATAGAGAGCTGTATCAGAATCTATTTGATACGCACGTGGTATTCCTATTCTACTTGAAACCCATGCAACCTCTGTTCCTGAAATGGTATAATGCGAATGCCCAACGCGAGTACCACGTAGGAATAACGAGACATTCAATTGAAAACTGCACTATATTTAAAAAGTTAATTGAAAGGTTCATCAAAATGGGCATAGTGAAGTTCAACGATCCATTAAGACCTAATGTGGTAGGAAATCCGTTACACAGTCATTCAGACTTAGGAGTAAATGCGATAATTGAGAGTGGAGGAAAGAGAACCAAAACCAATGTTGTAGAAGTAAAAACCCCCACTGAAATGGGTTTTGAAACAAATGATAAACATGGGATTAATCATTCAGGATTCGGAGGTTATGAAATTCCATGTTTATCATTTGTTTCAAAACTCATTTCAGTGGGGGTTTTTATTGTGAGTTCCACGCTGAAGAAGGTTATTAAATTTAGGAATGCGTTGAATTCAAAGCTTTGGTACAAAGTCTAATGGATAACAAAGAGTTGGAATTCTTTGAAGAGGTCAAAGGCCCGGAAGGGATGTTGGGAAATCTGAGCATTAATGCCGTATCCAAAGAGAGAATCGAGGAAGAGAATTTATTAGGCATTTACCCTTACATACCTAGGAGTGTTTTGAACAATAGGAATGTGGAAGAGATCCTTTTATTTTTTGAGCTAATTCAGAGTAATGTTCAAAACAAGCTTATTGCTCTAAGCCTAGGAGTAATAATAAGCCTTTTGTGAAATAGGCTTATGTTTAACATCTTTATTTCAAATAAAATGCATATTTGTGTCTTACTTCGAGCAAATATTCTTTTATTTACTCCATTTCATTCATAATCGTACCACACAAATAACTATTCTTAGATTCATTTATTCTTTGGGTCTTCCTTCATTCCTACAACAGGTCTCCAGATATCAATGATATGAGTGACGCTGCTACTAACTTAGAACCTCCTTTTGAGCAAGATATGCATACAGAAGAACCTCAGGATTTTGAAGATGATCGAGACTGTAGCGTATCTCCTGATTTGTTAAGGATGGTAGAACAAGATGAGAAACATATCCTACCTTACAAATAATTAGTAGAAATGGTGAGCTTAGGATAAGAAAAAGAGGTGAAGATCGGAGCTTGTAGCACAACAGAGACAAAGCAAGACCTCATTGAGTTACTTCAAGAATTTAAATATATCTTTGCATCAAGATATGCTTAGGCTACTAAGATGTATGGAGGCTGTTGAGGCTAAGAAAATCTTGGAAGAAGTCCATGAGGGTGTCTGCGGAACACATGCTAATGGTTTTACAATGGCCAGGCAAATCATGAGATTCGGGTATTATTGGTCCATCATGAAAGGAGATTACCTCGATTATGCCAAGAAATGCCACAAGTGCCAAATCTATGGGAATAAAATTCATGGGCCTCATTCATCTATTCATGTTATGACTTTTCCATGGCCTTTCTCTATGTAGGGCATGGATGTCAGTTGGTCGATCTAGCTAAAAGCTTTTAGCGGACATCGATTCATCTTTGTGGTCGTCCATTACTTCACTAAATGGGTAGAAGCTGCTTCATATGCCAATGTCATAAAATTGAAAGTCATCAAATTCTTAAAAAATGAGATCATATGTCAATAGAGAATGCCAGCAATGATCATATCTGACAATGCACTAAATTTGAATGACAGCATGATATCAAAAGATTGCAGTTAGTTCAAGATCAAGCACCACATCGCTCGGAAATGAATAGTGCAGTGGAAACAACCAAGAAGAACATCAAGAAGATCACAGGGAAAATGACTGAGACTTGTAAAGGTTGGCATGAGAAGTTACCATTTACCCTCTACGCTTATCGAACGTCTATCAGGACCTTCACCGAGGTAATACCTTTCTCATTGGTTTATGGAATAGAAGCGATTTTGCCCATTGAAGTTGAAATCCTTTCTCTCCAAGTTTTGGCTGAGCTGAGGTTGGATGAAGACCCGTTATGGTCAAATGTACCAAAAATGAATGGTGAGAGCTTATGACAAAAATGTTCGCCCTAGAGAATTTTATGAGAGAGACCTAGTGTTGAAAAAGATCATTCCTATACAAAAGAACTTCAGAGGAAAGTGGATGCCAAACTGGGAGGGTCCTTATATGGTAAAAAAGGCCTTTTCTGGAGAAGCGTCGATGCTGACCAAGATGGATGGCAAGAATCTGCCTAATCTTATGAATTTTGATTCAATCAAGAAATACTTCACTTTAAAAGAAAAAAAAGAAAAGAAAAGAAAAGAAAAAATAAAAGAAAAACAAAAAGAAAAGAAAAAAAGAAAAAAGAAAAGAAAAAAAGAAAAGAAAAAGGAGAGGCCAATGCAAGAACCTGCAAAAGACGCATTGAGACCAAATAGGTTTTGAATTGAAAACCCATGAATGGACAATTCAAATTTTGATTAAAGGTGGGGCATGTGGTAGTCTTGTCCTCTTCGAATTAACGAGAATAAGGATACTACATCTTGGGGCATCAACAAAGTATTCTAGATTTTCTAAACACATATCAAGTTCAAAGGGTCCTCGAGAAGTTTTGTGCGTAGAAGCTCATGCTACGATATCTGTAGCACCTGTTTTTATCATTTCGTATTCTAGTAAAATTTTCTATTTTGATAAATTCGTTTCGAGCTTCGCTTTCAATAAATTTCAATCTTGTCCATTGTGATAATCTTTTTAAGCATTTTTCATTGAAATAACGATTAATGGACTAATAATATTCAAGTAAAAGGAGTTTTGCATATTACTCTAAAAAGTTCTAAATAGTACAAAGACCTGAAACAAGACCACTAGTTAGAACTACCCAAACTTAAGGGTTGGAAACATTTGAGAAAGAATAGTCTAAATTGTGACTATTTCTTTGGATTTTCAATCAGAGACACCAGCTGGACAATAAGGTATGGTAACACATTAGTGATAGAACCTTGATGAACAATGAGCAATGACAACCTAAGCATTAAAAAAGGATCATTCTCGAAAAATGACATTCTTTATTCATGCAAATATCATTCATACATATCTAGTTAGAAGCATTTGATTCATTCTAATCATGGCATCTTAATCACTTGGCATAAATAGGCCCATGAAATGGATTCTAAAGGTCATGTTCCCTCGGAAATGGTGTAACAGATCGGAGAAGCCATAAATCCCATACCCCTGAAATTGCAGTGGGATGGATAGAAGTTATTATGGCAAATCTTATCTCCTTGAAATTGCAGCGGAGTAGATTGAAGCCACTAACCTTATCTCCCTGAAGTTGCAGTGGAGCAGGTTGAAGATAGCGAATCTTATTTCCCTAAAGTTACAGTGGAATAGATTAAAGCTACAAATTACAAATCTTATCTCTTTAAAGTTGTAGTAGAGCATATTGAAGTTATAGATCTTATCTCCCTAAAGTTGCAATAGAGTAGATCGAAGATAGTAAATCTTATCTTTCTGAAGTTGCAGTAGAGCAGGTTAAAGCTATAAACCTTATCTTCCTGAAGTTGCAGTGGAACAGATTAAAGCTATAAACCTTATCTCTCTGAAGTTACAGTGGAGCAGGTTAAAGTTACAAGTCTTATCTTCCTGAAGTTGTAGTGGAGCAGACTGAAGATAGCAAATCTTATTTCCATGAAGATTGCAGTGCAACAGATTAAAACTACAAATTACAAATCTTATCTCCTTGAAGTTGTAATGGAGCAGATTGAAGACAGGCTACAAATCTTATCTCCTTGAAGTTGTAGTGGAGCAGATTAAAGCCACAATCCTTATCTTCCTGAAGTTGCAGTGGAGCAGGATAAAAATGAACAAGTGTTATCTCCTTAAAGTTGCAGTGGAGTAGACTGAAGATAGTGAATCTTATCTCTCTGAAGTTGTAGTGGACTAGATCGAAGATAACAAATCTTATCTCTTTAAAGTTGCAGTAGAGCAGATTAAAGCTATAAGCCTTATCTCCCTGAAGTTACAGTGGAATAGGTTAAAGTCATAAGTCTTATCTCCCTGAAGTTGTAGTGGAGCAGACTGAAGATAGTGACTCTTATTTCCTTAAAGTTGCAGTGGAATATATTAAAGCTACAAATTACAAATCTTATCTCCCTGAATTTATAGTGGAGTAGACTGAATTATAGATCTTATCTCCCTAAAGTTGCAGTGGAATATATCAAAGATAGCTAATCTTATCTCCTTGAAGTTGCAGTGGAGCAAATTGAAGCGACAAATCCTATACCTCTGAAGTTGCAGTAGGTCAAATTAAGTCTACCATAGCAAGTCTTATCTCCTTGAAGCTACAGGGGAGTAGATTGAAGATAGGCTACAAATCTTATCTCCTTGAAGTTGCAGTAGAGCAGATTAAAGCCACAATCCTTATCTCCTTAAAGTTTCAGTGGAGCAGGATAAAAATAAACAAATCTTATCTCCCTGAAGTTGCAGTGGAGCAGATTGAAGCCACAAATCTTATCTCCCTGAAGTTGCAGTGAAACATATTAAAGATGTGAATCTTATTTCTCTGAAGTTGCAGTGGAATAGATTAAAGCTACAAACCATAAATCTTATACCTCCGAAGTTACAATAGGTCGGATCAAATCTACCATGGTGAATCTTATATTCCTGAAGTTGCAGTGGAGTAGATTAAAGATAGCGAATCTTATTTCCTTGAAGTTGCAGTGGAGAAGATTAAAGCTACAAGTCCAATCTCCCTAAAGTTGTAGTGGAGTAGATTAAAGCAACAAATCTTATACCCTTGAAGTTGCAGTGGGTTAGAACGAGGCTACTTGAAGAAGATGAGCCCCAATAAGTCAATATTCGGTGAGATTGGGCAAAATTGGTCCTTTTTAAAAGTCTTTACTCCATTCTCTTTACACGATAACGAGAAAATAGGGGCAGCTGTAGTAGGCCCAATTTGCCAGGGCCCAAACACAAAAAACCAAACAAAAAATAGATTAAATAATTAATAAGTTCAGTCCAAAATTACAGCCCAATGCACTACCCAATCCTCCAGCCTTAAACATTTTTAGAAAATCAAACTCTAAAACTTTAAAGGCACCGCACCCCCCCGTGCCTCCGCATCGCTCACATCGCCTAAGGCCTAGCTCTTCTGCTGCCTTGCACCAAAATAGCCTCTATTGACCTGCAAAGAACACAGAAGTAGACAGAAAACAGAGCAAAAGGGAACAACAGAAATAATAGCGTACAATAGCGAAAACTTAAAATATTGTAATCAAATTGGCTATAAAGCCATACAAGAACTAATTGTATTTCTTACGGAGAAATATATACAAAAAAAAAGAAAAGATTTCAAGAATGGATTTTTATTACTTATTTCTATTTTTATTTTATAAAAATACAAAAAAAGAGATAAAGGTTTTAAAAAACTTACTGAAAGTTTGTACTCCACCACCGTGGGTGGAGGATTTGTTTTTTTTTTTTTTTAGGTTTTTCGAAACCCAAAAGCCAAGAGTTTTGAGCTTTTTTGCGTTTTTTAAGGGTTTTCAGGGAATATTCCCTTAGATTCAGACTCTAGAAGTCAAAGCGCTCAAAACGGTGTCTATCGGCGTTTTTTGGCCACCTTGGACAGCAGCGCCATTGCCGGTGATCGGCTGCTATCACGGTGGTCTGATGACCGAAGCCTTCTCTGGACCTGGGGCTTTGAGAGAGAAAGGGGAGTGCTTTTTGAATTTAAAAAAAAAAAGGTGAAATGATTTTTCTAAAAAAAATTTAACTTAAATTGGGGTTTCAAAACAACGTCGTTTTGCCCTATTTCCCCAGACACTAAAACGGCGTCGTTTTGATGAGAAACGGACTGACCCGACCCGAACCACCAGGATTCGCGTGTTTTTGCAGCCAATGGGATATTTGCGCCCCTGGCCCTTCTACCTTTTGGTTGTTTTTGAATTGGATCCTAATGCTCCTATTTTCCTTTTTAGAAATTTGGTCACTTAATTTTACACCTTTTTCAATTTGGTCAACTGTTGACTGAAGGGACGCTTATCCCAAGGATTGAGATATTTTCTTGTTTAGTCCTCGTTTTTTTTGTGCCTTTCTTATTAGTCCTTCGTTTATTTTTTTAATTTATTCTTTTAATTTAATTTAGGTTATGATTAAGTCCCCCTTTTTTTAATTAATTAATTTATTTATTTGCCTACTTATTATTTCTTTACTTTTTGTTTCATTTTTTTATTTATCGAGTGTATTTTTTATTTATTTTATTTTATTATCCCTTATTATTATGATTTATTTATGTATTTTATTACAAATTACACTCCAATTTTCATTTACATTTCAATTTGGTCCTTTAGTTTTAATATTTTATAAATTATTTTCCTCAATATTTATTTATTTATGTATTTATTTATTTCTTTATACTTATTATTTTTAAAATTGGTGCTGTCTTGTTATGTGCCTATTTTATTATTGTTATCATTGTTATTATTTATTTTATTATTTACTTTATTTTTCTTTGATTGTTAATATCGATATTAAAGTGATGTATGTTATGTAATTATTGCCATTATATGTACTATGAATTATTTATTAATATATTCATATTGTTGTCATTCATTAGTGTAACATTTTATTCTTATATCATTTTAAACATTACATTAAATTTTACCCAAATTCGTAAAAAAAAGAAAATTTTGAAAATAAAGACAATATTCTGTATTTGGAGCTTCGAGAAATCGTACCCTAACTTACGGGGTTTCGATTTTCTCGTTGAACCTAAATGGCCGAATTTCCTTTAAAATACACAAGTTTTAAATAAAAGATTAAAAGGCAAGCTTATTCTCGAGGGTTCAAAAAGTTATGTCCTAACTTACGGGATGTGACATTTTGTTATTTCGAGACGAGAGGGTCTTTAACGTTTGTTTCAATTTATTCAAGCGGTTTTTAAGTAAAATTAACATTAATACAAAGAGGGGTCGTATTTTAAATTTTTTTGAGTTTTCAACTTTTGACACTAAGACTTTAATTAATTAACTAGGTACCAATTTTGGGCGTTACGAGGGTGCTAATCTTTCCTCATACGTAACCGACTCCCAAACCTATTTTCTGAATTTTCGTAGACCAAAATCGTTGTTTTAGTAAATCAAACCGTTTATTAAAACGATCAAATTACGAGGTGATCCGATTACACCTCATAAAAAAGATTGGTGGCGACTCCCATTTTCATTTTCGTTTTCAAAATATAAAGTCGACCTTTCAAAAAAAATGGTTTCGATATTAAACATAATTTTTTAACGTATTTCCTTTACTACTAAAGATATTTTTGTGGAATTGAGGGTTTTGTGCCTACTTTAAGCATGCAATCCCTATTAAACCATTCTTGTCATTATCAGTTTAAGTAACCTCAACCCATATGTAAAGTAAAATATGAGCATATTATTGTGAAACAAAGAAAACTTCAAAAAAAAGAAGATTAGTATTCCTGTCATTAAATTTCATGTCATTTACCTCTTATAAGTTATATTGTATTTATTTTTGTCTCCTCATAAGAAAAGACTAACACCGGTATTGTTTTGAGGTAATTTAGGTTTTAAATTAGATAAATTTAGGTATTAAATTAGATAAAACAAAAGTTTGAGCACCAAATTAAAAAGAAATGTGAAGTTGAAGTACGAAATTGGATTGTTTTTTTTTTCTTTTATCTTTTTCCTTAAAAAAACTAGTTACATCTATTAGTGCTCTCAAAATGTGGAACTTGAAAAGATTGTTGGTAATTAATGTTTAAAAATTACCACTAAAATAAACAAATAAATACTGAGTTAAATTGCTTCTAATGCAAATTGATTATTTCCTCTCAACAGTAAAACTCGAAATAAATACCATAAAAACGACTACACACACATAAGTATTTATTCTATTTATTACACGTACCTTAACTTTAAACCCCTAAATTTTAATTAAACAACAACTGTTAACTTCAATTCATATAAACTGATTTCAATAGATTAAATCTAATTTTCGGTCTAATCGAGTTAAAAGTATTTTTCAAACTGGTACACTAATCGATTCTTGATTTAATTAGTTTGACCGACTAATCCGTTTCAAAAAAACATTAGTGTAACATCCTAATTTTATCCGGCCCAGAGAAAAAAACCAAAAAATAGATAAATTAAAAATAAACAAATATTATAAGTCCAAACTAAGCTCAAAATATATAACCTAACCTAAAACCCTAATACCTAATAACCCAAGGCTCACAACCTAAACTTTTTCAAAAAACTAAAAAACCCTAGGCCTCTAGCGCTGCTACCCTACCACGTCGGCATGCTCGCGCCCCTGAGGCCTAACGCCTTCTCTGCCACTATTGCACTAAAATAGCAAAGGCATAACCCCTGTGGTCGCTGTTGACCATGGGTACCTACAAAGGAGAAAAAAAAGCACAGAAACAACATAGTAAAGCAGAGACAAAAAGAAAAAAAAAAGAGAAATATACTAATTAAAACGGCTATAAAGGCCGAACATTTGTAAGATTCAAACAAGAAAAAAATACAAAGAAATACAAAAAAAAAAAAAAAACGAGATTTCAAAAATAAAGAAAACAAAACGTAGTTGTAATTACCCAAAATTCACGAACATCAAAAAAGTATATTGCCAGGCCTTCGTTTTAGTAAAACGGATTAGTAAATATTTATAATAAATATTTATGAAGTTAGTTATATGTTTAATTAGGTCTTGGTTAGGTGAATTTGACTTAATTAGAAGTAATTAAGAAAAAAGGATTAAATTGCAATAGAGGTGAACGCTTAATTATGGATTAAAGAAAGTAAAAAGGACTAAATATGCAATTAGGGCAATTATTAAAGGTGAGGCGGCATAAGGTATAAATCATAGATTTTTATATTAGATATTATATATATATATATATATTAAAATATTAACTATAATATAATATAATAAAAAATATTATATTATATTATATTATAATTAAATATAAAAGGAACAAACATATAAGAAAGAAACAGAAGAGCAAATTGAGGGATGAAACAGAGAAAGAAGAAAGAAAAAGAAAAGAAAGAAATTAGAGATTTTAAAGGCTTAAATTCAAATTGGTAAGTTAATTTAACTCTTTTTTCTTGTAATTTTTGAGTCTTTATGATTCTAGAATAAAATACTATTGGATTTATGTTGAGATTTTGGAAGTTATTAGATTTTTGGGACATGGTTCATGTTGAACAAATTGTTGAATTAGGGGTTTAATTGATA
Source organism: Gossypium stocksii (assembly GCA_020496765.1). Lineage (NCBI taxonomy): Eukaryota > Viridiplantae > Streptophyta > Magnoliopsida > Malvales > Malvaceae > Gossypium > Gossypium stocksii. Next base: position 71,688,850 of record CM035622.1, read on the forward strand.
GAATTTCTAATTAGAATTGGTTAAGGGATTAAATTGTAAACTAGGTTATAAGTTTTGTGTAATAGGGACTAAATTGAAAGAAATTCGAAATTGGGGTTTTATGATGGAAGTTAGATAGTTAAATCTAAGTTTAGCTGGAATTTGAGTAGAAATAATGTATGAATTGGGATGGAAAAATAGATGAATTTAGTTTGGACTAAATTGGAATTATAGTAAAAGTTGAGTAGAAAATTCAAGTGTTAAATATAGATTGGTATTGTATTAATGATTGAAAATTATTTTATTTATTCGTAGCTAATGTCGTACTGGAGACGTCATCCAAAAAGGGGAAAGAGAAAGCAGACGATGATTGAATCGAAAAATTACGATTTGTGTTACTATAATTCAAATTTATTATTATTAATTGTTGAATTTTAATTAAAATGCTTGGTAAGTGAAATTGAGGTGAGTTTGATATTGAATTGAACAAAAGTGAATTAAATTATAAATATGTGTGAATATGTGAATTGTGTATTGATTGAAAAATGGATTGAATTGAATCGAAGTATGATTATATGTGACTATCTGAGATGTGTATTGATTAGATATTCAAAAGAAATTTTATACCCTATTAGCTAGTCGAACTAAATCGGATATAGTTGGCATGCCATAGGATTGGAAGTGTTCAGGGATACTTCGACCTTGAGTCGATGAGACACTGGGTGTCATTATATTACTTCGGATAGATTCGATGAGGTACTAGGTACGAACTTACTTCGGCTTGGCTGATGAGACACTGAGTGTCAACTATTGCTTCAAACTATCCGATGAGGCACTGGGTGCCACATTGGTGTGTTTGTTGGATCCGTGTATCTGCCAAAGTCCGAGTCTTGTTAATAAGGGTAAATAAATGAAATGGAAAATCGAATGAAATTGATCGTGATATTGAAATGAATAAAAAATTAAATTTGTGAAATGAGAATGAAATGCATGAACTAAAAGTTCATGGAGTGATTAATGATTTAATGAGATGATATATGATATTAAATTGATGAATAGCCAAATTGAATTGCTATTGTTGAGAAGTGAAAGTCAAGTAAGAATTGGTTTTAATTATGAATTAAAATGTTATATAATTTAATATGTAAATTTGTTATTTTACTTCAATAATTTGAATTAAAGTAATACCACTGAGTATAAATATACTCAGCGTACGGTTGTTTTCCCTACGCAGGTTAGTAGAAGTCAAATATCTCGGTCTAACATCCAGAGCTGATCCTGACCTCAGAAATTTGGTGATGTATATTTCTTTTGATAATAGTGGCACGTACCAAGGTTATATGCATAGGTCAATATAGGTTTGGTTGTAAGAATGATATATGATGTTTTGAAAATGGTTGAATGAAATGTTAAGGAATTAAAATGACATATTTGGTACCAAATTTGAGATGGGTTTAAATGAAGTTTTCTAACCTAATTTGAATGATATATGAGAATGATCGTTTAGTAAATTTTAGGGTTGATATTTTTAATATGACTTAGGTGTATTTGTATATAAATTGGATTGGTTGTGACATTGGTTTTTAATTGATTGCGGTTTGAAATTGTAGGGTTGGCTAACTTGATATAAAAGGTTCATATAGAGTCTACACAGCCTAGCACACGGGCATGTGATCAAACCGTGTGAGACACACGGCTAGCACATAGGCGTGTGATTTGGTCGTGTGTCCCCTACATCTTAAAAATTGAAAATAGAATGCCAAGGTTTAGGCACACGGGCAGAGACACGGGCATGTGTCTCAGCCATGTGAGGAACACGGCCTAGCACATGGTCGTATGGCTTGGCCGTGTGACTTTAATTTCTTCTTAGTTTGCAAATTAAAGGGTTACACGGGTTAGGGACACGGGCGTGTACTACCACATAGTTTGACCACACAGGCGTGTCCCTGATCCACACGGGCGTGCGAGCCCTGCACTTAGGAAAAATTTTGGAATTTCATGGAAAATTTTCCGAGCACTCAAATTAATCTCGATTCACTTCTAACACGTATTTTGGGCCTCGAGGGTCCACTAAAGGGACATTATGAATATTTTACAATGTGTATGTTATTTGTTTATATAATGTTTGTAAATGATCAAAAATATCCGGTAATGCTCCGTAACCCTATTCCGGTGACAGTTTAGGGTTAGGAGGTGTTACAGTAGTTTATTTTTTTTATTTTGTCCATTTAAAAAAGGCATAAAAAACTCTTTTACCTATCGTTTTGTTCTCGTCGCTGTCGAATACCACCTCTGATTTCAAATGCCTCAGAGCCCATAAGGGATCTACTGAGGATTCAATGAACGCGCAAGGCTGAGATTTCTTTTTATTTTCTTTATTTTTTTCTCTTCGTTCTAATTTTTTAAAGGCATTAGCCTTCAGATCTAGCTATTGGGGGTTGAATAAGGCTAAAAAAGCTTTTTTTTTTTTTTTGTAACTTCAGCCACCGAAGGCGATGGTTGCCGTCGCCGATGATTAGTGGCCACGACGGGGCAACAGCGAAGCACCGGTGACTTGATGGCTGGATTGGAGGAGGGGCGAGAGAGAAAAAAGGGGGCTCAAAGTGTTTTTTTTTTTTAGAAATAAAAAATAAAATTTTAAACATCTGTTTTTACTTATATAACCTTATAAAATGACGTCTTTTTGGGTTTAATTTTTAGACTCCAAAACGACGTTTTTTTGATGCAACTCGAGACCCTGAGACCCGACTTGAATACTAGCAGGATCTGTTGTTTTCGTGACAAGGGTTTAATTACGGTCCTAGTCCTTTCACTTTTTAAACGCTTTTCAATACAGTCCTATTTCTGGTCTTTTTTTTTTTTAAATTTATACCGTTTAACTAGAAAACAATGCGCATAATGAAATTGGGAATATTTTCCCATTCGACCCCTGTTCTTTTTCGCATGTCATATTTTAGTCCTTTATTTTACTTTATTTATTCATTTATTTTATATAATTCATTATTTAAATTTCAATTTAATCATCCATTTATTTAATTCCACATCTTTAGTTACCTTTTTAATTTTTATTTTTTTAGCACTTAAAATTTATATTGTTTACATCCTTTTATTTTTTTATTTATGCATTTTTAGATGGTTATTATATTATTTATTTATTTTGGTATTATGATAAGTGATGTGATTGTTGTCATTAGTATTATGAATTGATATTTTTATTATTACTATAATTACATTATTATTATAGTATTTATTTATTATTTATCATTCTAATATAGATGTTCTATCCACATGGCTATTATATAGTATTTCGCTATCACTATATCATGCATTATGTTTAAATATATTTGTCCATTTTTATACTATGCCCGTACAAGTTAAATGCACATTGCTTTGAATGTTACATTCGTTTTTACTCAATGCATAAAAAAGAGAAAATTTTAAAACCAATGCAATGTTCTGTATTTGGAGATTTGAGAAGTTGTGCCCTAACTTACGGGGTTCGACTTTCTCTTTGAACTTAGATAATCGAACATCCTTTATAAAATTAAAAACACATGAGATTTAAATAGTAATTAAATAATGAGCAATCTTATTTTCGAGTATTTGAGATGCCGTGTCTTAACTTACAGGACATGACCTTTTCGTTTTAGTTACATCGAGATAAGAAGACCTATTACGTATGTTTTAATTTATTTAAGTGATTTTAATTAAAAATAATATTATGCAAAAAGGGATCGTGTTTTAGATTCTCTTCAAATTTTCAATTCTTTATACTAAGACATCAATTAATCAACTAGATACCAATTTTGGGCGTTACGAAGGTGCTAATCATTCCTCGTGCGTAATCGACTCTCGAAACCACTCCTGGATTTTGTAGACCAAAAATCATCGTTTTGGTAAATCTAAACTTTTATTAAAATGATCAAATTACGAGGTGATCCAATCACACCTAATAAAAAGGATTGGTGGCGACTAAATTTTTATTTTTTTAAAATAAAAAGTCGATCAATTAGAATTAGGATTGCCAAATTATTAAAATTTATTTTAGTGTTGAATGTTAAGATCCCTTGTATTAATTACAATTAAAACATTACTAAACTATTGCTTTTATTCTATTTTGACCACTGAATTATTAATTTTTTTGATTTAGTCACTAAATTTTTTGAAAAAAAAATATTTTGATCACTCCTCCATTAGTTGTCGTTAGATGAGTGATGGGAAGCTGATGTGGACTTTAATTTATTGGTTTAATAATAAATTTAGTCTTTAATGTTTACACATTGTATCAATTTGATTTTAAATATAAAATATTGAACAAAATTAACTCTCAATGTTTACAAAATATGTCTTTTTAGTTCGAATTCTAAAAAATCAATAAATGTAACCTTTAAAATTTACAAAATTTATTAATTTAGTTCTAATTTTGAAAATTTCAGAAAAAGGAAGATATTTTTAAAATTATATAAAACAAAATCCAATGGCATCTAACATTTTAAATTATTTTCTTCTCTCTTCACATTTCCAGGGCAACGAAATAACCAACTCATCAATGAATCAAGCAAATTAAATAAAATCAAATAAGGAATTTAATTAAAAAGAAAATCTTCACATGCATAAAGGAGATAATATTCACTCATATAGCTATTGCATCAATCATTTTTTTTTTTTTAAAGGAACTCGTTTCCATCTCGTTTTATTTTCTCACACTTTCCCATGAACCAAACAACCCAAGAAACAAATTAAAAACAAAATTTACGATTGCATTAAACAAGAAAAAACTTCAATCCAAAAAAAGGAGAGACGTACTCTGGTGTAGAGGTGTGCATGGGCCGGGCCGGGCTGGGTTAGGGCCGGGCTCAACTAAAAATTTAGACCCGCTTGTCAGGCTCGGGCCGGGCCGGGCCCAAAAAATGGGCCTAAAATTTTGCCCAAGCCCGACCCGAATAAAAATGTTAAAACCCGGGCCCAGCCCGGCCCGCCCATATTAATTTTTATATTATTTTTATATAATTTTAAAATATATATAAACTATCAAAAATACTAAAAATATCAAAATAAATATTTCTCAATAAATAAAAAATAAATTTTAAAAAATATGTATATTTAAATAACAATAAAATAGATGCAACTTAACAAGCAAATGCCTCTAAAATAATAACAAAATTAACAAATGTCTTTAAAATAATAACAAAATTAACAATAAAATAAATTTTATACAATATCTAAACAATAACAACAGAATAGTAGCAACATAATAGTAAAATGGTAGCAAAATAGGGAGAAAATAATAAGAGAATAATATTAAAAAATAGATTTTCTTTTTTGTCTTTAGTGAATTCGGGCCGGGCCGGGTCAGGCACGGGCCAAAAATGCCTTACCCGAGCACGGCCCATTTTTTAAACGGGCCTTTTTTTTGTCCAAGCCCATATTTCGGGCCTATATTTTTGTCCAAACCCTCCCACATTTCGGGCGAGCCTTCAGGCCGGGCCGGGCCGTCCGGCCCATGCACACCTCTACTCTGGTGTCAAGGGGATTGATAAATGAATAAACATTTCTAACCTTATCTTAAATCAAGTTAGAATGTTCAACTTGAATTTGAATTTTGTTTGATATAAGTATCATATTTTATAAAAATTATAGATTAATTTAATTTATATATAAGATAATATTAATTTAATTATATTTTAATAATTATATAATATTAATTTATTTATTGGTTTTAGTCATATCATTTTATACTGAATTGAGTGGTGAATTTAGAATTAGAATTAAATTGACAAATTTTATAAATGTTGAAGGTTAAATTTATTAATTTTTTTAGAACTGAAACTAAAATAACAATTTTTAAGTATTGAGGGCTAAATTTTTTATTAGACTAATAAAAAGCCCCACATCAACTTTCCGTCTCTCATCTAATTGCAACTAACGGGAAAGTGACCAAAATATTTGATTTCAAAAAGTTTAGTGATTAAATCGAAAAAAATTAATAATTGAGTAACCAAAAACAAAACAAAATTAATAATTTAATAACCATTTTTGTACTTTACCCTAAATGCAAATACATTGATTTCTAACTTGACACTAGACCTGTTTATGGTTCGGGTCGGGCCCTGCCTGAAAAGTGGGAGGGTTTGGGTAAAAACATAGGTTTGAAAAATTGGTTTAGACAAAAAAATAATGCCCGTTTAAAAAACAGGTCGAGCCTTGGGTAAGACATTTTTAGCTCGGGCTAATCCCGAATTCACTAAAGGACAAAAAAATTTGTTGCTTTTTTTTTTTTTTGCTATTTTAATGCTATTTTCTTAGTGTTTTCACCCTATTTTGCTACTATTTCACTATTATATTGCTACTATTTTATTGTTATTATTTGGATTATTGTATAACACTTGTTTTGTTAATTTTGTTATTATTTTAGAGGCATTTGCTTGTTAAGTTGTATAATATTTAAGTATACTTATTTTTTAAAATTTATTTTTAATTTGTTGAGAAATATTTTTTTAATATTTTTAGTATTTTTGATGTATTATATATATTTAAAAATTATATAAAAAATAATATAAAAATTTAATATGGACGGATCGAACCCAAATTTTAACATTTTTATCTAGATTAAATTTGAACAAAATTTAAGCTCATTTTTAAACCGAACTAAAACCTAAAATTTTAATTGGACCCAACCCGAATATATACATCCCACAAATGGGATATCATTTATTCTATACTAAGTGCACTCTTTTTTTTATACTTATCAAAATTCAAGAATCTAAACTTGAGAAATATGATGGTTGAACAACTTATAAAGGAACTCAATATTCATAAGTATGGATGAACGAAATTCATCTTCAAAAATAACTTCTAAATATAACTATTTTATTATTTAATTTATTTCTTTGTCATATCTATATACTTATAAAAGGAAGATCTAATTGACATATGGTTCCACCTACATGTTTTTTTTTTTTTTACATTTAAAAAAATTAAAATTCTCTCGATATTTTTATTATGCCTAAATTTAAAATTTAATCTTTATAATTAAATTTCTAACATAAATTAGTCCATGTATTTTTATAATATTATTAACTAATCCAAATAATTAATATTATTAACTTTTCAATTAAAATGTCACATAGTTATATATAATTTGAAAAGCCTAAATGTCTTAGAAATATACCATCTTCCAAAGTCTACCTTGCTTTTTCCTTTTGATATTATAGGACAATGATCAAGTTTTTGCCTTGGCCGTTATACTATACTAAAATTTGGATTTAAACATATATATTTTAATTTCTTTACTCCTATTATATTATTAATCAATTTAAATAATTAATATTATTAACTATTTCGATTAAAAAAATTATTTTATCATTATAAGTTAAAAGAGACTTTATTTTTTTATACAAACATTTCCATTTATTTTTTGCTAGTAACATGCACTAATTATTTGCTGAATGCTGGCACTGTCACTGATGCTGATTCAAAGCTAGTTGAATAAATTTTCTCTTCCTTTTTCCCCCTCCCCAAGTGCTGTAGGACAGGTTAATGGTGATCCACTAACTGTTCATCTAAATTTCTTAAAAGAAGAGGAAGAAATAGCACCCTTACACAAACTCAAAAAGTATGTCAATATTTTGGATTCATTCCAAGCCAATTTGATTAGAAAATGTCTAACAATAAGAAATTGCTAAATGAAAATATATAATAATCTAAAGTCAAATTTATTCAGATTTTTAAAAAGAATTAAACCTAAATGCTCAAAATGATTCAAAAGCAAACTGATTTGATTTTAAAACTAAAGCAATTTGGACCTCAAATGATACAAATCCAAGGACTCAAACTAGAATAATATAAGTGTCGTTGACCTGAGTAATTGCAGAGGTAATAAGGAAAACTTAGAGCTCACTTGATCAGATACTAATGAAAAATCACTGCAAACTATATGTACATGTAAGGTAAAACGATTGACTTCTTTGAGATGGGATTATTCTTATTTGCTCCTTCGCTTTTTCCTTTTGGTGATGTTAGGGAAACAAACAAAAAATCCTTGCTACTCAGTTAAACCTCATTAACATCAGTGTACTGCAATGATCTTCATGAACATGCAGGCCTCTTCATTTTCTTACCACAAACAATGGAGGCCCAAGAAGTTTCCTAGTTTTGAACCTTACTATTGAAAAAGACTGGTTTTCGTTCCAAACAGATGTTGAGGTCGCCTGCCTCATCCTCCTGGTTCAATTCAAAAGAAGATTGTGCTTTTTCAGAAGAAACTATCCTCACAACTAAATTGAGACTTCATGGTGGTGCTCAAGGTTCCGAAGCACAACCTTTGCATAAATTTTGGCTTGAATAGGAGCTGTTGACGCAGCTGCAGCGGCACGTAAGACCCTTGGTGCTCCTGCATTTTAAAGGAGGCTTGAATGGTGCATTGCATGCCGTCCTCCAGGCAAGGTAAACTGCAAAATGTATTGCAAAATGGGAATTAAACAATATAAACATTTTTAATAAATAGGATAGAGAATAGGCGCTTTCCTGCAAAAGAGCAAATGCAGAACAGGAGTGACTCTTCAATTTATGAAGAACCTGTGTCCGACACCCTTTTTTGACATATATTTAGATAAGGACCCTCTAATACTAGGAAAAACTCGGAAAAAACCAAACATAACGGTGTCAGATGCATATCTGTATCTGGCACTGATACCCAATCCAAGTACCATAGGCTGGAAGTTATTCCACATTCTGCTCATAGCTATATGAGGATCAAGACGAACCTGGTGTAAGATTGGCAGCATTTTCATCATCAAATACTTTCCCCCCATTGATTCATTTTCTCAATCTGATAATTTAAACTCTGGTTTGGCTTCTTTGATTTTTCACCCCTTTTAGTTAACACTTTCCGGGAACTCCTTTTACAAGCAGGAGTGACAAGCATGGATGCAATAGGCATAAATGTATGATCAACTCAAAACTTGCCAATTGCCATGAACTGTTACAAGAAAAGGTGCTAGTGTCTTGACTGTCAGCTTGTAAAGGCATTTCCTACAAAATGTATAGAGTAGACATATAGAATTTCATACAAATATGACTGAACAATGTTGAACAAGTTGATCTCAGGTACAGAAAGTCCAGAATGGTGTTCGAGTCACTTCCTAGTCGAGTGAAAGAATAAACTTTTACTACAAAATGACTGGGGTGGTCTACTGGTCATTTGCGTTTACTACAAAGTTCCAAGAGTAGCAAGAGATGCACACTATGCTAGAGGAAAACTGCGGATTCAAGAGATGGAGTCACTAAAACAAAATGATTGGCCATGGTTGCTTCATAAATGAGTCCAGGGTAGTGTCATTAGTAACAAGTACATACGTGGATGTTTCAATACATAAGGGGCAATATAAGTCACATCAACAAGGTCTAGGGCCTTAGTGTAGTTTATAAAAATCCAAAGGCTACCATCTCATGAGCAATTACCTCATGGGACTCGTTGCTCTTTTGGGTTGATTTTCATTGTCTATGGAGAGATAGATAAAAGGGAGAGACTAATGAGAAAGACAGATACAGAGATTAAGGAAAGTGACAAGTGGATGCAAACATCATGTTCTTTACAAGAAGTGAGGAATGGTGTTAGAGAGTTGGTTAACAAATTAAACAGATTGATACAATATGCAAGTTTACTACCATAAACTCCTACAAATTTACCAGCTGAATATCAAATGCAAAGGCCAAAACATTTAAACCTGCATCTTAGATGTCCTGCTTCTGGTATTCTTATGGCTTCTGCTATCTGTGCCAAAGCATTGGGGACTAATGATGTAGCTGCGGAATGAAAGGTTTGTGGATCATAGAATGAGGTCACAAATTCTTCAACATGCTTCAAGGCCATCCTTTCAACCCCATCCATGTTCAGAATCTTTGAACTGCCTGGTGATGAGGGCCCAATCGGAACAGATGTGTCTATTCCGTAAAAAGTTAAGCCAAAAGTCCTCAAAAGCAATTTTTAGAAGCATTTTCCTACCAGTCAATTCCACCTTTTTACCAAAGCTTAAATAGTATTATTTTCTCTTCTTATTTGCTTCTCTTGAGTAGAAAGCACTGCTTTTTTTTTTTTTCAATAATATATTTGAGGCTCCCAAGGGTTGAAAGCTGATTGCTGAAACTAAGAGTCCAGCATTCTAACACACAAGTATTGACAACTCGCACCAAGTAATTTGACATACCTAACATCGAACATGTAAACCAAGGCTAATGCAGCCATAAAACGTGCCATTTTTGAGACTGATGAAGAGCATAGACGAATAAGGGGTTTAACTCCACCATCTTGTACTATATAGAGAGCATTTTCACGATAAAAGGCCAAATTCCAGAGTGCTCCAGCAGCAATCTCATGGACATCCTGAAACTCAATCAAATACCAAAACCTCATTTTACAGTTAGAAAGTTATATAAATGAGAAAATTATCAGGCGCGTGGAATGCATGTGTTATGCGCCTTAGTGTAGGATCTGGTCACAAGTCTAGACGAGAAAGAATTCTTGCTTCGACCTATGGTTACTCAAAAAAAGACAGATTCGTCCTTAACTGAACCCCCTTCCCAAACTAACATTTGTGATAAAAATAAACTGCTTGCTTTATTTCAAGTTGGCAACCTTTTTATAGGCTGTTAATTACAAAGGGAAATTCCTAATAGAATTCCTAAGTTAAAGTCCTAATAGAATTCCTAATTTAAAGTTTATAAGGAAATAAAAAACCTAATATAAGTAATTAAATAAATGTAAAACTCTAACTCCTATTCTTTCTCTGATATTGTTTTCCAATGAAAACATCCATATCATTACTCCCCCTCTTGGACTTGAGCTTGTCCTCAAGCTCAAATTCAGGATAAGCTACTCGAAAACTATCAATTGGTTCCCAAGTGGCATCTTCTTGAGGACATCCTGCCCATTGCACTAATAATTCCCGTCGACCTCGATTAAGCCTGGTATTAATAACAGCTTGTGGAGTAGGCAAGGCCTTGCCATCATATACTAAGGGCAAGTCTCTTACCGCATCTGGTTGAGGTCCATTGTATTCTTTGAGGAAAGAAACATGGAATACATCATGTATTCTGCTGCCTGTAGGTAATTCAATCTGATAGGCCACTGTTCCTATTTTTTTCAAGACCTTAAAAGGACCAAAATATTTTGGCAACAACCTATGATGCTTCTGTTTAGTTATCGTCAGTTGTCGATATTGTTGAAGCCATAACCAAACCCAATCCCCGACTTTAAAATTCAATTCTCTATGCCCCAAATCATAAGTGTTCTTCATTCGTTGCTGAGCCTGCAAGAGTCTATCCCGAGAATTTTGTAAAAGTGCATCCCTATCTTGTAGAGCCTTATCCACAGCTTCGATCTTTGTAGAACCAGCTGAATAGGAGAGCAGTCGAGGTGGATCCCTACCATATACTAATTGGAAATGGGTGGCCCATAGGGTAGTGTGATGTGAGGTGTTGTAGCAATACTCAGCCCATAGAACCCAGTCGACCCACTATCGTGGACGATCACTAGAGAGGTATCGTAGGTACATTTCTATTGTTTGGTTAACTACCTCTATCTGACCATCAGATCTGGGATAATATGCTGAAGAAAAAAGGAGCTTAGAACCACTTTGACTAAATAATTCCTTCCAAAATAGGTTGAGGAAAACCTTATCACGATCCGAAACTATAGATTCTAGCAAGCCATGAAGTCGGAATATCTCTACAAAAAAGACGGTAGCAACAGATATAACAGTAAATGGATGGGACAAGGGTAAAAAATGAGCGTACTTCGATAGTCTATCCACAACCACCATAAGTACTGATTTCCCTTTTACTTTGAGTAGACCCTTCATGAAATCCATAGAGATATCAACCCAAACATGTTGTGGTATTGGAAAAGGTTGAAGTAAACCTGCGGGCTGTAAATTTTTCCATTTGTGGCATTGGCATACTAAACAATGTTGCAAAAATTCTGAGGTTGCAAGTTTCATTCCTTTCTAAAAAAAATCTTGATGAAGACGATGCAATGTTTTCAATCCCCCTTCATGTGCCATAGCATGTATGGAGGAAATAATAGTGGGAATAATTGGTGAGGTAGGTAAAAGGTACAACCTCCCTTTGAAGAAAATCAACCTATCTTGTGCGGCCCAATCGAACCCTAATTCTTTTTGTAGAATTCTTTGCTGGAGTTGTGATAATTCTGGGAAAGCTTCTATTTCTTGTCTGATAGCTTTAAGAATTTCAACTTGAGGGAATGAAATAGTCATGAGGTGTGGTAAGTCTTCGTCTTTTCTAGATAAAGCATCTGCAGCTTTATTCAACTTTCCTACTTTATACTCTACTAGAAAATCAAACCCCATTAGCTTGCTGATCCAATACTATTGTGGGGATGTCACAAGTCGTTGGTCTAACAAGTATTTAAGACTGAAGTGATCAGTATAGATGAGGAAGTGCCTTCCCCAAAGATAGGGTCGCCAATAAGTCACTGCCTTTGCCAAACCAATTAATTCACATTCGTAGGTAGCCAACTTAAGGTGTCGATCTGCAATCTTGCAACTGAAAAAGACAACGGGGTGTCCCTTTTATTGCAGTATGGCTCCAAACACGCTGTCCGAAGCATCACATTCTACCACAAATTCCTCCTCAAAGTTGGGTAATTGCAAGACCAGGGCTGTTGAAAGAGAGGTTTTTAATTGGGTGAAAGCAACATCAATTTCCTTAGTCCAGTTGAAGGCATTTTTTTTTAGAAGAGATGTTAACGATGCAACCATTTTTCCATAATACTTGATGAATTTTCTATAATATCCTGCCAGCCCAAAAAAGCCTCGTAGAGCCTTGGTAGTTTTAGGAGTTAGCCAATCTGTGACATCTTTAATTTTAGTGTGATCAACCGCGAATCCTTCACCATGAATGACATGACCAAGGTAGGTTACCTGAGATTCTCCAAAGAAACACTTGGATTTCTTTAAGAACATGTTATCCTACAAGAGTTCAAAAACTAATCTTACATGATGCATATATTCAGTCCATGTTTTGCTATAAATTAATATGTTATCAAAGAAGACTAAAACAAACTTACGCAAGTAAGGGTGAAAAATGTCATTCATCAAACTCTAAAAAATGGAAGGGGCATTGGTAAGGCCGAATGGCATGAAAAGAAATTCAAAGTGTCTATGGTGTGTTCTGAAGGCAGTCTTTTCCACGTCTGTAGTTGCCATTCTAATTTGAAAATATCTCGACTGTAAATCCAATTTTGTAAAATATTTTTCCCTATAAAGTTCGTCCGAAAATTCATCCACTACAGGAGTTGGATATTTGTTTTAACAGTGCAAGCATTAAGCACTCAATAATCAATACAAAAACGCCATGACCCGTCATGTTTCTTTACCAAGAGTACTGGAGAAGAGAATGATGATCTACAAGATTGAATGATTCCTTGCTGTAACATTTGAGCACACTACTTCTCAATCTCATCCTTTTGAAAATGTGGATATCGATAAAGCCTGACTACAATTAGTCCCATTCTTAGTTTAAGAGTTATAAAATGGTTGCATTTGTGGTTAGGAGGTAACCCAGACAGTTCTTGGAATAAATGCGCAAATTTTACCAGTATTTTATCCAATACTATATTAGTTGAATCCTATCCTTGTATCAAACTAAGTCGTGGAATTTCCTCTGAGTGCTGCCCTAGCCATAGTATCTTCTTTTTGTTTACTGCAAATTGCATAGTGAAGGAGCTAAAATCCCATAAAATTGGACCAAGGGTACACAACCATTTAACTCCAAAAATCATATCAAACCCTTCTAATGGTATTGTATAAAAATCCGCTTGAAAGTTGTCATTGGCTACAACGAACTGTACTAATTTACAAATTCCTATGCTAAGAACCCATTCTCCATTTGCCATACATACTTGTAGCCCATATTTTTTTGTATTTTTAGTCCCAATCTTGGCACTAGACCTTCACGTAGAAAGTTATGTGTATTGCCCGAATCAACGAGAACTAATACTATTTTTCCTGACACCTTTGCTGTTAGTTGCATAGTAGATGAATTGCAAGTTCCTCTAATGGCATGTAAAGAAATTTCAAGATCATCTACCTCATCATCTTGCTCATCTTCAATATCTGGTACTTCTATCCAAAATAGCCTTTTACATCTGTGTCCCATGGAGTAAGACTCGTCACAATTATAACACAATACCTTAGCCCTTCTTTCTGCCATTTCTTCTCGTGTCAATCTCTTGATGAATGGTGCAGAAGAACCTATTTTTCTATTATTCCCCATTGCTTTCGTTATTTGTCCCCCTCCCTTTGCAAAGCTCTTAGTTGTTGGAATAATTGAAGTGCTGCCAATGTTTTGGGAAGCTGACCAGTTTAGATTGGCTTGAATAGCATCTTGGAAGAGAATTTTTGTTTACGTTCCAAAGCTCGAGTCATATTCATTACAACTCTGAGGTTTCTTGGTTGTTGCATCTTAATATCAATTCTAAGCTCTTCTACCAATCCGGTAGTAAAAAAGGTTTACTTGTTGTCGAGGTTTAAGATCAGTAGTCCTAGCTAGTAGTGATTGAAATTGGAGTTGATATTCTTCTACCGTCCCAGTTTGTCTCAGGTTTGCAAGTTCCCCGAAGGGGTTATTACTCATATGTGGCCCAAACCTGACATGACAACACTCTCTGAAGCACTTCCAATCTAGATTTGCCTCATCTTCTTCGATTTCATCAAACCATAATTGTGCCTCTCCTAAGAGATGGAATGAAGCTAAGCCTACTTGGTCTTCTTCATTAGTCTGTTGGTTGCAAAAAAAAAAAAAAATCACATCTTTTTAACCATCTTAAAGGATCTCCAACACCATCATAAGTGGGAAATTCCATCTTAGAGTATCGTGGCACTATGTCCCCACTGTGTTGTGAATTTGAATTTCTTTTCTTGCTTCCACTGCTGCCTTGTTCTTCATTTTTGAATCCCCTTTCGTTTTCTTTTGAACCGAAAGAGATAACATTGCTACCTGCTCCTCTAATGCTTGTTGCCTTGTAGCCATTTGTTCCATGAATGCCTCTAGCTTGGTTATCAAAGTTTTTTTTGTCACTCATGATAGCTGACTCCGATACCAAGTTGTTATGCACCTTAGCGTAGGATCTAGTCACAGGTCTAGACGATAAAGAATTCTTGCTTCGACCTATAGTTACTCAAAAAAAGGTAGATTCGTCCTTGACTGAACCTCCTTCCCAAACTAACATTTGTGATAAAAATAAACTTCTTGCTTTATTTCAAGTGGGCAGCCTTTTTATAGGCTGTTAGTTACAAAAAGAAAGTTCTAATAGAATTTCTAAGTTAAAGTCCTAATAGAATTCCTAATTTAAAGTTTATAAGGAAATAAAAAACCTAATATAAGTAAAACTAAAAGTCCTAAAGAAATTAAATAAATGTAAAACTCTAATTCCTATTCCTTCTCCAATATTGTTTTCTAATGAAAACATCCATATCAGCATGTCGCACATTGTTTTCAAATATGTAATTTAAAACATCATCATTTATAAGAACCATTATATTTATTTTTAATTAAAAGATCCAATCTTAAGGATTAGACTGAGATTATACAAAGAGGTTCAATATTCATATTGTTTATTGCAATGTAAAATTTTTAGGTTGAGTGCAACAAAAGAAGGTTTTATTCTCTAAAAAACCTTCATTGGCCAAAGCCTAACAATAATATAATCTGTTGTTGAGAATCTTTGATTTATTTGACAGCATTCAATAGCTAATCTTTAGGGATTATAGCTGATTTTTAGAGACTCTAATTAGAGATATTCTTTCTTAACATGATTCAATACTTCATGTATATATATTTGTGCATTTTTCTGAGAAATATATTTTTTTGAGTTTTTCCTCAATATATTATTAGAGTATTCATCTTTAATTTCATCATGGTATCAAATATTTGATTCATTTTCTTTTGGATAATTTTTTTTTATTTTCAAAGCTTTGTTCCAAAAACCCTAGAAACACTACATTAGTACTTTTCACCCTAGCCTTTATTTTCTCTCTCACCGCCCCTACCATTGGAGTCGAACTCTACTCGCCAGCGAAAAAATTGAGTTCGATGACCAAAAGACATGTGTGTGGGCCTCACGCATCGTCACAAGGTTCTATCTTTTTTGTTTCACGCACCGCACGTAGCCTTCACCTGCTACCGTTGTGTTTTTTTCGACGCCATTGATGTGCTCTCTACTCCCTTCTGATCATTCTCCTCTGATTGATGGTGTATTTCACCTAAGTTTTTTGCGTGGGATCTCTTTTGCATTTTTTTGGAGTGATTTTTGTTATAAATTTTCCAAGTAGAATTTTTTAAGGTATTAGTTGTTTTTTTCAACATTATGTCGAAAGACGAGAAACTTGTGATTCCAACCGATAATCCCTCATTGCAAATTAATCCTGTGAAGCTTGATGGACGTTGTTTGTTGTTTATCAAGGCTCGTGGATTGCAGGGATACATTACCAATACCACGTCAAAACCTGAACTCATTGATTCAATTTTAAGTTAGTGGGATTTAGCGAACTCGTTTATTATGGCATGACTTATCAGCTTTATGCAACATTATATTTCCAAAACTTATTTGTTGTTTACTACTATGGAAAAGATTTGGAATGCTACTACTCTCACCTACTTTCGTATTGGGAATGATGCGTAAATATTTGAGATTCGTAATAAAGTGCATGGTATAAAAGAGGGGGAGCTAACGATTTCTCAATATTTTGCTGAATTAAGTGGCTTGTGTAAGGAACTTGATTATTATCAAGATTTTCAATCAACTTGTACAAGTGACACTAGGAAATTTCAAAAGATGATGAAGAAGGAACAAGTTTTTGATTTCTTGGTTGGGTTGAATATTGAGTATGATCAAATTTAGGTTTAATTTCTTGGCAAAACTTCATTCTCTTCTCTCCATGAGGCATACTCTTATATACAACTTGAGGAGAGT
Organism: Gossypium stocksii; assembly: GCA_020496765.1. Classification (NCBI taxonomy): domain Eukaryota; kingdom Viridiplantae; phylum Streptophyta; class Magnoliopsida; order Malvales; family Malvaceae; genus Gossypium; species Gossypium stocksii. The sequence continues at coordinate 71,705,822 of CM035622.1, forward strand.
CAGCGTGCTGTTATGCCCTATAATCCACCAATTGAGAAAGCTGGCCTCATTGTTATCTAGGATGGTTCGTCAAGTGATAAGTCTGACAAGGATTACTTGACACGTGACTATTGTGGTAAGCCTCGGTGCATTAAAGATTCGTGTTGGAAGTTACATAGTCACCTCATTAAGGTCGTGGTGGAAAGCAATAGGGTAATTCTCGTTCTTAGGCAAATTGTCAGACTCTGTAACAACAGAAGACAAGTCCACTTCTGCTAGGAGTTTTACCTTAGATGATATTCAACATCTCCAACGTATCTTGTCTCAATTAAACTCTACCTCGGGTGCTAAGTCTAATCATGCGAAATCAAGTGCTAATTAAAATTCTCTATCTACTTTTGAATCTTGAATTATTAATTCTAGTGTGAATAGACATATGACAAGGTCAAACAAAAGCTTATTTAACTATACCATTTGTCCATCAAAAGATAGTGTGTGAATAGCCTATGGTTCCTTTATCTTAGTCTCTGAAACATGTTCTATTGTTTGTACTCCTAATATTACTTTATCCTTTATCCTTCATGTCATTAAATTTTTGGTTAACCTTTTATCTGTTATTATTATCACTAAAGCCTTAAATTGCAAACTTGAATTTTTCCTGATCATTATATCTTTTAGGACCTCTAAATAGGGAAAACAATTGCTAGTAATGGATTATGTGATGACTTATATCTTCTGGTCTGATCGTCCGATATGTTCCAAGCCTTATTTGGAGAGAATAAAGATGTCAACTGGGATAAAATTTAGTGGCATAGGCAGTTAGGACATCCATCATTTACTACTCTTGCCAAGATGTTTCCTACTTTATTTTCAAGAACTAAGTTAGATTCTTTAGTGTGTGATGCATGGGAGTTTGCTAAGCATACAAGAAATAGTTATTCTTTACGTAATAATAGAAGGACTGTTCGTTTTGAGATTATCCATTATGATGTTTGGGCCCTGATCGCCTTACTTCTTTATCTTGTAATCATTGGTTCGTTACATTTATGGACTGTTGCACTCGAATGACATGAGTTTTCTTTTATTAAAGTCCAAAAGTGATGTTTTCTCATGTTTTTGTTCTTCATAAATTGATTACTACTCAGTTTAATGCTAAGGTTAAGATTTTGTGAACTGATTATGGAACCAAGTAAAACTTTAATGATTATCTAGAATCATATGGGGTTCTACATTAGACCAATTGTCTTGGTACAAGTGTTCAAAATGGTGTTATCGAAAGGAAAAATAGACATCTTTTAGAGGTTACTAGATCACTTATGTTCACTATAAACCTCGCAAAGCTTACTGGGGGGATGCGATTTTGGTTGTTGCTTATCACATTAATCGGATGCCTCTTCGAGTCCTTAATTTTAGAAGTCTCGTAGAAATCTTATAGGAAAAGACGAATTACCTGATTCTACCAAAGGTATTTGGTTGTGTTTGCTTTGTCCATCTTCGAACAATCAAATGTATTTTTATTGGATACTCTCCCACACAGAAGGGTTACAAATGCTATCATCCGCCACCTAAAAAGTATTATGTAAGTATGGATGTAACATTTCGTGAGGATGAACCCTACTTTTCTTCATCACAACCATCTCTTTAGGGGGAGGTTATTGAAAATGAAGAGATGACACCTTGCTCTATTACTCTTCCCAAGGAGAATTTAGTTTCAGCAAAAACTTTAGTTTAAGGGAATACTAGTGGACAATTGTTGGATAAGCCTGATTTAAGGACACACACTAAAAAAGGCAAGAAAGAAGATGTCATTATACAATCTACTCTGTGCCTTGATTCTTCAGTAACAGGTGAATTTTTTTTACCTGAATTGCTACTAACTTAGAATTACCAATAGCTAAATGAAAGGTGTTAGAATTTGCACTTTACATCATATCTATAACTTTATCTCTTATGATTTCTTATGCCTATCCTATAGAGCTTTTGCTTTGTTCTTGTTCTCTATGTCTATTCCACATGATTGGAGAGAAGTTATCACTGATCCAAGATGGAAGAAAGCTATGATAGAAGAAATGTGGGCTTTAGCAAAAAATGAGACGTGGGAACTGGTTAATCCTCCTAAGGGGTAGAGAATGGTTGATTGCAAATAAATGTTTACTATCAAGTATAAGGCTGATGGTTAAATTGAAAGGCTCAAAGCCAAATTAGTAGCGAAGGATTCAATCAGACACATGAAGTGTGTCACACTTCATAATTTTATTAATTAATTTGTCAATTCATAAACAAGCCAGTGAGTAGTCAAACTGTTAAGTGCCTAATTAAATTCCTAGAGATCCTAGGTTCAATTTCCCTAATAATACTCTAGAATGACATATTTTTATGTATTAATTATGTGTTTATTCTGAGTATGATCCTACTAATTTGAGCTATTATGGTTTTTTTATCTTATAGGGACTAAATTGAAGGCAAAAGTAAATTTAAGGGAAAAAAGCGTGAATATGGAGATAAAGTGGGCCAACATCAACATAAGGAAAAAGGTAGTGCCAAAAATGCAAGCATGGGCAACATAAAGGCTAAAGTGCAAAAGAAGAGATTTTATATCAGAAGACTCTATTTAATTTTTAATTATATTAGGATAATTGTTAGATATTATTATTTAGATTTTATTTTAGCTTTTATCTTTAATTATCTGTATTTATCTTTTAGAATTTAAGTAGGACTAGACTAGGTTTCCTAGTACTATAAATAGGGGTTGGAGTGACTCAAATTTCATATAATCTTTTCTGTAATCACTCCTTCTCCCAAAAAGCCTAGTCTTTGTTCTTTTCTTATTTTAATAAAATTACATTTTTTTTATTAAGTCTATTTATTTTCCCAAAAGTATGAGCCACTAAATCCATCTAGCCAAAGGTTGTCAAAAATCCCCCCTAAAAAAAAGGTTCTTGAGGCTTAAAATCCTTACTTAGCCTTCTCGATGAGTATTCATCGTTTCTCCGCATTATGGGCTGACGCTTCCGTCCATATCCCTTAAAAGGTAATCTTTTCAACGTGTGCAAAGGTGGCCACTTTGTATGTTTTGGGAAGGTTGCACAGTCGGTTTCGTTAGCTTACTGCGACAGAGCTTGGCGAGCCCAAGAGACAAAATGGCATGAGATTTGCCATTAAGAAGTGATGATCTAGTATAAGATGATCCCATAGAAGCGATTATTAGCTAGAGTCAGGCTCCGCTAAATCATAAGTCTAAATTCTTGGAGCTGGTGGTCGTAAGCGTCCTCTTCCACTATAACTGGATTATTCTATTTAAGAAGGATCATCTAAAAGCTGATGATTGAACACAAGGTGAATCGAGACAACCAGAGGCTAGAATCTCTCCATAAGAATTTCTTTTCTCTCAAACTTTGTTTATTTTTCTCTATTTTAATTTTTTCAATTTATTAAATTCCACAATTTCAATCAACTTTAAATTCTATTTTTTTAATTCTATCTTTTTATTTTTCCTAGGTATGCAGGATTTCTTGGGCACAATTTTGTCCAAGATTTCAAGGAACAAGCATTTGTGCAAATCTAGTCCTAGAGGATTTGGCCCTACTTCCCTTATATTATTCTTTTTCATTATTTATTAGGGATAGGATATTTTTGGTGCTCTCAACGACTGATCAAATTTTGGCACCATTGCCGGGGACTGGCAACGTACTAATATTGTTTTTTGTTTCTTATGACCAGATTTGCTCCAAGTACTCTTGCATTTGATTCTGAAATAGAGAAGACTGTGAGAGCTAATCGTAAGGAAACAAAGCTAAGGAAAAAGCAGTCAACGGTGGTTGAAACTCAAAGTAACCCACCACCAGAAATTGAAGTCGACAATGAAGCTGAGTTTAGGGTTAATGAAAACCCTTGAAAGCAAAAAAATAGCAGTTGACTCACCTGAAGAAGTGCTTGACGCCAGGGTTAATGAAAACCCAAATCTAGCACATTGACCAATGGCTCAAACAATTCGGTAAATTGGCTAAAGCTCCGACAGAACAACCGCCGTTGTGCATTACGTATCCTAATATGGATACTGATTTCGAATTAAAGTTAGGTTTAATTAAGTTACTGCTAACTTTTCATGGGTTGCAAAATGAAAACCCCCACAAACATCTGAAAGAGTTTCATATGGCTTGTCTTAGTATGAAACCTCAAGGCGTAACTGAGAATCAAATCAAATTGCATGCTTTCACTTTCTCCTTAGCAGATTCTGCTATGGTTATTTTATCTACCCCCTAGATCTATTACAACTTGGGCTGATCTATCTCGTTTGTTTCTCAATAGGTTTTTTTCAGCATTGCGAGTAGCTGAGTTAAGAAGGGAGATAGTTGGAATAAGAAAAAGAGAAACAGAGTCTCTTTACGACTATTGAGAGCGATTTAAAAAGCTATGTACGAGCTGCCCACAATATGGTATAACAGAGCAATCTCTCCTTCAATATTTTTATGAAGGCTTGAAGCCCATGGAGATGAATATGGTGGATGCCGCTAGTAGAAGAGCATTGGTCAACATGGTTCCCCAATAAGCAAGAGACTTGACCTCCACGATGGCTACAAATTCTCAACAATTCCGAGCCAATGCTGAACCCCCTAGCAAGGTTCACCAGCTAAGTAATTCAACCTTAGAGGATAAAGTTGATAGGCTTACTAATATGATTAATTCTCTTATTACAGAAAAAGCAAAAACAACCCGGTTATGCAGAATATGTGCTACACCTTAACATACAACTAATGTATGTCCTAGTTTGTATGATGATACTATGGCTCATTTATATGCTGTGGGAAATTTCCCTAGGCCACCACAGAAGCGATATGACCCCTACTCTAATACCTACAACCCAGGATAGAGAGACTATCCTAACTTGAGTTATGGGGCCAATCCACGATATAACCAGTCATACCAAAATCGGTTATCGCAATAGCCGCAAGGTTTGGGTAATTTTCTAGAAGCTTTGGTTAATAAATTAGCAGTTCATGTTCTTGATTTTCAACAGAAAATCGAGGCATCCATAAGAGAGTTGACCACATCAATTAAGAAATTGAACTCTCAAGGGAAGCTGCCATCACAAACAGAACCAAACCCAAGACAAAACATGAATGCGGTGACGCTACAAAGTGGAAAGATGCTGGAACTAATTTCTGGCAGAAATTTTGGCCAATAAATTGCCCAAAAAAAACCCAAAAAAGATTAACAGGTCTGAACGAAGCCCCCATTACCTAAAATTTAACCTCTATTTCTAGAACGATTCAACTAGTGTCGAAAAGGTAAAGAGGACAAGGAGATCCTCGAAACATTCAGAAATGTTGAGATCAACATTCCACTGTTGGACGCCATCAAACAAATTTCGCGGTATGCTAAATTTCTTAAAAAGCTCTGCACCAACAAGTGAAAATTAATAGGTAATGAAAGGTAAATGTTGGTGAAAATGTTTCTGCAGTGTTATAGCGGAAAATGCCAACGAAATGCAAAGATAGGGGCATGTTTGCGATACCATGCAAAATAGGCCATTTGGGAATTAAGAAGGCTATGTGTGATCTAGGAACCTCCATAAATGTAATGCCATATTCTATTTATGAATCACTTAACGCAGGTTTATTAACAAAAACAGGTGTTATCATTCAGTTGGCAGATAGGTGTATTGTACATCCAAAAGGAGTCCTCGAGGACGTTTTGGTAAAATTTAATGAGCTTATTTTCCATGCAGATTTTTATGTGATTAAAATGGAGGAGGATAGCACTCCTGGATCTTCAGACCTTTTGTTGGGTTAACTTTTCCTTAGTACAGCTAGCACTAAAATTGACATTCAAAGTGGAACCCTCACGATGGAGTTTGATGGGGAGATCATGAAGTTTAATGTCTACGATACCATTAGCCATCCAAGTGAAATATTGAGCGTAAATCGTGTCGACATAATCGACTCTTTAGTGGAAGAGAATTATGAGTCAATTTATGAAGATAAATCTGATTTTGATAATTATGAATTTGTTAATGAGTTATTGTCTCCAAATACTAAACTTTTACCTTCTGTTGTACAAGCACCAGAATTGGAATTGAAACCGCTTCTTGAGCATTTGAAATTTGCATTTTTAGGAAAGGATAATACCCTACCAGTCATAGTCTCAAATAGACTCTCCATACACGAAGAGGAAGGTTTGGTCCAGGTACTAAAAAGTCATAAGGAGGTGACTGGCTGGACCATTGCCGACTTTAAAGGGATAAGCCCTTTAACATGGACACACAGGATTTATTTGGAGGAAAACACGAAACCAAGGCGAGAGGCGCAAAGACGGCTGAATCTGAATATAATGGAGGTAGTAAAGAAGGAAATAATCAAGCTGCTGGATGCTGACGTAATCTACCCCATTTTTGATAGTAAATAGGTAAGTCCGGTGCAAGTTGTGCCTAAGAAATGGGTGTGACAGTAAAGAAAAATGCTGAAGGTGACTTGGTACCAACCCTAGTACAAAATGGTTGGCATATCTCATTGATTACATGAAGTTGAACTCTTACACTAGAAAGGACCATTTCCCTCTTCCTTTTATAGATCAAATGCTTGAACGATTAGCTGGAAAAACTCACTTTTGCTGTCTTGATGGATACTCAGGTTTCTTCTAAATTCCATTCGCACTAGAAGACTAGGAGAAGACCACTTTTACATGCCCATTCAGTACATTTGCATACAAAAGGATGTCGTTCAGCCTTTGCAATGTGCTAGCCACCTTTTTGAGATGCATGATGAGTATATTTTCTGAATATGTGGAAAAATCATCGAAGTTTTTATGGACGATTTTACTGTATATGGAAATTGTTTTGATGAATGCCTTAAAAATCTCATAATAATTTTGAGTAGGTGCATAGAATTTAATCTTGTCCTAAATTATGAAAAGTGTCATTTTATGGTAAACAAAGGTTTAATTATGGGTCATGTAGTTTTAGCTAAAGGAATTGAGGTCGATAAGGCCAAAATTGACATTATAAATTCTTTGCCATATCCCTCTACTGTAAGGGAAATTCGTTCTTTCCTTGGCCATGTAGGGTTTTACCGGTGGTTTATAAAAAACTTCTCGAAAGTAGCTGAACCACTATTTGAATTATTACAAAAGGATAAGAAATTTGAGTTTGGCCCAAGATGTAAGGAGGCTTTTAACACGCTTAAGCAAAAGTTGGTTTCTGCTCCTATAGTGCAAACGCTAAATTGGAAATACCCATTTGAAATTATGTGCGATGTAAGCGAACGCAGCGTAGGGGCCGTGTTGGGGCAAAGGATAGACAAAGAACCCCATGTCATTTGTTATGCCTCGAAAACCCTAGATGCTGCACAAAGCAACTACACTATTACAGAAAAAGAACTCTTAGCTGTTGTATTTGCTTTAAATAAAATTTGACCTTATTTATTTGGATCTAAAGTGGTTATTTTTTCTGATCATGCAACTTTCAGGTACTTGATCGCGAAGAAGAAAGTGAAACTGAGGCTCATCAGGTGGATTTTACTGCTCCAAGAGTTTGACATCGAGATTCGAGACAAGAAGGGATGTGAGAACTTGATGGCTGACCACTTAGGTAGAATAAAAATACCTTTTGATGATAGCCCTATTAAGGAAGAATTCCCTTATGAGAGCCTTTGCTTGACTAGATTACATCTCTCATGGTATGCAGACATGGTAAACTTTCTAGCCACAGGCTTGTTACCCACTAAGTTAGTACGTCCCGTGAAGGACAAGCTTAGACGAGAAGCACGATATTACATTTGGGATAACCCATACTTGTGGAAACACTGTTCAGACCAAATAACACGACGATGTGTTCCAGAAACCGAGGTAACTTCTATACTTAATTTTTGTCATACTGAAGCTTGTGGAGGTCACTTTGGCTCTAAGCGGACTGCTAATAAGGTATTAGAATGTGGGCTATATTGGCCGACAATTTTTCGAGACGCATATAACTTCTGTAAGTCTTGCGATAAATGCCAACATACAGGTAACATCACCAAACGAAATCAAATGCCCCTATCCCTAATTCATGTTTGTGAAATCTTTGATGTATGGGGCATCAATTTCATAGGCCCATTTATTTCTTCATTTAGAAATATATATAATTTTCAGTAGACTATGTTTCAAAGTGGATAAAAGCAAAGCCTACTCGCAATGAAAATGCCAAAACCATTGTAGAGTTTCTTAAACAAACTATTTTTTCTAGGTTTGGTACACCTCGAGCTCTAATCAGTGATCGTGGCACCACTTTTGCAATAAAGTCATGGAGGCACTATTGACAAAATATGGAGTCCACCACTGTATAGCTACCGCTTACCATCCCCAAACGAACGGCCAAGCAGAAGTGTCGAACAGGGAAATAAAGACTATTTTAGACAAAAAAATTTGACCCAACCGAAAGGATTGGAGTCTTCGGCTAAATGACGCACTTTGGGCCTATCGGACAGCGTATAAGGGACCAATTGGCATGACCCCGTATCGACTTGTTTTTGGCAAAGCTTGCCATTTTCCAGTAGAATTGAAACATAAAGCTTATTGGGATATTCGACAATGTAACATGGAGTTAGAACTCGTAGGAAGGGCAAGGAAACTAGACATCCAAGAGTTGGAAGAAATTCGTAATGATGCCTACGAGAATGCTTGCATTTATAAAGACAAGAAAAAGTTCTTTCATGATAAGAAAATAGCTAAGAAGCACTTTTCGATAGGGCAAAAATTTTTATTTTATAACTCCGTATTAAAATTATTCTTAGGTAAGATTTGACCTCAATGGCAAAGACCTTTTATTGTGACTGAAGTATTCACACATAATGCGGTTAAAATAGAGAGTGAAGAATCAGGAAAGCGGTTCATAGTCAATAGCCAGCAGTTGAAGCTGTTTTATGAGAATTTTCAAGCCCACACAGTTGAGAAAACCCATTTGGAACTACCATAAAACTATTCACGACACCGAGCTAATGACATTAAACAAGCGCTTGTTGGGAGGCAACCTAATTTTTATTTATTTATTATTAGTTTTATTTATTTATTTTTACTTTACTTGATTTAATTATTACTTTGCTACTTTATTTTGATAAATTTCTCTTCTCCTTCCTAGGTAAAACAGAGCAAAAATATGATGAAAAAGGAGAAAAACTAGAAAAATAGTACTAAACAGCCTTATCCAATCCCTATTCTAGCCTAGGATACCATAACCCTGCGCATAACTAACCTAATCTTGCAACCAAACGCCCACCTTTCAGCCAAAATAACCCCTAAAACCCTAAACATTTTTTCCCTTCTTCTCCTACCAGTCGCTGAAAACTCTCTCTAAACCCCCCACCGCCGATTTCTCAACCACCATGGTACGGGCCCAAAGTCGTGCTGCCACCGAGCCCTCCTTCACCATCAACCCATACCGACATCATTTTTTGGCACTCAAAACATTGACTTAGCCGCCGCATCTTCCTTCTCTCCCTCTCTGCCGCACACCTCTCCATCACTGTCTCTCGACTCGCCCTCCTCCTCTTTTTTAGCGTCCCCGTCACCATCTCCACTGTGCGGCTCTCCTTTTCCTATAAGCGCCTAAGCAGACCCCTCATTGTCTGCCTCTTCTTCTCTACACGATGGCCACACACCCTCATTCTCCTCTCCTTCACATGCTGAACCCGTTCTCCTCCTCTCACCACCGTCGCTCGCTGCACAAGCTTAAAAGCCACCACGACGCACGACGCTCGAGCCATTGCACCTCCAGTCTCATCGACGACCATCATGGCCTTCAGCCCAACCAACACCATCAGCCACCGCTCCTTCCTCCAACCTCGAACCCTCACGACACCGGCCCCGTTGTTAGCTACTATGTCGCTTTGCCCAACCAATAGAGACGCATACGAATTCCTCACATAACTCCGACAAAAACGTCCCCGAACAACCCACAAGCTCTAGTACCTCTGAAAGTCACGACGATTAGCAGCCCTTACCCAACCGCGGCCAAACCTACCATTCTCGAGCCACTATCTTACCACCAGAAGGCCATTTATACGGTAATCTCACATTTACTTCTGCTACTGGTCGAAAAAGGTATGATAATCTCAGACACAAATAGATAGTGCCTTGCAAATGTTTATTGATCTTTGTTTTGGCTACTTTAAATATTGAAACTACTGTTGCAGATTATTTTCAAAATGTTGGTTGGGTTGATAAATCTGATATTACTCACTGTGCCTATTACGAACTAGTTTTGGAGTTCTATTCTACCTTTCATTCTTAGTGGCGCGGCCACATTTCATTATATACACCAGGTGTTGTAAAATTTTGATTGCTTGGTACCATGCATAATTTATCCATTACTGATTTTAATATTGTGTTAACTTTTATATCAGAAGAGTATGCTATGACCACTACTTACGAGAACAGTTTGTGTGCTTTTCCTGCAGATTTTAAAACTGTTAAGGCTTTTGCTTTATTAACAGATAATATCGATACCACTTATAGCCCTAAAACATCAAAGGATTTGTGGTTTTGTAACTCTGCCTTGTGTTACATACACTGTTTTCCAGCTACCGTCTCGAAAACGAAATTATTCTTCTTGTGGTGTATGTATACTAGTCGTTTGGTTAATTTGGGCTATTGGTATGCACTTCAATTTGAACAAGTTATAAAAGCAAGCCGGCCTCTAATTTTAGGCTCTTTTATTACACAACTGTTATTTTCTCTACATGGTTCTAACGCTCCCATTTCAGATTTACATGTTACTTGTTAGGTAGATCCTTTGGATGCTCAATGCCTCGAATCAATGAGACTACTACTTGGCACCCCGTCGTCCTTCCGTTTTGTCCCTCCGGGCGTTCGCTCTGCACTCGCTGAATGAGTCTTTCGACACCAAAATCAGAATGAAGCACCCAATCAAGCCTAGCCTTCGATGATCATCGAGTAACGCTTAGAGCGCATTTGAGGCTCGACTTGACAATTTTGGCCAGCAATTAACTGACCTCATTGCTATTATGAGCGAACAACAGTAATTACATGGGGAGTTCTTCTAAACTTTTCCTATTTTCTTCCACATTGAGGACAATGTATTTTAAGTAGAAGGAGGTATTCTTCGTTATTATTGTCATTCTATCTACTGTTTTTGTTGTTATATAGTTGTTGCTGCTGCTTTGTGCTTAATTCTGCCCAAATTTGTTTTTTTAGAATATTTTGCCTCTTTTTATGCCCAAGAATTTGACCACGACTTGCTCACTGTTTGACCTACATGCATGATTCTTGTCTACTGCGTTAGTTATGATTTTTCCTGTTTAATTCCATCTTTACTATTTTATTTCTATTAAGAAAAAATAATTATGATTAATAGAGTTAACTCTATCTTGCTTTTTGTAAAATTGATCAAGTTTAATGCAAAGCAGACACCTAATACAATTGCATGCTTAAAATATGTTCATGACTATTAAGGTGGTTATTAAAACCTTTTTTTGACACTTGATTGTTTTTCCTAAGTCCTCCGAAAATTAAAAATTTTGTTTAATAATAATGTTTCTGTGGTTATAGTGCAGCTTAAGATGTGACTAGCTGAGTAACCGGGGTAGGGTGCTTGGGTTGTCATTCTATTTCGCGTCAAAAGGTTGTGTGACGTGTTAGGTAAAAAGGGGTTGTCAACCGCTTGACCATCCAATCCATAGTTGCCATGCTTGGGAAGATTCTTCCCTTGTTTACATGGAACTTTTCTTCAATAGCCTATTTTCACTCCTTTGGTCCCATTTCTATGCCATTGTTCTCTTATATTGCCTTTTTCCCTCCCTTACCATACCTTAACCGTCCAATGCAACTAGACACATGAAACACTTGTTTTTGTTCATTTTACTCTCTTCCTCTCTATTTGCTGCCCCTCCTCTTTACTCCTCCCATTTCTCTCATTTTTCTTCCATTTCATCACCTAAATCACCTCTTTTCTTTATATTTCTTCCAATCCTCTATCACTTTTAGCCAACCGAACCAACATCTCACTACCACAACACCACCGTCGCAGTCGAACCTCCACCGTAGCCGCCGTCCTCCAATATTCTTCTCTTTTTTTTCTTTTCTCCTCCTTTACCTTGTAATTGATTTTCTACTCATACAACTGTTATATTTCTATTTTAGAAAGGATTTATTTACATCATTTTTCTAATCCATCCTTTTTATTTTATAGTATTCTGCTTAGTTGTGAATCCTCCTCTCTAATCGGATTATCGTAGGAATTCTTGAGCCCATTTCCTCTCGATATTGCATAAGTATTGGTAAATCCTACCATACCAATCTTTTTTTTTAATCTCTCTTAGGCTAATTATGAAAGAGGTGTTCCAAATTTTTTTTCTTTCATTTTAGATATCCTCTCTCATAAAGTATTTGTTTGTTAAAGGGCTGACTATCATCAACACAGAACGCTCCTAGCATTGGAAGTGAGTCATGAATCCAAATCATATCCATTAAAGCGTAAGTAATGATTCGTGAAAAGACAAGTTGTGGTTATCATTTTAGTCTAAGGACTAATAAAATACTGTTTAATTAATAAAACATCGTTTTATATTCAAATCTACTGTAATCTAACTAAATTCGAGTGTGATCAATTGAAGAGACTAGTATTGCGTTGGAACTACATAACTCAAGTGTGGGATTAATCTTCTTAAAATGTGTGAAATTGCTATTAATTAAATAAATGTGATAATATTAAATATTTGTTTAATAAATTCTAAAACGCGAAAATGTGAGAATACACTATGTATTCAAATGGATTGATAAATTCATCTAAAATAAGGATTCCCAAGTAAGTAAATCTAAACTTATAGATCTGTGATGTTGTGAATGTACTGTATGTTCTGTTAAATGATATACCACATTATTCATTACACTCATGTATTATGACATATGGCATTATTTAATAAGCATGAAAATAAACATGTCACTATTTTTGTTATTAATCTGATTCGCATGTTAAGCATGCCACTGTGTTAATTCATAGTGAGATCTGATTCGCATGTTAAGCATGTCACTGTGTTAATTCGTAATGAGATCTTCGCATGTAAAGCATACCAACCAAAAATTATATTTTGTATGTCATATTACATGCATGGGGTTGAGATTATGTGAAAGGAGAAAGATTCTGGCAGTTTAATAATCTGCACAATCTAATGGTTTAACCATATTATCTAATAGTATATTTGCAAATCTGGTGTCTTGACCATAATATTCTATATCTTGCAACTTGTCTGCATTATTTGATGGCTTGACCATAACATTCTGTATTTGGCAGTTTGTCTGCACTATCTGGTGGCTTAACCATATTATTGGCATGATATTGGATGGACGAGTTCTAGGGAACTCATTATGGTGTGTAGCAGAGATGGGTACAAAATGTTTTATGAAAATCTGTATTGTTTCTAAAAAAGTGTTACATTAACATCATTGATATGCATACTGATAAATATGACTCTGTGATTATATATATTTGTATATGTATTCTGTTATGCTGTTGAGATTTTGTCTTAATTTTTGTTATTATGCAAATTGACCCACACTAGGCTTTAAAAGCTCTCCCCTTTAAATTTCAGATTTTTCAAATAATAATTGAGATTAGGCATCGACTCAACTTATGAAGGTGCACTCGAATATTTTCGAATGAACAATCATGCTTTATTACTTGATATTTTGAAATTGTTATTTATTATTGTGGACTGTGACATGAGACTTTTTATTTGGATTTTGGGGTTTTTGGATGAGATTGCATGATTGAGCTTTTAAAATTATATTTTAACATGGTTTATAAATTTGGTAAGAAAAACTCAATGACTAACTCAACTTGATGTTGTTATTTCAAACTTAAGAATTTATTTTTAGAAATTTGAAATCTATTTGTCCACTTAATCAATGTTTTACAAGACACGTCAAATTACAATTTCAAAATCAACTAATGAGATTTAGTTATTTTTCGTTGCGACACTTTCTACGAAATATGATTTTTTTGTATATATTTGAAACTCGAGTTTTTATCTAAGTTAACCAATTTCTGATAATTACTTTTCAAAAGAAAATTTATAGACACTATTTGACTTTTCTCAAGTAAGTAAAAAACAACGATTTTTATTAAATGACGATTTCAAGAAGAAAAATAGTTAAATGTTTTTCTGTGCCATCAACTTAACTAATGTGATATTCAAGATTCAGTCACAACGTCTAGGCTAGGTTTAAGGAGTTACAGAATGGATTATCAAGAAACATTTACTCCAGTTGCTAAATTGAATATGATTAGGATCCTTTTATCATGTATAGCAAATCTCGACTAAAACTTACAATAGTTTGATGTAAAGAATGTCTTCTTGCATGAAAACCTGAAAGAAGTGTATATGAAAGTTCTTCTAGGATTCGAGGATAAAAATACTCAAGGGAAGGTGTGTAGACTGAAAAAGGCCCTATATAAAGTAAAGCAATCTCCTAGAGCCTAGTTTGACAGATTTAGTGAGGTCATGGTGTTGTTTGGCTATCGACAAAGTAATACTGATCATACCCTCTTTATAAAACATCACAATGGTAAAATTACTCTACTTATAGTTTATGTTAATAACATAATTATGACAGAAGACAATAGGAAAGAAATGGCCCAACTTAAGAAAAAATTAGCTCAAGAATTTGAAATCAAGGACTTGGGAAAGTTACAATATTTCCTTAGAATAGAAATGACCAGATCGAAAGATGAATCTTTATTTCCCAAAGAAAGTATATCTTAGATCTTCTAACAAAGACTGGTATGTTGGGTTGCAAATCAGTAGAATCACCTATTCAGAGTAATCACAAGTTACAAGTAGAGATTGGTGAAATGGTGGATAAAGGGAGATATCAAAGACTTGTCGAACGATTGATTTATCTTGCTCATACTCAACCTAATATAGCCTATGTAGTTCGTTTGGTAAGCCTATTTATGCATGATCCTCGCGAAGCCCATATGCAGGCAATATTGCGCCTTTTGTGCTATTTGAAATCTGTACCAGGTAAAGGTATTCCTTTCTCCAAAAATCTCAAGATAGAAGTATTTACATATGCAGATTGGGCTGACTCTCTTGATAATAGAAGGTCTACAACAAGTTAATGTACTCTTGTGGGAGGAAACTGAGTCACTTAAAGTAGTAAGAAACAAAGTATTATTGCTCGATTAATTGTAAAGGATGAAATAAGGGCATGGTTCAAGGTGTTTTTGAGCTTTTATAGCTGCGAAAAGTATTGGAAGAGCTAAAGTTATTGAATGAAAATGGATCAACCTTATACTGTGACAATAAAACGGCCATCAACATAGCTCAAAATCAAGTGCAGCACAATAGGACCAAGCACATTGAAATAGATCATCATTTTATTAAGGAAAAAGTAGTAATAGTGTCTTAAGTCTATCTTATCTAGTATTCGAAGAACAGTTGGCTGATGTTTTTACTAAAGAGCTTAGCTATAAGACTTATCATAATCTTCTCTAGGGATTATAACTGATTTTTAAAGATTCTAGTTAGAGATATTCTGTACTTACATGATTCAATACTACATGTATATATATCTGTACATATTTTTAAGAAATATATAGTTTTTGAGTTAGTTTTTCCTCAATATATTAGAGTACTTATCTCTAATTTTATCATCTATCCATTCACATCAACTTTAAGTCATTTTATTCTCTAAATTGTTTTAAAAAAAAAAATCAAAGAAATCACAACCAATGCAATTGCACTGACAACAACATTAGATAGAGGATAGTCATAACAAGATTACAATCACAATGAATGTAAAGAAAAACATCATAAACTAAATTTAAGAGATACGACTAATCTGCAAGCAAGGAGTGAAAAACTTACTTCAATATCTGAGCATGTTAAGGCAATAAGGGGAGCTATACCACCTTGTCTTCCAATAGCAATGCTACATTACTAGAAAATATAGAACTATGTATATCAAAATGGCCATTTATAACCAATAAAATAAGGGAAAGGAGGTTGAGTCTTTCAGTTTGACATAATATTATGCAATTGAGGCCTAAATCATTATAGATCATACATTCTGTTGATCAAATTCTTTAATCTCCTTATGGTTATTACAAATGTAGATCCATAATATTTTCAAAGGGACTTCTAAGATATCTATTAATTATCCTAAACAAATTATATCAATCAATAACAACGTATCATAAAGAAAACCATCAGCTTCAGTTGTCATTCTCAATGTACAAAAGAAACTAAAAATAAAATACCTACTATTGCACTCCTTCAAATTTGCAAGCGCGAGCAAGCATCGCTAAAGCATGGATTCGACCAGCACAACCACCTCCATGCTGCGTTTCTCATCAGCTCCCAAATTTGCCAGTGCTCCAGTTGCATGTTCCTTCATACAGCAGAGGATCAATTTAGCTCTAACAGTGTTAAGTATATAATGAGGAAAGGCCTTCAAGAATTGGTTATCTAGTCAGTTAGTCTATTGTAGTAGTCTATTTGTATTAGCTAAACTGATAGTAGTCCAGCTAGCAGTCCGTTATCAATCTGTTAGCAGTAGTTATATCATTCAAGATCTGTAGATATACTAATAATTGTTCTTCAATGAAATCAAATATCAGTTCATCAATCAATTGAAATATAATTTCATTCTTCACAGCCCAATTCCTCTATTTTTATTAGTTTTCTTTAGATATTCTAGCATGGTATCAAATGCCTAATCTGGTGTCTGTGTCTCCCTATGTTTCTTTGTGTTTCCTTGCATTCTCTTTTTGTTCATTTGCATTTCTTGTGGTTTCTCTGCTCTCATGGCTACATCTGCCTCTACTGAGTCTACCACGGCTCCTTCCGGCTGCTCGACGTTCGGTGCTAGTCAACTAGTCTAGAATTTTGCTTGTCACGACACCATCAAGCTCACTTACAACAACTTCATCCAATGGAGGCAGCATGTTCGATTGATAACTGATGGTTACAATTTGACCGGCTTCCTGGATGGCACTCTATCTCCTCCTTTGCGGTTCATCTAGTCATCAGATGGATCTCTAGTTGCAAAACTAGATGCGTCTTTGTATGACCAACAAGATAAGTTGCTTCTTAATAGCTTTTATCCATATTTGCTCATCTATTTTTTCTGAGTTTTACGGAGGCCAAAATGGAAAATTATATTTGGTCCACTGCTACTCAGTTATTTGCTACTATTTCTAGTGCAAAATTGTCAAGAATTCGTCACGAGCTTCACTCGATCAAAAAGGGTGAGATGACGATATCTGAGTATGTTACGAAGATCCAAAACATTTGTGCCGTAATTGATGCAGCGGGCTCTCAGATTTCTGAACCAGAGAAGGTCAAAATCGTTCTTGCTGGATTGCTGGTGGAGTTTGATGGTGTCATTACGCTGGCTTCTTTCTCGTCAGATCCTCTTTTTTTTTAATTGCCTATCGAGATCTTGCTTGAGTTTGAACGCAGGTAAGTTCAAATGGTTCATGAAGCCCCGATTCACGCACACTTGGTGAAGGTCCGTCTATCGCAAGCTGATTCCATTCGCTATGGGTACTCGTCTGCGATTTGAGGGTGTGGCTTTTAGTCTCAGATCCAGTGCCAAATCTATGGCCGATTTGGTCACTTGGCTCAACGGTGTTATTATCGTTTCAACAGAGATTATGGCGGTCAGGTGTCAAGCACAGGAACCTCGACTCCATCTAGTGTTGTCGGCCTTACTTCAGACTCATCCGTGGTCCGCGGATCTGCTATGCTGTTTGTTGCCCCGATGGTGCCTTCCTCGTCGTGTCTAAATGGGTGGTGGACTGGACCTTTAGTGCTACAGCCCATAGGTTACTCCAATTCCACATCATTTGCATATAGGGCTGCTTATTCACTTGGGCCATCTACTGGACCAACCCAATGCGCATGCAGCTATACTAGTGGACCAGGTGCGCATAGAGTTGCTGGTGGGCCTGGCGTTCGCGAACCTGCTACTGTTGGGCCTAATGGTCCTGGGCTGCCTGCAATGTATGGTGCTAGGCAGCAAGTTGGGCCAGATTCAGCAGTCTAACATTTTAGTCTAGCTCATATCACTAGTGGACCATCTAATCCGTTTATGGCTTCTCAACCAATCTCCAATTGTGTTCAATTTTCGAGCCCTATTGACCATGGTCCGACTTATCGATCTCGTGTTCTACGTGCTCGTATTCATCTGGAGTCGGCACCTCCGTGTGTCGTTTTGCCTCGTATTCCCAATGTCAACTTATTTGATATTTCTAATTCTACCGGATCCAATATTAATGCTACTAATTTTGGGCATAATTCTGATGATAACTCGTATATTCCCATGCCTATAGGGATGTCTTCATGGTATCCTAACTCAAGGGCCACGCATCATGTCTATCGTGATGCCTCTGAGATACATAAGTCTACTCCGTATTCAGGCATATCTCCGCTTCTCATGGGTGATAGCACTTCTACTAAAATTTCGAGCATCGATAATTCTATTTTGCTAATAATGACAAAATTGCTGCATCTGTCTAATGTTCTGTGTGTGCCTAATATCAGAAAAAATCTTCTGTCTGTATCTAAATTTACTTCTGACAATAATGTGTTCTTTGAGTTTCACCCCACATACTATGTTGTTAAGGACATCGAGGTACAGGAAATTTTACTACGGGGCTACATACATGATGGGCTTTATCGATTTTCTCTAACAAGTGCCTTTGTTCATACTGCTGAGGTGAATTCCACTGCTACTGAGGTCATGTCTAGTTCTGATAATTGTGATTCATTTACTCTCTGGCATCGGCTTCTTGGCCATCCGTCTCCTCCTGTTGTTAAGGTTGCTTTAAATAAATGTCAAATTGTACACAATAAAGCTAGTTTACTTACTGTTTGTGATGCGTGTTAAAAAGGGAAGTTTCATAAATTATCTTTCTTCCCCTCTATTACTGAATATAATGAATCGTTTGTTTTGGTTGTCTCCGATTTGTGGGGACCTGCATCTATTGCGTCTAGAAATTACTGGTATTATGTGACTTTTATTGATATGTGCTCACGCTATGCATGGCTTTACCTTATTCAACGCAAATCTCATGCTGTAGATTGCTTTATTCAGTTTCAGCAAATGGTCAAAACTTAATTTGGGCGTGATATTAAGTAATTTCAGAGTAACTAGGGCGGAGAGTTTCATACATTCAAATCTATTTTGGTTGAATATGGAATTATTCATCGGCTCATGTGTCCACACGCGTCCGAACAAAACGATATGGCTAAATGCAAACATCGATACGTTATTGATACAGGCTTTGCTTTGTTAGCTCAGGCCAATCTACCCATACGATTTTAGGGCTATGCGGTTTGTTGTGCAGTCCATCTTATTAATCGTCTTCCCATATCTACTCTACAGTGGAAATCTCCGTTCTCGGTACTTCATGGTAAAGACCCCTCCTATGATCATTTGAAAGTTTTTGGCTGTTGTTGCTTTCCATATCTGCGACTATATAACTCCCATAAGTTAGAATTTTGATTCGTACCATGCATCTTTTTGGGTTATAGTGCTCAACATAAAGGGTATCAATGCCTTACACCAGAAGGGAAGGTCATTCTCTCACGTCATGTGGTGTTTGATGAAAATTGATTTTTTTCTGCCCCTACTCCTGGTGTTGATTCTTCCTCGTCAACCACATGTGTTCCTACTTATGTTCCTATTGTTGCTCCTAGATCACTTGATCATCTAGCTTCTCCAGCCTCACCCTTTGATGTAGCTTCACTTCCTGTTGTTGGTTCCCCGTCTAACCCAGATAATTTCAATTTCGCAGTTACAGATTCCTTTCCTACAGTTGTCACTCTGCCCAGACCTCTGTTTGTTTCTTCAACTCCACCATCTGTTCCTTCTCCGTTGCTGTCTAACATTCATCCCATGGTCACTCGTTTGAAAGTTAGAATCTTCAAACTGAAGGTTTTCACTGTTGATTCTTCTAATTATAAACCTCACATAATTGATGAAGCTTTTCAGAGTACGGAGTGGTGACAGGCAGCTCAAGCTAAATATAATGCTCTTGTTCAAAACTCTATTTAGGAGCTCGTTCCTGCACCATCTAGTAGGAAAGTTATTGGCTGTAAATGGTTATCAGGGTTAAAAAGAACCCAAACGGGACGGTTGCTCGCCGAAAGGCTCGGCTCGTAGCAAAAGGTTATTCTCAAGTTCCTGGATAAGACTTCAAGGAGACATTCAGTCTTGTTGTCAAATCAGCTACTATTCACACCATTCTATCTGTTGCAGTCTCTAACAAGTGGCAGATTCGTCATGTTGATGTTAATAATGCTTTTCTTAATGGTAATCTCTCTGATGAAGTGTTTATGCAGCAGCCTCTAGGTTATGTTCAATATGGGTCTCATGGTGAGCATTTGGTATGTCGATTAACTAAAGCTTTGTATGGTTTGCGTCAAGCTCCTTGAGCCTAGTTCAAAAAACTAAAGTGTTTTCTTCTATCTACTGGGTTTGTATTGTCTAAATCTGATGCATCATTATTCGTTCATGTTACGACTGATTCTGTGTTGTATGTTTTAGTTTATGTGGATGACATTATTATTACTGGTAGCCAATTTGATAACATTGCCAATTTTGTTCAACAACTACATTAGAAATTTTCACTCAAAGGTATGAGTGATCTCCATTACTTTCTCGGGATTGAAGTCACTAGGTCTTCTTTTGGGTGTCTTCATTTATGCCAATGTAAGTACATTCGTGAGCTGCTTGATAAAAGTGGATTGACTCATGCTAAGAGTGTCCCTACACCTATGGTAAGTTCTTCGATATTATCCAGAGATGAAAGGGATCGTCTTAGTGACCCAACAGAGTATAGGAGCCTTACCGGTGCCTTGCAGTATATAGTGTTGACTCGTCCTGATATTGCCTACGCCGTGAACCGAGTGTGTCAATTCATGCATGCTCCAACCACTACCTATCTGGTTGCTTTGAAACGAATTTTACGTTGCTTGTTGGGTACTATTGATTTTGGGCTTGTGTTCCATCCTTCGGATAGACTATCCTTAGTAGGCTATACTGATGCCAACTTGGGATTAGATGTTGACAGTTGCTGCTCCATATCAAGATATTGCATCTACTAAGGTCACACACCGGTTTCTTAGTCATCCAAAAAGCAACAAGTAGTGTCCCAATCCACAGTTGAGGCGGAATATCGTAGTTTGGCTACTGCTGCCAATGACATCACTTGGTTAACCTCTTTGTTGGAAGAGTTGCATTTGTTTTCTGTTGATATACCCACTGTGTGGTGTGATAACTCCAGTGCAATGGTCGCCGTAGCTAATCCTATTCTTCACTCTAAGTTCAAACACGTTGAACTTGATCTCTTTTTTGTTAGAGAGAAGGTCGCTAGTGGAACTCTTACAATTGGTGAAGTTTTGTGATCAAGTGGTTGACATACTTACTAAACCTCTGTCTGCTTCATCTTTTGTACGGTTTCATAATTCGCTTAAAATCTTACCTCTAGAGAAGTTGGGAGAATGTTAAGTATATTAGGAGGAAAGGCCTTCAAGAATTGGTTAGCTAGTCAGTCTGTCTGTTGTAGTAGTCTATTTGTATTAGCTAGACTAATAATAGTCCAGCTAGCAGTCTGTTATCAATTTGTTAGCAATAGTTACTTCATTCAAGATCTGTATATATACTAGTAATTGTTCTTCAATGAAATCATATATCAGTTCATCAATCAATTGAAATATAATTTCATTCTTCATAGCTCAATTCCTCTATTTCTATTAATTTTCTCTAGATATTCTAGCAAACAGGAATGCAAATATCTGCAAGAAAGAACAGGTAAAGATGCATACAAGAAGTTCATCAGTGTTTGAAGACCATTTGAATATAAGGTCAACTAAAGCTTTTATACCACAGGCCTCTGCAATGGCACCCTGAAAAAGAACAAGGTTGAATGAAGATAGAAAATCTGAAGATAACTATCAATAGAATTCTTCACTTTTCACAACCTTATGATCATCCCCAAAAGAAATATTCCACAGCCCCCCAGCAGCCTCTTCAGCTACCAATCTGTTCATTGATTTTGCTAAATTGGCAAGAATATTGATTCCTCCACTTTCAGCAACAGCTTTCGCAACTTTTGAATCAATGGACAAGTCTGCTATAGCCTGAATCCCAACAATAAAAAAAAGACTAGTCCAGTATCCAAGCAACTTATAAAAACAAATTCCGAGGAGAATTATATGAGAGCATAACTTCTAAAATGATACTCATGAAAACATCCAAGTTCAGCGGTAGTGACTTCTAACGTTGCTTATAATTCATGAAAGTAACGAATTTTTTAATTTTTAGTATATTCTCGGAAAAAAAGAGGCAATTCATACTTTAGCTGCTTCAGACTGAAGCCCCTCTTGACAAGATCTTGCAAGGTCCAATAGCAACCGTATTCCATCTCCCCGTAAAATTGCCTCAGCTCTCTGGCAATCATCAGTAGCATTTTCATCATCAATGACTACCAAAGTTGCAACAGTAGTAGCTGCTCTTTCTTGAACTTCCTCCTGTGAACTTCGCAATAAACTGAGTAAGACTGCTGCCCCTTGTGTGAGCTAGAAATCGTCCAACTCCTTCGGATTATTTTCAGCAATACTCAACAGTGAATATGAAAAGACCCATTCAATCCAAACAAAAATCTCATCCAAGTTTTTATCTCTATTCTTTGTTCTCCTCCAATACTGTAACACATCAGTAACATTTTTGGAATTGTCAGCAAATACTGATGTCACTTCCTTGAAAATGTCATTCAGAAAAGTAAGCAATACTCTACCTCTGTGACTTTGCTTAGTGTTACTGTCAACTTCACCCTAAAAAACTGGGCAATTCAAGGCACACAGTACTTTCAAATTTTGGGATGATGACAAAAACCTTGTAATAGCACTCAGATTTACATCAGTTCTAGAAATGTCTAAACACACCAAGCAAGGCAAACTTGTGCTGCAGATCCCCATTTCAAGTTTCTAGTCCCTGCAACTGATAAAAATTTAACAGAATTCAAGTTTCCAAGAGCAACTTCATCAATGTTGTCTGATTCGACGAACCCAACATCCTCTAACTTCTTACAATGTTCAGCCAAAGCATTTGTAGCATCTCCATTAACTTCCTTAACACCTGACATCCAAAGCCTCCGCAACCTTGGGCAGCAATATGCAAGTGCTTTGATTGCATCACTGCTTATTCTTTCACAAGCATCTGGGCCAAAATGGACACTCTCAAGCATCTCATGTCTTGCTGCTATCACTGAAAGTGCAGCATCAGTAATGTCCCGACAGAAATCACCACTAATTTCTCGAAGTTCCCTTGCTTGAAGACTAAGTAATGCATCTGCTGAGCCTGCTGCATGAAATTTAAGTCTCTGGAGATTCTTGCATCGTGGGGAGAGTGAGACTGCAGCTCCAGTGTCAAATCTGTGAGAACGGAGGTCCAGTGACCCCCATAAACAGGGCGAAGAACTTAAGAGCCTAAATGTTTGGCAAGTTGATGCCAAGCTAGCTCGGTCTCGGTAGTTTAAATAAGAGAACAGTTGAATAACTGTATCATCAGGCAAGGTTGTCCAATCAACTCCAGAAATAGTAGCTGAAGTCAAACTTCCACAATCAAGGGTCTCTGAACTAATGTTTGTCTTTTCTCCCCAACTATGTTCACGTTTCTGCCTCACTCTTCGACTCATATCCTACAAGTTTTTCAGCACTACAAATGATGATAACAGAGAGAACCAATGTTTCTCACTCAATCAAGTTAGAAAATCTCAGTGATCAACTCAACCAAAACTCAAAATTCTCGGGGGAAAAAATGCTTGAACCTCAATTGAAGAAACCAAACGAACATTTTGATGAACATGCTACGTAAATTCTTTCAAGAACTAAAGACCCAGTAAAGAAGAATCTCAAATTTCAAGCCACAGACACGAAAATAATCCAATTTTCCCTAGAACTAAGCAATGAACATAACGATCAATCCTGAATTTCAGTAAACAGACAACTGTCCAATCAAACAAGTTTCATTTTTTTTCCCTACTACAAAACTACAGAATCCCATTAATAAAAACTCCTCAGATCAAACATTCAATCAAACAAGAGCCTCTTCCTCAATCCCCAGACATCCAGAAAGTCAATTCTCCAAAAAGTCAATAACCCCAGTGCAAAAAAGAAAAAAAAATCGAAGTATAAACATAAAGAAGCAAAAAATGCACCTTCAAGGCAGTAGAAGATTGGTGTGGACTGCGGAGGAAGATTCTTTGAAACAGAATAGAAGCTCAATATATATAAAGGGTCAGTAAAACCATGTGGGTTAAAAAAGTAAAAGCAGTAGAAGTTAAAGACTATTAGGGAATGAAAAACAGTTATTGTAGTTAGTAGTTGATAGTGGTTATTTTCAGTTAGCAGTTAGTTAGCTGTTAGTTGTTAACCTTGAGTGTTATAAATACAGAGAGCTGTGTAGTCTTTGGATCATCTAATAATATACTATTGTTATCCAAACTCTTTGTTCTTTCATAGTTTCCATTATGCAGGGATTTAAATTGCGGTCCGTTATCGGAATAGCGGCCGTTATATAGCGGTAGCGGCGCCGTCCGAAACCGCTATTGCTGAAAATAACGGTGTGAAGCGGAGTCACACCGATAGCGGCAGGTCGCGGCCGCAATTTAACGGGTAACGGCCGATCGCGGCAATAACGGGCCGCTATTCCCGTTATTCTCCGTTACGGTAAATAAAAAAAATTATCTATCAATGTTCAACAGAGTTGAGAAATACAAACACAACACAATAAAACAAAGGGAATATATTCCCTTACCTGCAAATTCAGAGTTTTCCATCAAAAAAACAGTAAAAAGAAGTCCAAACTCCAAAATCCAAATTAATAAACAGAAAAAAGCAACCAGAAGAGAACTCAAAAGCAATTCGGCAAACAACAATACAACACAGCAGCAGCAGAAAGAAAAAGTGAAGAACAGAGAGGCAGAGGTGTTTCTGAGTTTTGGGAAATAAGAGAAATATCGAGAAAAGATTTTTGTTTTTCCTCCCAACACAGCAGAAGAAATAAGAAATAAAAGAATCTCCTCCTTTGCTAGTTTTCTCAGGGGTGGACCGGGTGGTCTTCCGAGTTCCGACGCTTCCCGCTTCTTCTTCGAGTCTTGTGAGGTGAGGATTTGGAAAGTCTTTGGCTTTGCTGCTTGCTGGTATTTTGACCTGGTTTTGTTGTGGCTGTTGGCTTTTGATTTTATCTGTGTGCCCATTTTTTTTCTTTTTGTTTTTCCAAGGTGTGTTTTAAATGTTGGTGTCGGTTACTTTTTTGAACCACCCTAATAATGAATTCCATTTCCAGCGTTGCCTTCTTTTTTTCCCTTTAATTTGTTGAAATTAAAATATTTTATTTTATGTATATTGCTATTAAAGGAAGTTAGAACGGATAGCAGCATAATCTTTAAAATATTTAGATTTTAACTAAGGTTCAACTTTTGGCCTTAGACAAACCATTTTAAATTGGGCCATTCATATTTTAATTTATATTAATTAAAATGTATTAATAGGTAAATATTTTTTTAATAGTAAAGTAAGTAATTTAATGAATTAACTTAAGCAAGAGAGTTAAAATATTTAAATATTACATACCAAAAAAAATTAATTTTATAAGAAAGAGTATTTTCACTATAAACATTGTATTATGAAAGGTCTAAAAATAAATTTTCGATCCACTTTTTCTTTTCTTATTTTTTAAACATAATTTTTTATTAATATTGTTCAATTGGACTAAAATGTGGAAATATGTAAATTCAATTGGACTAATTGTGAATACATGTGTGAGCTGCCATTTTTTATTTTTTTATTAGTATATTAAAGTTATGTTTTAAATTGAACTGCCCTGGTTTCACGAGAACTCGATAGTAGACAATTATTTTTTGATGATAATGAAATAAAATGTGAAAAAGAATAATTCAATATTTCATTATTTGATATTCTCAATACTATAAAACAACCTTCCAAATATTATTCTGGACCCAAAAACATTGGAACAAGTAATTATGGGTTATTGTGTACTATTGTTTTTAATAAATAAATAAATTATGTATGAATTATGCAATAAATTTAAATTTTCCATGTTAATGATGTTTACTTTTTTTTTTATTATATTGTTTTTTTTTTTTGTATTATGAGTTGCTTATATTTCTAAATATAATTCTATGTTTCTTATATTTCTAAAAATAAAATTATAGTTTCGATCCCTTTATTATGTTCATATTTTAGATTTAATCTTTATATTTTAATTCAACGTAATTTAATCATCTACTTTTAAAATGGCATTAGTTAGCCCAAATAACATCCATGACTATTTTGATTAAAATGATTAGGTGAATTTCTTTTAAGAAGACCTTTCTAACACACACACATAAAAAAATACATACATGCATGAAGTTAGAATGGATATTTTTAGAAAAAATTTAACATTAACATTTTAACTAGAATAATTAAATGTATCAACTATTTTAATTGACTAATAATATTATATAAAAAAAGTAAAAACCAAATTATATCAAATTAAGGTGTAAATAATAAATCCAATAAATAGGAAAGAATTAAGGTTGATTTGAAGGACAATTTAATTTAATTTAATTTTTTAAATTATTATTTAATTAAATGTAATTAAATAATTGAGTGAAAAGTGAAAACTAAATTAAGTAGTCATCACAATTTTACCGAAATGATTAAATTTATTTATATATTTTAATTTTTGTTTAGTCTTTTTTGAAAATGATGAAATCTTAAAATAATAATCACCCAAAAACTTTGGAACCAAGTAATTATGGGTTATTGTGTATTGTTGTTTTTAATAAGTAAATAAATTATATATGGATTATGCAATAAATTTAAATTTTCCATGTTAATGATGTTTACTTTTTTTTTATATTGTTTTTTTTTTTTTTGGTATTATGAGTTGCTTATATTTCTAAATATAATTCTATGTTTCTTATATATATAAAAATAAAGCATGTCACCACGTGAAGATTTTCCGACTAAAGGATTGGAGGGTGCACCAAGTAATGATATAGGTTGGCACTTTGGAAGTCCAGTGCCAAATGCGAAAGGAAATATCGCATGTAAACTTTGTGGTAAAGTTGTAAAAGGAGGAATAACACGATTAAAAGAGCACATTGCTCATAAAACCGGCAATGTTGCACCATGCCCTAATGTTACTGGTATGTTACACTTTATTATTATTTTCAAATGTTATTGTAAATTTATCAATAAAGTTATATATAATTGATAATAATATAAAGTGTGAATTATTTTTATTTCATTAACAGGTGTCATTAGAGAAAGTATGATGAATATCTTGAAAGAGAGCAACACAAAGAAAATAGACAAAAAGAGGAGAAAAGATGAATTCTTATCTCAATTAAGAGAAGAGGAGGATGAACACGAGGAATTCATTGATGAGATTTCTGCTATAAGGCAAGCCACTCGAGAAAGTACCCAATCACAGCAAGAGTGGCATAGAAGGGAAGAATTCAGACGAAGTACTGGTGGTTGGGATAACATTTATGAAGAAGGGCGGTCTTCTCATGGATCAGCTAGAGAATATCATAGAGAAAGAACAAGTAAATCCATCCCAACTGAGTCTGAGTTTACCTTAAGGGGAGCTATACCTGAATTGGTTAGAAGCAAAAGTTCAAAGCAACCAAAGGTCAATGACTCTTTTTTAAAGAGTTTTCGAAAGAAGATAGGTGAAGCGGTTTCTAAATTTTTAATATATGAAAGACTTCCTTTTCAATTAGCTAGCTCTCCATGGTTATATAACTTAATTCAAGTGTCAACAGAAGTGGGACAAGGTGTAAAGCTCCCAACACCTTATGAGGTTTCAGATGTGTATTTGGAGTCAGAGCATCAACGAGTTCGTGATTGGGTAAATGGACTAAAGACTCATTGGAAAGAATTGGGTGCAACTCTAATGTGTGATGGTTGGACCAACAGTTTGAATCAAATGCACATCATTAATTTCCTTGTTTATTGCAGTAAAGGAACCGTTTTTTGGAAATCGGTAGATGTCTCAAGTGTTCGCAGTAGAGATGCTGAATTCTACTACAGTTTGTTAGATTCAGTTGTAGAAGAAATTGGAGAAAATTACATTGTCCAAATAGTGACTGATAATGAGGCAGCAATGAAAGCTGCTGGAAAAAAATTAATGTTGAAAAGAAAACATCTGTATTGGACCTCATGTGCAGCTCACTGTTTAGATCTATGCCTTGAAGATATTAGGAAAAGGCCTAGTGTAGCAAAAGTGTTAGATGAGGCAAAGAAAGTGACTTGCTTTATATACAATCACATTTGGACTGTTGATTTGATGAAGAAGTATACACAAGGGAAACAAATACTTCGGCCCGCTCTTACTCGATTTGCAACTCATTTCATTCAACTTGAAGAGATAACAAGACAAAAGCAAGGTCTGAGAGAAATGTTTAATTCAAAGGTTAGTATTTTATAATTTAGTTAATTACTTAAATATAGCAACCTTTAATGATTTTATTAGTTCCAAATAATTTAAATTATATTATTTTAAAATTTTTCTTATGAATATATAGGAATATAAAGAATCAAAATGGGGACAGCAAAAGTCAGGGCCTGCTTATGAAGCCAAAAAAATTGTTTTGGGAAAAGATTTTTGGAAAAAAGCCAATGATCTCATAAAAGTTTATGAGCCTTTAGTAAAAGTATTGAGACTTGTGGATAGCGATGAAAAACCAACAATGGGTTTTATTTATGAGGCTGTTGATAGAGCGAAACGAGCGATTCAACAAGAATGTCGATATTTTACTGAGTATGAAAAGATTATTGACAATAGATGGAATTTTATGCATTCCGACTTGCATTCAGCTGGTAAGATAAAATGTTTCATATAATATAATTAAGAAATATTTTTATATTTTATTATTTTAAGATTTATATTATTATTTGATGATATTCTTATAAATTATACTTAGGTTATTTTCTCAATCCTCAATTTCAATTTGGGGTGGAGCATTCTGAGAATATACTAATAGAAACATTAGAAGGTACACGATCAGTAATTGAAAGATTAGAACCTTCTCTTGATATTCAAGTCAGAATGGTTAATCAGGTTAGATTCAAGTACTATTATTTGTAATTTAGTTACATAATTTGAAATAGAATTATTTTTTTAATTTTTACTCTATCTTTTATTTATGCAGCTGTTACTATTTAGAGATAAACATGAGACATTCGGTACTCCACAAGCGCAAAGAGCTTGGAAGCAAATGAATCCGGGTAAACAGTTAATTAAATTGTTTAATTTAATTTATATTATTTAGTTATATTTTACATTTTGAAGTTATTTTGAAATTTAAATAATATTATGCAGCTGAGTGGTGGATAATATACGGTACATGTGTTCCCGAATTACAAAAATTAGCAATTAAAGTGCTTAGTCAAACAACTTCAGCATCAAATTGCGAACGAAATTGGAGCACATTTAGTTATATTCACACCAAGGCAAGAAATAGGTTAAAGTATAAAAAACTTGAGAAACTAGTGTTTACCTATTACAATATGAAGCTTCAGATAAGGCATCAAAAAAGAATGAGCACTGATGATATAAACGCTAGTTTTAATCTTATCAGCCTTGATTATATCTTTGAAGATGTTGATCCACTATCAGAATGGCTTCATGAGAAAGAGAATCCATTATTAGATGGTGAAAATGCCGGTGTGTTGCCTGTGGATACCTCTGATGATGAAATGGATGTTAATCAATCTCAATAACAAAATTTGTCTCATTCAAGTTCTAGTTCAAGTTTAACGCCAAGTCAGAGTGGCGATGGACCCGATGGTGGTGGTTTAAGTCCAATTGATGAGGATGATGGATATAGTGGTGATAGAGGTGAAATTAGGTCTTCCAGTCAGTATGGAGGAGAATATAGGGTTGATACTACTAATAGACATTTCCGTGACAGATCCGAGTTTGATGGAAATATGTTTGCTGAACCTAGGAGAGATAGAAGTGAGCCTAGAGCTCCATCAAAAGGAAAAAGCAAAAAGCATGCTTCTATAGGCTCTTCATCTGGTAGGAGATCAAGTTCTAGTAACCTTGGGTATAGTGATTCATCTACTAGCACTCAAGGTTTTTATCCACCAGAACAACCTTCATATTTTCAACCTTCATATGGTTATCCACAACCATATGGTTATTATCCACCATTTCCTAATCATGGTGTGCCATACCAGCCTCAAATGCATCCTCCGCCACCAATGTATCACCCGCCTCCACCTTTCATGTATCCTCCTCCTCAAATATATCCTCCATATCAATTACATGAAAGCCAAGGTGAAAATGTTACTTTTTTTGGATATATTTTTGGACAAAGCCCAAGAGAATCAAATCAAGAACGCTCTGAAAGTGAAGGTGAAGGATTTGATCTTCCTCGTCATTCCACTAATTGGTGAAAACTAAATCGTACCACTACCATTATTTGTAAGGTATTTTTTTTTAAAAGAAAACTTTTTGTTAATGTTCTTAATTTTGATGATATTAAAACATTTAAAATATATCTTTAGATAAATGAATGGAGTATATTTTATGAAAAGATAATTAAGAATCGAAGCATATTAAACTATATATGAAAGTAGAATAAGAGTAAAAATAAGTGGTAGGAAATAGGAATAGTTAATGAGAATTTATACATTTATCTATTTCTTTTTTTCTTTTGCAGCATAGAATGTTTATATTTTCACCATCTTCAAAGTTATCAAGAAATATTGAAGACATCTCTCAGGTATGAATTTTCAATTATTTTATTTATAAAAATTTTCAAACTTATTAAATATGATAAATGTTTGATATTTCCTTTTTTTTTACTTTGTTATTAGTTAATATAACCTTTTTAGAAAATTCGTAAATAAATATAAAAATAATTAATGATTATAAAAGTTGTGTTCACATCAGGGATTTAAATAGCGGTCAAAACACTCTAAAAAGTTCATAAGTGTTAGAAAACACTCTAAAAATCATTAAAAGTGACTTTTTTATAATTATAATTATAATTATTATGTTTTACAATAAGTTGTGCGAATTTTAAAAAAATTCACGACCGCGATACCCGCAGTGACTGCAATTGCATCCGTTATGCCCGCAACCGCGATAAACGCGACGCGACCGAAAACGCGGCCGCGACCGCAATTTAAATCCCTGCCATTATGGTATCTGAGCCTTGATTTTTTTTCTTCAACTTTTCTCTCTTTTTAATGGCCACAGACGCTATTTCAGGTAATGGTGGTGATGATCATCACTCGGTTCATACAACTACACCTGTTGCTGGTTCCTCTCTTGATCTTGGAAGTGGGTTTTGAGCAAAATTCAGTCGTTTCGAAAACATGATACTGGGAAGCTAGGGCAGCACAATTTTCTTTTGTGGAAGCAACAGGTTCTGTTGATTCTTGAAGGGTACAGGCTACATGATTTTGTTCTTGGAACAGTCAATGTCCCTCCGCAGTCTCTTGTTGATAATAATGGTGATCTTGTGCCTAATCCTGCCTTCTTGGTTCACAAGTAGCAAGATAAGTTGTTGGCTTCGTGGTTGTTCTCTACTATCTCTGACGATATTTTAGTGCATCTTACCACTGCTCGTTCGAGCTTTGATGTATGGAGCATGGTTACGCGAAGGTTTGGTACCAAATCCACTATGACTGTTTCTACTCTAAGGCATTCATTGTATTCTCAAAAGAAAGGGCACCTTACTATTAAAAAATATTTGACCAAGATAAATGGTTTGTGTGACACCTTGGTGGCTGTTGGTAATCCCATTTCTGAACAAGAGCAAAACAGTATTATTCTTGCTGAATTGCCAATAGAGTATGAATCGATTCGTTCTGTGGCTTCAGCAATGCCTGTTTCCCTTGATCTTCTCGCTGAAATGCTTACTAATTGTGAAGCTCGACAACAAGACTCAATTTCGAGCATGCCCATGCAAGTTAATGTAGCTCATCAACGTAGTTCTGATGATAGGAGTGTTGGTCCTGACTGGAATATTGGGCAATCTGAACGTGGCTCTTGACCACCTTTTTGAGGTGGTGGTTCTTGGTCATTTCGAGGCAGAGATTGAGGAAGGAGATTTGCTCACAATAAGCCACAGTGTCATCTATGTGGACGAGTTGGTCACACAGTTCAGAAATGCTACTACAGGTTTGATGAGTCGTTTGAGGGAGTGTATGACTAGCCCATGCAAGTTCACTGCCATCAATTTAAGGATGTATCTAGCTCATATTGGTTCTTCTTCTTTTACAAGTTCAAACAAAGTTTTTCATCTGAAACGTGTATTACATGTTTTACAAATCTGCAAGAATTTGTTGTCTGTTGCTCAATTTGCTAATGATAACCAAGTGTATTTTGAGTTTCATCCTTTTCATTGTTTTGTGAAGGACATCAAGACGGGGACCATCTTACTGGTGGGCTGCATACGTAATGGCTTGTACCAGTTTGATTTGTCAGACACTTACAATTCTAGTCTTGCTTCAGTATCTTCTGCTACTGCTTACATCACTTCCCTAGCGTTACCTAGCCCTTCTAGTTCAATTTTTGACCTATGGCATAAACGCCTAGGCCATCCTTGTACTAAAACTGTTATGACAGTTCTCCAAAAGTGTAATATTGTTTCAAAACATTATAAAGGAGATTTGATTTGTTCTACATGTCAACTTGACAAGTCTCATAAACTTCTATTCTCTCTCTCATCAACTGTGTGCACTGCTCCTTTCAAACTTCTTGTAGCTAACTTATGGGGTCCTACGCCAATGGCATCTGAAGGATATTTTTATTACATTTCTTTTGGTGATGCTTACACAAGGTACACCTGGCTCTATCTTATCAAACAAAAATCTGAAGCTTTAGATAAATTTCTCTATTTATAGAAATTGGTGAAAGTTCAGTTTAGTTCTAGAATTAAAGCTCTCCAAACAAACTGTGTAGGGAGTTTCATTCTTTTCCAAAGGTTCTCTCTCAGCTTGGTATTCATCATCGATTGTCTTATCCTCACACATCTGAGCAGAATGGCCTGGTAGAGAGGAAGCATAGGCATTTGTTCGATACTGGTTTGACTTTACTGGTTCAAGCTCATATGCCTATGAGTTTTTGGGATCACGCATTCATCAGTGCAGCATATCTAGTCAATAGACTTCCAATGCTAGTTTTAGCTGGCAGATCACCCTATGAAGTGTTACACAAGGTTGTGCCAGGTTATGAGAATCTCAAAGTCTTTGGTTGTCGGTGTTATCCCTATCTATGGCATTTTAACACTCATAAACTTCAATTTCAGTCTAGACCGTGTGTTTTTCTTGGGTATAGTCCAGTTCATAGGGGATATAAGTGTCTTGATGCCAACATGAGGCTGTTTATTTCTAGGCATATGGTATTTGATGAGGCGTCTTTTCCTTTTGCAAATGTTGATAGGACAGTTGGTGGTTTGCCTAGCACCTAGGCTACTTTCCAACATCAACAGTCCTCAGTTCCTATTGTGGTGGTTTTTAAGGGTTCTCCTCGAGTTGAGTCTTTAAGTGATCAACAGGTTCTAAGTGGTGTGTCAAGGGCTACTATTTCTTCTTTTACTCAACCTTCTATGGAATCTCCTAGTCTCCAAAAATGGTCTACTAATGCTATTTCACCAGGAGCTGCTTCCTTTGGTAGTATGTCTACTCCTAGCTTACACCCGTCTGATGTTCCTCCAGTCTCCTTAGCTCACAACTCTTCTGTCAGCATCAATATACATCCTATGCAAACTAGATCCAAGAATGGGATTTTTAAGCCCAAACTTTTCTCAGCTGAACTTAGCAAGGTAGAACTGGCTACAATTGAAGAAGCCTTAACGAGCAAAGAATGGGCTCTAGCAGCTCAACAAGAGTATGAGGCTCTCCTAAAGAATGAAACTTGGGATTTGGTTCCTCTACCTACAAACAGAAGAGCTGTGGGGTGTAAGTGGGTTTTTAAGCTCAAAAGACATGCCGATGGCACTATTGCGCGTTATAAAGGTCGTCTGGTGGTTAAAGGTTAGTTACAGGAGGTTGGGATTGATTTTCAAGACATCTTCAGTCCTGTTGTGAAGGCAATAACCATTAGAGTTGTCTTGGTATTGGCGGTTCAGTTTGGATGGCAACTTCGCCAGGTGGACATCAATAACGCATTTCTTAACGGTGATCTATCTGAAGACATTTATATGCTTCAACCACCTGGTTTTGAGCAGGGTCATAGTGACAAACCGTTAGTAGGTAAATTAAAGAAGGCTCTGTATGGCCTCAAGTAGGCTCCTAGGGCCTGGTTTTCTAAGCTTCGAGATTTTCTGCTATCTTCACAATTTTCTTTGGCCAAATCTGATGGTTCGCTTTTTATTAAGAAAATTGAAGGTGTGCTTTTGTATTTTTTGGTATATGTTGACGACATAATCATCACTGGTACTCATCAGGCTAGTATTGATCAGTTTGTTACTGACTTGAATACTCGGTTTTCTCTGAAGGATTTGGGGCATCTTAGTTATTTTCTTGGAATTGAGGTGTCTTCTACTTCAAATGGTTTGTTTTTAAGTCAACGTAAGTATGTGCTCGACTTTCTTTGAAGGGCTAAAATGGACCAGGCTAACAGCTCTCCTACACCCATGGTCACCTCCATCTTATCTCAGTACACTGGCTGTGCGATTGACAATGCATCTGAGTATCGCAGCATTGTAAGCGCCTTGCAGTATATGGTCATCACCAGACCAGATATCACATTTGTTGTCAATAAAGTCTATCAGTTCATGCATCAACTACTTGATCAGCATTTCAAAGCGGTCAAATGCATTCTTCGATACCTACAGAGTACTTTAGACTATGGTATTCGATTTTCTGCAGCTACTTCTTTGGATGTGGTTGGCTATTTTGATGCCAATTGGGGTGCTGATATTGATGATCGACGTTTAACCTCGGGGTTTTGTGTTTTCCTTGGGGGAAATCCTATTGCTTGGGGGTCGAAGAAGTAGTAGGTGGTCTCTAGATCAACCGCCGAGGCTGAGTATAGAGCGTTAGCACATGCGGTTACTGAGGTGGTATAGCTTGAGTCTCTATTGTCTGAACTTTATGTTTCGCCTTCTCGGAAGACCTTAGTGTGGTGTGATAACTCTGGCGCCATTGCCGTCTTTACCAATCCAGTGATGCACTCAAAGTTTAAGCACGTTGAATTAGACTTGTATTTTGTTAGAGAAAATGTTATTGCTGGAAAGCTTAGTATGGGACATGTGCCAGCCAAGGAGCAAGTTACTGATATGTTTACAAAGCCTTTATCAATTCCACTATTTACAAAATTCAGATCATGTCTTAAGGTCGTTCCAAAAGTTAGTCACTCAGCAGGAGTTGAGATGATGGGGGCATATTAGGGAATGAAAAACAGTTATTATAGTTAGTAGTTGATAGTGGTTATTTTTAGTTAGCAGTCAGTTAGTTGTTAATTGTTAACCTTGAGTGTTATAAATATAGTGAGCTGTGTAGTCTTTGGATCATCTAATAATATATGATTGCTATCCAAACTCTCTGTTCTTTCATAGTTTCCATTAAATCCAACAAGGATAAATACACCACTTAAATTCCAAGTCTGTTACTATTCTTTAGAATCTGCCACTTTAACTTATTACAATTTTTTTCATATTATTTATACTGTCAAGTCTACTGCTTTTCCCTTGGATGCAAATGAGTCAATACCAGAAGTGCTTGCCTGTACTTTGTATTGGAGGAAAAATAAGCACGACAAAGTTTATAGGGACTAAAAACTAATTGAG
Organism: Gossypium stocksii; assembly: GCA_020496765.1. Taxonomy (NCBI): domain Eukaryota; kingdom Viridiplantae; phylum Streptophyta; class Magnoliopsida; order Malvales; family Malvaceae; genus Gossypium; species Gossypium stocksii. The sequence continues at coordinate 71,741,631 of CM035622.1, forward strand.
CTCAACTAGATTGCAATTTGCAAGTTTACAGGGACTGCTTTTTCGAACATGCAAATCAATCGATTCGGGGGGACCTGATGCTTCAGTACCATGAAGTTAAACAAATGATATGATAATATCATGAAGAATTAATAATGGTAGAGGTAAATTACAGATTTTAGTCACTCACTAATAGGATCAAATATAGACAGGTGATAAACGATAAATTATACATATTTTTACCTCATGTTTAGCCTAATTTCCGGATGGATTATCATTAATTTTGTGAGAATTGGTGCTCTTAATCTTTCTTTTTCATATCTTATACTTAAGAGAGCATAGGGAAGAGAAAAGAATGGAAAATGGACCAAAAACGAAGAAAATGGGCCAAATTGTGAAAACGACACGGCCAAAGAAGTCACCACACGGCCCAAAAAGTCACCACACGGCCGTGCCACATGAAGACCACACGATCCAGCCCCTGACAAGTACGGCCAGGCCACACGGCCATGCCTCCAGTGACAGACTCTCACACGGCCTCTTATCGTGGCACACGGACATGGCACATAGGCGTGGCACACAGGCGTGTCCCTGTCGTGAGGAAGAGGAATTTCACTTGGATTTGGATACTTAGGGGCTAAGAAAGTCATTCTAAAACTCGATATAAAGACCCCAAGAGGCAACTCTAAAGATAGACTCTTTTTTCTGAAGAAAGAGCGTCATAATTCTGCCAACACAAGGAGTGAAAGCAAGGGATTACTCCAAGGGAAGCCGATTGATTCATCCCAGAAGCCAGAATTCTACATCAAGACAGAGGATCTACCTAAATTCCTTCAGGGTTTTTTGGGTTCTTTATGTTTTGTTATCTTAATTCTTCTAAGATGTTTTCTTTCTTTATTATGAACTAAACCCCTCAAATACTTGAAGGGGAGGAAACCTAAGAAAGATCTTGTTAGTATTTATTCTTGAATTATTTGATAAATACTTGAATTGTTCTTAATTATGTGTTCTTCATTCTTGATTTAATAATCCTAGGTATTACTTCAAGAACTTGATGTGCTTAGGCAGAGGAGCAAAAGTCCCTGTTTTAAGAGTAGATCTACCATAATTAAGCGGAGTTGCATGCAACCCTAGACATAGGGCGACATAAATTTACCGAATTAGGGTCAAACCTAATAGGGGGATCCATAGATCGAATTAATGCAACTTAATATGTTAATTAATAAAGAAACTTTAGTTAACAGCCTAGACCTAGTTGTTCTTAGCCTCAACGGAGGGATTAACATAAGTTAGGGATCTCTACGGATCAAGTCAAATGAATAAATCGTCTAGTTCAAGAAGTTAATAACAAGTGAAGTCTAGGTGGATTCTCTCTTGAGTATTGCTTATATCAATCAGCTTTTCCCGAAAGTTTTCCCCAATTTACTTTTTGTGCACTTTTAGTTAGTTTTAGAATTAGTTTCAACCAATCCCCTTTTATTTTTAGGCTAGATAATAGAAAGGAAGTAAGTATTAGTACTTTTGGTTCCCTTGGGTACGATAACTCAGTCTTACCGCTAAACTATACTACTGTTCGATAGGTGCGCTTGCCTTTAAAATCGTGATATTAGTTAGTTTTTTGTGTGATCAGTTTTTATAAATTTTATTCTTAATATCGCGAGCATATCAAGTTTTTGGCGCCGTTGCCGAGGAACTAAAATATTAAGAAAACTTGATTTCTATTGCTTTAGCCATTACTATTTTTATTTATTTTCAACTTTTATTTTTTTTAATTTTCTTTACTTTTTCCATACTAGGTATCTCTAGTTTATGACTAGAAACAACCCAGCAGGACCATTACTTTTCGACGAAGATTTAGAAGCAACAATTCGCAAAACTCGCAGAGATATCAGACGAAGCCTACAATATCCAGAACAAGGACAAGAACAAAGGCCAAAACCTACAGAAGAGATGGACGTAGATCAAAACATTCCACCACCTCCCACAATAGTCGAGCCACCAGCAAATCAGGAAGAAGCTCCTCGCACTATGTATGATTATGCTAAACCTAGTTTGGCTGGTACCCAAACTAGCATTATTAAACCTACTATTGCTGCTAATAATTTTGAATTAAAACCTAACACTATTCAGATGATACAGCAATTGGTGCAGTTTGATGGTTTGTAGGATGAAGATTCAAATTCACACATAGCCAATTTTTTGGAACTTTGTGATACTTTTAAAATTAATGGTGTTTCTGATGATACCATTCGTCTAAGGCTATTTCCATTCTCTTTGAGAAACAAAGCCAAACAGTGGTTAAACTCTTTACCACGAGGCTCAATCACCACATGGGAACAGATGACGAAAAAATTTTTACTTAAATATTTTCCTCCAGCTAAAATAGCTAAATTACGAAACGATATCTCTTCTTTTGTGTAGATGGATTTAGAAACACTTTACGATGCTTAGGAGAGATACAAGGATCTTTTGAGAAGATGCCCTCATCATGGCCTACCTTTATGGCTACAAGTTCAAACCTTTCACAACGGTTTGAATCTTTCAACAAGCCAAATAATTGATGCAGCCGCTGGAGGAACGATTAATAACAAATCACTCGAAGCAGCTTATGAATTTATTGAAGAGATGTTACTGAATAACTATCAGTGGCAAGTCATGAGGACAAAGCCGACAAAAGCTGCAGGAGTTTATAATATTGATGCTGTCGCTATGCTTACTAACCAAGTAGAACTGTTAAATAAAAAGTTTGATCATTTTGTTGGTTCTACTCAGGCACAGCCAGTGATGCAGTGTGACACAACTCCAGTAAATATGTTCAATCCAGACTATTCATCCTCGGGACACAGCATGGAAACTGAGCAAGCCAACTATATGGGTAACAATTCTAGACCTCAAAATAACCCTTATAGTAATACTTACAATGCAGGTTGGATAAATCACCCTAATTTTTCATGGGGAGGACAAGGAAATCAAAGACAACAGCCTCCTCCGGGATTTCAGCACCTACCACCACAACAAGAGAAAAAGCCGAATCTTGAAGAGATGTTCACTAAATTTATGGCCACATCAGCAACCCATTTCCAAAACACGAAAATAGCATTAAAGAACCAGCAAGCATCAATTCAAGGGCTTGAAAATCAAATCGGTCAGCTTGCAAAATTAATTTCAGAAAGACCACAAGGTAGACTACCAAGTAATACTGATCCAAATCCCAGAGAACATGTCAAAGCAATTACTCTAAGAGATGGGAAAGCACTAGCTGACCCAGAAAAGAAGTCTACTCCAGAATCTTCAGGAGACAAGGCAAAGGAACCCAAAGAAAACACTCCATCAACACTCAAGGAATACAAACCGCCCATTCCATATCCGGCAAAGTTGAAGAAAGACCGTACAGACGCCCAATTCGGTAAATTTCTTGAACTTTTTAAATAATTACACATTAACTTACCTTTTGTTGAAGCGATTTCACAGATGCCGAATTACGCGAAGTTCCTTAAAGAACTTCTAATAAATAAAAGGAAGTTGGAAGAATTAGTTACAGTGAAACTCAACGAAGAATGCTCAGCTATTCTCCAAAATAAACTGCCGGCAAAACTGAAAGATCCAGGGAGTTTTACTATTCATTATTTAATTGGTAGTTTACTTATTGATAAAGCCTTAGCCGACTTAGGTGCTAGCATTAATCTCATGCCTTACAAAATGTTCAAGCAACTAGGTCTAGGGGAACCAAAGCCCACTAGGATGAGTATTCAACTAGATGATAAATCTGTTAAATATCCTAGGGGAATCATAGAAGATGTGCTAGTAAAGGTAGATAAATTCATATTCTCTGTTGATTTTGTTGTACTTGACATGGATGAGGATATTGAGGTACCTTTAATTTTGGGACGTCCATTTTTAGCCACTGCTAGAGCTATTATTGATGTAGGGGATGGTAAATTAGTACTCAGAGTTGGTGAGGAAGAAGTCGTTTTTAAAATCTATGATGCTATGAAATTTTCTAAAGAACAAGATGACTCCTGTTATTTTGTTGATATGGTTAATTACTTTGTTCAAGATAAGTTTCAGGAACTTTCTATCACAGACACGTTTGAACTGTGTCTTGTTCAAAGTGGGGGAGAAGATAAAGTTACCACTGAAATTGAGGAACTAAGAAAAGAGTTAGATTCTAATGAAATTATCACAAGACACATAAGTTATGAAAGTATAAAGATGAATGACGAGTTGAGACAGAAACCTTCCATTGATGAACCCCCCAAAGTAGAGTTGAAGCAACTACCAGATCATCTAGAATATGCCTTTTTAGGGGAAGATTCAACTCTATCAGTCATTATCGCATCAGATTTGAGCATTGCAGAAAAAAAGGAACTACTCCATGTGTTAAGGGAACACAAGCAGGCTATAGCTTGGAAAATTTCAGATATTAAGGGAATTAATCCTTCTTTTTACACCCACAAAATTTTAATGGAAGATGAATATAAACCATCGGTGCAAGCTCAAAGACGATTGAATCCCAACATGAAAGAGGTCGTAAAAGCCGAGGTAATTAAACTTCTAGATGTAGGTATTATTTATCCTATTTCTGACAGTTCTTGGGTAAGTCCTGTGCAGGTTGTTCCTAAAAAGGGAGGCATGACTGTGGTGTCTAATGACAAAAAAGAGTCAATACCTATAAGAACAGTCACTGGATGGAGAGTTTGCATTGATTATAGGAAGTTGAATGACGCCACTCGAAAAGATCATTTTCCCTTACCTTTTATTGATCAAATGTTGGAAAGATTATCAGGTCACATGTATTATTGTTTCCTAGATGGCCTCTCTGGTTACTTCCAAATCCTGATAGCTCCATAAGATCAGGAGAAAATGACATTCACATGCCCATACGGTACGTTTGCTTATCGTAGAATGCCTTTTGGTTTATGTAACGCTCCTGCTACTTTTTAGCGATGCATGCTAGCTATCTTCAATGAATTCGTGGAAGACATCATGGAGGTATTTATGGATGATTTTTCAGTTTTCGGTAATTCTTTCCAACTTTGTCTTGATAATCTAAAACGTTTTTTGATGAGATGTGAAGAGACAAATTTAGTGCTAAATTGGGAAAAATGTCACTTTATGGTTCAAGAGGGTATTGTATTAGGACATAAAATTTCTAGTAAAGGGATAGAGGTAGATAAAGCGAAAATTGAAACAATTGAAAAATTACCTCCCCCTAATTCAGTTAAGGCTATAAGAAGCTTTTTAGGACATGCCGGTTTTTATCGCAGATTTATTAAAGATTTTTCTAAAATAGCTAAGCCTTTAACAAAGTTGCTAGAAAAAGACGTGCTTTACAACTTTGACCAAGAATGTTTAGACTTTTTTAATGCTCTAAAAGAAAAGTTAGTCAATGCCCCGATTATGATTTCACCTAATTGGAATCTGCCTTTTGAACTAATGTGCGATGCAAGTGATTTTGCAGTAGGTGCAATTTTGGGACAACGAAGAGACAAGCACTTTCAACCGATTTATTATGCTAGCAGAACTTTGACAGCCGCTCAAGCAAATTACACTACCACAGAAAAAGAATTGCTAGCTGTTATTATCGCATTTGATAAATTCAGATCTTATTTGATTTTGTCAAAAGTCATTGTTTATACTGATCATTCCACTCTTCACTACCTCTTAACTAAAACTGATGCAAAACCTCGATTAATAAGATGGATTCTATTGTTACAGGAATTCAATTTAGAAATAAAGGACAAGAAATGAGCTGAAAACTTGGCTGCAGATCACCTTTCAAGATTAGAAAACACGCAACCCAAGTACCTCGACAAAATAAACGATTTGTTTCCTGAAGAACAACTCCTATCCTTAGCAGATGCAACAGATCCTTGGTTTGCTGATTTTGCAAATTATTTAGCAGCTAACATAACCCCAAAAGGGCTGACCCATCAGTAAAAGAAGCGATTCTTCACTGATGTGAAAAACTACTTTTGGGAGGATCCTTTTCTTTTTCGAATTTGTGCAGATCAGGTTATTCAAAGATGCGTTACTGAAACAGAAGCATACCAGATTTTAAATCACTGCCATTCAGAACCCACAGGAGGACATCACAGTGGAGCTAGAACTGCTCATAAGGTACTCGAATCAGGCTTTTACTGGCCTACACTTTTCAAGGATGCTAACAGGTATGTGACCTCTTGTGATAAATGTCAGCGAATAGGTAATATTTCTCAACATAATGAAACGCCTCAGAACTATGTACTTTCATACGAAATATTTGATGTATGGGGCATTGATTTCATGGGTCCATTCCCTACTTCATTTGGGAATAAGTACATCCTAGTTGCGGTAGATTATATGTCAAAATGGGTGGAAGCCCAAGCTTTACCTACTAATGATGCTAGAATGGTAGTACGATTTTTGAAGAAACTTTTCTCTCGATTTGGAACACCTAGGATAATTATTAGTGATAGGGGCACCCATTTTTGCAATGCCCAGTTTGAAAAAGTCTTAAAAAGGTATGGAGTACACCATAGAACAGCTACCCCTTATCACCCAGAAACCAGTGGTCAAGTCGAAATGACAAACAGGGAACTAAAACGCATACTAGAGAAAACAATAGAAACAAATAGAAAGGATTGGTCAAGGAAAATTGACGATGCTTTATGGGCTTATAAAACTGCTTTTAAAACACCCATAGGTACATCTCCCTATAAGCTTGTCTATGGAAAAAGTTGTCATTTGCCTTTTGAACTTGAACATAAAGCATTTTGGGCTATCAAATTTTTAAACCTTGATTTTAAGCTTGCAGGTGAGAAGAGATTAATGCAGTTAAATGAACTCAATAAATGGCGTTGCAATACATACGAGGGCTCACGACTATATAAGGAAGCCATGAAGCGACGTCATGACAAACAACTGAAACAACCTAAGCAGTTCAAAACAAGTGATCTTGTCTTACTCTATAACTCAAGGCTGAGACTATTTCTTGGGAAACTCAAGTCAAGGTGGTCAGGGCCATTCACTGTTCAAACTGTCTTTCCATACGGCACAATTGAAGTAACCCACCCCGACTACGGTACGTTCAAGGTAAACGGACATAGGCTTAAACACTACAGAGGTGAGAATTTTAAAGATTACAGGGAGGAGCTTTAGCTCCATGAAATCCCTTCGTGATACATCTAGAGAGAGTCGAGCTTAGACTCTAAATAAGTGCTTCTCGGGAGGTAACCCGAGCACTAACTTAGTAATTTTTCTTTCTTTACAAATTTTAGTATTTTCCATGCATCAAACTAACCCTTTTTAAATGCAGAGATTTAGGACCACACGGCTATGCCCATGGGCGTGTCCAAAGCCGTGTGAACACTTCAAGCAGAGACACGGTCGTGTACCGAGACCGTGTATAACCAGAGCAAAAACTTTCCCAAAACATGGGCCACCGATAAATAGCCACGGCCGTGCAATATGGCCGTGGCAACCTTCTGACTTCAACACGGGCTGTCGATAAATCCCCACGGTCGTGCGACATGGCCGTGGCAACCCTGCAGCTCAGACACGGACTTGCACAAATCCCCACACCCGTGTCCCCAGACCGTGGCCAACACTGTCAATTTGGAAACGGCCGTGTGCCCTTCTACACGGCCGTGTGAAGAACGAAACCCATCATAAACGGCCGTGGAACTTATCACATGACCGTGTGAAAAGCGAACACGATCGCAAACGGCCATGCGAGATAGCAACACGGGCGTGTACTTCGAACCAGGCGCGCCAAAACGATCGAATTTCGATTCACATGGGCAAACCCCAAGTCACACGGGCGTGTGACATGCCCGTGTGACCCAAAAACTATAAATAGAAAGCCACTATTCATTCTCTTCTTCACTCAAAACCCTAAAGTCCTCCCTTTTCAACCACCATAAATACCGCCACCAACCTTAAAACCACCACCACGCTCGTCCACAGCCAACCCACGCCCGTGTAAACCCACCCCACGGCCGTTCACCCTCAACCCACGGCCGTGTAACATCATTTTTTGTTCTATTCTCTCATTTTTCTCATTTATTTATTTATATTTCATTTTTTTATTATCTAATTATTTAATTTTACTTTATTTTAGATGTTAAATCAAGCATGGAATTAGGAAAATTAGGATGAATAATCTAGAATTATATAGAACATATTAGGATTGCATGCCATTTAAATTCTTTTTTTTTGCCACTTAAATTCATATTTTGCCTGCCATTTTTCTCATAAATTTAGTATAAATACATACCATATTCCTTAGTTTTGCTACAAATTTAAAAATGGTTAATTTCTACTATTCAGGTTAATCCTCATTTTATGTTTTCTTAGGAACATTGTCATCCTAATCTACATTTTAATTATTATCTAATCTTTAGGACTAATGCTTGTTATTTTATTTCAGATACTATGTCGTCATCACGCGGTAGGAAAACTGCCGTCCCCATTTCAAAGAAACGAAAGGGGCCAGAAAGTTCATCATCGAGGCCCACCTCTGAGGCTCGACACCCGTTCATCACTTTTTCCCAAGCCTCCCAAGAGGAACATTATCAATTACTCCGAGCTCACACTATATCCACCGACCGATACATAGATTGGGCCGACCTCGAGTAGATACACCTAGTGGACAATGTTCGAGCCCTATTAATGACCGAGCCATGGGAACAGTTCTTTCAGATTGTGGAGCCCACATATTCTACTCCACATTCCATCTACAAACCGTGATGACCAGATTTGATGATCCAAGGACAGTCCAGTTCCGTTTGGGAGGTCTCGTGTGACACCTCAGCGTTCCAGAGTTCGGCTCAGCACTCGGGCTCTACACAGAACAATTCATGGCAAACGAAGACTTCCCCAACCTTTCTCGCCGCATCCATATCAGGCCAGTCGACTGTTGGAACGAAATAGCCCCGGGGCGTCAGACATATAACCCCAGTGTCTGCAAGGCGACCGCCCTCATTCCCCCTATAAGGTACATTCATGCTCTCCTTGCTTACACTTTGACAGGTAGATAGGAGAGCACAGGCGTTGTCAACACTCACGACGTTTACTTCCTATGGTGCATGGCAAACGGACACGTCATCGACTTGGCATACTTCATCGCGCACGCTATGCAGCATCAGACGGAAAGGCACTGCAGAGGCGTCTTATTCATGGGCCCCTATATTACACGCTTGGCTCGTTACTTCGAGCTCCTCAATACTTCAGCCCAGACATCCTCCTACACACTCATCAGTCAGATGTCTCCTCAAGGCATTCAGACTATACTTCATATGAGGATGATCGAGCGGAGACCAGGAAGCACCCCATTGCAGTTCCTCCTCATTTAGGAGAGCGAGGACCTAGAGAATATTACTGATGATGTCCTACCACCACCACCGGAGAAGGATGCACCTACCGAGCCACCACCCCCTCGCCACCCATCTCATGCAACAGCCACCCACGCTGACCAATCTGAGCGTTTTTCACAATTTGAGCAGCAATGCTTTCGGCGCCTCGATTATATAGATACCACCTTAGAGTAGATATGCCAGCACCTCCGCATCACTCCACCGTCGCGTGATCTATCTGAGGATTAGATATATCTATTCCTCTTAACTTTATTTTTTACTTTATTTTACTTTATTCTAACTTTTGAACTCTGATCTCTATTTTTACCTTTTCTTCTAACTTTATTTTCCTTTTTACGTTTATTTTTATTTTCTTTCATTTCATCTTTTTCATTATTTGAATACTAGTATTTTTAGTATTTTGCTTTATTTTATTTTATTTTATTTCTTTTTCATAACAGCCAGCCCTTAACGAGTAATTTCCATTGATCTAAATTCCTCACGACTAATAAATTCTTTCATAGTTTCAAAGGAGCTTTACAGCTCAAATCTCTATGAAAATGGGAACACCTTGCCACAAATGCCGGCTCTTCCAATTCCAATATCCGTCTCACAAATCCATCCAAAATTCAGGGAGTTTCATACCTTTCCCTATCTTATGATCTTGTGATTTTATTGCTACTAATGTTATCTTTGTACATTAAGGACAATGTACATCTTAAGTGTGGGGGGAGATCTATTTTCAGTCTTTACACTCTCTTTGAAATCCCTGAACTTTTCTAACATTTTGCATTGTTCTCAATTGCATCATCTTTAGTCTCCTATTAGGGATATATTCTAATTGATTTATGATTTTTATTGATATGTGAGAATTAAGACTTAGGTGCTTGTACTTTGATTATTCAAACTTTTAAACATTAGGGAATCAAGCATGATAAGTTGAAATTTTTTTGAAAACCCCATTTTTTTTCATAAGTTATTTTCCTTAATTCTAAGTGTTATCTTGAGATTTGAAATTCGCAGAATTGACATCAAAAGCCATAATTCTGGTGAGATTTTTTAGCCTTTTGAGCATACATTCTTTCGTGCTCACTTTTATTATTGCTTTGAGTGAGTCAACACTGATTTGTTATTCTAGAACTTGCTTTGATTATACATGTCGAGACCACATCATTGATTTGATACACTGAAATGATAAAGGCACCTAGGATTTAACCCACTTACTCCACAAAAGCCTACCTCCATAAATTAACCCCTAGTGAACCCCATTGAGCCTAACAACCTTTTTTTTTGCTTACCTCTAATATTAACCTTTCACCCTTTTTTGTTGTTGTTGAATTCCATTCAATTATTTTGACCCTTATTTTTGTCGAGATTTGAGTTGAAATTTTCATCTAGCTTTATTCTCTTTTCCAGAATTTAAAATTTTCTCTAATTTATTGTATTTGAATTGTTTTAAAAAAAAGAGTAAGTATATATTAATTCAGTTGTAATCTTTAATAGTTCAAATAGTTTTTGCATATTTTAAGGCTACCAAAGTAGAAATGATATTATCATAAAAATTAGCTCAAGAAATATGTTCCAGTGATAGAGATTTTTCTAGCTAGATAATTTTTCCATTCAATCTCGATTCTAACCCTCTTTTGCAGCCTATGACAACACCCCTAACCAAGCCCCAATACAACTGCTGAAAGACCTTTTGATCGATGTATCATATCAATCTACAAGTGGTGGAGATGTGATTCTTTTGCAAGCCTATGGTAATAACTTTTTAGGTTGACTAGAGAGTACTTAATTCTTGAACCCTAAACACTTCGAGTGGATAGAGTGAATCCTTAGTGAGGATGTCAACTTCTGTTAATCAAGATGGAGAGATAATTACTTAGGAGAAGGGAGAAAGTTTATGTTTTCAATGATAAAATTCTCAACTTAAAGTGATTGAGTCTTTAATGTTCTTTTAATTGAATTTTCATTGTATGATTACCTGTGGATTAGTTTGAAACATTATTAACAAAGATTATAGGTTGAAAGGAATGATTCTTAATTAGGGATTGAGATTTTGCTTGAGGACAAGCAAAGGCTTAAGTGTGGGGGTATTTGATAAACGATAAATTATACATATTTTTACCTCATGTTTAGCCTAATTTCCAGATGGATTATCATTAATTTTGTGAGAGTTGGTGCTCTTAATCTTTCTTTTTCATATCTTATACTCAAGAGAGGATAGGGAAGAGAAAAGAACAGAAAATGGACCAAAAATGGAGAAAATGGGCCAAATTGTGAAAACGACACGGCCAAAGAAGTCACCACATGGCCCAAGAAGTCACCACACGGCCCAAGAAGTCACCACACGGCCGTGGCACACGGCCGTGCTACATGAAGACCACATGGTCCAGCACCCAACAAGCACGGCCAGGCCACACGGCCGTGCCTCCATCTACAGACTCTCACACGGCCTCTTGTCATGGCACATGGGTGTGGCACATAGGCGTGTCCTTGTCGTGAGGAAGAGGAATTTCACTCGGATTTGGATACTTAGGGGCTAAGAAAGCCATTCTAAAACTCTATATAAAGACCCCAAGAGGTAACTCTAAAGATAGACTATTTTCTCTGAAGAAAGAGCGCCATAATTCTGCCAACACAAGGAGTGAAAGCAAGCGATTACTCCAAGGGAAGCCGATTGATTCATCCCAGAAGCCAGAATTCTACATCAAGACAGAGGATCTCCCTAAATTCCTTCAGGGGTTTTTGGGTTCTTTATGTTTTGTTATCTTAATTCTTCTAAGATGTTTTCTTTCTTTATTATGAACTAAACCCCTCAAATACTTGAAAGGGATGAAACCTAAAACAGATCTTGTTAGTATTTATTCTTGAATTATTTGATAAATACTTGAATTGTTCTTAATTATGTGTTCTTCATTCTTGATTTAATAATCCTAGGTATTACTTCAAGAACTTGATGTGCTTAGGCAGAGGAGCAAAAGTCCCTGTTTTAAGAGTAGATCTACCATAATTAAGCGGAGTTGCATGCAACCCTAGACATAGGGTGACATAAATCTGCCGGATTAGGGTCAAACCTAATAGGGGGATCCATATATCGAATTAATGCAACTTAGGGTGTTACTTAATAAAGAAACTTTAGTTAACAGCCTAGGCCTAGTTGTTCTTAGCCTCGACGGAGGGATTAACATAAGTTAGGGATCTCTACGGATCAAGTCAAGTGAATAAATCGTCTAGTTCAAGAAGTTAATAACAAGTGAAGTCTAGGTGGATTCTCCCTTGAGTATTGCTTATATCAATCAGCTTTTCTCGAAAGTTTTCCCCAATTTACTTTTTATGCACTTTTAGTTAGTTTTAGAATTAGTTTCAACCAATCCCCTTTTATTTTTAGGCTAGATAATAGAAAGGAAGTAAGTATTAGTACTTTTGGTTCCCTTGGGTATGATAACTCGGTCTTACCACTAAACTATACTACTGTTCGATAGGTGCGCTTGCCTTTAAAATCGTGATATTATTTAGTTTTTGGTGTGATCAGTTTTTATAAATTTTATTACTTAATATCGCGAGCATATCAACAGGTTTTTTGTTGTAAATGATGCATTCTACATTTAAAACTTCCTTTCCCTACAACTATGAAAAAAAATGGAAAAGATTTAATATGATGTTGTTTGGAATCTCTTTTCCTATAGCTATGAACAAAATGAGAAATAGAAAACCAGAATTGAAGAATTTTAGAGCTTTATAGAACTGTCATTGAAGTCCAAAATGCACAAGAATATATTACAACAGTGTGAGAGAGATACCATTTGATCAAATGGTATTCAATATTGTGATCAAAGATGCTACGTATAGTAAGGGTCACTTTCACTAAATTAAGATCAAATATCAGGGCCTTCATAATTCCTACCCTTGCAATAACATCTAGTTTAAGTTTGTTTTTGTCCTTTCTGATTTCTTTAAATATTTTTAAAAAGTTTCGGTAAAAACCAACTACATCACAATCTATGTATATAAGTATATATATAAAATAAATGATATCTACACATTCCTTTTTTTTTTATTTAAAAAAGTAATTTTAAAAAATACTTAATTAACAATTTGGTTCTTGAAGTATATCCATATTCTTATTTTGGTACTTAAATTTTTTTTGTCCCAATTTGGTATCTAAAGTATCAATTTCCATTATTTTCGAACATTAAAAAAATTGTTAGGCAATTTTGTCTAATGAAAAAGCACCACGTGACATGTTTTAGCCAATGAAAAAATGTCACGTCCCAATTAAGTCTATTTAAAATAAAAACATTAAATTTACATAAAAATTATAATATTAAATTTTTAAGTGTTAAAAAAATTATTTTGACCAGTCATTGATCAACCACGTGGTGCTATTAGAACATACCAAATGTAACATCCTCGGTACACCCTTGAGTTAGGAACAGTACAAAAGCGAGTAAGAAATATTAGAGAATTTTAAAAACGGGTAAATAAGATTTTCTAAGTGTTAGTAAAAGAAACAATTAGAGTTGATAGAAAATTAGAAATACTTTATAATCAATTTTTGTGTTCACATCTATTTTTTATCTTCCAATTATTACTCTAGTTGCAACTGACAGGAAAATTCAACAAATTATTATATATTTTTATTTCATGTCTTGTTTGTGCCTATGTCCAAAATTTTTAAGCATAACAAGGAAACGTTTGATTTGTCATAATTTGATATTTCAAATTAGACTTCCCCATTATACTTAAGGAGCTTATTTTCGAGTAATTTTGTATGTTTTCTGTAGTTTTTAGGTTTCAATTGAATAAGTGGAAATTGCATCATTTTACTCATTTTTGATACCCAAATTGGTCAATGGTGTCATTGGGGACCTTAACATTCGATTGAGTGTTGTAAGTACTTGTTGGGGCCTTAAAATCGTGCAAAAATATCACCAAAGTATGGGTATCACGACATCAAGGCATTGGAATTGCCATAGCCCTATTAATCCCGGGATTAAGGCAAATTATAGTGGTATTACGATATCTCCCTTGGGTATCACAATATTTAGGTAACAAGAAGACCCCTATTTCAAGAGTGAAGATGATATCACGATATCCAACCCTGAGTATTACAATATCACTGTCGTTAGGGGATAAAAAAATGACACCATAGGTAATGTTTGTCCAACCGAAGCACCAATCAAGAGAGATTCTTTCAAGGGCATTTTGGTCAACAAAATGGGTTAGAAATCGCTGCTAAATCAGCCAAAATTGGTTGAGGAGTAAGGAGGCTACATTAGGATAGTTTTTCTTGTAACACCCCTCACCCAACCCAATTATTGGACCTGAGTTATGGAATACTACAACAAACACAAAAATATTCACACACAAATTATAACATTGAATTCAAATAAAATCATCAAATTAATCCACTATTCATGCATAATAGAAGTTACTAGTAAAACCGGGACTAAATTGAGCATACAAACATAGTTTAACAGATTCGAGCATGATTAAGGACCAATCTAAAAAATTTTAAACTTTGGAACTAGGTATCGATACCAAAGTAACAAATACCGATACTTTTATGGTAGGTATCAATATTATAATCAGTATTGATATGGTTTTAGCATTCTGTCATTTTCAAAATACTGTTCATTTGGTCAAGTATCGATACATTGGTCCCTAGTATCGATACTTTTACCCAGATGGTCAAAATCACAAATTTAGAAGTTCATTTCATGCCCAAATCTATATCTTAGCTCATAGATACATATAGGTACACAAATAACGCAAATAACTCATTCAATCCATTACTAACATACAACCAATATATCACAATTGACACCTCAATTTAACAATTCAAATTCAAACATAATACCATATTCAAAACAATCCAATATTCCCTCCAAGCAACCTCAAAACAATTAACATAGCATACCTCATTTAACTATTTATAACACCTTATAATAATGTTTAAATATCAATCATTCAAGCATGTACAATACCTTACCGAATTCATTCCAACCTATTATATACATACCATTCATTTACTAAGCATATTTCAACAAGTTACCTTATCACCACCTAAGCATTATAACATACATACCTAAACAATCAACAAAGATTACCAAATACCAAGATCATTACCAAACTTATAATCATATACATATTCACATAACATTTAAAATGCTAAATTCATTCAAAGCTTAACATATACAACCACATAACTCTCTTTCAAACCAATTAATCTATATCACGACATCATATTACTTATATAATTACATCCTTAAAATGTCATCTCAAATACCAAATACACAATTCAAACCATTTACTAATGCATATGTTTTCAACAAGCATATTCTTTGACATAATCACACCAACAAGGATTTCAAGCCTTACCACTATATAAGTAAACCAAAACAACTCCTAAGTACATGATACATATAACTGCCTTAATATGGTCAAAAGACTACAGAATCAATATCAAGATAGTGTGAGCTTGTATGATCCACTTGACATGTTGCGTAAGTTGACAATCTATAGGGAAAGGGAAAACAAACGGGATAAGCATATACAATGCTTAGTAAGTTCATAGGTATAAAACCAAATAACTTACCTCAAGTTATAATTATACACTACACGCTACTTAGCTTGATAAAGTTTGCCTATCATGACAAATCAAATATCAGTAAGGTGAGTTCAACATTTATCATACCATATAATAACTCAGCCATATCGTATTTCAATTCACCTATATCAGTATTCCATTATCATTTACAAAATAAATAACCATTTAATCAATTTAATATCTTAATCATACCATCCATTCTATTTACCCGTAATACATCTCATTTAAAATGAATGTCAAACGTTATTTATATTTCATAATTTGAATTGCAACACCACTAACCCTTATCCGTAGCCAGAATAGGGTTACGGAGCATTACCAGACTTTTTAGATCAAATACGAACATTTCATATAATTTAACATACATATCAAAAACTAATCTAATCATAATCATTCATATTGTCCCTTATATGAGCCTTCGAGGCCCCAAATACACATTAGAAATAAATCGGGACTAAACCGGAAACCCAGAGAATTTTTCAGAAAATATCAAAAATTTTCAAAGGAGTAGGGGACACACCCATGTGGCCAGGATGTGTGACTCACACGGTCAAGAGACACACCCATGTCTCAAGCCGTGTGGGCATTCGAAATTGGGGCACACGGCCGTGTCCCAGCCCATGTCCAAATTAGGGTGCTTACTGACTTGGGTTACACGGTCAAGCCATACGCTCGTGTGCTAGGCCGTGTGAAAAATTATGGGTATTCTGTTTTGCAATTTAATAAATACAAGGGAAACACGACTAAACCACATGCCCATGTGCTTGGTCGTGTGTCACACATGGTTGAGACACATGCATGTGTCTTTACCCGTGTGGACAAAAATAGGCCATTTCAAAGCCACATTTCTCACCCTTTTAGGTATCAACCTAAACACAACATTTTAACACATCAATATACCACAACAAAGTAATCAAAATAAGCCAAAATCATGTTTTATACACAATATATCATCTCATATACTCTAAGCACTTAAACTTACCTATTTAGTCCATTTAACAAATTTCACTAAGGTTTACTACTAATTAAATACCTATAAGCATATATTATTTACACCCACATCACATATTTACTTCATTACCAAACCAAAATATATTTCTAAGTTGATTATGTAAACAAAACATCATTCATAACATCTATACAATCCAACTTTGATATAATCTAAATCAATCCCTATACAAGCCATATAAACTATATTGAACATTTCAAAAACTACCAGAATAAGCTAGATAGTGTGAATTGATGTACTGATCTGATCTTCCAGCCTCACGAAAATCTACAAAGACATTAAACAACAAAGTAAGCTTAATGAAGTTTAGTAAGTTTGATGGGTTAAACATAAGTCTACCGAACCTACTAAACAAACCAAATAAATAAATTCATTCATGATAACTCCCTGCCATTCACAACTTTAATTTATGAATAACTTGTTTCAAATCAATACCAATAATAAACAATATATCTTTCACTCTCAATACATAAATCACTTACCAAATCTTCCCAAATCGAAGAACGGCTTATGGATAAGAGTACATCGTTTTCAGAAGCCCGAAGGCTGAATAGAAGCTCATGAGAGGTAAACAGAAACCTGTAAGGGTTGAACAGAAGCTTGTAAGAGCTGAACGGAAACCCATAAGGGTTAAACAGAAGCTTGTAAGAGCTTAACGGAAACCTATAAGGGTTAAACAGAATCTCAAAAGAGCTAAACAGAAACTCAAATGAGTTAAACAGAAGCTCGAGAGAGCTAAACAAAAAGTAAACACTAAAGTTCGCAACAAATGCTGAACCTTGGTTTACTTAGGTAATTTTCCGTCATTTTCCTCTAATGTCGCCATGCGCCACATAACAAGTGTACTCAAATCCCACGTTCCACATAATCCGAGTATTCAATTTAGAATTATAACTTCAACAATAAAACAATTACATAATACCATTCATCAATTCCATATAAAAAATTAAAGTTTAACCATATGAACTTATCTGGGATAATTTGTAATATTTGCAGAAGTTCAAGGACTATTTTGTTAACTTTCCTTTTCATGAGTATCTACGGGATCTTGATCTAAAATATAAAATTAATCATTCATTAGCATATATTTCAGTTCTAATTCATTTCACAATTAATACCCATCAATTTTTTGAATTTACACAACTACCTTAAACTTTCACAACTTTTACAATTTAGTCCTTAACTAATTAATCTTATCAAATTAACTAATTTTTTTCTCAAATAATAATTTATCTAAATATTCTAGGCTAACATAAAGCCCTTGATAAAACAAAAATTTAATACCAAACCCTAATTCTTTAATTCTTCACAATTTGATCCTAAAATTAATTTTTAACAAAATCACTTTATAAAATCATCATACAGCAAAATTAAAGCTCTAAATCCATGTTATTCATCTAAAACATCTAATACTCATCAATGGAAACTTCCAAAATTTCTAATAGAATCAAAAACTAAGGTGATATTAAGTTGGACTTAATTGTAAAAGTCTCAAAAACATAAAAATTACAATGAAAGAGTTAGAATTAGACTCACATGGAGCTAAAATATGAAAACCGACTTTAAAAGTTCTTCAATGGTGCATTTGGACAGAAAATTGAAGAAGAATTGCCTAGAAATTGTTTTAATTTCTAATTTGTATGTTTAATTTCACTTTATTTACAATTTTGCCATTAATGACTTTATTTTATTATTATTTCCTTTCTTATGCCGCCTCAGCCATTTCATTTTTGTGAATTTAGTGGCCTCGAACCACTGTTTTCGACACTACTGAAAATCGGGTTGTTACATGAATTCTCAATCAAATTCATATTAAATCACATAAACTTCATTTTCATATCCTATCAATTCATCGTTATACCAAATAAACATCAATTGCCAATTTTAATGTCAATTACTACTTCGTTTCATAATACGAATTTCGATTCACATTCACCATTTTGCCACGTTTCCATATTAGACCCCTAGGTTTATATAATTGATTCTCAATATGTATATGCATCATCTAATCATTGTATCAAATCAATCTGAAGATCATTTATTCCAATTACATTATACATGTCTCTATAAACCTGATTCAGACTCGGACGAATACACAAATCTAACCAACATACTAATGTGGCATTTAGTGCCTAATGGATAAATCCGTAATAATAAAGTGCGCCTTGTGCTAGCTAGTAAAACCAACAAATAAATGTGCCCAACACTGGTCGATATAACCGACAAATGGAGTGCCCAGCACTCCCTGATATAGTAGTCGTATAACCCTAAACTCTTCCTATCTTATGCCATGCCAACTATATCCGACTCTACTCGAATAGTCACTCAAGTTCATTACTTACTTTCCTCAATCAATCATCAATAACAATACTAATTAGGGGTGTTCAGTCAGTTAACCGACCTGAAATACCATTAATCGAATTAACCGACCCTTTAAAACTTTTAACTGTTAACCAAATCGAAAATTTTTAAAAAAAATTAACCGAACCGAAATTTTTTTAGGTAATTCGGTTGGTTAACTGAATTAACCGAAAATTATATGTTTTTTTTTTATTTTTGGTTAAAATAAGTATAAAAATTGATCGAATTAACCGAATTAATTTGCATTATACCTACAAAAAAACATGAGCAAAAAATGAGCATATAATAGAAATATATGCATTTAAAAAAATCAAATAATATAAACAATTGAATAGATTGAAAGTTAACAAGAATAAGATAGTAAGCATACCCTTTAACTCACGAAAGCTCATAAATTTAAGGTAGGCTCTGATCCATTCCAAGAAAAATCTAAACATTGAATCAATTAAATAAGTAGGAGTGATATGGTAAAAAAAATTGAAACTATCAAAATAAAACAATAAATATACCATTTTCAATCTTGTCAAGCTCTTGGATTTGCTCTTCGATCTTTTTGATGTCTTCTTGTGATGATGATTTTCGAATCCAATCTTAAGTACATACAAGAGCTTGTACAATTTTAGGAGTTAAAGAACTCCTATATTGATCAAGCACACATCCTCCGGTGCTAAATGCTGACTCTGAAGAAACCATAGAAACCAATATAGCTAACACATCTCTGGCCATTTTTAAAAGAGTGGGAAATCTAGGGCTATTCACTTTCCACCACAATAAAATATCAAAATTTTCAACAAAATCCTCATTGGCCTCAACTAGATATTTATCCAACTCAGATGTTTATCCTCACCACCATTTTCCAACTCATGTTTTTTATACAAAGCTTGCATTCGCATTTTCATTTTTTGTTGTGGTTCACCGAGAGAAACATGTGTTGGCACACTCGATTGGCTACAGGTAGTATGAAGTGGAGGCTTATACTCATCAAATAATTCATACAAAGATTCTTTCAATTTTTGCATCATTTCACAAGCTTTTTCAGAACTAGACATTTCACTAAGTGCAAATTCAAGATACTTTAGTTTTTGTCTAGGATCTAAAACACAAGCAACAAACATAAGCAAATTCATCTTATCAATATCACCTTAATACTTATCATACTTTTCTTTCATCATGATGGTCATAACATTGAAATCAACATTACTATTTAACTGAACATCTTGTAAAAGAATATCAATTTTAGAAAGCTCGTCAAAAAATTTATTGGATGTGACATATAAAGTGTCAGATATACGCAAAGTGACTTCATAAAAATGTTCCAAGAAATCCCTCAAGTTTCTAACATTAGCCCAATCTTCCATACTAGGCCAACACTTTCCCCTTTTAAGTTCAGCCCTAAAGTTTGTATCTTGCTCCTCAAATCTCTCAAAAGCTCTCTCAAAGTTCTGAGTAGTGTCAACATTAAGTAGGTCGAGTTCTACCTAGTACAAACATCAAGACACAACATCTTCTTGCAGTCTATCTTTTCCACCACAACACACTCCTTAAACTTTTGTAATCTAGCTGGAGATTGTCTCACATATCTAACAGCCCCCTTAACACGTTCAACAGATTTATTTATTTCCTTTAAGCCTTCAATAATAATCAAATTCACAATGTGTGCCATGCATCTCATATGAAGATATTTACCATTTTGAACTAAACCCCCTCGAGGGTTAAATTTTTCTTTCTCAAATAACCTATAGCAACATCATTTGAAATTGCATTATCAACAGTAACAGTAAACAATTTATCAATCCCCCAATTCAACAAGCATTTCTCAATCACCATCCTAATAGACTCACCCTTATGACTCGAAATTGGACAAAAGTTTAAAATCTTTTTATTCAATTTCCAATCATTATCAATAAAGTAAGCAGTAATACCTAAATAATTAACTATTTGCAAAGAAGTCCATGTTTTAGTAGTTAAGCAAACTCTAGAACAAGAACTTCTCAAAAGTTGTTTTATCTTGACCCTTTCATCTAAATACAATTGATAAACATCCCTAGTCATAATTGTTCGTGAAAGAATATGAAACCTAGGACATGCCACAAACATAAATTTCTTGAAGCCTTCACTTTCAACAAACTTGAAAGGTAATTCATCAATCACAATCATTTGTGCTAATCCTTTCCTACATACTTCTTGATCAAATCTCCAAGTTGAAAGATGCCCTTCCCCTCTTCAACTCCCTTTCTAAGTAAAACTAGTTGTCCTTGACTAGTGTCAACAGCATTACTAGGATTTTTCTTACATGAACCAATATGATATTTCGATGACCCTGTACCTTTTTTTCATATCACAACAAAATTCCTTTTGACAATAATTACATTTAGCCTTACTTGCACCCTCACTATTAATAATCTTAGTGAAGTGAGACCAAACTTCTAACCTTTGAGGAGTTGTTTTTCTTTTCCCAGTAGTCCCCTTTATTTGGCTTGAAGCTCCAACTCCCGAATTTTCAAAATCTATCGAAGTAGGAGGTGTAACACTACCCTCAATAGATGTTGGTTCGGTGGACATTCCACAAGAAAAAAATTATATAATAAGTTAAAATATATTTATAATATTAAACGTATTTTGATGTTGAGTTTTAGAGAAATAAATTACTATTTGTTTTTTGATGTTGAGTTCAACATATACTATTACATTTTTTTTTTAAATAAACATAGAGGATCCCTTAATTCTACCAAAGAATAATGGATATGGGGTCTTTAGTCACTATACTGCTTTTATCCATGTCTAATAACTTGTTGTTGAATGGTTCATCGTTCGCACAACACTGGTTCATCGTTCACACAAGTGGATCAGCTAGACAAACTTTAAAAGTTGGACTTAAAAAAAATCATATGGAATAATAAACTAAATTAATATACTTGATAATAAAAAAAATTTGGAATAATAACAATACCTAATGATAAGCAATTTTTTTATTAAAAAAAAAGACCAATGCTTTTGATAGAAGTAAATGATCCATAACTCTTCTATCAATGTTTAATTTTCATTCATTGCATTAACCATTCATTTTCTTTTTATTTTAAGGAACCTTTCTTTTTTTTCTCTTTTTTTTTTTTTTGAAGTAGAAGTAACTATTCATTGTCTTTATTTATATTTCATATTCATGCATTGCTTGTAAATTTTACATTTATCGTTTTTAACATTTTATCGATATTTTATTTCTATCCATGACCTTTATTAATACATTTCATCAATTTAATTTTGCTTGAAAAAACAAACATTTTTATTTGAATTATTTTTTATGTGAAATATGAAAAACTTGATATTAATAATATGAAAAGGTTAAAAATTGTATGCAAAAAAAAAGAATTAAACTTTATTTTTAAAATAATAAAATAATTTTCTAAAACAATATTCTTTCAAAAATAACCAAAAAATAACATTTAGTGTAGATGTTCTCTATAAAACATATCTTTGGGAAAAAGAACCCAATCTTAAATGCTCAATGAATAAGCGGCCCAAGAAACCCAAACTTCAAAAACTCTTAAATAATATCTATCATAGCATTAAACTTAATTCAACAAGCACCAGATGTAAAATAGAAACAGAAGGGCAGGCAATGGAGTAGAATCCTTGAGCATGACCTTGTCAAACTAAGAACAGCCTTGACTAGTAAAAAAAAAAACGAATCAAGCACTCTCATAAACCAGTAGTTGCCAAACCCGGTAGTCTTCCATCCATTTACTATTTTTTCTTCTCCCCAAATCCTAGCTTATTTTCTACTGTCAATCTAGTTTCCTCCTTCTCCGTCCCCATAATCCATCATCAACAACCACTGCCCATCGGCATACTTCCACTCAGGTAACTCTCCCTTTCATTTTTTAGGCAATAACAAAGTAACCCAGGAGATATGTTCTTCTTAAGCAGACCTACAAACTTGAAAACAACTACAAGCATGAGAGGAAAAGCCTACCTCAACTCATCAGTGATGGTGACCTGGTAGACGCTAGACAGTTCACGAAGGTGGCTAGTAGTGACAATAGAAAGATTTTGGGAGATTTCAATTAGGGATTTTGAAGGTTAAGGTCTTAATTAGGGATTTTTTTTATTTCTGTCGTGTGTTGCTGTGTTTTAGTTTTAGACTTTTAGTTTTAGATTTTTATTTTTATTTATTAAATTATTTGTAATTTTTATCATTGGGTTGGGTTGGGTTGGGTTGGGTATTTGGGTTTATATATATTAGGTTGGGTTTATGTTGGAAATGGTTTGAGTGAATAGTGGACTATTTATATATTATAATTTTATTTATTAATTTTTCTGGTTAAATCGAAAAAATTCGGTTAATCGACTGGTTTCGAACCGAATTAACCGTTAACCGAAAACTCAAAAAATTATTAACTGGCCCCGACCAAATTAATTCAGTTAACTGACTGATTAACCGAATTCGATCGATTAATCAAATTTTTTTTTGTTTTACTCGAATTTTGCACACCTCTAATTCTAATTCTATTTCACATTATAATATCATATTATACTTTCACACATATGCAATTCGGTATTTATCACTAACAACCAGTCTAAATCGAATCAATTTAGCTCTTTTCATCACATCATCACATAACATATCCTATTTCAGTCCAATTTAAGAGCAATTTCATAATTATTTCAATTTGCAATTCATCATATTCAATTTAATTTGCTATCTCACCTTATTGTACCAAATCGCAAACAATTAAAATTTCAATTACACATGATTAAAATTATAATTCTAAATAAATAATAATTTAACACAAACATACTGTCGAAACCATTTTTAAATTTTGAAAAATGGGGATCGACTTTAAAAACATGGATGGAGTCGCCACCAATCCTTTTTGAGGTGTAATTGGGTCACCTTATAAAGCATTTGGTCTACGAATTTTAAGAAAATAGGTTCGGGAGTCGGTTACGTACAAGGAAGGATTAGCACCCTCGTACCGCCCAAAATTGGTACCAAATTGATTAACCAATGTCCTTATTGTTGAAAATTTGAAGGGATTTTAAAATATGATTCTTTTAGAAAATATTTGAACGACTCATTTTGGAATATTAAGGCTCATTTGGTCCAAAAGGACAAAACATCACACCCAGCACGTTAGGATGCAACATTTTAACCCTACAGATCAAAATAGTCCCTTAATTTTCCAAAACCTGAAACTAGAATGATATTTAGACATTTAGACGACCGAAAAAACCACAACCCAGCACGTTAGGGCACGACTCTCTCGGACTTCCAAATGCGAAACATTGCCTTGTTTTAAAACCTTTGAAAACGATCTTTTAAAGATATGAATGGTATATGTAAAATTAGGTTTGAAATAATCTATATAAATAAAGAGACAATATATATGTAAAATGATATGCAATCAACAATATATAAACAATGAATAGAAACAAATCTGTATATATGTCTAGTAATATAAAGGTATATGAACCGTCATACTAATTTATAAAACAAAGAAATATATAAGAGAATTCAAAACATGATAAAACCATCAAAATATATGTATACAAATCTGAAAGGAACCATCTAAAAATCAAAGACCAATAAACTAAAAAATGTAATCATTCTACAAAATTTGCATGCCAAATTAATATAAATAAAGAGTAAAACAAATTTTAAAATTGAAACAAATGAACTTAAAAAAATAATAATAAAAAATAAAAACAAAGGTCGAAACCATATAACATAATTTAAGGAGCTATGTAAATGTAGAGGTGCAGTAGATTATATATATGGGTTCTGGAAATAAACAATATATAAAAGAAAATAAGTTACATATATGCGGTAATAATATGAAAGGAGTAATATGGAGAAATGGAATTAACAATATAAAGAAAAGATTGAAACAGTTCATAACTACCTAATATGGGTAATTCATAAAGCAGATTAAAAACAATACATATATAACTTAAAACATATAAATATTGGATTGTAAAACAATATGAATTTTAAGGCGTAAAATAGAAGGAGCGCAAGATTAACAAATCACAAATGGAAGTGTTAAAGCGAATGCGCTAAAAACATTGATGGATCAATCTGGAAATTAACCCAGGCTTTCAAAGCACCACGCAAAAAGGGGAACCCAAACACCAAAATCAAAATATAGCTGGGTAGATTTATAAACATAAAAAGAAATCAAGGCAAAATTTAAACAAACAAGAGGGGTTAACGGCAGAATTATCCCATTGAAATTGGGACACACGGGACTAAAGCAAAATGGGTCATTTCATGTGGGCCTTAGTCATGCTGTGTCGTTTTGACAAGGTTTAAAACCTTTCTTTCTTTGCTGAAAAATCATTTAAACCATTTCCCTTTTTGAAACAATAAAGCACGACCCCCAGTTTCCCTTTCAAAACTTTTTCTTCAGCCGAAACAGCAAAGCCAGGACCATAAATAAAAAAAGGGCCCTGATTTCAAATGGGTGCGGTTCTAAACGAAGGAGACAAGGCTCTGACGACGCTACCCGAAACAGGTATTCTCCTTATCCCTTTTTTTGAATGGAGCAAAGTGAAATATGGAAAGAAAAAAATGCTATAAAAAATCGGATGGAGATGCGAAAATAAAAGGAAAGAAAAATCACCTTATTGCTATTTGATTATACTGAAATTACACTCAAAGATTTGCTATTTTTTGTATTTCTCTCTGACTTCGTATTTAAGAAAAAAGGGATCCCTTTTACATGCTTTTCGACGGCTTTATATAGCCTCCTTTTACAACTGTTTGATGCCGATTATTCGGCCTCCTTACAGATACGGGCGAAGGTCATGGAGCCGTGATGGAATGGGACACCGACGTGGGAGGGAGGCGCGCAACGTATGGCACTTGGGGACTGATTTGGGGCTTGCGGCACTGATCTCCCTGATGCTAGGGTTTGCCAAGTGCATTTGGGGTTTTGGGGTAGTTGGGCTTAGTTTTGGGCTAGGTCTAGTTGGGTAATTTGGGTTTGTAACATGTGTTGGCTGGGTTAGTTTTGTCATTTTGGGGTGGGATCTATTGAAATCTGATCTGCTCCGCTCCTGCTCAACGAAGATAAGATCTGCTGTAATTTGATCTGCTTTACTCCTGCTCAGTAAAGATAAGACCTACTGTGTTTTGCCTGCTTCACTCCTGCTCAGTGAAAATAAGGCTGATGATTGGAATCTGCTCCATCGCCAGTATGTGGAGATAAGATTCACCAAAATTTGATCTACTCCACTCCTGTTCAGCGAAGATAAGTTCTGGTACATTTAGCCTGCTTCACTCCTGCTCAGGGAAGATAAGACTAGTGGCTGAAATCTGCTCCATTGCCGATACATGGAGATAAGATTTTCCAAAATTTGATCTATTTCACTCCTGCTCAGTGAAGATAAGATCTGTATGTTTAGCCTGCTCCACTCCTGCTCAGTGCAGATAAGGCTGATGATTGGAATCTGCTCCATCGCCAGTACGTGGAGATAAGATTCGCCAAAATTTGATCTGCTTCACTCCTGCTCAGCAAAGATAAGATCTGGTATACTTGGCCTGCTTCACTCCTGCTCAATGAAGATAAGGTTGATTATTGGAATCTGCTCTATCGCCGGTACGTGCAGATAAGATTCACCAAATGATCTGCTTTACTCCTACTCAGTAAAGATAAGATCTGGTATATTTAGCCTGCTTCACTCCTACTCAATGAAGATGAGGCTAATGATATCTGTAATTTTGATCAATCTTGCTACATTGTCCATTGAGGAATCCATCTGTAGAAGAGTAATATGCTTATGCCAGATGATTAGGATGCCATGATTAATATGAATCAAATGCTCCTAACTACATGTATTATGGATGCTAAATGCACAAATGCAAAATGTAATAGGAATGATCCATTTTAATTTTTTGGGTTGTCATCGCTCGCTATTTTGTTATGGTGACATCCCTGACGTAAGTCTTCTTGTTCAGCTTGATAAAGGAGGACCTAAAGATGCGGTTAATCCCTTATCTCTCACACGTTTCTAGCCTTTTAAGCTCGATAAGTTCTAAATAATTGTCCTATTTCAGGTTCTTGTATTATTTAGAAACCTTTCAGAGTAATACGTAGAACTTTTTTGTGAGTATTCGTTAATTCATTAATTCATTAATTATTATTTCAATATAAAATGCTTTGGAAAAAAATTATATGAGTAGGTAGAACTGCAATTTATTCGAGTCAAAATTCGCGAAAGATGTACTAAACAAAGAAAACATTCATTATTTGAAGTACAAAAATGGATAAAAGGAACAAATAGGTGCCCCAGATTTCACAGTGTGAGCTTCTCTGCACGAACTCCTCGAGGACCATTTTAAACTTGGCATATGCTTAAGAGATCTATAGCATTTTGTCGATGCCCCAAGATGTAGCCCATCCTTTCTTTGTTGATTCAATTATAGCGAGAATGTCATTTGCCCCAGTCTGAATTTGAATTGCCCTTTGCGGGTTTTCAATTCAAAACCCTTTTGGTCTCAAGGCACTCTTTACGGGTTTTCACCTTGGCCTCTCCTTTGATCTCAAGGCGCCCTTTGCGGGTTTTCACCTTGACCCCTTTTTTTTTTAGGTGCCCTTTACGGGTTTTCACCTCCACTGCTTCAAGCAAAGTATCTTTTGACAGAATTCGAATTTATCGGGTTAGGCAAGCTCTTGCCATCCATCTCTGCTAGTATCAATGCCCCTCCAGAGAAAGCCTTTTTCACCACATAGGGTCTTTCCCAATTTGGCATCCATTTCCCCCTGAAATCTTTTTGCATAGGGAGAATCTTTTTCAACACTAAATCCCCTTCATGGAATACCCTGGGGCGAACTTTTTTGTTGTAAGCTCGCATCATTCTCTTCTGGTACATTTGACCATGACGAATAGCCTTCAGCCTCTTCTCTTCAATCAGGTTTTGTTGATCATAACGGGATTGGGTCCATTCTGCCTCGTCCAACTTCAGCTCTGATAAAACTCGGAAAGAAGGGATTTCGACTTCAATGGATAAAACTGCCTCCATCCCATAAACCAATGAGAAAGGTGTTGCCCCGGTAGAAGTTCTAACAGATGTCCGATAAACATAAAGGGCAAATGGGAGCTTTTCAAGCCAATCTTTGTAGGTCTCAGCCATTTTTCCCATAATCTTCTTGATATTCTTATTAGCTGCCTCAACTGCTCCATTCATTTTCGGGCGGTATGGTGACGAGTTGTGATGCTTAATGTTGAACTGACTGCAGACTTCTGCTATCGCACTATTGTTCAGATTCAATGCGTTGTCAGATACGATCCTTTCTGGCATACCATAACGACATATGATCTCCTTTTTCAGGAACTTGCTGACCGCCAACTTTGTGATATTGGCGTACGAAGCAGCCTCTACCCATTTGGTAAAGTAGTCAATAACCACAAAAATGAATCGATGTCTGTTAGAAGCCTTTAGCGAGATTGGCCCAATGACGTCCATGCCCCACATTGAGAAAGGCCATGGAGAAGTCATGACATGGAGGGGTGAATGAGGCACATGGATTTTGTCTCCATAGATTTGGCACTTATGGCACTTCTTGGCGTAACTGATGCAATCTCCCTCCATTGTGGACTAGTAATACCCGAACCTCATGATTTGTCGAGCCATTGTAAAGCCATTAGCATGCGTCCCATAGACACCATCATAGACCTCTTCTAGGATTTTCTTAGCCTCAACAGCATCAACACATCTTAGCAACATTTGATCCTTCCTCTTTTTATACAGGATCTCTCCATCTAAGACATAGTCACTGGCTTAATGTTCTTTTATCATTTTCGGTCGCTTGATCGGGGTACGCACCGTTCTTCACATACTGTAAGATATCATGATACCAAGAATGATCATCTCTCTCTTCCTCTTCATCGATATTACAGCAGTGAGCTGGTGCCTCATAAATACTCATCTGAATTGGCTTCATATCCTCCCGTTTATTTACTTTGATCATGGAAGCTAGCATAGCTAAAGCATCAGCCATCTGATTCTTGTCTCACGGGAGGTAATGGAAAGTGATATCATCAAACTCTTCAATTAACTCCCGAATTAACTTTCGATAACTGATCAATTTGGGATCTCTCGTTTCCCACTCGCCTTTGAGTTGATAGATTACCAATGCAGAGTCCCTATATACTTCTAGTACCTTGATTTCGCGGTCTATAGCTACCCGAATTCCCATGATACATGCCTCGTATTCTGCCATGTTTGTGCAGTCAAAGTCCAGCTTGTAAGTGAATAGATAATGATCTCCATTTGGGGATATCAGTGCTGCCCCAACTCCGTTTCCAACGGCATTTGATGCTCCGTCAAAATGTAATTTCCAAGAACGATCTCCAGGCATGTCACCTTCAGTGATTGCTACATACATTAGATCTTCATTAGGGAAATTGAAACTTAAGGGTTCATAGTCCTCTAAGGCTCTACTGGCTAAAAAGTCTGCTATTGCACTCCCCTTCACAGCCTTTTGGTTGACATAGACTATGTCAAATTCAGAGAGCAAAATTTACCATTGGGCCATTCTTCTATTCAAAGCGGTTGACTCCATCATGTACTTGAGAGGGTCTAGCTTTGAGATTAGCCAGGTCCTATGGTACAACATGTACTGTCTCAACCTTCGCGTAGTCCAAACTAAAACACAGCATAGCTTCTCAATTGGCGGGTACCTCACTTCACACTCAATGAATTTTTTACTGAGGTAATATATCGCTCTTTCTTTTCTCCCAGTCTCGTCATGTTGGCCGAGCACACATCCCATCGAATTATCAAATACTGTTAAGTACAGTATCAATGGTCTACCAGGGCTAGGTGGTATTAGCACTGGAGGACTGGATAAATATTGCTTAACCTTTTCAAAAGTTTTCTGGCATTCATCATCCCATACCCCAGGATTGTGTTTTTTAAGAAGGCGGAATATGGGGTCACACTTCTCAGTCAGCTACGAGATGAACCGAGCAATGTAGTTTAGTCTCCCCAAGAAACCTCGAACTTCCTTCTGAGTGCGCGGCGGAGGCAATTGCTGTATAGCCTTGACTTTATCAGGGTCAACTTCTATTCCTTTCTCACTAACCACGAAGCCGAGTAACTTTTTGGACCTAGCTCCAAAAGTGCATTTTGACGGATTGAGCTTTAACTGGAACTTTCTCAACCTCAGGAATAATTTTCTCAAAACTCGCACATGCTCCTCTTCAGTTCAAGATTTTGCGATCATGTCATCAACATAGACCTCAATTTTCTTGTGCATCATGTCATGGAACAAGGTTACTATGGCTCTTTGGTATGTGGCTCCTGTATTTTTCAACCCGAAGGGCATCACCTTGTGGCAAAACGTTCCCCATAAAGTTATGAATGTGGTTTTTTCCATGCCCTCAGGATGCATCTTGATTTGATTGTACCCGGAGAAACCATCCATGAAGGAAAATAATGAATAGCCTGCCGTATTATCCACAAGGGTGTCAATGTGAGGCAATGGAAAGTTATCTTTTAGGCTGGCCTTGTTTAGATCTCTGTAATCTACACACATCCGCACTTTCCCATCTTTCTTAGGGACAGGGACAACGTTGGCCACCCATTCCGAGTATTTAACCACCTGTAAGAAACCAACATCAAACTGTTTCTAGACCTCTTCCTTTATTTTCATTGCTACATCGGGTCTCATTCTTCGGAGCTTCTGCTGAACTGGCTTGCACTCCTTTTTTGTAAGGACACGGTGCACCGTGATGTCTGTACTTAGACCAGGCATATCCTGGTACGACCATGCAAAGACGTCTTTGAATTCGTGCAACAGCTCAACGAGGTCCCGTCTTGTTCTCTCGTTAATGCAAGTGCCAATTTTCATTTCCTTCCCTTCCTCTAGGGTCACAATTTTAATGGTCTCCTTGTGTGGCAGAATCTGTTTCTCTTCCTGCTCTACCATCCTTAACAAGTCTAAAGATAAACCACAATCCCCGTCATCTTCAAAATCCTGAGATCCCTCAAAACACATGTCTCGCTCAAAAGGAGATTCTGGGCTCGTATCAGCATTGCTCATGACGTTAACATCCGGAGGCCTATTATGAGTATAGAAGAATACCCAAAGAAAACGACAATGAATAATTCCTTTGTATGGTATGATTGTGTATGAAATGAAAAAGAAGAATGAATAATTGCTCGAGCTGATATATGAAAATGCATTTTATTGAAAATAACAATGTTTGAACATGAGCCTATTTCACAAAAGATTCTTATTGTCTCTAGGCTAGAAGACAACAAGTGGGTTTTGAATATTACTCTGTGTTAGCTCTAAAGATTACAGGAATTTCTTCCATAGTCCAGTTATCCAAAACACTCTCAGGCTCATACGGGCGAATGCCCGATAAATTTCCTTCGTTTGATTCATCTTCGAACGCGGAGTTGATGCTCCAGATTCCCATCGCATCTTCAGCCATTGCTTCTTTCACCTTCTTCTGTATGGAATGAATAAACCCTCCTAATATGAACGTTTGAAAAATGTGGGGGAAGCTCATCGGTTCCCACTTGACTTCTACCCCACTCAATCTTGCTCTCCGCTATTCTTGCTTCCTCTCAAACTCCTTCTTCATTTGGCTTGCGTCTGGCCTGAATCCCAAACCGAAACGATCCCACTTGCCAATCAAGCCTGGCACTTTAACTTGTCCATGAATGTGCTTCCTAAGTCCTTTTCCAGGTAATGCCCCTTTCCCCACTGTTAGCCTCAAGCTCATCTTCGTAGCCCTAGATATCTTAGGCATCGGAATCTTGCTTCCTTCAGTTATAAATGTTGTATTCACAAACTCTAGCGATCGAAATAAACATTCAACTACTTCAGAATCATTCTCCACGTAGGGCGCATCACTGGTAACCGACGCGATAATATCCTCCTCCGCATTTATCATTATTAGCCGGCCCTCCGTAACCAACTTCAGCTTTTGATGCAGCGAGGATGGTACTGCCCCAGCTGAGTGTATCCAGGGTCTTTCTAATAGACAGTTATAGGAAGGCTTAATATCCATCACGAGAAAATCTACCTCGTACGTGTTTGGGCCAATCTGGAGAGGTATCTCTATCCTTCCTATCACTTTCCTTTCTGTGCCGTCAAACGCTCTCACTATGTTCTAACATGTCTTCATGTAAGAGCTATCTATAGGCAGACGGTTCAAGGTGGACTAAGGTAAGACGTTCAGTGCGGATCCATTATCAATCAGTACCCCAAGCAGCGTATACCCATTGCAACGGGTAGTGATGTGGAGAGCCTTAGTAGACCCCATGCCCCTTGGCGGTATCTCATCATCGCTAAAGGAGATGAAGTTGTCGGCACTTATGTTACTGACGAGGCGGTCTAATTTGCTAACAGAAATGTCATTCGCGACATAGGTTTCATTCAACACCTTCATCAGTGTGTCGCGGTGGACCTTTGAATTTAACAGCAGAGCCAACACAGATATGCGATCTGGTTGTTGGTGCAGTTGTTCCACAACACTATATTTGCTGTGTCTTAGGAACTTCAAGAACTCCTTAGCTTCATTTTCCTCTACTGGCTCATTAACCAGTGGTTCTGATTTCTCTCCTTCTTGTTTGAGCATGACGGGTCCCCCTTTTGCTAGCTCGAATTTTGTGTTTGGCGTGTTAACCGAACCCTCCTTCTCTGGCACTGTTATACTACAGTTATAACTCCAAGGCACCCTATAGATATCCTTATAAGAGAAAGCCACCGGTTTTTGGATTATAACCTTTGGTGTCACGCTTGCTTCGACTTCGCTGACTCTGGGCTTTGTAATAACTATCACTGGGCGGCTGGCTCTGCAGCCTTCTTCACTC
Organism: Gossypium stocksii; assembly: GCA_020496765.1. Classification (NCBI taxonomy): domain Eukaryota; kingdom Viridiplantae; phylum Streptophyta; class Magnoliopsida; order Malvales; family Malvaceae; genus Gossypium; species Gossypium stocksii. Next base: position 71,774,759 of record CM035622.1, read on the forward strand.
GACCCTCCTCCTAGAGAGCATACATCATCCTCTTCAACAAGCTCGAAGAACTCCAACTCTTTATTATCCATTAGACCCTGAACTAGGGCCCTGAACTCAGTACAATTTTGAATCTCATGATCCTTCTCATGATGGAACTCACAGTAGTTCAGTGTATCTTGGATTTTATCCCCCAACCCCTGCGAGACTAAACCTCTCTTCTGCATTTCCCTCCAAACTAGCTTCAATGGGGTTCTCACCTCCGCGACATTCAGCTTGACTTTCCTCCCCATATTCTCAATTACCGCGTTCACCCCTTTGTCAGTATGACTAGGCAACGGATTTCCTGTACCAGGCGTATCATCAAATTTTAGAACACCTGCTTTGATAAGCCTTTCAACGCATCTTTTAAACAAGGCACAATTTTCTATTGAGTGCCCCGTAATCCCAGCGTGGTATTCGCACCGAGCGTTTGCATCGTACCACTTAGGGTATGGAGGCTGCAATGGCTCTAAGTGGAAAGGAGCCACTACATGAGCTTCAAACAATCTTTTGTACAACTCCCTATACGTCACTGGTATGGGAGTAAACTGAAACTTCTCTGTATTCTGTCTCGTGTTAGGCTCTCGCCTTGGTAAGGCCTGCTGGCCTATGACTACCGTTTTCGACTAGCTAACCGTGACAGGTTTTGAGTAGCCTGAGCTCACATTACCTACTTCATTTTCCCTCTTCTTCGGGGCTGACCTTCCTGTGCTTTCCCCCACTTCTATCTTGCCAGACCTTATGGTATTTTCTATCATTTCGCCAGACATTACTATGTCCGCGAAACTCTTGGTTGCGCTACCCAGCATGTGAGTAATGAAAGGCGCCTTCAATGTATTGATGAAGAGCATGGTTGTCTCTTTCTCCAGCAGCGGTGGTTGGACCTGTGTGGTGACCTCTCTCCATCTCTGAGCATACTGCTGGAAGCTTTCGCTTGGCTTTTTCTCTATGTTCTGGAGCGTGATTTGGTCAGGTACTATATCTGTTATATGGCCATACTGCTTCATGAAGGCCTGAGCTAGGTCCTTCCACAATTTGACTTGAGCCTGACTCAGCTGATTGTACTATTTTGCTGCAGCCCCACCTAAACTATCCTAAAAATAGTGGATTAGCAGTTGATCGTTGTTGACATACCCTGTCATCCTTCGATAAAACATCGTAATGTGTGCCTCAGGGCAGCTGGTTCCGTTATATCTTTCAAATTCCAGCATCTTGAACTTTAGAGGAAGTACCAAGTCCGGAACCAAACTTAGTTCCTTTGCATCGACTCCGCAGTAGTGATCAACACTCTCTAACTCTTTAAACTTCTCCTCCAACCACTTGCATCGATCCTCTAATTGTTTCGGAAGCTCAGCCCTTGCCATTTCTATCTCTGCCGCGTCATCAAAGTCAGGGACCTGGGGGTTTGCCAGATTGTCTCCAGGATTGGAGCTTGAACCTGTTGGGAAATTCATTGGTGCCGAGGTACCAAATTGATACTGAGGTCTAATATTGACAGACACCTTTGGTGGTTGGACACTTGGCGGGGCAAAGCCAGAAGGATATGCAGAGTCCTCATTATTGTCACCAGTTTCACCCATAGGGCTCTTCCCCTTATCAGGCCCTCCAGTTAACAGTTGTGTTAACTGGCTCATCATGCTTCTCTAGGACTCCAGCATTTGGTCCCTCATATCTTGTTAGATCTTGGCCAACTATTCTTGCATCTGAGCTTGCAGCTGATCCTGCATGTCCTTTTGCATTTGCTCTAACTTTTCCAACCTTTGATCCATTGTCTTCGTTTTTCTTCGAGTATAGTATTGATGTTCCAGGGTAAATAATGTGATCTTTAATTAATAGGGCTCTTTTGTGAAATTAAATGCACATGATGTGATGTGATGCAAATGCATGAGATGAATGCAAAACTAAGAAGGTGTCATTTCTGATTTAATTTCTTTTAGAAGAACTTTATTAGAAAACAGAAAACTTTACATAAAACGGATTATATATACGGCCTAGCCCTTATGCCCAAAGTTTTAACTTTCTCGAGAAGCTGAGCCAGCTCTCGATCTCGATCTGACACAAATCCATACTTTACACTTAACACGTCAGCTTGAACTGCTAGAGTTTGTAAATGATCAGCCACCTCTCGTATCTTGATCACAGCTTCACCCATGACATGGTCTCTATCTCTAACTTGGCCTTGGGATTGACAGAACTGCTCTTTCTAATACTCATTTTCTGCCTCAAGTTGTTCACTTCGACGTTCGTGACTTTGAAGCAATATCTCAAGTTTCTCTAGCTGCTCTTTCAGATTTTCAATTCTGCTCAAAATGGCCTTTAACTCGATTGCAGAGTTACGATCACGATGCTGCTGCAGTGCTTTTTCCAACTCCACCACTCGAGCTCCTAACATTTCATTCTCATTCTGGCTCTCAACCAATCTCCTTTTTAAAGCATTCTCTCGTGCTCGAGCATCATGAAACCTTCATTCCCACTGATCAGCCTTAGACCTTTCTTCTTGGACTTCTTGTCGCCATTGTTCTGACGTCTTTCCCAGCGCAGCATTTCTCATTGACTTATGTAGCTGCCGGTAATCAGTCTTCAAAGTGTCCAAGTCCTCCTCAGCTTTTCTTTTCCCCTTTCGTAGTTTCTCAGCCTCGAGTTTTTGAACATCGACATCTAACCTTAGATGCATCTTCTCTTCTTCCAGCTGTTCTATCTTCTTTCCTAACTCCGAATTTCTTTTTTCGAAGTCTTGTCTTATAATTTCCAATTCGAAAGGAATTACTCGCAAATGGTCTTCCATCGACTGAGTATCTTCTAACCTCGGCCCCAGAATATTATCATTAATCCTCTTATTCAACCACCTACTGTACTCAGGAGTCGTCATTGGGTATCCAGTCAACTTCTTTATTTGGCGTGCCTGCTTCCAGGCATCGGCAATTTCTCAAACTCTCCTCTTATAATTGTCCCCTTTATACAAAAATTCACTCTGAGCCAAACAATGTGTCGTAGGTACAAACTGCTCTGACTCTTACTGCCTTAACACCAACAAAGGGGCATACCCAACAGCTCCCCAAATTCCAAGCAGAGATACCCAATCAAAATTTCTGCATTGGTAGAGGACTTCATCGGGGACCATCCAAGGGGCCTTCCATACCACATCTTTCTCTTAGAGATTTTGGAGAATTGTCATCCATCTTTCTTTTGATATGTCGTCCCTTACGGGCGTAATTGCCATCTCCTTCAAAGGGGAATAATTTTCAAAAAATGCCTGATTCGGCCTTTTATGAACTTTCCAGAAGTGGCCATGGAACCAAACCAATAACAATTGCGCGCATCCCACGAATCTTCCTTCTCCAGCCCTCCTACATGCACTTAAGGATCTGAATGTCTCCGCTAGAATTACCGGTACCGGTGTAGCCTGTTTGGCAAATCGATCAAATAAATCGGTAACCGCTTCATCGATATGCCTTAACGCTTTGGGAAAGATCACCAGCCTATATATACTCAAGGCAAAAACGTTAACTTTCTTCTTTGCATCTGGATGTGCCAGGATCAAGTCTCTCAAGTTCACCCAAGGAATACATTTCCCCTCACCTTTTTGCTGAATCCGGGCTGTAACCCACTGCTCACTCATCCCAGTGACGTTCATTAGCTTCTTTCCAAAACTTGGTACGTTGGGGACCTTAACATACACTCTGTCAGTTTGAAACCTTGGACAACGTAACAAGGCTGAATATTCTTCCACAGTTGGCACCAAGTCCACCTTCCCAAAGGTGAAACAACTATATGCGGGGTTCCAGAACTGAGTCATAGCTCGAAACAAGCGCTTGTCTACCTTAATGTCGAGTAGGTAAAGCAGATCATCGTAGTTATGATAGAATAATTCCTTGGTCTCATTATCCCAGCGAGCCCATATATCCCTTAATTCCTAGAGTTCATTCTGTGTCCCACTAATACGGGTGAAGTCCCACAACTCCGAGGCGTGCCCCCCAACCAGGCTATCCCCTTTCTCGAGTTGTGCATTATCTGACCATGCACGGACAACCGCGTTATCCCCCACTTTATCAAGAAGTCTGCTCTCAATAATCAAGCTCTCTAACTTAGTAATCGAACCAGTATTGACACCTTCCTAGATATGAAATGACATACAATCATAGCCAAAATAAAACACAATAAATTAGTATTGAATGATAAAAAATCAAAGCAAATAAGAAATAATCAAACACCTATTTGGGTAACCGCTAGAATTTGGCATGGCTCTACCTAGGGTAGGTTCCTAAGGATCATTATATGCGGTTTAGTTCTAAGGGAAGGGTACCTGAACCAGCAGATTCCTCAATCCTCACTCATTATAAGCTCACATGGATCGAGTTCAGTTCAGGGGGATACATTTCCCTATGGCCATGCGGAGGTGAAAACCTCACGAAACCATAGGTACAGATGTATCCCGGAAGCGATCCACTAGCCCATGCAGAGGTGAAAACCTCACGAAGGCATAGCTTCTCACTCCCGCTTAAGGGTGTGACCACAACGGTCATGTAATATGATGCCAGAAAAACTTATATCAAAATGAAACAAACAAATGTGATGAAAAAACATAATTTTAAAACACAATTTCCATTTTCGACAAAAGGACAAAAATCAATCAATTTTACGGCTTGACTCTCTTATTGGTCCCCAGCGGAGTCGCCAAGCTGTCGAAACCATTTTTAAATTTTGAAAAACGGGGATCGACTTTAAAAACATGGATGGAGTCGCTACCAATCCTTTTTGAGGTGTAATTGGGTCACCTTATAAAGCATTTGGTCTACGAATTTTAAGAAAATAGTTTCGGGAGTCGGTTACGTACAAGGAAGGATTAGCACCCTCGTACCGCCCAAAATTGGTACCAAATTGATTAACCAATGTCCTTATTGTCGAAAATTTGAAGGGATTTTAAAATATGATTCTTTTAGAAAATATTTGAACGACTCGTTTTGGAATATTAAGGCTCATTTGGTCCAAAAGGACGAAACATCACACCCAGCATGTTAGGATGCAACATTTTAACCCTACAGATCAAAATAGTCCCTTAATTTTCCAAAACCTGAAACTAGAAGGATATTTAGACATTTAGACGACCGAAAAAACCACAACCCAGCACGTTAGGGCACGACTCTTTCGGACTTCCAAATGCGAAACATTGCCTTGTTTTAAAACCTTCGAAAAAGATCTTTTAAAGATATGAATGGTATATGTAAAATTAGGTTTGAAATAATCTATATAAATAAAGAGACAATATATATGTAAAATGATATGCAATCAACAATATATAAACAATGAATAGAAACAAATCTGTATATATGTCTAGTAATATAAAGGTATATGAACCGTCATACTAATTTTTAAAACAAAGAAATATATAAGAGAATTCAAAACATGATAAAACCATCAAAATATATGTATACAAATCTGAAAGGAACCATCTAAAAATCAAAGACCAATAAACTAAAAAATGTAATCATTCTACAAAATTTGCATGCCAAATTAATATAAATAAAGAGTAAAACAAATTTTAAAATTGAAACAAATGAACTTAAAAAAATAATAATAAAAAATAAAAACAAAGGTCGAAACCATATAACATAATTTAAGGAGCTATGTAAATGTGGAGGTGCAGTAGATTATATATATGGGTTCTGGAAATAAACAATATATAAAAGAAAATAAGTTACATATATGCGGTAATAATATGAAAGGGGTAATATGGAGAAATGGAATTAACAATATAAAGAAAAGATTGAAACAGTTCATAACTACCTAATATGGGTAATTCATAAAGCAGATTAAAAACAATACATATATAACTTAAAACATATAAATATTGGATTGTAAAACAATATGAATTTTAAGGCGTAAAATAGAAGGAGCGCAAGATTAACAAATCACAAATGAAAGTGTTAAAGCGAATGCGCTAAAAACGTTGATGGATTAATCTGGAAATTAACCCAGGCTTTCAAAGCACCACGCAAAAAGGGGAACCCAAACACCAGAATCAAAATATAGCTGGGTAGATTTATAAACATAAAAAGAAATCAAGGCAAAATTTAAACAAATAAGAGGGGTTAACAGCGCAATTATCCCATTGAAATTGGGACACACGGGACTAAAGCAAAATAGGTCATTTCATGTGGGCCTTAGTCATGCTGTGTCGTTTTGACAAGGTTTAAAACCTTTCTTTCTTTGCTGAAAAATCATTTGAACCATTTCCCTTTTTGAAACAATAAAGCACGACCCCCAGTTCCCCTTTCAAAACTTTTTCTTCAGCCGAAACAGCAAAGCCAGGACCATAAATAAAAAAAGGGCCCTGATTTCAAATGGGTGCGGTTCTAAACGAAGGAGACAAGGCTCTGACGACGCTACCCGAAATAGGTATTCTCCTTATCCCTTTTTTTGAATGGAGCAAAGTGAAATATGGAAAGAAAAAAATGCTATAAAAAATCGGATGGAGATGCGAAAATAAAAGGAAAGAAAAATCATCTTATTGTTATTTGATTGTATTGAAATTACACTCAAAGATTTGCTATTTTTTGTATTTCTCTTTGACTTCGTATTGAAGAAAAAAAGGGATCCCTTTTACATGCTTTTCGAAGGCTTTATATAGCCTCCTTTTACAACTGTTTGATGCCGATTATTTGGCCTCCTTACAGATACGGGCGAAGGTCGTGGAGCCGTGATGGAGTGGGACACCGACGTGGGAAGGAGGCGCGCAACGTACGGCACTTGGGGACTAATTTGGGGCTTGCGGCGCTGATCTTCCTGATGCTAGGGTTTGCCAAGTGCATTTGGGGTTTTGGGGTAGTTGGGCTTAGTTTTGGGCTAGGTCTAGTTGGGTAATTTGGGTTTGTAACATGTGTTGGCTGGGTTAGTTTTGTCATTTTGGGTTTGTAATTGTTTAATGGGCCCCGGGCTAAATTTAGGCCCTACACATACCGTATAAACTTACGTTGTCAAGATAACAAACAACCAACTCTCTAGGGACTAATTATCAATTTTTTTCATTTCCCTAGTTATCTTCAATTTGGTCCAACTTCCAATCTATTCAATAATTCAATTCAATTGATCAATTTAAAATACATTATCAAAATCATTTTTATGCACATGACCAATAAATTTTTATTTTACAAATTTCCCCTAAACTTTTACACTTTGTTCAATTTAGTCCCTAAAACCAAAATTATTTAAATTTTCACATTAACCTCAAATATCCAAAACCGATTCTAACAACACCTTAAATCAACCTCTACACATTTGAAAATTTTACAAACTCTTTTATACAATAGTCCTATTTAACAATTAAGTTTACAAGTTCATCATTTAACACCAAGAATATCAAAGAACCATCAATGACAAGTTTTAAAATCTTTAACAGCTTTACGAATTAGCCCCAAATTAGTTAAATTACACAACAACGATCTCAAAAATATAAAAACTACTAAAACCGGATTAAAAATACTTACCATGCAATAGCATTTAGCTTTGGCCGAAGTTGAGTTTCACAACCATGGTGGTTTCAGTGGAACAAAGAAAAAGAAATGGGAAGATGATGTTTTTTTTACATGTTTTAAATATTATTTAATATTTTAATTACTTAACTTTTATTTTATTTTAACTAAATTAATGGCATAAACCGTCCACCAACATTCAAAAAGAGTATAATTACCTTTTTGATACTTAAAACCTCAATGATTATGCATTTTATTTAATAAAGTCAATGGTGATGAAGTTTTGTATCTTTTATGGCTTATTTTTTTTTTTCCTTAATTAACTAGCTAAACATTAAAATTTTCGGACCAAACTTCAATATATCTATATAATAACTCCGTAAATATTTAATAAAATATTTACAAGCTCTATTTATGAAACGAAGTCTTGATACTTCATTTTTCAATCATCACCAATTAATAAAATCTATTAAATCATGATTTAGTATTGTAATATATTTAACTTACAAATATTAATTAAATACATCTATGAACTTTCTCGTTAGAATTGTGGTCTCAAAACCATTATTTTTGATACCTTTAAAAACGAGTTGTTACATTTTCTCTTAATTTCTTTTCTTTTTTTTTTTATGGTTTCATATTTTCTAGCTTTTTTCTTAGCTGTAGATTTAAGATTTCTACAGTTTTCTTCTTGTTCTTCTTATTAGTTAAGATAGTTATTACTGTAGCTAGAGGTTATTTACACTTTCAGTCCATTTACTTTGCTTGCATTGATACTTTCATCTTTGTTTAATGCATTTTCAGTTTTCTTTAGTTTTAGTTGTTAAAGCTTTCACCTTTAATGTTATTTACTTCTTATTTTACTGTTAGATGCTATCTTTACTTTGATTTTAAGTTTTCTTCATTAAAAATCTCAAACTTTTTTATTTTTATTGAGCTTTCCTTCAATGGCTACCATGTTTATTACTTTTATGCTTGTTAGTTTAGTTTTTATCATGAGTAACTAAACTCTTAAGGAGGTTGATTGATAGAGATGTGGGTAAACTAATTTTTTATTAAGAGACTAAATTGCGATAAATTGGACTAAATTGAATGAATATAAAAACTTCGGATTGATGACCCTAAGGGAAGATTTAGGCAAATAAGACTGAGAAGAGATCTTGTTGAGCACCGATTCTTTTAACTTTGGGTTAGCTGGTGAGATCAAGAGATAAACCGAACTAATTTGTCTAACTTGATAAAGTTAAGACTGAGAGGTAAAATAGAACCACCTTAGGAATTTAAGAAATTTAGAACCTTAATTAAATATTAGTGAATTACATCAAAGTCAACCAACCACCGTTTGTTCTTTATTTGTGAATTTCATAACATTTCATCCCTTATAGTTTAGTCCTTTAGGTAGTACCCAATAGTTTAGTTTAATCACACTTCATTTTATGATTTGCCATAATATAATTTTTAGCGATTAGTTGTTTATTCTCTGCATGCTCTTAGCTAGGAATTACTTAATCGCTTCCTCCCTTGAGCTCAACCCTTTAAAATATCCCGTGTTCCATCAAAACTATAAATATTACAACCAACATTGTACGTTTGCACTCAAAACCCATTCTTTAAAATAATTTTTATAAAATTATTTGTTTTTTTATGCACGCTGTATATGGGTCAACATCCATTGGTCATTCAATGAATGAGTATGCCTACTATGTACTAATCCACCAAATTAGCATTTAATGGCCTTCCTCTATATAAGGCATTGCCATTACGGTTGTATAAAGCTTTGGAGATCATAACCTAAGATTTTATTATACTTAGGTATTGAAGATAATACAATTACAAGACACCAATATAAAAGAAAAATAATTAAAACATTATATGAAACACAACATAAAATAATAACATAACACAAATAAATAAATCTCAAAATCTATATAATAGGAATTATTAATATATAAAAATTAATCAAATATTAAATATCTTAAACACGGTGACACGAAATATAGGGATATGCAATGATTCAGGGATTGACATAGATCCCGTAGTAAGAACATTAACATATAACTTAGCAGTACGCCAGTAGGAAAGTTCCCCGAGTTAGAACTAAAGAGACCGGCACAAGTGTGTTTTACCACTCGGATGAACTCACAAGCGGCTCCAGGCAATCAAACATGTCGGTCGGAAATTCATCAAAGAAGCTATCAGGAGTTGCAGAGTTTCCTATATTTTCCTTCTTTCCAAGTTCAGCATCGCTGCCCTTTATTCCAGCTGATGGAATCTTGGTCAATGATATTGGTTTACTTTCAGATTCAGAAGCCTCCTGATTATTGAACATGGCGGCAAAGTTGAAGTCAAAGGAGTCTGGCAAGATGGGAAGGTCCAGTTGTAGTTGCGGTATCATCCTAATCGGCTCAATGTCTAGTGTGGAAAGACCTGTTTCCATGTTCAGGAAATCTGGCTTAATTAGATCAGGTAATGGCACCATTTTGAATTCTTCCAAGTTTCCTGGAAAGAAAGGATGTTGATGAGATGATGATCCTTGCTCTAACGGGACATCATTGCTTGGAACAACCTGAAAACATATAACCAAGTATTCCGTTTATCACAGAAGCAAAAAAGCTAGCTTTGATTTTGTGTGTTGAATTATTAATTTACCTCCACCATTGGCATTTCATGGAGAACATTATGATCTTTCCCTTTACTTTTCGTTGTGTGCGAAATTCTCTCCAGCCGCTTTCGTCTAGCACTCCAGAAATTCTTCACATCATTATCTGTTCTTCCTGGTAAATGCCTGGCAATCTTGGCCCACTTGTTGCCAAATTCTGCTTGCAATTCTATCACCACCCTCTCTTCCTCTGCTGAAAATTTGCATCCACTAGGCATTTCCCGTTTTGTTTTTGGCAAGAAAAACGAAAAATGATTAATATATTTGGTGAAGGAATCCGAAGAAGTAAAGAGACAAAAAAAGATGAGAAATTTACGTTTTCAAGTTGGGTCTAAGCTTGTTAACCCATCTAAGACGACAAGATTTTCCAGTTCTGGGTAAAAGTCCCATGGATCGAATGGAGCTCCATCCTTTTGGACCATATTTTTTCACGTAGTTCATTAAGATTTCATCTTCCTCACCAGTCCATGGCCCTTTCTTTATGTATGTCCCATCGCTTTGTCTTTCCATATTTCAAGAAATTCAAAACCCAGGTCACTAATTCTCATAAATTATCTGTTGTTGCTGTTTTCTAGTGACGGTTTAGACGGTTAATGGCACTCTCCGATCTTCCATTATCCACTAACTAAAGCCCGCCTGTTTTCCCCACATTTCAAATCATGTTATGAAAATCACAAAACACCCCTGCCTTTATCCTCAAAATTACATGCAACCCCCGTGCCACCCTCACGTCGTCATGGGATGCTACCCTCTCTAATATTCTCGTCATACTCCACCCCAATTCTTTGGAACGTGGCCAAACTAATCAGCACAGCAGAAAAGTTACAAGCAAGCAACAAAAAACTGATCCCACACCATTTTGGCAATGGAATTGGCTTCTCTAAGGGTGTGCACGAATGAACTTACTGGCAACAATCAACGTCACTGAAGAGCTTCCAAAGTTTCTATGATTGATTCCCTTTATTCTGAATCCACGCCATCAAAGATACAGAATCAATCCAGATAGATTCAGTGAAAAATATCAAAGTTGTGCAAGACAGCAGGGGGACCAAAATGGGTTGTCATGTTCATGTATTAGAATTATCTTTTCTTGCTGTGCTTAATTATTTTTATCTTGTAATGTAATCATGTTGTGAAACCATAAGTCCATAACCAAAGTCAAATACTCAAGATATGAGAATTTTGATAGAATTTTAAAGTCCATCTCATTTATACACATTTTTTTTTTTTGATAATGTTAAAAGAAATTAAATAAAAAAATTTGAAAATTTTTCACATTAATTATTTCTCAAATTGAAGTTTTATTCAGTAAGCTCTCTTTCAAAGAAGACAAATGGCTTCAAATTCAATGTTTCAACATAAAACCAACTACTACATAAGATATCAAAGCTAAGACTATGTCAATCTTAATGGTTTTATGTTTAATACATGTTCAACAAACTTGACTTGATAAACATAGACACATCTAATCACTTGATCCTGTCTCACTAAGCAACAGTGTTTTGGTAATTTAAATAACCCTTTTTTGGGCAAAAGAAAAAAAAAAAGAAGAAGAAGAGTAAAATATGTTGTAAATGAAACCTTAATTATCATTTGTCTAGCTTGTAAATATTGTCATCGACTTCATCTCCCACAAATCTTTTCCAAAACCAGTGTTCTTTCCACAATTGTTCCACTTTCTCAATCGGAACGTTCTTGGTCTCCGGCAAGAAGAAGTAAATAAATAGGGTCATCAGAGCCACCCATCCTCCGAAAAAGAAGAAAATCCCTGCCTTCATGTGGCAAAGCATAGCTAGAAAAGTTTGTCCAATAAGAAAACAGAAGAAAAAGCTGACTGCTACTGTAATACTTTGGCCTGCTGATCGAATCTCTAACGGATAAATCTCACTAGGGACTAACCATCCCAAGGGACCCCAAGATAACCCAAACCCAGAAATGTATATACATATCAAAACTAAAACCACATAAGCAGTCGCCTTGCTCAATCCACCATGATCACCTAATAACGCTGTCATAAACCCTCCTATTGTTACTTGTGTTGCAAGCATTTGAATTCCACCAAGCATAAACAGTACTCTTCGACCTTGCTTATCGACTACAAACATAGATATGAATGTACAGCCAACGTTGAAACAACGAATCACAACTGCAGATAAGAGTGAAGAACTTTCACGAAGACCAATTGTCCTGAATAGTATTGGAGCATAGAATGTAATGACATTAATCCCTGTCATTTGTGCGAAAAATGGTATTGCTGCTGCCATTACCAGTTGAGGCCTATACTTTCTTTGTAGGATTTTCTTGAATGGGTCTTCGGTTGTTTTTGAAATAGAGCTTGCTTTGAGGAGATCATCGAGTTCTTGCTGAACATCATTGGTGCCTCTTATACGCTGAAGCACACGTTTGGCCTTTTCCAGGTTATTGTCTTTCTGAATCAAGCTGTTTGGTGTGTCAGGAAGAATAATTCCACCTATAGTCAGGATTGATGCTGGAACTGCAGCCATGGATAGGGAGATACGCCAGCCCCAACCGCCATCAATCTTTTCAGTGCAAAAGTTGATGATATTAGCTATTAGTACTCCGATGCCAACTCCAGTGTCAAAGATAATATTCATCGCTCCTCTGTGTTTAGGTAACGCCATTTCAGAGATATAGAGTGGGATTGACTGCAAAGCAAGCAAATGGAGCATAAATAACCAGCAGATAAATATTTAGAGTCATGTACGTAACTGATCATTGAACATGTTTTAACACTATATTCTGTCACAATCTTGAATTAAAAGCAGTTAATCATCTGGTTTGCTTAAAAAAGATCATATCTCTATACTTAAGGGAAAAATAGAAAAGGCCAACATAGACCATTGATTACAAGATTCATTGTCGTCAGTAATGCTTTCTTTTTTCACCACGTCAATGAAAGACAATTCTTAACTGCTGTCAGTAGTTACTACATATTTTACGGTAAAAGTACCATAGAGGCTCCTGTAATAGGAGTCGGATTGTATTTTGTCCCATTTGCTCAAAACATGAGCAAATTAATCCTTATATGTTAGATAAAAGAGCGAACTAGTCCTTCTGTTGAAAATTCTATTCATTTCTACTATTAAAAATTGGTCTATATACATGAGCATGAGGTACAAATAACACGCCATATGTCATTGTCTAATTATTTTGTCAGCCACGCCAGTTTATAACAATATAAATAGATAAAATTTTTAATAGAAAAGACCAATTTGCTATTTGACCTAACATATAGGAACTAATTTGCCCAATTTTTTAATAGAAAGGGAAAGATACAATCTAACTTACAGTACATGCCTTCATGATATTCTTACCCATATTTTACTCGTTTCTACCCTCCTTATTGCAGCATTTTCTTTGAATTCAGAAAGTAAATTTGCTATCAAACTTGTTGTTTCAGTCCATTTCGACAAGATTTTGCATAATAAGAAGAAATAACAAGGTGCTGAGCAAAAACTTCAATATATATATATATATATGACAAAGTAGATTACAGTACCTGGTTGCCAAATCCAAGTCCAATTCCAAGAAAAAGACGACCAAATACAAGCATGTAGAGATTAGAAGCAGCGCCACCAAGGGCTGAACCAATAAGGACAGCAACCCCTGCTACAAGCATCGACGCCTTTCGTCCAAAGACTCGAGTCACAGTAGATGCAAATAAAGAAGAAACAAGGCCAGATAGGTAGAGTGAAGATGTAAACAAGGTCAACAGTTGGCTATCAAATTTGCAGTAATTGCTAATCTTGGTACCTTCTTTCATCCTTCGATACACATTCGGGAAGAATTTTTTGAGGAAAGGGTCCATAGAGGTTACTCCTCCTTCAAAATCAAGGTCAGATAAATAGTGTTAATGGCGGGAATTTACACATGAGAGCATCTGAAACTTAAATTGACTGAAATAGTAAGTTAACCCATAGCCCAAAACCAGACTGACCTGAAACTCCAAGATCATAACCAAAGATAAGTCCCCCCGAGGCAGCCACCACACATGAGAGGACAACAAGCAGGGTAACCTTGCCATTGTATTGCCCCCTTTCACCCGGTATCCCCTCTGCAAACGCCATACCTAAAAGTAACCTCTAAGCTGATCACCATACAAGGGTGGATATTATAAGTGTAAGAACAACAGTGGTAGACCCTACTTATTAAAGAAGAGCCTTATTCGTTGACTATCACTAGTGGAAGACTTTGTACCGCAATATCTCCATTTTCGTGTGGACCAAAAGTAGTGGAGTTTTTTTTACTGTCGAGTGGGGTTGAACAACATTAAAGGACATAGAGGTGTTTCTAAAACAATGGTTCAAGCTATATAACCAGGGAAACTATATATATATATATGTACACACATTAGGTATGGTTTTAATATGCGTTGATTTTTTACCTTAAAAACAATCTTATTAGAGATTATGCAATCACATGTATTTTGGAACTGGTTAAGTCTTGTGGGCCCAACACTTGTTTAATATCACAGCATAACGTCAAATTTGCTAGGCGAAAGTCGAAACCTCCACGGGAGGAGTTGACAAATTAAAGCCCAGAACGACTGAACTAGTGGTGTCTTCAATTGGTTGCTTTTTCTTTTCTTTGCTATGTAGCTTTATGTTAGACTTTTAACTAATTGTTGACTAACTTATGAACAGTTTTGAATGTCTTCACATTGGACTTTAAGAAAGTACTCAAGCACGAGGCCACCAGCTTGCTCCTTGTTCATACTGCTCTTCTTTCCAAGCCGTTATCATATGCGTCATTCATGGATGATTTCGTATCAGTTTAACGTCATTCTCCTTGTGTGTAAACTGATCTCTTATGACCCCCAAAAAAGTATAGGAATATATATATATATATATATATATATATTTCCATTCCTAAATAATCCAACCTAATCTATATGATATGAACCAATCCATAACCAGTACAAAGAGGGTTATAATCTTACGAGGATCAGTGGATTCGAGGTGCGATATTAACACATACCTAGATGAACTGTTTGTCATGATTTGTCACAAGCTAAACATGGAATCTATCTACTTAAAATTGTCACTGACCAATTTTAAGATACAGAATGGTCAAGCATATGTATAAATGAGATATTGTAGGAATGTAATAGTTATTCGGTGGGGATGAAATAGATAAGTAATCTATATTATATAGTTTAATTTATTGAAAAAATATATAAATAGTATTATTTTATTGTTTGGTTA
Source organism: Gossypium stocksii (assembly GCA_020496765.1). Classification (NCBI taxonomy): domain Eukaryota; kingdom Viridiplantae; phylum Streptophyta; class Magnoliopsida; order Malvales; family Malvaceae; genus Gossypium; species Gossypium stocksii. Next base: position 71,790,133 of record CM035622.1, read on the forward strand.
ATTACAATAATATTGAGGGTAGATAAGAAATAGATTGAAAATTACCATTTTTTCCTTACACTAAAAATAAATTTTATTTATGTATTAATATTTTGTAAATTCATTAATAAAATAAAATTATTATAACAAAGTACTTATAATTTTTAACATAGTTTGCTAGAATTTAATTTCACTCCAACTAATCCTAATCATAATTAATTTCTTCCTCTGATTAATCCTTTCCTTTTCTATCATCTTTTATTTTTTATATGGTAAACTATTAAAATAGTTACTTTGTTTGCCTCAAGTTACATTTTAGTCATTTATGTTTGAAATGTTACGTTTTAATCACATACGTTATCGTATTGTGACATTTTGGTCACTGAGTTGTTAATTGTCCTTAACGGTGTAACAGTTAGTTGACATGACACGTTAAATAATCATTTCAAACAAAAATTTTAGGTTAATTTATACAATCGGTCCCCATATTTTTTTGTTTTGAGTTCTTTAATTTTTTTTCTTTTATGTTATCTTAACCTTTTTTTCCTTTTTTTCTATTTTTTCTGTTTCTCCCTTTATTTTCCTCCCTTCTCCATTTCTTTTAATGTAGTTTTCTATATTTTCCACTTGTTAAAACTAGTCCACAAGCTCGACTCACTCGAAAAAATTCAAATTGTTCAAAAAAATAAAAATATTGAGATTAGTTATAACAAATAAAAAACATAAAATATGGGGACTAATTGTATAAATTAACCTAAAATTTTTATTTGAAATGACTATTTAACGTGTCATGTCAGTTTACTGTTACACTGTTAACGGAAATTAATAGCTCAGTGACTAAAATGTTATAACGCGATAACGTAAGTAATTAAAATATAATATTTCAAATATAAGTGACTAAAATATAACTTGAAGTAAACACAAGTGACTAGTTTAGCAGTTTGCCCTTTTTGTATTCATCTTCCCTCCCGCCGTATACGTTTCATCGTTCCTCTCCTTCACATCTAAAACTTTTGTTTTTTCAGAAGCAACAACATGATTTTCGGTGAAAGAGGTGCCATGTATGGCCGCCAGCCACGGTTGACCAAAAGCTTTTCAACTCCTAAAATTCACCTCAAACATAAATTAAATTCAGTAAATTAAAGACAAAGGCTAAATTGAAAAATTTAAGACTACAAATTAAGGATCGAATTGAATCATGTTTTAAACCTAATAGACTTCATACAAAATATCCCAAAAGTCAGGAGTTCAATAATTCCCCCGCCCCTCCGGGGAATTGACAGTCTTCCAGCGTTTCGCTTTCAAAAAAAAGGTCTTCCAGCGTCATTTTTCCCTTTTTATGTTTTATCACTTTTCCTTCTAATTGCTCCACCTTTTTCTTTCTTTTCAATTTTCCTTTAAAATAAATAATAATAGAAATAATAAATTTAATTCTGTACTCACCACCATATTTGTTTGACAAAATTTTAAATATTATAAAAAAAATTATTGTTGTACGTTTATAACAACATACGAAATACCTTAACAACATTTTTAATAAAATTTATAAATGTAATTTTATTTATTAAAAAATATTTTTATTTAATAAAATTCAAACATTTTATTGAAATTATATCTTAACAAAAATTTTCAGTTGAGAATAAAGTTAATTTACTGAAATTTAAGATAAAACAAATGGCATAAAAAATGAGGTGATCAAAAATTAAAGTATATTGATTTGATAAGGATTAAGGCGTAATTGGTGCAATTATTTGGGGTTAATTTGCAAATAGAGGAGAGAAGACACTTGTCCACCAACAGAACCAGGTGCTAACATGAGTCTGACGATGAAAAGGGAACACCCCTGGGACCACAACCCATTGCCACAGGACGGTGGCTTGAGAAGGCAGGACTTGAGTTGCTTTGCGGAATAAAGAAAGAGAGATGAAGAAGCAGGTTGCATCAGGCTCGAACTGAAGATCATGAATATAAGAAGCTGCCATGCACGACCATGACTTCCTCTGCAACTCTGGGGTTGCTTCATTTATTTATTTTTAATTCAAATGCATGGGTTCAAAAGTTTGTGGATCTTGAATCTAAACAAAATTAAAACACTGAAAATGTATGATCTTCATAAATCACATGCCTGCCTCCATAGCATTACATTATGATTATCATTTTCTACTAAAATCTTTGTAAGCCCCATGTCATGAGATAGCTCAAATCGTAGCAAGATTACGCATGCCCACATTCAATCACTCCTCTACTGCATCCCTTCCTTGTCATGTGCTACACCACCCAAACCAACTAGACGCATACCATTTCCCAATTACATAGTTTCAAATATATAAACAAAAATATGAGATGTATACAATATTTTATATTTAAAATATTTTTTTTAAAAGATCCAAATTATTACGTATCTGCTAAGCCTAAAGACAATAGAGAATGTATGTAAGTGTAGAGCCTAAACGCAACAAAAAGTGCGGATAAATGCAATGCTCAGAGGCAACAAAACTCCAAATATACATTACATCTCCCGAATGCGTATATAATCTCTATTTGCGTGTAAATCGTATTCTAATCATTTCACTAACACCTCGTTTGGTTACTAGTTTCATAACATAAAGAAAAAATTTATTTATTACATATGTATTATAATAATTAGTTCAAATTTAAACTTGAAATTAGAAAGATGAGTAATAACTCTTGTAAAAAAACATAAGACCCCTTCAAAATAAGCGAAAAATTTCCGTTCTCTTTGCTAAAATAAATCACGAGAGCAGTTAAATATTACCAATTGAATTAGTTTATTATTAACTCATATATTAAAACATATATAAGGAATAATATTCCTACCAAACATAGCATAAATCTACTAGGATATACTATAATTATATATTCTATATCGATTACGACCAATAACATATTCATCATTGATACAGAGATAAATTTAGAGCGTAAAGATTTCAAAATATTTTTAGACAATTCCTTGTTTAATTATACATATCACCACATCCACATAAACTCCACGTTTTAATGTAGGCCATATGAACATATGCTTTGGTTTCATTATGGATTCAAGCAACAAATCGTTGATTAATTAGCTTGCATATAGCCAAATCCAAAAAGAGTACGTATGACCTCAAATGTATATATAGACAATTTCTATTTTTATGACCACACACATATTTATACTTATTAAGTCCACATTTTTTTTTATTTTATCAACAACTTAGTCAAATTAACAAGTTAATTACCAAATTTACCATAGTGACATTACACATTTCCCACATCCATATCACATACACTAAGATTATTATTTCATGACTACTAAATTTCCATAATACATTATTAATTAATATGGCATTTCATAACTAAACATTTTTACAACTTATCAATGACTTATTTCAACACTTTTAAACCATGGAACTGCCACAAATTCATTACAAAATCATTTTCATATTTATAACATAAATTTATTACTTCTTTAAACATATTAGAGTAAGAAAAGTAAGAGAACCCCAGGGTACTTACCTTGGATGCACTTATGCTTAAAAATCATGCTTCCAATAATTTGTCAAATTTCATTTCTCAATATTTCCTCATAAATTTAACAAAATATTAGTATATAAGCTTTCCAAACTTTCTTATACAACAAGCTCAAATAAAGTCAAGAGAGGTGAAGCCACCATTATAACAGTCCATTTCCAGTGAAATCGGAATAGTGGTTTCGAGATCACAAATCTGAGGTCGGAAGAAAATTTATTTTAATATTATTCTATAGCTTATAGTATGATAGAAATATCGTATGGAAATTTCGTTAAGAAATTTTATTGTTTACATGTCTAATTTGATGAAAAGGACTAAATTGCATAGAATACAAAAGTTGAGTTCTAGTAGCTATAAGTATTAAATAGCTATAGAATTCAAAATTTGAGGTCCTTATATGGCAAATAGACCATTAAGAGAAGTTAGTAGATAAGAATGATGATGCATCCATGGAAAATTAAATAAAGAAAATGACTAAATTGAAAATATAAATGATTAAAGAAGATAAAAATCTAATATCATCTTATTTCATCATCTTTCCCAAAATAAAAAAAAAATTGAAACCCTAGCTATGGAAATTGGGTTTTAAGCCAACTTATTTGGCTCAATTAGATCCAGATAGACAAAATACAAAATTAGATCGAGGAAAAGAGAAAGTGTAGGATTAGTAGACAACAAATTCACAAACACTAATCAAGGTAAGTTCATGTAACTAAATTGTACATTTATATGTTTGAATTGAATTATATGTATGTGATTGTATTATTTCTATGTATATGAAATTAATCACATATCCAACGATCACTAACAAGTATTAAGTCTCGTTTGAATAAATGAAATATGATGGATACAGGGTTTCCGTATTGGTTGTGGACTTGCATATGTTGCAGACACACCACAGCTCGAAAGAGCATCCCGTTATTAGCTCTAAAGATCATCTCGATATATGGTCCTCTCGAGCTTCTTGTTATATGGTTCTTGCGAGCTTCCCGTTAATAGCTCTTCGGAGCGTCTTGATTGGTTGTGATTCTGCATGTGTTGCAGACACACCACAGCTCTTATGAGCATCTTGATATATGTCTCTTCGTGAGCTTCCCGATTAAAGGCTCTTTGTGAGCTTCCTAATGTGGCTCACTTGAACTTTCTGATATATGGCAATCCAGAGCTTCTTGATTATGACTCTTATGAGCCTCTCGTTATACAGCCGGATAAGCTTCCCGTTATATTGCTCACATAAGCTTTCTGTTATATGGCTCGAAAGAGGGCTTCCTGATTATGTGCTCTAATGAGCACCCCCGAATATGAATTGACAGATTTTACATTCAGACACTTCAAGTGTACTACCAATGTATCTATCGATATTTCAAATAAATTTAACGGGCAAAGTTTCGACATGGGATAATCAAAACTTGAAATGAATTGCAAAAGAAATGTATGTTATATGAATATATGATATAGAAAACATATGTATAAGAAGATTGTTACATGATGAGCTCATCCTCATTTCTCAATATTCACATGAAGTACATGACTAACATGTTTCTTGAGGTTATATGTGTTTAGGCAAATTGCCAAATTTCTTTGGATGAATTTTGCATGCTTACTTTAAATGTAAATCAATGGTAAGTTATTTTCCCATTGTACGAACTTACTAAACATAATATGCTTACTCTGTTTTATAGTATTTCGGAAGCTCGTTAGGTTGGAGGCTTGGCGGAGATATCATCACACTATCTATTAGCTCATTTCAGTATATATATAGTAATTACATTTTGGTTATAATGGCATGTATAGGCTTAAAGTGGTCATGGATGGTATGTATATGTTTGGTTGAAATTAGCCATTTGGTATGGCGTGTAATTGGTATGTTTTGATAAGTAAAAAGTGGCCTTAATATGTTGATGATTGTTATGTGATAGTATAAATTTGGTAAATATGCCCATAGGTATGTATGGTTGTTTTGGTAAGTTTGGATAATTGAACATATGAGTTGATATGTCATGTATAAGATTTAGTTTTGGCTTGATTTGAATGTTTTATATTGGCTTGTGAAAGTGTTAAAGTGTTGATGTAGGTGAAAGACAAGTATGAGTGAGAAATATGGCTAGAAAATGGCCTTATTTTGTCTACACGGGTAGAGACACAGGTGTGTGTCTCAGCCGTGTGTGACACACGTGGCCTAGCACATGGGCACGTGACTTGGCCGTGTGTCTCCTGCATCTTAAAAATTTAAAACAGAATGCTCAGGTATTTTCACACGGCCTGGCACACGGGCGTATGGCTTGGCCGTGTGACCCATGCACCTACACACAGCCTAGCACATTAGCATGTGACTTGGCCGTGTGACCCAAGTCAGAGAGTTACACGGGTAAGGACACGAGCGTGTCTCTTGGCCATGTAAGCCACACGGCCTAACCACACAGGCGTGTGTCCCTTGCTTCTAGGAGAAATTTTGAAATTTCGCGAAAAATTCCCTAGGTTCCTGGTTTAGTCTCGACTTGTTTCTAATGCATGTTTTGGGCATCGATGACTCATATAAGGGACTTTATAAATAATTTCTGACATGAATGTTAAATAATATGAATTGTCTGTATTTGTTTTGTATATTCCAATAATGCTCCGTAACTGTAACAGCTCGATAGTGGTTCCGGGACCATAAATCTGAGTCAAAAAAATATTTTAATATTATTTTTGGTGTCTACATCATGTTAATTTATATGAGTGAAATTTTCGTGATTTAATTTTATCGTTTGAGCGTCTAATTTAATAAAAATGACTTAATCGCGTAAAATGTTTGAGTGTCTAATTTAATAAAAAGACTTAATTGTGTAAAATGTAAAAGCGGTAACTATTTGTTACAGTGTTAAATTGCTTTGTTCTTTTAATGTGGGGTCCTTATGTGGAAAATGAGCCATTATAAAATAGCATTGACCGTTTTGGGCTTGAAGTATATCGTTTGTTAATTAAAATTATAAGGTTAATATAGTAAATATGTTAATTATGTTAATATAATAAAACATAAATCAAAAGTCATGCATTATGTGTTCATCCATAGCCGAAATTAGAAAATAAAAAGAAAGAAAAAAGAACAACAAGGTTCGACCACTTCTAAGCTTAATTCGGGTATGTGTTTTGTTCGGTTTTTGATAATTTTTACGTTTTTGAGATCGTTGCTATGTAATCTATCAAGCCCATGTTTCAATTTCTGGATTTGATGAAGATTTTGAGTTTTTCCTTTGATGAAATTGTGAGCTTTGTGATGATAGTTGGTGAAATATGAAAGATATGTGATAGATTAATATGTTTTGTATTTGAATTTTTTATTAATTTGAGTAATTAGGGCTAAATTGTGAAAATAAGAAATTGAGAGACTAAAATGTGAAATAAATAAAATGTGTGGACTTATATTAACGAAATTATGCATATTTTGTGTTTTGTGAAATAGGCACTAATTTGTAAAAAGTGTGAAATGTCAGGGGTAAAAGTGTAATTTACCCATTTATGTGTTTTTGAACTAAATTGAATGAATATGTTAATAAACAAGTTAAATTTGTATTAATTTAGATCAAGAAAAGAGGAAATCGAAATTGGATCGGGGGAAATCTAAAGTGGTTGAATAATCGTCTCGTTTCGTCCATCATTAACGAGGTAAATTCATAAGTAAATAAATGTCGTTAAATTTAAATGTATATATTTTATAAGTGCCGAATTGAATTATTAAAAAAGTATGTTTATATACCGAATTGAATTAAGCATATGTGTATATGCCGAATTAAATTAAGCATGGAAGCGTTATTTGCGAGCTTGAATCGATCGAGTTACGACATCTGAAAGCCCCGTACGGACCTTAGGAATAGTTAGGATATATATGACATGACATAGGATTCTGATATGTGTTTTCGTGTAAGACTACGTCTAGAACGTTCGCATCGACTTGTGATTTACATGTAAGACCATGTTTGGGACATCGGTATCGTATTTGATTCGTGTAAGACCCTATCTGGGACAATGGCATTGATATGTGATTACATGTAAGACCACGTCTGGGACATTGGCATTGTACGAGCTTTTCGACTATCCGAGTATCCTTATTGATTTCGAATAGTTCAAAGGGCAATGTTAAGTTAAGATTGAATGTGAAATCGAGATAAATGATTTAGGTACGTACGAATTTATATGTTCATGAAAATAAGGTAAGTTAAGTACTTGTAATGATAGGATAGTACAAGTATGTTATAAAAGATGATTTATAGGTATATATGATTATTCATATTCGGCCAAGTGATAATTTAATGTTAATGTTTATGAAATGATATATGAGTTTGCAAGTATGATAAATGTACATTTGGTTAAGGTTTGTTTGGTTCAGCTAGTTGAAATTAATGTTAAGGTTAATTTGATAAATTAATTGCTTATGACTTACTAAGCTATTCAAGCTTACTCTGTGTGTGTTTGTTCGTTGTTTTATAGATTTTGGAAGCTAGTTACGAGCTCGAGGATCGTCAGAGAAATCCATCACACTATCGATCTTTTTTTTCGATACATTATAAGTTAAACTTTGAACCTATGGCATGTATAGGTTAGCTTATGTTTTGGTTAGTTTCGAAGTTGTATATATTTAAGCCATGTGAAAATGGCTAGAATTGATACTTAAGTTTATGTGTATTCGGTCATGATATATATATGTGATGTGTTTTGTGTGATTTGCAATTGGTGGTTTGATATATATATATTAGTTAAACAAAATGCATAACATATGTATGTGGTGAATTTGATATATGTGTGATGAAATGGCTAATTTGATTAGGCATGGTAATAGTTTAAATGATAAATTATAACCGTATCTATTATGGATATTTGATTTGATTAGCCATGATTTAAAATGCATATATTTATGTTTGAGTGATGAGTTTTGAGTAAGGATGATGGATGTGTTTTGAGTATTTTGATATGTAATGTTTAAGTTGATGTACATATAGGAAATGGTATGTTCGGCTATGGTTCTTAAATGATTAGGTTTGATTATAATGATATAAATGTATAAGTCTTAATTGTTGTATGGAAGTTTGATCAAATAGCCGAATGAATTTACTAAGTTGATTAGGTTGTATATGTGAAATTTTGGGCTTGATTTTATGACATACGGAACTTGACATTTGAATATGGTCTTTTGAAATAGATTTGTATGGTATATTTGCATTGTTGATTTAGTTGGAAATAGTGCATAAATACATTTATGAGCGTTCGAATATAGCTTAGGTACAAATTGGTAAGTAGGCAACATAAATATTTGGTATGATTATTTATATATATGTGGTATTGTTGTATACATTGGTCACTTTTGGGTATAAATGCAAATGGTACCTTTAGCTATAAAGATTCAGTTATATAGCGATAATGTATGTGATTTAAAAGTTATACGGAAGAAGTATTAAATGACTAAATAGGAAATAATATAACTTGGACGTGTGAATGAAAATGTTGGCATGATTTAAAACATATAGAATTGACATGACTTGATTTGGCTAAAGTATATATATAATTGACCATTGCATTTAAGATAAAATTTCATATAGGTCATTGACATCAAATGCATGTTCAGTCATGTTGTTGAATTGATAATGCTGCACATGATTATTTTTTTGGTTGGTCTTTTAAATGTATGTATATAATTATATGACTAAGTGCTTCATACTTATTAAGAATTCGAATATTATTATAATGATAAGCTCGCGATTTATGTATGTATTTAAAGGCATTATGTGTGGTTTTGAGGCATGCTTATTAACGTATAAATATGATTATATGCTTGATATGGATTCGGTTAAATTTTAAAGTATATAATATGTATTCGTGTACAATTAATCATGTATGTATACATATTAATTCAGTTATATGTTTTATTATACAAATGAGATATGTATGAATAAAAGAATGTTCGAAAGTTATGTCTTTGCCCGGTAATGCCTCGGAACCCTAATCTGACGATGGATACGGGTTAAGGGTGTTATACTAACCCTATTCCGACAACAGATACGCGTTAGAGGTGTTACATTTATTGGTATCAGAGCTATGGTTTAGCTGATTCTCAAACTACCGTAGCATGTACGAGTCTAGCTATACATGCCATTATATAACCTGTGATAGTGTGATATATTCTGACCATTTTAAATATGTTTTTCTTATAGTAATGTCATCCAACTGAGCTAAATCTGAAGAAGCTGAGAGTAATGCTCAAGCTTCAATATAAAGAGCAGCATCTAGTAGTAGAAGGCTCGTATTTGAAGGCCAGGGAGAATAGGCAAAAGAAGACTTCTTCCAAATTGTAACAGTCGTTTTCAGTAAAATCGAAACAGTGGTTTTGAGACCATAAATCTAGGTCAAAAAAGAAAATTATTTTAATATTATTTTATGGTCTGAATTACGATAGGAATTTCGTATAAAAATTTTGTTAAGAAAATTTTACCAATTACATGTTTAATTGATAAAATGACCGAATTGCATGAAATGCAAAAGTTGAGTTCTAGTAGCTATAGGTGTTGATATCGCGTGATATGTAGTAATAAAATTTATAAAAACTGATCACACCAAAAACTAACTAATATCACGATTTTAAGGCAGTGCACCTATCGAACAATAGTATAGTTTAGCAGCAAGACCGAGTTATCGTACCCAAGGGAACCAAAAGTACTAGTACTTACTTCCTTTCTATTATCTAACCTAAAAGTAAAAGAGGTTTGTATAAAACTAATTCTAAAACTAAGCTAAGAATGCACAAAAAGTAAATTGGGGAAAAATTCTCGGGAAAGCTAATTGATATAGGCAATACTCAAGGGAGAATCCACCTAGACTTCACTTGTTATTAACTTCTTGAACTAGACGATTTCTTCACTTGACTTGATCCGTAAAGATCTCTAACCTATGTTAATACCTCCGTCGAGGATAAGAACAACTAATCCTAGGTTGTTTAACTAAGGTTTCTTTCTAGTTAACACCCCTAGTTTTGCATTAACTCGATCTATGGATCCCTCTATTAGGTTTGACCCTAATCCGGTAGATTTATGTCGCCCTATGTCTAGGGTTGCATGCAACTCCGCTTAATTATGGTAGATCTACTCTTAAAACAGGGACTTTTGCTCCTCTGCCTAAGCACATTAGCTTCTTGACTTAATACCTAGGATTATTAAACCAAGAATTAAGAACACATAATTAAAAACAATTCAAGTATTTATCATATAATTCAAGAATGAATAATAACAGGATCTGTCTTAGGTTTCATCCCCCTCAAGTATTTGAGGGGTTTAGTTCATAATTAATAAAGAAAACATCTCAAAAGAAATAAGATAACAAAACATAAAGAACCCAAAAACCCCTGAAGGAATTTAGAGAGATCCTCTGTCTTGATGTAGAATTCCGGCTTCTGGGATGAATCAATCAGCTTCCTTTAGAGTAATTCCTTACTTTCACTTCTTGTGTTGGCAGAAAGAAGGTGCTCCTTTTGGGAGAAAAGAGTACACCCTTAGAGTTGCCTCCTAGGGTCTTTATATAGAGCTTTGGGATGCCTTTCTTAGCCTCAAAGTATCTAAATCCGAGTGAAATTGCACTTCTTCACGACAAGGACACGCCCGTATGGATCGACAAGAGGCCGTGTACAGGCCTGTTGAGGGTGGCACGGCCGTGTGGCCTGATCGTGCTTGTCGGGGCTGGGCCGTGTTAGACCTTATGTGGCACGACCGTGTGCCACGACTGTGTGGTGACTCTTTGGGCCGTGTTGTTTTCACACTTTGGCCTATTTTCTTTGTTTTCGGTCCATTTTTCGTTCTTTTCTCTTTCCTATGCTCTCTTGAGTATACAACATGAAATAGAAGGGTTAAGAGCACCAATTCTCACAAAACTGATAATAATTCATCCAGAAATTAGGCTAAACATGAGGTAAAAATATGTATAATTTATCGTTTATCAAATACCCCCACACTTAAGCCTTTGCTTGTCCTCAAGCAAAATCTCAATGCCTAATTAAGAATCATTCTTCTCAACTTACAATCTTTGTCAATAATGTTTCAAACTAATTTACAAGTAGTCATACAATGAAAATTCAATCAGAAGAACATTTGAGATTCAATTACTTTAAGTTGAGAATTTTATCATCGAAACATAAGTTTTCTTCCTTGCTCCTAAGTAACTATCTCTCGATCAAAATTAACAAGATTTTGACATCCTCACTAAGGATTCACTCTATCCACTCAAAGTGTTTAGGGTTCAAGAATTAAGCACTCTCTAGTCAACCTGAAAAGTTATTACAATAGGCTTGCTAGAAAATCAAATCTCCACCACTGTAGATTGATATAATACATCGATCAAAAGGTCTTTCAATGATTGTAATGGGGCTTGGTTAAGGGTTTTGTCACAAGCTGAAAAAGAAAGGTTAGAATCGAGATTGAACTGAAAAATTATCTAGCTAGAAAAATCTCTATCATTGGAACATATTTCTCGAGCTAATTCTTATGATAACATCATTTCCGCCTTGGTAGCCTTAAAATAGAAATATGCAAAAACTATTTGAACTATTACAGATTACAACTGAATTAATAAATACATTTTTTTTAAGAACAATTCAAGTACAATACAATAAATTGAAAATTTATAACTTTACATTCTGGAAAAAAGAATAAAGCTAGATAATAATTCAACTCGAATCTCAACAAAAATAGGGATCAAAGTAATTGAATGGAATTCAACAAAAATGGGTTATTGGTTAATATTAAAGGTAAGTCAAAGAATAGGTTGTTAGGCTCAATAGGGTTCACTAGGGGTTAATTTGTGGAGGTAGGCTTTTATGGAGTAAATGGGTTAAATCCTAAGTGCCTTTATCATTTCGGAATATCAAATCAATGATGTGGTCTCGACATGTATAATCAAAGTAAGTTCTAGAATAACAAATCAGTATTGACTCACTCAAAGCAATAATAAAAGTGAGCACGAAAGAATGTATGCCCAAAAGGCTCAAAAATCTCACCAGAATTATGGCTTTTAATGTCAATCCTGCGAATTTCAAATCTCAATATAACACTTAAAATTAAGGAAAATAACTTATGAAAAAAATGGGGTTCTCAAAAATTTCAACTTATCATGATTGATTCCCTAATGTTTTAAAGTTTGAATAATCAAAGTACAAGCACTTATGTCTTAATTCTCACATATCAATAAAAATCATAAATCAATCAGAATATATTCCTAATAGGAGATTGAAGATAATGCAAAGAGTGAAAGTGAGAATTTGAGAACAATGCAAAATGTTAGTAAAAAAAATTCAGGGATTTCAAAGAGAGTGTAAAGACTGAAAGTAAATTTCCCCCTACACTTAAGATGTACATTGCCCTCAATGTACAAAGAAGCATTAGTAGCAATAGAAACACAATATCATAAGATAGGGGAAGACATGAAACTCCCTAAATTTTGGATAAATTTGTGAGACGAAGATTGGACTTGGAAGAGTCAGCAGTTGTGGCAGGGTTGTCCCATTGTTATATAGATATGAGCTGTAAGGCTCATTTGAAACTGCGAAAGTATTTATTAGTAGTGGGGAATTTAGATTAAGAGGGATTACTCGTTAGGGGTTGGCTGATATGAAAATAAAATAAATAAAGTTCTAAAAATACTAAGATAAAATGAAAAAGGTAAAATGAAAGAAAATAAAAGTAAAAAGAAAAAGGAAAATAAAGTTAGAGGAAAAGAAAAGGTAAAAATAGGGATCAGTGTTTAAATAAAAATTAAGATAAAAATAAAGTTAAGAGGAATAGAAGTCTCTAATCCTCAGATGGATCACGCGGTGGCGGTGGTGAAGTGATGTGAAGGTGCTGGCATATCTGCTGTAGTGTGGCGTCGATATGGTCGAAGCGTTGGAAGCATTGCTGCTCAAATCGAGATAGGCGCTCAGATATGTCAGCATAGGTGGCTGCTGCATGAGATGGGCGGCGAGGGGGTGGTGGCTCGGTAGGTGTATCCTCCTCCGATGGTAGGACATCATCAGGAATGTCCTCTGGATCCTCGGCCTCCTAGATGAGGCGGTACTGAAAAGGGTCGCCTCCTGGCCTCCGCTAGATCATCCTCATATGGTGCATAATCTGGATGCCCTGAGGGGACATCTGGCCCACTAAAGTATATGAGGATATCTAGGTTGCGGTGTTGAATAGGTCAAAATAGCGGCCTAATCTCGTGATGTATGGGCCCATGGAAATTACACCTTTACGGTGCCTCTCTGTCTGATGCTGGATTGCATGGGCGATGAAGTAGGCTAAGTCGATAACATGCGCGTTTGCCATGCACCACAGGAAGTAGGCATCGTGGTTGTTTACGACACCCGTGCTTTCGCGTCGTCTTGTCAATGTATGCGCAAATAAAGAATGAATGTACCTCAGAGGTGGGACGAGGGCGGTTGCCTTTGTGCGACTCGGGTCGTAAGAGGGATAGCCTGGGGCGATGTTGCGCCAACAATCTACAAGTTTGAGGTGGATGCGACGGAGAAGCGTAGGAAAGTCTTCCTCCTCCATGAACTGCTCTGTGTAGAGGCCGAGAGCTGAGCCGAACTCTGGTACGCTACGGTGGCGTACACGACCTCCTAAGCGAAACTGGACTGTGTCGGGATCATCGAACTGGCTCATGATGGTCTGAAGATGAAAGGTGGAGCAGAACTCTAGAGTAAGTTCAAGGTACGTAGGCTCAATGATTTGGAAGAACTGCTCCCAAGGATCCGTCATCAGTAGGGCCCGGACTGCGTTTGCGAGGTTGACTTGCTCTAGCGCGTCCTAATCAATGCATCGGCCTTCACTTAATGTACGTTCCCGTAGTCTCTGAAATAGCTCTTCTTGGGAGGCTTGGGGAAATGTGATGAACAGGTGGCGAGCCTCGGACGTGGGTCTCGACGATGAGCCACCGGGCCCTTTTCGTTTTTTAGAGGGCGGAGTAGCAGCTCTTTTGCCGCATGACGATGAGATGATGTCTAAAAATAAAATAACAAAAATTAGTCTTAAAAATCGAAATTAAATTGACTCAAAAACTATATATGAAATACAATGAAGATTAAAATAACGATGTTCCTAAAAACATAAAATGGGGGCTAACCTAAATAGTATAATTTATCCATGATATCAAAAATAAGCAACATGAGAATGTATTTATACTAAATGTATGAGAAAAATGGCAATCGCATGTGATTTTAAATGGCATGCAATCATGAAATGTTCTATAATATTCTAGATTATTCATCCTAGTGTAACTAATTCCATACTTGAATTAATTATAGATCATGATATAGAGAATAAATAAAATAGATTAGTAAAAATTAATGAGAAAATAGAACCAAATGGGAGAGGTGCAAGGTCGTGGGAAAGGATTTGAACGGTCGTGGGGTACTTTCCACTGGCGTGGGATGGTCCTATACGAGCGTGGTGGTGTTTTGAGGATCGGCGGTAGCGTTTATGGTGGTTGGGGAAGAAAAATTTTAGGGTTTAAGTGAGGGAGAAAATGAATAGTGGCCCCTATTTATAGTTTTGGGGTCACACGTGCATGGCACACGCCTGTGTGACTTGAGTTTTGCCCATGTGATTCGAAATTCAGTGGTTTTGGCGCGCCTGGTTTGAAGTACACGCCTGTGTTGGCCATCTCACACGGCCGTTTGCGATGAGGTTTCGTTATTCACACGATCGTGTAGGTAGTTACACGGTCGTGTCTAAATCGACAATATTGGCCACGGTCTGGAAACATGGGCATGTGGCTTTGTGTAAGCCCATGTCTAAGTTGAAAGGTTGCCACGTCCCTGTCGTACAGCCATGGCGATTTGTCGGTAGCCCGTGTTTTTGGGAAAATTATGCTCTGTTTACATACGGCCTGGGTGCACGACTGTGTCTCTACTTTAAATGTTCACACGGCCTTAGGCACGCCAGTGGGCATGGCCGTGTGGTCCTAAATTTTTGCATTAAAAAGGGTTAGTTGATGCATAAAAATACTAAAATCAAAAATAAAAGAAAAGTTACTAAGTTAGTGCTCGGGTTCCCTCCGGAGAAGCACTTATTTAGAGTCTAAGCTCGACTCTACATGGATGTATCACGAAGGGATTTCATGGAGCTAAAGCTCCTCCCTGTTATCTTTAAAATTCTCACATCTATAGTGTTTAAGCCTATGGCCGTTTACCTTGAAAGTACCGTGATTAGGGTGAGTTACCTCAATTGTGCCATATAGAAAGACAATTTGAACAGTGAATGGATCAGACCACCTTGACTTAAGTTTTCCAGGAGATAGTTTCAGCCTTGAGTTGTAGAGTAGGACAAGATCACTTGTTTTAAACTGCTTAGGTTGTTTCAGTCGTTTGTCATGGCATCGCTTCATGGCTTCCTTATATAGTCGTGAGCTCTCGTAGGCATTGCAACGCCATTCATCTAGCTCATTTAACCGCATTAATCTTTTCTCACCTGCAAGCTTAAAATCAAGGTTTAAAAATTTAATAGCCCAGAATGCTTTATGTTCAAGTTCAAATGGAAGATGACAACTTTTTCCGTAGACAAGTTTATAAGGACATGTTCCTATGGGTGTTTTAAAAGCAGTTCTATAGGCTCATAAAGCATCGTCTATCTTTCTTGACCAATCTTTTCTATTTGTTTCTATTGTTTTCTCTAAGATGCATTTTAGTTCCCTATTTGTTACTTCGACTTGGCCACTGGTTTGTGGATGATAAGGGGTAGCTGTTCTATGGTGTAATCCATACATTTTTAAGACTTTTTCAAATTGGGCATTGCAAAAATGGGTACCCCTGTCACTAATAATTATCCTAGGTGTTCCAAGCTGAGAGAAAAGTTTCTTCACAAATCGTATTACCATTCTAACATCGTTAGTAGGTAAGGCTTGGGCTTCCACCCATTTTGTCATATAATCTACTGCTACTAGGATGTACTTATTCCCAAATGAAGTAGGGAATGGACCCATGAAATCAGTACCCCATACATCACATATTTTACATAAAAGTATATAGTTCTGAGGCATTTCGTTATGTTGGGAAATATTACATGTTCTCTGGCATTTATCACAAGAGGTCACATACCTGTTGGCATATCTGAAAAGTGTAGGCCAGTAAAAGCATGGTTCAAGTACCTTATGAGCAGTTCTAGCTCCACTGTGATGTCCTCTTGTGAGTCCTGAATGGCAGTGATTTAAAATCTGGTATGCTTCTGTTTCAGTTCGAAAAAGAAAAGTATCTTCCCAAAAGTAGTTTTTCACATCAGCGAAGAATCGCTTCTTTTGCTAATGGGTCAGCCCTTTTGTGGTTATGTTAGCTGCTAAATAATTTACAAAATCAACAAACCAAGAAACTGCTCCCTCTACTATGGCTAGGAGTTGTTCTTCAGGAAACAAGTCATTTATTTTATCGAAGTACTTGGGTTGTGTGTTTTCTAGTCTTGAAAGGTGATCTGCTGCCAAGTTTTCAGCTCATTTCTTGTCTTTTATTTCTAAATTGAATTCCTGTAACAACAGAATCCATCTTATTAATCGAGGTTTTGCATCAATTTTAGTTAAAAGATAGTGAAGAGCAGAATGGTCAGTATAAACAATGACTTTTGACAAAATCAAATAAGATCTGAATTTGTCAAATGCAAAAATAACGGCTAGCAATTCTTTTTCTGTGGTAGTATAATTTGTTTGAGCGGTTGTCAAAGTTCTGCTAGCATAATAAATCAGTTGAAAGTGCTTGTCTCTTCGCTGTCTCAAAACTGCACCTACTGCAAAATCACTTGCATCGCACATTAGTTCAAAAGGTAGATTCCAATTAGGTTAAATCATAATCGGGGCATTGACTAACTTTTCCTTAAGAGTGTTAAAAGATTCTAAACATTCTTGGTCAAAGTTGAAAAGCACATCTTTTTCTAGTAATTTTGTTAAAGGCTTAGCTATTTTAGAAAAATCTTTAATAAATCTGCGATAAAAACCGACATGTCCTAAAAAACTTCTTATAGCCTTAACTGAATTAGGGGGAGGTAATTTTTCAATGGTTTTAATTTTTTCTTTATCTACATCTATCCCTTTACTAGAAATTTTATGTCATAATACAATACCCTCTTGAACCAAAAAGTGGCATTTTTCCCAGTTTAGTACTAAATTTGTCTATTCACATCTTATCAAAACACGTTTTAAATTATTAAGACAAAGTTGGAAAGAATTACTGAAAACTGAAAAATCATCCATAAATACCTCCATGATGTCTTCCACGAACTCGTTGAAGATAGCTAGCATGCATCGCTGAAAAGTAGCAGGAGCGTTACATAAACCAAAAGGCATTCTACGATAAGAAAACGTACCGTATGGACATGTGAATGTCATTTTCTCCTGATCTTCTAGAGCTATCGGGATTTGAAAGTAACCAGAGAGGCCATCTAGGAAAAAAATAATATATGTGACCTGATAATCTTTCCAACATCTGATCAATAAAAGGTAAGGGAAAATGATCTTTTCGAGTTACGTCATTCAGCTTTCTATAATCAATGCAAACTCTCCATCCGGTGACTGTTGTTGTAGGTATTGACTCTTTTTTTTCATTAGACATCACGTTCATGCCTCCTTTTTTAGGAACAACCTGCACAGGACTTACCTAAGAACTATCAGAAATAGGATAAATAATGCCTGCATCTAGAAGTTTAATTACCTCGGCTTTTACGACTTCCTTCATGTTGGGATTCAATCGTCTTTGAGCTTGCACTGATGGTTTATATTCATCTTCTATTAAAATTTTGTGGGTGCAAAAAGAAGGATTAATTCCCTTAATATCTAAAATTTTCCAAGCTATAGCCTGCTTGTGCTTCCTTAACACATGGAGTAGTTCTTCTTTTTCTACAATGCTCAAAACTGATGCGATAATAACTGGTAAAGTTGAATCTTCCCCTAAAAAGGCATATTCTAAATAATCTAGCAGTTGTTTTAACTCTAATTTAGGGGGTTCATCAATGGAAGGTTTCTGTCTCAACTCATCATTCATCTTTATATTTTCATAACTTATGTGTCTCGTGATAATTTCATTAGAATCTAACTCCTTTCTTACTTCTTCAATTTCAGTAGTGGCTTCATCTTCCCCCCTCCTTGAATAAGACACAGTTCCAACGTGTTTGTGAGAGAAAGTTCCTGAAGATTATCTTGAACAAAGTAATCAATAATATCAACAACATAACAGGAATCATCTTGTTCTTTAGAAAATTTCATAGCATCATAGATTTTAAAAATGACTTCTTCTTCACCAACTCTAAGTACTAATTTACCATCCCCTACATCGATAACAGCTCTAGCAGTAGCTAAGAATGGACGTCCCAAAATTAAAGGCACCTCAATATCCTCATCCATGTCAAGCACAACAAAATCTATAGGGAATATAAATTTATCTACCTTTACTAGCACATCTTCTATGATTCCCCTAGGATATTTAACAGATCTATTAGCTAGTTGAATACTCATCCTAGTGGGCTTTGGTTCCCCTAGGCCTAGTTGCTTGAACATTTTGTAAGGCATTAGATTAATGCTAGCACCTA
The DNA here is from genome assembly GCA_020496765.1 of Gossypium stocksii. Lineage (NCBI taxonomy): Eukaryota > Viridiplantae > Streptophyta > Magnoliopsida > Malvales > Malvaceae > Gossypium > Gossypium stocksii. Next base: position 71,809,206 of record CM035622.1, read on the forward strand.
AATCAGCTAAAGCTTTATCAATAATTAAACTACCAATTAAACAAAGAATAGTAAAACTCCCTGGATCTTTCAATTTTGTCGGCAATTTATTTTGGAGAATAGCTGAGCATTCCTCATTGAGTTCCACTGTGGCTAATTCTTTCAACTTCCTTTTATTTGTTAGGAGTTCTTTAAGGAACTTCGCGTACTTCGGCATCTGCGAAATTACTTCAACAAAAGGTAAGTTAATGTGTAATTGTTTAAAAAGTTCAAGAAATTTACCGAATTGAGCGTTTGTGCGGTCTTTCTTCAACTTTGCCGGATATGGAATAGGCGGTTTGTATTCCTTGAGTGTTGGCGGAGTGTTTTCCTTGGGTTCATCTACCTTTTCTCCTGGAGATTCTTGAACAGACTTCTTTTCTGGTTCAGCTAGTACTTTCCCATCTTTTAAAGTAATTGCTTTGACATGTTCTCTGGGATTTAGCTCTGTGTAACTTGGTAGTCCACCTTGTGGTCTCTCTTAAATTAATTTCGCAAGTTGACCGATTTGATTCTCAAGCCCTTGAATTGATGCTTGTTGGTTTTTTAGTGCCGTGTCAGTGTTTTAAAAATGGGTTTCTGATGCGGCCATAAATTTGGTGAACATCTCTTCAAGATTTGGCTTTTTCTCTTGTTGTGGTGGTGGCTGCTAAAATCCTGGAAGAGGCTGTTGTCTTTGATTTCCTTGTCCTCCCCATGAAAAATTGGGGTGATTTCTCCAACCTGCATTGTACGTATTACTATAAGGGTTATTTTGAGGTCTAGAATTGTTACCTATATAGTTGGCTTTCTCAGTTTCTATGCTGTGTCCATAAGATGAGTAGTCTGGATTGAACATATTTCCTAGAGTTGTGTCACACTGCATCACTGGCTGTGCCTGCGTAGAACCAACAAAATTATCAAACTTTTTATTTAGAAGTTCTACTTGGTTAGTAAGCATAGTGACAGCATCAATATTATAAACTCCTGCGACTTTTGTCGGCTTTGCCCTCATGACTTGCCACTGATAGTTATTCAGTGACATCTCTTCTATAAACTCATAAGCAACTTCGGGTGTTTTATTGTTGATTGTTCCTCCTGCGGCTGCATCGATCATTTGCCTTATTGAAGGATTCAAACCGTTGTGAAAGGTTTGAACTTGTAGCCACAAAGGTAATCCATGATGAGGGCACCTTCTCAAAAGATCTTTGTATCTCTCCCAGGCATCGTAAAGTGTTTCTAAATCCATCTACACAAAATAAGAGATATCGTTTCGTAATTTAGCTGTTTTAGCTGAAGGAAAATATTTAAGTAAAAATTTTTCTATCATCTGTTCCCATGTAGTGATTGATCCTCGTGGTAAAGAACTTAACCACTGTTTGGCTTTATTTCTCAAAGAGAATAGAAATAGCCTTAGACTAATGGCATCATCAGAAACGCCATTAATTTTAAACGTATCGCAGAATTCCAAAAAGTTGGCTAAATTTGAGTTGGGATCTTCATCCTGTAAACCATCAAACTGTACAAATTGTTGAATCATCTGAATAGTGTTAGGTTTTAATTCAAAATTATTAGCAGCAATAGCAGGTCTAATAATGCTAGTTTGAGTACCAGCCAAACTAGGTTTAGCATAATCATACATAGTACGAGGAGCTTCATCTTGTTCTGTGGGTAATGCTGGAGGTGGTTGAATGTTTTGATTTGCTTCCATCTCTTCTGTAGGTTTTGGCTCTTGTTCTTGATCTTTTTCTGGATAATGTAGGCTTCGTCTGATCTCTCTGCGAGTTCTACGAACTGTCGCTTCTAAATCTTCTTCAAAAAGTAGTGGTCCTCCTAGGTTTCTTCTAGTCATAAACTAGAGATACCTAGAAGGGAAAAAGCAAAAAAAATTAAATTAAATAAAATAAAATAAAAAATAAAAATAAAAAGCTGAAAATAAATAAAAATAGTAATGGCTCCGTAAGATAATCCCTCCGTCGAGGATAAGAATAACTAATCCTAGGTTGTTTAACTAAGGTTTCTTTCTAGTTAACACCCCTAGTCTTGCATTAACTCGATCTATGGATCCCCCTATTAGGTTTGACTCTAATTCGGCAGATTTATGTCGCCCTATGTCTAGGGTTGCATGCAACTCTGCTTAATTATAGTAGATCTACTCTTAAAACAGGGACTTTTGCTCCTCTGCCTAAGCACATTAGCTTCTTGACTTAATACCTAGGATTATTAAACGAAGAATTAAGAACACATAATTAAGAACAATTCAAGTATTTATCATATAATTCAAGAATGAATAATAACAGGATCTGTCTTAAGTTTCATCCCCCTCAAGTATTTGAGGGGTTTAGTTCATAATTAATAAAGAAAACATCTCAGAAGAAATAAGATAACAAAACATAAAAAACCCAAAAACCCCTGAAGGAATTTAGGGAGATCATCTGTCTTGATGTAGAATTCCGGCTTCTGGGATGAATCAATCAGCTTCCCTTGGAGTAATTCTCTGCTTTCACTCCTTGTGTTGGCAGAAAGAAGGCGCTCCTTTTGGGAGAAAAGAGTATACCCTTAGAGTTGCCTCCTAGGTTCTTTATATAGAACTTTGGGATGCCTTTCTTAGCCTCTAAGTATCCAAATCCGAGTGAAATTGCACTTCCTCACGATAGGGATGCGCCCTTGTGCCATGCCCGTATGGATCGACAAGAGGCCGTGTACGGGCCTGTTGAGGATGGCACGGCCGTGTGGCCTGACCGTGCTTGTCGGGGCTGGGCCGTGTTGGATATTATGTGGCACGGCAGTGTGCCACGGCCATGCGGTGACTCCTTGGGCCGTGTTGCTTTCACACTTTGGCCTATTTTCTTCGTTTTTGGTCCGTTTTTCATTCTTTTCTCTTCCCTATGCTCTCCTGAGTATACAACATGAAATAGAAGGGTTAAGAGCACCAATTCTCACAAAATTGATAATAATTCATCTAAAAATTAGGCTAAACATGAGGTTAAAATATGTATAATTTATCGTTTATCAAGTATCAAATAGCTATGGAATTTAAAGTTTGAGGTCTTTATATGGCAAATAGACCATTAAGAGAAGTTAGTAGATAAGAATGATAATTCATCCATGGAAAATTGATTACAGAAAAGGACTAAATTGGAAAGTGAAATAATAAATAATGATAAATAATTAAATAAAGAAAATATCATCATTTATCATCATTTTTTCCAATTTTTTATGGAAACCCTAGCTAAGAGAAGAGAACTCGAGCAAGCTTACTTGGCTTAATTGGGTAAGTAATCTTGTCCCATTTTTAGTAATTTTTATATTTCCGAGATTGTAATAGCTTAATCTAGCTATCTCGGGGATTAATTTGCAAAGTTATCAAAGTATTAGGATTTTTCCATGTATGAGTATGCATGAATTATGAAGTTTCATGGTAGAAAATGAAAGGTTGTTGATAGATAAAAAACTTTTGTTAAAGGAATTTTAATGAAAACATGATTTAAGGACTGAATTGAAAAGATGTAAATTTCATGCAAAAAATTCTAAATTTTATGAAATACATGGGCTGCAAATGTTATATGTAAAAACCAGCTAGGCTTGGAATAAGAATTAAGTTGCATGAATTTCATTTTCCAAGCCTAAGGACGAAATTGTCATTAATTAAAAGTATAGGGATAAAACGGTAAATTTTTGCCTAAGATGTGAATTGAGTATAAATTTTATTAAATTGATGATAAATTCATTCGTATAGATCCAGATAGACCTAATACGGAATTGGATCGAAGAAAACAAAAAGTATCGGATTAGTAGCCTACATACATAAACAATTGTCGAGGTAAGTTCGTGTAACTAAATTGTGTATATTTATATGTTTAAATTGAATGTTTTGTATATGAATTATGTAATTGCCATGTATATGAAATTGATCACATATCTGACAATGATCGACAAGTATTAAGTCCTATTTGAATAAATGAAATATGATGGATACAAGATTTAAGAATTAGTTGTGGTCCTGCATATGTTGCGGACACAACATAGCTCGAAAGAGTGTCTCGATATTAGCTCTCATGAGCATCCTGATATATGGATCTCTCGAGCTTCCCATTATAAGGTTCTTGCGAGCTTTTCGTTAATAGCTCTTTAGAGCATCTCGATTTGGTTGTGACTCTGTATGTGTTGTAGACACACCATAGCTCTTATGAGCGTCCCATTATATGGATCTTCGTGAGCTTCCTGATTAAAGGCTCTTTGTGAGCTTCCCGATATGGCTCGCTTGAACTTCCTAATATGTGGCTATCCGAAGCTTCCTAATTAATGGCTCTTCGAAGCTACCCGTTAATGGCTCGCATGAGCTTCCTGATTATGGCTCTTATGAGCTTTCCATTACACAGCTCGGATAAGCTTCCCGTTACATGGCTCACATGAGCTTCCTGTTATATAGCTCGAGAGAGGGCCTCCTGATTATGTGCTCTAATGAGCACCCCAAAATAGGAATTGACGAATTCTAGATTCATACACTTCATGTGTATTTCCCTTGTATCCATCGATATTTTAAATGATTTAACCGGTAAAGTTTCGATATGAGATAATGTGAATTCAAGATGAAAACCTATGAGAAATACTTGTAATACAAAGATATGATATGTACATGTTCATGGACATTTGAAATGATAAATACATGTAGGTGAAAATTGAATATTAATGAGCTCATTCATGTTTCTTGGTATTTATATGAATTACATGACTAACATACTTGATGAGGATATGTGTTTAGGCAATTGGCCAAATTGGTTTGAGCATGTTTAGTTAGTTTACCTTAAATGTGATATAAATGGTCAGTTTATTTCCTGTTATTCGAACTTATTAAGCGTTAAATGTTTACTTTGTTTTATTTTCCTGTTTTATAGTAAATCAAAAGCTCGTTGGGTTCGAAGCTTGGCGAAGATTTCAACACACTATCTATCGACTCATCTCAGTACATTTAGTGAATGAATTTTGGTTATAATGGCATGTATAGGTTAACTTAGCCAATGATGGCATATAAATATTTTTTGTTGTAAATAGCCATTGGAATGGCTTGATTTGGATACATTTTGATATGAATATATATATATATGGCCTAATATGTTTGTTGTGTTTAATGAGGTTGAGATAGTATGATTGAAGAAATATGTATATAGGTTTATATGGTCAATTAGGTGATATTGGATACTTAGATATATGAGGTATTATAATATGCATAAAACTTGGATATAGTTTGATTCAAATGTTTTATATTGGATTGGGAATGTGTTTAAGTGTTAATGTAGGTGGAAGACAAATTTATGTGAGAAATAAGGCTTAAAAATGGCCTTATTTTGTCCACACAGGCATAGACACGGGCGTGTGTCTCAGCCATGTATGACACATGGTCTAGCACATGGGCATGTATTTTGGTCATGTGTCCCTTACATCTTAAAAAAATTCAAAACAGAATGCTCAGGTATTTTCACACAGCCTGGCACACAGGCATGTGACTTGGCCATGTAACCCATGTACCTACACACGGCCTAGCATACGGGCGTGTAACTTGGCCGTATGGCACAAGTTAAAGAGTTATACGGGTACTAACACGGGCTGGAACATGGCCATGTAAGCCATACAGCCTAACCACATGGGCGTATGTCCCATGTTCTAAGAAATTTTTTGAAATTTTGTAAGAAATTCCTTAAGTTCCCAGTTTATCCCTGACTTGTTTCTACTGTATGTTTTAAGCCTCGAGGGCTCTTATAAGGGACTTATAAATAATATCTGACATGAATATTAAATAATATGAAATGTATGTATTTGATTTATTTATTCCGATAATGCTCCGTAACATTGTTCTAGCGTTGGATACGGGTTAGAGGTGTTACACAAATGATGAATGAGTGGTTTACTAAATATGTAAGAACAAACATGGCTATACAACAACCTCCACCCCTTCTAGTTCTCAATCGATTCCCAATATGTCACAAGGTATAGAACTCGTTAGAACTGGTAAGCCTCATGTTGATAAAATCCGCAAATATGGGGCAGAAGAATTCAGAGCTACAGCTAAAGATGATCTTAAAATGGCTAAGTTCTGGTTAGAAAACACTAACAGGGTTCTGGATAAATTATCTTGTACACCGGCCAAGTGTTTGAAATGTGTTGTTTCTCTATTAAAAGACTTGGATTATCAATGGTGGAATACATTAATTTTTGTTGTGCCTAATGAGAGAATTACATGGGAAATCTTTCAAATTGAGTTCCGAAAGAAGTATATTAGCTAGAGATTCCTTGATTAGAAAAGGAAAGAATTTTTAAAGCTTAAACAGGGTCGTATGACCGTATCTAAATATGAAAGAGAATTTGTCAGATTGAGTAAATATGCCAGAGAGTGTATCACAACTGAAATCTCCATGTGTAAGCGGTTTGAAGAGGGTTTAAATGAAGACATTAAGTTGTTAGTTAGGATTCTTGAACTAAAAGAATTTTTTGTACTTGTTGACCGGGCATACAAAGCAAAAAGCTTAGTAAATAGAAAAGACAAGCTAAGATGAAAGCCAAAACTTCAAGTAAAAGATTTACGAGAAAGTTATATCAGTCGGCCTCCAAGAAATCAAAGAAAAATTTTGATCGTTCTACTACCTCGACGGGGTACTCTGGGGGAGACAAAGGTATTCAACACTCTAATCCGAGATTTCAGGCTACATTTATAGCTAGTGTAGGTAGTGTCAGAAACACTAAACCTAGGTACAAACACTATAATAAATTCTATTTTGGTGAGTGCCGCATGAAAAGCGGAGCTTGTTTTAGATGTGGTTCCTATGACCACTATCTCAAAAACTGTTTGGAGAAAGTTGAAAGAGATACTGTTCAAACTTCAAAGCCGAGTAACCCCACTACAGAGGTAGACCACCTCATAATCCCGACAATCTGATTGGTAGTCGGGGTACAGCAAAAGATTCAACTGTCAAATCTGAAGTACGAACACCAGCCCGAACATATGCTATTCGTGCATGTAAAGATACCTCTACACTCGACGTTATTACTAGTATTTTTTTCTCTTTTTGATACTGATATAATTACTTTAATTAATCCCGGTTCAACCCATTTATATATTTGCACGAATTTAGTATCTGATAAAAATTTACCTGTTAATTCCACTGAATTTGTGGTTAAAGTATCAAACCCCCTAAGCCAGCATGTAATGGTGGATAAAATTTGTAAGAACTGTCTATTAATGATACGGATTTCTATTTTTCGACTGATTTGATGTTATTGCTATTTGATGAATTTGATGTGATTCTAGGTATAGTTTGGTTAACTCAGCATGATGCCGTGATAAAATTGTAAACAAAAGCATATTGTATTGAAATGTCAAAACAGAAAATTGTTCTGTATTGAATCTAATAAATTAGATGGGTTTTCTAATATGATATCAGCCATGTCAGCATAAAAATACGTTAGAAAAGGGTATGATGTTTATCTTTCTTATGTGTTGGACACTAAAGTATCCGAGTCAAAGATTAAATTAGTGCCAGTGGTATGTGAGTATCCTGATGTATTTCTAGAAGAATTACTTGGATTACCGCCGGATAGAAAAGTGGAATTTTTTATAAATCTTGTTCCAGGAAAAACACCAATATCTATAGCACCCTACGGAATGGCTCTAACAGAATTAAAAGAGTTGAAAGCATAGTTACAAGAACTAACTGACAGAGGTTTTGCTCGACCTAGTTCATCACCTTGGGGTGCACCGGTTCTTTTGTTAAGAAGAAAAATGGATCGTTGAGATTGTGTATTGATTACAGATAGCTCAATAAAGCCACAATTAAAAATAAACATCCACTACCTCGTATTGATAATTTGTTTGATCAGTTGAAAGGTGCCACAATGTTTTCAGAGATTGATTACCGTTCTGGTTATTATCAGTTACGAGTGAAAGAATCGGATGTACCAAAAACAACTTTTAGAACCAAGTATGGGCATTATGAATTTCTCGTAGTGCTGTTTGGTTTAACATATGCGCTTGTAGTATTTATAGATCTGATGAATAGAATTTTTAAACCATATCTGGATAAATTCATTGTGGTATTTATTAATGATATTCTGGTATACTCCCGAGATGGAAATGAACATGTTAAACATTTAAGAATTATTTTACAAACTCTGTGTAAGAAGCAATTGTATGCTAAATTCAGTAAATGTGAAGTTTGGCTTCGGGACGTTGGTTTTTTTGGACATATAGTGTCGGCTAAAGGTATCATGGTGGATCCAAATAAAATTTTAACAATTGTTAACTAGAAACCATCGAAAAATGTGTCTAAATTCAAAAGTTTTCTGGGATTAGTTGGTTATTGTCGGATATTTGTAAAAGGGTTTTCGATGATAGCTTCTCCGATGACACAGTTGTCGTAGAAAGATATGAAATTTGAATAGACCGGCAAATGTCAGCAAAGCTTTGATCGGTTGAAAGCCCTGTTAACCGAAGCACCAATTCTAGTCCAGCCTGAATTAGGTAAGGAATTTGTAATTTACAGTGATGCGTCATTGAATGGTTTAGGCTGTGTCTTAATGCAAGAGGATAAAGTAATAGCCTATGCTTCTAGACAGTTAAAACCACATGAAAAGAATTACCCGATACATGATCTTGAATTAGCAGCTATTGTTTTTGCACGGAAAATTTTGCGACATTATTAGTTTGTTGAAAAATGTCACATATTCACCGATCATAAAAGTTTAAAGTATCTGATGTAGCAAAAAGACTTGAATCTGAGATAGTGCAGGTGACTGGAATTGTTAAAAGATTATGATATGGTTATTGATTATCATCCGGGGAAAGAAAATGTGGTCGCAGATGCTTTAAATAAAAAGTCACTGTTTGTTTTACGAGCAATGAATACTCGATTATCATTGTCTGATGATGGCTCAATCATAGCTGAGTTAAAGGCTAAGCTGACATTTTTACAGCAGATCTACGAAGCTTAGAAAAGTGATAATGAGTTGCAAGCTAAACGGATACAATGTGAGTTAACTTCTGATTCAAAATTCCAAATAGGGTCTGATGATTGCCTATTATTCAGAGGTAGAGTATGTGTACCTAGAAATTCAGAGCTTGTACAGAAAATTTTGTACGAAGCTCATAATGGTACTATGTCTGTGTATCCGGGGAGTAATAAAATGTATAATGATTTGAAAAAAATGTACTAGTGGCTGGGAATGAAGTTTCATATTTTTGAATTCATATCTATATGTTTAATATGTCAACAAGTTAAAGCTGAACATCAAGTATCTTCAGGTTTGCTACAGCCAATGACGATACCGAAATGGAAATGGGAAAGAGTTACTATGGACTTTGTATTAGGGTTACCCCTATCTCTAAAAAAGAAAGATGCCATTTGGGTAGTCTTTAACTGTTTGACAAAGTCTGCACATTTTATTCCGGTACGCATAGATTTCTCCCTGGACAGATTGGTTGAATTATATGTTTTAGAAATTGTTAGGTTACATGGAGTGCTGGTTTCCATTATTTCTGATAGAGATCCACGATTCACATCTCGATTCTGGAAAAAATTGCAAGAAGCTTTGGGTACGCAGTTACATTTCAGTACTGCATTCCATCCTAAGATAGATGGTTAATCTGAACGTGTGATTCAAATTCTTGAGGATATGCTTCGATGCTGTGTACTAAAATTCGAAGGTAATTGGGAAAAATATCTACTATTAATCAAATTCACGTACAATAATAGTTATCAGTCAAATATCAAAATGACACTGTATGAAGCTCTATATGGTCATTAATATAGAACTCTGTTATATTAGACTGAACTCAGTGAGAAAAAGATACACGGAATTTATTTGATTCGAGAAACTGAAGAAAAAGTGAGTGATCCGAGACAGTTTGAAAGCAGCTTCTGATCGTCAGAAATTCTATACGGATCTTACACGAAAAAAATAAAATTTCAGGTTGGGGACAAGGTATTCTTGAAAGTTTCATCTTGGAAGAAAGTTCTTCGATTTGGCTGTAAAGGCAAATTGAGTCCGCGATTTATCGGGCTATATGAAATTACTGAAAAAATCAAACCTGTTGCGTACCGATTAGCTTTACCATTAGAATTAAAAAAGATTCACAATGTCTTTCATGTGTCTATGATACGACGATATCGATCAGATCCTTCACATGTTATCTCTCCAATAGAAGTCGAGATTTAGCCTGACATGACTTACAGTGAGGAACCAATCAAAATTCTAGCACGTGACATGAAAGAATTGAGAAATAAAAAGGTAGCTTTAGTAAAAGTCCTCTAGCAACGACACAGAATAGAAGAAGCTACCTGGGAACCAGAAGAAACTATAAGAAAGCAATATCCAAACCTCTTTACTGGTAAGACTTTCGAGGACGAAAATTCTTTAAAGGGGGAGAGTTTTAACAACCCATTTTTAGTGAAATCGGAACAGTGGTTTCGGGACCACAAATCTGAGGTCAGAAAAAATTTATTTTAATATTATTTTATGGTTTACAGTATGATAGAAATATTGTATAAAAATTTCGTTAAGATATTTTATCGTTTACATGTCTAATTTGATGAAAAGGACCAAATTGCATAGAATACAAAAGTTGAGTTCTAGTAGCTATAAGTATTAAATAGCTATAGAATTCAAAATTTGAGGTCCTTATATGGCGAATAGACTATTAAGAGAAGTTAGTAGATAAGAATGATGATTCATCCATAGAAAATTAAATAAAGAAAATGACAAAATTGGAAATAGAAATGATTAAAGATGATAAAAATCTAATATTATCTTATTTCATCATCTTTCCCAAAATAAAAAGATGGAAACCCTAGCCATGGAAATTGAGTTTTGAGTAAACTTATTTGGCTCAATTAGATCCGGATAGACAAAATACAGAATTAGATCGAGGAAAAGAGAAAGTGTCGGATTAGTAGACAACAAATTCATGAACACTTATCAAGGTAAGTTCGTGTAACTAAATTGTATATTCATATGTTTGAATTGAATTGTATGTATGTGATTGTATTATTTCCATGTATATGAAATTAATCATATATCCGATCATGAATGACAAGTATTAAGTCCCGTTTGAATAAATGAAATATGATAGATACAAGGTTTCTGTATTGGTTGTGGTCCTGCATATGTTGCGGACACACTACAGCTTGAAAGAGCGTCTCGTTATTAGCTCTAATGAGCATCTCGATATATGGCCCTTTCGAGCTTCCCGTTATATGGTTCTTGCGAGCTTCCCATTAATAGCTCTTTGGAGCATCTCGATTGGTTGTGATTCTGCATGTGTTGTAAACACACCACAGCTCTTATGAGCGTCCTGATATATGGCTCTTTGTGAGCTTCCTGATTAAAGGCTCTTTGTGAGCTTCTTAATATGGCTCGCTTGAACTTCCTAATATATGGCAATCCAGAGCTTCCTGATTAATGGCTCTTGGGAGCTACCCGTTAATGGCTCGCATGAGCTTCCTAATTATAGCTCTTATGAGCTTCCCGTTGTACAGCCCAGATAAGATTCCTGTTATATGGCTCATGTGAGCTTTCTATTATATAGCTCAAGAGAGGGCTTCCCGATTATGTGCTCTAATGAGCACCCCCGAATATGAATTGACGGATTTTACATTCATACACTTCAAGTGTACTACCGGTGTATCCATCTATATTTCAAATAAATTCAACGGGCAAAGTTTCGACATGGGATAATCTGAACTTGAAATGAATTGCTAAGGAAATGTATGTTATATGAATATATGATGTGGAAAACATATGTATATGAAGATTGTTACATGATGAGTTCTTCCCGGTTTCTCAATATTCACATGAAGTACATGACTAACATGTTTCTTGAGGTTATATGTGTTTAGGCAAATTGTCAAATTTCTTTGGATGAATTTTGCATGCTTACTTTAATTGTAAATGAATGGTAAGTTATTTTCCCGTTATACGAACTTAATAAGCATAATATGCTTACTCCATTTTATTTCTTCTGTTTTATAGTATTTCGGAAGCTCATTGGGTTGGAGGCTTGGCAAAGATATCATCACACTATCTATAAGCTCATTTCGATATATATATATATATATATATATATAGTAATTAAAGTTTGGCTATAATGGCATGTATAGGCTTAAAGTTGTCAGGGATGGTATGTATATGTTTGGTTGAAATTAGCCATTTAGTATGGCTTGTAATTGGTATGTTTTGATAAGTAAAAAGTGGTCTTAATATGTTGATGATTGTTAAGTGATAGTATAAATTTGGTAAATATGCCCATAGGTATGTATGGTTGTTTGGGTAAGTTTGGATAATTGAACATATGAGTTGATATGTCATGTATAAGATTTAGTTTTGGCTTGATTTGAATGTTTTATATTTGCTTGTGATAGTGTTAAAGTGTTGATGTAGGTGAAAGACAAGTATGGGTGAGAAATATGGCTAGAAACTGGCCTTATTTTGTCCACACGAGTAGAGACATGGGCGTGTGTCTTAGCCGTGTGTGACACACGGCCTAGCACATGGGCGTGTGACTTGGCCGTGTGTCCCCTGCATATTAAAAATTCAAAACAGAATGCTCATGTATTTTTACACGGCCTGGAACACGGGCGTGTAGCTTAGCCGTGTGACCCTTGCACCTACACACGGCCTAGCACACAGGCGTGTGACCCAAGTCAGAGAGTTACACGGGTAAGGACACGAGCGTGTCTTTTGGCCGTGTAAGCCAGACGGCCTGACCACACAGGCGTGTGTCTCATGCACCTAGGAGAAATTTTTAAATTTCGCGAAAAATTCCCTAAGTTCATGGTTTAGTCCCGACTTGTTTCAGTGCATGTTCTGGGCCTCGAGGGCTCATATAAGGGACTTTATAAATAATTTTTGACATGAATGCTAAATAATATGAATTGTGTGTATTTGTTCTGTATATTCCGGCAATGCTCCGTAACGCTATTCCAGCGACGGATATAGGTTAAGGGTGTTACAACCATTACTAACATTATAGAAGCTTTCTCTCTCTAGTTTCAATTCTCTTTTAAAAACTCATGAAACCTTAGCTGAAAATGGAAAGATTGGAGGTCGATTAGTTTCCTGGATTTTAACAAGAACTCAAGGTTTGAGTGTTGAATTTTTATGAGATTAAAATAAATCAAAAATAGAATGAGAGAAAATTTTCTCCTCCTTTTAGGAGACTCGCGACAAGAAGGAAGAAGATTATTATTTTTTCACTTTTTCCCCTTTTTTATTCCATAAAAAAACTTAAAGTCAAAGTTTGAGACTAACTTAAATTTGTGATCTACAATTCATCTCATCATTTTATTCATTTCCAATAGTCTCAATTAATTTTATATATCAAAATATCTTATCAAAATAATATTCTCATTATAAAATTCTTGAGAAATAATCAAAATACTCTTGTAAAGTAAAATTAGTCTTTTGCATCTTAACACGATTTCTTTGAAAAATTAGGTATTCATCACACGCCAAGCTCACAATAATTCATATTTAACTTTTATTATAAATTCTTGGGTGGTAAAACTTATCCCTTGCCTTTTTTTCGATATAAATGAAAAATTTATAACTTCCCTATACGTTAAACTCTTTTCCAAATTAGTTCAAAAGTATTTTCCATCAAACCAATACATATTCCAAATCATTCTAAAGTCAAAAGATTACTGATAGCTCATATTTTCTCTTCTTGATTAAATTTACATTTTAATCCTCAAACTTTTCTAAAGTTATAATTTAATCCCTTTTCCACATATTCAAATACCCAATTCTCTGCATTAATTTTCCATATCAAATATCAACTTCACTTTCATAAAAATTCTACTCATTTCTAACTTATTTTCCGATTTTTCTCAAAATTTCACTGTCCAATCCCAAGACCGTACAAGATGTTTTATCGGAAATTTTGGGACATTACAAGATGATATAATTGAAAGCCTTTGGTTGTAATACGTAACATTGCTGCTTTTTTCTTTTCTTTTTTTTTTCTTTGCATAGTATTGCTTTCATAGGTCAGATGGCAACATTACTAGCAAAATTAGTAAATTGATGTTTTCAAGTAGCGTTAAAATTCATAGCCCATAACACGTATCTCATGATGTAACATACTATGCTTATATTAAACCTGCATATCAACGCCGAGCTAACTTTACCTGTTGAATTGAATCCTAATCGAATATAAATTTATCTTCATGAATGTGATAGCATATCTAGAAGATGACTGTCTTTAACGAACAAATTCTTATACTTGTGTTCTCTTAAATAAAGAAACCTTGCAATCCTTCCAAACTATTTGATCCTATAGCTTAGAATGTATGTGGAGACTGGTACCTCCAGTATCTTGAAAGTTGATGTAACTGGAGAGTGCAGAAGTGAGCTTCCTCAAATCATCAGTCGTGTGTGCTGCACTCAAAGCGATTCGCAACCTAAACAAAGTTTGAAGTGAAAAGACAAAGTCATTCCACATTGAAATGAACATGTTTTCCATCATCCAGGCATGATTCAGAACATCCACAATGAGTTAAGCCAAATGCTTGGTAACCTTATACGCTACATTCCCGACTTCACAGGAGGTTTAAACTAGAAGTGCCCAATGTATGCTACTAATTAGTAGATGACTATGGGCAATGTTTCCACAAAAATGAAACCAACAAGATGGATGATAATAATAAACTGCAACAAACCTGCAAGAGTTGGGGGGCACTGTTGGTGGTCTGATTGCAGTGACATGGAAACCAGATTTCAACAATTTCCTGTTCATAAGAGATGGAACAGTTAGAAGCAATGTGAAGAAATTATTAGTTACTCACAGCCATAAAGGGTGATGGATGAACCCAAATTGTTGCCTATTAATTGGGTGTTCACCTTCACCAGGAATCTAATTATTGTTGTACCAAAAAGAGAAGGGTGATGGATGGGGATGAGAGAAGAAACCTGCTAGCTTTCAGGGCTTTCTCTTCACTTCCTACAATAAGAGATATTATCGGACTGGAAATGGCAATTCCAGTCAAAGCACGGAAATCCTCCACTCGGTTCCAAAGTTCTCTTCGACGCCAGGTCTCTCTTTTTGCCACAATAACAGCAGCTGCTAAGTTGTATTTATTTTGTTAGCAAGAAGGCAAATGCTACAATTACATCTGCGGATATGGAAAAAAGAGAATTCATTTCTAACATTGTAGATTATATACTCAACTCCATCTCTTTATTTCCTAGAAGTTAATTCTCCCTCACTACTTCTTACAGGGATCATTACTTGAACAGAAATAAATCCTGTTAGTGGTAATAATTAATAATATCAAAATATGATGTCAGTCCCTGTACTTTGATAAAGTATGAGATTTAATTCCTGTACTTGAAAATTAAATACTCAAATCACTTTCTTGATTTAAAATTTTCAGTCCAATCATAGACACAGTCAGTATTTTTCTTCAAAATTCGCCTACCATCAAGTATGTTTGGTGGGTTCATAATGATTTGCTTTTGAAGTTGGTACTGATTGCATGAATGTATTGATGGCAAATTTTGACAGAAAATACTAACAGTGTCAACGATTAAAGTACAAAGATTAAATCTCAAACTTCATTAAAGTATAGGAATTGGCAGCATATTTGGCCACAAGATAAAGAAGAATGTATCTGATTTCACTGAAATCTACTGGTACAATAGTAAGGATAATAACAAAAGGAATAGGTCACACTGAAATAATGCTGAATTTTACCATGCCCAGCAGCAGCTATAGGAACTGGTGTGGCAGTAGAAAATATGAAAGAACGGCCCCTTGATTGGATAAGCTGTTTCCACCTTTTGCTGTTCACACGGTATTCAGACTGGCATGACTAAATATGATACATTCACATAAATCACATGAAACATTCAATCAAGATACATGCTAAAATACACTGTATTTTGGCGAGTTAGTATATATTAGATATAGATGTGAAGGAATGTTGAAGTCAAAATACATAGTGAGCTAACATATCTTAAGGGGTAACATCATGAACATATCTATGTAATTTTTAATTATGCCAGGGTGTAATTTGAAAGCATATTTCCCCATGAAAGGGCACAAAATAGAAGTTTTAAATTAACATTAAAAAATCCGAATGGACAAAGAATCTAATTCTTAAAGGTGTATAGTCTATTATTTGTGTAGTTATCAAATTATTCTGCAAGCCTACAGATGGGATATTTAAATGCTATAAACAGCATAGACCCAAACATGACAAATCTATAAACCTTTACATGTCTAGATGATTTTAAGTCAACAATAGCTATGTTCTCTATTATTGTCTTCTCAATGCTCCTCTATGGCATTTTCCTATTCTTCTCCACACTAAAAGAAGAAGAAGAAGAAACTATTACCTGCAGGCTATAAATCCACCATGACAACCTGCTGCCTTGCTCAAAGTTCCAATGCATATATCAACATCTCTTTCACACTCAAATTCCTCAGCCACTCCTCCACCACTCTTGCCACAAACAAACGTTCCATGTGCCTGAGAAGCATACAAGCAGCACTTCTTAGATATTGATGGCATATACTAGAGATAAATCATGTAAATAGAAAGAAGCTATCTTCTGTATACCATGCACAAGCTCAATGTTGGGCAGTCTAGCGACCGAGAATACGTGGAGAATACAGTACAAGATCAAGTTCATTCTCTTAATTTAGAATTTTTCTTTTTCTAGAATGAATTATATGGATTGTGCTCTCCAAAAGGACAAATTCATAATAGATTCAAGGCATACATTATATCCTGCAAAAAGGTACTATAAAGTAGACACCTAATATCATCCTGCAGTTCTGTATATGCAAATGCAAACTTACATCATCGATGACTAACAACAGATTATGCTTCCGCCGGAGCTCTACAAGCTCCAGCATAGGTGCAAAGTCCCCATCCATGCTAAACAAGCTGTAGAAGAGAATATAGAACAAATAATACCAGTTAAGCAAACAGATAAAGAAATTGGGTTTTCAGCCATACAGTAGTAAGTTGCAATATATGGTAGAAAGTACATCATTCATAAATGAATGCAGTTGCAAAAATCTAGTTATATTCATAAACATGTATTTCATTGGTAAGATGCAAAAAATTGCAAAGTATAGTTATTTGCAAATGTACAATATTCTTGGACATCCAGAAAAAAAAAAGCATGAAAATGCGGAAGAAAGGTTGGCTGTTACTTATTTTTATAGGATAGAGAAATGACAATGTAATGAACATCTGTAGAAACATGACTAACCTATCGGTCACAACAACCTTTTTCTTCATTTTGCAATTTGATCTGTCAAAATCCAAAAAAATTGCCATTATGCAGCATGGTTAGAGAGAAAGTCCTAGAAAGAGAATGATTATCAGAAGAATCTATGTGAAAAGTAAAAACCTACAACAGTGCGCGGAGATGGGACATGTCGCAGTGTTTATATACAAAGAATTCTACACTTCTTTGTCTTTCAGCAAGACGAATACCATCAATTATTGATGCATGGTTTAGTTCATCAGAGAAAATGGCAATTTTTTCATCCTTCACAGGCACGTTGCCTGCTGCAAGGAGGGATGCAAGGTTTCCAAGTGCTACCATCAATGCCATATTGGCTGAAAACCCTGTAGGACAAAGAAGACAGTCCTAAAGCATAAATTCGGAAGAAAAAAACAAGCATCAGTCTTCAGAAAAGTTTAGAGTAGAAGAATATTTATGGTTAAACGAATAAATACTGAAAGAACAAGAATAGCATACTGAATATAATCCACGTAATAGCTCATGGGTTTAAAAACTACTTTAGAATTTATAATCAAAATCTAGACAAAAGTACCACTAGCATCATTCGACCTTTATCATTAACTATCATTTTCCAAACATATTCAAGCACCTAATGAACTGAGCATACAACAAATGGATTAAAAAATTCAAATGCAAACAACTGCACGTATAAAGTCTTATCCTAAGTCTATACCTCCTTCTTCTTTAAGCTTGCCAAGCTTGACTCCAGTAATCTATGGTGGTAAGTGTATCCGCAGATTAACGGAGAGCCCCTAGGGCCCATTCCGTAATCTCGAGCTGCCTGTTGCGAAATTAAGTTAGCAAAAGAAAATAACTTAAACAACAATCATGGCAGATACTTGTCCGAGAAGTCAATCTTAAAGCAAACCTCTGCTGCAGCTCTTCGAACTGCTGGATGTGAACTCAAGCCCAAATAATCATTTCCAGAGAACAAAAGTAGCCGCTTGAAGTGCTGTTGGCTCGTGCCAAAAGTATCATCAGCTAAACTTTCTCCATGAACAATCTCATCTCCTATAAGCCCAATGAGCAAAGTTAATAAGCAAAAACTCAAAAAGCTTATCTTTTTTTTTGGAGCAAAGTTCACTCATTTCCTAATCAAAGAAGAAAAAAAGGGTTATTGCATCTACATTAATTCAGTAATCATTTATCATTGCCATAATTATAAAAGCAAAATAAAAGAGAATCCATTTTTTTTTTGAAAAAAAATACCTGAACTTGGAATCTCAAGAAGCCAGTTACGGTAAGTGGGTTCAGAAATAGAGACATTGACAGAGGAACGATCCCATGGTTGCATTTCGTCGAACACCTCGTACTCATTTTTACCGGAAACTCCAGTATTGTTCATTCGCTGTTGTTCGTTGGGAAGGTAAAGGGGTCTTAAAGATCGAAGCAATTTCAAAGAGTCGAGCTTCGAAAGCGCTTCTCCGACCCATTTGTCCCATAAGTTGCTAACCTCCATTTCCCGCAGCGAAGAAACCAATGCTCTTTCGAGGGATAAGAGTGCTATAAAATGGTAGGTAAAATAGTCCAATTACCAGCTACCGAAATTTTCTATTTTGCCAACTTATTTAGCTATCAACTAACTTAAAAAAAAATGGTTTGATAATTTTACTAATATGGGGTACACATATATGTCACATGGATACTGGCAAATAATTATTTTTTTAAATTTTAAAATTTTAAAATATATATAAAACTTATTTTAAGAAGTAAAATTATTAAAAATTCTAAAAAAATTTATTTAATATTTTTTATTTTTAAAAAGTTAATTAATTGTTAATGTCTCATACACGTGAATTGTTACGTGGTCTATAAAATTAATACACATTAACTTTTTTTATCTATTTTTGAAGTGATTATCAAAAAGTAAGTTCAATAATTAAAAGAGACAAAAAAATAATTAAATAAAAGATTAAAATAACTTTTAAATAATCAAATAAGACATTATTCATTTTATCTTTACGCTTGACAAATATTTGTTGTGGCATAATTTTTTTAAGGTATATATTACAAATATATACAAAAATACTTTAGTGTTTTATTTTTTTTTAAATTAATAAAAAAATATGTGATGAGTTTGAACCCATACCAATTACATTAATAAAATATTAAATTTATCAATTAATCAAAACTTTATTTTAATAATTTTTATTCATTTTAATTTTATTATTCTGACTTTATTACTTTCATCATTTGTATATCTGCACTATTATTTTTTCTATTTTAATATTATAATATTTCATGAATTATTATTAATTAATTTCAAATTACGTATCTCATTATTTATTGTATTTTTTTAAATAAATATATATGTTCTAAATATGTAGTTTTCACATACATACACGTGTGATAGAACTTTTAATAGTTAATAAACAAGTTATTTTATTTTTCTATGCACGGTTAGCCATGGGAGTTTCTAGTAGTTAATAAACGAGTTATATATATATACAATATTAGCCTTGGGACTAGGGAATGGGGATAACATAGTTTGAACTCATGTCAAACGGGCGTCTCAGAAGAGTTTTAAGTACTCCTTCATACAAGTCAAGACAATTAATATTTTAAATATGTTTAATACTCGTATTCATTTTTTATTTAATGTAAAAGTGTTGAATGAAAAATATATAAATACTTATTAGGTTAAATTTTCTATTAGGTTAAATTGATGGCTTAGATCTGTTATAATACAATAATTAGGATGTTTAGAAACATGTTTGGGGATTTGGATCGAAAATTGAGCAAGTCTCTTATTTCGGTAAATTTAGCTAGATTTCGATATTGAGAAATGAGAGCATAGATCTGCATTTTTAATGTGATTTGATTGTGTTTACAATTGTTCATGATGTGTTTATACTATGTTTAATGTGTATGCAAAGTCTTGGATCCATCGGGAGCTTTTACGAGCAAACTGAAGGGGAAAGAAAAGTTTGTTTGAACTTTCAACATTGAAATAAAAGCTAAATCGGTGAGCGATTTGGAATTGTTGCTTTTAGGCACAATTCAATATGTTAAAAGGGGAGCTTAAGTAGTCTAATCACCTATCCTAAATTCCAAGTGCAAGTGTTTCTACTTAAACTTAAAAAACTTTGCAAATAAAGCTAAAATGTGATGTGATGTGTAAAGATATGCTAATGTGATTATATGATATGTGATTATGTCAGAATATGACTTGTGATATGCTAGTTTATTGCACACATGTGAGATTATAGTGTATGTGGCTCAATGAGCATTGTGATAGACTTGAGAGTGCAGAAAATGTGGATAGGAGTGATGTGATCATGATGAACATGACATGTGAAAGTGTGCATAAACCAGAAAGATAAATGTATAAAATGGATATGTTGGCCTTGTGATCTCTTAAAACCATTGGATATAGTTACATGTCATAGGATTCGAGTACTCGCATATATGTGTTTTGTGTTCGAGTACTCGCATATGTGTTTTGTGTATGGGCGATGAGGCCCCAGGATATGTTGGAGAGATAAAAGAATGTTGAGCTAAGCTACATTCATTGGAACATGTTTGGCTTGTTGGAGAGTGTTAGCTTATTGCTACACTTATTTAGGAAATGTTAGACTCTATGAGTCATTGGTGTGATGGAGATCTGTGTATCTGATGTGCTGTATCTTCGTGCATATTTCATAATCACAATACGCCAATGTATCAACATAAATGAATGATTGATGATTATATGTGATATTGTGCTTAGTATGCTTTTTATTAACCATTAATGTTGTGATTTATTGTGGCATCTTTGAACACCCACTGAGTTTGTTTAAGCCCACACTCTTATATGTTTATTTTGCAGAAAAATAGTAATAGCAAGAAGGAGAAGTGAGCAAGCCAAGTGATTCAAATAAGGCTATCTTATTGAGTATGTGATGTGGCTTCCAACAATGAAAATACTAAATGGATTAAACTTTAACATATCTTTGGTTTTTAAATGGAAATTTTATGGACTGTTTAAGGACTTTTATAATTGGTTTGTGATGGTTTGATTAACTAGGAATAATAACTGAAATGCATTGTACAAGATGGTTGAGGTCTAGTTGATTGAATGGTGTGTGGATGGTTGAAATTTTATAGGAGTGTTAGAATAGCAAGTTGTACATTGAGACAAGTTTAAAATGACCAAATGGTATAAATTGAACCTAAAATGCACTTAGAAATGCATGAGATGCATAATTGGCGTGTTGAGTATTTTGATATGTTAACTTGGAAATGTATGCTAGCCTAGTTAATTATTTAGGGTGTCAAACTTTGATATTGTATGTTTTAAGGTAATTGAGCATGTTGTGATGATCTTTATATGCTATATGACATGTTAGAATAGAGAAACTAGCTTGAAAACACGAAATGGCATGTTTAATTTAGGTACAAAGTGTCAAATGTAGGTTTCCAGGCTGTTTTTACAAGAATTGTAGGTGACATTGCGATGACATTCGTGTGACGTCATGACGAGGGATTGATGTTGGGACACCATTTTTCACATCGTCGTGACGAGAGAGGTTTTCCAGATCACGTTGCGATGAGGTAAGTCATGTTGTCACGACAAGTCTCTGAGTGTTTTTGGCATGTTTTGTATTTTTGCAATTGAGTCTTAATTTTTATGCAATGCAATTAGAGTCTTTAAATGCTATAAAATGCCTTGAAATTTTGCATGATTAAGTAGTATATGTATAATTTCATAAATTTAATTTTAATTTTTTAAAAATATTTTTCGGATATTTTACCAAATTTACAATTTAGTCCTTAAACCTTTATTTTAAATTACTTGAGTTTTACTTATCGGTTTAGTCAATTCTTTCAAATATTGTTTTAAATAATACTCTATATACTTAATGTATGCTTAATCTATGTTTATGATTGTTTCATATAATGTATGTTGAACGACAATTTTACCCCTACTTGTTATTTTAATGATTTTACTAGAGAAGCATGAATCTAGGGATTTGTATGTTTATTTTTATTTGAGGATCGATTATTATGCATGTATTTGTATGATATGAATGGTGGTTTGTGGTGTGATTGGTGGTTGGTAAGGAGGTCATACAAGTGGCTAATGTGACGTTCCAGATTTGAGTCGGTCAATCCTAGCCGAGTTTGGGGCGCCACACCCTCCTTAGGCGATAAAAACAGGTGGCCAAAAGCAGGTACTCACCATTGAGGTATGAGGTAAAGGACCATTCATGGGCGCTTGTTAAGTCGTTTCTCGTGCCACCACGTGTCCAAGCTGAGGTAAAGATATAACAATTAATCATATATTATTATTTATAATTATATTTATAGTTACAAAGTTTATTAAATGTTATTAATAAGTTACACATATAATCAATACTATCGTAATTATGAAGTTTACTATTATTTAATGCTATCTTGTACAATATTTCTTTTAATATTTGATGAAGTTATATTTAAAACTTAAATGTTTAATAATATTTATTTCTTAAAAAAAATATGTTATTAAAAATAAAAAAATCTTATTACTTCATATAATTTTATCCATAAACAACTAAATTTAAAAAAATTCTGGTAATAAATTTTATAAAAAATCAATTTAAAGTTTTAGAATTTAATGAGGTTAATGAACTATGTTTCAATTCAATTAAATTATTTTTAAAGAAAATGTATTAATTTGAAATTTAAATGAATTAATTAAAATTTCATATTTAAGTTTTATTAATTTTGAAATAGATTAATATTACGTGCACTCTATTTAAATATTAATTAATTTAATTCTAAATAAAAATAATTTTTAATTTAAAAATTAAAAAGTATTTACTTAATAATTAATTTGAAGATGACATATATATTGATTATCAAATTTGAAAACTTCCTTTTAACAATTTTATTAAAAAATAATTTAAATGTTTAGGATTTAATTCTTAGTTGTAGTTTCACAATCTATGTTTCAATTAAATTATATGTATATATAAAAAAGTATAATTTATGGATCGTTTTTATTAGTGGTTGATTTAGAAATACAATTTAGGGGGTAAATTTATATTAGTATTGTTGATTTAGTTGGTGTTTTTTGGGGTTTGGGGTAGAATTTAAATATTTAGGGGTTAATACAATAAAGTTCATCTTAAATGGGAAGCTATGTAAATTTCTAAAAAGTTAGGGGCAGTAACCTACACTTACCCCCTTGTATCTATCAGTACTTCTCACCACATCATTTATGATTTTTTTTAATTATTTAATAATATTTTAATAATTTTTTTCTATGTTACCATGAATTTTGAATTCCGAATTTTAAATCTTAAATTATAAACCTTAAATCTCGAATTTTAAATCCTAAATTATATATAAATAACATAAAATATATCAAAATATTATTAAAAAATTAGAAACAAACTATAAATAACGTGATTAGAAATATCCTCTCTAGTATAGGATTAATGATTTTTCCTTTTTGATGTTTTGTGAAATGGATGAAGTTGGTACTTTTAACTTTGGTATACTTGGCGAGTTGGTGTCCCAATTCCCAACGGCCAAAAGGAAAAAAGAGACATTGAAATTATCCAACGGCTATTGTAAGAGGCAAAAGGCAAAGCCACGTTATTACAATTTACAAGAGACGTTACCAACCCCCTCTCTCTCCTTTCTAAATTTTCTTTTCATTACTAGTTTTTCTTCCAATCACTCCTATTTATATAAGTTTCTTAAAAAAAAAAAAAAGTCTTCCTCATTTATGAATCCGATTAAAATTGAATAAATTTTAAAATAATATTAACATACATTTTGCTTGTTCAAATTTCATTCAATTAAAATACATAAATACTAATGATTCTATCACTGAAACATAATAAAAAAAATCTTATTTTAACTTCAACACCTATAAATCTTGAGGTGATAATATAATTTATTAACGATGGTTTCATGTTACCCTATCCTCCCTACCCCTAGTTGACGAGGTTAGGTTCAAAGTTTTTCTTTCATAATTCACACAAATTTCATCTCTTTCAAAAAATTTGATACACACCTTTTAATTTTCCTTTCAAGCAAACTTTCTTTAAAATTATCACTTTTATTTTTTTCCTAAAATATTCGTTAACCATTCACGTTCAATTTATTATTTCCAAATTTTAGTACACATTTCACTTCCAAGTTTTACAATTATTTTTATAATGCAATTTTTTTCTTCTATTGCAATTTATATTACTGCCATTGGACAACTCTATAATATAAAAAGATGGTGTTGATTCAAATCCAAACTCCTATTGAAGCAAGGACTCGAGCCTAATGTGAAACATTAATAAATGTTTTGGTATTTAATTATTAATAAAAAATTTTAGGTCATTCAATCATGAAAAATTATAAAATAATTATTCAACTAATTTATTTTAATTTTAATTTTTATTACCGGCTGATTACTATAAAAATAGAAACACCAAAAATCTAAAATAATTAAGTGAGTAAAAAATAAAAAATCGAATAAACATTTTATAATTTTATTTAGTTTAGTGACAATTGTTTTTTTACTAAAATAATCATTTTACAAAATTAGGTAAAAAAATATAATTAAGTAAGTAGTAATATAATTAAAAAAAGCAACTAAAATATTCAAAATCTGACATAAAAACAAAAAGCAATAGTAGTAGAAAAGCGTCATTAAAAAAACAGGTTTGGATTCAAAATCCCGACCCCACCGCTTCTAGGAATCCGTTAGCAGCATCACTGAACTGAAGCATAAGAAAAACAACTCCCCATCTCATCTCTGCGTCTCTTCTTAAAAACAAAAACACAAGATTTCGCAGAAATTCGAAATTCCATTCGTTTTGCTGGAAATCCGCAGATGCTAACTTACTGTAGTGGCAAAACAAAGAAAGAGGTCAAGGAGTGAGTGACAGGAGCAGAGGAGGCATTGATTAAAACGATGTCAGTTTTGGAGGAAAACCCAGATTCCCCGTTGAAGAAGAGGCCGCCGCGGTGGTCAGACATTTGGCTCAAGAAAACAAAGCCATTGAAGCATGTGGTCTTCGCTATGCAGCTTCAGTCTTTAGCTTCTAAAGACCCCAAATCCCAAACCCTTATCCCCCATTTCGCTAACATCGACCGAACTCTTCTCTTATCCGACGAGCTCCTCCTAAAAATCCTCTCTAAGCTACCCCTTTCTCAAAGGAACCCCAACTCCCTTGTCTGCAAACGGTGGCTCAATCTCCAAGGCCGTTTGGTTCGGTCCTTGAAGATCCTAGATTGGAACTTTCTCGTTTCAGGTCGGTCAATCACTAGATTCCCTAACTTAGCACACGTGGATTTGCTCAATGGCTGTTTGTTTTCACCCCGAAATTCCGGGATTCTGTTAACTCATCGGATGGTTTCGATGCAAATGAGGTATGGGAATTGTTCAAATTGGGAGCTTTTGGAAGAAAACCTATTGCCTGTTGAAGTTGTTGATGGAGGTCTACAAGCACTTGCTAATGGCTGGCCCAATCTTCGAAGACTTGTGGTAATTAACGCCAGCGAGTTGGGGTTGTTAACCTTGGCTGAAGAATGTTTGACACTACAAGAGCTTGAGTTACATAAATGTAACGACAACGTTTTACGAGGGATTGCGGCGTGTGAGAATTTGCAAATCCTGAAACTTGTCGGAAACGTTGACGGTCTCTATTGTTCATTGGTTTCCGATGTTGGGTTAACTATCTTAGCTCAAGGGTGCAAGAGGTTAGTTAAGCTTGAACTTAGTGGTTGTGAAGGGAGTTTTGATGGGATTAAAGCCATTGGGCAATGCTGTTTAATGCTTGAAGAATTAACTATTTGTGATCATAGAATGGAAGATGGATGGTTGGCTGCATTGTCTTATTGTGAGAATTTGAAGACTTTGAGGTTGCTGTCTTGTAAGAGGATCGACTTGGATCCTGGTCCCGATGAGTACTTGGGGTTTTGTCCGTCTCTCGAGCGATTGCATTTGCAAAAGTGTCAATTGCGGAGTAAGAAGAGTGTGAGAGCTTTGTTTCGAGTATGTGAAGCTGTGAGAGAGGTTGTTGTTTTGGACTGCTGGGGATTGGACAACGACATGTTCAGCTTTGCTAGTGTTTGCAGGTAATTAATTGTTCTTGTTTTGTTCTTTTATGAATCTCTTAGCCTGTTTTCGTTACCTTTGCTTGCTTGCCTGAATGAAAGAAAAAAAAAAGGGGTTAGTTAATTGCCACCGAGTCATGTACCTCAGGTAGATGTGCTTTATTAGATTGTTAGCGGAAATTTATGATCATAATGCTTGTTAGGTAGCAATATGATGAGCATTGATTTATTTAGTGACATGGAAGAATACGAAATCTGGGAACCGGGATTTGAACAACCGACATTGTTTTTGATTGAGAAACTAAAAGTCATTTATTTTTCTCACAGGAGAGTGAAGTTCTTATCTTTAGAAGGATGCTCATTACTGACAACTGAAGGTTTGGAAGCCACGATTCTTTCGTGGTTGGACCTCGAAACTCTGGTAGTCGTATCATGCAAGAACATAAAGGAAAATGACATATCCCCCGCACTCGCAACCTTATTCTGTAATCTTAAAGAGTTGCGGTGGAGGCCAGATGCCAAATCTTTGCTTTCGTCGAGTCTTATGGGAACTGGCATGGGAAAAAAGGGTGGGAAATTTTTCAAAAGGACATGAGACACAAAATTTTCAGGTATCAAGGATTCGGATCTTTGCTGCCGATGCAATGATGTACTTCTAACATGGAAATATTTTATCCATCACTTCCCTTTCTGTAAGACTAACTAGGTTAGCGAACAGAGAAAGGATTATTAGAAATTTGGTGTAATTTATATTGTAAAACATTTCTTATATATCCTTATTATGGATATCTGAATGTGTGGACTGTGGAGAGCA
Source organism: Gossypium stocksii (assembly GCA_020496765.1). NCBI lineage: Eukaryota > Viridiplantae > Streptophyta > Magnoliopsida > Malvales > Malvaceae > Gossypium > Gossypium stocksii. The sequence continues at coordinate 71,836,351 of CM035622.1, forward strand.
ATGCGTTAACATTACTCCAAGAGTTTGGCTTTCATTCATTATTATTTTTTCATTAATTATTAATAGACTTATCAGCTTACTTGTATGTGTAGGATTCTTTCATAAATTACGGAAGCTGAATTTGTAGACTGTGACCAAAGTTACATTGAAAAGTAACAGATCGAATGCTTTTATATTAGTACTATGGGATTCAGGGAAATGATTTTGAGTAATTGTGCTGCTTTTTGTTGATAATAATAGCATCAAAAGTATAATAGTAGTGCAAAATATGTTTGGTAATTGTTGCGGATGAGAAAGTTTTGCTATTTGCAAAAATGCACCAAAGATGGAGATGGAGTGGACGAAGACTAAGACTATGTTTGATGTAGAGGGAGACCTTTGTTCACCATGATGGTGTCTCAGACGTGTGTAGATGCCATGAGTGCTTTAAGGGATGAACAACATCCATGGTGAAACCTTCAGACAAGCATAAATGTCGAGAATGTTTCAGGGGAGTGAACAATGGTCATGGAAGGACCTTCGAAAGAGTGTTGGTAAAGGTTATGTCCTTCCTTTATGTCGATTGACTTTTTAATATTTGCAAAGAGGAAATATTCATGAGAGGACATTGCAGGTCGTCCTTTGGGGCACACTTTGTTGGTTAAGTCAGTCTATCAGACAAGAATAAATTAGGCAAATGAAAACTAATATATGGAACAATAAAGATAAGATGTGCTTGTGTAGTGAGCATGATAAGGCCCTTAGAAAATGCTTGAAGCCTTTGATAGTGGCTTTTTCCAATGGGGGCCTAAAATCGTATAGAGAAAGAGAGTTTTTAGAAAGAAGTGCTCTCAACATATGGAAGACGAGCTTTGAGATGTAAGGAGAGGATATGCTAAATGAATTGTCTTATGAGATGTGTGTATGAAATGATGTTATCCAAGGGGAGAGTCCCCTCTATCTATACTCCAGTTCATGGCCAAGCAACTTGTCAATTTGTGCAAGTTGTTGGCCACCTATCTATTCCTTATTAGATAGAAGAAAAACCTGTGCTTGGATGCACGCATCTTTTTATTGTCTAAGGGTGCAAGTGGTGATCCCTTGCACTTCTATAATAGGCTAAAAAAGGCCTCTCTAATAGGCAGGCTTCGTGTTTAAATTGTGAACTTATATGGCTCAAATGATGGTTTTGGGAGAGCCCAATGATGCCCCATTTACGCCTTTGGTGGTTTCATAGGCCCGAGAGTGGACCTTAAAACCCTCTCTTGTTAGGCTAAATCGGGGGCCTACAATGGGTTCAACCTAGCAACCCTGTTGAACCCTTAATGTTTTGACGAGGTCTAGGGACTCTAATGCTCATACAAACAGGGTCCAAAACTGTTGGATCTAGTTCCCTAAGTATTTCATCTATATACACTTTTAATTTCTTCGAATAGATTGGTAAGTAAAATAATTCATAGATTATAATAATATACTTTGTATAATCTTCCTCATATGATTTTTACATGAAAAGCAACATAGAATCAAATATTAACTTACTGATTGTCTAATGTTTAAACTAATACTAAATGGTATTACGTAGTCGAATCGTAATACAGAAAGACAACTTATATTAATAGACGAACCTAAACATGTCTTTAGTCTAATTAGAAATGAGCAAACCGATTGAAAAACTAATATGTCGTCCATCAAGTCCAATTGGAGAGATATTTTCTTTTGGGTATTGGAGCGAATGACTCCAAAAAGATAGAGCAATAGATATGAATGGATTGATAGTATTCAGACTAAACCCAAGAAGAATAGATCTTGAATCCATTTATGGATTTATTCACTTGTGACGTAAATAGTGTGGCACACCTAAATCCTAAGTGGATGGCGGACTATGTATGTGTGACTTGTACACTTTGATGTAAGTAAAAACCTAAGTTCAAATGGATAAGGAACCGAAAGCTAGTGTGTTGGGCGTACGACTTTTGCAATATGTAATGTCATTCGCAACAGTGGAATCCATAGCCTAAGACATGGGTAAATGATATCCTCTCATTAGCATTACATGGTTGATATAAAGCAAACGTGGCCACGAGTTGTTCGTCTTTGTGATGAATGACTTGATTACTATTTGATAATAATTGACTTTTCATGAAAGAATATGTATGGTTACCATGAGATAAAATAGGATCATATTGGGAGAACAGATATTATCCCCAAAAGATTAAGGATATCCTATGAGGGTAACACACTTATAATAAGGTCATTGAACCAGTACTGATCAAGTTGCTTTCATAATGGTATGCTCTTGGGAAGAGCCTAGTCATGATACTATAGTGGAAAGACTTCGTGACTAAATTAGTTTATAATTAATAGGAGAAAAGCTAGAACTTAATTATAAATAATTTTAACTTCAATCGCATATGTCCAAGCATTCCCTCCACTAGCTCATTGAAACCAAAAATGAATTTCATGTTGAATCAAATGAGCAGTGATGTCCACGAAACTAACTAAAAATTTGACTAAGGTAAGTGCACCTATCAATTAATAGTATAGCTACGATGAGCAAAGATATCGTTTCCTTGAAAACTAAAAGTACTAGTAATTACCATCTTTCTATTATTTAACTGAATAATTCGAGTGATTGATTAAACCTAAAGTTAACTAAATTAATTAACTAACGAACACAAAAAAAGAATAAATCATGAAAATAATTGAGTAACAACCAATAAGTGAAACAATACACAGGAAATAATCCACCTAGATTTCATTTGTCACTATCAATCTAAATTGCACAATTTCTTTACTTAGTATCTTGATCCGTAGAAATCCCTAAAATATGCTAATATTTCTTTCAAGCATAAGGGCAACTGACTATAGGTAAATTAATTGAAATTTCTTTCTAATTAAAACCCATATTGTCGCATTAACTCATGCTATGGATTCCCCTATTAGATTTAACTCTAATCTGATAAACTTATGTCGTCCTATTTCTAGGATTGCATGCAACTCCACTCAATTACGCAAGATTTACTCTTAAACAAGGTTTGTAATAGCCCATTTTTAGTGAAATTGGAATAATAATTTTGGGACCACAAATATGATGAGTAAATATTCATTTTATTATTACTTTAATGTTTATGGGACTATATTAGGGTTATGTTAAAGTTTCATTAAGATATTTTGACATTTGCATGATTAATTATGTAAAAAGGACTAAATCGTAAAAGGTGCAAAAGTAGAGTCCTATCAGCTAAAGGTGTCAAATAGCTATGAAATTTTAATCTAAGGGGCTTGGATGGTAAATAGACCAATTTAGTTGTTAGTGAATATTTATGGACTTGGTTTTGAAGAAATTATGAATGTTTTTAAAGGATAAAATGGTAAATACGTAATTAAAGTTAAAATAACTTAAAGAAAATGCATCCATCTTCATTTTACAATTTCTCAACCGAATTCAACATTGAAAACATAGCTGGCGTTTGGCCAAGCTTAGTTCATTTGCATGGTATGTAATTTTGTCCCGTTTTTAATTATTTTTATGTTTTCGGGATCGTTGTAGATTAATCTAGCTAGCCCAGAGATTTATTTGCAAAATTGTTAAATATTTAGGGTTTTCCAAGAATTTTATTGCATGATTCTTGATGTTTAATGGAAGATTATGAGTCCTTGTTGAAAAGTAAACTAGTTTTGTAAGGTGATTTTAAATGAAAACGACATTTAGGGACTTATTTGTAAAATTGATGAAAGTTCATAGTAAATTTGTGAAACGATGATTTGTATGGATTGATATAGGTCCCTAGAAAAATCTTCTAGCTTGAAAAAAGGATGAAAATGGTTAGATTTCAATTTATGTGTTAAAGGACTAAATTGTGAAAACGTTAAAATGTTAAGGGCAAAATAGTAGTTTTACAAAAATATGAAATATGGACTAAATTGAATGCTAGGGTTATTAAATGAATTACAATTTTCTATTTAGATTAAGATAGACCAAGAATAGATTTAGATCGGGGAAAAGCTAAAGCCTCGGATTAGTCAATTACATTTCTACGCTCTAATTATAGAGGTAAGTTTGTATGAAAAAGTATCGTTTTTAATGCTATTTTTAATTAAATGTTAATATGTTAGTTGTTATGTAATTGAATGATAAATATCCAACAATGCCATGACGGTTATCAAGCCCCAGTTGAACCTTAAGAATTTGTAGGATACAAATGATATGTCATTAGGGTTTTCATGTTTCGGGTGCTGGTCTTGAATGACTAACAAATGTAACACCCCTAACCCATATCCGTTGTCGAAATAGGGTTACGAGGCATTATCAAATTTTTATAGAACATTTTCAAATAAACTGAGTCAAATACTATTTACTTTCTGAATTTAGTCATAATGTCCCTTAAATAGACCATCGAGGCCCAAAATATGCATTAGAATCGATTCGGGACTAAATCGGGATCTCGGGAAATTTTTTGCAAACTTTGAAAATTTTTCTCACTGATAGGAGTTACACACCCATGTCTCTAGGCCGTGTACCTTACACAGTCGAGACACATGCCCGTGTCTCTACCTGTGTGGACAAAATAAGGCTATTTTTCAAGCCCTATTTCTCACCCATTTCATTCAAAACCTGCACAAAACTTTCCCAAAACCAACCAACCAATTTAAGCATTATTTTCAAGTCAATTTGAAACATTTAACATGATATGTATGCTTACAATCTTAACTCATATCTGACCTTTCCATAACATACATGTTTAAATCTAATTAACCCAAAATGTACCAAGCATACATGTTTAACCATAATTTACTTTATAAACATACCAAAATCAAGTCATTACTAGCCATTTCAATGACCAGATTACATTCATCTAGTTCATCAATAACATTGGTACTAGTAGCCTATACATGCCATTATACCAAAATAAAACATCTTTGTATACCAAAATGAGTAGGTTGATAGTGTGATGATGCTCGACTTATCTCAAACCTTCCCGAGCTTCCGAGCACTGTAAAACATAGAAAATAAAATCTAGTAAGCATTTAATGCTTAGTAAGTTCATATAACAAGAAACTAACTTACCAAGTGTTTCCATTAAATTTAATCAAACATGCATACATTCAATCAAATAAATCATTATCCTATCATACACAACTTCATTACTCAAAGCTAGTTAAGTAATTACACATAATATTATCACATAGATGAGCTCATCATATCATAATTTACACTTACTTATAATTCCATACAACATGTACATTTTCAAGAGAAATTCATTCAAACTCCATTAACCATTTCCAAGTTTTGCCCGTTGAACTTATTAAAATTTCAATGGTTACTCTCATATAGTACACTTAAAGTGTTTGAAACTCTCAAGCCACATTTTTAAGTCATTTGGGTAAATCATATACTTCGATGCTCACACAGAGCTACGGTAGTCCACAACATATGCGGAATTACTACCACTTATTATGCTTATACCTCGATGCTCACACAGAGCTAGGTAGTCCACAACATATGCGGAATTAATACCAATTACTATACTCGCAGAACTTTATCTCATAATGCTTAAGAGACTTATCAGGATTACTCGTCCGAGCTAAATCTTGTCTGCAACACATGCAGAATCACCTTTACAATAATCCATCGAATATCCTTTATTCACCCGGGACTTATTTCTTTTCTCAAGTCATGTCAAACATACGATCACATTATATATATTAAATATTCAATTAACATTCATATCACATAATCATACAACCCAACATTTAAAGAATCAATATTAAGTTACACGAACTTACCTCGATACTTGTTCGTAAACAAAAGTCTACTAATCCGTGAATTTTTCCTTTCCTCGATTTAGCTTCGTATTTGAGTTTTCCGGATCTAAATAAATAAGTTTAATCATCAATTTAATACATTTCATATTTATTTGGACTCAATTTACACTCTAGGTAAAACTACTATTTTGCCCCTAAATTTTCATTAATTTCAATTTTGTCCCTAGGCTTGAAAAATAAAATTAATGCAATCTAATCCTTGTTCCAAACCTAGCCGAAGTTTTCATATATCATTTACATCACTTATGTTTCACAAAATTTAGAATTTTTCTTTACATTTCACAAGTTTATAATTTAGTCCCTATTACACAAAACTTTTAACTTATTCTTCGATTTAATCCTTTACCCAATTCTAACTTGAAATTCTATCAATTCAACCCCTAATTCATCAATTAATTCAACATAAACCATGTCCAAAAATCTACTAACTTTCAAATTTTCAACATATACTAAGTAGTATTTTGTTCTAGGATAATAAAAAGTCAAAAATTACAAGAAAATAAGTTAAATAGACTTACCAATTTGAATTTGAACTTCAAAAACCTTAGTTTCCTTATTTTCTTTTCTCTTTTTCTTTTCTTTCTGTTTCGTATGCCTATTTTGTTCTTCTTTCTCTTTTATTTGTTTTATATTTTATAATAACAATATAATATAATATAATAATATAAATTAATATATTACTTATTTATTAAGTTAATATAATATATATTTTAATTAAAAATATTTTTGATATTTTTATTGTAAACCGGCTCAACATTTAAAAATGGCATAATTGCCTACTTGGTCCTTTTAACTTTTCTTTAATCTATAATTAAAATTTTACCCTTATTGCAATTTACTCCTTTCTTTAATTAACCACATAATCAATAAATTTTTCTTATCAAAATTTTCATACAACCTTCCCAACATAATATAAACCATACTATAATATTAAAAAAAAAATTTCTTTCTAGCTCGGATTTATGGTCACGAAACCACTGTTTCGATTTCACTGAAAATGGGCCATTACACTACCGATGGCTGAGGTCTTGCATTTGTTGCAGATACCCCACAGCTCGCGTGAGCAGCATCGTGTAGCTTACATTCCAACCCACAGCTCATGTGAGTAGGCCTATTTCACAGCTCGTGCGAGCAACGATGTAAAGGAAATGTTATGATTTTATGTTAAGCACACTTCGTTTAAGCTTTCTTGAGTATCTGATGATATTCTAAATGATTCAATGGGCATGAAAAGGAAAGGAACAATAAGTGTTCAAATGAACTATACCATGTATTTAAAGGAACAGTAAGTGTTCAAATGAACTATATCATGTATTTATGGAAATGATTGAAATGATAAGCTCCAATTGAAGTATGCTTATGTTTATGAAAATGAGAATGACTCAAATGATGTATGTTTCCGTGGAAATGAATTACCATATGCTATATTTAATTGAATTATGTATAAATGCACTAACATGTGTTTTTGATGGTGCTTAGGCTTGTGCCAAGCTTGTGGTTGGATTATATTATGCTTAATCTTAATGTTATGCATTGAAATGGTAAGTTACGTTCATGTTTTACGAACTTACTAAGCATTATGTGTTTATGTAGTTTTCTTTTCTATGTTCTTTTTAGATAATCGAAAGCTCGGTCGGTTGGGAAGCTCGTCGGAGACCTATCATACTATCCAGCATAAATATCTGTAGTTTTTGATGTTTTGGCCAATGTTATAATGGCATGTATAGGTGGACTTGTGTTAGTACCTATTTGAATATTAGTTGATGATTTTGGCATGTATAAGTGTTTTGGTACCATTTGATGTTGGTTGGATTGGGTCATGTTGGTACTTTTGGTGTACTATTAGTATATATTAATGTAGTTATATATTGATGCATGTTTGAATGACCAAAATGGTATGTGATGAGTTAGTTTCAATATGGCCAAAATATGGTATGTTTGAAGATGGTATTGAACTAGATGTGCATGTTTGAAATATGGTAAAGTATACATGTTTAGGTAAGTCTGAATGTTTGCATTTGAGGTGCCTTGTATGGCATATTGGTTGAATGATCTTGGACTGTTGAATTTGTAATTTCATGTAAGTTTGGGTCATGTTTTGAGGCTTCGATTATGTACACAAAATGCCTTTAGGTGTATGTATGGTTTGGTGTTGGAAATGGCCTGAATTTGGGCAAATTCATGTCCACACGGCCTGAGACACGAATGTGTGGGGCTATTTCTAGAGTTATACAACATGGCACATGGGCATGTGACTTGGCTCTGTGACCCTACTCAGTGAATTACACGGGTGAGGACACGAGCTGGGACAGGGCCGTGTGTCCCTATTTCAATTGTTACAGGACTGTGTCACCCCTACAGTTCAATTTTTCAAATTTTTTTACTTTTTTATTGATTCAAATTTTATTCTGAATTGTTTCTAAGGTATTTCTAGGGCCTCGAGGGCTTGATTTAGAGACGTTATGTGTGTGATTGAATGTATTTAGATTATGTTTGCAATGATGTATAAAATGAATGTATTAATGTTCTGTTTGTACGATAATGCTCTGTAACCTTATTTCAATGACAGATACGGGTTAAAGGTGTTACATTTAGTGGTATCAGAGCTACGATTTAATCAGTTCTCAGACTGAATGTAGTATGTATGAGTCTAGAAATACATGCTATTATATAACCAGTGATAGTGTGATAACTTCTAACTCAAATTAAACTATGTTTTCATATAGATAAAATGTTGTCCAACCGAGCTGATTCTGATGAAGTAGAAAGTAATGCATAAGCCTTCCTTCATGGGGCAACGTCTAGTGGAAGTAAGCCCGTATCTGACGGTTGGGGAGGAGAGGCTAAGGAAGCCTTCTTCCAAATGATGCCTGAATAGTTTTTCGAGTTCGTGCGAATGAACCTAATGGCTCAACGACCTCTATCCCTACCTGTACCCTAATTGGTCCTCGTAGTTCCTTAGGGTTTGGAACCAATATAAGTGAGCAAGCCTCCAGTTGATAAAATCCATAAATTTGGACGAATTATTATGAAGATGATATGGAGATAGCCGAGTTTTGGTTAGAAAACACTGCCAGAGTTTTCGACGAATTATTATGTACTCCTATAGAATGCTTGAAATACGCTGTTTCATTATTGAAAGATTCGATTTATTAGTGGTGGAACACTTTAGTTACGGTTGTACCGAGAGATCAAGTAAATTGAGAGTTCTTTCAGACTGGATTCTGAAAGAAATATGTAAGCCAAAGATTTCTTAATAAGAAACTTAAAGAGTTCATTGAGTAGAAGAAAGGCCATATGTCAATATTGGAATATGAGAAGAAATTTATGCAACTTGGCAAGTATGCCCGAGAATGTGTACCAATCAATGCTGCAATGTGTACTCGATTTGAAGATGAACTAAATGAAGACATTAAGTTGCTTGTCGGGATTCTTGAGTTGAAAGAATTTATAGCTCTGGTTGACAGAGTACATAAAGCCGGGGAACTTAGCAAAGAAAAGAGAAAAGCCAATTCTAAGGCTCATGATCCGGTAAAGCGACATTTGGGAAAATTATGCTTATCGCGTCAAAGAAGTCGAAAGAATATAATGGTCATTTGTCAACTTTGGTAGGTTACTCCGGGAAAGATCGAGGAAAACAACATTCAAGCTTGAAACCTCAAGCTACGTCTGTAATGAGTATAGGAAGTGTCAAAAGCAACAAGCCCGAATGTCAGCAATGTAATAGAGGACACTTTGGTGAACGTAGATTGAAAGATGGGTCATGAAATGTGGTTCGTATGAACATTACCTCAGAGATTTCCTTGAAAGGTTTGACAAAAAAAATGCTTAGACTACTCGACCGAGTAATACAGTTGTGAGAGGGAGACCACCTCGAAAAACTAAAAATACGGGTAATAGCTATAGTGAGATGAAAGACTCTATTGTGAGGTCTGAGGCAAGAGCACCGGCTAGAGCTTACACAATCCGTGCTCGAGACAAAGCTTCAGCACCAGATGTTATCACTGGTACATTTTCTATCTTTGATACTAATGTTACTGCTTTGATTGACCCGGGGTCAACACATTCATATATATGTATGACTTTAGTGTCAGATAAGAAATTGCCTTTTGAGTCTACTAAGTTTGTGATTAAAGTAACGAACCCCTTAGGTTAGTATGTGTTAGTTGATAAAGTTTGTAAAAAATGTCCTTTGATGATTTAGGGTTGCAACTTTTCGGCTGATTTGATGTTATTACCCTTTAATGAGTTTGATGTGATTCTAGGTATGGGCTGGTTAACTTTGCATGATATTGTTGTAAACGGTAGAAGAAAGCATATTGTGTTAAAATGTTCGAAAGGTGAAAAACTTCGAATTGAATCAAATAGACTGGATAGTGCATCTAATGTTATTTTGACTATGTCAGCGCAGTAGTATGTTAGAAAAGGTTGTGAAGCGTATCTCGCTTATATATTTGATTCTAGAGTTTCAAAATTGAAATTAGAACCGGTTCTAATAGTATATGAGTATAAAGATGTGTTTCTAGAAGAGTTACTAGGGTTACAACAGATTAGAGAGGTTGAGTTTACTATTGAGTTAGTGTCGGGAACATCTCCGATATTCATAGTGATGCGATCCCGACCGCATCATGTTTCGACACATTTCGATAACATCGAGTTTGGCCTAAACGTGAGGGGCCCAAGTGCAAAATGAAATCTAACTTCAGTTTGTTAATTTGTGTGCAGGCCTTAGTTAAGCAAGTTTGGGTTGGAAACTATTGCTGGAATAATCGAAAATCAAAGACATTCATTTCAAGTGTTCCATGCAATTTGCTAAAAGTTTATTTAGCTTGTTCATAGCTCATCCTAGCTCATTATGTTCAATATTATTCAGTTTCAGCTTGTGCATCAAATTGCTGGAATATCTAATTCGGTTTCAGCTCAATTTTAATTTTATTTAGTTCATGCGTTTAAGATGCTGGAATAAACTTTAAATGTGTTTAGTTATTTTAGTTTAATTAATTCAGTTGTTTTAATTTTTATTTAGTTTCTTAAATACTTAGTTTAATTAATTAAGTTGTTTTAATTTGCTATAGCCATTTAATTTACTTAATTGTGCTCATAGGTGAATTAATCATTTGAACCAGCTGTTACATGGAGTTACAAGAAGTTTAATGGATCAGCATTAACGAAAGAGATAACTTTAGCTATTATGAAGATGAATTGAAGGCCAGTAACTAAGTTTAATGGACAAGGAGTTATTTACACAAGCCAATTAGTTTCCAAACATTTTTCTCATAATGGTGGCTGTTCATTTACACCTTTGGTTGGTTAAACTCAACATTTACACAAAAAGGGCTATTCATGTGCCAAATGATACTCATTTTTGGCTAGTGTCCATTCGGCTACCCAAAGGGGAATTAAAGGGCTGTTATGACCTTTTTAGCTGATCAAGCATTGAAGTAAATTTATTCAGCTCATTAGAGCTCATTATTAGCTGATTTGAAAGATTAAACAAGCTGCTATTTCCGTTATATATGTTAAAGTTCATCAAAGGTCACTTAGTCTTAATCAGCTTAATTAAGTTCATCAATAGCTTAATTAAGTTGAATGTGTGTGTCCATTCGGCTGGGGTTTGTCTCATGTTTATAAATACTTTGTTTTCAACTAGTTGTAGGGACTTTTGCCAAATTTATGAAATATTTGAAACTTGTGAGAATTCAAATCTCTTTGTTCTTTTTGGGACAGATCTGACTTATCAAGCTAGGCTTGTGTTGTCTTATCCTTCCTTTGTTTTCCGAACTTATCACTTCAAGTGTGGTGTTCGTTATACCTTTGGTTCCTATCTCGTTAGATAGTGGGTCAAGGATTATTTGTTGATTGCACTTTTCATTATCCATCTAAGTGCTTGTAAGTCTTGGGTCAACAATCTCTATATTGTTGGTTCAGCCTTTACCTTAGCCGAATTTCCTCTATCCATCTTCCAAACTCTTTGATCCTTTGTTTGAACTTATTTTCTATTTGTTTTCAGCCTTTCTTGAAATGAAGCACAACTTACTCAATTTCTCGATTGGGCAAACTAATGCGACTCGAAACAACACCAAACCGAGTTTGTATCAGATAGCTCCGTATAGAATGACACCTACAGAATTGAAAGATTTGAAAGTACAGTTGCAAAAGTTGATAGATAGGGGCTTTACTCGGCCCAACTTTTCTTCTTGGGGTGCTCATGTGTTGTTTCTCAAGGAAAATGACGGATCTATGTGACTATGTATCAATTATCGACAGCTCACAAAGTCACGATCAAGAATAAGTATCATTTGCCACGTATTGATGATCTGTTTGACTAGTTGAAAGGCGCGACGATTTTCTTAAAGATCGATCTTCATTCTGGTTATTATCAGTTGCGGGTTAAAGACTCAGATGTACCGAAAATTGCATTTAGAACCAGGTACGGACATTATAAGTTTCTTGTGATGCTATTTGGTTTAACAATGCACCTGCTGTGTTCGTGGATTTAATGAATAGAATATTCAGACTGTATTTGGATAGATTTGTTGTTATATTCATTGATGACATTATGATCTATTCATGAGATGAGTCAGAGCATGCCTAATATTTGAGATTGTATGGCAAACTTTACGTGAAAAACAACTATTCTTTAAGTTTAGCAAATGTTAGTTCTGGCTTTGAGAAGTCAGATTTTTAGGACATGTTGTATTGGCAGATGGCATTAGAGTTGATTCGAATAAAATTTCAGCTGTAGTAGACTAGAAGCCTCAGAGAAATGTATTTGAAGTCAGAAGTTTTCTAGTTTTAGCAAGACATTATAGAAGGTTCATTATGGGATTCTTGATGATTGCTATGCTGTTGACGAGATTGTTGCAAAAAGATGTTAAATTGGAATGGTCCGAGAAATGTCAGTAAAGTTTTAATTAGTTAAAAGCTTTGTTAATCGAGGCACCTATGTTGGTTCAACCAGAATCTGGAAAAGAATTTTTGATTTACAGTCATGCGTTGTTAAATGGTTTAGACTGTGTTTTGATGTAAGAAGGCAAAGTAATATCTTATGCTTGTCGACAGTTGAAACCGCACGAAAAGAATTATTTGACTTACGATTTAGAACTTACTATTGTGTTTGCTTTAAAGATTTGGTGACACCATTTGTACAGAGAAAAATGGCCTATTTTTATTGATTACAAAAGCCTGAAGTATTTGATGTCATATAAAGATTTGAATTTGAGAGAGCGCAGATGGCTCGAGCTATTAAGAGACTACTATTTGATCATTAACTATTATCCGGGAAAGACTAATGTTGTTACTGATGCTTTGATTAGAAAATCTCTGTTTGCTTTGCGAGCGTTAAATACAGGATTGAGTTGATTAATGACGGCTCGATTTTATTTGAATGAAAGCTAGACCAACGTTTTTACAACAGATTTGTGAAGCTAAAAAATGTGATGATATTTTGATAGCTAAACGAAAACAAATTGAGACGACACATGATTCAGATATTCATGTTGGTTCTGGTGATAGTTTGTACTTCAAAGGTAGAATTTGTGTCTCAATAAATTCTGACTTCATTCAAAAGATCTTACAGGAAACTTACAGTAGTAGCATGTCGATTTATCCTGGTAGCAATAAAATGTACGATGATTTGAAATAGATGTGTTCATGGCCAAGTATGAAATGAGAGGTTTTTGAGTTTATATCGAAACGTTTGGTTTGTCAACAGGTTAAAGCTGAGCATCATGTTCCTTCTGGTTTGCTACAACCAATGATGATTCTAGAGTGGAAATGGAAACATGTCACGGTGGATTTCGAGAAAGAAAAATGCTGTATAGGTTATTGTTAATCGTTTGACGAAGTCCGCACATTTCATTCTAGTGCGTACGGATTATTCACTCGAAGGATTGGTGGAGTTTTATGTTTTTGAGATTGTTAGATTGCATGATGTACAAGTTTCTATTATTTCGGTCAGAGATCCGTGGTTATGTCTCGATTCTAGAGCAAGTTACATGAAGCTCTAGCTACTCGTTTGCATTTTAGCACAACGTTTCATCCACAGACCGATGGTCAATCTGAGTGAGTAATTCAGATACACGAACACATACTTCAATGTTGTGTTTTGGAGTTCGAAGGTAATTGGGAAAGATTTTTGCCGTTGGTTGAATGTGCATACAACAACAGTTATCAAGCGAGCATTAAAATGGCACCGTACGAAGTTTTGTATGGTTGAAAGTGTCAAACTCCGTTATACTAGATTGAGTTCAATGAGAAAAAGTTATTCAATATTGATTTGATACGGGAAACTGAAGAAAAGGTTAAAGTGATACAAGACAGTTTGAAAGCAGCTTCGAATCGACAGAAATCTTACTCAAATTTGAAAAGAAAAGACATTGAATTTCAAGTCAGCGACAAAGTATTTCTAAAAGTTTCACCTTTGAAGAAAGTTCTTCGATTTGGCCGGAAAGGAAAACTTAGCCTGCAGTTTATGGGACCATATGAAATTATTGATAGAATTAGACCAGTAGCTTACAGATTGGTTTTGCCATCAGAGTTAGAAAAGATTCATAATATCTTACATGTATCGAGGTTACGACAGTATCAGTCTTTCATATGTAATTTCCCCTTTTTATGTTGAGATACAGCCAGATATGACGTACAATAAAGAATTGATCAAAATTCTAGCTTGGAAAGTTAAAGAATTGAGAAATAAAAGCATAGCTTTGGTAAAAGTTCTCTGGCAACGTCACGGTATAGAAGAGGTCACTTGTTAACTAGAAGAAGCTATGAAAGTGCAATACCCGAACCTCTTTTCTGGTAAGATTTTTGGGGAAGAAAATTTTTTCTGGTAAGAGTTGTAACATGCCATTTTTAGTGAAATTGGAATAGTACTTTTGGGACCAAAAATTAGACAAGTAAATATTTATTTTATTATTATTTTGATGTTTACGGGATTATATTAAGGTCGTGTTAAAATTTCTTTAAGAAATTTTGACGTTTGCATGATTAATTATGTGAAAAGGACTAAATCGTATAAGGTGAAAAAGTAGAGTTCTATTAGCTAAAGGTGTCAAATAGCTATGAAATTTTAATCTAAGGGACTTGGATGGTAAATAGATTAGTTGAGTTGTTAGTGGATATTTATGGACTTGGTTTTGAAGAAATTATGAATGTTTTTAAAGGATAAAATGGTAAATAAGTAATTAAAGTTAAAATAACTTAAAGAAAATGCATCCGTCTTCTTCATTTTACACTTTCTCAACTGAATTTACCATTGAAGACATAGCTAGGGTTCGACCAAGCTTATTTCATTTGCATGGTATGTAAATTTGTCCCATTTTTAATAATTTTTATATTTTTGGGATTGTTATAGCTTAATCTAGCTAGCCCAAAGATTTATTTGCAAACATGTTAAAGATTTAGGTTTTTCCATGAATATTATTACATGATTCTTAATTTTTAATGGAAGATTATGAGTCCTTATTGATAAATAAACTAGTTTTGTAAAGTGATTTTAGTTGAAAATGACATTTAGGGACTTATTTGTAAAATTGATGAAAGTTCATGGTAAATTTGTGAAACAATGATTTGTATGGATTGATATAGGTCTCTAGAGAAATCGGCTAACTTAAGAAAATGATGAAAATGCTTAAATTTCAATTTATGTGTTGAAGGACTAAATTGTGAAAAAGTTAAAATGTTAGGGGCAAAATAGTAATTTTGCAAAAATATGAAATATGGACTAAATTGAATGCTAGGGTTTTTAAATGAATTAATTTTGTCTATTTAGATCAAGATAGACCAAGAACAGATTTAGATGGGGGAAAAGCTAAAGCCTCGTATTAGTTGATTATGTTTCTACGCTCTAATTGTCAAGGTAAGCTCATATGAAAAAGTATCATTTTTAATGCTATTTTTAATTATATGTTAATATTTTAGTTGTTATGTAATTGAATCATAAATATCTGACAATGCCATGATGGTTATCGAGCGTGTAACAGTCCAATTTAAACCCTAATCGGAACGGTGGTTTCGGGACCACAAATCCGAGTTAGAAAAATATTTAAATATTATTTTTCGTGTTTATGATATGTGAAATTGCATGTGTGAAAATTTTGTATGAAAATTTAATTGTTTGTGTGTTTAATTTGATAAAATGACTTAATCGCGTAAGTTATAAAAGTTGCTAACTAATTATTAAAGTACCAAATTGCTTTGTTCTTTTAATACGGGGTCTTTATGATGTAAATAAACCATATGAATTAGTGATGGATGGTTTTAGACATAATATATAATGGTTTATTATTTTATAACAAAGGTTAATTTTGTAAATATGAAATAATGTTAAATAATAAAACCTAAAAAAATAAGTAAAAGCCATGCATTCATACTTGTTATTGCCGAAAATAAAAGAAGAAAGAAAAGAAAAAAGAAACAAGGTGTTCGACCATTGTTGATTCAATTTTAAGGTGAGTTTTGCTTTGGTTTTTGATAATTTTTACATTTTTGAGATCGTTGCTTCGAAATGTTCAAAGCCCATGTTCTAATTTTTTATTTTGGTGATGATTTCATATTCTCCCATTTTTGATATCTTGATGAAATTTTTGTTAGATGTTGTTAAAATGAAGATATGTGTTAGATTATTAAATTTGTATTGGAAATTTTCATGAAAATTAAGTAAATAGGGCTTAATTACAAAAATGGTAAATAGAGGGACTAAATTATGAAATAAATTAATTGTAAGGACTTATAAGAGCATGAGAAGTATCCGGCTATAGCTTAGAGTAAGTAAATTATGCTTGTTTTGTGTTTGGAGAATTTTGGACTTAATTGCTAAATGTGTAAAATGTATGGGACAAAAATGCAATTTGCCCATTTATGTGTTGTTGGATTAAATTGAATGAAATTTTATTTAAATGAGGTTAATTTGAAATTATATAGATCAAGAACAAAGGAAATCAGATTTGGATCGGGGAAAAATAAAAATAGTCGAATAGCCGATTCGTAACGTCCGTCGATATCCGAGGTAAGTTTTAAGTAATTAAACATGGTTTATTTTGAACATAGAATGATTTACTAAGATGATTCAAATTTTATAATGTATTGGTATGTGTTACATGGAATATTATATGATTTGATATATGAAATATTGTGGAATGATTTTATGTTTGTGATATTCGGGCCTTAAGCCTAGCAAGCCTTGTGCTGGTGACTTTGATCGAGCTTCGTGCCTAGCAGGCATAGTGCCGGTGAATAAATATCAGACTTTCAGTCTAGCAGGCCTTGTACCGGTGTGAAATTCAAGCTTATGCCTAGCAGTTTTTATATCGGTGATTTATTTTCAAGTCCATGATTATAAGAGTTCAAGTCATTGTGGATATTGAGCAAGTGTAATTGAGCTAAATGACATTGTATATGTTCGGCCATATAGGTAAGTATATGTCAGCTTATATTGAACTTGATTATTCAATTACAGGTGAATTATATTGAACTTATATATATTCGGTTTTATGTGAAGTTAATTTGAATGTGCATATTCGGCCAATGTGATGTTATATTGAAGTTGAACTATAGGTTACATATAATGTTTTATTTAACTTCTATATTCGGCCATACATGTAAGTATCTATGTGATGATATATTTGATGTTGTATAATTGATTATATAGGAAATATTTATGTGGTGATAAGTATTTGATATTGAACATTCGGCCTAGGTATCTTATTATGTAAAAATATAATATTATTGATATAATTTGTTTAGTTTGAATGTTATGACTATTCATTGAGTTGTTTAATTTGCTTAAGGCTTACTAAGCTAAATTAGCTTACTCTGGGTGTCTTTGTTACTCTGTTTTATAGATTTTGGTTGTAAGTTACGAGCTCGGGGATCGATATCGAAGTCATCCACACTATTGTCACTTTCGGTACTTTTAAAAGTTTATTTTTAATCTTTTGGCATGTATAGGCTAATACATATTTTGTTTGACCTTGAATATGTATAATTTTAGCCATGCGAAAATGGCTTAATTTCCATGATAAATTCGTTCATACTTGGATATGGTTTGAGCTTACTTTTAGTTAATGTCTTATAAATTATATGAAAATGAAGTATGTGATATATGTGGTATGTTTGGAAATGGTTTATTGATGTTAGTAAATCTGAAAGTGGATTGATGTAACTTATAATATATTTATATAAATTTCATGATATAATTAATTGTCTCAGTTTAGGTATTTGGTTTAGGTAAAATATATTTGGGTAATGAGTTTAGAAAATGTAACTTACAATATATTTATACATGTTGTCATATGCGAATGTATTTTTGTTTGTGATGAATGAAAATTGAAAGGAAAATAAAGATAGGTGAAATATTGATAAATGACCATTTGAATAGTCCTATTATGTAATAGTACATCATGAGCATTATATGCATTTTTGCAAAAAAAAATTGATGATTGTGTGTACGTATATACATGTACTTTGATTGTTAATTCGAATAATGGTTTGGGTATATATTGAAAGTATATGCGTATGTTTATATTTGTTAATGAAAATGTGATTATTTGAAAGGTATAGATTCGGTTGAAATTTTGAGGTATGATTCGTAAATGCAATATGATAAATAAAGTATGTTTAATATGTAAATAACCATGTGCATAATATATATATATATATATATATGAATATGATTTGTATAAGTAGGTGAATGTTTGAAACTATGTTTTTCGTTCAGTAGTGCCTTTTAACCCTAGTTTGGCGACGGATACGGGTTAGGGGTGTTACAGAGCCCCGTTGAACCTTTAGGATTCGTAGGATACAAATGACATGTCATTAGGGTTTTCATGTTTCGGGTGCTGGTCTTGAATGTCCTACAGATGCTGAGGTCCTGCAGTTGTTGCGAATACTCCACAACTCACATGAGCAGCATCGTGTAGCTTACATTTTGGCTCATAGCTCGTGTGAGCAGACCCATTTCATAGCTCGTGTGAGCAACTATATAAAGGAAATGTTACGGTTTTATGTTAAGCACACTTTGTGTGAGCTTTCCTGAGTATCTGATGATATTCTAAATGGTTCAACGGGTATGAAAAAGAAAGGAACGCTAAGTGTTCAAATGAACTATATCATGTATTTATGGAAATGATTGAAATGGTAAGCTTCAATGGAAGGATGCTTATGTTTATGAAAATGAGAATGACTCAAATGATGTATGTTTCCATGGAAATGAATTACCATATGCTATATTTAATTGAATTATGTATAAATGCACTAACATGTGTTGTTGATGGTGCTTAAGCTTGTGTCAAGCTTGTGGTTGGATTATATTATGCTTAATCTTAATGTTATGTATTGAAATGGTAAGTTACATTCATATTTTACGAACTTAATAAGCATTATGTGCTTATGTAGTTTTCTTTCCTATGTTTTTTTAGATAATCGGAAGCTCGATCGATTTGGAAACTCGTCAGAGACCTATCACACTATCCAGCATAAATATCAGTAGTGTTTGATGTTTTGGCCAATTTTATAATGGCATGTATAGGTGGACTTATGTTGGTATCTGTTTGAATGTTAGTTGATGATTTTGGCATGTATAAGTGTTTTGGTACCATTTGATGTTGGTTGGATTAGGTCATGTTGGTACTTTTGGTGCCCTATTAGTATGTATTAATGTGGCTATATATTGATGCATGTTTCAATATGGCCAAAATATGGTATGTTTAAAGATGGTATTGAACTAGATGTGTATGTTTGAAATGTGGTAAAGTATACATGTTTAGGTAAGTCTGAATGTTTGTATTTGAGGTACCTTGTATGGCATATTAGTTGAATGATCTTGGGCCATTGAATTGGTCATTTCATGTAAGTTTTAGTCATATTTTGAGGCTTTGATTATGTGCACAAAATGCCTTTAGGTGTGTGCATGGTTTGGTGTTGTAAATGACTTGAATTTGGTCAAATTCATGTCCACACGGCTTGAGACAGGGGCGTGTGGGGCTATTTCGAGAGTTATACGGCCTGGCACACGGGCATGTGACTTGGCCGTGTGACCCTACTTAGTGAGTTAGACGAGTGAGGACACGGGCTATAACACGGCCGTGTGTTTTTATTTCGATTGTTACACGGCCTAACCACACAACCATGTGACCCCTGCAGTCCAATTTTTCTAACTTTTTTATTTACTTTTTGATTGATTCCAATGTGGTCTCGAATTATTTCTAAGGTATTTCTAGGGCCTCGAGGCCTTGATTAAGGGACGTCATGTATGTGATTGAATGTATGTAGATTATGTTTGCAATGATGTATGAAATGAATGTATTAATGTTCCGTTTGTACAGTAATGTCCGTAACCCTATTTCGACGACAGATACAGGTTAAAGGCTTTACATTTAGTGGTACTATAGCTACGATAATTATTACATTTATTAGTTTAAAAGTAAAAAAAGTACTTGTAATTGGACTTGATATGGGAGAGGTCCAAAAGCCCTACATATGAATAAGGGGGACAACAAACCTTAGGATTATTAACTAGGGTTGTCTCTCCCTATACTCCTAGTTAGATTATGAGTTAGTTTTTCTAGTTGAAATAAACTTCTACAATTCAACAAGGGTTTTACTTCTCTCTATAACTAGCTAGCATCGGTAAGACTAAAAACACAACTTTAAGATATTGTTTCCTGTCCAAAATTAGAGAGAATTTATTCTCAACTATTAAAAATATTTTCTGGAATAATTGTCCTGTCAGTTTTCTATTGAGTAAGGATTTTTTGTTTTCACACTTAAACAAAGAAAACTATTTTCGATTTTGTGTTTGATTCGAATCGTTCGAACCCACACTTGAAGTAGTTCACGGTACAAGAATAGTGGAGAATGCCATTCTATTGAAAGCCAGGAACAACAAGGATCCGTATAGCCGAAAACATATGTGTGAATTCAGTAATTACTTTTTTGTTCCATTGTGTATTTGTGTGTGTGTTTTTTTATAGTATGTATTGTGTTGCCTTGTTGTAACAAATCTTTAATCATGTTTGATAATCATTATAGGTGACCGATTGACGAAGCTGCAAATGAATTAGGGCCAAACTCGGCAAATAGATACTCAAATCGAGATTAGAGTTATTGAGGTAATTTTGAAAAACAAGTGTATTCATATGAGCATCCTTATGACTCTCATGTGCATACTAATGGAAGGGATAACTACAACCAATGGTGGTCAACTAGTTATCCGACCTATGATTGGTATTATCAAGATTATTGTCTGGATAGGGTTATAGATCATAATGAGTATACTAAAGATCCATATATTGATACTAGGGTACGTATACTCGAAGATGGTATTTCTTCATGCCATGATGCTATGAAGACCATGAAGAGTTAAATGGAATAGTATCTGTAAGTTGTACAACTCCAATCTGGAGTTTACAACCCTACTAAAGATTATGTTGGGCATGAAGCTTCCGAACATGAAGAGGATATCCTCTATGATGTTGGTGGAGAGGATGATTCGAGTTTTGGTAGTCAACAAGAGATATGAATTGTAGACCAATATGAAATTTTGTGTGATGATGATAGTGTTTTCAATCTTATTAACATAGGAGCAGGAACAGGGGTAGAGTATGAGATGAAATAGCTTGAACCAATTTTAAGTAAAAGTGTGGAAGGGTTGACACATTTTCCAATCATAGTTGAAGAGATTAAATCGAAAAGGCCAACCAAGGTTTTCTTTTAGAAAGTGAAATTCCAACCTGACGAGGGAAGTAAGGCTCGAGGTTTTTTATCATTGGAATGATATATATTTTGTTATTCCCAAAGTTATAGTACCTCGAACTGAGTTAATAAGTTGGTTGGGCTTTGGTGTTAAGTGGCTCATAATGTGGATGTCTAAGAGGTTGAAAATAAAATAGAAAAAGTGTGCTCGATCGAAGATGAGGGTTCTTATTTCATGAATAAAGAACAAATGACATTACAAGGTTGTGAGGACTCAATGGAAGTTTTTCTTCGGTGGCAATACCAGTCGTCTCAATCTTAAAAGGATTTGATTGATTTCTTTTGTTGTTATTTCATTTTTTCTTGTTATTCATATGTTTGTTTTGTTTTTATTTTATTGTGGTTGTTCTTTGTTGTAGGTACTTGCCCATGCTTGGACTAAACATCAATTTTAAACTTTCACGAGGAATAAGGATGCTTCTTCCTAATTTAGGGAGTATTCTTGTTTCCATTTTTGTTTCTTTAAACATTAAGGGTAATGTTTAATTTAAGTGTGGGGAGGGTCTAAGAATTTTTCATGTTATGTTTTTTTTTTCTTTTTATATGGTGTTGATATGCATTAGTAGATGCATGCCATGAGATTAGAGGCATAAACATATGATCATGATAATTGCATAGTGATTAGCTGATTGATTATCAGAGAAATTAGTTCTTTTGAGTTAATAATGAAATAGTTATGGATGCTTGAAATTGGTTTTGGTATAAAATTTGATGCATGTTCATGCCAAATGATGCATGGAATGTGAGATTGTGATTTAACTGTTGTTGTTAAAATGGTTGTTTTAGTTGGTTGATTGTTGTATAATGGATGTTTAAGGTAATTTAGAATTGTTGATGGATGAATTAAGGCATAATTTGGATTGAGAGGGCCAAAATGTACCATTTATCTATGTAAATCCTTAGCATTCTATGTTGAGCCTTAAACCTTTTTCTTTGGTAGCTTCTTTTGTTTGGCATTCGAACCTTTCATTGAACTTTTAATTGCCTTATTTGTTTTAGTCCCGATTTTTGTTGTATACATTGGATTGACTGTTGAACTATGGATGCTAAGGGATTAGGTAGAACATTAAGACGAATGTGAAAAAAAAATTGAAAATGAATAGAAGGGAGAAAGTGTTAAGTATAGAACACTTGCAAAGTCGAGTGCTTAGTTGGAAATTTATTAAGATAACAAAAGCATTCTGGGGTTAAAAACAGTAAAATAATAAAAAGCATAGATTGGGCTAAACACAAAGTGAGATTTAGATTTAAATCACCTTATAAAAATTAATAATTAATAAATTATATATATTTAAAAATAAATTATGAAAAAAGCTATTTGACTTGTAAAATATAACTACATCTTTTGCAACTAACACTAATTCATGTACTTTTGTACGTACATATGAATTTACTTACACAAAAAACTAATATTTATGAAAAAAAACTTATAAAATGATGAACTAGCTAGTAGTGTACATAGAATATCACTAAGCAAAAGCTCATCAATCCTACCATTTCAACCTTACATTTGCTGCAAAACTATCTATTGTTGGCCACGATGCCAAAGATTTCATCGATTTCCTATTGTTGAATATATTGGTATAAATGTTTTTAGTTTTAATTACTAGTAAAACATCCAAACTAAATCCAATAAGGGAGGCGATGACCATTATGGTATACATAATAGCATAATAATGGGCTTCGACATAGTTATTCTCACCTCCTAGTGTTGGAATAGCCTATGCCTCATATAGGTAGCCAGCAAGCAGGCCTAAAATGAAGAAGGAACCTATTGGAAGGTTGAGGATTAAATGTTGTAGACCGTAGTAATTGAGATTGAATAATTCTGAAGCAACAGGGATAGTCATTACTAGACAGACTCAACAACAAATGCCAACAACAATTGAGCTGATGTAAAGGCAACTAGGCATGCCAATGCCATGAGAAGGAACTCAACTGCCATCAACATTCTTAAGTGGCCTAGGTATTGCAGCTTTTTTGTAGGTAGTTCAAAGTCCAAAGTGAGTGTTGTTGATTAAAAAAAGCTAATTCAACTAAATATATGGCAAATCAATGCACATGGAATATATATTCTCATTAGACATCAAAATCTGTTAAGTGAAAACTAATCCTACAAAGTTATTCGAAATGACCAACTTTGCCATGAGCTAAGTTGTAAGCTCATCCAATGGCATGCATCACCTACATAGTTTTACCAAATTTATAAAGAGATGAGATATGCTTATAATAATGTAATAAGGACATTTCACCAACAAAATCTTTTCAATTAAGTTTTTGGGATGTTATAGTTTGCTATATATTTTGAGTTTCTAGATTCATCAAGCAAATAGCCAAATAAGTTTTCTGTGACGTTATAATTTGCTATATACTACGTTAAGAGATTGATCCATCAAATAGCTTGTAAAGAGAAGGAAAATAAAATACTCTAATTATATATCTCGTTGAAACTTGAAATCCATTCCCAGGCCACCATTGGCTCTCTTATGTTTATTGGTAAAAGCAAGGGTCTTATCCTATTTGTATATTGCATTGTTCTAAAGTGGCTGGGGGTTAAAACTAGAAGCTAGCAAGTTTATCTTATCTAACATGAGATGAAACTTACAAGGGAGTCACTAAGGGCTGGTAGGGGCTCGACCCCCTAAAATGAAAAAAATTTCATTTAAGTCTTTTAAAATTTTAAATTAATAAAGGTAAAATTACACTTTAGCCTTCTTAAAAATGATAAAAATTTGATTTAATCCCTTAAAAATTATAAAGATATAGACTACTAAAATGGTGAAATTACATTTTTACTAACATAAAAATTATAATTTAATTTCAATCTCTCTTAAAAGATTTTCTGACATCACCCCTAGAAACATAAAAAAAAGAACAATTTACATCTAAAGAACAAATTTACAAGTTTAGATCTGATTGCATTAATCAAATTGGAGTAAAACTGAAAGGAAAAACAATTTACTACTTAAGAACAAATCAACCAAAGAAAAAAAAAAATCAAACATAGTTATATTTTTCCTACCAAATCCAACTTTCCAAACATCAAAACTATAACTATTTTCTTTTTGGTATGAAAGAACGGCAACCTAAGGGGTACCAAATCTTAGAGTAACATTAGCACTTCTTAGTCAATCCTCTCCTACAGCATTCTTAGCCACAACAGGAATGTTCCAAAGAAATTTGATTCCAGGGGTCTCATATAACATAAGCTTAGCCAACCGGTCAGCTGGCCCGTTCCCCTCACGGTTAACATAACGAAACAAAACAGTCCAAGGTCTTTGCAAATGCTCAAGATATGTCGAACTAAAGCCTCACTCATTGTCCACATTGGAGCGGACCTGTAATAAACATACTAAGCTTAAGTTATGACTTTCAACTTCGACTTTCCTGTAACCCAATTGCCAAGCAAGCTCCAAGCATTCAAGAACTCCCCATGCTTCAACTCTAAGGACAGTGCAACAACCTAAGTTCCTGCAACAAACCCTGATCCAATGTCTTGTGTGATCCCTAATTAGATCACCAGCAGGAGCTTTGCCCTCTACTTTAATGACATCAACATTGACTTTGATCCGCCCATCTTTGGCCTCTTCCAACCATTTGGGTTAAAGGGAACATGACCAGTATTCATTAGCCATCATGATATGTTTTGTCCAAGCTAAGCTCTCAGTCAACACATCTCTCGAGCCCTTATTACCATTAACCTATAGCTATTTTAGTCAACATAATATAATATTTCTTGATGAATTCTCCTTTTGACATACGGTTAGTTTTTAAATGTGTCGTGTAGTTAATTGTTTTATTTAATTACTTTGAAATTTTAATTGATTACTCATCAATTTTCTTTCCATAATATTATTCATTTTTTTTGTTTAAAAATTGATTTCATTTGAATCTAAGTAAATTAATTATAAATATATTTAACATAATTAAATTAATTCCAATTTAATAAGCTTAATGTGTAAGCCAATTTCTAGCAAACGAAAATTAGAAAAGGTGGAGATAAAAAAAAAATGAACACCCACGAATTATGGAAGATGAGAAGACAAAACTATAATTAAATTATTAAAATTCTACTTTAAAATTATATCACATAAATTACCATTATATCTGTTAAACTACTCATCATTTATTATGTAAATTCAAATAAATAAATAAATAAAAGTTAAAGTTTCTAACAAAAAAAATTAATTATCATACATGATATTTAAATTCATGCCTCTTTCAAAAAAAAATTTATATAATAAATTATATTTATGTAATTTGACTTTTTTAATTAATTTTTAAAATTTTTTATATATATTTTATTTTAAATAACTTACATTTTAGTTTCTTACCAAATCCTGCACAATTCAAAAATTAATTTAAATGATTTTTTTATTACCTTAAATAAATATCAATCTAAAGTATATGAAAGGTAATAAAAAGTTAATTGTTTTTATTTTTTATTATAAATATTCAAATCTTAAAATGGAACAATTTTTAATAATCTATATGAAATTTAACAGATTTTTTAAATAATGTTAAAGCAAGATTAAAATTTTTAAAATTTAGACAATAAGTAAAATTAGTTGAATACAGTTAAAAATTCCACAAGCAAAATATATTTGTAGTATCTCATTCATTTTTGTTTTAATCATGGTGTGCTTTGAAAAAAAAATGGCGTGTCTAATAAATTTTATTATAAGCATATATTTATAAAAAAAATTATAAGAGATAAAATTAATAAATAAATTAAGTTTGGTTTTAGTTAAAATAATAAAATTTGTTGCTTTCAAAAACCATTGAGTAAAAAATATATTTAATTGAATTTACATAATAAATGATGAGTAGTTACTATATCTGTGTTCCTATTTTGGTCATCAAAGTTTAAGATTTTTTAATTTAGGTATTAACATTTGTATTTGTTTCTGTTTTGGTCACTCGTCTTTAAATTGATAATAGAAATAATGACATGACATTTTTTTATTTGATATAATAACACATTTAGTCCTCAACACTTATATATTCTATCAATTTGATTCTATTTGTAAATAATTCAATAAATTTAATTTAACCCTTCACATTTATAAATTCTATCAATTTGATCCTAAAATTCTAATTTATAAATTTAACACTAATTTTAAAAAACCAAAGTACTTGTGGACCTATCATTTTTACAAAATTTGAGATGCTAGCAAAAGTCCTGCTTTTAAAGATGTAAACCTCGAAGTGGGCTTTATAACATAAAAGAACAATATATTACACCTTCAGTCAATTGAAAAATAAAAATCAAAGCAAAAAGGCGACTGGTTATACCATTTTAAACATTTGGTAAGTAAATACAGTTAACTACATTTCTTAATTTCGACCTAATAGTGAAACTATCCAATAAAACATATATGTAAGTAGGAGAGAAGGTTTTTTTTTTTTTTTTTTTATAAATGTGGAATGTTTTTATTTTAAAATTTAAAAGATTTAGTTAGGAAGTTTGAATATCAAATTGATAGAATTTGTAAATGTGAAGAGTTAAATTTATTAAATTATTCAGAATTAGAATCAAATTGATAAAATTTATAAATGTGAAGATTAAATTTATTGAATTATTTAGAATTAGAATCAAATTGATAAAATATGTAAGTATTGAGGGTTAAATATGTTAATATACCCATTAGGCCAGCGGGTGATTAGAATAAAAACAAATACAAATGTTAGTGCCTAAATAAAATATTTTTAAAGTTGAGTGATCAAAACAGAAACGTAAACATAGTTGGGTGACCATTTGTATATTTTACCCAAATCTTATTTCTAACATACATAAACAGATGCGTATATTTATGTTATAAAGGAATTACTTCACTATTTACTTATATTTTAATTATTATTATTAAGAAAATAAATAAAGAGAAGTTGAATGCTGAAGTGGCAACCATGTGGCCGGCTTTAGCCGACGGTGTCGAATTTTAAGTCGAGGGAAACGGTATCGAAGGTCTGAAGTAAATATCATTGAAATCCAAAACGAAAAGGAAAAGATAATGGGAGAAAATGAGAGGACGATGAACAACATCAAGGGCAAGGGAGTTGCAGAGCGTTCAAGAGCTAACCACAATTACAGTGGTGAAGACGAAGACGACGACAAGATTACCAGTTTCTCTTTTCCTTCAGTCAAATCCAGTCCTCGCAACGCTTCTTCCAAATACGACTTCGTCAAGGTTCTATCTCTCCAAATCTCGTTTATTCTAATTAAGTTTAAACTGTATCTTCCGATTTTCATATGTTTTCTCTTTTATTTCTTTTTGGATTTTTAGGTGAGGGTCTGGTTGGGTGATAACGCCGATCACTATTATGTTTTATCCAGATTTTTGCTCAGCAGAATGTTAACTGTCACAAAGGTCTCAATTCCATTCATTTTTTTAAATAATGATTTTAAAGGATTTTATTGAAATATGCTTGCTTGAATTTCTTTATTTTCTTCGCTTTTTACTATTTATGTGGTTTTTTACTAGATTATGTTTGGTTTATTTATTTTTTTATGTGTCGTTATGACATGAGGGTTTCAGATTCCGAATCATGTAGCTATTAAAATCGCTCTTGAGCTCAAGAAGCTGCTTATAGACAACAGCCTTTTGGATGTGTATGATTTCTTTCTGTCTCTTTTGATTTATATATCAGTTTTATTTATATATATTAATGTTCTATTCGTCATATACTTGTGCAGCTCACAGTCTGATTTGGAAGTTAATCTTTTTAAGGTGTGTTCTTAACATTTTCAAGTTTGTTTTATGGATTAAAAAGTAGTGCGGAGAGCACTTCCAGATTTATTGGAGGTTGTAGCTTTGGGGAGCGTTCTAATCATACACTTTGTGCAGCTAATGGAGCGACGTGGTTATGGGGAAGAGTATATAAATCGGTACAAGATGATGACCAGGTTAGTTAGCTTTCAAAATGATGCCAAACAATTACATGGTGCCTGATTAAGGAATTAAAATTTCGTTTTCAACTTCTTTATTGCATGTTTAGTAGCATTAAAGCTAATTATGCTAAAAGAACTGTCCTCACTGTCTGATAATGGTGTTTGCTTCCTTATAAGAGTTTCCCCTTTTGGGTAATTATCTTCAATTTGTTATGCTAGATAATTATTCGTATTGTGGGTCTAGGTCCAATGTATGTTTTCACCCTATACTTGATGATTATAAAGACACAAGTAATGTTGGAATAAGTTTAAGTTGGGCTATGCATGGAACAAGTTTCCATTGACTCAATACTTGCTCTTGACATAAAATATCAGAGCAAGAATATCTAACGAACTTCTAAGCGTTCTTTGTTTCTTGCTTTCAGATTTCACCATCAAAGGGTTCCTTTGGTGATTCTTGTTTGTGGAACTGCCTGTGTTGGGAAGTCTACAATAGCCACACAACTTGCACAGAGGCTGAACTTGCCTAATGTCTTACAGGTTTAGCATTCTGTTTCTTTTAATGAAATTTTAATATTTTCTTCATACTTCCTTGTTGGTTAAATCTGTTTATTATGTTTTTTATTTTTTATTTTTTATTTTTATGTATTTACATTTCTTTTTTGACTTGTTACAGACAGATATGGTTTATGAACTGCTGCGCACAGCAACTGAGTACGTCTAGAATCTATTTATTTTCTTCTCTTCTTATATTATACAGCTTTCTGTTCCAATTTAGAAGTTTTCTGACTATTTCAAACCAGTGCAACAAATTAAATAAAATGATGGTTATCAAGTAAGACATTTTATGGTTTCAATCAAAGGAAGACATTTTCCATAACCTGTAATAGTTTGTTCTAGTTATACATGGTAGGAATTAAGCTTTTCATTTAGAATGTGTCTTTTTGGTTTTCCACTGAAGTGTCACCAAAGCTATCTATTGATTACAAGATAAGAAGTTTATTTTGCTAATCACTTGCTTTTTCAGGTAAAGGTAGATGTAAAGGCACTACCTTAAATTGAATAATGCATTTGATTTAGATGTTTATTGCTATTAATTTCTTGATTTTTATTATCGCTCACAGTCCATGTGTCTTAGAAAAAATAGATTGTCCTTACTAGAAAGCTCATCTGTGAAGTTGGTTTGCGTGACGTCCCTTACTTTTAACAGATTGTAAAAAATGCTTACTTATCTTATTTGTTTCAGTGCACCATTGGCATCCACTCCTGTATGGGAACGGGATTTCAGTTCCTCCGAAGAGTTGATTACAGAATTTTGTCGAGAATGCAGGATAGTCCGTAAAGGTAGTTTCTAAAATATCCAGTTAGCTATGATGAAATTTTGTTCTTTCCTTATAAATGTAAAAGCAGGAATTGCCTAGAGACATATAAGACCCAAATAGCTTGTTATATGTTTTATTTGTATATTTTTGTAAAGGTATATTCACTATTGATTTTGTTTTGTGCTGTTTATTCCCTAGGGTTGAATGGGGATCTAAAAAAGGCAATGAAAGATGGAAAACCAATTATAATCGAGGTGTGGCTTTTTTTATTGCTGATCACTTTCTTTTTGCCAACATCCTACTCATTCTCCTTCCCTGTGACTTTGTGCATATGCTTCTTTCTTTCTTTTATCTTTTGTGGTGAATGCTGATGTCATTTCACCTTAATGTGCTCAAGAATTAACACTTTGATATGTTCATGCCTATAGAGTACACTATGTTTTGATTTTTTGTGGTTCATATTAATTATTTCTTTGCATTTATTCATCTACTTTAATAAGATATTTTGGTGCTATCTTGAAAGTAAAACCAAACAGTTCCATAAAAATGCATTATCTGGGAAGTATATCTTTGGTATTGTAGCAATTGGGCATGAAAGGGTGTCGCACAGCTTGCACATTCAAATAAGCGCAGAGTCCAGCTGACCATGAGCTGCTTTCCATGAATGAATAGATTTTATGCATCAAAATACATTATTTGTTGTTTCTATTGTATTTTCAGGGCTCAAATCTGAACTTCCATCCTTAGATTTCTATTGATCTTCATGGTTATTCTTGTCCGTGATTTGATGAATTTAATAGTTAACATAACATGATCTAGCCATAGTGGGCTTTTGTGGCGCATGGCTATGTCTTTGAACAAAAATTCATATCACAATGTGATATGTTATAGCCTATAGGGATGAGGTTTGAACTTTGATCTTCTACCATATTGCCCAGCAGATAGGTGTTATTTCTGGAATTTGTGTACTACCTTTATATCTGTTCATTTTTTTGGCTGCGAGCATTGATGAAATGTTATAATCTGCTTAAGTATTGTAATTTTCTTCTGTACCTGCCCATTGCATGAGATTGGGAAGTATTGGCATGCCACTTCAATTTGTGTCACATTGAAGTTGGTGGGTTTTCCTTGTTTTTGTGACAATAACAGGGAATACATTTGGACCCAAGCATTTATTTAATGGATGATGAACATAAAGCTACAACGTCTGTGGCTGAAGGGCATCAACCAAACCCACTGTCCGTGGCATCAAGTTCTACAGTGCAAGTGGAAAATAATTGCACCAGTACATCTGGAAGTAATGTGGTAAATAGCCAAAACCATCTTGTGCATGGTGTGCCTGCTGATCAGGTGAACAAAGTCTCTGAATCTCTGGAGTCCATTGCTCTAGCAACTGCATCTGAGAATAAAGGTAGATTTCTTCTCTCAACTCTTTTTTTGGTATGGCACCTAGTTTTGTTTCCTGTACATGTTCAGTATTAGAGTCTAAGTAAGTGCAATATGACAGTTTATTAACCCCTTTTTTTTTGGTTTATGCAGGTGAAACTGTTAAGGCAGCAGAAGTAAATGGAAGTACCACTAGAAAAGAGAAACCTGGTCCTAAACCAATAATTATACCCATAGTTCTGAAGATGGCTGAATTTGATCATAAGGTGTAGTTGCTTTATCTATTCACTTTGTATATCCAGATTTTACAGTAAACTACATGAGAAGCTTGTTGGTGAGTGTAAATTTGTTTTAGTTAATAATGAGGTGCACACTGCTAAACTTAGCATATTGTGGAAATGCCAGTTCTAATTCACCTTTGGTAAAGCTGCAAAAACTGGTGCTGTGTTGATTTCCATTTATAGAACTCTTTTCTGATAGAACCTGTACTATCAGAAACCTGTGTTTGTATGGGGAGAAAAGTCCTCCTAAGGATTTTGAACTCTCTACAATATGGATGGTTCCTTTAGTGGAGCATGGAGCTTATTTTCCACTATTCTGTGTGTCATGTCATTTGTTGGATGGGCTATTCTAAATGTAAATTTATGACCGTTGGGTTCTTTTGATGGTTATATCCTTGCATAGCAATGATGCTGCTGCATTTTGTTCTTGATGTTGAAAAGATGTAATTGGTTTCATGTAAAGTTATTCTTGATGGTATGAAGGTGGCTTTCTTTAATTATGAATGTATTTCAACTGTTCCCTTGTAATGTCTCTCTTCTCAATTTCACATGATTTTCTAAATTCTAACCAGTTTCTACTATATGCAGGCATTACTAGAGGAGCGGATCACTACTCGGACATTAAGTGGTAAATGTGTAGTCCAGGTATAATAATGGTTCTGGGTTCTCATTCCATTATAAACTTTTGCTAAACCTGAAGGTGAAGTAGCTATCATCACGGCAGAAAAATACTACGATTTGACAGAAAGCTTTGTGGGGTCATTGGATGGTATTTTATGAATCTTTAACTGGATGATTAGGACTGTTAGGTTGATTTGAAGTTTCTTCTCAATCTTAAATGTTAATATTTTCCCTCTAACAAAGGGCTATGATCAAGGACTGAGTTCTACAGTATGATTCTGTAAATATAGAGTAGCTGTTAGCTTCATTTGGTGTTTGGAAAGTTGATTCTTGGAAATTTCAAAAAGTTATATTCCTGTATGTTGTTCCCTTTAATATGGATTCTTTGCTAGTTTTCTGTTAACGGTAGTTTTGTTGAAGCTTTACCTTTAGCTTGCCTAGAACATTGTGTCATCTCAAGTACAGTCATAAGTTGCCTTCTATCAATAGTGGAAGTTTTTCACTCTTATTTGAGTATGAAAACAATTACTTGAATTTTAGTACATGGTAAATTTGTCCAGAGTTCTGATAAGCTGGAGGGGAAACCTTTGTCAAGTAGGACAGTCTAGCAAGGTACGCTAAGGTGTGAAATGATGCCTTCCAACCATGTCCATGTGTGTAAAACTTTTGCATCATTGTTTCTGCTAAAAAAGGGCATGCTGATATCTTGATTTTTCTTTTGCTCTATGTCAAATCTCTTTCTTCTTCAGTGATGTTTTCATTGTTTATTCCTTTTGTAAACTATTTACTCAATTGACTTTTCTGTTCCACTGTGATGAAGTTATAATAAAAACTTTCAGTTTTGTTATTCTTTTATTACAGGATACAGATAAGCTAATAACCAACTTAAAGACCATTCAAAACTATCTTTGCTCTTTCGAGTCACAGGTATGCCATTTCATGCCAGTTTCTATTGATTTTTGGCTGAAATATTTGTTCCTTTTCTCTTGTGTTTTTCAGTGCTATTTTCTATACTTAATATGTAACATGTCTGTATGCAATAAAATGTCACGTTAAGGTATCTTAGATTTAATATAAAATCAGATTGCTGGTAAAGAAAGTGGGCCATGTGTAAGATGTCCCTCTTGATTGTCCTATCTAACACTCTCCAAGATGATTTCATGAGTTTGCTTTTGTTGGAATTACCATCTGATGTTTTGTGCTTATGCTTTGGAGTTCCTGGATAGTTGGATTGCCCTATCATTTTAGGTATTTTAAAGTTTTAGTATGGTAGAAGAGTGCAGTAATGAGCCACCTTACTTTTATAAGGAAGCAAACCAACAGGCATTTACACCCCGGCTTGTCATAATTTTAAAGGCTTATTTTGACTCAATTCTCCAGTTGTTTGAAAATTTAAGTGTTATTAACTTTATGTTGTTTTTCATCCATCTTTGTTCCTTGGAACAGGGTTTAACAGTTGTCAATGTAGCAGCGACCACATTTCCACAGACATTAGATTGGTTGCATGGATATCTTCTTCAGGTACACATGTTATTTCATGTTAATTGTAAAAGCCAGAAATGATACGCCATCCGGCAGCAGCTGCAACCTGGTGAAATGGATGATTTTCTGAGTTGCAGCCAAACATAGTATGATGTACTTTAGCTATGTTTTCCCTTGGCTCTAAATTCAAAGATTCTTGTAGTTGGAAAATGAGACAATTGTGAAACTTGATTCTCCGTTCAGCTAAGAAAATAGATTAGTAACTTGTTTTTATAATTTATGTTGACAGTGAGATTATTGTGCAATAAGGTTGTATATATCAAGTTCTGCACCACGTTTTGTCATGTTAAAAACACAGCCCAGCTATTGAGGATACTTAGCAAGAGATTTTGTTACCATGAAGAAGGCAGTATATAGCAATTGTCATTCTCTTAAGTTTGTGGCAATGTAAAACAACCATGCAAAATGAGAGGCTATAAAGTGTCCTTATCATCCATAAACTTCACAGTCAAGTTTGTTAATAAGTTAGGTGTCCAAAGAAGGAAACAGTTGATATTAAGTCTTGGCAAAAATATTTTATGATGTAGTTTACAATGTCCCACACCTCGAGGTAACCCCTATAATCTGTATTTCATATGTATCTTTCTTCCAAACTTGCATATCATTAACAAACATCTACTTATATTGCTTGTCCATACAGTACAATGTTGCATAATATCAGTATTAGGTGCCTTCCCTATATATCTTGACAATATAAACTGATGTGTACCCTCTTCTTAATAATGGCTTTTCTAGTGCATTGAGCAAGGCATTTCCTCAGAGTCCAATGAAAACAGTGGGCAACCAGCCGAAAAATAGGCTATGAGCTGTCGTTAGCTTGAGCAGTGGGAGGTAAGAATGTACCCTCAATATTTTTGATATCTGTGCACCATAGATCTAAAACAGGGCACGTTTCAGTGTATGTAGGTATATATGTAGAATTGGGGGTGTGGGGGGAGGAACTAGAATATAGAGTAATATTTGATGCTGAGAAAGAAAGAAAAAGAAAATTGAGAGTAAGAAGATAGAGAATCCAATTATGATTAAAACTGATTTTATTTGCGTGTTTGCTTTTATGTAATTGTGTATGTCATGGTCTAGGCTTAAATCTGGTGCCTTATGTTTGAATGATGATGTGCTTCTTATTTATTCTGTCAGAGTTGGGATGGGATATATTATGGATGCTGAAAGCAACACCAGGATTAAGCTGCTGAAAGCAAAGATGGTTGCATGTAGAGTATCAGGTGGACCAAGCTATCATTTATCTGATCTGCCTTTCTTGCAAAGCCTGGATTTTACCCCTTTTTTAGAATATTTTTAGAAACAGTCATATCCTAGTTGTATTTACTGAAAGAAATCAAAAACCATTTCAAGTTGATTATGATATGCTTAAATCACTGTATTTGATCGTACACTGTTTTTTATCCGTTGTTTTCCCTTTACCCATTCAACAGAGAAGGATGCACTTGCCCATAGTCTATATCAGCCGTTGATTGATTTCTCGAAATTACTACTTAAGAATTTTCTTATCATAATTTATTAAAAAATGGAACATGTTTTTTCTTACATTTTGATGTACCAATAAATGAGGTTGCTTTAATTGTAACATCTTATTTATCTTCATTCTCAAAGTATACTGCCATTCAACTCTCGTTAACATCCTCCAACTCTATCAACAAATATAATAACTCTTTCTCCTCATATCTTTGCCAACAATCTGATCATAAAATTTAATTATTATGTATGTTCATTTAAAAAATTATACATCACTTGAAACAAATAATTGCAATTTTAATATATTAAAAGAAGAGTATATAAATATTATCATCTCTACTTCATCATATGCACTACTATCACATGTTATCTTCAATTTATCATCTCATTTAAATCTACTTTTTTTTTTTTTTGAATTTTGCATATAATTTATTATGTCTTTTTGTTACTCCCCTAAAACCACTATGATATATAAGTGGTGCTATACCGGGAATATACATAGTAGATTTTCTTGGTAAATAAAATGTGATATATCAGTGATGGTAGAGAAAGATATTGGATATTGAAGAGAGTTGAAACAAGTGATATATTGTGAAATACTAATTTGAGGTATAGACTAAATTGTAAAATTATGAAAAGTAGAGGAGTCAAATTATAAAATTTAAAAGATGTTAGATTAAATTGAAGGGTAAATTACACCAACAGTCACCCAACTTTGGGGTAACTGACAAAACAGTCACTTAGATTTCATTTCAGTCACTTAACTTTCAAAAAGTAACAAAATGGTCACCAACATTATAAAAAAGTGACAAAACAGTCACTGATTAACGGTTACCGTTAGGGTGTTAACGGGGTTGATGACGTGACAAGTTAACCAGCTGATGTGGCAAGTTAACTTGCCACGTTGGTGAGGGCTGATGGGTGCTTAGTTTGGCCAAGTTTAAGGAAACATTGAAAGGTTTAGAATTAGGGTTAGAAACAAATTAGGATTAAGGGGATTTGGGAGGAAAAAGGAAAATTGATTTGGGAAATTTGAAAAGAGATTTAGAGTTTTTAGGGTTTAAACTGAATCGGAATTCGACTAAGAAGGGTTTAGGGTTAGAAGTCAGTTTAATAATCGATTAACAGGGTATAAGGTATAGGGCACGATTGTCTATTTTGTTTGGGGAGAAAAGAAAGCGAACCAGAAACCATTCAGTGTTTTTGATTATCAGCGACAATGGGCAATAGAAGAGAAGCTACCAGTGTTGTTACATCTACTTTAACGGCTAAGTTGTTGCAATTAGTTTTAAATTTTTTGAATTTCAATACTGTTATTTCGATTTAGGGTTTCAATGCTGTAATTTCAGTCCAATTAGTTTCAATGCTGTTACATCCTCAATTTTAATTTTGATTTTGATTTTGGTTTTGATTTCTATTTCGATTTTGATTTCAATTTTGAAACACTCACTAATTCAATTTTGATTTAGATTTAGATTTTGATTTTGATTTCGATTTAGAATTAGAGTTTCGATTTAGAATTAGAATTTGATTTTGATTTCAATGCTGACTCCGTTCATGATGATTCCTCCAAACCGTCTTCTTCATTTTCACCGCGTCAAGTCGGTCACTAGGTCTCCTTTTTTTTTAATTTCTCGCGTTTGTGTTTTGATTCGATTGACTTGGTCTTTAGCTATTTATGTTGCTAATTGTGAGATTGTAACTGCAAATTTTCAACTAACAGAGCTTAGTGCGATTTTGATTGAATAAATTTGCTGTTAACAAAGAGAAATTGGATGTTTGAATTTTGTTATTTTGTGCTAGTTATGGAAATTAAACGATTTAATTGTTATTTTACTTGGTATTTTGTTGTAGGAGTAAGCACAATTTATTGGAGTTGTTAAAAATGAGGGGATGGGTTTTTTCCTTTCATATTCTTTTTGGAAAGTTTTGGGGGATATAGGTAAACTAATGTTTGATAGGCACTTCTCCTACATTTCTGGTAATGATTACCTTTTCTTTTAGAGGCTTCATATGTATCTGGGTTTTTTTAGCTTAAAAATCTGTGGGAAGCATGTTAAGCTCATAAATGCATCTGGATAAATTTAAGGTTTAGAATTATTAGCTTACATTTAAAGTCACCTTCTGCTTACGAGACTTGATGACATTATTTTTTGGGGTTGATGAATTGGATGAAGTCCTGAAGAAAATTGTTACAGTTCTTAATGAAATCTTTCAAAACAATGTTTCAGCTTGATGCCTACACGGAAACTGAATGCTTGTTCTTGTCTATGTGCTCATGTAATAAGGTGTGTACATTCCATTTAAATATGACTGACAAGCTTTGTTTCATGTAGACCTTTTACAAATTTGTCAAGAGTTGGGCTTCTAAGAAGTTTATGACAGGATGGTAAGTGCCATTCTTATATCTCCTTACTTTAGATTTATGAACTCATGATTCATATTTGTCCAATTATCATCTGTATGACATTTCTTTGTAAAAAGAATGATATTTTTTGGTTTAGCATCTTGTCTTGTATCTTTGATAGTGAGTGAAAATGATGATTTACCTAATGATGCATAGTTGTTTTGCAGTGTCATTTTGTTTCCTATAGCAATCACTTTCTATGTAACATGGTGATTTATGCACTTCGTGGATGGCTTTTTCTCTCCAATTTATAATCAACTTGAAATTGACATATTTGGTAAGCATCTCATTTGTTGCTAGCTAAAAGCGTTTCTTTGCTCTTCCCATCTATTGTAAACATGGGAACATGATTGAATCACATGATGACTTCCCCGTATCTCAATTCTTGTAATGGCCTATTGTGATTGACAGTTCAGCTTTTCAAAGGTAGACTGAAACCTTAGGACTTGTTAGTAGTGAGAGCTAGATCTCTTTAGAGATTGTAGTAGAAATTTTCCTTAGGGTCTACTATTCATTACGTTACTTTAAATAAGGATCAGTCTTATCACATAAATAAGGTATCTAATATCTTTAGAGGTTATCTTGCTAAACTTGGTATGTATGGCAAGAAAGCTAAGAGGATTTTCCAAAGTGGCCTTTGCAACTGGTTTACCAACATCGCACTTGTTTACCAACATCGTAGATGTATCTTAATATCAGTCTTTGCCTTTTTATTAAATGTGTCTCCTTCGATAGTATATACCATCTGGTTAACTAATAGGTTTCTTGATGTCTGCTTTTGTGATAGGTCTTGGATTTATAACTTCTTTAACATTCATCTTCTTGATTGGGGTATTTATGTCATCTTGGTTGGGAGCATCTATCCTCGCCCTTGGTGAGTGGTTTATTAAGCAGATGCCATTTGTTCGACATATCTACAATGCTTCCAAGCAAATTAGTTCTGCCATATCTTCAGGTTTTTATCTGCATTTATTACTCATTTTTCAAGAAAAATAAATTAATCTGGTTGGTCATGTTATTGAAATTGGTTCACGCAGTGACAATATATTGCTACATAACTTTTTACGATTTACATATTTATTACGTTTCAGATCAAAACATTCCAGTAACTTATTTACCTTAACTTAAGTTATAGTATACTTTATTTTTATGAATTTGTTTGTTTTACAGATTTTTCTTGTTCTTGTAGGTTAAAAGACATCAAGTTGGTGTCCCAACTTAGATACCTACAATCCCAACTCAAATACCTACTACCCTAACTCGTAAAGAAGCTGCCTCAAGACAAAAGCTCCCATTAAAGAGAAAATCAACCACAACCACTGTTAGATGGATGCCTTCTACTCAAGAGTCATCCATGACAGACCATTGATGATGATATGAACAGACTGCATTTTGTTAACTTTTTGAAACTATGTAAATTTGCCTGCTACTCATTTATTAACTTAGGCAGATAATTTTTTGAAAAATTTTCCTATGATTGCTACTGTTGATAAACTTAGGCATAGTAACTGTTTTTTTTGTAAATTTCCCTGCAATTCACATCTGTTCAATTGTGGTGAATTTTAGGAAAATTTGGCAATATTTTGCCCCTCATTCCTTTTGTAAACAATTTGGCCTTAATATATGAGCATTGATCTATTCTATTTGTTATCCATCTGTTGTCTTTTTTTTATATATGAGTTAAGTAACTGTTAAGCAATTTGTATACCAATTGTAATCTTTTCTAACCAGCAGTCATGTATACCAACTATGAAGCAATTTGTATACCAAATGTTATCTTTTCGAACCAGTAGCCATGTATACCAAGTGTTAAGCAATTGTATACCTACTGTTATCTTTTCTAACCAGCAGCCATGTATACAAGTGTTAAGCAATTTGTAAACAACAAAATGAGCTGGTTAGCTATGTATACCAGCAGCCATGTATAACATATGTTAAGCAACAAAAATATTCCAACACAATCTGTAATCAACAAAAAATTTCCATTTCAAGTATTTAAAGTGTTTGTAAACAACAACATGAGCTGGTTAGCCATGCATACCAGCAGCCATTATAACATATGTTCAACAAAAATAATGCAGTAGCCATGTTTACCAACATAAGCAACAATATATCAGCAACAAAATTACAAAACATAAGCTGGTTTTCAGTGAACATAAGATGATTTTTAAGCTTTTAAAAACAACAAAACAATTACAATAACAAGCAGCAATAACCATGTTCTTCTCTCCCTCTTCCTTGCATCCTTCAATGTCCTCACTTTTTTTAGAAGACCCAAAACCACAAATCTTGAACGGGGTGTCAATGGCGAATCAAACCAGCTGAAAAATCGACATGGATTTTGAAATCCACTACCGAATTTCTTACACCCAAAAAAGTCCTACCTGGGTTGTCATTGGACCAAGACATGTTTAATTTGGCTGGGTTTCCAAAATAGCACACCAGAATCACTTCAGGCAGCTCCATTTTTCCTCTTCTCCTTTTTCTCCTCCTCCTCCTCCTCCTCCTCTTCTTCTTTCTTTTTTTCTTTTTCTCTAACCCTAAAATGGTGCTGGTATATTGTTAAAGTGTTAATAACCAGCCAACTGGACTTAAGGTTGACAGCAAGGACGTCGTCACATGCCACATCAGTTTGTCGTGACGTCTGTGACGGAAAACGGCAAAAAGGACCGTTTTGTTACTTTTTGAAAGTTAAGTGACTGAAATGAAACCTAGGTGACTGTTTTGTCAGTTACCCCAAAGTTGGGTGACTGTTGGTGTAATTTACCCTAAATTGAATTGGTAGAAAAAAAGTGGAAGGATTGGAGTTAAATTTTACAAAAAAAAAAAAAGTGAGAAATGACTCAAAATGAATATAAAAAATTATAAAGGATAAAATGATGATTATCCAAATAAAGATATTTTTGGTAAAATTATCAAAAATATCTTTGAACATGTGTATTGAATTTACTTGATGAAGTGGGAGTTAATGTGTACATTAGATAAAAGATAATTATATATTTATTAAATTATGGAATTTTGACATGATTTGGGTCATTGGAACTTGATGAAAATAGAGTTTGGATTGAAATTATTATATTTAAGATATTATTATTATTATTATTATTATTATTATTATTATTATTTAAGCAATATTAAAAGAAGTGTTGAAGAAGCAAGAAGAAAGAAAAGTTTGGCTTTTATTCAATTTGATCTTCCTTCATCAAATTTTACATTCTTTACTCAAAATCTTTAATTTCTAAGTGAATTTTCAAGTGAAATATATCAAAACCTTAGATTTTGCAATGAAATTCATGAGTTTATGAGTGGAAGTGTGATAAATCAATATGTCAAGGTAAGAATTCAAGTGTTCTTTTCAGGATTTTGCATTTAGTTGAAATAAGAACAAGAGATAATGATTTTTTATATAAGTTTTGATTATGTTTATGATACGTTCATGAAGAGAATAAAAGAGGTAGTGATGGAAGTGTTGTATACAAAGAAAATGAAGTGACAAAAGAGTGAAAAGAAGAAAAGTGAAGGGAAGGAAGTGAAATCTAGCCAAAAATAGGTAAGTACTCCTACGAATTCTATTTAATTTTCAAGGGATTAAATTGATATATGTAACAAATTAAGTGTAGTGAATATAAATTTAATTAAAAATAATATTAGTATGAAAGAATCAATGAGAAATAGTATTTAGAAAGTATAAGAATTAAAGTGAATAAATTGACATATCATGTGACATGAGAAGTGAAAGTGAAAATAAGCTTGAAGTGTAAATAATATGTTAAAAAATGGGACTAAATTCAATAATATGCAAAAGTATAATAAATTTTGTAACCAAGTGATCTTGAGATTGAAATTATTAGGTGATAAGTGAATTAATTAATAAGTAATGAAATTAGTGAAATGAAAAATAGTAAGTAAAATTAATAATAAATAAGTGTTAATACGAGTGAATTTAATAAATTAATTATAAAATATATAAGAAGTGAATGCAACAATTAAGTGAAAGTGAATATGACAAGTGATATATAAAATTAGTGAAAGAATATTTAATGAAGGGCTATTATTTTGTATACTACCAATGGAGGTTTTTTTAACTCCACAAGTAAAGCTTAA
This sequence comes from Gossypium stocksii, assembly GCA_020496765.1. Lineage (NCBI taxonomy): Eukaryota > Viridiplantae > Streptophyta > Magnoliopsida > Malvales > Malvaceae > Gossypium > Gossypium stocksii. The sequence continues at coordinate 71,877,937 of CM035622.1, forward strand.
AATTTTACATGTATTCTAATATAATATTAAAAAATCAAAATAACATTGAAAATATACTAAATAAATAACTTGTCACTCATTTAATAGTGCTAGTGGAGTTTAAAAAACTTCACTAACAATATACTAAATAATTTTTCTTTAATGAATGAATTAACTGATACATGAAATGAAATAATTGTGTAAAAGTGTGTGATATGGGCATAAGTAATATATGAAAGTGTATATGTGAATTTGTAGTGCAAATGCGATGAGAACAAAAGAAATGTTCACAAGTGAACAAAATAATGTAAAAACCCTAGTAAACAAGGTAGAACTAGTGGGATAGGCACTTTGGTGCTTAGTGTTAACAACACTTCACTTTTGTAGTGTGATTTACACTTCAGTGCACAAGTGATTAGCACTTTGATGCTCCAGTGATTCCGCAAATCATTCTTGGTTCCCCATCATTCATTAAGGGCTATATTAAACAAGTGGAAGTGAAGGAAGTGATCAAGTGAAATAAGTGCTAAGAGAAATAAGTGGTAAGCAAAGTAAGTGGGAAGTGAAATTTTATACTTAAAGACATATTACATTAATTAAACATTTGATACCCCTATAATGAAGTGGCTAAGACAAAACATAAAATGAATTAGTGTATTTAAATGAAATAAATATTAAATACCGAGATAAATATAGAATTCATGTGAGTACTTACTAAACTTTGATGAAGCTTAACACGTTTTCAAATGCGTAGATTGAAGAAAGCGTTCATGAGAAAAAAAATTGAGTGTGGCTTGCCAAATCATATCTCACCAACAAAGTAAGCATTGAGGAGTATTAATTTTAAATCATGAATTAGTGTGGCATGTACATAGGTATCCATTAAGTATGAAATGGATAGATAGTTTGTGCATTGACACAAGAATTGAGCTATGTTTTAGTGAAAAATATTTTGAAAATCTAGTGGTTATTGATAATTCTAAATTATATAGATATTTACAACTCCTTCTAACTAGTAATTCATGCAAATTCTGAGTGCTTGATAGTAAATTCTGTAGTTTTTATTACAAATTTATCAAGTTGGACAAAATTAAAATTAAATTCTATTTTTACTTAATTACATGCTAATCTTTCATACTTTTGCCAATTTGAAGCAGTTTGGAGTAGTAAAAGAGACTACAGTCTTGAAGCGCACCTATTGATGCTCAATGTTGTAGCATTTCTATAGTATAAGCCATGTAGACATGATTTAGATAAATAATTAGCATGGGACACCCCAAATAAAGTATTAGACTCTCAAATTCACCTTGACCCAGCTCTCAAATGGGCCACTAAAGTTGGACAAGCCTGTTGCCAAGAATGAAGCCCAAATCGTCCACTAAGGGAGGAAAGAGCCCAATCTAGCCATGGGGATGTCAAACTGTCCAAGGGAGACTTGGTAAATCACCAAATCAGCAACCACCCTCCCTTTTCAAATCGTCCACTCCCTCTAACCTTTCTTGCTTGAATCAAACTTGAATCAAACTAACATCCTTCCTAAAATAGCAAACCATCCACCCACCTTCCTAAACTCAAGGGCCGACCACCTTTAAGAGAAATTCAAGGGATGTCAAATTCTAAATATAGTAAAGACTCAAAGGGACTTTCAAGTATAAATAGGGTAGCTACATTCACTTCTCACTATCAACTCATTCTTCATATCTCATTTCCTCTACATGCATCCATCACTCTTCCATTCTTCTCTTATTTTCCATTCATCCATTCCCACTTGAGAGATTATTTGCAAAGTTTTGAGAGTTGCCACTTTTGGCAATACTGAGAGTTTTGAGAGTAGTCACTTTCAGCAAGAAGAGAAGAACAAAGGAAGAGGGCTTTCTGATTTGAATATGTTATACAATTATAATTAAAATGACCCGATCCGGAATTCGACCCGGGGTTCGACCTGGAATCTGACCCAGCATAATAAAAAGTGCAGACATCCCAAGGGGAGGGGGCTTCTACTTCTTCTTCTCATCTATTTTGGGCTAAACCAGAGGACCATCCTCTTTTGGATCTTGCCTTTCATCTTGACTTCCGTTGATACCTTGTATCAACACTTAGTGCGGTGAGCGTGGATTGAATCCGTCAAAGAGTTCGTCATTCTTTGTGATGCTGAGGACCCTGTTATCGTCTCTTCAATACTGGCAAACTCTTTGGGTTCTCCATTTTTGGTTCAAAAAATAGCAGCTGAGGAGTAGCAACGCCCAGTGGTAATGGGGAGATGACGAGAGGAAGCGAGCGGCATCAACAGAAGATATACGCACCAATTGCAGTTTCATGGTTTTATGATTTTCCAATTCTAATCGCTTTTAAGCTCCCATATATCTATTTATTCTCTAATCTAATTTATTTTTTTCTTTTTAAATTTGATTATTGATTTGCTTTGCGAATTGGGTCCGATTGATTATTGTTTCAGATATGTTTATTGAATTTCTAGCTCTAGAGTTAGTTAAGGGGCAATGATTTTAGCTAAAATTTGTGATGTTTTAGAAGTAATTTCTCAAGTTAGTTAAAAGTTTATGGATAATTTTAATATGTTTCAAAGAAATTTAAACTTAAAAATTGAAATAATCTTGTATCGATTAATCGTTTATGTTCTGATGTCATATAAATGAGCTTGGTTGCTTTGTAAGATTTCAATTGATCTATGTTTATATGTTGAGATTTATAGATATATATACACATGCACACAAATAATGTGTATAATATCCTAAGTTTGGTTTGTTTGTTTCTCGAAAATATCATAGTTGAATAGATACAAACTGGATTGATCCTGTTTAAATAGTATATGGATGTTGTCGAAACCATTTTTTACGGGTTTGAAAAACGGGGTTCGACTTTAAAAAAACTAAAATGGGAGTCGCCACCAATCTTTTTAGGTGTGATTGGATCACCTTTAAAACATTTTGTTTTAAAATCATTAGTTTTGGTCTACGAAATAGAGAAAATGGGTTCGGGAGTCGGTTACGTATGAGGAAGGGTTAGCACCCTCGTAACGCCCAAAAATTGGTACCTAATTGATTATTTGACGTCTTTTATGTCGGAAATTTGAAAGTTTTAAAATGCAATCCTCTTTTGAAAGAAAACTATTTGAATACCTCGAACTTGAAAACTAAGACTCACTTATCTCAAACGAATCAAAACATCACATCCAGTAAGTTAGGACGCAATATTTCAAAAACTTTGAAGCTAAACTTACCTTTGGAAAATTTCTATCTTGAAACAACAAAACGCCATATCCAGTAAGTTAGGATACAACGTTTTGAAATCTCAAGAATAGTTGTTTATATTTTAAAACTCAAAACATTTAGAAGGGTACTTGGATATTCGAATTCGACGAGAAAAATCGCAACCCAGTAAGTTAGAGTACTACTTTTCTCGAAAATCCTAAATGTCAAATATTGCCTTTAATTAAAAAAACAATTTTTGGATAAAAATGACAATTAAATGAAATATATTTTTTAAAACAATGATTTGAGTAGAATTTAAAAAAACAATAAAAAAATAAAAAAAATTAAGGAAACATGGATTAAATCAAAATAAAAAAGGTTGAAAAACAAAGATGAACAAAGAATAAAATAAGAACAAACCGCAGAAAATAAGAACGTAAGAGGGAGAGAAATTTGAGTGAAAGCTCTCAAGAATTTTTATTGCTTCTCAAAACTCAAGTGTGTTTACAATGAGGGAGGGAGGCCTCTATTTATAGTTGAGCCTCCCCAAATCCAACGGTACAGATTAATTATATCAACGGTTAAGATTAGAAGATATCTACAAATTAAATCTCTAAGATTACAAAATCATATCTTCTAAGATTGCATATCATATCTAAGATTGCAATCATATCTAAGATTGCATATCATATCTAAGATTGCATATCCTTGAAGATTATTTTCCATATGCGTCAAGTTTGTAGATGAACCTTCAATCTTTTCAAGTAATGGGCCATTCTGATTAGGCCAAATGATATATTCTGGACTGGGCTTGAAATTTATTTATTTATTATTTTTTTATCATTTTGTGGTATGGGCCCGGGCAAAAATGAGGTATTACAGATGTTTTATTAAATTGTGAGTAAGAAGCTGGGAAAATGATGGCATCGGAAATAACATTTCATACCAGGAATAATGCCTTGTTTTTCTCATATAATATGAAGATGATCTTTCCCGGATTTGCTAGCTTACCTGCCAAGCAAAAGAAAAGCTATTATTTTCCCTTTAATATGAAATCATACTAGAATCCAGTGCATTAAACTTGGAAAGTTGTAATAATTTAAAGAAGTCTAGTAATGATCAAGAAGTGTATGATTTTAGATTGGAATTTCTTCATTTTGAAGTCATAATTATTCATTCTTAAGTAGGTCTTTGTGAATAGTTTAAAACTCTCAAGTGCTCTCCTCAATTTTTTGCTTTTTGGAACATATTGATTTGCTTATACTTTTTATAACATACACTGAAGTTTGTTGTCTTGGTTGTTTCCTTTAACTGAGAAACAACAAATGTTATAGATTTATGCATGGATGAAACTGCCTCTTTCACAAATGGATCTGTGAGTAGGTTCTCTAGAGATACATTCGCAACTTTTTGCATCAATTTGTTTTAAACCATATTAATATGGATAATACATTTTCTTTTTGTTGTACTTGCAAGCATTTTAAGGAATTATGATCTGACCAAGAATACTTATTGATGTTAGCGGAATCGATTTATCAACAACTGTTCTCGGGTACAATGTATGTATACAAGAGGCGAGATATATTTGCTAATTTAGTGCAGAGAGCTGAAAGATATCGATACAAAGCCACTGTCCTAATAGTTGATAGCCCTAGGCTTGGTCGAAGGGAGAAAGACATAAAGAACAAAATGGTTAACCCTTAATTGAAGAACTTTGAAGCTAACTTACCTTATATATATGAAGCATGGGAAAAATTGTGATCTAAAGAGCCTCATGGTTTAAGTCATATTATTGCTACTTTGTATTTGGTGTGGCTGGCCATTTGTTTGTCCCATTTACTAAATTGCTGGTTGACATTTTCCCTATAAATTGCATTCTGCCTCTTGCTTTTTTTACAAATATAGCTTGTCTGGTTTTGCAGCCTGACTTTGGATGTTGAGTTGTCTGGACAGTTATGCCTTTCCTGATCAACATGCATTTTTCTTGTGGGATTTGTATTTTAAGTTGGTGTTTGAAATTTGTGACTTTAGTTTTGAGAAGTCCTCTAGGCACGATGCTTTTGTGCCCAAATTTGAAGCTAAATTGGCTAAATTTTGTAAGAGATTGGTGATGGACCTTGATAGAAGAGTTAGGCAAGCTAAGAGCGATGCTCTGTGGTCGAGGTAAACCAGCAAGGGTATCACCAGGCTAGTAGTAGAGTTAAGCTCACAACCTCCTATCTTTTGAATTAGCAGACTTAAGCTTGGAACTCCCAGATAATTAGCGGACCTATGCTCCCAGCTGATTATTTAAGGCTAGCAGAGTTAAGCTTGCAACCTCTGATCTTTTGAGTTAGCAAAGTTAAACTTGCAACTCCCATACAGCTGGCGGACCTACACTCCCAACTGATTATTAAGGCTAGTAGAGTTAAGCTCACAACCTCATATCTTTTGAGTTAGCAAAGTTAAGCTCACAATTCCCAGACAGCTAGCGGACCTGTGCTCCCAACTAGGAGTGTGCAAAATTTGGGTAAAACCGAAAAAATTCGGTTAACCGACCGAATTCGGTTAATCGGTCGGTTAACCGAATTTTTTCGGTCGGGGGTCGGTTAATTATTTTTTAAATTTTCAGTTAACGGTTAATTCGGTTCGAAACCGGTCGGTTAACCAAAATTTTTCAGTTTAACCGAAAAAATTAAAAATAATAAATAAAATATATAAATAGGCTTTTTATTTACCTAAACCCAACCCAAACCCAAACCCAACTACCCAATTACCTAACCCAATTATCCAAGCCAACCCAACCCAATAATAGAAATTACAAATAAATAAATAATTTAATAAAAAATAAAAATAAAAATCTAAAACTAAAATTAAAACCCAATAATAGAAATTACAAATAAATAAATAATTTAATAAATAATTTAACCTAAATTTATATAATGTTTTTAATTATGTAGTGATTCAAAGACTTATGTAATGTTTTTAATTATGTAGTGATTGAAAAACTTATGTAATGTTTTTAATTATGTAGTGATTCAAAGACTTATGTAATATTTTTAATATGTAGTGATTTAATTCGGTTAATTCGGTTAATCGGTTAATTTGGTTAATCGGTTAATTCGATTAATCGGTTAATTCGGTTAACTCGGTTAATTCGGTTAATTTTTTACTAAAAGTTAAAAAAAAAATTCGGTTAATTCGGTTAACCGACCGAATTAACCGAACAAATTTCGTGTCAGTTAATTTTTTTTAAAAAAATTTTGGTTCGGTTAACGGTTAAAAATTTTAAAAGGTCGGTTAATTCGGTTAACATAATTTCGGGTCGGTTAACCGAATGAACACCCCTACTCCCAACTGATTATTAAAGGTTAGCAGAGTTAAGCTCGCAACCTTTGGTCTTTTGAGTTAGTAGAGTTAAGCTCTCAACTCCCATACAGCTCGTAGACCTACACTCCTAATTGATTATTAACGGTTAGCAGAGTTAAGCTCGCAACATCCAATCTTATTTACAAAAAAATTCTCTCCTACGGGAAATACAGTTCGCAGTATTCTGCAATACAATTCTTGATTCCTGTATCACACTATCAAACACAAAACTCACTAGATAAAGCTTCAAGTTAAAACTTGCATGACAAGTTATAAATTACACACATTTCATAAATGTTAGGTTGTCTAAGAAAAGTCACTTTATAACTTTTCTTCGACCAGGTGGGGGACAAATTGTTATACAATTATAATTAAAATGACTTGATTCGGAATCCGACTCGAGGTTCGATCCGGCATAATAAAATTAACTTGTCTTTCATGTTGGCTTCCATTGATAACTGGTATCAACAGAATATAATCATGATTGCTTAATTTTTTTGGTGTTAGAATGATTTAAATTTCTTAGCTTAGATTATTTACCTTTGTTAAAGATGTTCTACGCATGTAATTTGTTTATTCATTCAAGTAAAATTATGAACATATTTCTCATGCATTATGAATGAAGGGAAATAATTGAGTTAGTTATTTAATTCGATCAATGTTATAATTAATTGACACAATACTTAGATGGTGTATCTTTGATCATTTAGTGATTGAATTAGTAACAATATTAAAAATATTGTTACCTTACATAACCTTTGTATGATGTTTGCTTATGAAATTGTGAGCTGGTTGAACATAGAAATATATTAGATGAACTTATTAATTAAATGAGTAAACATTATAACTTAATTTAATAGGGTTAATAAATTGTCAACTTGCCACAAAATATCCGTAACATTTTTTAACATTATTTAAATAATTCTCATTTAGGAAGGATAATTATTTTAACACATGCATGCTATTGTGATTAACTTTTAAAAACTTGTATAATTCTATGTTTATTTTATTTGTGAGCACACTTAGATTAATTTTTAAGGTAATTAGGAAATTCATGATACTTCTATTTATCTCATCATCAACCAACTTGCTAAGTGTTAATTTTGTAACTCTTGATTTACATTTACAATCCTTGTAGAGACGATAACTCTTACTTACTACTTTATTACTTGTCAATGATTGTACACACTTGCACATCATTCTAATTATTTCAAGACAGTTATTAGTTGATGTTTGAACATAGAAGAATTTGTGGTATTTTGGGTCATATTTTGAGGTATTTTAAGGTCTAAGAATGACTGAGAATGATTTGGATTGATTGGAGTATGAATTGGTATGTTTTGAAATGTCTCAACTTGATTTTGGCTAGTGGTCAATTATCAATACTTACAAACTTTGAAATTAAAAATCTAAAATAAAAGGCCCAAATATTGATACTTAGGGTGCCCAACTCCAAGAAAATGTTGTTTTTAAGCCTCAAAAGGTATTCGAATGACTTTAGAATGCTTAAGCTTTGTAGTAGGACCCTTGGGAATAGTTTTAAGTATCATATAAGACCCTAATAAAGCTTAAAACATGTATAAAAGTTGAGAAGTGTTATAAGAAATTTAATGTGACATCTTTTGCTCAAGTTATAAATTAGACTTCGATAATGGGTGTTATAGTTTTTATCACCATCAAAATATTTTCTACATGTTCAATGTCACACTAAACTTTAAATTTTTAAAAATTGTTGTAACATCACAATTAAGAGAATATGCTCTAAAAGTATTAGATAACTTATTTCTTTTTTGAGCCTCTTTTGCAAGTATTTCGAGGAAAAGACATTTTATCGATTTTATCATTTGAATTGTTTTAATATGGTCGCTTCTTTATTTGTGTAACACTTTATACCCGACCCACTAGACGGGCCCTGATATAAGATGTCGTATTAACTTCGAAACGAATTACTAATAAATTTCAACTAAATTGTAAAACTAACATAACTAAAACCTCCACATATGTTTTTATTAATCATACTTAACTTAGTTGAATTGCTAAACAAACATACAATTATCAATCTCTAGATCAAAAGTCTTAACAAGCAGACTTATGTACAATTAACAATAACAGTTCTAATATTTTTAATCAATTTATCTTTGCTATAAATAAAATAGTATAGTTTATATATAATTACAAAAAGAAAATTATGAACCTTAGGCTTAACCTGTAGGTCTCCCCACTATATGCGTGTTACAGCTAAGAACATAAGTTCGCCTAAGCTTGAACAAATTTTGGCTTGATTCCTCTTCAACTCCTTATATAAACCATTATACTTGGAAAACATAACAAAAACTAAGAAGTTCAAATGAACTTAGTGAGTTTCTAATATAATGTACTATTTATGAATTATAAGTAAAAATTTCATAAGTTTGATTTCCTGTTTGACATTGCTTGCACAAGTAGGGTTCACACATTCTTCTTGGTGTACTATTGTCCTCCCCTACATTAGCTCAACTTGAAATTTCGTACATCTTTGGCTTTGCTGCAATCCTTTGTTTCGATCGTTCGTGCTATATGCTACAATATGGAATGATTTTGTTTATACATTTGTTCTGGTTTCTTACAAGACGAACCGTTATCTCTTTTTCTAGCAAAACATGTGCGTATTACCTTAGCAATTATTATCATTACGGACTAATGTACAATGAATTGATTTTAGAAAATCATGCATGGAGAATTTTTACCTACAGATTTACATTTAAAGTCTTATAAACGCAGACTCAGGTATGGTGAACACATACTTGCAGACCATACTTATATGCGAAATCATCACCATAAATTCATAGAGAAGGGATTGTATGAAACTGTGATTCCACGTCATCCCTATCCCTTTCTAATATGGGAATGACAAATTAAATTTTTTCTTTTGATTTTTAGTATTTTAATTGGATCTGAATTTTTTTTAAGAGGAAAAAGCTAAAAATCAGGAGGAAAAATCTGATTTGTCATTCCCCTATTGGAAGGGGATAGGTATGACATGAAATCACAGTTTCATGCAATCCTTTCTCCATATTTATGTATGTGGATTCCTACTTGTGAAATCTTTCTTAAATGGTAGTTATTTCTTGACTTGTTTCGTCGATAGTCACTGTCAGACTCTTATTTTAAAGATAATTCTTGGCGGACTTCTATATGAAAAAAGATCCTTATGATTTTGGCTGGAGAAAATAACTTATACAAATTCTAGTAGCTTAAACATAAGGGTGAGCCCATGTAATCTTTTGCTTAGATAATAGTCCATACTAACTCTTATGAAAAGTAGCATATTTGAACTCTTAACTTGAATCATGGATATAAGATCAGCAAACTTCTATAACTTGAATCATAAAGATACATCCAATGGACTGTCATACATATGGATTCATATTGAAGATTCATGGGTGCGAACTCATATATGGCAAACTCATACATGCGGATCTATAAACGAATATTTACATATAGATACAAATTCTTATATGTGAACTATTTTGCGGACTTTCACATAAAGGAATTCCACGTAAAACTTTGTCATGAAACCTAAAGAACAAGTTCAACGGACTGTCATGGATACGAATGCATAGAAGAAGATTCATGAACATGTTGGAATTTCATATGCGAATTTTGTTACGGGCTTCGTATGATGAATTTCCACATATACCTTTCACGAAAGACTTACATATGTCTTGGCCATGGACTTGCTTACACATATGGGGCTTTAAGCCTTAGAATCTGCGGAGTCTCATACTTAGAAGATACCACGTAGGGCTATTACATACATATACACATATATCTCCATAAAATCCAATCGCACCTTCGCGAAATCAAATACCATGTGTATATATTCTCTTTACAATCCACCCGAACCTCCACAAAGCCAATATCGTATGACACAGTGTGCACAACATGCCATTTCTTTATCTTTCATCCACCAAAACAACCCTCCATACTCCACATATCATTCATATTTATGACACAACATAGATCATACCAAACATATCATCTAGCGAACCATTTCAATTATAACTTCAGTAATTATTTTACCAATGAAAGTTTAACAAAACAACAAACTGAAACATATAATCAAACATGCATATGTAAATCCTCACTTTGCATACTTCAACCGTATGACAAACAACCCACAATAATTCAACTCATCATCAGCAGAACATGAAGTCAAACACAACACAATAACATAGTACTAATATATATATATATATATATATATATATATAACAATCATAGAGGGTTTGAGTTTAGAAACTCACCAGCAAAATACTTGAAAGCTAGTACCGATTACATCTACTTAGCTTTTTCCTTATCACCTAAGCCTTCTTCTGCTCGGTTAGCTAAACATAATAATCATATCAAGATTAAAACAAAGGCATCCAAATGTAAGAAAACCATAATTTATTTGCATGTAGAGAGAATGTAAAGGTTAACTACAACCATAAACATCTCAGTACAAACTTGATGAATTAAACTGAGATCTTCAATTTTCATTCCATTTTCTTCAATCAAAAGATATAGAAAAGCTTAGAAAGATTATCAGTTTACTAAATCCTCAATCACTTAAGCTGATACACTAATTTCTCTATCCATGCAGATCATTTCCTAACTTCTCTCTTTCCAATCAAACCAGATAAGAAGAGAAAGAAAGAAAAATAAATACCAGAATAAAAGAATTCTTCTATATATAATCTTTCAACTATTGTTTCCCTTAATCCCAAGTCGTTCAGTATTATTAATACCCTTAATCATAATGTTTCCCACTAAAAGAAACTCTTGGTTATAATGTAATGAGACTAAACTTGAATTCTAACTATTTACCAATCAATTTGCAAGATTTTCATAATCATAATAAAACTCGCTTCAACAGAAATTTTTTCTAATTTAATATCCATAATTGTCGTGGCACTTAACATTTAACATTTTCGGGTGACAATTTCACTTACTTTTATCTATTGGAACATTAATAATTATATAAAGAAATTTAACTATATAATCAACAAAATGTAAATATTAAAATATTCAATAAAACCTAACAATTTCAATATCTAGCAAATGTAAAACTCTAATACCATAAAACTTTCTATTTCCAAAAAACTTAAAACACAGCAATTTTAATACCCAAAAAAATTATATATATATATATATAGGAAAGTTTTTACACAAAATAGGTAACTGGCTTTTGTTGGAATAGCCCATTGGTTGCCATTTGGCTATATGGATGAATGACATACAAGAAATATTTGTTTTAAAAAAATTATTGTTCCAACCAAATTCAACTTTATAAATTTTATTGGGTCATCAAAATTTTGCGGGAGTTTGTAGGTTACCAAAATTCGAATGTGCGAATCAAATTCAATTTATGTATTTTACTAATTTAATAATGATAACAACTTTATTCTAATTTTCCACAAATTAAAGTCAAAGTCGGTGAAGAAAAAAATAGCATAACCTCAGTATGTATTTTTTGAAAAAAAAAGTAAATTTTGGGTTTAAGCACATGCAGGAACACAAATTTAGAAAATTGTGTTCCTAAGAAAAAATCAATGCAAAAAATATTGGATTTTAGAATTTCAATCAAAGGAAAAAAGAGATCAACCCTATCTTAATCTTTATTTTTTCCTTCGCCTATAAATATTGAATAAAAAATAGCAAAAACACAACATCGAAAAGTAAAAAGTTGAAATAATAATGGCAAGAGAAAAGTTAGTGTTTCATCCATAGGTATTGTATTATTTAATTTCAAATAAAATTATTTTTTGGGATCCATATAAAGAGGTTCAAGCTAATCATTAGTCATTAGTATCATCTTTTGATCATCTCTCCTCAATTAGGCGGGACATTAACATGTTTAGAGGTTGATTGAAGATACATAAGTCTAGAAATGCAATAAGTGAGCCTTTCAATGACCAAATGAATAGAGCTACCATTTATACTAGACAAGCTTGTCACTTATAACTCAACAAAAAAACTCAAAGCTATCCTTTAAAAGCCAAACTATATACAAATCTAAAACGACTAATCATTGTATTAAGAAGAGCAGTCGAAGAAACCAATTTAATGGGAGAATGGTCAGAGTTAAAACATACCACATTATACAACTTATGATGTAGAAAAATCTTGAACAATTATTACATGCTGAAAGCCTTATCCAATTTTTCCTGAACAAAATAATTTGTCCCACAACCTCTTTCTCAAGTGAAATTGAATCCCAACAACGAGATCCCAATAAGGGAACAATCTGAAATGTAGTTGCTAAAACCTTCCATAGATGAACTTAGCACCTCCAACCTTATCAAACAGAAACAAAAAATTATTGAAGTCACTAATACACACTCAAGGTAATAGTGACGCTCTATGAAGCGAGCATAGAAGATCCTAAGTTGCTTGTTTCCTGCTTAACTCCAAACAACCATAGATACCTAAGATGTGCCATTTGATATTGTTCATCCTTTCAATAATTATATCGACATGATTATTCGAGAAGCTAGAAATTTGAAAGTTAAGATCATTATTCCAGAGTAGAACAAGTCCCCCACTTCTAGCCAATCTATCAAATCTAAAACAACAATCAATCGTAATAGAAATCCAACCTCCACTCTACTAGTATTTAAAAAAAGTTTCCATAAAAAACACTATATTCAACTTATTAGAATCAACAAACTCCTTAAGACTAAAATTGCTCAACGATTTCCAAGTCCTCAATGGTTCTATTCTAAGCATATCATAGCACTAAGCTAGTTGAGCAAGACTCGTCGATATAACATTGATTATGAAATTTTCAACATTAGCTAAAAAGGAAACACCTCTACTGTAATGTTTCCCATAATTATTCGAATCAACGAGAACCCTCGCCATTTCTTGTTTTTAGATCCCGAGTGATATGAACTTTGCTTGTCTCAAAAATAAGGATTAGAATAAGTTGCTATAAACTCTTGTTGATCACATCTCTATGGATTCTTTCCTATTCTAGAGTGTGCCTTGATCTCTAGATTAATCTCTTCTAACCATTCATGCCGTATTTCCTATTCTGCAGCTTGTAAATTTTAGGTAATTTGACTCGTCATGACCTATAATACCATACAAATAACATATAATCGGTATCCTCTTGTAATTAAAAGTGATTTCAAACCAATTGTTTCCTTGCTTCCTCAACTTCTTCAGTATCATAAAAGATCACATTATGTTAGATCTTGCCCTGAAGTGCATATAATTATCCCACAAATTCTTCTCTTACCAGAATCGTACTCCAAAAATTACCTTATAAGATTACTAAGATTTTTGCCAATGCTTCAGCATCAAAACTTGGGGAAATTGATGCACTTGAACCTAAAAATCAACATAATGAAAATCCACTTGAAAATGTTTCTCACCTTATTGTAATTGATAGACAAGAAGAATGTAATTATTAAACAACCATGGCCCCCTACAATCATCTTCATGAGATCAAACTTGTGATGGAATTGAATGAGATGTAGTTGTCATTGAGGGATTTCATAGAGGCTCCCTTTAATGGACACCATATATTTAAAAGCTTCTCCATTACTTTTGGATTCACCATTCTTTCGCCTAGGAACGTACCCACCAAGCACAACTCATAATTGATTTCTTCTTCAACATTTCTCTCATCAGTAATCAACAATTCTTCATTCTCTTTGTCTAAAAGTGAAGGATTTTAGAAATAAGTTTTCATAATTGCCAAAGAAACCAAAAGTAAAGATGACAAAACCTTGACTTTGAAAGACTAAAACCATACATAAGGGAAAACAAAAGCACTACATATTCTAGAGAAAACCATAAAGAACTTTTTTTTTAGAGGTAATGATAAAAAAAAATTCTTTAAAGAGTTCATGAAAAGATTACCTTATTGACTTCACTCGGACCACAACTTCTTAAATTCTCGTAACCAAATTTAGTTATCGGATTAAAGAAAACTATGGAAGCTTAAATTTCAGCTCAAACTTATCATCTTTCTCTCAAGGATATTAAATTTTAGCTTAAACTTATCATCTTTCTCTCAAGAATATGCAACAATTGTCTCCTCACATGAAACAAGCTAAAACAAAAAGGTGTCGACATTCAGATGAATATGTCCTTCATCACACAAGATTGGAAAATGATGAGCATTTATTCAAAGATTATCAATTTTCTAGAGCAGTTTGATTTGGTTTTGCCTTTAACTATAAGTGTCAACATGTTTCAACATGAGCCTTTTAGCATTGGATTCAGAAATAGGTTGTATGAGATAATTTGGAAGAAGAAAATGGTGAACAATTTTAAATGCAACACTGTCTTTTGTATTTAGAAATAAATGAACATAGCCATTTTTCAAGGAGCAACACCGAGTCTAATCACGATCCCTGGTCAAGAAAATGTATACGTAGAAACCCTTATTCAAGTGAATAACTTGAGAATTGTTTAGCAAGAAAAGGTCAAGATAGTGAATAGAATTAGTGTTGGGTTTTTTGAACACAAAATAAGAACAAAAGAACTAAAGTTTGTGCTGAAAGAAAAGAAAACCGGAGCAAAAACTCAGCTATTGAAGGAGAAAAAAAGTTGACTTCTCATTCATCATATCAATTTACTGAAAATAAAAATGTACATATACTAAACTATTACATTAAAAAGGCCATTAACTTTTACTGGTCAAAGTGACCGTTCTGAAAAAACTACTAAAAATAAAACCTGAAACCTGTCTAAAGCTGCTTAGTCTTATGCATGCTTTATCCAGACAAGAATTGTTAGAATACATAAATGACTCTCGTTACAAAAGAACAACATACTTAATTCGACTAACATACGTTATAAATTTTAAGCTGTACTTAATCCAAATAACGTACATGTATACTTGTAAGCTGTATTTCAACTGGAATACTTACACCTACGTGCATGGTTGCATGGCAGCTTACGTACTGCTGTAGTTGCCACCTTTAAACACTCTTCATTGGTAACAAATCAGTAAATTCCTATCTTTCTTTTCAAATATTCAAACCTTGAAGTAGCAAATGGCTTAGTCAAAATGTCTGCCAATTGAACCTCTGAGCAGCAATAAACCAAGCTGATTATTTTCAACAATTCTGCTTCCCTCACAAAATGATACGTGATCTTGAAATGCTTAGTCTTGCCATGAAACACCAGATTCTTGGCAATTGCAATAGCTAACTGATTGTCAACTTTGATCTCTGTTGCTCCACTTTATCAGCATTCAAGTCACTTAGAAGTTTTCTAAGCCAAATGGCTTGATTAACAGCAGTAGCAGCTGTAATATACTCAGCCTCTGCAGTGGATTGAGCTACTGTCTGTTGCTTTTTAGAACTCCAGCTAAAAACTCTAGAACCTAGAGTGAAGAAGTAGCCTGCTATGCTCTTCATATCATCAACTGAGCCAGCCCAATCACTGTCTGAATAACCTACTAACTTCAGCTCTTAAACATTTTCAAACTTTACAGCATAGCCTAAGGTCCCTTTAACATACCTTAAGACTCTTATAGCAGCCTTAAAATGAGCTACATTGCAGTAGTGCGTGAATCTTGATAGAAGGCTAACAGCATACATTATATCTGGCATTGTTACTGTCAAGTAAAGTAAGCAACCAATCAAACTTCTGTAGCTCTTCTCATCCACACGATCATGCTCACTGGTGCTTGATAATTTTTCTCCTAGTGCAACAGAAATGCAAGCAGGTTTGTAATTTTTCATGCAAAATTTGCTTAGAACCTTCAAAGCAAAAGCTTGCTGGCGTATGAAAATTCCATGCTCATTCTGATTCACTTCCATACCAAGGAAGTAGGTCATCAAACCAAGGCCAGTCTTCTCAAAGACATCTTGCATCTGCTTCTTAAAGTCTTCAATCAACTCACATTCACTGCCAGTGACTAACAAGTCATCAACATACAAGGAAATAATTAGCAAAGTCTCATCTCCAGCCTTCTTGACATAAAGAGTAAGCTCACTTATGCTCTTTGTGAACCTGAGCCTTGACAAGTAGGTATCGATTCTATCATACCAGGCCCTTGGAGCCTATTTTAAACCATACAAAGCTTTCTTAAGCTTGTAGACTTTGTGTTCCTCACCAGTAGCCTTAAATCTATCAGGCTGTTCAACAAAGATTTCTTCATTGAGAAATCCATTCAAAAAAGCTGACTTGACATCCAATTGGTAGACTTTCCACTGTTTCTGAGCTGCCAAAGCAAACAACAACCTTATGCTGTGCAACCTTGCAACAGGTGCAAAGGTCTCAAAGAAATCGACCATTGCTGCTGACTGTATCCCTTCGCAACCAATCTGGCTTTGTGCTTGTTTAGTGACCCATCTGCATTGTTCTTGGTCCTGAATACCCATTTGACACCAATGATCTTTCTATTTACTGGCCTATCAACCAACTCCTATGTGTCATTCTTATAAATCATCCTTAGCTCAGCTTCCATAGCTTCTTGCCAGCAACTCTCATTTGCTACTTCATCATAACAAGAAGACTTAACTATGGTCACAGCACACCTTTCATAGACGTCAGCTAGTGTCCTAGTGCCTCTAACAGGCATATCATCATAGTCATCTTCAGCTTCAGCTTCAATCTCAGTATGCTGAAGGTCCTGATCATGCTGGTCCTCCTCAAATAAACTAGCTTCAGTTCCATCCCATTTCTAACAGCTCCCTTCATTAAACTTAACATCCCTACTCACAATAATCTTCTTGGTCGATGAATTGAAGACCCTATAGCCTTTCTTGGTGATGCTATAACCAACAAACACTCCTAGCATGGACCTCTTTTCTAGCTTAGTTCTCTTTTCTGCTGGCACTAGTGCATAGCACAGACAACCAAACACCTTAAAGTGTGTTACAGTTAGTTTCCGTCCAAAGCAGGCTTCAAAGGGTGTTTTACCCTTAACTACATTAGTTGGCAGTCTATTGAGCAAATAAACAGCTGTGTTTATAGCTTTAGCCCAAAAATTTTTAGGCATCTTGGCCTCAAATAGTAGGCACTTGGCCATATCAAGAACTATCCTATTTTTTCTCTCACAAACACTATTTTGTTATGGTGTATATATGGTGGTTAACTGGTGCTGAATTCTAGCTTCATCACAAATCTTTTGAAACCTTTGAGACACATACTCAGTCCCATTGTCTGACCTCAACATCTTCAACTTGCAACTTGCTTGATTCTCTGTCAATGCTTTAAACTTGCAGAAGAAATTAGCCACATCAGACTTTTGTATCAAGAAGTTTACCCAACAAAATTTGGTGCAATCATCAATGAATAGCCCAACATACTTGCTGCCATTTAAAGAGGTGGTCTTCATAGGTCCACAAATGTCTGTATGGACTAGTTAGAGCCTCTCTTGAGCTCTCTAAGCTTTGTTGACAGGAAAGGGCAACTTGGTATGCTTACCAAGCTGACAGACCTCACACACATCCCTCTTTGGCTCGATCTTGGACATGTCTTCAACTAAACTCATCTTGTGCAGCAAATTAAGTGATTTGTAGTTTACATGCCCCAGCCTCCTATGCCACAAACTTGTTTCATCAGTTTGAGCTGTATGTGCACTTGCTTGCAGCTGATTCACATCCAAAATAAAGGCTCGATCATTCATGGCTACTATTGTTAACACTTGATCAACAGCATCTTTGATCACACAAGTTTTACCTTCAAAAACAAGAGAGTAGCCCTTCTTCAATAGCTGACCAACACTAAACAAATTTTGGTCAATGTCAGGTACATAAAGAACCTCAGAGATGGTTTTGTTACCTGACTTGGTGCCAATCACAACCTTGCCCTTGCCTTTGGCCTCAAGAAGCTCACCATTCCCAATTCTAACTTTGGACTTAAAAGTGGTGTCAAGCTCATTGAACATGCTTTTGTCTGAAGCTATGTGGTGGGTACATCCATTGTCAATAAGCCACATCTTACTGACCTTGCTCGAGCTTGCAAAACAAGAAGCAGTGGATACATGCTCTCCTTGTGCTTCAACATCTTCAGCAGCTTGAGCTTGATTTTGGTGTTGTGGCTGTGCTCTTTGCTTGTTTTTGCACACTTTTTCAATGTGGCCAAGCTGTTTACAGCCTCTACATTAAATGTCTAGTCTGTACCAGCAATATTTTTCAAGATGTGTGGTCTTCTTACAATGAGCACAAGGTGGAAACTTTCTCTTCGCTGCATCTTTCTTACTTTTGTCTTTCTTCTCTATCCAAGGCTTCTTGCCTTTGAAAGTAGAGCTTGAGCTTGAGCTTTCTCTGCTCCTGGCCTGAAAAGCTTCCTTAGAATGCTCCTCTATTCTGTTTGCTCTTCTTTGCTCTTGTGCATAGAGAGCATTTATCAACTCTGTCAAGGGAATAGCTGAGAGGACCCTCGAGTCCTCCAAAGAAGAAATTTTTGATTCATACCTCTCTAATAGGGTTGTTATGACTTTCTCAACTACCTTTTGGTCACTAAACTCATCCCCAAGTAGTCTTATGTTGTTAACTATGGACATGATCCTGTCAGCATACTGCTTGATGGTTTCTGAGTCTTTCATTCTCAGATTCTTAAAGTCTCTTCTCAAGTTGATGAGTTGTTGCTGCCTGGTCTTGTCTGACCCTTGAAACTTCTCATTGAGTTTGTCCCAAGCCTGCTTTGGAGAGTCACATGCCATTATCCTTGTGAAGATCATATCTGAAACTCCACTTTGAAGGCATGACATGGCCTTGTACTTATTGGCACAGTCTTCATTGTGCTGCTTAATCTGAGCTATGGTCGGGTTAGCTCTCAAGGGTGGTGGCTCTGTGTCATTTTGAATAACATTCCACAGGTCATGTGCCTGAAGGTATGTTTTCATTTTCACAGCCCAAATGTTGTAGTTTTCACCAGCAAAAATAGGTGGAGGAGGTGGTGAAAAACTCATCTTTGCAGCAACCAAAAAAGGAATAACAAAAACAGCTTTTGCTTCTTGTCTTTCAAACATAAATCACTCACAAACAGTAAACAACCAAGGCCCTCAAAGACAACCGGCTCTTGATACCATTTGTTGGGTTTTTTGAACACAAAATAAGAACAAAAAGAACTAAAATTTATGCTGAAAAGAAAAGAAAATCGGAGCAAAAACTCAGCTGTTGAAGGAGAAACAAAAGTTGACTTCTCATTCATCATATCAACTTACTGAAAATAAAAATGTACATATACTAAACTATTACATTAAAAAGGCCATTAACTTTTGCTGGTCAAAGTGACCGTTCTGAAAAAATTACTAAAAATAAAACCTGAAACCTATCTAAAGCTGCTTAGTCTTATGCATGCTTTATCCAGACAAAAATTGTCAGAATACATAAATGACTCTCGTTACGAAAAAACAACGTACTTAATCCGACTAATATAGGTTATACATTTTAAGCTGTACTTAATCCAGATAACGTACATGTATACTTATAAGCTGTATTTCAACCGGAATACTTACACCTACGTGCATGGTTGCATGGCAGCTTACGTACTGCTGTAGTTGCCACCTTTAAACAATTAGACTGCCAACTTAGGAATGATACAAGTTGCAAATAGTATTGAATTACATCTGAGAGCAATAATTAAGAGTTTTGAGACAAGTTTTCAAAGTGGCCTACGAAGTGTTAACGATAATGGTCACTATGGCGAACACTATAACAAGTTGTCACTTGCCATGTTGGAAGTTGACATTTCTTTAAACAAAATCTTTGGACTTCGAATAATACTGGTATTATGAAGTATGAAAGCTCATCTATAAAGATCAATCTGTTTGAAATAACTTATCTTAAAGATTAGATTGGATCAAATTAAGCAATTAAATCCATTAGATTATGAAGATTGGATCTGGATAACATTAAAAACATCTTAAATGATCTAATTTATATTGATCTTTATTATTATATTGTATATGTTCTTTTAGATGTTAATAAGAGATTGGATTGTGATTGATAGATTATGTTAGTAAGTTTTGAAACTCTTATATATTTGAGAGATTTGTATAGGTTTTGTACTACGTATTAAAAGCACTTATCTGGTCATTGTAGAATGTATTTTTTAGTGCATTTGAGAGAGTAAAATAAGTTTTGTTGCTTGGTTTAATGCCTAAGTTCTTAGGGGAAGAACTTAGTGGTGAGTAATCTAAATTTTTGTGTACAAAAATAAGATTGCTATATTGGAGTGTGATAGGACTTGAACCACTTGTTATATTGGGTTAAAGGATAGTGAATTTACTCATTGAATTAGGCTCTATAAATGTAAGAGAATAAAACTATATAAACAATCTTGTGTATTCTTGTTCTTGTTGCAATGTCACCTTCAATGGGCATTGCAGTCATCACTTCTATTCAAGCACTTTATTTTTTTACTAAGCAATAATCAATTTTATGTTCCAGAAAAAAAAGAAAAGGAATAGAAGTAACTCTAAAATTAAAGGAACAATACTCGTTAAAGACCATTTCGTGCAAAACTTTATTATATTGAAAGGGAAGAAGATATTATATTGACCAATAGAAATTGCAAAATAACTTTGTTGAATTTTGAGTGTGAATGAGCTATATATGATCAAATTTCGTAGTCCCAAAGTTCTTCAAGGGTCTTGTATGGGCTTGTTGTATTATTAACAAGAAAGTCGCCTCTCATGATCTTCCTCTCCTCCAACTGCTCAATCTCAATCAAATCTTCATCATCCAATTTCAGGTCCAAGGATCCCATGTTTTCCCTTAATCTATCCGGATTGAAACTCTTCACAATCACGCTTGCTCCCCTCGTTAATCCCCATTTTAAAGCAACCTTCCATTCATCATTAAATTATATTTTTATGTTACCCAACGGCCAAGTTGGTGATAATAGGGTCAATCAAGCTATACAAAAAGGAGAAGTACCTGAGCTGGAGTTGCTTTATGTTTGAGAGCAATGGAGTTGATGAGTGGATTTTTAACCACAGCGGTGGATCCCCATGCATTCCCAGGTCCTCCTAGTGGTGAATAACCGCTCACATGGATGTCGTGCTTGCCACATATTTCCCGAAGTTTTCTTTGTCTCCACATTGGATGCATTTCCACCTGCACCCCCACCATCCAAATTCATCACTACTTATTGCTATCAGCATTTTATTCATGCACCATCATATATATATGTGTATATATATACATAAATATATTCTCTACCAATCTTAAAACAATTGAAAGCTTCATTTAGCAAATGTTTTTCTTCCTATTTATTTATTGGCTTTCGGCTGTCGTTTCTCATATGTATATATTAACGGCTGATAATGTGATATTTGAATAATTATTTTATGATTTTGGTTCTTTTCATCACACGCACATATATATACCTGATTAACAGCTGGAAAAACAGAAGCAAAATCTAACAAATGTTCAATCTTCTTGGTGGAGAAATTGCTGACACCAATACATCTACACAACCCCATATCAAAGCATTTCTGCATCCCTTCCCATGTGGTCTCCATGTCCAACTGCTTTTCAAAGTCTTCTTCCTTTGGCACAGCATTGCAAGCCCAAGGCTTCAGTTTTATTGGCCAGTGCACCAAATACATGTCTATATACTCCATCCCCAGGTTCCTACAGTATCATATAACAATTGAAATGTATTACTATTACGAATAAAAATTCAGAATTTTCCTACTCGTATATATATACATGCATGATACAACATAAAAGTTCAAATTAATAAATAAAACCAAGCTGATTCCTTAAGAGTACTGCTAGTTAGCAACAACTTGTAATAGCTATGGAGTCTTTTATTTGACACTGATAAATAATAAAACTACCATCGGATATATCTTTCAGTTTTATCATGTTTTCTTTTCTCTATTTTTTTTTCAGTTAAATAATTTTAATTTCTATAGCTAGCTTTTGGGCACTGGTTGGATCGTTTTTATATAGTTTTAGTACATAATATTAACCTTAGGGTATGTTTGAGTGCGGAAACAGGATCATGGTGATCACCGCTCCAGAGTTTAGATGTGAGAAAAACATCTTCCCTTGGGATGATTTGATCCTCAATTGCCTTTCTTAAAGCATTTCCAACAGCTCCCTCCGAACCGTATATTTTTGCTGTATCAAAATGCCTGTACCCCATCTGCAACCACTCATTTCATCCATTAGCGTACGTTTCTCATGCTAAATCACTAAATATACGGAAACATACGCATCCTTGCAACATACATACATACATCTCATCCACTGTCATGGATTTTGTAGGTTGAGCAGCAAGGGTTAAGTTTGTGTGTGCGTGTGTGTGCGTGTTTATGAGGGTGTGTACGGAAATGTACCTTGAGAGCCAAATGGACAGCTTTCTCTGTTGTAACCCTATCATTATTAGAAGAGTAAGTACCTAATCCAATCACTGGAATTGTTATCCCACTATTCAAGCGCACTTCATCCTTCCTCATTATTTTCTTTATTTTTTACTTCTTCCACTCTCTTCTTTCTTTTGGCACCACAAGACTTACGTTTATATATATATATATATGAATAGAGAGAGAGAGAGAGAGGTAGCTGAGAGTCTGAGTCGTATATTTGCATCCCATGTAACACTATGGTATATATAGAGTGGGAAAAAGTCAACTTTAGCCTCACATGGGAGCTGAGTTGGTGAAAAAATAAAAAGAAGAGGATATGGGCAATATCAAAGCATGGGATCTTCCATGTCTCTTGGGATTTGATCAGATATGCCTCAATCCTCCCTTCTTAAAGACGAACAGTCAGACTGTATCCTTGAGCTATATTGACACAAATATAATGAACCCACCAACTAATATTTAATCTAATAATCGTATTTATCCCCCCCCCCACCAAAATCTATTCATCATATATATATATAAATATATATATATATATATATTAATAAGAATTAATTTTATGACATGAATGAAAAAATATTTTAAGTAAATAATATATTTACAAAAATTGTATGTTAAAATTAAATGAGGTATTAGTTGAAATGGTGTAAAATTAAAAGTTAAAAATATGTTTCAAGTTGAAATCTTTTTATAGTATTATTTTATTAAAAAATTTGTGACAAAAATTCAATAAAAAGATATAAGTATAGATAAATAAATAGATAGATATAAATTTGATTAATAAAGTTAAAACAATTTAGAATATCCTGACATTGACCATCAGATAAATTCAAATCTAATATATGTTCTACATGTTGATGGATACTGGTTTGCTATACCGATCGTCGAATTATCTCTTGGAGCTCGCTGGTATAACTTTAAAAAATAAAACTTAACAACTGAACGACTTAAATAAAATTTTTGAATAATTTAATGACCAAATTATAACTATTTTTAATTAAGTGACCAAAATAAAAATTTACTTATAATTTAATGATTAATAGTGTAATTTACCACACTCAAACACTTTACTTACCTAAGAATGAAAAAAGAAAATTGAGGGATGGTTTAATATTTTAGACTTGTTCCAAAAAAAAAAAAATATTATGAGACAATTACTTGAGTGAGCAGAAAGGTAGAAAAAGTTTACCGTACGCTATTTTGATGGACTCGCATATAAAATTGTTAAATGTGTATTTTAATTCTAATTAATTAAAAGAAATAGGATTTAAGTCAATGGAAATTATATATTGGATTGACTAATTTGTGAATTAAATCTTTTATTTCTTTTATATTGTTTTAGGCGGTGGCTCTCCAGTTGGCTTTGTCCCAAAAATATTAATAATTCAGGTGTACTATTAAAAAATATTAAAATATTAATTATAGAAAAATTACGAAAATGTGAACTTTAGTTAACTCATTTTTTATATCATTTATGTTCAATATATTACTTTTACATAATAGCTAATTTTTTTATTAAAATTTATACATTGAATATATTAATTAAAAGAATTAGGATTTAAGTCGATGAAAATATTTTATTTATGGGGTTGACAAATTAGTGAAGATTATTATATATATATATATTGATGGTTTTGGTCGTGAAGAGCAAATCTCTATTTGACTTTATAGAAAAGTCAAAGGAAGAAGAGATGGAAATTGATGTTTCTTGTTGTTGATGAATCTTCTTAAGATGAAAATGGAGGATAAAAAATATTAATTTTCTCTGTTTGGACCGACAAAACAAAGTCCACTTCTCTAAACCGATTTTCATCATGATTCATTCACGTGGGCAACCGCCACTTTCATCCTTCTTTCCTTCCCGTTTCTTTCATCACATACATGTCCTTTTCTTTTCATGTATACTACAAGATGAAAAGCTTTCCCTAATAATTATATAAAAAAACTAAAATGAAAATCAAATCTTACTTTATTGAAATTATAAAGTTAAAGGGAAGACATATTTTTAGCATGAATTTTATAATATGTATGTATTTTTTTAAATATTATATTTTTTTATAATTTTATAATTGAATTGAGATTCAATTAAAAGTAATATCAACCCGGTTAAAATTTTAAATGATAGTGTGAATAAAAGAAAATGTGACAAAAAAATCAAAATAAAACTCATTAAAAGAAGTTAGGAATTGAAATATTAGATTATTAAAAAATTTAGGATCGAGGTCAAATCAAACTAAAAAAGTATTCTCAAAATTTCTCTTAAAATATTTTTTTTGTTATAAAATAAAG
This sequence comes from Gossypium stocksii, assembly GCA_020496765.1. Lineage (NCBI taxonomy): Eukaryota > Viridiplantae > Streptophyta > Magnoliopsida > Malvales > Malvaceae > Gossypium > Gossypium stocksii. The sequence goes on from CM035622.1 coordinate 71,903,080, forward strand.
AGAGATATGGAGAATAAAGAAAAAAGAAAATATGAAAGTAACAAAGAATGTATTTTATTGATCAAAAGGGGTGATTACAATGCTTCATTAGAGTCTCTATTTATAGGCATAAAAAGTACAAAAGAAGTAGAGATCTAATTCTAATAACTATTAGAATTTAAAGTATACCAAAGCTTCATCTTGGTCATGATGGGCATCCATTTAATAAGATATTCATAACACTCCACCTTGAATGTCCATTGGTAGATAATGTGCCTCATTAAAACCTTATTAGGAAAAATCCTGTGGGATAAAAAACCTAATGAGGAAAAAGAGTACATAATCTTTTATTATAAGCTGCATCGTTAAAAACCTTTACCATGAAAACCCAATGGGACAAAACCTTGATTAAAGGAAAAGAGAACAACTTGTTTTTAGACTCCCCCTGATGACAACATTACATTACATCTTTAAGCCGACGCATTCTAATCTTGTGTAGTAGTCTTTCAAATGTTGAAGTTGGCAATGCCTTAGTAAAAAGATCTGCTAAATTCTCACTAGAACGAATTTGTTGAACATTTATATCACCTCTTTCCTCAAGATCATGGGTGAAGAATAATTTTGATGAAATATTGTAACACCCTGAATTTAGGCCTGGAAGTATTGGGCTTTGAGTCCTGGTTAGTATAGAGGACGGCCCGGAAAAAAATTAGATGGTTTAAATTTTTATGGAAAATTTTTATTATTATTATTATTAAAAATATTTATAATTATTAATTTTATGTTTAGTCTAGTTTTTAAGTAAATTATGAAGGATTTATAGTGTGGGAAAAGTCCTGGGCTTGGCCCAGGGCTTTAGTAAAAAAAAATTTGATTTTTGTTTTCTTAGGGGAATCTGGGCAGTAGGGCTTATAATTATGTTGGGCTAAATTAGGCACAAAGTAGGGACCTGGCCCAGTGGTTAGACACGCTAGGAAGCAGGACGGGGGCCACGGTTCAAGGCACGACGCGCGCAATGTTTTTTTTTAGTAAACAGAGTTGCATTAAAATAGGGCTTAAAAGAGGTTGCGTCCGGAGTATGCCACAAGAGCACTTGTGGCGCAGTGGCAGCAGCATGCTAAGGGTGTCTGAGCGGGCGCGAGTTCGAACCCAAGAGCATGCGAAATTTTGGTTTTATTTTTAAGTAGCCCGTGACTGAAGCATGTAAGCTTTATAATTAAATGCGACCGTATTTGAAAACAAAGACGCGTCGCAGTGGCCAGCAGCGTGTGTGGGTGCTTAGAGGTTTTGGGTTTGAGCTGTTGTGCGTGCAGAAGGGCTGTCTTTTTGCTGCATGCGTGAAGAGAGTAAGCAGGCTGGACCGAAACTCTCCTAGCAGCATTGTGAAGCAGTGCAAGCGGTGGATAAGGCTACTATTAAGCGGTGGGGAGAAGTTTGAATGAAATTCAAACTTTGTATTTAGCTAAAATCATGGAATTTAATTTTGGGAAGGATTTTTTTTGTGCCGAAATAGAGTTATTCGGCTATAGCAATTATGTGCAGAGGAAGCTTTTGAAATTTTGGTTTTTATAAGTTGTTCTTCTTCGTTGGTTTAGGATATATTTTTAATGATAGCTGACTTTGATTTTATTTTTTTCTTTCAATCGGTTTTTGTTATTTTTGCTCATCTACTCTTCTCTTCTTCCATTGTTACTCTTTTTTTTTTCTTTCACTAAATCGATTCCACTTTATCACCTTTCTTCTAAATGGAATTTACTCTTTATTTTTCCTTTTCTTCTCAAGTTTACTAGTTGATTACCACCAAAAGCTGAAACCCAACACCATAACTCTGTCGACATCTCATCTTTTGTATTATAATCTCTACCTTTTTTTCTTTTATCTTACCAAAAGCCGAACCTTCATATTCATAGTGATTCGGGATTTAAACCTCTAGATCCATCCTTTATTCAGACTTTAAGTTAGATCTGTATCAGATCGGGATTTGAAAGGTAATTGGGGTGATTCTCTGGCAAGAAGACTTATGGTAAGAGTATCGAAACCCCTCTTCCATTTGTTATTTGGGATTTAAGAAAGGCCAGAATCCCTAAAACTCATTAGGAAGACTGTCGATTTTGGTAGAAGTGATGCTAATCTCGTGATGTGGTTTTATGTGCTCTTTGTTCGTAAGAAAGGATGTTTTAGCAAGGCGCAGTAAAGGTTGGAGACGTGAAAGTGAACTAGATCTAGATCTAGTAGTTAAAGATCGACAAGGTAAGTTGTAAGAATGTCTATTATGGCAGAATATGGTAAATGGGTATTATGTTAGTTATCATCGATTTGTAAACTGATACCTTTAGTGATCGATTGTAGGTTAATCGTGTGGGAGATATCATCGTAGTATTTTGCAAATCAGGTGTGTATCGAACACCCTCTTGTAGTTCAAATCGGCAAAAGCTGAAAAGTCAAAATGTTGAAATTCCAGCATTTCGTGGACTTGCGAGCATGCGATCGCTTGTGGGTTGGTTAGAACGAGTAGATCTGTAACTGAAATCGGTAAAGTTGGTGAGTGTGTGATTTCGTGCACTTCAGTAAGTTTGGGCCTCGATGGGCTGAAATTTTAGCCCAATGGGCTTACAGGCCCACATGGGTAAAAATAGGCGATAAGCATGTTCTGGTAGACTGTAGGTCTAAAATTGTTAAAACTGGTGAACCGATCATAAAATTTGGACTAAATGGGCTAAAGTAGCTATTAGACACTATAGGGCCCATTAGGGGTTTTAGGGCCCAATAACTGGAAACTGCTAAAATGGGCCAAAGTAACTACTAAGATGTAAGTTGGACTATTAGGGACTGAAATATGCATCAAACCCTAAAAATTGGAATATTTACTGAAACACCCCTTAACGGTGAAAAATTACTATTTTACCCCTAGGTGCAAAATGACCGTTATACCTCTAGGGCTAAGTTTGACTACAATGCATGTTTTTCTGTTTCTGTTCATTGTATGCCATGACATGATTATCTGTTGCATGGGACTGGGTTTATTAATGGAGGAAGTGTAAGTGGCATTGCCATGATTACTGCAAGAGGCTTCGCCTCGTACTGATTACTGAAAGAGGCTTTGCCTCGTACTGTTTACTGAAAGGGGCTTTGCCTCGATATACTGTTAGTGGCTTGGCCACATTACCTGAGCAACTATGCTGCGACTGTGGAGTGTAGCAGCTGTGTGGGTTGAGTTGTTTCCCCACATGGAGTGTTTATGGTTGGTACGGGTGGAGTGTAGCGGATGGACATGGGATGGGCTTTAGGTTTTGCATACATGTATTATTACTGATCTGTTACTGTAATGGGCCTACGGGCCGTACTGTTATCTGAAAAGGGCTAAAGCCCAGTTTACTGTATCTGGATAGGGCTTAGGCCCAGTGGGCTTGAGCTGATTTGGGCTCTGGATGGGCTTCTTTACACACTAAGTTTCCAAACTCACCCCTTGTTCTTCCATCCATGAAGGTGAGCCCTAGATTGGTGGACTTGGAGCTGGAGGGATTTGGAGTGGCCACGTAGATTGCATTTCTGGTTTAATTAAGTTATTTAATTTAATTTATTATTTACTTTAATTATTTTTATTCTGGTTTTCGGGTTTGTAATAAGGCCGCTCTAATTATTTAATTTGTTTTAGCTTAAGTATGATATTGTTTAAATCGTTTCGAAATCGGATAGCCCTAAGATGCGCTTTTATAAAGGTTACTTGTTTTCAAAATAACACGATAGTAGAGCAAAGCTTCCGCAATGTAAACGTTTTCATAAATAAATATTTTAAATAGACTTAAACCTAATTTGTTGTTCGTGGACAAGTCATAAGGTTAAAGTGTGGCAATGGGTGTGTGCATGTCTAGGATTGGATCTAGGGAGAGCTTGGTACTTAAGCAGTCTAATTGACTCACCTCCTCTTTTTTGGAATCCTACCTGGTGCATAGTATCCATTCACTTTAAGCCATAACGAAGAAGGTCTGATTTCTGATACTCAAACTGTTTTGAAAATAACATGCTTCCGCAAACTACAAAGGTTTACAAGCTTTCACAATTTTCCATAAAATTTTACAAGTTGTTAACAATGTTTGAAAAGGGAATGATTATTTCAATGAACCACGTTTTGAAAAAAATAAACAAACACAAGCTGAGGTTTTATACAAGTTTAACGGTAGAAGTTTCTAAACACTAAGAAGGGTTTTCAATGAAAACATGGTTTTCGAAAAACACTTCAATGTAACACACCAGGCTTGGCCGTAACGTCTGGGCCGGGTTTGGGGTGTTACAAATAAGTTTTATTCTGTCACGTTTGATATAACCACCCTTCAATTGAACTATACGTGCTGCATTGTTTTCATATAAGATAGTTGGCATCTTTTCCTGTAAAGGCAAATTACATACCTTCTAGATATGTTGGGTAAATAACCTTAGCCAAACACACTCTCGACTTGCCTCATGCATTACAATTATTTCTACATGATTTGAAGAAGCAGCAGATAATGTTTGCTTTGTTGAACACCATGATATGGCAGTATCCCCACATATAAATAAATATCTTGTTTGAAATCGACCTTTATGTGGATCCGATAAGTATCCAGCATCAACACAGCCGACTAATAGGGATTTTGAATCATTTGAATAAAATAACCCCATATCAATAATCCCTCTGAGATATCTAAATATATGTTTAATTCCATTCCAATGTCTACGTGTTGGAAAAGAATTGAATCTTGCTAACAAGTTTACAGTGAAGGTTATATCAGGTCTTGTGTTATTTGCAAGATACATCAATGCCCCTATGACACTTAAATATGGTACTTCAGGACCAAAAAACTCTTCACCATCCTCGTAAAGATGAAATTAATCTTTATTCACATCTAACGATCGTACAATCATCGAAGTACTTAATGGGTGTGCTTTATTCATATAAAATTTCTTTAATATCTTTTCCGTATAAGTTGATTGATGAACATGAATTCCATCTTTTAAATGCTCGATTTGTAAGCCAAGACAAAAATTTGTTTTTCCAAGATATTTTATCTCGAATTCTTTTTTTAAACAATTTATTGTATTTTGGAGCTCTTCAGGAGTTCCAATAATATTAGATCATCAACATAAACAACAATTATTACAAAATTTAATCCAAACCTTTTTATAAAGACACATGGACAAATTGGATCATTTTTGTAACCTTCTTTTAACAAGTATTCACTAAGACGATTGTACCACATACGTCTAGAATGTTTTAATCCATATAAACTTTTCTTTAATCTAATCGAACAATTTTCCCAAGAAACTCTATATCCTTCAGGGATTTTAAATCATTTAGGGATTTTCATATAAATTTCACCATCAAGTGTACCATACAAATAGACTGTAACAACATCCATGAGATGCATGTTAAGTTTTTCCGTACTACCAGACTAATAAGGTATCTAAACGTGATTGCATCCACCACAGGAGAATATGTCTCTTCATAATCAATGATGGGCCTTTGTGAAAATCCTTGTGCTACAAGTCGGGCTTTATATCTTATGACTTCATTTTTTTTATTTTATTTTTGCACAAATACCCATTTATATCCTACCGACTTTACACGTTTAGGTGTTTGGACTGCAGGTCCAAAAACCTCACGTTTAGAAAATGAATTCAATTATGCTTAAATTACATCTTTCCATTTTTGGCCAATCTTTTCTATTTCTACATTCATTAATAGATTTAGGCTCAGGATCATCATTTTCTTTTTCTACTTCAATAGCAACATCATATGCAAAATTGTTGTCGACAACTATATTTTTCCGGTTCCATCTTTTCCCCGAAGTAATATAATTTATCGAGATTTCTTCATTATCATCATTTTCAGGTACCTGAATCCCTTCTGGGGTTTTATTTATTAGTTATGTCTTGGGTCTCTTATGGAGCACCCACCTCCAATATATGACCATCTAGAATAATTTTCATCTTTGGAACCGATCAATCTATTATTTTTTCTAACTAATTGTCCTACTGGGACTTTGATTCAAATTAAAATATTAGATGGTATATAACACTTGGTTATTCTCATTAAGGTTGTAAATACATCTAACAGTTAACTTGTAATGAGTTATTCTTATTGAACTTCTGGTTCAATTACTTTCCCCCTAACTCATTACAAGTTATTGTTTCTCTCCCCTTAATGTTGGGAAAACTGACAACTCATGTCACAATTAAATCTCGAATTAATTGCTCAAAAATATTATAATGAGACTCATATAAATATACATTCTCAATCTTTTATTATGACTTGTGCGTTGTGGTGGAGCAGTTGGAACATATACCGCACATCCAAAAATTGTAAAATGGGAAATATTTGGCTCTTGACCAAAAATCAATTGTAATGGAGAGTATTTATAATTTATTGGCTTGATGCGTACAACATGTAAATCAATACAAGCATGAATCTCATGCTCAAATAGAAAGTTTTGTTCTTATAAGTAATGATTTAGCTATTAGTTGGATGCATTTGATAAACAATTCAGCTAAATCATTTTGTATGTGAACATGAGCTATAGGATGTTCAACTTTTATCCCATTTGACATGCAATAATCATTGAAAATTTGGGATGTAAACTCACCAACATTAGCAAGATAAATTGTTTTAATTGCATAATCTGAAATTAATCATTTAAACAAGCAATCTTGCAAACGACAGGTTGCGAGTTGATAACGCATGTGATTATTTTGTATATGCATTTACCAAAATTATATAATATCAAAACCATCCACATGATGGATGAATGTGCCCATATTCATTTAAAAAATGTAAGACATTAAATGTCAACTTTAGCTAATGAGTTTTTAAGAACCAATTTTTTTATTGAGAACAAGCAACAAATGAAAATTTTTTAAATTAAAGAATCTTCTGGTTCTTTAATGGATGTCCATATCTCAATTAATTTTTGCATCATATACAATTCAAGATGGTCTGACTGGTCACACCAAGTAGTATCTGCATTTGTATTAGTAAACTTCTGGTTACTTTAACATGTGTTTCAATTGTACTAAATTGTAACAAATTGATAATTTTATTATCATTCCTTTTAATTTGTATCCACATATAAATACTATTGTGACATTTACTACTGGAAATGTCTAAATCAATGTGAAGTCTATAATGCCACCAAGTCAATAAATATAATTTCAAAATAATTATATGCAGTATTCGCTTCAGGGAATATGCCAAAATCTTCAAATGCCCAAAAATCTATTGATAGCAAACTTTGAGAGTGGATCTTATTTTTCAAGTGCACAACAGGTATATAACCAATGACTTTTCATACATAAGTTTTCTCTCTTGCAAGTTCTCATCAGTAATATTTTACCATGTAGTTTTAATTGACAATTTATTTTGAATACTGTAAAGTTATACTCACAGTTTTAAAAACTTGCAACTTCAGGTGCATCCAACCATAACGAGCTTTAGATAGAACTATCATATTTAACTGCTCATGAGTAGATCTTTCATAGTCAAATATTTTGCTTTCAACCCTTTAATAGGGATGATGACAAAAGAATATCATAAAGATTATAAATTAATAACTCAATCCCCTTTTTTATTCATATGAAATATAATATTTTCCTCATTCACAATCTCAATATGAGATCCATTACAAATAACTTTTAAAAGTAATGCATTAACCACCACAAAATTTATGTTTTTTAGATAGTGATATATTAGCTCTTCTGGCACTTTCAACTAATTTTGTATTATCAAATATTGGAATAATATTTGACTATTATCACAAACACTATTACAATTATAATAAATATCAACTAATAAATTATTTAATTATAATAAATATGATATAATAAATAAAACATAGTAAAATATACCTGAAGATCTTTAACATCATTGTCATCACATTGACTATTATCACAAACACTATTACAAGTAGTAAAACAACTTTCCTTTTGTAATAAAATTTATAATATAATAGTAAAAATTATTTAATAAATAATCAAGCTTTTCATGTACGATACTTGAAAATTATCCGATATACATTGTATCAAATTTCATTACCACATATATATTATTATCTTGCTCTAATAAAATATTTAGAAATTAAAAGATATCATACAATCATTCAACATTAGCAAGTTAATAAGACTCAATAGATCCTATCAAATTTCCCTTTAATCAACAATGGTAGGTTAATAACTGCAACAGCCCGATTTAGGGCCAAGTCAGAACAGTGGTTTCGGGACCACAAATTTGAAGTAGAAAAATTTATTGTGATAAAGTTTTAAGGTTTATAATATGATTAAATGCATATGTAAAAGTCTCGTTATGAAATTTTATCTATAACACCCCAAACCTAGCCTAGATGTTATGGTCGAATCTGGCAATGTCACATTGAAGTGTTTTACGTAAAGAGTGATGTCGATGAAAATCTATATTTCTATTTAATCACTTTGTGTTATTCAATGAAGAATCCAAAAACGTGTTGCTCCTTTTCAAAGCTTGAATCATCGAAAAGTTAATCACTTTTAAAACTGTTATTAATTTTTAAAACGTCAATTATTGCGGAAGCTTTTAAACCGATTGCGTATTTAAGGTAATTTTGATAAAACATTTATCTTTTAAAAACTCACGTCTTTTCCTACTGCTAGCAGTTATAAACTAAAACAACAATAAAATCCCAAATTTAAAATATAAATCCAAATGCCATTATTACAAACAAAATACCACAAAAATTAAGTTGAAATCATAAAGTACTAAATCGGATTAGCTTGATCGTATAGCCACCATTGAGTCCTCCGTCACACTGATTCGCCGATGTCTAGGGATTACCTGTATAGTTAAGACAGATGGGTGAGTTTACAAAAACTCAGTGTGTAATCTCATACTAACAAACAGACAGAAACAAACACAGTCTGGGCCTAAACCCTTCTCATTATCAGTGACCATCTCAGTTTGGGCTTTAGCCTATCTCAGTACAAAACAGTCATGTGCTTGGCCTTGGTCCAATATAGTAATATTAACCAGTTCAATAACAGATTAAACAGTATATAGATCCTACCCATCTAGCCTCTACACTCCATCTCCATCTAACCCCACACTCTATGTGGGGATATAATCAACCCACCCATCCCTACACTCCATAGAGTATGAAATGCGGCACTATACAATAATATGTAGTTGGGCTACCAGTAATTTAGGCTCGAAGCCTTTCAGTATAGTTCCTTTGATCAATTTAAAACCAACCCAATGCAATGCATTATGCAATCATGCCATGTCATATCAGGATATCATACATGTATTCAGTACAGTTAAAATAGCATGCTAAAATATAGTCATACATGCTCATAAGTATATATATATATATATATCACACAGGGGCATAACAATCATTCAGTCAATTAGGGGTCTAGGTAAGCTTACCGACCCAACAGTAGGTCCACAGTCGTCTCGGGCAATCGTGCAACCTTAGCACTCAATCAGTGAAAATAGGCCCACGACCCATACGCGAGCCCATGTGGGCCCACACATCCGTGTGGCCCACATGGCTCAAAATGGCCTTGGCCGTGTGGATCACACTGCCTGGCCCAATAATTTCTACACGCCCGTGTGGTTTACTCATGTGGGGCCCCATATACTCGTGGGGCCCACACGGCCCAATTTGGCCTGGCCCATGAAATTGCACATCGCCGGCCTTGTTGATTACTCACCTATTCTTAGGCGCGCAGCCTACCACACGGGCGCCCACACACCCGTGTGGCACTGACAATTCCAAATTTTCGGCTTTTCGCCGCTAATGTTTGTAGGGGTTGTGTTTACACACCTGATTACGAAAACAACGCACTTAGTCCCTGAGCCCCCCAAACCTAAATTCAATCGTAAATAATTGATTAGACGTATGTCAAAGGAATCTATGCAACCCTACTCAAAGCACTTAATTATTACGTCAACAACCACTTACCTTAATTGAACAACTGAGGCTTGCCCACTTAAACTGTCGAAATCGAAAGGTTACTAGTTCCTGCAATCCAACCGAACCCTTATTAACCGATATTTGTATGAATAGTTGAACCAAACGAAAATAGGTAAGCTTAGAAGCAACACAAAAGTATTTTACTTATACTTATACTTACCAACCTCAACAGAAGAGGACTAGATGTCTCGGCCAAGGGAGAACGAAGTGGAATCCTTTGTTCACTACAGTGCAAGAGTCAAGAAAGCAACAGAATGATTAGCAATGAAGGAGAGAAACACGTTATTGTGTGATATGGCCAAAATCGAAAAGAATTAGAGAGTAAAACCAAAACACAAAACTCACCAAAAATAATTCGGCAAAAAGGGAAGTAGAAGAGGGAAAAAAGTCACCCAAACAACCGAAAGAACCCAACGCCTAAGTCAAAATTTTTGGGTAGAACAAAAAAAGATGAGTAGAAAACCAGGAGGAGGAATTCGGCACAATGGGAAACAAAGATGTTGACCGAATTTTTGAAAGGAAAGCTCAGAGACAAAAAGGATAATAGAATAAAACAATTTGATAGAGGTGAAAATGACTAAATTTCGGTAGCAGTAGGGATATTTTGTGGAAGCAAATGACAACAACAAGAAAAATAAAAAAGAAGAAACAAAAGAGAGAAAACCCCAAAACTCTCTCAGCCACAAAAAAATTGAAAAGAGAGAGATCCAAATCTCAACCCCCAAATCGTGATAACCTCCCATATCCCCTAATTTTCTCCTAAAATTTGGCAACTACACTCCACCCACCTCCAACACGTAGTTCAGTCAAACACAACTCTTCCACCGCCATGTTGCAAAAATAAATCCCCTTGCTAGCACTGGGACTTGAACTCTAGACCCCTTGCACATTAACACTCCACCCAACCACTAGCCAGTAGGCCCATTCTAACATATTTTCGCAATATTTATTTTTAAGCCTACTGGCTAGAGATAAAGGGGTTTATTCAATAAAAAGCAAAAATTGCCTAAGCCAAATCTTGAACCCAAGACTCCTCAGACACTCCCAGAACACTTAACCACTAAAGCAGATACACATTTGTGTCACAAACATACAAAAATAATTATAAGGATTTTTTTAGAGCGTTACATTATCGATAGAGTGCCCAATTAGACTAGTAGGACTAAATTGCAAAAAATGCAAATTATGAGTTCTAGAAGCTTTGAGTGGTTATTAGTTATGATTTTTAAATTAGAAGTCCTTATTTAGTAATTAAACCATTATATATTATGATGGAAAAAATGGACATGGAAGGGTAAAATTTCAAAGAAAGGCATTAAGGGCATTTTGGTTCTTTGGTTAATAAAAGAATAAAAAGGGAAAATAAAGTCAAAATTATGCTCATTTTTCTCCTACCTTGGCTGAATTTCACAAGGAAACCATAACTAGGGTTTCTTCAACTTTCAAGCTTGATAGTAAGTGCATCCTAGCCTTATTTTTAATGCTCTTTACATTTTTGAAGTAGTTATCACTCGATTTACCTATTTCTACCATTATTTTGAAGTAGGGTTCATGTTTAAAAATTTACCCATGTGTGACATGCATGTATTTTGATGTCTAATGGTAGAAAATGAAAGTTTGGTGTTAGGTAAACGCCTTTTTCTAAGTGATTTTCGATAAAAATGTTAAAAAGGACCTTTTTGCAAAAGTTGAAAAATATGTGTAGAAATATGTGAATAAATGAAAAATATGGGCTACTATAACTGTGTAAATAAGTGAAAAGTTAGGGGAAAAAATGTAATTTTGCCTTAATATGATTTTGGGGCCTAATTGAATAATGTGATAATTAAATAAATTAAATATGTTATTATAGATCAGGAAAGAAGAGGAATTAACCTTGACCGAGGGAAGGACAAGGTAGTGGACTAAATCACAAAAATAGTCATTTTGTATCGAGGTAAGTTTGTATGTAAATAATGCATCATTCTATTATGTTTTAATATTTTAATATTGTGTAAATTGTATAATTGACTTATTACTTAAAATCGAAAAAGTTTCGATAAGTGAGGAAAATCTCGGTTAAACCTTAGGAATAGAATAGGATACGAGTGACATGTCACTAGGAACCTATTTGTGATTATGTGCTTATGTGATTCCGGGTGCTAGTCTTGTATGTCTACCAGTGGCTAGGTAATCCTACATATGTTGTAGATACCTGTCAGCTTGTTTGAGCAGCACTGAGTAGCTACGTCCTGACCGCCAGCTTATGTGAGCAAACCCGTGACTAGCTCGATAACAAGCATATATGTGAAATGTGATATGAGGTAGCTTGGCTACATATGTGACCCTTATGTGCAAACCTCCCGTGTATCCGTTAATATTCCGAGTGTTCAATGGGAATGATAAAGATGTGAAATTATGTGATTGTATGAGGATGTGTTCAGGTGTACGTGAAATTCATAAGTATAAATTCTATAAGTGATGATTGTATGGTAAGATTGTACTCGAGTAAGTAAGCTTATGAGATTTCAATAATAAATGTATTATTTTTCATTATATGAAATTTCATGGTTATTAGCTAGTTATGGTGTTATTTATTTACACTAAGCTTTTTACTTACTCTCTTTACTTTCCCTTGTCTTATAGTGTCACCAAGCTAGCTCAGAACCGGGACTTGTCGGAGGCTCGTATCACACTATCAGAAACATTATTTTGGGTATTTGATATTTGTGATATTTTTGAAAGCATGTATAGGGACCTGGTCATTTTGTATATGTGTCATGATGAATGGGCTAATGAATTTGGCTCATATTGGTTAAGTGATAATTTTGTATAAAGCCATTTGAAATTGGCAAATGTTGATTATAAGTATAATCATATGGTGATGCATTGCATGGATATGACTCTTGCATGATTTGAGTTGATAATTATGGATGTTTGGTTGCTTAAGTATGCTATGAGCTATGTCTTTAAACTGGTATAAGTGTTTATGTGTTTTTAGGGTGGCAAATGGCTTGGTAAATAGCCTATATATTGTCCATATAGGTTGACACACGGGTGTGTGTCTAGGCCGTATGAGACACACGGTCAGCCCCATGGGCGTGTGTACAACACCCCAAACTCGGCCTAGAAGTTGAGGCCAAATTCGGAATGCTACATTGATCACCAAAGTGATCGTGAGAACATTTTACAAATCAAGTTATTCAAATTTTATTTCCGAAAACATTTATCTCGAAGCAGCTCAAAAACATTTAATCATTTAGCTTTCGTCAGTAAGTTTAACAATATAAAACGTACGAATGAAAACTTAAAACAAAAGTTGTACCACAGTATTATGAAACTTTACAGTTCAAACTTAAATGAATAACAATTAAAACCTGAAAATAAAAGCTTATAATTTATTTCCACCAAGACTGTCCGAGACCACTGTGTACCAAGCCCAGCGTTAGAAATCAGAAAAGTACTTGAAAAGGGAAACAGAAGAGGGGGATGAGCTACTCGAGCTCAGTGTGAGATCAAAACCCACTAACTACAGATCTAGAAATAGAATATACTTACAAAATTATTCAGAACCATTCAAAATATAAAAAAACGAACTTACCAATAGATGATAGTTGAGCATATTCGCCAAAAATCAAACACATCGTAAGTGTTTTTCAATCATACAAGACAATCAATCACTCACAATCTCACGTGCCATTCAGGCACAGTAGCAATAATTCTCAATAGTCGTCAGATTCAATTGAGACAGTCGGATACAATCAGAGTTTAACAGTTTCACATAGGCACAAGTGCCTTGTAGTCGAACAGTACACTCAGACAGTCGCAATCACAGAACAGTTAATAAGATGCATATGAATGCAGTTGAGTTAAAAAAAACCTGCCCATCCAGCCAACACACCTCTCCGTCCCCCATCACACCTCATTGAGCTGTTTAGCTCATCCAACCAATCACTCCATGTAGGACCACGAAAATCCCATCCAACCCTACACCCAATAAAATGTCATCCCGGGTTTCCCAGTAATGATGGCCATCAGCATTGTCCACGACCCTCAGGGTATTGGGACTGCCCTCGACCCTTTGGGTATTGGGGCTAACATGTAACACCCCAAACTCGGCCTAGAAGTTAGGCCCGAATCTGGCGATGTCACATTGAAGGGTTACTTTCAAAAACGATTTAGTTAAAAAAAACTTAGTTCAAAACGAAGTAAGCTTAGTAGGAATTTACTTAGTTAAAAACCCAAAAAAATTTAATAAAAAATAAGCATGTTTATTAATTATAATAAAAAAATCCCAAGTAATTAGTAATTTTTGAGATACATAGCCTTATTACATCATAGTGAAAACTTAAAAGTAGCTATCATAAATACTTAATAAAATTATATTTAAAATTCCTAAGTGACTTGTAGTGTGGCTATCTCCGAGTCCTCTCCCACATCGAGTCGTCTACTGTGGAACACCTGAAACATTAATAATAAGGGTGTGAGTTTCGAAACTAAGTGTGTACGACTCTTGGCAATCAAATCAATTCAGTATACACATTTCACATTGGGCTTAAGCCCTAATCAATATCGGTGGTCTGGGCCTTAGCCCACATTGACCTCATAACATATCAGAATTTCATGAATGCAAATGTTTCTATCCTAAATCCAACCGCTACAAACCACCCGTACCAACCTTACACTCCTGTGAGGATGTTTACATCAACCCACCCATCCTCTACACTCCAAAGGTAGCACCGGTTGCGGCACTACTCACGTTGCAGCAAAGCTGCTGTATATGTGCGGTGTAGCAAAGCTACTCGGTGGCTTAAAAGCCTACGGTGGATCCACGATCGTCAAGCAACTATGCGATCCTCAAAACACTTCCTCCGTATCATCAAAACCCACCCAAGTGCAACATACAATTCATGAATGCATCATACTCATTTTCACACATTTTCACATATTAAGCACTCAGGGGTATTTTGGTCATTTCACTACCTAGGGGTATTTTCGTAAATCTACCCTACAGAGGTATTTCGGTACTCCTACCCTACGAGGGTGTTTTAGTAGATCTATCTTACAGGGCATATTCGTAATTCTACCTTAGAAGGGTATTTTCGTAATTTTATCCTAGAAGGGTACTTTTGTATTTCCTAATGATACAGGTTTTAATTATGGATTTTGGCCCATCAACAAGTCCTCGCGGCTAAGATGAACGGACACTATGCACTAGGTAGGATTCAAGAGAAGAGGAGGTGGGTCACTCGGACCGCTTAAGTACCAGGTTCCTCCATGATCCAATCCTAGACATGCATATGTCGGTTGCCACACCTTAGTCTATTGACTTGTTCACAAACATGTTTATTACTTAGTTAAGTTTTATGAAAATTTGAGAGTCCATTTAACTAGGCCTAAAGTCTATTAAACCCTAACATGTATTCCTACAACCCTGCAAAGCCCAAACATGCTTATAAAGCTCATTAAGCCCAATCACAATCCAATCATACAATTCATGCATATCATTTCAACATAATATCTCATATCACAATTTTTCCAATTTGGGCCCACAAATTCGGCAGGCCCATACGAGATTTCAGGATTTCGGCTTTTGCCAATTTTCGTGTGTATAGTGTATGTACACACCTGATTGACGATTCGCACCTACACTATCCTCAGTCTTGACCTACGATCAAAACCATTTCTAAATCAACTCCAAACCTTACTAAAACTTTTATCAAATCCCGAAGCCTTACCATAACCTTATCGTAGCCTTACCGTGAACCTTCGACTTTTCTAGCCCTTCTTTAGCGAATAGTCTCTAATATTCCTAGATCTGCATCAACACACATATTTTATCAACATCAGGTGACTCGTCTTCTACACGAGTCACCCTTATAGGCTACACATATATTTGGCCACCCCCTTTAAGAAACCGAAATTGAGAATGAGACACTTACATAAACTCGTCTCTGATCATGCGGCCTAAATATCTACTGAGTGTGACCGGCTATTAAAATCTTGATTAAAGGTTGTAAATAACAAAAACAAATTTGTGATGGAGGAAAGCAAAAGAAATTGGCAAAGGGGATATGGGTATTTGGCTTTTAAGAGATTAAGGAAAGAAATCGGCAAAGGGGATATAGGTATTCGGCTTTTGCAAAAGAGGAAAAAGAACTAGAAAGAAGGAGAAGGATGAAGCATTCAGTTTGGCAAAGCAAATATGATAGAAGAATTTGAGTTAAAAAAAAGGAAAATAAAATAAATCAAAGTCCAAATTTGCTAGCTATTTCGGCATTTAATTCCCCATAGCCGAATGAGTCATATTCGGAACAAAAAGTTCTTTTCCAATTTAATTTCCTTGTTTTGATCCTTAATTTTAGCATCAAATGGATTTGGATTTCATCCAAATCCTTTCACCGAACAGCAGCCCCCTTATCCACTGTTTGCACCACACGGTTCCTGCACAGCACGTTGCTACGTGTCCTCCAGTCCTGCAAGCTCTGATACGACTAAAATTTTGTTTTCTAAAAATACTCTTCTTTAAGAATTTCGAAAACCTTTTTGGACCCGATCCACAGCCGAGTTGTTGCAACCGAACTCTGATACCACTAAATGTAACACCCCAAACCTGACCTAGACGTTACGGCCAAGTCTGGTGTGTCACATTGAAGTATTTTTCGAAAACCGTGTTTTTCGAAAACTATGTTTTCATTGAAAACCCTTCTTAATGTTTAAAACCTTTTACCGTTAAACTTGTATAAAGCCTTAGCTTGTGTTTATTTTCCAAAACGTGATTCATTGTAATAATCAAAACATTGTTAACAACTTTGTAAAATCTCAAGGAAAAATTATGAAAGCTTGTAAACTTATGTAGTTGCGGAAACATGTTATTTTAAAAACAGATTAAGTATCGAAAAATCAGACCTTCTTTGTTATGGCTTAAAGTGAATGGATACTAGCACCAGGTAGGATTCAAGAGAAGAGGAGGTGAGTCATTTAGACTGCTTAAGTACCAAGCTCTTCCTAGATTCAATCCTAGACATGCACACATCCATTGCCACACTTTAATCTTATGACTTGTCCACGAACAACAAATTAAGTTTAAGTCTTTTTAAAATACTTATTTGTGAAAACATTTATGTTGCGGAAGCTTTGCTCTATTATCGTGATATTTTGAAAACAAGTAACTTTTATAAAAACGTGCCTTAGAGCTAACCGATAGCAAAACGATTTAAACAATATTATACTTAAGCTAAAAACAAATTAAAAATAATTAGAGCGGCCATATTACAAACCCAAAATCAAAATAAAAATAATTAAGACTAAATTGAAATAAATAACTTAATCAAACCAACAGTCCAGTCCATGTGGCCACTCTGAATCCCTCCCAGCTCCAAGTCCACCAATCTAGGGCTCACCTGCAAGGATGGAAGGAAAACGGGTGAGTTTGGAAAACTCAGTGTGTATAGAAGCCCATCCAGAGCCTAAATCAACTCAAGCCCACTGGGCCTAAACCCTTATCAGTCTGAGTAATAACTGGGCCGAAGCCCTATTCAGATACAGTAAACTGGGCCTTAGCCCTTTTCAGATAGTAGTACGACCCATAGGCCCATAACAGTAACAGTACAAATAACATGCATGAATACAAAGCCCATCACATGTGGGGAGACTACTCAAGCCACCCAACCGCTACACACACTATGCGGGGAAGCTACTCTACCCACCCAGCTGCTACACTCCACAGTCGCAGCATCGCTGCTCAGATAATGTGGCCACTAACAGTAATACGAGGCAAGGCCTCGTTCAGTAAACAGTATGGGCAAAGCCCTTTATAGTAATCAGTACGAGGCAGAGCCTCTTTCAGTAAACAGTACAAGGCAAAGCCTCTTTCAGTAATCGTGGCAATGCCACTTGCACTTCCTCCATCGATAATCCCCAAATCCCATGCAACAGATAATCATGATATGGCATACAATAAACAGAAACCGTAAATTATGCATTCAGTCAAATTTAGCCTTAGGGGCAAAACAGTCATTTTGTATCTAGGGGTAAAACTGTAATTTCTCACCTATGAGGGTATTTCAGTAATTATTCCATCTTTTTAGGGTTTTATGCACTTACATCCACTAATAATCCAATTTTCGTCTCAGCGGTCTATTTAACTTGTTTTAACAGTTTTTAGTTACTAGGCCCTAAAACCCCCTAATGGGCCCTACCGTGTCCATTAGCTACTTAAGCCTATTTAGTCCAAGTTTCATAATCAGTTTACCAGTTTTAGCAGTTTCGATCCTACAGTCTAACAGAACATACTTATTACCAATTTTTACCCATATGGGCCCGTAAGCCTATTGGACCCACATTCAGGCCATCGAGGCCCAACTTACCGACGTGCATGAGATTGCAAACTCATTCGTCTTACCAATTCTGATTACAGAACATTAACGTTTCCAATCAATCCACAAGCACTCGCATGCTCACAAGCCCACGAAATGCCGGTATTTCGGCATTCCGGCTTTTCGGCTTTTGCCGAATTGAACCACAAGAGGGGGTTTCGATACACACCTGTTTTGTGATATTCCCCGTCGAGATATCCCACATGATTATCCTACATTCGTTCATTATGATAATCAGATTACAAAGCTATATTAACCAATGTAAAACTTACTCATCATATTCAGCCATACTTAGGCACTATTACATACTTACCTTCGTCGACCTTTAACTACTAGATCTAGATGCTCCAATGGTGTTATCCTTCAATACTCCTTGATTGCGAGCCTTTTGTCCACACTAAACACATAAAATCAAAGAACAAGGCTAGTAAAGCCCTTAGTCCCAAAACGATAGCCTCCCTGAGTGTTTAGGGATTATGCGGCTTTTCTTAAATCCTGAAATAATGATTGAGAAAGAGTTTCAGTTACTTACCAAAGATCTACTTGTCAAAAACGTTCCCAAGTACCTCTTTTTTCCAGATTTGTTGTAGATCTAATCCCCAAAATACGAGTAGAGAACAGATTCAAAGCTTTTGCAAAACTAATAATGGAAAGAAGAAGAAGTTTGAACCAAGAGAAAATCAACCACAAAGGATTTGGTTTCGGCTTCTAGCACTTATTCTGAGGTATGCTTATTTCGGTTTAAGAAGAAATAGAAGAAGAAAGGGTTACAAAAAAAATAGAAGAGGTTATCAACAGATGAGAGGGTAAGGTTCGGCTTTTAGGGGAAATCGGTTACCAACATTTTTGAAGAGGGACAAAGGAGAAAATAATTTTAAGAATAGAAGATTTTAGGCTTAGCGAAGGAAAGGTGAGTCAAAGGGTATGGAATACAAATATGATAGAAGAATTTGAGTTGAAAAGAAGGAAAATAAAATAAATCAAAGTCCAAATTTGCTAGCTATTTCGACATTTAATTGCCCATAACCGAATGAGTCATATTCGGCACAAAAAGTTTTTTTCCAATTTAATTTCCTTATTTTGCTCTTTAATTTTAGCATCAAATGGATTTGAATTTCATCCAAATCCCTTCACCAAACAGCAGCCCCCTTATCCACCGCTTGCATCGCACGGTTCTCGCACAGCACGCTGCTACGAGTCCTCCAGTCTCGCACGACTCCTTCTATGCGTGCACAGCAAAAAGGATGATCCTTCGCGTGCACAGCAGCTCAAACCCGGGACTTCCAGGTAACCTCCAACACTGCTGGCCACTGCACCACAGCTTGCTCTTTACTATAATACGCGCGTACTTAAATATAAGACTTATCCGCTAAGCCTCTGCTGTTTTAAAAATAAAAACTAAAATTTACCTGAGCCTGGACTCAAACTCGCGTCTCTTTGGAGTGCCTAAAGCGCTGCTACCACTGTGCCATAGGCGCTCTTGTGGCATAATCCGGACGCAGCTTCTCTTAAACCTTATTTCATCACAACCTGCTTATTAAAAAAAAACACAAAGTCTCTTGCGCGGGCCGTGCCCTGAACCCCAGCCCTCTTTCAGCTGCATAGCGCTCCTCACCACTGGGCCAAATGTTTCCTTATGCCCAATTTTTGTGCTGAATCTGGCGATGTCACATTGAAGGGTTGCTTTCAAAAATGATTTAGTTAAAAAAAACTTAGTTCAAAATGAAGTAAGCTTGGTAGGAATTTACTTAGTTAAAAACCCAAAAAAAAATTTAATAAAAAATAAGCATGTTTATTAATTATAATAATAAATCCCAAGTAAATAGTAATTTCTGAGATACATAGCCTTATTACATCATAGTGAAAACTTAAAAGTAGCTATCATAAACACTTAATAAAGTTATATTTAAAATTCCTAAGTGACTTGTAGTGTGGCCATCTCTGAGTCCTTTCTCACATCGAGCTGTCAACTGTGGAACACCTGAAACATTAATAATAAGGGTTTGAGTTTCGAAACTCAGTGTGTACGACCCTTGGCAATCAAATCAATTTAGTATGTACATTTCACATTGGGCCGAAGCCCTAATCAATATCGGTGGTCTGGGCCTTAGCCCACGTTGACCTCATATCATATCAGAATTTCATGAATGCAAATGTTCCCATCCCAAATCCAACCGCTACACACCACCTGTACCAACCCTACACTCCTGTGGGGATGTTTACATCAACCCACCCATCCTCTACACTCCAAAGGTAGCACCGGTTGCGGTACTACTCACGTTGCAGCAAGGCTGCTGTATATGTGCGATGTAGCAAAGCTACTTGATGGCTTTAAAGCCTATGGTGGATCCACAGTCGTCAAGCAACTATGTGATCCTCAGAACACTTCCTCCGTATCATCAAACCCACCCAAATGCAACATACAATTCATGAATGCAACATACACATTTTCACACATTTTCACATATTAAGCACTCAGGGGTATTTTGGTCACTTCACTATCTAGGGGTATTTTTGTAAACCTACCCTACAGGGGTATTTCTGTATTCCCACCCTACGAGGGTGTTTTAGCAGCTCTACCTTACAGGGCATATTCGTAATTCTACCTTAGAAGGGTATTTTTGTAATTTTTATCATAGAAGGGTATTTTCGTAATTTCCTAATGATATAGATTTTAGTTATGAATTTTGGCCCATCAACAAATCCTCGCAGCTGATATGAACGGGAACTATGCACTAGGTAGGATTCAAAAGAAGAGGAGGTGGGTCACTCGAACCGCTTAAGTATCAGGCTCTTCCATGATCCAATCCTAGATATGCATATGTCGGTTGCCACACCTTAGTCTATTAACTTGTTCACAGACATATTTATTACTTAGTTAAGTTTTATGAAAATTTGAGAGTCCATTTAACTAGGCCTAAAGTCCATTAAACCCTAGCATGCATTCCTACAACCCCACAAAGTCCAAACATGCTTATAAAGCCCATTAAACCCAATCATGCTTATAAAGCCCATTAAGCCCAATCATAATTCAATCATACAATTCATGTATATCATTTCATCATAGAATTTCATATCATAATTTTGCCAATTTGGGCCCACAAATTCAGCAGGCCCATACGGGACTTCTGGATTTCGGCTTTTGCCGTTTTGCTCTGTATGTAGTGTTTGTACACACCTGATTGACGACTCGCACCTACACTATCCTCAGTCTTGACCTATAATCAAAACCATTTCCAAATCAACTCCAAACCTTACTAAAACTTTTATCAAATCCCAAAGCCTTACCTAGAGTTGTAACGCCCTAATTTTCGGGATTTTTTGGGTTTTTGTGATTCTTGGTGAATTTTGGAATTTTAGTGTTCTGGATATTGAAATTGTGTTTAAATATGTTAGTGGGCCTTTAAAAGGCCCAAGCCTAAGTTAAAACCCAACAAGAATATCAATTTTGGGTTTTATGTGAAAGAGGACTTGGTTAGTGGGCTTTTAAGAAAAACTTCGTAAGTTATGACTCAAAGAGGCCCTTGGTAAAGTGGCAAGGAGGCGCCACTAGGCTCCTAAAAAAGTAGGCCCATAACCCACAGGTCCCAGGATCGAAACCTGGCTCTGATACCACTAAATGTAACACCCTAAACCTAGCCCAGATGTTATGGCTAATCACATCACCTAAAACTAACTGTGTTGCCTAGTTACTAAGTTTAGGGTGAGCTTTGCAAAACTAATTTTATAGTCTTAAAGAAAATTCCCGGTTTGTTGGTGAACGTCCTATTTAATACCAGGTATTAAGAGGTTTATTGAAAATCGAAACTTTGCAACTTGTTGGATAAGTGTGGTTGACTTTGAAAACATTTGTATAACTTTAAGAAAAACTCGCACGGCTAAAATTTAAAATGATTAAAGTAACGTAAGTAAAGGTAATAAAAACCCGAAAGTAAAAATAATAAGAGCGGCCTTATTACAAACCCAAAACCATAATAAAAATAATTAAAAATAATTACGAAAATAAAATAAATTAAAATAGAACTTAATTAAATAATTACAGTCCATGTGGCCACTATGAATCCCTCCTAACTCCAAGTCCACCAATCTAGGGCTCACCTGCATGGATGGAAAGAAATGGGGTGAGTTTGGAAAACTCAGTGTGTAAGGAAAGCCCATCTAGAGCCCAAATCAGCTCAGGCCCACTGGGCCTAAGCCCTAACCAGTCTCAGTAATTACTGGGCCGAGGCCCTATCCAGATACAGTAAACTGTGCCTTAGCCCTTTTCAGATAACAGTATGGCCCATAGGCCCACTTTAGTAACAGATCAATGAATATGCAAATATGCAAGCCCAAACCCAGCCTAAGTCCATCCGCTACACTCCACCCGTACCAGCCCTACACACCATGTGGGGAATAACTCAACCCACCCAGCCCTACACTCCACAGTTGTAGCATGGCTGCTTAGATATCAGTATAATGAGGCAAAGCCTCCAGTACGTGGTCAAGCCACTTTCAGTACTTCCTCCATCAATATCCTAGTCCCATGCAACAGATATTCATGACATGGCATGCAGTAACAGTAACAGTAAAACATGTTTTTAGGTCAAACTTAGCCCTAGGGGTATAATGGACATTTTGCACTCAGGGGTAATTTAGTAAATTTCACCCATAAGGGTATTTCAGTAACTATGCCAATTTCTAGAGTTTCATGCACGTTTTAATTAGAATAATCTAACTTTTATCTCAGTAATTAATTTAGTCCATTTTAGCAGTTTACCGCTATTGGGCCTTAAAGCCCCTAATGGCCCTACAGTGTCTATTAGTTACTTAATCCCATTTAGTCCAAATTTTATGATCAATTTATTAGTTTAAACAGTTTTGAACCCACAGTCTATCAGTATACATTAACTACCCAATTTCACCCATATGGGCCCATAAGCCTATTGGGCCAATATTTAGCCCATCGAGGCCCAAATTGCCGAAGTGCTCGAGATTGTGCACTCAACTAGTTTATCACTTGCGATTATAGATCCAACAATTTCTAACCGTCTTGTGAGCATTCGCACACTCACAAGCCCACGAAATGCCCGAATTTCAGCATTTCGACTTTTCAGCTTTTGCCGATTTAAACTAGAGAAGGGTGTTCGATACACACCTGATTCGCAACGACTGCTAGCAAGATCTCCCACAATATCCTACAATCAATTACCACAACTCTTAGATTGCAAATCTACAATAACCAATCCCAATATTCACTTACCATATTCAGCCATCAACACCTAGGCCCTTGAGATCTTACCTTTGCCGAAACTAGTGACTAGATCTAGATCTAGTCGTTCCACTTATCCAAGCCCTTGATCAATCACCTCTAGAACACACTAGCACCAAAAGAAATCATTGATTAATAACTCTTAGAGCCCTAAGCCCCAATTGACAGCCTCTCTAGACTTTAGGGACTTCGGCTTTTTTTAAATCGCAAATAACATATAGATCTGGAATATCGAGTACTTACCACAGTTTCCCCTTATGTTTCTACTCAAATCTGATGTAGATCTAGCCTCTAACCACTCACAAAAATTGAATCTAGAGATCTCAAGATTCGGCTATAAGCTCCTAAAGGTATGGCGTTTTCGGCTTTTTGACTGGTGAAGAAGAAGATGATTTGGGCTGTAGTTTTGGAGTGGTGTTGCCGACAAGTGCTGAGGGTTCACAGGATGAAAGAATCAGCCACCACAGATGAAGAAAATAGGGAAAGTTCGGCTCAAAGAAATCGACAGCAAAAGGCAATTTTCAAGACTTCAGCTTTTATGGCAGTCGACTATGGTAGTTTGAAAAGAATGGAATTGAAAGAGAGGATGGGTAGAATGGTAGAGATGTTTCAGCTAGAAAAGAGAAGAAGAAGAAAGAAAATAGAAGAAGAAAAGAGAAAGGAATAATCGAAAAAGAAAAGAATAAATGAGAGGAGGAGAGGAAGAAGAAATCGGCACAGGAAAAAGGAAATCTGCCTCTTTGGTCACTTTGGTGGCTAACCCTAATTTGTCATGACAGAAAAAAGAAAAGAACTAACCCTAATCACCACTAAAGCAATCGGCCCAACCTCCCCAAGGCCCTAGCTGAATTTCCACTTAAGTTCTGTCACATGCCCGGCACATGCCCAAAAATAAAAGTATCAATACGCTTACCTTGTGACTTGAACCCAGGCCCTTAACTATAGTCCACACGCCACTTTTTTAGGAGCCTAGTGGCACCTCCTTGCCACTTTACCAAGGGCCTCTTTGAGTCATAACTTACGAAGTTTTTCTTAAAAGCCCACTAACCAAGTCCCCTTTCACTTAAAACCCAAAATTGATATTCTTGCCGGGTTTTAACTTAAGCTTGGGCATTCTAAAGGCCCACTAACACATTTAAACACAATTTCAGTATCCAGAACACAAAAATTCCAAAATTCACCAAGAATCACAAAACTCAAAAAATCCCGAAAATCAGGGCGTTACAACTCCCTCTTCCAGCTGCATAGTGCACCTCACCACTGGGCCAAACGTTTCCTTATGCCCAGTTTTTGCCCAATTAACTTATAAGGCCTTAAGTCTAGATTTCCCTAAGAATGCAAAAATTAAAAATTTTTGCTAGAGTCTTGGATCGAACCCAAGACTTTTCCCGCACTATAAATCATTCAAATTTTATTTAAACACTAAATTTAAACACCAAATTAATAATAATATTATTATATATATATTTATCTAATAATAATAAGTATAATTTTCATAAAAATTTAAAACATCAGTAATAATAACAGTAATATTTTATTAATAATAATTTAATTTAATTTTTTTATAACAATAATATTTAAAACTTCTCAATTATTCAGGTTTTCTTTTATCCAAACCCAGACTCAAGGCCCAATTCTTCTAGGCCCAAATTTAGGGTGTTACATAACAGTATACAGATAATCTGCCAGTCTCGTATATTATGCAGCAAAGCTAGCGTATAAGCTGTACTGTGCAATGCGGTAAACTGCAGTACAGATATGCAGTATGAACTGCCAGATCAGATAGCGGTACGTAGCGTACCTAACGTACATGCAGTACAGTATAATGTGGTAATCTGTTATACTGATAGGTTGCAGTAAAACTGCTAGTTCAGTCAATGGTACGTAGCGTAGCTAACGTACATACAGTACAGTGCAATGCGGTAGTCCGCTATACCGATACGATGTCATCCCGGGTTGCCCGACAATGATGACCATCTCACATTGTCCATGACCCTCAGGGTATTGGGACTGCCCACGTCCTTCTGGGTATTAGAAGCTAACAACCAGCAGATCAACTACCGATTTAGTCAATCTCAATCTCCTTTCTCTTCAAAATCCCCACCCAAAATACTTTATGCAAATGTATGTATGCAGATGTATATAGACAAACGTACCAATTAAGAACACAATTTAGATAGTCAATCAGAAATAGTCACCCACATTTAGTCAATCAGAGTCAGAAATGAGTACACTTGTACTTGAGTTCAGTACCAATTGCAATATAACCTCACATATCAGTGACACATAGTCAGACAGTTAAACAGAACTAGTTGCACATATACTCACCCAGCTAATCGGGTTCAGAATCAATCATGTGTACACTTCTAACTCGAATTCAGTAATAATCCCTGATCAAAGTCGTAATTACCATCAATAAAGCTTAGTTGAGGGTTGGAAACACATAGAGACGCGATTACAATTAAATTGACCTAAAATAAAAATTTGGCGAAAATAGGGCCACACGCCCGTGTGGTCTGGCTGTGTGAAGCAATCTAGGCCGTGTGGGGGTCCAAATGCCCGTGTGAAGGGTAGCACATGGCCGTGTGACAAAGGCACACGCCCGTGTGAAGCAGGGACACGACTGTGTGAACAGGCTGTGTAACTCACTGTCTAATTTTGCTAAATTAGAGTGGAGGGCAGACACTACAGTTTGAAGGTCTCACACGTCCGTGTGCCCACCAAACACGGCCATGTGTTTTGAAACACACGCCTGTGTCGAATCCTTAAATCCCCAAACCCACACGGCCGTGTGACTCCAAATCCCAAATCTCTAATGTAACACCCCAAACCCTACCTGGACGTTATGGCTGGATCAAGTGATGTCACATGGTTGTGTGTATGGAAACCGTAACTTTGCTTAAAATCATTTTCGTCTAGAAACTTTTTATTATTACTTATTATTTCCAAAATCGTGTTATTTAATCAGTCAAAAGTTTTCAAAATGTTCATTCAATGCGAAAGCTTTAAAAATAGTTGTGTATTCATGAGTATTTTGTTAAAACATTTTCTCTTTTGAAATCCCGAGATATCCTAATACTAGCAGTTATAAACTGTAACCAATAAAAATCCCAAATTAAAATAATAATCCATAAAGGCCATATTTACAATAAAATACCCAAATAAAATTTATAAATCATAAATAAGTAAATAGTATAAAAGAGATCGTATAGCCCCTGCTGAGTCCCTCGTCGCTCCGATCTGCCTAAGTCTGGGGATTACCTATACAGATTAAACAGAGGGGTGAGTTTACGTAAACTCAGTGTGTAATCCCTTGCAAACAATCAAACAATATGCAAACAATCACAGTCTGGGCCTAAGCCCTTTTTCAGTAGCAGTATCAATTTAGGCCTTAGCCCATCTCAATATAATAAAAGTCATGTAGTGGGGCCTTAGCCCATTATAGTAACAGTATTAGTCCTACAGTATGCAGTATGCAAGTCCTACCCAACTAACCACTATACACGATCTCCTGTCCAACCCTGCACTCCTGTGGGGATTAAATCACCCACCCATCCCTACACTTACAAATAGCACCGGTTGCGGCACTAAACAATATTTACAGCTGAGTTGCTAGTATTAGGTTCGAATTCATCAGTAAGTCATAACTGTACTGTCAGTATATTAGGCTTAAAGCCTTTTAGTACACTTGCTCCACATATCATTCCATCCCCACGCAATGCAACATACAGTCATGGCATGCTATCACATAGTATCATGCATGTAATCCATACAGTATATGGTAATCAAGCTCAGTATATAGTCATTCATATTTCAATCAGTTAATTAGGGATCAAAGCATGGCTTATCGACCCCAGTAGGTTCACAGTCTTCTCGGGCGACCCGTGTAACCTTAGCAATCAATTTAGTAAATTGGGCTTACAAGCCCATGTGATCTGCCTGTATGGGTCTACACGCCCGTGTGGCCCGTACGGCCCAAATTGGCCTTGGCCGTGTGGATCACAGGGCCTGGCCTAGAATCCCACACATCTGTGTGGACTACCCGTGTGGGCCCACACGGCCCAATTGGTCGAGCCTATGTGTCGCAAATGGCCTCGCCAGGCCATCACACGGTTGTGTCCTTCATGCACGACCTAGCTCGTCGATCACACGCCCATGTTCAATCACACAACCTACTACAAGGACGACCACATGCCCGTTTCGGCTTTTAACGATTCTCATTTTCTATGCATTCAAGTACACACATGGTTCGTTTTCGCTGCTAACTTAACCACGAGCACTCCAGAACCTAGAATTGACATTCACGAGTCCAAAATCAGTCATTTAAATTGAATTTTCAAGAATAAACAACTCTTGAAAATTACCGACAACTTTTCCTTTAATGAACAACGTGATTTCTCATTACTAGAGTGCCGAAAAGCCGCCTACAGATCCTTGGTTGTCCCCTAACCAGAAAATAAACTTTCAATAATCCAATACTTCATAAAAAAAAAAAACAAAACGTACTACTAAACTTACCAGATACGCACTAAACCCAGATATGTGCAATAACGATGGGAAAGAGGAAAAAATCGAGTTTGAAAGTAAGGGGAATGTGTGAAAAACGATAGCAATGGGGAATAGAAGGAGGGACGGTAGAGGCTTTTGGGAAATGAGAGAAATTTCAGTAAATGGAGGAAAAAACTAAAATCTCGATAACTCCCTAATCCCCCAATTTGCTCCCCACTAACCCTCAACTACTCAACCACTTTAGTATTCTAGTCCATCTCAAACACCCATACGCCACCTGTAGCAAAAAGAATTAATCCCCCTTGCTTTCAGAGAGCCTCGAACCCATGACCTTTAGCTTAGTTACACTCCATCTAACCATCAGACCAGCAGGCCAATTCTGCTCATAATTTACCAACAATTAATTAAGAGCCTACTGACTAGAGATAGGGATTTAATCATAGAAAAAACAAAAATTTTACCCAAGATGAGGCTTCAACCCAAGACTTCTCAGACACTCCTAGAACACTTAACCACTGAAGCAGACAGATATTTTTGTTACAAATTTACAAAAGCCAGATTTAAGAAAATTGGGGGCATTACACCTAATTCCCGAACCCACACGCGTTTGTGTACAAGGAACACGACAGTGTGAATTCTGACAAAATCTCTAAATCAGCCACATGCCCGTGTGGCCAGACCGTGTGACACTCAAAATTGATTGGAAACCCTAATACCTAAATCCACACGGCCGTGTGCCTCGGTACACACCAGTATGGCCATCGGGGAGGTCACGAAACCACCCCAAATCAGCCTCAAAACCGTCGTGTAAGCCACCGTAACAGTCCCTAACCTTTACCCTATCAAAGTACATCAAAAATAATGATCTCCCTTCACTTCCATCGTCTACCAACCCAAAACCCTTGGGTTAACATACAGTTAAAATTCACCAAATCACGAGTTTGCAACATCAATTAAGTAATTGAATAATATAGTTGAAGGCCGAATCCCACACCTGTGTTGCGATTGACGCCGACGACGAAAGAGGAGCAAACTTTCCAAAAGCCTGAGCAATAGAAGAAAATCAGGAGGAACCAAAAAAAAAGGAAAAAAAAAAGAAAAAAGATAGAGAGAGGAAACGTGAAAGCTAAAATGAAAAAGAAAAGTAACCGAAAAATCAAAATTAAAAATAAAACTAAATAATTATAAATATTAACTTAAAGCCAGTCAAGTAAAATGTTTCAAAAATACACATTCAAGACTCGAACATAGAGGTGAGCATGGGCCGGGTTTGAGGCCAGGCCCGACCAAAAATTTAGGCCCGTGTGTTAGGACCAGGCTCGGCCCTGCCAAAAAATGGGCCTAAATTTTGCCCAAGCCCGACCCGGATAAAAATGTTAAAAGGTCGGGCCCGCCCATGTTAATTTTTATATTATTTTTATATAATTTTAAAATATATATAATACATCAAAAATATTAAAAATATCAAAATAAATACTTATCAACAAATTGAAAAAAATTTTAAAAAATATGTATACTTAAATAAACTAAGATAGATACAACGTAACAAGCATTGTCTCTAAAATAATAATAAAATTAACAAATGTCTTTAAAATAATAACAAAATTAATAATAAAATAAGTTTTATACAATATCTAAACAATAACAACAAAATAGTAGCAACATAATAGTAAAATGATAGCAAAATAGGGAGAAAATAACAAGAAAATCATATTAAAAAATCATATTTTTTGTCATTTAGTGATTCAAGCCGGGCCGGGCCCGGGTCAAAAATGTCTTACCCTAGTCCCGGCCCATTTTTTAAACGAGCCTTGTTTTTTTGTCGAAGCCCATTTTTCAAGCCTATATTTTTGTCCAAACCCTCTCACATTTCAGGCGGGCATTCGGGCCGGGCCAGATGGCCCACCCATGCTCACCTGTACTCGAACATAGGACCACTAACAAACTGACACTCTACTTAACCACCAGACCAGTAGGCCCATTCTTGTCACTAAAGTGCATAACTTAATGTTATGCGCAACCTCCTCATTGTCCCTATGCTCAAGACCCAATACTTCTAGGCCTAAAATTTGAGGTGTTATAGTGTGAACAGGCTGTGTGTCCCCTGCAACTTAATTTCGTGAAATAGAATGCTCAGTATGGGGCACACGGGCAGAGACACGGGCGTATGTCTCAGCCGTGTGTAGGACACGGCCATAGGACATGGGCGTGTGCCCAGGCCGTGTGAAGTCTACACCTTAAATGTAAAATTAAATTCGCCACACGGCCTAGCACACGGGCATGTGACTTGGCTGTGTGACCTTAAATTATTGATAACGTCATAAACAGAGAGTTACACGGGCCGAGGACACGGGCGCGTATCGAGCCACACGGGCGTGTATGACCACACGTAAAGTGTGAAGATTTATATTATGATTGCATGATAGTGTGAAGATTTCATGAAGAAATTCCATACGTAAAGTGCTTAACTTGGAATTAGGGACTAAATCGAATAAATTGCAAAACTTGTATTCTAGAAGTTTTTATTATGAAATTGCTTTGGAATACTAATTAGGAGGGTTTAAATAGCAATTTGACCCATTTCTATGTTCATGGAAAAAATAGGACATGGATGGAATTTTTGAAAGTTTAATAAGGAAGGGCATTTTGGTCATTTGGTTATTAAATGAAATAAAAAAAGGGAAAATAACACAAAATTCATCATCTTCTTCATACGTTGCTGCTGAATTTTTCTCTCCACCATAGCTAAGGGTTCTTCAACTTTCAAGCTTCATAGTAAGTGCATCCAAGCCCCGTTTTTAATGATTTTTATATTTTTGAAATCCCGGTAGCTCGACAAAGCTTATGCTAGCAATAATTTAAGTTAGGAATCAAATTGGGAAAAATACCCATAGGTGAAATTTGTGTATTTTGATGTTTTATGATAGAATATGAGGTTTTAAATTATGTTAGACAACTTGAGCTACTCGGTTTTAGGTAAAAACGAGTAAAAGGGCTTAATTGGTAAAAATACCTATTGTACATAAGTGTATGTTATAGTAGGAATTTGAAGATGATATTGGTAAATAAATGATCAGCATGTCTTAAAATACAAGAATTTATGATAAGTTTTGATTTCCGAGCCTTGGGGCAAAAGTGTAAATATGCAAAAGTTTAGGGGCAAAAATGTAATTTTGCCAAAGTTTGAGTAAAGGGTTGTTTTGATAAATGTTGATATTAAATAAGCTAAATTTGCTATTATAGATCAAGAAGAACGAAATTCGGGAGTAGATCGGGGAAAAGAAAAAGTAAAAGACTAAATTGTAAAGTTTAGTCACATTTTGTATCGAGGTAAGTTTACGGTTAATAAATGCAATATTTCATTGTTTTACATTGATATTGTCAATTTCCAGCATTTATATATTTATTTTATGGAAATATTCAAAGTCGAATTTAAAGAGAAGTGACAGAGAAGAAGCATTAGAAAGCCCCGTTTGAGCCTTAGGAATGCTAGGATATTTGGGTTAACAGACAGACAGTAAGGAGCCATGTAAGTCCATATTAAACATATGGCTTTGGAGACAGGACAGTATAGCGCCATGTAAGCCCATATCGTGTATATGGCCTTGGAGACAGGACAGTAATGAGCCATGTAAGTCCATATAGTATATATGGCTTTGGAGACAGGAACATTTCATGTAAGACCATGTCAAGGACATGGCATTGGCAGTATACTCTCAGACAGGAATAACCCGAATATCCTTAGTATTCCGAGTGGTTCAACGGGTCATTGTGCAAGTTAAATTCAGTGAACTACCAGCAAAAGGGAAGTTAGATTATGTTTATGAATAAC
This sequence comes from Gossypium stocksii, assembly GCA_020496765.1. Lineage (NCBI taxonomy): Eukaryota > Viridiplantae > Streptophyta > Magnoliopsida > Malvales > Malvaceae > Gossypium > Gossypium stocksii. Next base: position 71,934,985 of record CM035622.1, read on the forward strand.
GAAAGGTCAGGTAAGAAAGAAGGTAGTAAGTGAGAAGTAAAGAAAGTTTATGATGCTAGATGATATTATGTATAATTGCTCAATAGGTTAAATGTTGCAATTTATTTGCTTGTAAGCTTACTAAGCCTAGTGCTTACCCCTTTATTTTCTTTCTTATTATAGTTCTTGCCAAGCTTACTCGGGGATCGAAGGAAACGTCGGAGTTCAGATCACACTATCAAAGGAATCATTTTGGTATAACTAGACGTTTCATTTTGTGTATGGCATGTATAGGGACTTAGTCTTTTATGGAATGATATGTTCAATGTATGGTGTATAAATGCTTGGTAGTAATAGCTAATGGAATGGCTAACCATGCATGTGTTCAATGGTAAGTATGCTTGAATAGTATTTGTCACATGAAAACTATGAAAAGTATAAAAGTAGCTTGAAAACAGATGCAAACAGCAGCAGTGACGTGAATTTGAAAAATCACTAAAAATAGTAGGAATGGAATTAAAAGGCGAATAAGGTATGAAATTAAAGCTTAATGAGTCTATTTTCATGTGGAAGAAACAGAGTAGGAAAAAGAGTTGTATATTATGAGAAATTTTCATTTGAGTAAGACTGCTCTAAACTGACTCTGTGATCCCCTGTTCTAAGTTCAAAAATTCACTATAAATTGCACAAAAATAATTAGGTATTATATTTTATATGCCTAGATTCCTTATTGAGTCTAGTTTCTAATGAAACAAACGGCATGCCTATTTGAATTCTGTACAGGGAGGAAATTAATTCGAAGCAAACATAGGTCAGAGCAGTTGAGCTGGGTAACAGGGGAGACTTTAACTAATAAACTGTACTAATTGGCTACGTCAAAAATTCTAGAAAAAAAATTAGTAGATAGATATATGAGTCTAGTTTTAGGGAAAATTTACGGATCTTGATTTTGAGTTTCGGAACTCGAGATATGAATTTTTAAGTGACCTTGATGCGGAAAAATAGTTTATTCCGAAAATTTAAATAAGTGGTTTAAAGTTGTTTAAAAGGTAAGATAAGTTTAGTAACACCTCATGTTCAACTCCGGCGACGGTATCGGGCGTGGGGCGTTACATTTATTGGTATCAGAGCAGGTTTAGGTGGTTCTCGGAATAGTTAGCACGAGTAAGAGTCTAGCTATACATGCCATACTTCTATTTTGATAGTGTGACAACTCTTGACGATTTTTTTTAAATATTTTGTTTTATAGTAATGGATCCCGAACGAGCTGGTGATAATGACATGGAAAGTAATGCACCTGCTCCTACGGAAGGGGCAGTGCCATCTGAGAATAGGCCAGTAACAATTGATCAGGGAGGAGTGACTCGAGAAGCTCTCTTCCAAGCTTTGAATGATTGGTTTGCCGAGTTCGTTCGTACGAATCCGGCAGTTAGACCTCCACCCCCTCATGATTCTCAGGCTACCCATGTAGCTCAAGCTCCCCCAGTCACAGGTACAGTAATAAGAGAAAAGCCACCAGTTGATAAAATCAGAAAGTATGGGGCAGAAGAGTTTCGAGCAACAAAAGATGATGATGCGGAAAGAGCAGAATTTTGGCTAGAAAATACCATCAGAGTTTTCGATGAATTATCCTGTACACCCGAAGAATGTATGAAATGTGTAGTATCACTCCTTAGAGACTCAGCCTACCACTGGTGGAAGACACTAGTATCAGTTGTACCGAAAGAAAGGGTCACTTGGGATTTCTTTCAGGAGGAATTCCGTAAAAAGTACATCAGCCAGAGGTTTATTGATCAGAAGAGGAAAGAGTTCTTAGAGCTGAAACAAGGTAATATGACGGTGACCGATTACGAGCGTGAATTTGTTAGACTCAGTAAATACGCTCGAGAATGTGTGTCCACGGAGGCTATTATGTGTAAAAGGTTTGAGGATGGGTTAAATGATGATATCCGACTGTCAGTGGGTGTTCTGGAAATAAAAGAGTTCGTCGTTCTAGTTGACCGAGCCTGTAAAGCAGAGGAGTTGTTAAAAAGAAAAGGTAAAACTGAAACAGAAACGCGAGACACGAAGAAAAGACAGATGAGCAGATCATTTCAGGCTACATCCAAGAGGCCAAAAGAGTTTTCTACCAGATCTAGCTTTTCGGCAGGGCAATCCAGTCAGAATAGGGGTAGCAGATTTAAAGATCCGAAAGTTCAGACCACTTCGACCGCAAGTGTGGGTAATGTTAGATCGGGTAGATCAGGGTGTCCACGGTGTGGTAGACTACATTATGGTCCTTGTCGGGCAGGCGAAAATGTTTGTTATAAATGTGGTGCTCCCGATCATTTTGTACGAGATTGTCCAGAGGTGACTCAACGAGAAGTAACACAGAGTGCTAGATCTGGAAATGCTCCTACCAGAGGCAGATCACTGAGACAACCGGGAGTAGGAGCAAGTAACAGAGGCACCTCTAGAGATCCGACAGTGAGACTAGATGCTAGAGTTCCTGCAAGGACTTATGCTATTCGTGCTCGCGAAGAGGCATCCTCCCCCGATGTGATTACAGGTACATTTTCTTTACATGACATTAATGTCGTTGCTTTAATTGATCCGGGTTCGACCCATTCCTATGTTTGTGTGAAACTGATGTCTAAAATGAGTATGCCTATAGAATCCACAGAATTTGTGATAAAAGTATCAAATCCACTAGGCAAGTGTGTATTGATAGATAAAGTATGTAGAAATTGCCCCTTAATGATTAGAGGTCACTGTTTTCCGGCCGATCTCATGTTATTGCCGTTTGATGAGTTTGATGTTATTTTGGGTATGGATTGGTTGACGGCACATGATGTGATAGTGAATTGTGGAAGGAAATTCATTGAGTTAAAATGTAAAAATGGTGAGATTCTTCGGGTTAATTCAGATGAATCAGACAGTTCATTTGCTATGATTTCAGTTATGACAGCTCAGAAATATTTGAGAAAGGGGTATGAGGCTTATCTTGCTTTTGTATTGAATACTAAAGATTCAGAATTGAAAGTTGAATCAGTGCCTGTAGTGTGCGAGTATCCAGATGTATTTCCGGAAGAATTACCAGGTTTGCCTCCTGTTAGAGAAGTTGAGTTTGGTATTGAGCTGATTCCAGGTACCACACCTATTTCCATTACTCCTTATAGAATGGCTCCGTCGGAATTGAAAGAATTGAAAGCTCAGTTGCAGGAATTAACTGATAAAGGTTTTGTAAGACCCAGTAGTTCGCCATGGGGTGCACCAGTGTTGTTTGTAAAAAAGAAAGATGGTTCGATGAGATTATGCATAGATTATCGACAGCTTAACAAGGTAACTATCAAGAACAAATATCCGTTGCCTAGAATTGATGATTTGTTTGATCAGTTGAAGGGAGCCACTGTATTTTCCAAGATCGATCTGAGATCTGGATATTATCAGATGCGAGTTAAGGAGTCAGATGTTCCGAAAACTGCATTCCGAACTAGGTATGGTCATTATGAGTTTCTTGTGATGCCCTTTGGCTTAACCAATGCCCCTGCTGTTTTTATGGACTTAATGAACCGAATATTCAGACCATATTTGGACAAGTTTGTAGTTGTGTTCATTGATGATATCTTGATTTATTCTCCTGATGAGACTGAACATGAAGAGCATTTGAGAACAGTTCTACAGGTTTTGAGAGATAATCAGTTGTATGCTAAGTTCAGTAAAAGTGAGTTTTGGCTCCGAGAAGTTGGATTCCTTGGACATATTGTGTCAGGTGAAGGTATTAGAGTTGATCCGAGCAAAATTTCAGCCATTGTCGATTGGAAGCCTCCCAGGAATGTTTCAGAAGTCAGAAGTTTTCTTGGTTTAGCTGGTTATTACAGACGGTTTGTGAAGGGATTCTCTATGATAGCTACCCCGTTAACGTGATTGTTGCGGAAGGATGTTAAGTTCGAATGGACTAAGAAGTGTCAGCAAAGTTTTGATAAGTTAAAGGCATTGTTGACTGAAGCCCCCATCTTAGTACAGCCAGAACCGGGTAAAGAATTTGTGATTTACAGTGATGCGTCTTTGAATGGGCTCGGTTGTGTACTTATGCAGGAAGGAAAGGTGATTGCTTATGCCTCCAGACAGTTGAAACCACATGAGAAAAATTATCCGACGCACGATTTGGAGCTAGCTGCGATTGTGTTTGCATTGAAGATTTGGAGACACTATTTGTATGGTGAACGGTGCCGGATATTCACCAATCATAAAAGCTTGAAATACTTGATGACTCAAAAAGATTTGAACCTGAGGCAAAGAAGATGGCTAGAGTTGATTAAAGATTATGAGCTAGTGATTGATTATCACCCAGGTAAGGCAAATGTAGTTGCTGATGCTTTAAGCAGAAAACTCTTATCTACATTGCGAGCTTTGAATACCAATTTGGCCATGTCAGATGATGGTTCTATTCTAGCTGAATTGAGAGCTAGACCGATATTTCTTAAAGAAATTTATGAAGCTCAGAAAGATGATAGTGATTTACAAGCTAAAAGAGTTCAATGTGAGTCAGGCATAGAGTCAGATTTTCGTATTGGTTCTGATGGTTGTTTGATGTTTAGAGACAGAATATGTGTACCAAAGAATGATGAGCTTATTCGAAAGATCTTACAGGAAGCACATAGCAGTTCTTTGTCTATTCATCCGGGTAGTACAAAGATGTATAATGATTTGAAGAAATTGTACTGGTGGGCAGGAATGAAAAGAGATATTTCAGAGTTTGTTTCCAGATGCTTAATTTGTCAACAGGTAAAGGCCGAACATCAGGTACCCTCGGGTTTATTGCAGCCTGTACTAGTTCCGGAATGGAAATGAGACAGAGTTACTATGGATTTTGTAACAGGGTTGCCGTTAACACCGAAAAAGAAAGATGCAGTTTGGGTTGTAATTGATAAGCTAACTAAGTCGGCTCATTTTATCCCAGTTCGTATGGATTATTCACTTGACAGGTTGGCTGAGTTGTACATTTCAGAGATAGTTAGGCTGCATGGAATACCACTATCGATCATTTCAGACAGAGATCCGAGATTTACTTCACGGTTTTGGAAAAAGTTACAAGAAGCTTTGGGTACAAAATTGAGTTTCAGTACGGCTTTTCATCCTCAGACCGACGGTCAGTCAGAGAGGGCTATTCAGGTACTTGAAGATATGCTTAGATGTTGTATATTGGAATTTCAAGGCAGTTGGGAAAAATATTTACCATTGGTAGAGTTTGCTTATAATAATAGTTACCAGTCGACTTTAAAGATGGCACCTTACGAAGCTTTGTATGGACGCAAATGTCGTACACCTTTATATTGGACAGAGCTTAAAGAAAATCAGATTTACGGGGTTGATCTAGTTAAAGAAACAGAAGAAAAAGTGAAAGTGATCAGAGATTGTTTGAAGGCAGCTTCAGACAGGCAGAAGTCATATGCAGATTTAAAAAGAAAAGAGATCGAATATCAGGTTGGCAACAAGGTATTCTTAAAAGTATCCTCGTGGAAGAAAGTTCTCAGATTTGGCAGGAAAGGCAAGTTAAGTCCTCGTTTTATTGGACCGTTTGAAGTGATTGAGAGAATTGGGCCATTAGCATACCGATTAGCTTTGCCGACTGAATTAGAGAAGATTCATGATGTGTTCCATGTGTCAATGTTACGACGTTATCGGACAGATCCGTCGCATGTGATTTCTCCGACAGAGGTTGAGATTCAACCAGATATGACTTATGATGAGGAACCAGTAAAAATTCTAGCTCGTGAGGTAAAGCAATTAAGGAATAAAAGTATTGCTCTTGTGAAAGTCTTATGGAATAGACATGGGGTGGATGAGGCTACATGGGAACCCGAAGAGGCCATGCGAAAACAGTACCCAAACCTCTTCATAGGTAAGATTTTCGGGGACGAAAATCCCTAAAGGGGGGAGAAATGTAACATCCCGAAATAGGGCCTAATCGGAATAGTGGTTTCGTAACCACAAATCTGAGATAGAAATAATTATTTTATAATTATTCTGAGGTTTATATTATGATTGCATGATAGTGTGAAGATTTCATGAAGAAATTCCATACGTAAAGTGCTTAACTTGGAATTAGGGACTAAATCGAATAAATTGCAAAACTTGTATTCTAGAAGTTTTTATTATGAAATTGCTTTGGAATACTAATTAGGAGGGTTTAAATAGCAATTTGACCCATTTCTATGTTCATGGACAAAATAGGACATGGATGGAATTTTTGAAAGTTTAATAAGGAAGGGCATTTTGGTCATTTGGTTATTAAATGAAATAAAAAAAAGGGAAAATAACACAAAATTCATCATCTTCTTCATACGTTGCTGCTGAATTTTTCTCTCCACCATAGCTAAGGGTTCTTCAACTTTCAAGCTTCATAGTAAGTGCATCCAAGCCCCGTTTTTAATGATTTTTATATTTTTGAAATCCCGGTAGCTCGACAAAGCTTATGCTAGCAATAATTTAAGTTAGGAATCAAATTGGGAAAAATACCCATAGGTGAAATTTGTGTATTTTGATGTTTTATGATAGAATATGAGGTTTTAAATTATGTTAGACAACTTGAGCTACTCGGTTTTAGGTAAAAACGAGTAAAAGGGCTTAATTGGTAAAAATACCTATTGTACATAAGTGTATGTTATAGTAGGAATTTGAAGATGATATTGGTAAATAAATGATCAGCATGTCTTAAAATACAAGAATTTATGATAAGTTTTGATTTCCGAGCCTTGGGGCAAAAGTGTAAATATGCAAAAGTTTAGGGGCAAAAATGTAATTTTGCCAAAGTTTGAGTAAAGGGTTGTTTTGATAAATGTTGATATTAAATAAGCTAAATTTGCTATTATAGATCAAGAAGAACGAAATTCGGGAGTAGATCGGGGAAAAGAAAAAGTAAAAGACTAAATTGTAAAGTTTAGTCACATTTTGTATCGAGGTAAGTTTACGGTTAATAAATGCAATATTTCATTGTTTTACATTGATATTGTCAATTTCCAGCATTTATATATTTATTTTATGGAAATATTCAAAGTCGAATTTAAAGAGAAGTGACAGAGAAGAAGCATTAGAAAGCCCCGTTTGAGCCTTAGGAATGCTAGGATATTTGGGTTAACAGACAGACAGTAAGGAGCCATGTAAGTCCGTATTAAACATATGGCTTTGGAGACAGGACAGTATAGCGCCATGTAAGCCCATATCGTGTATATGGCCTTGGAGACAGGACAGTAATGAGCCATGTAAGTCCATATAGTATATATGGCTTTGGAGACAGGAACATTTCATGTAAGACCATGTCAAGGACATGGCATTGGCAGTATACTCTCAGACAGGAATAACCCGAATATCCTTAGTATTCCGAGTGGTTCAACGGGTCATTGTGCAAGTTAAATTCAGTGAACTACCAGCAAAAGGGAAGTTAGATTATGTTTATGAATAACGAAAGGTCAGGTAAGAAAGAAGGTAGTAAGTGAGAAGTAAAGAAAGTTTATGATGCTAGATGATATTATGTATAATTGCTCAATAGGTTAAATGTTGCAATTTATTTGCTTGTAAGCTTACTAAGCCTAGTGCTTACCCCTTTATTTTCTTTCTTATTATAGTTCTTGCCAAGCTTACTCGGGGATCGAAGGAAACGTCGGAGTTCAGATCACACTATCAAAGGAATCATTTTGGTATAACTAGACGTTTCATTTTGTGTATGGCATGTATAGGGACTTAGTCTTTTATGGAATGATATGTTCAATGTATGGTGTATAAATGCTTGGTAGTAATAGCTAATGGAATGGCTAACCATGCATGTGTTCAATGGTAAGTATGCTTGAATAGTATTTGTCACATGAAAACTATGAAAAGTATAAAAGTAGCTTGAAAACAGATGCAAACAGCAGCAGTGACGTGAATTTGAAAAATCACTAAAAATAGTAGGAATGGAATTAAAAGGCGAATAAGGTATGAAATTAAAGCTTAATGAGTCTATTTTCATGTGGAAGAAACAGAGTAGGAAAAAGAGTTGTATATTATGAGAAATTTTCATTTGAGTAAGACTGCTCTAAACTGACTCTGTGATCCCCTGTTCTAAGTTCAAAAATTCACTATAAATTGCAAAAAAATAATTAGGTATTATATTTTATATGCCTAGATTCCTTATTGAGTCTAGTTTCTAATGAAACAAACGGCATGCCTATTTGAATTCTGTACAGGGAGGAAATTAATTCGTAGCAAACATAGGTCAGAGCAGTTGAGCTGGGTAACAGGGGAGACTTTAACTAATAAACTGTACTAATTGGCTAAGTCAAAAATTCTAGAAAAAAATTAGTAGATAGATATATGAGTCTAGTTTTAGGGAAAATTTACGGATCTTGATTTCGAGTTTCGGAACTCGAGATATGAATTTTTAAGTGACCTTGATGTGGAAAAATAGTTTATTCCGAAAATTTAAATAAGTGGTTTAAAGTTGTTTAAAAGGTAAGATAAGTTTAGTAACACCTCATGTTCAACTCCGGCGACGGTATCGGGCGTGGGGCGTTACAACGAGTCACACATATATAGCACGTCATCCACTCAGGAGTTAGGTATGCCACACTATGAATGTCATAAGTGAATAAATCCTTATATAGATTCAGGATCTATTCTTCTTAGGTCTAGTTCGATGTACTATTAGTCCAGTCAGCCACATCTATGTGTCTATCTTCTGGGAGTCATCTGCTCCGATGCCCAAGACAAAGCATCTCCCCCATTGGATTGCATAGACAACATATTAGTCTTTCAATTGGTTTTCTTATTTTCGATTAGACTAAGGACATGTTTAGGTTCATCTACTAATACAAGCCGTCTTTTCGTATCACGATCCGACCACATAATATCGCTCAGTATTAGTTTAAACATTATATAACCAATAAGTAACATTTGCTTCCACTTTTATTTGCATGAAAAAACCATTTGAGTACAATCATACAAAGTATATTAATGTAATCGATGAATATTTTTATTAATCAATCTATTTGAAAAAATATTATAAGTGTACATTGACGAAAATAACACACTTAGGGCACTAGATCCAATAGTCTCCCACTTGCCCTAATGAAGTAGATGAGTCATGTTTTACATTCTTGTGCCCCTCCATATGTTTCCCAATGAGCTCTCTAGCTAGTAGAGTCTTGGCAAAGCAAATCCCTATGGTCTGTCCTCATATGTGATCTTTAACTACATCCATTATTCCGTTAAATGCTATTGTCTCCTTTATAATACTTTTTATCAAAGTGTTTTCTCCTTAGGTGGTTTCTTTGAGCTTTAGCTATACCTGTACTGTTACAGTGCCATAGCTTTTCTATACCTAATATTCGACCCTCTATGGTGAAGTTGGTAGTGCAACCTTGCTTAACACTTATTCACACTATGGAACCACTATCTGGGACAAAACCACAACCCGGTGTCGATTTCCTAGAATCTAGACACGTTTGGAAGTCAGAATTAGTATATCCTATAAGAGTATTATCTCCTCTATCACGCCCTAGATTTTAATAATTTATTATGCTACGTTATGACACAAGGGAATTATTGGTCTAGTGGTTAAGGGTGTTACTTCATTCTAAATGGTCTCATGTTCAAACCCCTACACTTTCATATTTTTAGTTTAAATTTTTGAAGATTCTAGAAGTTCAAACCCCCTATTGTTGTCCCTTTTACTTGCCATGTAGGGAGGACTTTTTTCCCTTTTTGTTAAGTTAACATGCCTTCTACATCCCACTTTTCACTCATTTATTCTCTCATGATCCACCTTTCACTCCTCTTGTCCCCAAACCTATATTTTCTTCTTTATAGACCAATTTGGCACTCTCCATTTCATTTTTATTTTCACCTTTTTGCTCTCCTTCTCTCTTTTAGTCGCACCTCTACCTTACTCTTCTATTTTCTCTTCTTTTTCTTCCTTTTCACCACCTCTGGCATCCTTTTTTCCTCATTTCTCTTTCACTCCACCATCACACAAGGACATCTCACCTCTAGCGCACCATCACCTCTCATTCGCTGCCGCCATCACCATCCCGCCACTACGCCGTTGCTGTTGGCCACTACCAAAATTTACAATTTTTCTTCTTTTCTCTTCATCTTTTCGAAACTCATCTCTGTAATCCCTCAATTTTGATTTTTTTATTTTATTAAAGATCACTTCTTATCCTATTTTTTCTAACTCTTTATTTTATGTATTATAGAGTCAAATCCTACTCTCTAGTCGACTTTTCGGGTAATATTGTCGAGACTTTTCCTCCGTCATTATGTAAGTACGGAAGATCTTCCATTCATGACTTTCTTTTGTACTTTATTTCAATTAGAATGTTATTAACAATTTGTTTATCATACCTTCATGAAGTTCCATTCAAAAATCCAAGAATCATATCTCAATTGTAGAAGTGTGCGAATTGTCGATCATTTGCGTAAGTTTCACCGAATCACAACCATTTTTAATCATGGGTTGTTTATTTATTAATCTATACTAACACGAGTATTGGTTGAAACCGTAGTGACTCAAAAATCGAACTCTGCCCTTCGAAGTTGGAATCAGATTTATTTAATTAGTTATACAAGGAGTGGGGATCTACTTTTAATTATAATGGGCGGTATTTATTATGATAAAAATAATAAAATGAGTAATATATTATTATTGTTTATGTTATTCTCTAGATAATGAAATATTGGGAGATTATGAAAATATTCATGAGGACCGATCAAATCCGATAAAAGAGGATACCAAGTAAGTATTCTTGAAACCTCAAATCTCTAATGATGATTGTGATTTGATAATTTTTGTATAATATGATATTATGTGATTTTCATTACTCATATCATGTGATTTATGGCTAATGAAATACGTATGTGCAAGTGATATGAAAATATGATTATCAATGTTCTAATTCGCATGAAATTATGTTATTATTCTGATGATCTGATTTGCATGTTAAGCATGTAATATTTCTGATATTCTGATTCGCATGTTAAGCATGTCACTATGATAAATCGTATTGAGATCTGATATGCATGTTAAACATGCCATACTTTTGATTCTTATTCGCATGTAAAGCATGCTTACTAAAAATATGTTCTATATGCCATATCACATGCATGGGGTCAGGAAAATATGTATGGAGGAAGTATCTGGAAGTAAATTTGCACTATCAGGTGGCTCAACCACAATATTTTGTTTTTGGCAACATGATTGCACTATCTAGTGGCTTGTCCAAAATAATGGGATGTTATTGGATGGGTGAGTTCTAGGGAATTCATTATGGTGTGTAGCGGAGATGGGTAGGATTTTTTTCTAAAAATCTACATTTTTTTTAAAAGCGTTGCATTGGCATCGTCATTATTATCATTATTAGTAACCTACATGTGCTTTATAAGTTCACCCATTTTAAATTTTGGTATTCATTATTTTGGGATGTGTTTAATTACTTTGGACTTTGGTTTTGGACTTGGACTTTATTTTGGGCTTTGGATTTATTGTAGTTTTTAGATGGTTTTGCATGACTTATGTTTTTAAACTAGTACTTAAGAGGTTTTTATCAAATAATAATTAAATGATGAAATTTTCACAATAAGGTTAATCCAACTCAACGATAGTATTTTCAAACTCGATACTTTGTTTTTAAAACTTAACACTACTTGCTTACGAAACTGATAGTTTACAAGTTATATTATATCTACAATTTTCAAAATGACAAACAAGATTTTTTAATATATAAAATTGTCCACTGCGATGTTTTTACTAAAAAATACGTTTTTTGAAAACTACCAATACTTGAATTTTTCAAAAAGATAGACGATTTTGACGAACTCTTTTAAAGGAAATTTATAAACAATTAATGGCCTCTTTTAAAGCAAATCAAGATAACGTTTTAAAATTAAAGACAATTATTAGAAAATGGTTTTCTACGCCATTAACATGGCCAATGTGATCTTCGAGATTCGACCATAACGTCTAGGTCAGGTTTAGGGGGTTACATTTATTGGTAGTAGAGCCCGATTCAAAAACTCAGACTATGGTTTATTTTTGAAAATATATGCATATACGTCAAAAAGGGTATTTTGGGAAAAATTCATGCTTTAGGTAAAAAACTTTATTCAGTTCTTAAAAATCCGAGACTACGAAACCGGCCCAGATAAGTACTTCTACCTTATTAAATTTTGAAATGAGACTATAGTATACGATAAATTTTGAAAACTATAGATACTTATATTCTAGTAACAAAACTTTAGAATTGAAAAAATTCTGAATTGATAATTAAAGCTTGTTTCTAATTGTCAGATAAAATTGCATAAAACTTAAGAATTCATTAAACAAATATGAGTACTCAATGTGTTCATACTAGGGGTATCAGAGCTCATGGAGAGCAAGGTCTAGGGGCCCAAATAAATTCATCTATGTCACGAGTGCACAAACTCGAACTCATGACTAAACCCAAGCTAATGGCTGATCAGGTTGAGAATACGTATATTATGGAGGAGGATCATTAGGAGCCTGCTGACGATGCTGTGTCACAGGCCATGCTTAGGGTACTACAGCGTGTTGCTGGGGCCTAAAGTGGATCTAGAAATCGTAGGACTATAGCGTAGAGATTCCGAACTAACAGAGTTGAGTTGTTCAGGGGCATTGCTGGGATGACCCCCACTATGGCAGAATACTAACTAGAAGTTAGGGTTTAGGGTTTAGGGTTTAGAAAGCATTCTAGATGACATGGAGTGTACCCTAGAATAGAAATTGAAGGGCACAGTGTCCCTATTGAGGGACGCGGCTTATCGTTGGTGGCAAGCCATTGCGAGGGGTACCCAGGCTGAGAGATTGACTTTAGAGTATTTTCTAGAGGCTTTTCAAAATAAGTATATAAGTAAACATTAAGCTGAGGCTCGTTGACTGAAGTTCATTGAGCTTAAACAAAGGGACAGGTCGAGAATACATATATTATGAAGGAGGATCATTAGGAGCCTACTAACGATGCTGTGTCACAGGCCATGCTTAGGGTACTATAGCGTGTTGCTGGGGCCTAAAGTGGATCTAGATATCGTAGGACTCTAGTGAAGAGATTTTGAACTAACAGAGTTGAGTTGTTTAGAGGCGTTGCTGGGATGACCCCCACTATGGCAGAATACTAGCTAGAGGTCAGGGTTTAGGGTTTAGGGTTTGGAAAGCATTCTGGATGACATGGAGTGTACCCCAGAAGAGAAATTGAAGGGCATAGTGTCCTTATCGAGGGACGAGGCTTATCGTTGGTGGCAAGCCATTGCGAGAGGTACCCAGGCTAAGAGATTCACTTTAGAGTATTTTCTAAAGGCTTTTAAGAATAAGTATATAGGTAAACATTATGATGAGGCCCGTTGACTGGAGTTCATTGAGCTCAAACAAAGGGACAGATTTGTGGGCAATTATGAGGCCAAATTTCTATGGTTAAGTTGCTACGTCCAGGGGATGGTTGCGATTAAGCAAGACAAGTGTGTCAGATTTGAGAATGGATGAGATATGAGTTAATGATACAAGTGAACCCTTTACAACTGTTCAGGCTCCACAACCTATTAAGCGAGTCTGAGATGATCGACCTAGGCAAAATGTTGTTGCTGCTACTGATGGGAGAGCCCAATATTGTGTCACTTTTGGTAAAAGGCATATAGGAGAATGTTGGAGGAGTTTGGGCGTATGCCTAAGATATAGATCCTTGGAGCACAAAATCAAGGATTATCCACTTCAAAATTAATAGATGCAAGCACTAGATCAAAGTTGTGTTTAGAATCAGAGAATTGGATAACAGTCTTCGAGAGGTCAAGGTCCGAATAGAGGTGGTAATGTTGGGCAGAGACAAAAAGCCCAAGGTCAGGGTACTAATCGAGCTGATGCAAGATAGCCTATACTAGTGTATGCAACTAGGCCCAGAAAGGACCATCACACCGTCGACACCATAGCAGGTACCTTTATTGTTAATTCTATATCGTATTTTGCTCTGATTGACATTGGATCAACCTATTCATATGTTTCATCGTTAATGGTTGATAAACTGGGAATTGAGGTAGAGGATACTATTATTAATATGATTGTCCTTAGTCCCTTAGGACAATCTATTTCTGTTAATAAAGTGTACAAGCGCTGTCCGTTAGAGATCCAAGGACAAGTATTTCCGATAGACTTGATGGAATTACCTTTCAGCGAATTTGATTTCAATCTAAGAATAGACTAACTGGTAGAACACCAAGTTAGTTTAGAATGTACTACATAAAGAGTTTCAATGAAGACTCCAGTTAGAAAAGAAATATTGATGGTTGAGAAGCATAGAGATTACTTGTCTAATGTGATCTCTGCTCTAATGGGCCATTTATTGGGAACATTCGTACTGTGAGGGACTATCCCAATGTCTTTCCATAGGAGTTACCTAGAGTACTTCCGGAGCGTAAGGTAGAGTTTGGTATCAATTTGTTACCAGGAATAGCTCCAGTGTCCATCGACCCATATCGCATGGCACTCACTGAGTTAGTAGAACTTAAGGTGCAACTGCAAGAGCTTCTAGATCGAGGGTTTATTACACCTAGTGTGTCACCATGGGGAGCTCTAGTTCTATTTGTTAAGAAAAAGGATGGATCATGAGGTTATGCATTGATTATCGACAACTAAACAAGTTGACTGTAAAGAACTGATACCTTTTATCGAGGATCGATGACCTATTCGATTAGTTTGTGGGTGCGAAAATGTTCTCCAAGATTGACTTGAGGTCCGGTTACTATCAGTTGAAGGTGAAAGAGATAGACGTTCCAAGATAGACTTTTATGGACATAATGAATCGGGTTTTCAACCCTAACTCGATTAATTTTTTATGGGGTTCATCGATGAAATTTTGATCTATTCCAAGTTTGAGGCAAAGCATGATGAACATTTGATAGTGGTTCTACAAATTCTCTGAGAGAAACAATTGTATACCAAATAGAGCAAGTGTGAGTTTTGGCTCCACGAGGTGATTAGTACACATGGTATCGACTAAGGGTATCCGTGTCGACCCGAAGAAAATAGAGGCAATCCTGGATTAGAAACAAACTAATAACGTCAATAAGATTTGAAGTTTCTTAAGTTTGGTCGATTATTATAAAAGGTTTGTGGAAGGATTTTCTTTAATCGCAGCTCCATTGACCAAGTTGTTGCGGAAAAGTGCCCCTTTTAAGTGGACTAAAGAGCAGCAAGAAAGTTTTGATAAGCTTAAGTCCGTGTTGACTTAAGCACCTGTTCTGATTCAACTAAAGTTTGGGAAGAATTATGTTGTGTACAGTGATGCGTCTTATACCGGTCTTGGATATGTTTTGATGAAAGATGGTAAGGTTTTGGCTTACGCCTCGAGACAGTTTAAGCCCCATGAACGTAACTATCCAACTCATGATCTTAAACTTGTTGCTATGGTTTTTTCCCTCAAAATTTAGAAGCACTACCTATATGGTGAGAAGTGTATTATCTACATAGATCACAAGAGTATTAACTTGAGACAAATGAGATGGATTGAGCTACTAAAGGATTATGATTGTACCATTGAGTGCCATCTAGGAAAGGCGAATATTGTAGCCGATGCACTGAGTAGGAAGTCAATGACTGATTTGAGGGCGATGTTTACAAAGTTCAATTTGACTGATGATGGAGGTTTACTTGCATAGTTTCAAATGAAGCCTACCTTAGTGGATGAGATTCGATCGAAAAAATCTAATGATGATTCTCTTACACCTCATTTCATATAGGTTGAAGAAGGTAAGACTACCAACTTTAGCCTTAATTTTGTTGGAGTTCTGTGCTTCCGTGGAAGATACTGTGTGCCTGATGATCAAGAGTTGAGGTAGTCTATACTTTGGGAAGCACATAGTAGTCCATATGATATGCATCCTGGAAGAAATAAGATGTACCAAAAGTTGAGAGATTTGCATTGGTGGTTAGAACTTAAATGAGATATGACTAATTATGTATGTAAGTGTTTAACGTGCCAACAAGTGAAGGTTGAGCATCAGTTTCCCTCAAGTTTTTATAGCCTATTCAGATCCCTCAATGGAAATGAGAGCGTGTGACCATGGATTTTGTTAATGGGTTGCCTGTGAAGCTTAGTAAGAAATATTCAGTTTGGGTTATAGTTGATCGACTAACTAAGTTAGCCCATTTTCTACCTATTCGTATTGACTATTCTCTCCATAGGTTGGTGAGGTTGTACATTTCAGAGATTGTGAGACTTCATGGTGTACCATGGTCCACCATTTCCGATCAGAACCCTCGATTTACATCTCGATTTTGGAAAAAGTTATAAAGGCTTTGGAAACTTGATTGAACTTTGGTACAACTTTTCACCCCAGTTTGATGGGTAATCCAAGTAGGTTATATAGATTTTAGAGGACATGTTGAAAGGTTGTGTGATTAACTTTAGTGGCAGTTGGGAGAAATACTTGCCGTTAGCCGAGTTTGCATACAATAACAATTTTTAGTCGAGCATCTAGATGGCTCTTTATGAAGCAATGTATGGTCGTAAGTTTCATACACCTCTATATTGGATAGAGTTAGGGGGAAATAAGGTATCAAGTCTAGATTTGGTGCAAAAAAATCGAAAATGTGCTAAAGTTTTTTCACGATCGTTTCAAAGCAACATCTGATATATAGAAGACTTATGTCAATTTGAAACGAATAGATATTGAGTTTAGTGTTAGGGAACAAATCTTCTTAAATGTTTCACCATGAAAGAAGGTATTGAGGTTTGGACACAAAGCAAGCTAAACTCAAGGTTCATTAGACCATATAGAGTTCTTAAATGGGTTAGACTAGTGGCTTTCCAGTTAGAGTTACCTCCAGAACTGGACCGCTTTCATTATGTGTTTTATGTTTCTATGTTAAGGAGATACCATTTTGATCCATCCCACATTATTCTGATCGATGAGGTCGAGGTGAGACCCAATTTAACTTATGAGGAAGAGCCAATACAGATTTTGGACTACGAGGTCAAGAGATTGAGGAAGAAGCAAATTCCTCTCGGGAAAGTCTTTTGGACGAATCATGGTGTTAGCGAAGCCATTTGGGAACTTGAAGAATCAATGCGTCGTCACTGCCCTCACTTGTTTGGATCAAGTAAATTTTGAAGACAAAAATTATTTTAAGGGGGTAGGTTTGTCACACTCTAGATTTTAATCATTTATTATGCTAGTTTATGTTATCAAGGAATTAATGGTCTAGTGGTTAAGTATGTTAATTAATTCCAAATGGTCCCATGTTCAAACCCCCACACTTTCATATTTTTAGTTTTAATTTTTTACAATTCTAGAAGGTCAAACTCCCAACAAAATAGGATACCAAATAAGTATTCCCGAAACCTTATATCCATGATGATGATTGTGATTTGACGATTTTTGTATAATATGTTATTATATGGTTTCCATTACTCATGTCATGTGATTTATGGCTAATGAAATTCGTATGTGCAAGTGATGTGAAAATATGATTATCAATGTTCAGATTTGCATGAAATTATGTTATTATTTTGATCATCTGATTCACATGTTAAGCTTGCCATATTTCTGATATTTTGATTTGTATGTTAAGCATGCCATTGTGGTAAATCATATTGAAATCTGATTCACATGTTAAACATGTCATACTTCTGATTCTAATTCGCATGTAAAGCATGCCTACTAAAAATCTGTTTTGTATGCCACATCACATGCATGGGGTCTAGAAAATATGTACGGAGGAAGTATCTGGCAGTAAATTTGCACTATCTGGTGGCTTATCCACAATATTCTGTATCTGGAAATAAATCTGCATTATCTATTGGCATGTTATTGGATGGATGAGTTTTGGGGAACTCATTATGGTGTGTAGCAGAGATGGGTATGATTTTTTTTTTTGAAAATCTACATTCTTTTTTTAAAAGCGTTGCACTGACACCCTCATTATGCATTCTGTCATATCTGATTCTGTGACTAAATATTTAGTATGTTGTGATATGCTTAAAATGATATTGATATGAGTTCAATTATGTTATTATCATTATTGGTAACCCACATTAGGCTTTATAACCTCACCCCTTTTAAATTCTGGTTTTATAGATAATCAAGGTTAAAATGTGGTTGAGTACGGAGGTGCTTTTGGTCACTTTTCAAAAAACTATATTTTTGGTATTTGTTATTTTGGGATGTGTTTAATTGCTTTAGAATTTGGTTTTGGACTTGGACTTTCTTTTGAATTTTGGATTTACTGTGGTTTTTGGAAGGTTTTGCATGACCTACCTTTTTAAACTAGTACTTAAGAGGTTTTTATCAAATAATAGTTAAATGATGAATTTTTCACAATGAGTTTAATCCAACTCAACAATAATGTTTTCAAACTGATTCTCTGTTTTCAAAACTCAACACTACTTGCTCACAAAATTGATTGTGTACAAGTTATATTATATCTACAATTTTCAAAATGGAGAACAAGTTTTTTTTTAAATGTATAAAATTGTTTGCTGCGATGTTTTAACTAAAAACTACGTTTTTTGAAAACTATCAATACTTGCATTTTTCTAAAAGATAGATGATTTTGACGAACTCTTTCAAAGGAAAATTACAAACAATATATGGCCTCTTTTAAAGCAAATCAAGATGATATTTTAAAATTACAAACGAATACTAGAAAATGGTTTCCAGTGCCACTAAAATGACCAGTGTGATCTTTAAGATTTAGCCATAATGTCTAGACCGAGTTTAGGAGGTTAGATCCTCTGGAATACACAAGCATACAATCCCTTATTCTCCATAAATACTTGAGTATATGCTTAACTGCTTGCTAGTGTCTTGCTCCTAGATTCACCTGATATCGATTTAACAACCCCACTACAAAACATATATCTAGGTGTGTGCATAACATAACATACATGAGACATCCTACTATAGAAGCATAAGGAAACTTTCTCATGTCCTCTCTTTTTTTCGCTTTCTTAGGACAACCCTCCAAAGAGAGATGAAATCCTAATACGGAGGGTTGATTTCCCTTCTTTGAATCGGTCATTGCATAAAACTCTAATATCTTGTCTATGTATGAAGAGTGAGATAGTTCTATCATGTTGTTCTTTATATCTCTTTGGATTCTAAAGCCTAAAACAAAATTAACTTCTCACAAGTCCATGCTAAATTGTTGGGTTAACCACAGTTCAACCGATAACAATGTCCCCATATCATTCCCAATTACTAGAATGTCATCAACATATAGAATGAGAAAAACCACATTTCCATCCCTTGAATGATTATAAACACAAGTTTCATGTATATTTTTCTCAAATCCAAAAGTCTTGATCACTTGATCAAATCTTTGATTCTATGAGCGAGATGCTTATTTAAGTCCATACATGGATCTAAGTAGTTTGCAAACTTTATGCTCATTTCTTTTAATTATATATATGGTGCGTTGAATCATATAAATGTTCTCTTCAAGATAGTCATTCAAAAACGTTATCTTGACATCGATTTTCAAAATCTCATAATCGAGAGTTGCCATAATAGATAACAATATGTTGATTGACTTGAGCATGAAAATCAAAGAAAACGTTTCTTTGTAATCATTTCCTTTTTTCTAAGTATAACTTTTCCATCCGAAATTCTTTTCCTCTTGTAGATTCATTTACACACTATGCATTTTATCCCTTCTAATAAGTCTACAAGTTCCCACAATGAGTTGGAGTCTAAAGAATCCATTTCAGCTTTCATAGTTATTTCCTAGAGCTTGAAATTAGCACTCTGCATCACTTCATCATACGTAAGTGGATCATCATCTTTCTTTTCAGCAGACTCAGTGTTAAAAACACTTTCGCTGGATTGGAAGAACTAAAGCCTAAGGAACACCCTCCCATTGCGACAAAGTACCCTATGTTGCTGATCATTTGTAGGTCTACAATTAGGAGTTAGTTCTAGAACCATTTCAATAGGTCTATTATTAGATGTTCATGTTGGTAGGTGTTCGTGTTGGATCTGGTGCCCTAAGAGTAGTAATTTCATCTCAGTACACTTGAAATATTTTAAACAAATTGGTTAATAAAATTATTCATGCATATTATCCACAAATGGTTTTTTCACACAAAGAGAAATGGAAGCAAATGTTTCTCATTGTTTATCTAATGTTTAAACTAATACTGAATGGTATTACGTGGTCAAATCGTGATATAGAAAGACAACTTGTATTAGTAGACAAAACTAAACATGTCTTTAGTCTAATTGGAAATGAAAAAACTGATTAAAAGACTAATATGTCATCTATGAAGTCCAATTGGGAAGATGCTTTGTCTTGGGCATCAAAGCAGATGACTCCCAAAAGATAGAGACATAGATGTGGCTAACTAGACAAATAGTACAGTAAACTGAACCCAAGAAGAATAGATCTTGAATCCTTTTATAGATTTATTCACTTGTGACATCCATAGTGTGACATTCATAGTGTGACATACCTAAATCCTGAGTGGATTACATGCTATATATACGTGACTCATACACTTTGATGTAAGTAAAAGCTTAAGTTTGAATAGATAAGGAACAAAAAGCTAGTGTTGTGATAGATGACTTGATCACTAATTGATAGTGATTGACTTTTCATGAAGGAAGATGCAATGGTTACCATAAGATAAAATAGGATCATATTGGGAGAACGGATATTGTCCCAAAGAAATTAAGGATACCTTATGAGGGTAACACACTTTTGACAAGGTCATTAGACGAGCACTAATTCAGTTACTTTCATAATGGTATGCCGTTTGGGAGAGCTCAGTCACGATACTATAGTGGAATGACTTTGTGACTAAATGAGTTTATAATTAATAGAAAAAAAGGTGGAACTTAATTATAAATCATTTTAGCCTCAATTGTATATGTCCAATGGGTCCCTTCACCAGCTCGTTGAAACGAAAAATGAATTGCATGATGAATCAAATGAACATAAATGAATAGAAATGGTGAAATAGGAAACATTCAGGAAATGATTATGGTTTTCTTCCAAATGAAAATGAAATTTGAGAAAATTGAATCATTAGGGAATGAATATGGTTTTCTCAAAATAGAAATGAAAATGAAAATAAAAATGAGGAATAAATTCATTTAGAAATGAACAAGGAATTCTCAAAAATGATCGAAAGATTGAGCTTATGTTTTTGAGCTATTTCAAAACCCAAAAATGAAAATAAACTATATGGTCATAGTGAAAAAGTTGAATGGTGAAATATCAAATATATTTTCTTGGAATTTTATTAGGGTTAAAATTGTCATAATTTTACTAGGGAAAATTGGGATGAGAAATCTATTTAATAACAATAATGAAGTTTATTTTGGGAAATAGAAAAAAAATAGGTTGGACTAGATTATAAAGTATTGGGTCGAAAAGTCCATGAAGTACTCGTAATTTGACCCAATGTGAGAGAGGCTCAAAATTCCCTCATGGAATATGAAGGGGTAACAACCCTAGTAGGAATACTAGGGGTATGACTTGCACCCTAATCCAACTCTAAGTAGGAAGTGTTTTCCTATTTAAAATAAACTTCTCTAATTCAATAATGGTTCTACATTCTCTTCCTATAAATAAATGGCACCGGTAGGGCTATTTACACAACTTTCAGATACTGTTATTATACTCGAAAATAGAGAGACTATTTACACAACTTCTAAAATAATGATTGTGTCATTTTCTATTTACACAACTTCCAGAATAATGATTGTGCCACTTTCTATTTGAGAAGAGAATTTTCATTTTCACCCCAAAAGAAAAAAAAACTATTTCTAGTTTCTGTGTTTGATTCGATTTGATCGAGCCCACATTCGAGGTAATTCATGATACGAGAATAGCGGCGAAGATCGTTTGGTTGAAAGCCAAGAACGACAAAGATTCGTCTATCCAAAAACACAGATACAATTTTTGTCTATTGTTTATTTCTATAAATATCACAAACCGGGTCAGTTTTCAAAATTTTTATTTTCCGTTGTGTAAGAAAACTGTTTTCAAACAAGAATTTTTCCAACAGCTCGCTCTTGCGAGATTTATGTTCCTACTCAAGAGGTTTATGTGTTCAAACAGAAAATAATTTGCTACGGGTCAATGATTTTAATTTTTTGAAAACATTTGAAGTCTAAAAACAAGGAGTGTTGACTTGTAAGGGTGGGAGTTGAGGCAAGATATACACGAAAATTATTGTAGTTCATGTTGTAAAGAGTATTTTCTGCATATTAGGCCATGCTTCTTTCTCTTATTGATGTTATAAGCGGTATTCTTGGAATGTTTTTTCAAGTGTCCGAGGAGTTAGAAGAAGCTTACAAGATTTCTAAAGTACATTTTTCTCCTTCGCTCCTTACAAAAAGAGGTCTCTAGCTTCGGGATGTTACACTTTATCACTATGGGCCTTTACTTGTTTTTGTTGTCTTCCCACTTGGGAGTTGTCTTTTTTTTGGTTTACTTTCTTTTCACTAAAGTGCCACAACTATCTTTAGGTAAGTTTTATCTTTTTCTTCCTCACTTTCTACTGTTTTTGGTGACTATTCGTAGCGATGTTTGTGTGGGGTTAAGGAGGTGCAAATATTTGTTAAGATTTTTTTGCCCTTAGTGTACTAATTTCGTCATATTTTATAAATTATTAAAATTTTTAAATTGATTGTTCATGAACATAAAACAAATGTCAATAGTTATTTCTATATTACATTCTCCTCAATGGTTTTGTACACGAAAAGCAAAATGTATAAACAAATATTGACTCATTGATCACGAAAGGCTTAACTAATATTAAGTTGTATTATATGGATGGATCATAATGTAAAAAGATTACTTATGTTAGAAAGTAATCTAAATTATTCATAGTCTATAGAATAAGATTGAGCAAAATGTTAAAATAATAGAGACTATTATGTCGTCTATAAATCCAATTGGGGAGATAGTTTGTCTTGGGTATCGGAGCTGGATTTACTCCTAGAAATAGAGACATATATGTAGGGGATGAACAAAACGTAATTCGATTAAAAAATAATTTTTTAATTTAGAATTAATCGAATCAAGTTACCAAGTTATTCAGTTTTTTTGAATCAACTCGAATAAGTAATTCGGTTTTTCGAGCTCAAGCCAAGTTGAATTTTATAACTCGAATAACAAATTGATGTAAATATCCATTGGGTCCCTCGAAATTTTGAAAATGTGCAAATTGATTCCTCTAAAAAATTCAAAATAATCTTAAAAAATTTTAAATATTTATAAAATCTTTTCTCCAAAATTTTATAAGTATATATAAATTCAAAAAAATAAAAATTATTAAAAATCTTAAAAATATATAAAAATACTAAATTGTAGTTTTAAAAATTCAAAATGAAAATTTGAGGACTTAAACATGTAAACTATCAAATCAAATTTATCATGATAATTATCTTGTTTTTTTTCCTTTTATTTTGTTTCAAAAGAGTTTTCAAATATATATGGTATTTATGTTCTTCAACTTAGAATTTAGTCATATTGTCAACAAGATTTAAATATGGCCAGTTTAATTTATTTAAATTTAACTCAAACAAATTTATTTGACTCGTCTGGGATTTCATTTCACTCGAATTGATTCAAAAAAATTCCAAATCGATTTAGGATGATAAAATAGGATTCATCAACATAGCTAACTAAAAAAAAATTCATTCAATTCAACTCGATTCGATCAAATACTCCCCACTATGTAGATGAAATTATCTGAGCTAACAATATATTGGACAGGACTCCAGTTGAATGTATTCTAGATTCGTTTGTGGATTTACTTGTTACGTTCATGGTGTTACTTACCTAGATCTTGACTAAGAAAATGACTATGTGTGTGTAACTCATGTGCTTTAATATATTGAAAACATGTGATTTCATGCTAGTGGGTAGGAAGTTGATATGTTGGGTACATAACTTATACATGATATGACTTCACTTATAAAAGTGGAATCATGACTTGATAAAGTGTAAATGGTATTCTCTCATTGGCATTGTATACATTATAAAAATGACACCTGGCCAAGGGTTATTTGCCTATGAAAAATGATTTTTTCATTACTAATTAGAGTAATGATCATTTTCATTGCGAATGATAAAATCGTGACCATGATATAAAATAGATCGAATTAGGTGAACAGATTTAACCTAAAGGGATAATAAATATTCTATGAGGGTAACACATATATGATAAGGTCATTCGACTAAAGCTTGAAATTAGTATCTTTTATAATGGTATATAATGGGGGGTTTAGTCATGTTATTTTAGTGGAATCACTCATAACTAAATAATTTGTGATTAATAGATAAGAGTCAGAACTTAATTACAAATTTTTTAAGCTATAATTATATCCAGTTAGTCCCTTCACTAGCTCAACACAATTATTTACTGAATTGCATTTAACATGAATACTTGCATGGAACAATAAATTATTGAACAATGAGAAATGGAAAATTGAATTTACTCATTGAAGTAATAAGTGTTTTTCCAATTTAAAGATGTAACGCCCCGAATTTTGGGCCTAAAAGTTTTGGGCTTTGAGCATAAGGACAGTAGGGAGATTGCACATATGTGTTTAATTGTGCAAAATAGTGACAAGAATGGGCCTGTGTTCGAGTCTTTGCGTGAGCATTATTTTTGTTTTTAGAGCTATTTAAATTATTTTCTTCATTTTGTTATTATTGGATATTATTTTTATTTATATTCTTGGGATTCCTCTCTGTCAATTTCACATTCCCTCTCCCTCTCTTCTCTTTTTCTTTTTCTTTTTGGTTCCACATGATTTTTCTTCTGTTAAGCAGTTTGCCTGTGAATTTCGGGACTGTCGCTCCTATGTCGATCTCTCCAACGTTGAAACAGTTGTGGGATTCTAATCTTGTCTACTCTTTTCTTATTAATTGTTATTTTGTTTTGTGAATCCATTTTTCTTCAGCTTTTCCTGACTATGCACTAACCCCTTCGTTTATGGGTCTCAAGGCATTGTAAGAGAGGGGAAAACTCTAGTTTCTGATGTACTTGTGATATGGTTAAGATTTGGAGAGGTTCTGAGGGTTTAAATAGAGGTTTCAGGGCTGTTTTGGGGTGGTTTCGTGACCCCCCAACGGCCACACGACACACAGCCATGTGGATTTAGGAACTAGGGTTTCCTGTTAATTTTGGGTGCCACACAGCCGTGTGGCCTATTTGGGGATTTTTTTGGAATTCACATGGCTGTGTCCCTTGGGCACATAGGCGTGTGGATTTGGGAATTAGGGATTCAGGGATTTGGAGTCACACGGTCTGGCCACACAGCTGTGTAGCTGATTTGGGGATTTAAGGGTCCCACATGGGCGTGTGTTTCGGAACACACAGCCGTGTCTGGTGGCCACATGGGCGTGTGATACCTTCACACGGCCGTGTCTTCCCTACACCCTATTTTAGTGAAATTGGACAGTAAGTTACACGGCCTGTTCACACGGCTATGTCCCTGCACTACACGGGCGTGTGCCTCTATCACACAGCAATGTGCTACCTTGAACACGGGTGTTTGGACCCCCACACGACTTGAATTGCTCCACATGGCCAGAGCACATGGAAGTTTGGCCTTAACTCACCAAATTCTGATTTTAGGGCAATTCAAGTGCAATCACGATTCTATGTGTTCCAACCCTCAATTAAGCTTACTGAGGGTAGATTTGACTCTATTTTGACATCGGTTTATGTGTTACTTGTAATTGACTGTGTGATGTGTTAGGCACTAAATCTAAGTGTATGAGTGTACACACTTCTGAAACTTATTGACTGATTGTGAATGACTGTTTCAAAGTGCATTTTGAATTGGTACATTTGCATACATACATTTGTATACACATAGCTGCATATAAAGTTTTGTGTGGGATTTTGAAGAGATGGGAGATTTACGATTTGGCAGTTTAACTGCATACTGTAGCCCCTAATACCCAGAGGGTCAAGGGCAGTCCAAATACCATGAGGGTTGTGGACGATCTGACTGTACTGCGAATTTTTGCACTGCACTGTATAGCACATACGTCAGCATCACTATGTACCATTAACTGATCTGGTAGTTTTACTACAACATATCAGTATAGCAGATTTCTGCATTGCACTGTACCGAATGTACGTTAGCCACGCTACGTACTATATCTAATCTGGCAGTTCTTACTGCACGTCTGTACCGCGGTTTACCACATTGCACAGTACATCTTATACACTAGCTTTGTTGCGTAATATATGTGACTGGCTATCTATCTGCATACTGATAGCCTCAATTCCCAGAGGGTCGAGGGTGGTCCCAATACCCTGAGGGTCGTGGACAATGCTGATGATCATCATTGCCGAGCAACTCGAGATGACACCATATGGAGTACAGGGTTGGATGGGTTTTTCGAGGTCCTACTTGGAGTGTAGGGACGGGTTGGTTGATTTAATCACTATAGGGAGTGTAGGGTTGGACGGAGATGGTGTGTTGGCTGGATAGGTGGGTTATTTTATAACTCATTCGCACCCATATGCATCTGATTGATCTGTTGACTGATTTGATACTTGTGAGTGGTTGAGAATTTCTGATACTGTGATTGAATGTGATTGTACTATTGACTGAAAGGCACTCGAGCCTATGAGAATTCTGTAGACTCTATCTACATCTGTCTGACTGAACTATTTTTATGACTGACTTATGAGTTATTGCTACCGTATCTGAATGGCAAGTGAGACTGAGTGTGTCTGATTGTTCCATGTGACCGAAAAGTACCTATCGTATGTTGATTTTGGGTGAATACGCTCAACTATCATCTGTTGGTAAGTTTGCTTTGCATATATTGACCGATTCTGAATAATTCTGTAAGTTAGTTTTACTTCGCAACTGAATCTGAACTACTTCCAGACTTCCTGTTTCTGTTTCTGTCCCTGTTTCTATTTCTATAGATTAACTAGTTTGATCTCACACTGAGCTCGAGTAGCTCACCCCCCTTCTGTTTCTCTTTCAAGTGTAGTTCTAGATTTTGGATGCTGGACTTAGTACACAGAGGTCTCAGACAGTTTTAGTAGAAATAAGTTATAAGCTTTTATTTTCAGGTTTTAATTGTTGTTCGTTTAAGTTTATACTATAAAGTTTCATAATATTGTGGTACAACTCTTGTTAAGTTTTCATTTGTACATTTTATACTATTAAACTTACTTATAATTTTATATAATTAAATGTTTTGATTTGCTTTGGGATAAACGTTTTCAAAAATTAAATTTTGAACGACTCGATTTGTAAAATTTTCTCACGATCACTTCAGTGATCAATGTAGCATTTCGAATTCGATCTAGACTTCTAGGCCGGGTTTGGGGTGTTACAAAAGATTAGATTGATTTGGGGTTCATTTAGTGACTTTGGATATTATTTAATTAAATTAAATGATAATTTCGAAATGAAGCTAAATTAAGTGATCATAGTTATCTAATTATTTGGAATGGAATAAAATTAACTGAATAAAGTTACGCATGCATTAAAATAAAGCTTAATATAAATTTATTAATTGAATAAAAATTACCAAAATCAGCAAACTTTCAACCTCTTACTCTATAGTCCCCTTATTCGTTTGCCTCAAATTTATTCAAAGGGATGATGTGCTACCTTTTCAATAATAAGGGTTGTAGCTTACAGAACAACAAGTACCTTTTCCATGAAACCTAGATGAAGTTTGACCAATATGCAATAAATCTTCAACATGTTCTCCATGAGATGCAATCTCATGCTTCACTTGAGCATTAATAACTTGTTGATCTTCATAGCTCAAATGCGGTTGACCTTTCTCACCTAAATTTGCCTCTATCACATTCTACTTGGTGCACTTGTTGTTGGAACAAGTTTTGCAACAAACCTAAACTTCTTCTAATCCCACATCATATTAAAATAGTAAGGTTTGATGTGTCCTTCTTTCCCGTAATAAAAGCATACGAGTTTACCTTTCTTCTTTTTATGTATGTGCTATCGTCTAGGTAATATTATAGTCAATGTTGCAACATTAGATTGAACATGACTTGTATTTCTCCATCACTGATCATTCATTGGCTACTAACAATGAGATCTAATATGTAAATCATTGTCACGACAATAATAAACAAGTATTTTATCCTTCTTTTTACTTGTCTCAAAAGTAGATGAACTACATCTTTTGTAGGAGTGATAAGTTCTTTACCTTTATTGATGTAACCAAGTCCTCTATGGTCGAGTTCAAATCTCCTTGAATCCAAAATTCCATCAAGCTTCTCACTTTAGCCTTCAGACTTCTTTAAGACAAACTGCAAATTAGCTAGCTCATTCTTAGTAGTTTTTAAAGCATCACCCATTTTTGAACCACAATTTTAAACCTTTCCTTTTTCTTCTCTAAGGATGATAACTTCTTCCCTCAAATAATTATTCAATTGGCACAATATTTCAATTTTCTTTAACATATGGCTGAAAGCATCCTCCAAAGCTTCAAAGCTTCAACTAAAACGTTATCATTATCTAAATCTTCTTCTATTCCAAAATCTGTTGAAACATAGTTTGAAGCAGAAACAGTAAAAAAAAAACATAGTTGCTCAAATTTTTATTCATATCAGAACTGCTTTCTTCATTACTTTAAGTGACTACAAGTGACTTCTCTTTCTTCTTAATATTAGGACATTCTAACTTACTATGATTTTATCCCTTGCATTCGTAACATTGGACAACTTTTGGCAGTGAATTCTCCTCTTATATGTTATTCTTCTTGCTATGGCTATTAGCTCCTCCAACATCTGATTTAGTTCACTTCTTAGAGAATCTCTTTATAGTATTTGTAAGCAAATTAATTTCATCAACAACCTCCATTATCTATTTTGATATTAGAACCACTTTTTAAACATTGAAAACAATGTTCATTTTAGGTCTTAATTTGTTACAATATGCTTTATCCAAATTAAACTCAAAGGTTCAAAGTAAATCTATTAACTCATCCAGCTTGAGGGTGGTAATGTAATTTTCCTCCTCAATTGTTGTGACCTTGATTGCAAAGCATTCTAGTGAGGACCTCAACACTTTATGCACTAATTTAACCTTTAAAAAGTGTGCACCAAGATGAAAAGCCCTTTTAGAAATATAACATAACCTCACATAAAATTCAAAAAAATGACTTCTCTTTATGCATTTTTAAATTTTCAAACCTATTGGCTAAAATCTAAAGTTTTGACATGTGCACAACATCATTTCCTTCATGTTGGTTTTCTAAGATTATTCATGCCTCTTTAGCAAATGTACATATAGAAATGACTTTAAGTTTATCCAAGTTAACTTCATTGAAAAAGGAATTTGGAGCTTGTGAATTTCCATAAGCAATCCTTCTTTCTTTGGTAGTGTATTTGCTTCTTTCTTTAGGATATTTGGTGCCTGTTAGAGTATGCCCAAAGACCAATCATGAGATGATTGTAATCACATACTGATTTTAACTTGTTTGTTAATATAAGGCATTATCATTGTTATTTTAGTTTCTTTTTCTGTGTATACGAATAAACTGGTTTAACAAAGTCCTGGAAATAATATGATTATTCTTAAAAGGTCTTTGGTTAAGTATTATTATAGGCTTGGACAATGATAAAGCATTGATATTAATGTATAGCAGATTCCTATTTCAAGTCGACAAGTGTTTATACAAGCTTAAAATATCAAAACGGCTGAAAGATTATGAAAATCATTTGTAAACACCTATTTTATGTTTAATTGAATTTATTAAAATTAAATTGAGTATAATATTGTGAATTCATATTTTTATGTTTGAAATTTGAGGTTTAGATAAGAAAGTAAATGTTGATACAAACTTAAAATATTGCCCCTTGCACCTCTAAAGAGACGTCTTTAAATAACTTGCTAACCTGGACGGACTGCCCCAACGGACTCAATACAGTAATTTCACTCGAAGTACTCTCAACAGAAATCTCCAAGCTTCTAGTAACAGAGCAGGCTACATCAGAGTGAGTGGATCTCTATCTATCAGTGCAATATATGGTACATCATAAATAAAGAACGTACTCATGATGACGTCCGAAGCATCTCCACCCTCTCGATGACGTACAGCATAAACTAGAGTTGGCTGCCTTGCCTTAGTCTGCCCGGTGCTCTCTACCCACGGCCCATACCATTTCCACCTCTGGCCTGCCCACGACTTCTCAATGGCTGCAGAACTACCCTCGGTGGCTGTGTAGTACCAGTACCTAGAGCTTGCATCTAATCGGGCCTCCGCAGACACTCCCTAATACGATGCTCCAATGAACCGCACCTCAAGCAAGCCCCAGTCCTTTTCCAACACTCGCCCTAATAGAATTTACCACAATCAGCACATGGCTGCTATCAGTAACAAGAACAGAAGCCCCAGCTCTAATAGACCCATCAACTCTGGCCTTTTTCTTAGGCCTCTGAACGATACTCGAGGGCTCCGAATCCCTCCTGTTCCTATCTCTCTCTCTGTCACGGATTTGGCACTTAGTGCGCCTAACATCCTCGGTGATCTTCGCCTTCTCCACCAGTGTAAAAAAATCTTACTCCCTCTGTGGAGCTATCAAAACCCTCAAACTATCCTTGAGGCCATCCTCAAAGCGTATACATCGTTCATACTCAGTGACTACCATACCTCACGCATAGCAGCTCAGTTGCAGAAATTTGACCTTATACTCGGCCACCGATCTATCTTCCTAGGTCAGATTCAGAAACTCTCTCCTGCGGATATCCACATAACCAGCTGCCACATATTTCCCCTAGAAGGCGTCCTTAAAAAAATCCCAAGTCAATCTTTTAGGCTAAGTGCCCTCCTTAACAGTGAGCCACCACTGATAAGCCTTATCATGCAGCAGCAACACTGCACCCCTTAATTTCTGCTCGAGGGTGCAGTCTAGATCGTCTATGATCCTCTCTGTGGCCTCAATCCAATACTCAGCCACATTAGGGGTGACCCCAACGATACCACTGAATATCTTAGCTCTATTAGACTGAAGTTGTTCCGTAACTGACCCTCGGCCTCCAGCTCCAGTATTGGGCCCAGCGACTGATCGTGATTTCGATGAAGTAATAATAATGATCGTACCTGGAAACTAACTATTGTCACGATAAAAGGCAAGCGCACCTATCGAGTAGTAGTATAGTTAGTGGCAAGACCGGCATATCAAATCCAAGGAACTAAAAGTACTAGTAATGACTTTCTTCCTATTATCTAGCCTAAAAATAAAGAAGGATTTGTTGGGAAACTAAAATTCTAGTTAACTAAAGACACGAAAAAGAGTAAATTCAGAAATTACTTTGGGAAAACTGAATGATAAAGGCAATACCCAAGGAAGAATCCACCTAGACTTTACTTGTTATTTAACTCTGGATTAGACGATTTCTTCATTCGACTTAATCCGTAGAGATTCCTAAATTATGTTAATATCTCTGTCGAGAATAAGAACAACTAACCCTAGGTTGATTAATTGAAATCTCTTTCTAATTAAAACCCCTAGTTTTGCATTAACTCGATCTATGGATCCCCATATTAGATTTGACTCTAATCCGGTAGATTTTCGTTATCCTATGTCTAGGATTGCGATCAACTCCGCTTAATTGTGTTGGATCTACTCTTAAATAGGGACTTTTTCTCCTCTGCATAAGCACATTCGACTTGAACTAATATCCCAGAAATATCAATTCAAGAATTAAAAACATAATTAAAAACAAGTCAAATATTTATCATATAGCTCAGATAACAATAACAAGATTCGTCTTAGGTTTCATCCCCCTTAGGTATTTAGGGGTTTAGTTCATAATTATAAAAGAGAACATATCAAAAGAAAGAGAACAACAAAACATAAAGAAAATCCAAAACCCCTAGAAGAATTGAAGGGAGATCTTCAGTCTTGATGCTGATCCCTGCTTCTAAGATGGATCAATTGGCTTTACTTCGAGTAATACCCTGTCTTCTACTCTGAGTTTTGACGAGGACACTGTGCTCTCTTGTAGTCACCTCCTAGGGTCTTTATATAGAGTTTGGAATGTCTTTCTTAGCCCCTAAGTAGCCTTTTCCGCGTGAAATTGAAACTTGTCATGACAGGGACTCGCTCATGTGGCATGCCTGTGTGAATCATGCTTTGGTCGTATTCGAGCCTGTTAATCTGGCACGGCCGTATGGGTTACCCGTGTGATGAACTCCAGGCCGTGTTGATCATTGATTTGGGCCTACTTTTCCCATTTTTGGCCCGTTCCTTGCTCTTTTTTCTTCCTTATGCTCATCTAAGTATAAAACATGAAATTAAAGGATTAGGAGCATCAAATTCCACAATTCTAATGATTAATTCATCCAAAAATATGCTAAGCATGGGATAAAAATATGTATAAATTACGGTTTATCAAATACCCCCACACTTAAGGCTTTGCTTGTCCTCAAGCAAAATCTCAACTCACAATTAAAAATTATTCTTCTCAACTTATAATTCTTATCAATAATATTTCAAACTAATCCACAAGTAATCATATATTTAGAATTCAACTGAAAGAACATCAAAGTTTCAAACAATCTAAGTTGAGAATTTTATCACAGAAACATAGGTTTTCTCCCCTCTTTTAAGTAATTACCTTGAATTCAAAATCAACAAGAGTTGACATCCTCACTAAAGATTCACTCTATCCACTCAAAGTGTTTAGGGTTTAGAAATTAAGCACTCATTAGTCAACATGAAAAGTTATTACCATAAGCTTGCATGAAAATCAAATCTCCACCACTATAGATTGAGATGATACATCAATCAAAAGGTCTTTAGAGGGTTGTAATGGGGCTTTGGTTAGGGGTGTGGTCAGAAGCTGAAAAAAGAAGGTTAAAATCAAGATTGAACTGAAAAATCATCTAACTAGAAAAATCTCTATCACTGAAATAAATTCATACAATTGAGTATTTTCCTTATAACTAATATCGTTTAAGATCTATAGTACATAATTACAAAATAATTGCTAAACATTTAAGTTACAACTGATTTTTTTAAGAACAAGTCAAATACTTTACAAATTTAACTAACTGAAAGGGAGAACATAGCTAAATAATTATTCAATTCAAATCTCGACAAAAAAATAGGGATCAAAGTAATTGGGGGATTTCAACAATAATAGGTTGTTGGTTAATATTGAGGATAAGTCAATGATGTTAGGCTCAAGGGGATTCATTAAGGGTTAATTTATGAAGGTAGGCTTTTGTGGAGTAAGTGGGTTAAAACCTAGGTGCCTTTATCATCTTAGTATATCAAATAAATGATGTGGTCTGGACATGTATAATCGAAGCAAATTCTAGAATAATATATCAATATTGACTCGCTCAAAGCAACAATAAAAGTGAGCATGAAAGTATGTATGCTCAAAAGGCTCAAAAATCTCACCAGAATTATGGCTTTTGATGTCAATCCTGTGAATTTCAAATCTCAAGATAATACTAAGAATTGGGGAAAGCAACCTAGAAAAATTTTAAATTCTCAAGAATTTCAACTTATCATGCTTGATTCTCGAATGTCTTAAAGCTTAAATAATCAAAGCGCAAATACCTATGTCTTAATCCTAAACATATCAATAAAAATCATAAATCAATCAGAATTCATTCTAATAGTGATAT
Source organism: Gossypium stocksii (assembly GCA_020496765.1). NCBI lineage: Eukaryota > Viridiplantae > Streptophyta > Magnoliopsida > Malvales > Malvaceae > Gossypium > Gossypium stocksii. Next base: position 71,968,595 of record CM035622.1, read on the forward strand.
GAGAAAGTGACTTGAGAGGCAAGGAAAAATTCAAGGATTTGAGAACAATTCAACTTATAATCCCCCCCACACTTAAGATGTACATTGTCCTCAATGTACGAAGATAGGTAAAAATATAAGCATAGATCATAAGTGAGGGATAGAAACGAGAATCCTTGAATTTTGGATGAATTTATTAGAATAGTGAAAGTTATATTAGGGAAAGGATGATTCTGAGCTGCTGAAGAGAATAAACATGACTTTGAGGAGAATTAAAGTATTACTCAATAGGAAATAAAGTGCAAAAATAAAAGTATCTTCAACGAAAAGGAAAATTATAAAGGAAAGAAACTTAAGAAGGCAGATAAAATTAAGTAAAAATAAACAAAAATGGACTCAATTATTCGTATCGGCAGATGTATCATGAGGTGGTGGTGGTGTGGTGATGAATAATGGCTGGTTTAAGATAGGGGATTAGGCACACGGCCGTGGCACACGCCCGTGCACTCTGAGTCTAGCACGTGTATTTCATAGACATATGGTTTTGCCACGATTGACAGGCACGGACGTGTCACATGCCCATGTTGATTTCTCAGTTTCACCCATGGCCTATTGGCATGGGCATGTTACACGCTGTGTTGATTTGGCAGGTTCGCCCATGCCCATATCGCACGGTCGTGGCATTTTGTCGAAGCTCGTGTCTAGGGAAATTTTTTCCACTATTTTTACACGGCCGTCTCGCACGGTCGTGTCTCCACCCGTGGTGTGTCCACGGTTTTAGGCACGCCCGTGTGCTTGGCCGTAAGACTTTGAAAAATATGCTTTTTAAGGAGTTAGTTAGTTATTTAGATGTTATGAACTGAGTTCAAGGAAATCAACAATGTTAGTGCTCAGGTTGCCTCCTGAGAAGCGCTTATTTGGAGTCTAAACTCGACTTACCTTGCTTGCACCTTTACGAGGGTTCGTGGAGCCTAAGCTCTTCCCTATCATTCTTAAAATCGTCAACATTATAAAGTTTGAGTCGATGATCGTTTACCTTGAAAGTGTCATGAGTTGGATGTGTTACCTCCACTGTGCCGTAAGGAAAAACATTTTGAACTATGAATGGGCCTGACCATCTCGATTTTAGCTTTCCAAGGAATAATCTAAGCCTTGAGTTGTAAAGCAAGACAAGATCATCGGTTTTAAACTGTTTGAGTTGCTTTAGATGGGCGTTATGGCGCCGCTTTGTGGCTTCCTTGTATAAACGTGAGTTTTCATATGCATTACAACACCATTCATCCAACTCGTTTAACTACATGCTCTTTTCACCTACAAGATTAGGATCGAGATTTAGAAATTAGATAGCCTAAAATGCCTTATGTTCTAGTTCAAAGGGTAAATGACAGCTTTTCCCATAGACGAGTCTATAGGGGGATGCTCCTGTTGGAGTTCCGAATACAGTTCTATAAGCCCATAAAGCTTCATCTACTTTCATTGCCCAATCTTTGCTATTTGCCTCTACGATTTTCTCTAAGATGCGTTTTAGCTCTCTATTAGCTACTTCAACTTGTCCACTGGTTTGGGGGTGGTAGGGGTAGCCGTTCTATGGTGCACTCCATATTTCTTTAGAACTTTTTCAAACTGAGCATTACAGAAATGAGTTCCCCTATCATTAATAATTGCTCTAAGTGTTCCAAATAGAGAAAAGAGTTTTTTAAGGAATTTCACTACCATTCTAGCATCATTAGTAGGTAAAGCTTGGGCTTCTACCCATTTAGACATGTAATCAACTACTACTAAGATGTATTTCGCATTCAAGCAACTAGGGAATGGACCCATGAAATCGATGCCCCATACATCGAATATTTCGCATTCAAGCATATATGTCTGAGGCATTTCATCGCGTTTAGAGATATTACCTATTCGTTGAAATTTGTCATAAGAAGTAACAGACCTGTTGGCGTTCTTAAATATTGTAGGCTGATAAAAACCTGATTCGAGTATTTTATGAGCGATCTTAGTTCCACTATAATGTCCTCCTGTTAGTCCTGAATGGCAGTGATCCAAGATTTTATTTGCTTCTGTCGTTGTAACACATCTTCGAATGACTTGATCTGCACATATACGAAAAAGAAAAGGGTCTTCCCAAAAGTAGTTTTTCACATTAGTAAAGAATCGCTTCTTTTGTTGATGTGTCAACCCTTTTGGGGTTATGTTAGCAGTTAAGTAATTTGCAATGTTAGCAAACCAATGTACCTCAGAATCAGATACGACTAAGAGTTGTTCTTCAGGAAATGAGTTATTTATCTCGGTCTTATCAAGTTCTTTGAGGTGTGGATTCTCAAGCCTGGAAAGGTGATCGGCTGTCAAGTTTTCAACTCCTTTTTTATCTTGTATTTCCAAATCAAATTCCTGCAACAATAAAATTCATCTTATTAATCGAGGTTTTGCATTGGACTTAGTTAAAAGATAACGAAGAGCGAAATGATCAGTATAAACGGTGACTTTAGACAATATCAGATATGGTCTAAATTTGTCGAACGTAAAAATCATAGCTAGCAGTTCTTTTTCTATGGTAGTATAGTTCTCTTGTGCGGCTGTTAAAGTTTTGCTAGCATAGTAGATTAACTGAAAATGCTTGTCTCTTCGCTGTCCAAGAACTACATCTACTGCAAAATCACTTGCATCGCACATTAGTTCAAAAGGTAAATTCCAATCAGGTGCTATTATAATCGGAGCATTAGTAAGTTTCTCTTTGAGAGTGTTAAATGCCTCTAAACATTCTTGATCAAAATTAAAGGGTACATCTTTTCCTAGTAATTTCGTTAAAGGTTTAACTATTTTAGAAAAATCTTTAATGAATCTTCTATAGAAACCAGCATGTCCTAAAAAGCTTCTAATTGCCTTAACCGAACTAGGGGGAGGTAGTTTTTCAATAGTCTCAACTTTTGCTTTATCAACTTCTATCCCCTTACTAGAAATCTTGTGTCCTAAAACAATACCTTCTTGAACAATAAAATGGCACTTTTCCCAACTAAGAACAAGATTTGTTTCCTCACACCTCATTAAAACTCGTTCTAAATTTTAAGGTAAAGATGGAAAGAGTTACCAAATACCGAGAAGTCATCCATAAATACCTCCATGATGTCCTCCACGAGTTCGTCAAAGATGGCCAGCATGCGACGCTAAAAAGTAGCAGGAGCATTACATAATCCAAAAGGCATTTTACGATAAGCAAACGTACCATATGGACAAGTGAATGTCATTTTCTCTTGATCTTCGGGAGCTATCAGGATTTGGAAATAACCGGAAAGTCCATCCAAGAAGCAATAATACATATGTCCTAAAAGTCTTTCCAACATCTGATCAATGAAGGGCAGTGGGAAGTGATCTTTTCTAGTGGCATCGTTCAATTTTCTGTAGTCAGTGCAAACTCCCCAACCTGTTACCGTTCTTGTAGGAATCAGTTTGTTCTTTTCATTGGCAACAATAGTCATGCCACCTTTTTTAGGAACAACCTGCACAGGACTTACCCAAGCACTGTCAGAAATAGGATAAATAATTCCAGCATCTAGAAGTTTAATTACCCCAGTCTTGACTACGTCCTTCATGTTAGGGTTCAATCTTCTTTAAGCTTGCACATATGTTTTATATTCCTCCTTCATCAAAATTTTATGGGTGCAAAATGAAGGACTGATTTCTTTAATGTCAGAAATTTTCCAAGCTATGGCTCTTTTATGTTCTCTTAACACTTGGATTAATTCCTTCTTCTCCTTTGGTTACAGGTTTGAAGCAATAATTACTAGTAGTGTAGAATTGTCTCCTAAGAATGCATATTCTAAGTGTTTGGGTAATTATTTAAGATCTAGTTTGGGTGGTTCGTCAACAGAGGGTTTTTGTCTTAGTTCATCTTTAATCTCAATGCCCTCATAATCTATTTGTCTTGGGGAAGGTTCGTTGGAGTTTAAATTAGTTATTACCTTTTTCATCTCAGTGGTGACTTCATCCTCTCCCCCACCTCGAGCGAGACACAGTTCCAACATGTCTTTAAGAGTGATTTTCTGAAAAAAAATCTTGAATAGAATAATCAATAGAATCAATAAAATAACAGGAATCATCTTGTTCCTTAGAAAATTGCATGGCATCATAAATTTTAAACAACATTTCTTCATCACCTACCCTAAGCACAAGTTTACCATCTCCTATATAATAATAGCTCTAGCAGTAGCTAAAAATGGGCGTCCTAGGATTAAGGGTACCTCAACATCCTCATCCATGTCAAGCACAACAAAATCAACAGGAAATATAAATTTATCAACTTTAACTAATACATCTTCAATGATACCCTTAGGATATTTAACAGATCTATCGGCTAATTGAATACTCATCCTAGTGGGCTTTGGTTCCCCTAGACCTAGTTGCTTGAGCATTTTATAAGGCATTAAGTTGATACTGGCACCTAAATCTGCTAATGCTTTTTCAATATTTAAACTACTAATTAAGCAAGGAATGGTAAAACTTTCTGGATCTTTTAATTTGGTTGGCACTTTATTCTTGAGGATTACTGAACATTCCTCATTAAGTTCCATTGTAGACAGTTCTTCAAACTTCCTTTTATTTGTTAGAAGCTCCTTCAAAAATTTTGCATATGTGGGCATCTGTGAAATAGCTTCAACAAAAGGTAAGTTAATATGTAACTGTTTAAAAAGTTCAAGAAATTTACTGAATTGAGCATCCATGTGGTCTTTCTTCAACTTTGCTGGGTATGAGATGGGTGGCTTGTATTCCTTAGGAGCCGGTGGGGCTTTTTCTTTAGGTTCGATCTCTTCTAGGGTCTCCTTGTCAAGCTCTTAAATAGCTTTCTTCTCAGTTTCTACTAGTGTTTTTCCACTCCTTAATGTGACTACCTTAACATGCTCCCTAGGGTTGGGTTCAATATTACTCAGCAAACCACATTGTGGTCTTTTAGAGATTAGCTTAACGAGCTGGCCTATTTGAGTTTCGAGTCCTTGAATGGATGCTTGCTGATTTTTAAGTGCCATCTCGGTGTTCTGAAAATGAGTTTTTGATACGGAGATAAATTTCGTGAGCATCTCCTCAAGGTTCAACTTTTTCTCTTGCTGGTAAGGTGGTTGTTGAAATCCCGGAGGAGGTGGTGGTCTCTGATTTCCTTGATTGCCTTGTCCTCCACATGAAAAATTAGGGTGGTTCCTCCAACTTGTATTTTAAGTGTTGCTATAAGGATTATTTTAAGGTCGAGGATTATTACCCATATAGTGGACTTGCTCGTTTTCCATGCCATGTCCATAAAAGGAGTACTCTGGATTACTCATGTTTCCTAGAGTTGAGTCACATTGCATTACTGGATGTATCTGCGTAGAACCAATGAAATTATCAATCTTTTTATTAAGAAGTTCTACCTGATTAGAAAACATGGTTACCGTATCAACATTAAAAACTCCGGCAACTTTTTGCTGCTTTGTTCTCATGGCTTGCCACTGATAGTTATTCAGTGACATCTCTTCTATAAACTCGTAAGCTGCCTCTAGTGTTTTGTTATTGATTGTTCCACCAATGGCTGCATCAATCATCTACCTTGTTGAGGGGTTCAAACCGTTGTGAAAAGTTTGAACCTGTAACCATAGAGGTAACCCATGGTGAGGGCACATTCTCAATAAATCCTTGTATCTCTCCCAAGCATCGTAGAGTGTCTCTAAATCCATCTGTACAAAAGAAGAGATATCATTCCTCAATTTTACCGTTTTAGCCGGCGGAAAATACTTAAGTAAAAATTTTTCGGTCATTTGTTCCCATGCAGTGATAGACCCTCGTGGTAGAGAGTTTAACCACTGTTTGACTTTATTTCTCAAAGAAAAAGGGAATAATCGAAGACGAATGGCATCATCAGAAACACCATTTATTTTGAATGTGTCGCAGAATTCCAAAAAGTTAGCTAAATAAGCATTAAGATCCTCATCCTGCAAACCATCAAACTGAACAAACTGTTGAATCATTTAAATAGTGTTAGGTTTTAGTTCAAAGCTATTTCAGCAATAGCAGGCCTAACAATACTAGATTCAGTACCAGCTAAATTAGGTTTAGCATAATCATACATAGTACGCGGAACAGGATTTTGATTCACAGGATCTGCGGCTACCAGAGGAGGTAGCTGATTATCCTAATTTGCCTCCATCTCTTCAATAGATTCGGGTTCTTCTTCTTGTCCCTATTCTGAGTACTGTAGGCTTCTTCTTATTTCTCTCCGGTTTCTACAAACTATGGCTTCTAAATTGTCATCAAAAAGCAAAGGTCCTGACGGGTTTCTTCTAGTCATAAACTAGAGATACCTGTCAGAGAAAAGCAAAATTTAGTAAAAATTTAGTAAATAAATTGTAATAAAAGGAAAGATGGCTAAAGTAATAGAAATCGAGTGTTCCTAATATTTTAGGTCCCCGGCAACGGCGCCAAAAACTTGATCGTGATTTCGATGAAGTAATAATAATGATTATACCTGGAGACTAACTATTATCACGATAAAAGGCAAGCGCACCTATCGAGTAGTAGTATAGCTAGTGGCAAGTCTGGAATATCGAATCCAAGGAACTAAAAATACTAGTAATGATTTTCTTCCTATTATCTAGCCTAAAAATAAAGAGGGATTTGTCGAGAAACTAAAATTCTAGTTAACTAAAGACACGACAAAGAGTAAATTGGGAAATTCCTTTAGGAAAACTGAATGATAAAGGCAATACCCAAGGAAGAATCCACCTAGACTTTACTTGTTATTTAACTCTGAACTAGACGATTTCTTCATTCGACTTGATCCGTAGAGATCCCTAAATTATGTTAATATCTCCGTCGAGAATAAGAACAACTCACCCTAGGTCGATTAATTGAAATCTCATTCTAATTAAAACCCCTAGTTTTGCATTAACTCGATCTATGGATCCCCATATTAGATTTGACTCTAATCCGACAGATTTTTGTCATCCTATGTCTAGGATTGCGATCAACTCAGCTTAATTGTGTTGGATCTACTCTTAAAAAGGGACTTTTACTCCTTTACATTAGCACATTCGACTTGAACTAATATCCTAGAAATATCAATTCAAGAATTAAAAACACAATTAAGAACAAGTCAAATATTTATCATATAGCTCAGATAACAATAACAAGATTCGCCTTAGGTTTCATCCCCCTTAGGTATTTACCGGTTTAGTTCATAATTATAAAAGAGAACATCTCAAAAGAAAGATAACAACAAAACATAAAGAAAACCCAAAACCCCTGGGAGAATTGAAGGGAGATCTTCAATCTTGATGTTGATCCTTGCTTCTGAGATGGATCAATTGACTTTCCGTCGAGTAATTCCTCTGAGTCTTGGCGAGGACACTGTGCTCTCTTGTAGTCGCCTCCTAGGATCTTTATATAGAGTTTGGAATGTCTTTCTTAGCCCCTAAGTAGCCTTTTCCGTGTGAAATTAAAACTTGTCATGACAGGGACACGCCCGTGTGGCACGCCCGTGTGAATCGTGCTTAGGTCGTGTTCGAGCCTGTTAATGCTGCACGGCCATGTGGGTTACCCGTGTGATGAACTCCAGGCCGTGTTGATCATTGATTTGGGCCTACTTTTCTCGTTTTTGGCCTGTTCCTTATTCTTTTCTCTTCCTTATGCTCATCTAAGTATAAAACATGAAATTAAAAGATTAGGAGCATCAAATTCCACAATTCTAATGATTAATTCATCCAAAAATATGCTAAGCATGGGATAAAAATATGTATAAATTACGGTTTATCAAATACCCCCACACTTAAGCCTTTGTTTGTCCTCAAGCAAAATCTCAACTCACAATTAAAAATTATTCTTCTCAACTTATAATTCTTATCAATAATGTTTCGAACTAATTCACATGTAATCATACATTGAGAATTCAACTGAAAGAACATCAAAGTTTCAAACAATCTAAGTTGAGAATTTTATCACAGAAACATAGGCTTTCTCCCCTCTTCTAAGTAATTACCTTGAATTCAAAATCAAAAAAAGTTGACATCCTCACTAAAGATTCACTCTATCCACTCGAAGTGTTTAGGGTTTAGAAATTAAGCACTCATTAGTCAACATGAAAAGTTATTACCATAAGCTTGCATGAAAATCAAATCTCCACAACTATAGATTGAGATGATACATTAATCAAAAGGTCTTTAGAGGGTTGTAACGGGGCTTTGGTTAGGGGTGTGGTCAGAAGCTGAAAAAAGAAGGTTAAAATAGAGATTGAACTGAAAAATCATCTAACTAGAAAAATCTCTATCACTGAAATAAATTCATACATTTGAGTTTTTTTCCTCATGACTAACATTGTTTAAGATCTATAGTACATAATTACAAAATAATATGCTAAACATTTAAGTTACAACTAATTTTTTTTTAAGAACAAGTCAAATACTTTACAAACTTAACTAACTGAAAAGGAGAACATAGCTAGATAATTATTCAATTCAAATCTCGACAAAAAATAGGGATCAAAGTAATTAGGGGGATTTCAACAATAATAGGTTATTGGTTAATATTGAGGGTTAGTCAATGAATGGCTTGTTAGGCTCAAGGGGGTTCACTAAGGGTTAATTTATGAAAGTAGGCTTTTATGGAGTAAGTGGGTTAAAACCTAGGTGCCTTTATCATCTTAGTATATCAAATAAATTATGTGGTCTCGACATGTATAATCGAAGCAAATTCTAGAATAATAGATCAATATTGACTCACTCAAAGCAACAATAAAAGTGAGCATGAAAGGATGTACGCTCAAAAGGCTCAAAAATCTCACCAGAATTATGGCTTTTGATGTCAATCCTGCGAATTTCAAATCTCAAGATAATACTTAGAATTGGGGAAAACAACCCAGAAAAATTTTAAATTCTAAAAAATTTCAACTTATCATGCTTGATTCTCTAATGTCTTAAAGTTTGAATAATCAAAGCACAAATACATAGTGACACTGCCGTGTGGGTTACCTGTGTGATGAACTCCAGGCCGTGTTGATTATTGATTTAGGCCTACTTTGAACTCCAGGCCGTGTTGATTATTGATTTGGGCCTACTTTGCCCCTTTTTGGCCCGTTCCTTACTTTTTTCTCTTTCTTATGCTCATCTAAGTATAAAACATAAAATTAAAGGATTAGGAGCATCAAATTCCATAATTCTAATGATTAATTCATCCAAAAATATGCTAAGCATGGGATAAAAATATGTATAAATTACGGTTTATTAGCGACCCTCTCCAAATGTAACGGCCCGAAATTGAGCCTAATCGGAATAGTGATTTTGGAATCACTTAACTGAGGTTAGAGAAAATTATTTTAGCATTATTTTAGATGTTATATTATTTTTATAAGGGTGTATGAAAATTTTGGTAAATTAATTTTCGCGATTGGAAGCTTAATTGCGAAAAAGGACTAAATCGCATAAGGGGCAAAAGTTAGATTTGCTAGTGAATTGAGTTAAATACATAGAGAACTCAAATGTGGGGGGTGTAATGAGCAAATGAGCCTATTTATGTAACATGTCCGGCCAAGGGAGGAGTATCAGACAAGAAAAGAAGAAAAGTTAAAGGTTAGGTGTTTTTGATGGCTAAATTGATAAAATAGTGCCTAATTAGCCTAGCCTTCATTTCTTTTTCTCCATTTATTTTTCCTTGCCAAAAATATCAGCAAAAAATTGGGGTTTGAAAGCTTCAAAATTTTCAGCACTTTCTAGCACTCATAAGTAAGTTATTCTTGAGGCCTTTCTTGAATATTTTTATATTTTTGGAACCCTTGTAGCATGGGCTACCTTTTGAGGGGTGTATTTTACAATTTGGTAAAAAATTTAGAGAGTCGCCATGAATGCATAAGTGTGGTTTGCTGGATTTTTATGGAAGGAAATGAGTCCTAGTTGTTAAATAAACAACTTTTGTAAAAGAGTGTTCATGGAAAACACCTAAATTGGGCTTACTTGTAAAGTTGTAAAATAAAGAGTAAGTGTATGAAATAATGAGAATTTGGGGCAACTATAAGAGTAAAAAGAGTTTGGTTAGGCTTGGTTAATAAGGAAATTCGATAAAAATCGATTTCCGAGCCCAGGGGTAAAATGGTCATATTGCCAAAGTTTAGGGGCAAAATGGTTATTTTGACTGATTATGTTTAGAATAAATTGGTGACTAAAATTAGTGAATTTTTATTCATATAGATTAAGAGGAGCGTGGAGTCAACCTTGACCGAGACAAAGGCAAGGTCTAGGATTAAATTCCACATTTCCCGTATTTTGGACCGAGGTAAGTTTATATGTAAACGATACCTTTTTTATTAATGCTTTTATTCATAATTGCTTTATATGGTATGTGGTTGAATGTTATTGTCATTGGATGAAAATGCGAGAAATGAGAGTACGAGTAAAATTTCATAAAACATAGATAAATGTGGGCTATGTGCGAAACCACTGGGTGATAGTTGAAATTAGTGAGCTAAGTGTGTTATCATCCAAAATCATTGATAAAGGTGGACTAAGTGCGAAACCACCGTAAATTATTGATAAAGGTGGGCTAAGTACGAAACCATCGTAAATTATTGACGAAGGTGACCTATGTGTGAAATCACCGCAATTATTGATGATGGTGGGCTAAGTGTGGAACCACCTCATTATTGATGTCACTATGAATGGCTATGTGGGAATTTCTTGTAAGGTTTATTGCACAGACATGTATATTGTGAAATCACCCAAATGGAATTTATGAGTGTTGTGGCGATAAATAAGTGCAGGGAATGTATGTGTTAATAAGATGAGCTTTGTGCGTAAAATTGTGTTGAGGATATTTGGTAAGGTGTGGGGCGAGTAAGTGAATTTATGTTTCAAAGTATTGAAGACTAAAAATAAAAGGGGTTCTTATGAAGACTAAATTAATTCTAAAACTAAACTAAAAATGCACAAAAAGTGAATTGGGGAAAAACTCTTAGGGAAAATTGATTGATTTTGACAATACTCAAGAGAGAATCCACCTAGACTTCACTTGTTATCGATTCTTGAGCTAAATGATTTATTCACTTGACTTAATCCGTAGAAATCCCTGATTTATGTTAATACCTCTGTCGAGGATAAGAACAACTAATCCTAGATTGATTAACTGAAATCTCTTTCTAGTTAAAACCCCTAGTCTCGCATTAAGTCGATCTATGGATTCCCTTATTAGGTTTGACCCTAATCCGGCAGATTTATGTCACCTTATGTCTAGGGTTGCATGTAACTCCGCTTAATTATGCTAGATCTACTCTTAAACTGGGACTTTTGCTCCTCTGAATAAGCACATCAATACTTGAATTAATACCTAGGACTATTAAAACAAGAATTAAGAACACATAATTAAGAACAAATCAGGTATTTATCATATAACTCAAGATAAAATAGTAACAAGATCTGTCTTAGGTTTCATCCCCCACAAGTATTTGGGGGATTTAGTTCATAATTAATAAAGAAAACATCTCAGAAGAAATAAGATAACAAAACATAAATAACCCAAAAACCCCTGAAGGATTGAAGGGAGATCCTCTGTCTTGATGTAGAATTCGGCTTCTGGGATGAATCAATCGGCTTCCCTTGGAGTAATCCCTTGCTTCCACTCTCTGTGTTGGCAGAAATAAGACACTCTTTTGTGGGAGAAAAAGCACACTTTTGAGGAGAGAAAAGTCTCCTCTTGGGGAGAGAAAAGTATATCTTTGTAGTTGCCCCCTAGGGTTTTTATATAGAGCTTTGGAGTGTCTTTCTTAGCCCCTAAGTATCCTTTTCCGAGTGAAATTGCACTTTCTCACTACAGGGAAACGCCCGTATGCCACGCCCTTATGGATCGAGGCCCAGGCCGTGGTCGGGTCTGTTGATGGTGGCACGGTCGTGTGGTCCGGCCGTGCTTGTCGGGGCTGGGCCGTGTTGGGCTAAGGTGACAAGGCCGTGTGGTGAATCTCTGGGCTGTGTTGTTTATTGAATTGGGCCTAATTTACTCATTTTTGTCCCGTTCCTTGCTCTTTTCTCTTTCTTAAGCTCATCTGGGCATAAAACATGAAATAGAAGGATTAAGAGCACCAATTTCCACAAATTCAATGATAATTCATCCATAAATTAGGCTAAGCATGAGGTAAAAACATGTATAATTTGTCGTTTATTAGTAGATAGTCTATTTTTGTCCACACGGGTAGACATACATGCATATGTCTAGGCCATGTGTGACACACGGTCAACCCTACTAGCGTGTGGTTAGGCCGTGTATCCCCTACACCTTACATGGGAAGGATTAAATGCCCAGTAGTAAACAAACAGGCTGAGACACGACCGTGTGTCTCAACCGTGTAGATAGCATGGCCAAGCATACGGGCATTTGCCATGACCGTGTGATTGCTGACGTCAGAAACAGAATACTCAGGTTTCTGCACACAAGCTGCGGCACGGGCGTGTCATGGCTATGTGAGATACAAGGGCTAAGAAAACGGGCGTGTGCCACGGCCGTGTGTTTGCTAACGTCAGAAACAGAATGTCAACGTTTTTACACACGAGCCACGACACGAGTGTGTCATAGCCGTGTGTGAGACACAAGCTGGGCAGACGGGCGTGTGCCAGGCCGTGTGAAAACCCCTGTAGGTTTGGAGTTAGAAAATAAATTCACACGGATAAAGGGCACGAGCGTGTCCCTAGGTACTTAGGCCGTGTGAGGCACACGTGCGGCCAGCATGACCATGCCTTGAGGCCACATGGGCGTGTTGCCCCTCCACACGGGCGTGTGCCCTATTTTTAGTAGATTTTCTTAGAAGTTTCGTAAGTATCCGAAATGGTCCCGGGTTGTTTCCAAATCATGTTTTAGGCCTTATAGGCCCATATTAAGGTCCGTAGGACATTGTTTGAAAAAGTTTTTAATTAGGACACATTTCAATAAGTGTAAAGTTGAAGGGATGCATGTGATTTAGCAAAGTAACGCCTCGTACCCTATTCTTGTGTCGAATACGGGTAAAGAGTGTTACACCAAAATCTTTAACATGGCTTGGGATAGTGCGTCATCCCCAGCCTCACAATCATGAGAGCCAGACCCAGACCTAGTCTCTGTAACAGGCGACACCAGCGTCTCGTTAGTGTCCAAATTCGACATGTAGCCAGATGACAAGGACCCAGCTTGAGCCCCTCTACGGCCTTTACCACGGCCTCTTGTACCCCGTCCACGAGTACTTCTTGCACTCATTGTCTAATTGTGTTTATCTGTACTAACAGTTTTATGCATCAATTTACAGTTTTAGTAATTATTAGAAGATATCTTATGTGAAGCAGTGTCAAAAGTGTAAAGTTCGTTTTCGTACAACGCAGTGTTTATTAGTTTTACCACAGTCTCAGTATACACCATTTTGAGTGTTTTTAGTATAGTCTATCTATAGTAGTCTCAGTATATACTACCTATAGCAGTTTCAGTTAAAAACATATAACAGTTTCAGAGAACTTACAAGATCGGCACTGGAGACTCGATGTACCACACATTCAGTAAAAATATTCTAATAATCAAAAGTCAGTTCTTTAAAAACCAAGTTTTAAAAACCCAAATCCACATCCGAGTTTTGTAACTTGGCTCTGATACCACTAAATCTAACACCCCAAACCCGGCCTAGACATTACAACCGAATCTGACGATGTCGCATGAGAGTATGTTTGAAAAACCATATCATCCGTAAAACCACTTTTCCATTTACAACTTTTCATTATCTTTTGTTAATTCTAAAATCGTATCGATCGTTTTTAAAACGTGATTCATTACGGAAGCTTTTAAAATTGTTTGTGTAATTGTCACTATTTTTTTATAAAAACATGTAATTCTTTTGAAAACCCAAGTTTTACTTACCAGTAGCAGATATAAATCATAAAGCGGTATAAAATCCAAATTTAAGTAAAAAATCCATAGAGGCCATGATTACGAAAAAAATCTCCTAAATTAAAATTTAAAACCATGGCTAAGTATTAAATAGTAAGAAGTCGTATGGCCACCCCTAAGCCCTTCGCCGCTCCGATCTATCTAAGTCTGGGGGTTACCTTTACAGATTAAACAGAACGGGTGAGTTTACGTAAACACAGTGCGTAACCCCTATACAAAAAAAAAACAACATGCAAATAATCACAGTCTGGGCCTAAGCCCTTTCTCAGTATCAGTATCAGTCTAGTTTAGGCCTTAGCCCGTCTCAGTACAGAAGCAATTAGGTAGTGGGGCCTTAGCCCATCACAATAACAGTAAATAATAGGGCCATAGCCCATTACAGTAACAGTAGCAATCATGCAAAATTCAGTATGCAAGTCCTACCCAACCAACCGCTATACACCATCTCTTGTCCAACCCTACACTTCTATGGGGATTAAATCACCCACTCATCCCTACACTTACAAATAGTACTGGTTGCGGCACTAAACAGTAATTTGCAGCTGAGCTGCCAGTATATTAGGCTTAAAGCCATCAGTAATTTGTAGTAGAGTTGCTATTATTTCAAGCTCAAAGCCTTTCAGTACACTTCCTCTAAATATATCATCCCAACCCCCATGTAATGCAATACACAGTCATGACATGCCATCTCATGGTATCATACATATAATCAGTACAGTATTACCATCATGCTCAATATACAGTCATACATATATCATTTAGTCCATTAGGGTTCTAAGTAAAGCTTACCAACCCTACAGTAGGTTCATAGTCGACTCGGACGACCCGCGCAACCTTAGTAAACAAACCAGTGAAAATGGGCTCACACGCCCATGTGGTCTACCCTTGTGGGTCCACAAGCTCGTGTGGCCCACACTGCCCAAATTGGCCTTGGACGTGTGATCACACGGTCTGGCCCAGAATCCCACACACCCTTACTATGCCATCACGCGGCCATGTCCTTCATGCACGACCTGGCTCGTCGATCACACGCCTATATTCTATCACACGACCAACCACACGGGCGACCATACGCCCACGTGGCATCGACAGAAAGGTTTTTCGGCTTTTGTCGATTCCTGTTTTCTGTGCAATCGAGTACACATCTAGTTTGTTTTCGATGTTCCTGCAACCTCAAGCACTCCAGAACCTAAATCCGTGCAAAACAACCATCTAATTAACACATAGCTCGACTTTCAATCGTAAAATTGTCAAGGCATTTCAACCTAAAACCTTTTGAATACTTACCTTAAACGAATATCGGTGAATTCGCTCTCTTACAGCACCATTCAAAATTTACAGCCCCTCAAGAGTCACCTATACACGAAAATTACAACCAAACCGAATCACAATCTCACTCATTCACTTAATTAACAACAAAAATCATAATGAAACACTTACCAGCCGCACCAAAGTTTACAATGTTACAATCCCCAAATGAAAATAACAGAATAGCTTAAGAAATGAATGAAAACAGAAAGGGAAACCCAAGGAAAAATCGACAGCAAGGACTTTCTTTTGGAAAGGAGAAAAACTGAAAATTTGAGAGTGGAAAG
Organism: Gossypium stocksii; assembly: GCA_020496765.1. Taxonomy (NCBI): domain Eukaryota; kingdom Viridiplantae; phylum Streptophyta; class Magnoliopsida; order Malvales; family Malvaceae; genus Gossypium; species Gossypium stocksii. The sequence goes on from CM035622.1 coordinate 71,984,074, forward strand.
TAGAGAAAAATGCGAGAAAGAGAAGAGAGGATTTTCCCTAAAAACTGAAAGTCTGACAGTAACCACCCTTGATTCACTCCACTACCCCACTACCCAAAATTTTACTAAAACTCAAACTCCTACACGGTACTACAAGCAAAATAATTCCCTTGTTTGCGCAGAGATTCGAAGTCCAAACCTCTAGTAACACCAACACTCCACTTATCCACCAGACCAGTAGACCCATTCTGATATATTTTTTACACACTTTTCCCCATAAGCCTACTAGCCAGAGATAAGGATTTATTCACACTTAAACAAAAATTTTGCTTAAGTCAAGGGTTGAACCCAAGACTTCTTAGACACTTCCAGAACACATAACCACTGAAACAGACAGACAGTTGTGTTAATTAATAACAGAAACATCAATAGATAAATTTTTGGGCGTTATAATTTGTGACCTCTATTGTTGCCAACATTAAAAAATGTATGACTTGATCGTTTATTAGGTTGTTGTTTTTATGGAAATGATGTTAGGTAACTAAGTTTAAGGTGGTTGGTTGATGGAAATGTTGTTTGGTTAGTTTTTGGTACAGTGACTAAATTGTAAAAACTGCACTAAATTGAATAGTATTCAAAACTTAGAATTGACGCCTCCAAGGAAACATATAAATAAGTGAGACCAAGAGGGGATCCTATTGAGCATCAATTTGTTTAGCTCGAGTTATTTTGGTGGGGTCGAGAGATAAACCGAACTAAATCGTCCAATTTGGTAGAATGGTTATTGGAAGGTAAAATTGAGCCAATTGGAAGTTTAAACATTTTAGATCCCTAATCTAAAGACTAATAAAAACATGGAATCCAATCGACCACTTGTGTTTAATGAATTGTTAATTGTGTAATTTTGCTTGTTTTACAATTTGGTATTCATTAGTGTTACGGCGTTACTTAGCTTAATTAACCCTGATCATGAATTATCGTAATATGGAACTTAATGAGTAGTTAGCTATATTTCTTTGTTGCATGCTTGTCAATTAGGAATTACTTTGTCCTTGAACTCTCTTGGTTCGGTCCTTGGAATACTCAAGTGTTCCATTGTAACACTAAAAATATTACAACTCGACTTGTCACACTTGCAGTATACTGCCCTATCATTGATTGTTTTTGTGTTGATTCTCAACCTTGATGCGTGCACATTGGGGCGTAGTCAATGTGTTTATTGATATTTTGAAAATCTTGTAACAAGGTCTTGGTAGCTTAGATAAATAGTTAGGATATGGTTGACATGCAAATAGGGACTCTTGATTTGTACTTCGGTACTCTTGTTACTTGTATTTCGATGGTCCTTCTCCTAGTACTTTAGTTGATCCTGTTTTGGTCTTCGAACACCTACACTTCGGCATTCCTATTATTGTAGTTTTGTGTAACTCGTCCCTAGTATCCCTATTTATTTTTTTAGGCTTACTAAAGGCTGAATTTAAACTGATTTCATTATTGTATGAATGAATTTTTGAAATTGTTAGATGTTATTTTTTTTACTTATGACCTTTATGGAACTAAACTAATTTCTATTTTTCAAACTGTTAAATAGATGCTATTAACACTACTTTTAAATGGTTTATAAACTATTGTACAAAGTCCTAATTTCTGTTTAAAAGGTTATTAACTTTAAAGAAATTAAATGGAAAAGTAAGCATTCAAGAAAGTGGTGTAACAAAACATCTAAAAAAATTATGGTTTAATTAAAACCCTTAATGTGTTATTGAGGTGAGTTAATAATTGTATAAGTCTTTAGGGATAAAAATTGAAAAAGGTGAGATTCATAAATGAATCAAATGTTAGAATTAGAAGCACATGCATAATGGGAATTGTTAATAAATCATCAAAGTATAAGTTGAGCTTAACTTGCAAACTCACATAAGAGGTCTAAAATAGTAACAATGTGGCTTAAATAAACTTGAAATGATGATCCATCTAAAGGACTCAAGGTTAATAAATACTTGGGATAAAGTTTGATTATCCTTGTTACTTACTAAGCTTTATAGCTCACGTATTAGTTGTTTAAAAGATGTAGGTACAGACTTGTCGAGAAGTTTCTATGATAGCTAGGGAGCATCGCATCATCCAATGAACCGATAAGGTTGTTTTTCAAATGTTAAAGTGTAATTTGTAGTATATTAGTGGCATGTATACTAAATCTCGTGATGAATATGAATATTGTAATGTGAATAGCATGTACTTAGATCATCAACTTGTATAAATATGATTATTTCATATGTAACACCCCTTAGCCGTATCCGACACCGGGATAGGGTACGAGGCGTTACCATACAAATCACATACAGCCATTCAGTTTTAACTTATTAAAATGCGTTCCAATTTAAAACTTTTTCAAACATTATCCTACAGACCTTTATATGGGCCTACGAGGCTTAAAACATGATTTGGAAATAATCCGGGACCATTTTGGGTACTTGAGAAAATTTTACCAAAAACTACTTAAAACAGGGTACACACCAGTGTCGCCTCTAAACATAGCTGTCCTGATGACCCATTTGATGCACATGGCCTAAGCACCTAGGGACATGCCCGTGTCCCACCACCGTGTGGATCTATTTCTCAACTTCAACCTACAAGGGTTTTCACATGGCTGAGCACATACCCATGGCCATAGCTCGTGTCTCACACACGGCTATGACATGCCCGTGCTCATAACTCATGTAACTCTCTGACTCTAACAACATTACACACCATAGGACACACGGCCAAGGCACACGTCCGTGTACTTAGCCGTGTCCCTCACACGGTTGAGACACACAGCCGTGTCTCATGCCCGTGTGGTATACTGATAGGCATTTAATCTATCAACCTAAGGTGCAGGGGACACATGGCCTAATCACACGCCCGTGGGCGGACCGTTGTCACATACGGCCTAGACACACGTCCGTGTGTCTACCCGTATGGACAAAAATAAAGCTATCTACCAAGCCCTTTTTGCCACCCTAAAACAAGATCAAACACATATCCAAGTATACCAAGACTCCAATACTCAACCAATAGCCATAATTTGGCATCCACACAACTTAATATAATCTAACAAATCATGCATTCAATCTATTACTCCTAGCACATACAATTACTCATGCTAAATTCTCATTCATGAAAACATTATCATTTGCATTTGATAACCAATGGTAAATATCAGCAAATAACTTTGGCCTTATACAAAATGAAGTATTTCAAAGACAAGCTAACACATTTGGCTTTAAAATAATATAACACTTAGCAAAAGAATAAAGTCCCATATATGACATGTTCTCAAAATGCTAAAGCTAACTATACCGAGTGCTTGGGATGATAGTGTGAACGGAGTCTCCGACGTATTTTGATCCATGAGCTAACTAGGCGGCACCATAAGAAAATGGAAAGGGGAGGGGTAAGTATAAAGCTTAGTAAGTTGAATGTAAACATTATCAACAATTTATCATGAATTAACATGCTCATAACATACTACCATTCATTTATAAACATGAATGATTTTAGACATAACTTACTCATCATCATTCTCTTACTAATCATACAGCATAAGATCGAGCTCATTTCGCATACATCGTATACAAGTACCTATACCACTCACAATAAGGTTATCATTTCTTTTAATTACTTAAGCTACAAATTTTTCCCATGGAACTCAGTGAAATAGGAGAGGATACTCAATAGTCTCAAACATAGGTTAAGCGTCGATGCCATGTCCCAGACATGGTCTTATACTGGCTCACATGTCGAGGCCGATGCCATGTCCAAGACATAGTCTTACACTAGCTCTCATCTCATCGTCAATGCCATGTCCCAGACATGGTCTTACACTGGCATACATTTCGAGCCGATGCCATGTCCTAGACATGGTCTTACACTGACTCTCTCGTATCGAGGCCGATGCCATGTCCCAAACATGGTCTTACACTAGCACTCCTCGGTCCGTGCCAATGCCATGTCCCAGACATGGTCTTACACTGGCTCATCCATCTCGATGTCAATGCCATGTCCCAGACATGGTCTTACACTGACACATGACGAGGCCGATGCCATGTCCCAGACATGGTCTTACACCAGCTCTCATATAGCCCTAGTCTCACCGGCTCAATCATCTAATCTATTCCTACGGTTCTATCAGGAGATTTACCACATCAACGTCATTATATCAATCGCAAAGGCATAATCATCATTTTATGTAATATCAAAGTCAATGTATAAGCATAAAATAAAGTTGAAATATTTACACCCAACTTACATCGGTAAACAAAAAGGTGGTAACTCGACCGATCTTAATCTACGAGCTTGGTCTTCCACCGGCCTAAGTTTGGGTCTCGTACTTTTTGATCTAAAATGACAAAATTTTATTAATTTACTCACTATGTTAATCTAAAAAAAATTCAAGAATCATAATTTGGCAAAATGACCATTTTACCCCTAAGCTCAGAAATCGATTTTTATCGAATTTCCTTATTAACCAAGCCCAACTGAATTTTTTTCACTCTTATGACAACCCCAAATTCTCATTATTTCACACAAATATCAACAACCTATCAAACTTTACAAATTAGTCCAATTTAGGTGTCTTCCATGAACACCCTTTTACAAAAGTTGTTTATTTAACAACCTACATTGATTTTCCTTCATAAAATTCCAGCAACCAACACTTATTCACTTGGAAAAACTCTAAATTTCCAACCAAATTGTAAAATACACCCTTCAATAGGTAGCTCAAGCTACAAGGGTTCCAAAAATGCAAAAGTATTTAAGAAAAGTAAAAAAATCACTTACTTATGAGTGGTAGAAGTTTGCTAAAAATTTTAAAGCTTTCAAACCCTTATTTTCTGGTATTTTCGGTGAAGAAGAAAGCAAAAATGAGGAAAAGTTGAAGGCTAGGCAATTAGGCTATTATTAAGTCAATTTTGTCACCAAATTTTTACCAACTCTTTGACTTTTCTATTCTTTGTCTCACCATGGCCAGCCACACTAAAAGAAAGGGGTCTATGTGCCCCTTAAAGACCCCCAATTAAGTTTCCCTTGCTATTTAACTTAATTTACTAGCAAATCACAACTTTTGTCTTTTATGTGATTTAGTCCTTTTTCTCAATTAAGCCTTCAATTGCGTAAATTAATTCACCAAAATTTTCATGCAATCTTATAAAAATACCATAACAAATAAAATAATGCTAAAATAGTTTTTTCTAATCTCAGGTAAGTGATTCCAAAATCACTATTTTGACTAAGCCCAATTTCAAGCTGTTACATCATATGTCAAATAATACTTGAAACTTGGGTTATGGTGTAGTGGTTGAAGACTTAAGAAATTAGTTAAAGTTCAAGAATATGCAAAAATTGTAAACAGTTTTAATACTGCTTGAGAGACAACTTGTGTCGCCTGGGCGACAACTTAATGAAATTAGTATTATCTACATTAACACTTGAGCGGTGGCTTGAGCCATCTAAGTGGCTCTTTAGTGAAGAAAAAATAAATCTAGTACTGCCTAGGTAGGAGCTTGGTACCTTAACGTACCGTTACTCTTTTTTGTTTTACTTAATTTCTTATAAATTCCTTAAGAATTTGAGTAAACTTTGGCAAATTAAGTAACATTCCCATATTTTACAAATTATGTAACACCCCAAACCCGGCCTAGGCGTTATGGCTGAATCCGGAAATGTCACAAAGAATGGGTTTTGATAACGAAGTCTATACGATAAAACTATTTCAGTTCTTCAACTCTTATTTGCTTATATCCAAATGTCAAAACGTTTATTCAGTTAATTAATTTTCCTTAAGCGTGTTTTAGAGCGGAAGCTTACGAAAATTGTGGTATTTAAGAAAAACAGTTCGTATTTTAGAACACCTTTATTTTAGTAAAAACTGTGTTTTTAGCGGGTTGTCCAATCAAAATACCAAACAAAAATCCAAACTCCAAAATCAATCAAAAAGACTAGAGAGTCCAATTATTACACAACTCCAGAATTAATCCTTCAATTAAAATTAAAAACCATAAACCTAATCAGTTTAAGAACTTGTGATCACCGAGAGGCTCCATCGCATTGATCCGCCTAAGTCTGTGGATTACTTGAACAGAACAGACAAACAGAGGTAAGTTTACTTAAACTCAATGTGTAACCCAACAAAAATAAACATGAAAACATGTAAAAAATTCACATATAATCAGATACAGATTCGGGCTCATGCCCATTTTAGATGCAGATAACAGAGTTAGATATACAAATTAGATAATCAGAATCCTACCCCCATCCTCTACACACCAACTCCGAGCATCCCATCACACCATGTGGGGTTGAAAACACCCACCCAACCCTACACACCATATCGTGCCATTATGGCACATAATTGATAATGTGCAGCCAAGCTGCCAGAGTATAGGCGATTATCGCCGTACAGAACACATCCTCCATATATATCCAAGCCCATCCCAAATTTGATGCAGAAAACAGATACTGAACTAGCATATAACACATGCTCAACATGCTTATACACAGATATTAGGCATTCATGCGTAGTAATGTCCTACTCAGATCATACGAACAGAATATCAAATCACATAAAACTAGGGTTTGGTCAGCCCTTACTGACCATATGACAGGCCCAAAGTTAATTAGAATGACCCGTGCGACCCTAAGGAAAATTTTAGAATAATGAGCCCACATGCTCGTATGGCCCACACGCCCAGATTGGCCTTGCCCGTGTGGCCCACACAGCCTGGTCCAAAATCCACATGCCAGTGTGACATGCCCGTGTAGGCCTACATGTCCAACTTGGCCTAGCCCATGTGGCCCACACGGCCACACTCAAACCACCACACGGCCGTGTACTGCGCATGGCCATGTAACAACCCGATTTTGGGCCTAGTCAAAACAGTGGTTCCAAAACCACAAATCTGAGGTCAAAAAATTATTTTAAATATTATTTTATAAGTTGATGCATAATTATATGGACACGTGAAAATTTTGGTAAATTAATTTACGCGATTGTGAACCTAATTGCAAAAAAGGACTAAATCGCATAAAAGGTAAAATTTGCGAATTACTAGTAAATTGTGTTAATTGGCTAGAGAATTAAAACTTGGGGGTTTTAAAGGGAAATTATGCCCTTGAAGTTGAGATTAGCCGGCCATGAGAAGCAAGGGACACAAGAAAATTTATTTGGTCAAAATTAGGTGTGGTTGGTAGCTAATTTTGACTAGAATAATAATAAAATAAACAAAAGCTTCACCACCTTCATTTTTCTCTTCTTCTCCATCAAAATGTTCAGCAAAATAGGGATTTTGAAGCTCAAAAATTCCAGCAACTTATCACCATCACAAGTAAGTGATTTTGATGTCCATTTTTTTATGATTTTTGTATTTTTGGAACCCTTAAAGCTTAATCTAGCTAATGAGGGGATTATTTTGCAAAATGGTTGAAATTTTATGGATTTTCCATGAGAGCATTTATGTTGTCTGCTAGAATTTTATGGGAAAAATGAATCTTGGTTGCTTAGTTAACAACTTTTGTGAAAGGATTTTCATAAAAAGTCACTAAATGGACTAGTTTGTAGAAATTGTAAAATGGGTAGTAATGTTGTGAAATAATGGAAATATTGAGTTGCTATAAGAGTAAACAGGGCTTGGTTAGGCCTAAGGAATGAAGAAATTCGATAAAAATAGATTTTATAGCCTTGGGGCAAATCATAATTTTGTGAAAGTTTAGAGGCAAAACTGTAAATTTGCCAAAGGATGTTTTATGGATAGCTAGTGGTGATTATGAAACTCGGCTCAGCTTGATTTGTGTTTAATTTCATGAATTTTCACTTTTCTGTCACAGGGACTAAATTACAAGAAAGTGAAACATTAAGGGCAAAAGTGTAAAGTTACCCTAATGTGAATTTTGGGCTAAATTGTATAAATTGACGACTAAATAAGTAAAAGTGGTTATTTTTAGATTAGGGGAAATGAGATTTGGACAGAGAATGAGGGAGAACAAAGTATCGAATTAGCCGACTTAGTTTGTCATTTCTGCAAACAAGGTAAGTTCATATGATTAATTTACAGTGAATGATTATTAAATTTGAAACGAGAATAATTATTAAATTTGAAACGAGATACTGTATTATTTCATATGTTTGTTATCTAACCACGATGAAATATAAGTATGAAATCAGATTGAAAGACCAATCAGGAGAGATGCAGGGTCAAGTACAACTGTACTACGACTTATGATGCATTGGCTGAAAAAGACCATGGTTGGACCATGGCAATATGAGTGTCAGTGTAAGACCATGTCTGGGACATGGCATCGACACCGAGAAGTGTTGGCCAGTGTAAGGCCATTTCTAGGACATGGCATTGGTGATGATACGAGGGCTAGTGCAAGACCATGTCTGGGACATGGCATCAGCCTCGACGAGCAAGCTGGTGTAAGACCATGTCTGGGACATGGCATCGACTTGGATATGTGTCAGTGTAAAACCATGTCTAGGACATGGCATCGGCACGGATAGAGGAGAGCCAATGTAAGACCATGTCAGGGACATGGCATCGGCCTCGGTGCGAGAGAGTCAGTGTAAGACCATGTCTGGGGCATGGCATCAGCTCGTTATGTGCGCTAGTGTAAGACTATGTCTGGGACATGGCATCAGCCTCGTTACGTGTCAATGTAAGACCATGTTTGGGACATGGCATTGGCACGGATAGATGTGAGCCAGTGTAAGACTATGTTTGGGACATGGCATCAACAAACGACCTCATGTAAGACCATATCTGGGATGTGGCAGTGGTACTGTACATACGTGATTTTCGATGCATTCGCTGGTGTTTCGAATAACTCGATGGGTAAGACAGACATTGTGGAATTCATATCTAGTTTTATAAATGAGATGTGAAAGATTTATGAATTTATGAAATTCATTAATAATGACCTGAGATAACGTGTTGTTATTTATGTATAAGTGAATCAGCGGACAAGGTCAATAAGACAGTGAAAACGTAATAGAATTAAGTGAGACAGGTACGTATGAAATTCATGTGAATATCGAGTGGTAGTAACTTAAAGGCTTATAATAAATCAATATTGTAAATACGAGGAAGGTCACGGGTTGACATGCGAGATAATATTTTAGCTTATGAAATGATCAAAGAATCGAATGTGAAATATTTCATATTGATTTCCTAAGTATGTAATCGTTTCGTATGATAATTTAAATGAATAAGCTTTCAAAAGTCATGGTAAACCCTATAAAGGAGTAAATGATTGAACAGTGAGACCATATAAACTTTTTATACTTGTGTAATTACTCAAAATGTTTTTGATAGCTAACATAAATCAAATGATCATATGAGCTTACTGAGCTTTATAGCTTACCTCGTTTATTCTCTCATGTTGTAGGATTTTGGAAGTCTGCTCGGGTTGGAAGGTAATGGAGATCTCAACACACTATCTCGCCATGGTTTGGTACTTTAAACTTTGCAAATTTTAGTTATATGGCATGTATAGGCTAATTGTCATATTAAGTGTAAAGTAAGTTTAATCCATGGTTACTTTAGTGTTCAATACATGTTTAGCCATGAACTTGGCTTATTAATTATGTGAAGATATTGGTTGGTTAAAGAAGCATTTGAATAATGTGCTGAGATATTGATTATGAATGTTTAGGATGTATGCATATGTTGGGAAGGTATCCTTGTAATGTTGTGTAGGATGGCACAAGAAAAGGGTGGTAAAGAGGCTCGGTAAATAGCCTTGCTTTTGCCCACACGGGTAGACATACGGGCGTGTGTCTAGGCCGTATGTGACACACGATTTGCCCCAAGGGCATGTGACTCGACCGTGTGTCCCCTACACCTTAAGTTAGCCAAGTCAGTGTCGCACACGGGCTGAGCACACGGGCGTATGCCTTGGCCGTGTGAACCTTAAGGGATGTTGACGTCAGAAACAGAATACCCAAGTTTTTGCACATGGGCTGCGACACGGGGGTGTCATGGCCTTGTGAGGAACACGGGCTGGGCACACGGGCGTGTGCCATGCCATGTGAAAACCCCTGTAGGTTCGAAGTTAGAAAATAATTCTGTGCGAGCGAGGGCCACAGGCATGTCCCTAAATGCTTAGGCCGTGTGAACTATACAGGCCATTAGCACGGTCGTGTTTAGAGGCTACCCGGGCGGGTTGCCCTCTCACAAGGACGTGTGACGTGTTTTCAGTAGTTTTTGACAAAATTTTCTTAGGTGCTCGAAATAGCCCTGAATTGTTTCTAAACTACGTTCTAGGCCCAGTAGGCCCATATAAAGGATCAAAAACCAATGTTTGTAAAAGTTTTAAATTGGAATGAAGTTTTATGAATCGGGAGTGGGTTTTTGCTTGTGTTTTGGTAAGGTAATGCCTTGTACCCTGTTTCAGCGTTGGATACGGGTAAGGAGTGTTACAGGTTATGCCTTCGTCGACCACACGGGTGTGTCTCGCACACGGGCAACCACACGGGCAACCACATGCCTATGTAGTATCGATAGAATAGTTTTTCAGCTTTACCAAAACATCGTTTTCTGCATTTAGGGTACACACCTGGTATTGTTTTGATGCGAAAACACTCCCGAGACCACCAGAACCTATAATCGACATACCAAAGCTCAGAATCAGACTTAATACATGATTAATCGAAACTACGAAACCGACAACAATACCATTTAAACAACCAACACTTACTCCAACACTCCAAATGATTTCGATTACAGTTCTGCGAGAAGGGAGCCCGTACTTCACGATTCACCGCTGCCAAAATAGAGAATAAGGCTCCAAACGACAATTTGGAAAACAAGACTACAGAAGCATTAGACCCTACTTACCGAATAATAGAAGGAAAACAAAACAACAAAATACCAAGATTCATTAACGGATCAAAACAAAATAAATGAAGTAACAAGAAGGGATAATGAAAAAAGAACAGAGAAAAGCCAAAGAAAATTTACGTCAGATTCTAGGAAAGAGAAAGGGATTTTTGGGAAATAAGAAAATAAAAATAAAAATAAAATTCAATTGGATATTCCCTAACTTCCCACTAACTACACAATCTCAACCACTTCAGCATTTAAAATTAATTGAAACTCTATCGGTCAATCGAGCAAAAAATTAACATTTAAGCTGCGCAAAGATTCAAACACAAGACCTCCAACACATCACCCCCTTACCACTTGAACCAGCAAGCTCATTCTAATATAAATTTACAGGTAATTAATATAAGCCTACTGAACAATGGATAAGGCTTAGATCCAAAAATTAACAAATTTGACAAAAGTGAGATTTGAATCTAAGACCTCAAACACACACCCAAAACACTAAACCACTGAAGTAGATTCATATTTGTGTTTGATATTCACAGAAGCAGAATTAAATTATTTAGGGAGTTACAAATTACCTAGTTTTTTTGTTTTAATTGGTACTATAAGATTTTTTAACTTTTTTTTGGAAGGATAAAATTCATTTTGAATAGAATTTAAATATTTTTCTATAATTTTATAAAAAATGTTTTTTAACTTTATTTTCTTAAATAAGGTATTGGTTTTGCTCCAAAAATGCCATGCTAGTGTCTCACGTTTGTATCAACCATCGGGACGGGTAATGGGCGTTCCAAGCACTTAATATAATACCTTTCATAATGGTATATAATAAGGAAAGCTCAGTCATGGTACTTTAGTGGAATGACTCCATGACTAAATCATGTTGTAATTAATAGACGAAGAGTCAGAACTTAATTATAAATTATTTGGCCCTAATAATATATGTCAAATCGGTCCCTTCGCTAGCTCGTTATAATCTTGATGGTTTGCAATAGAATCGATGATATGAAAATGTGAAACGGTGAACTAGAGAAATAGATCACATGCATCACTATCTACAATAAATGCATTTTCTCGCTATGAAAAAAAAAGACGATTTAGAAATTAAAGTAATTTCTTTTAATTATTATTTAATTATTTTAATTAAATAATTGAAGTTCAAAGTAGAAATTAAATTAATTATGCCATCATGGTTTAATGATAACAAAAATTAAATTAATTTACTCATAGATTATAATACGATAAAATCATCATGATTTTAATGGGATTAGAATTGAGTTGAAAATAATTTAATTAATTAAATGAAAAAATAATATTTAGGCATAGGAAATATATTTATTGGATTGGATAAATTATATGAGTTGGTTTAAATACCAAATAACACATATAATTAACCCGATATATGACAAGGCCCAACTAAGCTCGACTTAGTAGTAGAGGAGGCAAACCCTAGTCCTAGAGAGGGGTGTCGCCGCCCCTTCATGTACTCTCCTAGTAGGATTTAATTTTTGTATTTAAATATTTTTATTCGGTCACACCTTGTTCTATTGAGACTCTTGTTATTTTCTCTAGATTAAGGAATAAGTAAAAAAAATACACTTCACTTGCGTTGATATTGTATCAAAATATAGTTAAGTTGTTTTCTCAAAAATATTCTATATTTTGATAGAGTTCGTCTTCGATTTTTAGATCTTGAAAGTTTACAAATGTTATCGAGCTCACACTCTCAAATGTCGAGATTAGCAAAGAAGATCGAGTGGTAGCCAAAAATGACTAAGTCTGCGTAATTCAAAAACACAAGTATAATTCACGTAATAGATTTATTGTTATAAATATCACAACCAGTCGATTTCAAAGAAAAGTTTTAAACTTCTGGTATGCATCTTGACACTGTTTTCAAAATGAATCTTCCAATACTAATACTTATATAAAATATATAAAAACAATTTAAATTCAAAATAAATATACAAGATTTGAACCTAAAATTTCAAATATTTTAAAACTTCAAATTTACCATTTTAACTAAAACCTCACTAATATTTTACATAAATTTTATTTTCATGCGATAATTTAATTCAAATAATGAATTTTAAATACAAATTATCTATAATTTGAAATTTTAATAAGGTTGTTGAAATTGAATGATACTTTTCCTTCTCCCAAAACTGCAAAAAGAAAAGAAAAAATTGTAATTATTTATATACTATTTTCAATATAAGAAAACATTCTTATGTGACATATTTAATAATTTGTTATTATATAAAATTGTCACGTGTAATTATTAATTAATTAAAAATATAATTAAAGATTTAGAATCATTTAATTAATTTTAAAAATACAAAATCTCCTTCATGTATTAATCATCTAATAGACCTTTCTTTTAATAATGCTATGATTTATTTCTTTTTCTACCAAAAAATAATTATGGAAATTATATTTTAAAACGTATGAAAAAAAAAGAAAATTAATTTCCCATCCTACATTATAATTTAAAAAGATTATATTTTAAATGTTGAAAATTGATATTAATTAAATAATAATAATACCTAATATAAATCAAAAGATGCAAAATAATTATTTAAAAGCATGCCTATTATAATATTATTTAAGAAAGAAATACTCATACTTCATTTTTATTTTCAAATTTAAATATAGCCTTAATATAAGAATTCATATTATTTTTAAAATTCAATCTCTAATATACATATTTAACCAAAATAGGAAATTTGTGGTTTTAAAATATAACATTATAGAATTATTCCATCACATACTGTAACACCCCTCACACAGCTCGGTCGTCGAGCTCAAGTTACGTAATGTTACTACAATTATCGGAGCATTTCACAATCAAATTACAATAGTAATTCATTTCAATAATCATTTATTAAAATTAATGCACGCACGATACATAATACAAACAAAATCAAATCACAATCGAGCTTACGTAAGTTATAAATTTCACTTGAGTATGAATAAGGACCAAACTGTATACTTTTCAAAGTTTGAGTATAGGTAAGATATCCTGGTCAGGTACCAATACCGTTGATGGCTTTGATTTTTCAAAAATCATTTTAAAATCCATAGGTATCGATACCAAATTAGGTATCGATACTGTTTTGGCCTTCTGCCAATTTTAAAATTGAAAACAAACCAATTTTTATCAGTACCTTCAAAAAGTATCATTCCTTGAAAAAGATAAGTATCAATACTTATATGGGTATTGATACTAATTTGACATTCTGTTACCGATACTTTTATACATGATATCGATACTTATCACTAGAAAGTCAAAAATCACATTTTGGTACCTTATCATGCTTAAACCAAAACCAAGTCAAATGATGTTTTAGACACTTCCAAACCTGAATAACACTGATTCAAAATATGCCAATATTACCACAAAATATCCATACTTCAAGCCACAATTCTAACATGAAAATTTCACCTATTATAATTGGCATAAAAACACATTACTTACCTAAACACTTAACACCTATTCAACCTTGCCATTCATCATATTAAACCGTGACATTTCCATGCCAATTCAAACACACCAATCTCATCTCATTAGCTCAAACATTCCATATTCAAAATTAACCATTCACATACTTGGAATATAACTTATCGCCATGCTATTATGCACATTTATACATCTAGCTTATGAACCTTCAAGCTACGTAGCATTAAGATTCAAAATCATGAATATTCAAGGTAAGCATATATTTATTAGGACTTCTTAAATACATGCTACATAACCGAGTCTAGAACGATTAAAAGACTACCGAATCGAACACTTGATATTGTGAGCTCCAAAGTGATCCGATCTCCTTGTTTAGCAAAAGATAGCTACAAATAGAGAAAACACAATAGAGTAAACATTATGTATGCTTAGTAAGTTCATAGGAGTTAAAACAGTAAACTCACATCAATTCACAACTAAATATGAAATTAGCTACATGAATATAATTTCCTGTTACCATAATTCACAATAATAATGTGAGTATGTCAAAAAACCAAGTCGTAAACATTTCAATCAGTACAGATTAGTCCCATTCAGTGCCAATCAAACTCGTCAATTACACTCCATTACATCATTTCTATATCATATAAACATTTCCAAGAACAGTACATATCATTATTCAGTCGTTCCCTTTTTCATTATTCGATTAGCCTGATGAACTATAATAAACATATATGGATACAGGGTAACCACCAAGAGACACTAGATTGCTCGTTCGAGCAATAACTCCAAAATACACCTAAGCACCGAAGTGCTAAGCTAGTAGGTATCATTTTTCATAAGACAATACATCCCTCCAAAACACACTAGGGTCTCTGTAGAGAAAATCACTAACAGTGGTCTCCGTAGAGACATGACTCGGTAATCTGCAACAAATATTGGATTTTGGTTTAAATATTGAATTCTTCATACATCAGTGTCATCTCATATTATATCCTGTATAGCACACAAATAACCCTATTGGCATGCCACTTGTACCCTATTCTTTCTTACGTTCATCCAGGCATAGTTAACACCATAATTGATTTTTTTATAATTAAGTCCATTTCTCACTTTTTGCACTATGTTGCATACAATTCAAAAGATATTCAAAGTATATAAATTAATAATTCGAACACATAAATTGCATTTATATATACAACTATACCCTATGAACTTATCTAGCAAAAACAATTGTTGAGGACTAATTCGTAATTTTCCCTTTTCCTCGATTATTTACTGGTTGATTCAAATCTTGATCTACCTGGTAATTCATTTCAATTTATCAGTTTAAAATATCTTATAATATTTTATTTCATGCACATAATAGTCCAATTTTATTTTACAAAAATTTCTTAAATTTTTACATTTTATTCAATTTAGTCCCTAAAATCGAAACAATCATAACTTTCATAATTAAGCCCCATTTTTCAATCCAATTTCAATCACATCCCTCTAAATCCCTATAATATCTATAATTACAGAAATTTCATGTTAATAAATATTTTCATTTTAGTCCCTATGTTCAAAACTAACAATTTTTACTTCACAAATTAGTCATTTTACAAATCTAAGCTTAAAAGCTAACCATTTAACATCAAAAGCTTCAAAAATCATCAATGGAAACATTTCAAAACTTTAACAGTTTTACAATTTAATACCTAAGCTAGCTAAATCAAGCTTCTGGGACCTCAAAAATATAAAAATTACAAAAAGCGGACTTAGAAGGACTTACCGTGCAAGGCTGATTGTATTGAAGCATTCAACAATGGCTTCTCTATTCTCTTTGAAGTATATTCGGTCAAGAAAAGAAAAACTAAAAAAGATGACACTTTTTCTATTGTTTAAACATATTATTAACCTTATTTTAAAAATATGCCTTAATCGTACACTATAATGACATATGGCTTAATTTCCATTTAAATCCTTGATATAATTATCATTTAAGCCCTTTAATCAATAAAAAAATATATCAATTAATTTTTATGGTTTTACGATTTAGTCAGTGTACCTTAAACACTAACTGTTCAATAAAATTATCGGACCAAATTTCAATATAACTCTATAATAGACTCATAAATATTAATAAATAAGGTTTATTGATTCAATCATCGAAAAATAGATTTCCAAAACTATCGTTTTTGGCACCACTGAAAACGAACTGTTACACCTACAATAATATGCAATTATAATTTTAATAAATTATTCTTTCAATATGTAATATACCAAAAAAATAATATGAATATTTGATATGGTAAATTAATATTTAGGTAATTAAGTTTTTTTATATGAAAAATATGTTTGTATAATAATATTATATTTAAAGTTGGAACCATCCAACATTTATATCAATTGATTATGATTGTTTCTTTTTAAATTAATATTATATTAGGTATGATTTATTAGCAAGAAATCAGAATAAAAATAATTATACCTTATCAATTGATTTTATTGGGTAAATTACATAAGGTTTCTCATAATATCATAATTCCTAGAGATTATAGTTTAGTCAAATATTACAAAAATTTTCATAAATAAAATTTCCAAACCATAGCCACACATCGGCATTGTTAAGTAAAAAACATATATTGTTTTCCTCAATTAAAGATAACGTTGTCATTGTTTCCAAGGACAAGAAATAAGAAGTGGTAATTATTTCTACATTGATAGTATTTAATTTAATGCAGGAAAAATGTAGAAAACAGTGAAACCTAAAGTCAATATTATAATTAAATTTAATTATTTTCGTCGATAATATTAATACATATCCCATGCATCATCCACTAGAGGAGTTATTAACTGTGATCTAAAATGATAGGGATCACCACTCTATAGCTTGTGAAATTGTGCGGTAAATTTTCCCGTTCGGCTTTTAACTTTCTCGCCAATGTAATATTAATGCTAAACCTGTGTGTATCAACTTGTGTTGTTTGTTGATATATTAAATAAAAATGCACGAGTGAATGAAAAATTGCCTAAATGAATAGATTTTGTTTTTAAATAGACTTTTCAATATTAAATATTGTTAATGTCATTGAATTAAACAAACTTATATGGGTTTATATTAATAAATCAATGATAATTTTTTAATTTATATATTTATCATAATACAAAACCCTAATTTTAAAAATTTAGCTTTAAAATGCTATAAAATTTAATTGATAATATAACCAAATCCACACATCATTAAAAGTTTACCTCAGTTGTATAAAAATTATTTTAATAAATAAATTGTTAATTTTAATATGTATTGGTAACGTATTATAATTCCATTGATTTAAATCAATATTGACAAAAACTTAAAATTTTAATTATTTGGCACTCTGAAAAATCAACTTATTGTAACTATATGGAAACTATAACTTAACTTATAATATGTTAAATTATTTATTACTAAATTTATAATTAACGTTCAACAATTTTGTAAAATAAAAGTAGAAATATATGAAAATAAATGAAACCTTACCATAAACACTTCAAAGTATTTGTTTTATTTTTAATTTTCCTTTTTATGTTTAAAAAACTGCCAAAAAAAGTTAAATATTTTTACCCACATACACACTTCACATATTTATATAAACACTTTAATAAATTCGAAAGTTAAAAACGTTATCAATATTTTGAAATATTTTTAATTAATATGTTTAAAATGTTAAATTAAATTATTTTTAAAAAAATTTTCTACATTAATTTTTAACAGAATTTAGAAAAATAAATAAATATTTTAACAACATATTTAAAGCGGCTTTAAAACTTTTTTGAAATTATTAGAAATTTTACTTAAATGTTTAAAATTATATTAAAAACAAACTACAATTTTTAATTAAAAATGTATAGAAATTTAAAACTATTAACATGATATTTTCAGATTATTTAAAACTATTTATAAATATTTTTTTACAAAACTAATTTAAATTTAAAAAATTATATAAAATGTATTTATAATATTATAAAAATAATTAGATTTGGAACAAAAGTTAAGTTGTTTATATATTATTTATATAAAAATTTTAATTTAAAAAAATTAAACTAATATCTAATTAAAACATCATTATAAAAAAATATAAAATGAGTAAATATTATTTTCATTGATATATAAGCAGTCCAATGGGTATCCAAATTAGTAATTAGTCAATCTATGAAATCGACACGTGGGAGCTTTCGCTTTCAACACGTAACGTCAGTCTGGTCCGAACCCGGTTCTTAACGAAGTCATGGGGAAGGGTTAGGTTGGGCATTGGCGCCGGGTGCGTGCGGGCACTAATTTTGGCATAGTCTAATAGACGAAACTGTAGACACCGAGAGACTCCAGAGACGTAAGTTAAACTTGGAGAAGAGACGAAATTGTAGTTGACCCTTTAACCATTTGTTTCTTATAAACCGAATCACTCCTTTGGAGATTTTGATAATTCCCCCATCTCCTTAGATCTCCTACATTTCGGAGGTTGTAAGACTTTGAAGACTCGGCTATGTACGTACGCCCCCTCTTTCTTTTTCGATTTAATAATTTTTTTCTTGTTTGCTTTTGGATCAGATGGCGGATGCGCAATCCAGATACGTTAAGCTGACAAAAGATCAGGCGCCT
Organism: Gossypium stocksii; assembly: GCA_020496765.1. NCBI lineage: Eukaryota > Viridiplantae > Streptophyta > Magnoliopsida > Malvales > Malvaceae > Gossypium > Gossypium stocksii. The sequence continues at coordinate 72,003,005 of CM035622.1, forward strand.
TTAGAGGATATCCAACCTGGTGAACTTAATCAGCCCATTGATGTTCCTCAGGTCTCTCTCTCTCTCTCAAAACGATTTTATTCTTTTTTTTTTTTGAATTGTATTGAGAGAACCTTGTTGCTTAGAATTTTGAAATTGCTTTACCATGTCACTTTCTTTAATTATTTACTGAATGCTCACTTTGGTGATATGAGAGGATGGTATAGCGATTTTTTTAGGTTGATATTTATAGTCTGGAAACCAGTTTGAAAATCGGGGTAAAGATTTGTTTGAAATCCACCAAATTTGCGCATGACCTATCAACGGTTGGAAGCGTTGTTTTGGGGACACTCAGATCTGTATGGAAGGCCGATTCTAAAATGTTTGTCAAACGTTTTAATGGTTTTTCTTGGTGTGCATAGGAAACATAATTTAGCCAGTAGATCTTTTACACACATATCTGGCTGATTGCTGAACTTAGGACCAAATCTTCCACTAATTGAGTGATTTAGGATTAAAGCTTTTATTTGTGTCTAAGAAGTGCTAAACTTTTTTTTATTTGTAATAATTAAGGGTTTTCTTTATTTATTTTTTCTATTTTTTATGAGCTTCACTCACCAATTAGATAGTAATGGAGACATTATCCCTTAGATCTTGTTCCTCAAGAAAATTATGAACTTGTAAGGGTTGATAATAGTTATTAATTTATATAACATAGTATGATACAGCTTAGGACCCCCCCCCCAAAAAAAAAGAAGAAGCTTTTTTTTCTTGTTGGGAGATGCACATTGGGATATTCTCTTATCTTTTGGATTGTTTCTTAGTTGCATGTCCGAAAGTGCAACGAATGTGGACAGCCTTTACCTGAAAATTTTGAACCTCCTGCTGTTGAACCTTGGACAACTGGAATTTTTGGCTGTGCTGAAGATACAGAAAGTTGTAAGTTCATATGTCTTTACTTTGTCAAACAATGACTTTGCCCTTGTTATTTGTTGAGAAACTCTAATTAATTGTGTAAGAATGATTACATACTTAAATCAATAAACAAATTTTTATGTATGTTAACAGACTCATTTTCCAATTGCTTGATGATTGTAAGCATGTTTTATACGAGTGTAACAGAGGGTGAAAACTTTTATAAGGAAGCTGCTGTAATAAAATAGTTTAGCATAGGACACTTCTATGCTATTATCCTTCATTAAAGCTATTGTGATTTACATTAGCATATTGATTTGTGCTGCAGGCTGGACGGGACTATTTTGTCCATGTGTTCTATTTGGGCGTAATATTGAGAGCTTGAGAGATGATACTTCTTGGACTACACCATGCATTTGTCATGCTATTTGTGTTGAAGGTGGCATTGCATTGGCAGTTGCAACAGCTTTTGTCCATGGTATTGAGCCGAAGACAACATTTCTCATTTACGAGGGTTTGTTGTTTGCTTGGTGGATGTGTGGAATATATACTGGCCTTTCTCGGCAATCCTTACAGAAAAAGTATCATCTCAAGGTAGTATCTAATCTTTCGTTGCCCATATGCACTTATTATTAATGCAAAACAAGCACAACCTTCTAAATATAGACTATCCAGTTTAAGTAGTTCCAAAGTGGCACAGTATTTTATCAAATAAGCATGTGTACTATCATAAAATAGAGCATTACTTGGTCCAACTAAACTAAACATGGTTTTTATGATCGGCGAATTAGCTTATATCCATAGAAGTACAATTGAAAAGGAAAAAAAGTTTGTCTTAGAGTTCTATCTAACAATTTGAACGTCTTGAAACCTTTTGTTTTTGAATATTATCAATTGTAATTTAGTATTGATTAGTAATTATCCTTTGTCTCTTACCAAGATTACTAATGCACTAGCCTGTTGTGTCTTTTGGCACGGACTGTGGAGAATGATGTTGGTTCATATTCAAATTAATTTGATATCCATGCCTGAGTTTTAGTTGCTGGCATTTGAATTTTCAATATGTCTATTAATTTGTACTGGTATCCAGTAGTAAGTTTGCCCAAAAACAGCGGGAGTAAGAGCTTCTACTTTTAACATTTTCTGACTTGTATTTGTTAATTGCAGAATTCACCCTGTGATCCTTGCATGGTGCATTGCTGCATGCACTGGTGTGCTTTATGCCAGGAGCATAGAGAGATGAAGGGACGACTATCAGATGACTTTGTCATGCCAATGACTGTTGTCAACCCTCCTCCTGTTCAAGAGATGACCGTCGATAATGAAAACCAGGATTCCACACCACCACCCTCTGGGACTAGCACAAACTTGGAGATGCAAGCTCTCTAAGTTCCGCATTCTTAGTAAAAAATGGCGCATATTGTTGAATGATTTTTGTGTTGGAGGGATTTTATTTAAATATTCATGCCTTGTTTCTCTGTAGAATTGGTTAGTCTTCACAAGAACTTTTCCATACTCTTCTCATGGTACATCTATTGACACTGAGATAATTCCCTAATCAGCGAGGCTTTTGATTTGCTATATATATACACAGATACCGTTACTTCATTTTTAATTGTTTCATTGTACATGATCCTTCATGATTTTTTGTCAATTGCTCTCACCCCATTGAAGTGGTACCTGGAGATTTGCAGTTTAAGCCATGTCCATGCAGAACCAGCATCAACATTTCAACCAGCCATAACATGTAGCAGTAAGATTTTAGAGATTTTATATCAAGTGCTAAAGTTTATGATTTTTTAAGTTGTATTTACTGATGATTAAGGATGTATAAACCAGGCATAGCAATTCGTGTATATTGAATTTCGCTTTCCATTTTGTATTAATTTGTGCATATATAAATAGAACAGAAAGTATTATGTCGGGTACATGTCAAAATTTTAGCCACAGTAGGATACATATATTAGGCATGTTTCAATAATGTTGATCGTCTAAATCTGTCATGTCTTGTGTGTTTGGGTCTTCTTGAAACGGATCTGGATTGTTGGAAGACTTGAGTGTTGGGTTATGAACTTTCGTTGGACCCGCAAGGAAAGGATGGACTAAGGGTGGAGCGGGACGGGATGGATGGTATTAAATCAATTTGGGTTTTTATATATATTTATTAAATAATAAAAAATTAAAATGAATATCATAAAGAATTTATATTATGAATTTGGGTTTTAAATATTAATGGGTATTGAGTTTTAAATATTAATGGATGTAAGTTTTTAAGAGTATTAAGTTTTAATGGGTATTTGAGTTTGGGTATGTAAGGTTATGAACTTTTGGCCTTATAAGTTAGGGTTTATTTAATTTAAAATGTCAAAACTGAAAACTGACTGAATAAATCAATTAAGTCAAACACGAAAGTTAAACCAAGAAACAGAATAAACCAAAAGAAACGGATTTTTTGAGTTGGATTGTAAACGAGTTTGGGAAGTAAAAAGGTAAAAAAGTAGGGTGAGTGTTGAGGCCTTGTAGTGGGGCGTGAGAGAAGTGATAAGGGGGCCCATGGCATCCTCCTCCGGGATATATTTATATTTTAAAAACAATTCTGACATCTGTATTTCCCGCTCTTTCTTCAGTTTCTCAAAATTTCAGAATTTAAAATGACCTCAAAGCCTTCCCATTTCTTGCTTTTCTGCTAAACCTTCATTTTTAACTCGCTCGCTTTTTTCATCGGAAGACTTCCAAAGGGCAACCCAGGTAAAGCTACTTGCAATATCTCTACTTATTTTCTTCACAATCCCATGCGATTTCTCTCCATTTTCTCTTGTCCTTTCAGATTATAGGATTTTCCTTCTCCGAGTCCCGCAATTGAGGCGCAATGTACATCAAGGAAATATGTTTGGAAGGGTTCAAATCCTACGCCACGAGGACCGTCGTCCCTGGTTTCGATCCCTTCTTCAATGCCATTACGGGTTTAAATGGGTCGGGGAAATCCAACATTTTGGACTCGATTTGCTTTGTCTTAGGTATCACCAATTTGCAGCAAGTTCGAGCTGCCAATCTTCAAGAGCTCGTTTACAAGCAAGGCCAAGCTGGAATTACTAAGGCAACCGTCTCCATTATCTTCGACAACTCCGATAGATCTCGGAGTCCACTTGGTTATGCGGATCACTCTGAGATTACAGTAACTCGACAAGTAGGTCACAAATAAATCCCCCCCCCCCCTTATTTCAGTTATAATTTTATTTCAATTTGAATTATTCTTGCAAGATTTCCCGTTTCTTTAGTTTTAATTTATATGATTTCATGGAACTCTTATCTTTTTTTAAATTGAAAATGTATTTGAAACCTCTGCAGATTGTAGTTGGTGGGAGGAACAAATATTTGATCAATGGAAAACTTGCGCAGCCAAGCCAAGTACAGAACCTTTTCCATTCGGTTCAACTTAATGTTAATAATCCGCATTTTCTGATAATGCAAGGTCGCATCACCAAGGTTTTAAATATGAAACCTCCTGAGATTTTATCGATGCTTGAAGAGGCTGCTGGGACAAGAATGTATGAAACAAAGAAAGAGTTCGCATTGAAAACACTCGAGAAGAAACAGAGTAAGGTAGATGAGATAAATAAGCTTCTTGATCAAGAAATACTGCCTGCTTTGGAGAAGTTAAGAAAAGAACGGATGCAGTATATGCAATGGGCTAATGGGAATGCGGAGCTGGATCGACTTAAAAGGTTTTGTGTTGCTTATGAGTATGTTCAAGCAGAGACGATTAGAGATAGTGCGGTTGGTGAAGTGGAAAGAGTAAAGGCAAAGATAACTGAAATTGATAATGATGCAGAAAGAACAAAGGTGGAAATTCAGGATATGGAGACAAATATATCGAAGTTGACTGCTCAAAAGGAAGCTACTATGGGTGGAGAAGTTAAAACCTTGTCTGATGAAGTAGATTCACTATCTAAATCCCTAGTGCAGGAAGTGTCTGTGCTGGAGAGTAAAGAGGATACTCTCAAGGGTGAGAAAGAGAATGCTGAAAAGGTTATAGATTTCTGGCCCCTAGCTCTGCTGTTTCTTTGGCATCGGCTCAAGCATTATAATTATCTAACATAGAGAAAATCTGTTTTATTTTCTCTTGAATTTGTTTCGTTTTTATCTGCTTTCTAGTCTTTTGTTCCTATTTTCACATAAAAGACTGATTTTAACATTTGGTGTTCCCAGATCATTCACAACATTGAAGATTTAAAGCAGTCTATTGAAGGAAAAGCCATTGCACTGCAAAAGTCTGAACAAGGAGCAGCTGATCTGAACAAGAGATTTGAGGATCTTTCTAAGAGTTTGGAAGATCTTGAAAAGGAACACCAGGTAAACACTTGCTATGTCATTGTTTTTCTAATTATAGTTTTATAAGCATTTTATTTCTTGCATTCATTTGTAAACCAAATGTTTTGAGGAAGTTTGTGTAATGAACATGGCAGGCTGTCCTAGCTGGCAAGAGCAGTGGAAATGAAGAGAAATGTCTAGAGGATCAACTAGGAGATGCCAAAGTTGCTGTTGGGACTGCTGAAACAGAATTGAAGCAGCTGAAAACAAAAATTAGCCATTGTGAAAAGGAGCTAGGAGAGAAAACACGTCAATTAAAGTCAAAGCGAGCAGAAGCAGTTGATGTGGAGAATGAGCTTAATTCTAGGAGAAAAGGTTTGGAAAAAGTCGAAATTGAGTTGGAAAATCTTCCATACAAAGAAGGCCAGATGGAAGCATTGCAAAAGGTTCCACTCCTCTCCCTTATTGGCGAACTGTCTGAATTTTCTTTTGGCTAAATCTTTTTTAATGGACATACTTTTCTAGGATTGTGCATCTGAGTTGGAGCTCATCCAGAAGCTGAAAGATGAAGTACGGGATCATTCAGCGCAGTTAGCAAATGTTCAGTTCAATTATCGTGATCCTGTGAAAAATTTTGACCGGACAAAGGTGAAAGGAGTGGTTGCAAAACTAATAAAAGTGAAGGATAGCTCAGCAATGACAGCCTTAGAGGTTGACAGCATGCGAATGATATTTTTTTTTTTTGTTGATTTCCATTGAATTTTATGGTAACCCTTCCAATCAATTTGTAGGTTACTGCAGGTGGAAAGTTATTTAATGTGGTCGTTGACAGTGAAAATACAGGAAAGCAACTGCTTCAGAATGGTGAACTACGAAGAAGAGTAACAATTATACCTTTAAACAAAATCCAACCTAATAATGTTCACCCTAGGGTTCAGCAGTCTGCTACTAGATTGGTTAGTCATCGCCGTTCTTTTAAATCTATTAATATATTTTCAAATCTGTCCCTTTCTATGTTTTGATTTCACATTATATAATATATTTGTAGGTTGGCAAGGAGAATGCAAAGCTGGCACTTTCTTTGGTTGGCTTTGATAAGGAATTGGAGGTATGCTTTGAAGAGGCTCTACCCTTATGCCGCATGATGCCTTTTGACAATTTCTAGATGAGCTGAGCTATATACTTTGAACCTCTATGCGCAGTCAAAGAAAATTGTTGGTAAAATTTTTTTGTTCAATGTTGTCTTGTTCTGAAAGTTTTGAATGATATTGCAGAGTGCTATGGAATATGTATTTGGTGGCACTTTTGTTTGTAGAACCATTGAAGCTGCAAAGGAGGTATGTCTATATGAATGTGTCCAACTATTTGTTCTTTGAACAATGTAAAACACTTCACTTCTTTTATTCTTTTTTGGCCGTAACTTACGTCGAAAGTTTGCCTTCATCCTCCGTCGCTTCTGAACTGCATGTACTGTGAATTCAGTTATGGTTTTTCTTTTCAACTCAACAAATCTTTTGTAGGTTGCTTTTAATCGGGAAATTCGTACTCCTAGTGTCACCCTTGAAGGTGATATATTTCAACCTAGTGGTCTTTTAACTGGTGGAAGCCGCAGGTAAATCAGTAGGCTACAAGCATTCCAATATTTTTGGTTCTCGTAGAACGCGCATGATTTATTCTTTCTACCTCTCCATCTTCTTCTTCTTTTTGAAACTAATCGTTTCATTTTGCTTTTGGAGTGGGTTGGCGGGGAGCAATTAAATTAATAATTGAATAATTTCTCCTTTTAACTTCTTTGTCGAACACTTCTTTTTCCAAATAGTCTGTATATATGTATTACTTAAAAATTGATATAATTTTCCACAGGGGTGGTGGTGATCTGCTAAGGCGACTTCATGATTTGGCGGAGGCTGAATCAAAACTTGCAGTGCACCAGAAGAAGTTATCAGAAGTTGAAGCAAAGGTAATACTTTAGCAGCTTCTTCTCTTTCCCAAATATGATTGTGAGGGCTAGATAAACAATGTATTCGATTTTGTATTACCTTCAGTTTCTGATCTTGTAGATTGCAGACCTTCTGCCTCTTCAGAAAAAGTTCACGGACCTTAAAGCACAGTTAGAACTTAAAATGCATGACCTTTCCTTGTTTCAAAACAGGGCAGAGAAAAATGAGCATCATAAGGTTTTGCACTACTCATTTTTGTTTTTTAACCAATCAGTTCAACTCATTTAATTCAACATCCTGATGCTTTTGGGAGTGATTGATTTAATTTCTCCTCATTTTTGGTTGCAAGTAGCTTGCAGAAATGGTAAAGAGCATCGAGCAAGAACTTGAACTAGCAAGATCAACTGTTAAAGAAAAGCAGATTTTGTATGAAAAACTTGTTAGTACAGTTTCAGAACTTGAAAAATCAATTAGGGATAATGATAATAATAGGGAGGGCAGACTTAAAGACTTGGAGAGGAAGATTAAGGCCACAAAAGCTAAAATGCAGTCAGCTTCAAAGGATCTCAAGGTAAAATCTTAATACTGTTTTTTTTGTTGTTCCCGTGACCATTTTGAGGAAACAAAGGTTCAAATTATTTTGAACTTTTTATGCGATGCTGTTATATTTTAGCTTCATATCTGAGGTAGAAAGAGGTTATGGTATATTTGTGTAGATATTTTTGGACTTCAGTAATGTGGTTACAGTTATTGACACCACCAATCTTTCTTTTCTCCATTTCCATGATCATTTACTTCTAGTACCCAAAATCCATTTTTCTTTTAGAGGGGGTGGAAGGCCTCTTACTGTCCGTTTTTGTAATTGATAAATGTTCGTCCTCCCTAGAGCTTCAAGTTTTTTGGTTTACTTTTCTGTCCAGAAAATGTTGGCTCATTCATCTATGAAACTTGCTTTTGTGTATTTTTAGGGGCATATAAATGAAAAAGAGAAACTTGTCATGGAACGGGAGGCATTCATACAAGAACAATCATCTTTAGAGAATCAATTGACTTCTTTGAGAACTCAAATTAACAATCTCAATGTGGAAATGCAGGAACAAGTGGCCAAGGTATTTGCTGATTTTGTTTTCAGTCTTGTTTAATTCTATGGTATAAAATTCATTTCCTCATACTGTGCTGCAGGTTGATTCCCTAAAAAAAAATCATGACCAGTTGCAATCTAAGTTGGATTCTGCTCGTTTAAAGATGAAGGAGTGTGATTCTGAAATTAGCAGTATTCTTAAGCAGCAGCAAAAACTTCAGCATAAGCTTAGCAACGTGCAGCTTGAGAGGAAAAAGTTGGAAAATGAGGTAATTTTATTTAGTCAGCCATGTAGGTGTCCTGACACTTGAGGCATTGAAATATAACTTTGCTTTTTTCGTTTAGGTAAAGCAAATGGAGATGGAGCAGAAAGATTGCTCCACAAAAGTAGACAAACTGATTGAGAAGCATGCCTGGATTGCTACTGAAAGGCAACTTTTTGGCAGAAGTGGGACAGATTATGATTTTGCATCCCGTGATCCTCATAAAGCAAGGGAAGAACTTGACAAGCTTCAAATTGAACAATCAAGGTATGCAGAATTAGACCAATTCTGTTTGCTAATATTTCATGTTCATTTAGTCGAGAACAGTTTAATACTTATCATCTTCTGCTATTATGAGAATGGATTGCTCACTTGGTTTGATTGGATTATCATTTTGTGCTCCCCCTTCATGAAGCCTTGAAAAAAGAGTGAATAAGAAAGTGATGGCGATGTTTGAGAAAGCTGAAGATGAGTATAATGATTTGATGTCGAAGAAAAACACTGTGGAGGTTGGCTGCTCTCAATCTCTATTAACGGTTTTTTTTAGCATTTCACTCTTCCTTATCCTATTGTTTCTCTGCCTAGAACGACAAATCTAAAATTAAGAAGACAATTGAAGAGCTAGATGAGAAGAAGAAAGAAACACTAAAGGTCACTTGGGTCAAAGTTAACCAGTAAGCATTGCTCTCTGATATGTTCGGTTTCTTTCTGCTTTTACTTGGTGTCGGAATCTCGTTTTTCAGATGTTTTGTTGATCTCTATGATGGTTCTTTTGATTTGGGGTTTCTAAAAGATTTATCTTGCTTTGTCCTTTGTAATGCACTTTTCTTCAGTGATTTTGGGTCCATCTTTTCTACCCTGTTGCCGGGAACCATGGCAAAGCTTGAACCACCAGAAGGCTGCAGCTTCTTAGATGGTCTTGAGGTCCGTGTTGCATTTGGTGGTGTTTGGAAACAGTCCTTGTCTGAGTTGAGTGGAGGTCAACGGTCTCTACTTGCACTTTCACTAATCTTGGCTCTGCTGCTGTTTAAACCGGCTCCACTTTATATACTTGACGAAGTATGCTTTTTTATTTTTCTTCCGATTTGACTTTACTGCCTACACAACCATCTGCATTCATCCCAAATTAAGTGACTTCATTTTTTTATGAAAGTGGATCCATTGAAGTACTTCAATTTGATTACTTCTGAGTTCTGATATGGTTTAGAAGTACTCCCCTTAGTTGGTCTTATTGAGATTTCCTAGTGGCATCTCCATATTGACCCTCTGCCAGACCCATAGAAGGTTTCTGGTTATTATGCTATGCTTTAGATTATTACAAATAGCACACTAACGGCATGAAACAAGAAAATACGCAATTGTAGCCTGATATTTGAAAGATTGTTTAGACAAGCTGGACTTGAAGTAATTTCTGAATCTTCTATTTGATCAACGGATTTTAATTTTGCATCTAAAAACGCTTGAATATGCAAACTTGCACAACCATAAATTGTTTATTCTACTGAAATTGTATTTTTCTTGTTTTGCCTTTTCATATCGTACCTTTTGTTTTGTTTTCAGTAAATTATTGTTCATTAAATGACACTCAATGTGATTAACCTCTTCATGGGAATGGTTGGAACAGGTTGATGCTGCACTAGATCTAAGCCACACTCAGAATATAGGGAGAATGATTAAGGCTCACTTTCCGCACTCCCAGGTTTGATGAGTCTTTGTTATTCCCCTCCCTTCCTGGAAATTCTAGTTTCTAGAGTTATTAAACTCTAAAAGAAAATTCTACAATTATAAATTGCGCACTCATTTGATGCCTTAAAATATATCTGCAGTTGGCTCTGCTGGTAACGAAAACTGAATAGTGAACCTAAAACATGGGTGAAAGTATGTTTTATGATCATTAACTCCCTCAGTAAGGCAATCATTTTTTGCATTGACTGATTGTAACTCTGATTTCCCGATGCTAAGGTTGCCTTGGCTACAGAGACTATAATAAATCTAGGAGTCGACAGTCATTAGTTTTTTTATTTGTTTATGAAACTATATCAACATGGATGTCCGATGAAAAATGCGTGGTGGTTTTTATTAGGGAGTAGCGGATACATAATCGTGTTAAGTTATAGGTGATGACAATGGGTTTTGGATGCATGCTATGCTGGCCAACTTTGCATTGGATTATAGAGGTCTAAAAAATATATAAACCCTAAACAAATTCTTATGTATTGTGGGCCTAATTAGTTATTGATCTTGCAGTTTATTGTTGTTTCACTGAAAGAGGGCATGTTTAATAATGCCAACGTTCTTTTCCGAACAAAATTCGTGGATGGTGTTTCCACAGTCCAGAGGACCGTTGCATCTAAGTCTAGCAGGTGATCATCCAGTCCACCCACGAATAGAAAAACAAGTGAAACCTCTTTCCAGTGAATTTCAACAACTGAGAAGGCCGGAAGCCTGCTACATGATGCACGTATGCTTGTATAAATTATGGAGTTTGTGTGCCAGTGGAGGTATAGAAATCCTTGACCAGGGTAACTTCTCATATTTAAGATGCGTACTTGGTAGTGTATGTTCCAAGTTTTATACACCAATGTTTCTTTATTCATATTTAGTATGCAAGTCGCAGAACTGGATCTATTTGAACTAAGCCCTTCAGTAAGTGTTCTACTTACATATATGCATTGCGGACATTCTTGCTTATAGATTTAACTGCGAAAATGAAATGGTAGTTATATCTATGGTAAGTAGTACTGATATTGAAACAGTACTTGCTTTTTTGAGAGATCAGGCTTTTTGACGTGGAAGCTTGGGATTTAACTTTAAGAGTCCGAACATTTAACTTGAAGGTTAAGGCTCTTTCTTGCAACTCAAGTAACTTCTGGCAATAGTAATTTTCAGATCAGAGTTCTCGGATTCATATTTGAAAATTTTCTAGCCACAATTACATGATAAATTTAGAATTTAAGAATCAAACAAGAAGGTAGAAGTATCCTTGAAAACTAAGCAAGCTACAAGGCTTTTTTGGGCACCAAGTTGGCTTGCGGGATCTTGGAGGAAACTTGAAAATTTAAACTAATTAAATGATTATTGACCCAATAAACTCCAAAATCGAAGAACTAAAGAAAAGAAACAAAAGATCATAGATGGATTGATGAAAAAAAGATAAAAGACGGATGTATAGCTTAGTCTTTTTTGGTGAATTGTACTAACAAAGTACTATATTGGTCCTAAATCAATCCTCTCAGTTTATTTGAATTATACAAGCAATCTTTTCCACAATCTTGAAGGAGAAAGAAAAAAGAAACTAATCTTGAAACAAAAATATCCCTTAGAGTATTTTATTAATAAAAAATTAAGCTCTGTCAAAAAAATAAAATAAAATAAAAAATCAAGAAAATTACATTATCACGTGACTAGTCATGCTTGCTTATTTATAGGCATCTTTAAGCCCTATTTGAACTTTAAGTAATTACTAAATTGTCTAAGTCCCACTCAATTATCTTGTAAAACAAAACTTAAACCTCTTTAGGTTTAGTCAAACTCTAACTATTGAAGTTAAAGTAAAAATTCATAATAATTAATTGTTGAGCTTGGTTAAAAATAATTATAATATGTCATTTGGCACATCTTTGTTTTTCTCTGTTTGTTTATTGTGATACGTTTCTTTAAATTTCCCTTCGGTTCGGTTATGGTTTTGATTCTAGTTATCTTTAACACACGTTTAGAGTTTTTTGGAGTAAGATTGTGGATAAATCAATGGAAAACGAGTTAGTGAGGTTAAGGATTGAGAAAGATGAGGAGGTATGGCAATTCAATGGGGAAGGTGAAAAAGATACATCAAGGTATAACTATTGTCTGGTTGGCTACTTTCTTACAACAAGTGTGGTGCACTTTCTAGTAATGTGAAACAATATGCGGCATCCACTTGGGGGAGTTTAATTTCAAATTTGGGGGAGAAGAGATACTCGTTTAAGTTCTATCAAAAACTGAATATTGATAGAGTTATAAATGGGGCACTGTGGACTTTTAATAATCATCGGTTACTTTTTCACCAGTTAATGGAGAACGAGAATCCGTTAGGAGTCTCTTTGGTTTTATCTTATTTTTTGGTTCAAATCCATGACCTCCCACATGGTTTCTTCTCAAAAGGAATAGCAACAGTTTGGGGATTTTCTAAGAAAGTTTATGGAGTATGACACAAAGTAGATCAATGGTGGTTTTAGAAACTATATGAAGATTAAGGTTTTAATTGATGTAAGGATGCCCCTAAAACAACGTAAGAGGATTATGGTCACTTCCTTGAAGCAGGTTTATATGAAGTTTAAATATGAGAAGTTAACATTGTTTTGTTTTTTATGTGGATGTTTGGGCCATAGTGATAACTTTTGTCCGATTAGGCTAAGAGAATGGGGGAACGAGTTAGATATGGGATGGGATCTTTCATTGCGGGCAAACCCTGGAAGAGCTACTACTGTAACAAGTGTATGGTTGAAGGAGGACGACAATGAAGATTTTTTAGGGTTTTGGAAGTATGGACAATGGTTTGGGAAAGAATGTGGGGAAGAAAGACGAGTGGAATTCATGTAAAGTTCACAGGGTATCTTGGGCTTCAAATTGGAAAGAACTAACACTAGCATGAATTATCCATAATCAGAGGTGATAGTCAGATTTAGGAGGGATTTGATAGAACATGATGTGAAGGATAACCTTATGGAAGTATGAAGGGAAGAAAAGGCCAACAAATGGACGGCATATCTTAAATGAGGTTGATTTGGCTAAAACGATTGGTAGTAATGAACAACAGGATAGTAGTAATTATCATAAGATATCAACAGTCACCAATGGGCAGACTGATTAGACGTAATGAAAATCTTAAGTTGGAATACCCATGGATTGGGGAGTTCCTAGGAAAAGAGAAGACTTTAGCATGTGCAGAAATCATATCATTCTTAAATAGTCTTCTTTATGAAAACAAAGTTGGATTAGAATCGTATGAAGAGAGTAAGGAGGAGGAATGAGTTTCATCATGGTATCGATGTTTCAGCTAAAGGAACAAGACATGGACTTAGTATAGGATGGTTCCCGGAAAAAATGGTTAATTTGAGAAATTTTTCAAAATTTCTCAAAGAATCATATTGATGTAGAAATCATAGAAGAGGAGAACTTGAGATGGAGATTTATAAGTTTTTATGGATCCCTTAATTTGCAATATAAGAAAAAGACATGGAATCTTCTAAAATGGCTAGAGTAAGATCAAACTCTACCCTGGGTGGTTTGTGGATATTTTAATGAAATTCTATACTCTTTTAAAAAGAGAGGAGGGATAATGAGGGAGGAAGGGAAAATTGAAGCTTTTAGAAAAGTTTTATCGGCATGCGAGTTAAAAGATTTGGGGTATACATGATCTTAATTTACATAGGAGAGAGGAAAATTGAAGCATAGTAATATAGTAGAAAAGTTAGACTAATGGCTTGCAAACTCAATATGGTAGTTAACATTCCCTCAATTTTCACTTACCCACTTACCTCACTCGATTTCTAATAGTTGCCTGTTATTATTAAACTTAAAAAATGATAAAAGAAGTACGAAAAAAGTACATGTATAAATTTAAGGCGTGGTGGACATTGGAGGACTCATGTGAAGCGAAAATGAAAAGGTTATGGTCTCTAAGCAAATATGAGATTCAGAATTGGCTCTAATTCATGATGAAAGGGTTGCAAAGATGAACGACATCTATAAAAAGGAGTCAAAAGGGGGTGATAAAAGAGTTGTACAGGAAACTAGACCAACTAAATAATATGGAAAGAGATGAGAAGACTTTAGGTGCATTAGTTGGAACAAAGCTTAATTTAAATATAGAGATTAACAATGAGGAACTACATTGGGAGCAAAGGGCAAGGGTAAATTGGTTGAAAAATGGTGACTGCAATACGACTTCCTTCCACAGACCGACAACTTAAATGAGGAGAATGAATCAGGTTAGGGGATTATAGGGGGAGGATGGTTAGATTATGTCAAATAGATCAAGAATAACGGACATTACGAAGGATTATTTTCTTAAGCTGTTCATGTCACAAGGTATGGGAAATACAAATCATATTCTGTTAGAGGTCGAAAGACGCATTATGGACAATATAAATAGTACTGGCATGGCTGAGTATAAGATTGATGAAGTTTATGTGGCTCTGAAAGATATGACCCCGATGAAGGTAGTCGATGTTGATGGTTTTCCGGTATTATTCTTTCATAAATATTGGCATACTGTTAGGTGAGAGGTAGGTGATCATTGCCTTAGCATTCTCAATGAAGGTACTTTTGTGGAACTATTTAATAATATTCATTTTGTACTTATACCAAAGATTGTGTATTCGAATAGTCTTGCACATTTCGACCTATTAGCTTATTTAATGTGATTTGTAAAATAATATAAAAAATAATAGCTAATCGGTTTCAGAAGGTCTTTGATGTTTGTATTGACGAAGCATAGAGTGCTTTTGTTCTTAGGAGGATGATTACGAATAAAATTTTACTTGCTTATAAAGTTTTGCATTCATTTAAAAAGAAGAAAACGAAGAGAATAGACAGTTTTTCTTTAAAGTTAGATATGAGTAAAGCTTATAATAGAGTTGAATGAGAGTTTTCAGAAAAAAAATATTGATAATGAGTTTTGCGGATTCATGGATCTCTATTATAATGAAGTGTATTAATAGTGTGTCATATGCAGTGGAAATTAATGGAGAGGTAAGAGAGGTTTTTAAATCAAGAATGGGGCTCAGGTAGGGAGATTCGTTAAGCCCATATCTATTCTTAATATGTAGTGAGGGTTTGTCTGCTTTATTGACACACAAAGGATAGTGGGCAAATAAAGGGAGCAAAAGTTTATAGGCGAAGCCTTGTGTATCACCCCAAACCCGGCCTAGACGTTATGGAAAAATCTGGAAATGTTACAAAAAATAGTTATAAACCCGACGTTCACTTTTGAAAAACATTATATATCTTTATTATTTAAATGAACCTGTTTCATTTGAAAACGTGTTTTTTATACTATTTAATTGAAATCGTTGTTCGCTTACATTTTTAAAATAAATCATGTATTTTGCAGCAGAAAGTTTTAGAACGTTTTATTTTGGAAAATCAAATTTGCTATATCAAAAATAGTTATTTTAGTAAAATTGTTTCATCGAGTGTCGAGCCAAAAATCCAAAATTTAAAATCCAAAGTAAAAATAATTCCAAATGTCTCAAGAGTCTAAAAATTATAAAACTCTCAAATCAAAATTTTAAATGAGACAAATTTAAGCAAAATAGAGTTTACGGAAATGTAGACATAACCGAGCTCTCGTCGCATCGATTCGCATAGGTTTAAGGGTTGCTTAAAATTATCAGACAAACAAAGAGTGAGTTTTTTATGACTCAATGTGTAACTCATAAGAAATAGAAATTCAGATTTAATCACATGACAGAACAGATACAGTCATATTTCATATACAGAATCAGAATCATGTCAGAGTAGTACAAATGCAAATAAATATAATCCTACCCCCATTCTCTACACATCAGCTTCGACCATCCCATCATACCATGTAGGGCATAAAACACCTACCTAACTCTATACACCATTTAGTGTCCTCATGACGTTTTTTAGAATAATCGCAACAATGCTGCCAGTATAATGGCCAGTTAACGCCTCATATAGAACACTTTCTTCACATAATACATAACCTACCCCATAGCCAGATATAAATAGAATACCAGAAATAATAGAAATAACAGATACCGAAATTTACATGTCATGCATGCTCGTATAATAGATATTGAACATGCTTATGCATAACAGATCATACATATCGTATCACATTACATGCATTTAGACGTTATTTACGTCAAATTTCATACTAACATATTAGCAGATTTCATGCTTTAAGGCTTATATAAACACATATTGTCCTCACGGAAGACCCACAGTTGATCGGGACATGTACGATGAAATTTTTTGAAATTTGGGCCAACACGGCCCAAAATGGTCTAAATCGTGTGGCCTACATAGCCTCGCACATGACTTGTCACACAAACATGTGTCGCACACGGCCAGAAAGATGACTGTGTGGCATCGACAGGCCCCAATTTTGGCTTTCGCCGTTCGCTATTTTTCGAGTTTCTCATTACACACCTGGTATTTCTCGACACTGATTCTAACACGAGCAATCCAAAATCTATATACGTCAATAAGAAGCTTAATTAATACGATTTCTCACACTCAAAATATGAATCGACATTAACAACAACCATATCTTAATGAAAAAATTTGACCCATGCCTCAAATTGAATTCTT
Source organism: Gossypium stocksii (assembly GCA_020496765.1). Classification (NCBI taxonomy): domain Eukaryota; kingdom Viridiplantae; phylum Streptophyta; class Magnoliopsida; order Malvales; family Malvaceae; genus Gossypium; species Gossypium stocksii. The sequence goes on from CM035622.1 coordinate 72,019,816, forward strand.
ACCCCACGAAGATAGTAACCCACATACATTTAATTCACTAGAGATTAGTCGAATGTTCCACGCACCTCTCCTAACAGAAGAAATAAATTATAATCATCATTCAACATAGTTTGTATCACTCTCAAATGAAAACTGAGTATTAAAACTAAAGCTCTTACCATAGAAAATTCCAAAGATAGCACCCAAAATACTTACGCTTAAATCTAGTGACACCACACAGTGCTTGTACGAATGATGGATAAAACAAAAAAAAAAAAAAGAAAAGAAACAAAGGGAGGAATGAAGGCAGTATGAAAAATATAAACAAGATCCACTTTCCTATAATTAAACCACCTTACTCCCAACAACCCACTTCCATCCATTTACCATCTTTTCTAGAATTTTAAACCTAATCCAACACCATCAACAAACAGCCCATTAAAGAGTAACAAAAATAAATTCAATTGCTCACACACTAAGACTCGAACACTAGACCCCAAACATACCCCCAACTCCTAACCACTGAAACAGACACTTAATTGCGTTAGTTTTTAATAAATAACAATTCATATTCTTTAGGACATTACATCCCGCGATCACGTATTTTTTATTTGCGGATGATTGCATTTTATTTGGAGAGGCAAGTAAGGGGCACAGATAATGAAGGAGATTTGCAAGAATATGAAAATTGCTTTAGACAATGCATTAATTTTGAAAAGTCACTTATTTATTTTAGTACAAATGTTCAGGAATAAACAAGAAATGATATCTCTTAATCTATAAGGTTTTGACACAAAAGGAACACTGGAATGTGTTTTGGATTACCTAGTATGGTGGGATGACAAAAGAAAGCAACGTTTTAGGGGTTGAAAGATAGATTATGCAATCGAGTGAGTAATTGGTGTATTTAGCCTCTCTCTTAGGGAGGTAAAAAGGTGTTTATAAAGGGTATTTTACAGGTTAAACCAACTTATTTGATGTTATGTCTTCTATTACCTAATTCTGTTTATTACGAATTAGAAGTGATTATCAGTAAATTTTGGTGGCAAAAGCACAAAGATAATAGAGGGATTCATTTGTGTAGTTGGTGTTTAAAGGCGAAATATTACTCGTTATCTACGTTCTTAGAATCAAGTTTAAGGAATAATCATTCTTATACCTGGAGGAGTATCTGGGCCACAAAGAGTTTCCTTAAATTCAGGATGTTCTAGAAGGTTGGTGATGCGTGATATTTATGATGGTCAAGTAATATGATCGTACCTAAAAACTAACTATTATCACGATAAAGGCAAGCGCATCTACCGAACAGTAGTATAGTTTAGTGGTAAGACCGGAATGTCAAACCCACAGGAACTAAAAGTACTAGTAATAACTTTCTTTCTATTATCTAGCCTAGAAATAAAGGGAAATTGTTTTAAGTTAAAATCTAACTAAACTAAAATGCGACAGAGAGTAAATTGGGGAAAATACTTTTGGAAAACTGACTGATAAAGGCAATACCCAAGAAAGAATCCCAATAGACTTCACTTGTTATTAGACTCTGAACTAGATGATTTGTTCACTTGACTTGATCCATAGAAATCCCTAATTTATGTTAATATCTCTTTCAAGACTAAGAACAACTAACCCTAGGTTGATTAATTGAAATTTCTTTCTAATTAAAACCCCTAGTGTTGCATTAACTCGATCTATAGATTTCCTTATTAGATTTGACTCTAATCTGGCAAATTTTCGTCGTCCTATGTCTAGGATTGCAATCAACTCTGCTTAATTGTGTTGGATCTACTCTTAAATAGTGCTCCACTGAATAAGCACATTCAACTTATATTAATATCCTGAAATATTAACACAAAAATTAATAACACAATTAAGAACAAATCAAGTATTTATCATATGATTCAGAAAATAATAATAAGATCCGTCTTAGGTTTCATCCCCCTTAGGTATTTAGGGGATTTAGTTTATAATTATAAATGGAAACATCTCAAAATTGAGAAAACAACAAAACATAAAGAACCCAAAAACTTCGAGAGAAATTGAAAAGAGATCTTCAGTCTTGATGTAAATCTTTGCTTCTGAGATGAATCAATCAGCGTTCTTCGAGTAATTCCTTCCTTTCTACTCTGTGCCTTTAAATCCTTTCCTAGGGTGTTTATATAGGCTTTGGAATACATTTCTTAGCCCACAAGTAGCCTTCTTTTATTAGAATTAAAACAGGTCTCGTCAGGGACATGCCTATGTGAGGTTGCTTGAGCCGTGTTCGATTCTGTATATCACGCGCGGGCGTGTGGTCTACCTGTGTTAGAAAGTCCAGGCTGTGTTAAATTTTAATTTCGGCCCATTTGGTCTGTTTTTGGCCCATTTCTTGTTCTTTTTATTCTCTTATGCTCACCTAAGTATGAAACATGAAATTAAAGGATTAGAAGCATCAAATTCCATAAATCTTATAATAAATCATCTATAAATATGTCAAGTATGAGATAAAAATATGTATATATTATGGTTTATTAAATACCCCCACACTTAAGCATTTACTTGTCCTCAAGCAAATCCTCAGCTTACAATTAAAATTCATTCTTCTCAACTCATAATCCTTATCAATAATGTTTCGAAATAAACCATAAAAAATCATACATTGAGGATTCAACTAAAAGAACATCAAAGTTTCAAACAATCCAAGTTGAGCATTTTATCCCAAAAATATATGTGTCTCCCCTTATCTAAGTAATTACCTTTAATTCAAAATTACACAGACTTAACATCCTCACTAAGGATTCACTCAAATCACTCAAGGTGTTTAAGGGTTTAAAAATAAGCACTCAATAGTCAACATGAAAAGTTATTATCGTAGGCTTGCATGAAAATCAAATCTCCATCACTATGGATTGAAATGATACATCGATCAAAAGGTCTTTAGAGGGTTGTAATGAAGCTTTGGCTAAGGGTGTGGACATAAGCTGAAAAATAAGGTTAGAATCGAGATTGAACTAAATAATTACCTAACTAGAAAATAACTAATACTAAGAATTTACATTACTGAGTAAATATTCCTAGAATTGAGCTTTTCCTCATGAATACATTGTTTAAGATCAAGAGCACTAGAATTTCATAATAATATATTCAACGGCAAATCAACAACTGAAATAACTTTGTATATGTTTTTTTTAGAACAAATCAAATAATGAAACTTTTCTAACTGAAAAGGAGAACATAGCCAGATAATTATTCAATTCAAATCTCGACAAAATATGAATCAAATTAATTAAGGGGATTTTAACAATAATGGGTTATAGGTTAACTATTAAGGGAAAATCAATAAATGGTTTGTTAGGCTCAAGGGGGGTTCACTAAGGGTTAATTATGAAGATAGGCTTTTATGGAGTGAGTGGGTTAAAACCTAGGTGCCTTTATCATCCCGGTATATCAAATCAATGGTGTGGTCTCAACATGTATAATCGAAGCAAGTTCTAGAATAACAAATCAATATTGACACACTCATAAGCAACAATAAAAGTGAGCAAGAAAGAATATATGCTCTATAGGCTCAAGATCTCACCAAAATTATAGTTTTTGATGTCAATCCTGTGAATTTCAAACTTCAAGATAATACCTAAATTTGAGGAAACAACCTAGGTAATTTTTTTTTTCAAAAATCAACTTATCATGCTTGATTCTCTAATGACTTAAAGTTTAAATAGTCAATGCACAATTACCTATGATTTAATTCAAAGCATATTAATGAAAATCATGAATCAATCAGAATCATTCTAAAAGTGATAAGGAATTTATTTGAGAATAAGACAAAATTCAGGGATTTTCTGATAATAATATGAATGACCCCCCATACTTAATATGTACATTGTCCTCAATGTACAAAGATAAATAATAAGAATATAGGCATAATATCATAAGGTAGGGAGAGAAGTGAAATTCCCTGAATTTTGGATGAAATCTTTGGAATAGTGAAAGCCGAATTGGAGAAAGGGCTATTTGAAGTGTATGATTCTGAGCTACTTAAGAAAATAAACACAACTGTGGAGAGAATTAAAGCATTACTCGATAAGCACCATAAGGATAAAAGGAAAAGGAAAAAATAAGAAATAAAGAAAGAGAAAAATAAAAATAAAAATAAAAAAATGAAAATAAAATTAGGTTTTGGGGGTTTTAAAACGGGTACGGTCTTGTTTAGGTCCTGTGTTGGGCCACACGGGTGTGTCACACGCTCGTGTGGCTTGTGGTTAGCCCGTGTTTGTTGCAAAGTTTAATTTGCCCTTCGTCACACGGCTTTGGACATGCCCGTGTGTCTAGGCCGTGTGGCTCACACGGTCGTGTCACATGGCCATGTACTAAGGTCTTCGGTTCTCCCACGCCTGTGTGGTGTCTTACACGCCCGTGTATTCCTGCCGTGTCTTGCACACGGCCGTGGGCTTTTCTCGTGTGGCTCTCTGACTTGTTTAAATTTCAAAAGATTAAGCTCCAGATTTCACACGGCCAAGGACACATTCGTGTGTCTAGGCCGTGTGAGTTAAAAACCTGCACGAAAAATATGAAAAATAGAAAAAAATAAGTTTGTTAGTGGTGTTAGTGCTCGAGTTTCCTCCCGAGAAGTGCTTATTTATAGTCTAAGATCGACTTACCTTAATTTCGCATGGTCACGGTGGTTCAAGGAGTTGAAACTCCTCTTTTCTGCTATTAATGCCATCAGAATAAGGTTTGAGTCGAGTACTATTTACCTCAAAAGTGTCAAATTTGGAATGTGTTACCTCGACTGTACCGTAATGGAAAATATTTAACACCGTAAAGGGAGGTGTATTATTTGCATTAGACTCTGAGGTAGCAATTCGAGGGTCCTTTTCATCTAGTAATACTTTGTCCCCGATCTTAAATTGCTTCGTTTTATTTGTAGGTGTGTCATGGATTCGCTTTGGTTACTCTTGTCCTCTCGGTTTCACCTTAACTTGTGTTATCCATTCATCTAGTTCCTCGATCTGTAGTATTCGCTCTTTATGGATTGTTTCCTTGTTGTTGCATGAACTTGAACGTGGCTCATTTTTGCTTTTGCGAGGAATGTCCTACAAAGAAGGTTGATCAATAACTTTACTCTCATTAAAAAAACTCGTATTATCATGTCCATCATTAGATATCTTAACAGAATCCCGAGCTTGAAGAATCGTGTCATCGCCTACACGAAGTGTGAGTTCACCTGTGCCCACACAATTATAGTCCTAGTAGTTGCTAAAAAGGGTCGCTCTAAAATTAAAGGCACATCGCTATCCTCATCCATGTCTAAAACAACAAAATCTACTGGGAATATAAATTTATCGATTTTAACAAGAACATCTTCAATTATACCCCTAGAAAATCTAATGGTTTTATCAGCCAATTGAATGCTCATCCTAGTTTGTTTGGGTTTCCCAAGACCTAGTTGTTTAAACATTTTGTAAGGCATTACATTTATACTAGCCCCTAAATCAGCTAATGCATTATCAACAGTTAAACTACCAATTAGACAAGGAATCATAAAACTCCCTGGATCTTTCAGTTTGTTGGGTAGCTTGTTTTGCAAAATAACTGAGCAAATTGCATTTAATTCCACATGCGACGACTCATCCAACTTCTGTTTGTTTGCTAAAAGCTCCTTTAAA